>OY770149.1:0-2400000 GCA_963669345.1 Gortyna flavago
AAAAAAGAGGCAAAAGGGATCCGGGAATGGCTCGGGCATGAGACCCTTGAAGCCTTCAAGGGCATCAAGGAGGTTAAAGACGAGGTTACATCGGCGAGCCACAAAAACCTAAAGGAGCATGAGAGGACGAGGCAGGAAAGTGTAAGAGCCCCCGGGGATACCCAGAGGGATACAACGGGAGCTAGTTTGTCACGCCTCGACAAAAACATGACCAGCATTTCAAACCAGCTGGACGTGCTCCGGCAGGCCCTAGAGAGGCTCAAAGAGGACCTCGCCCGGCCAAGAAACACCGAGACGGACCCGAGTAGCCAGGACACGTCAGACCTGCTGAAAACCACCAAATTCGAAGAGGAGGTTGAAAAACTGAAGCACCAACTTCAGGCCATTGCCAACAGGCCTGTACCATCCCCTCCACCACCACACCCACCCATAAACATTACACAACATCTAAAACCCATTTCCGAGAGGCTGGAGATTGTCTCGGCGGACCTCCGTGAGCTGCGCGACAAAGAGCCTCCAATCCTGGCGCCTCCGGCGTTAAATCTGGAAGCGGAACTCGCAGTCGGGGAGGTCAAGAAGACACTCCAACACATACAGAAGGGGGTGGAGGACCTGAGCAAAGCGGATAGACCGCCTCAACATCAGCAGGGGCCCAAAACCTTTGCTCAGGTCGCTAGTACACCCAAGCCCCCCAAACCAGCACTGACACAACCAAACCACACCCTGATCGTCTCGTCGACGGACCCCCAGCACACAGGGGACAACGTGATCGAGAGGATCAGGACCGCACTGGATCTGAAAACGAGCGGAGCCCGGGTCGACGCGGTCCGTAAGGCCCGCAACCAAAAAGTGGTCCTCAGGTGCGCCAGCAAGGGCGACCTGAAAAAGGTCAAGGACCAAATGGAGTTGAACCCAGGGCTCAAGGTCCAGGAGCCGAGACCCCAAAACCCGTTGGTGTGCATCAGAGGTGTGCTGTCCAGCTACAGCGACGGGGAGATCGTAGACCTCCTAAAAGCGCAGAACCAACATCTTCTGCAAAACGTCGCTGTGGAAGGACAGTTCATTAAGATGCGGTACAGGAAGCGCGCCAGAAACCCGCACGAATGCCATCCCGTTCTGGAGCTCTCCCCGGAGCTCTGGAAGTCCTTCACCGCGGTGAAAAAGGTACACCTGGGCATCCAGAGATGCTCGATTGAGGACCAGTCCCCTCTTGTGCAGTGCACCAAGTGCCTCGCATATGGTCACAATAAGGCCATATGCAAGGCCGCGAAAGAAGTCTGCGGATACTGCAGCGGTGCACATAACATCAGGGACTGCCTCACTCGGGTGGACGGCAAACAGCCCACATGCGCCAACTGCAAGTTGGCCCACGGGAAGGACGGCGACCTGGCACACACAGCGTTCAGCGCAGACTGTCAGGAACGCCAAAAGTGGGATGGCATAGCAAGATCCCGCGTTTCTTATTGCTGAAGGCACCCTCAACACACCAACCAACCAACTGGTCACCCCCGGAATCGCTCCAAGACCGACAGCAAGATTGCGCTTCATCCAGGTAAATCTTCAGCGCTCCAAGCTGGCCACGGAAGAACTCCACTTGGCGGCTCGGGCTAGGGGAATTTCAGTAGCACTTGTTCAAGAACCCTACGTAGGAAGAACAGGTGTGATGAAACAAAGTCCCGGCACACAAGTCATCCAGTGCAGCCTCAACCGTCAAAAACCAGTAAAAGCAGCGATCGTCGTCTTCGGCAACAACCTGGAGGTCATCCATGACCCTCAGCTTGTGACTGAGAACGTCGCCGCTGTTTTGCTGAAAGTGGGTCAGCTCAGCTTTGGGGTGCTATCGGTCTATTTCGAGGGGGACCAGGACATCGAACCATACCTCTCGGAAACACAACACACATCACAACAACTCAAAACACAAAACATCCTGGTGGGAGGAGATGTAAACGCCTGGAGCCAGTGGTGGGGAAGTGTCTCCGAAAACCATCGCGGGGCGGCGTACAGCTCTTTCCTCAATGAACGGGATCTCCACATTCTGAATACAGGCCAAACACCAACTTTCGAGACGTACAGAGGAGACAGGTGGTGTACGAGTGTCGTTGACGTGACTGCGTGCAGTACGTCGCTGTTGGGTAAGATCGAGGAGTGGCGAGTGGAAAGAAGCTTGACAACTTCAGACCACAACGCAATAACCTTCTCGATGCGCCTAGAAAAGGCCTTGGAACCCCTAAGGCCAATCTCGACGCGCATCTACAACACTAAGAAGGCAAAGTGGTCTGACTTCAACTCCCACTTCAAGACAAGCCTAGCGGACACCAACATCACCAAAGTCAGAGTCTCGGAAGTTACAAACCCTGAAGAATTGGAGAACATCATCACGATGTACACCGAAAACATCCACCGTTCATGCGAGGAAACGATCCCAAGACTGGGGTCGCCTAAACACGACGTTAAGCCGCCGTGGTGGACGCCTTCTCTGGATCGGCTCAAAAAAGATGCCATGAGAAAGAAGAGAAGGATCCGGAACGCGGCCGCCAGTCGGAGACACTTCACCATCCAGGAGTACGTACAGGCAAAACAAACATACACCACAGCAGCAGCGGAGGCAGCCACAGCCAACTGGAAGGAGTTCTGCTCGAAGCAGGACCGAGAGAGCATGTGGGACGGCATCTACAGGGTACTAAGGAAGACAGCCAGAAGACAGGACGATGCGCTCCTGAGAAACACCGCAGGCGAGACGCTCAGTCCAGAGCAATCCGCGGATCTTCTGGCAAAAACCTTCTACCCAGACGACTCAACGGATGCCGAACAGCCATACCACAGAGAGCTCAGGAGGTTAGCGGAGGAGAAGCACCCGCAAGGACTGTCTGCCGATGATCCGCCCTTCACAACCGCGGAGCTGGAAATGGTTCTCCAGAACCAAAATCCGAAGAAAGCTCCCGGTCCCGACGGATTAACGGCGGACATCTGCACAGCGGCAATAAACTGCGATAGGGAAGCGTTCTTGGCGATGGCCAATAGATGCCTATCGCTGTCACACTTCCCGAGGCAGTGGAAGGTCGCCCACGTGTGCATCCTCCGCAAACCTGGAAAAGACGACTACACCAGCCCAAAGTCGTACAGACCAATAGGTCTGCTCTCGGTCCTGGGGAAAATCGTGGAGAAACTCCTAGTGGGCAGACTCCAGTGGCACTTCCTCCCAACACTTAACACAAATCAATACGGGTTTATGCCGCAGCGTGGAACCGAGGACGCCCTCTATGCCTTAATGGGCCACTTACGAGCCGAAATCAAAGCCAAAAAGATCGTGCTTTTGATATCATTGGACATAGAGGGGGCCTTCGACAACGCGTGGTGGCCAGCACTGAAGAGGCAAATGATCACGAAGAACTGCCCCAAAAACATTTACTCTCTCGTCACCTCATACCTGGAAGACCGCAACATCAGGGTCAACTACGCCAGAGCGTCTAGTGAGAAGGGTACAACGAAAGGATGCGTCCAGGGCTCAATTGCCGGACCGACGTTTTGGAACCTTATCCTAGACTCGCTCTTACACAAAATGGCAAGTATGGGGGTATATTGTCAAGCATTCGCAGACGACGTCGTCTTGGTCTTCTCGGACTTAACAACCGGTCCCCTGCAGCAATCAGCCAATCACACGCTAGACAAAGTATCGGAATGGGGCGTCCAAAATAAGCTACGTTTCGCCGCGCACAAGACCAACGCGATGGTGTTAACGAGGAAGCTTAAGTACGACGTTCCGGTACTCTACATGTCGGGCACACGGCTGAACCTGGTCCAAGAGGTTAAGCTGCTAGGTCTCACAATAGACTCTAAACTCACCTTCAACGCGCACGTGGCTGCGACCTGTAAAAAGGCCGCAGACATCTACAAGCAGTTGGCATGCGCGGCGCGGGTGACTTGGGGTCTCAACGGAGAGATCATCAGGACGATATATGTATCGGTGATAGAGCCTATCGTGATGTATGCGGCGAGCGCGTGGGCCCCTGCGGCTGAGAAACTGATGACAAGGAATCAGTTTGACTCACTGCAGAGGGGTTTCGCGCAGAAGATCTGCAAAGCGTACCGCACGGTGTCTCTGTCATCGGCACTTATTCTGTCAGGACAACTCCCCCTAGATCTCCGGGTACTAGAGGCCGCCGCCCTGTTCAAGATCAAAAAGGGCCACTCCCGAGAGTTCATACCGCCGGGTCGAGAGCTGGAGCGCAACGTGCGCTACACGGAAAACCCCCATCCAGCACTACTCACAACAACAGAGTATGCGTGCCTGGAGGACTTGACTCCCGAAACCCTGGAAACCCATCAAGTAATCGGTCCCCAAATCTACACCGATGGCAGCAAGATAGAGGGGAAAGTCGGAGCTGCCCTAACTTGGTGGGAAAACGGGAAGGAGTCAAAGTTCAGCACATTCGGCCTGGAGCCTCACAACACTGTCTTCCAATCTGAAATGTACGCACTCTTTAGAGCTGTCAGGATGGCAAGAGAATCCAGGGCGGCTTCCGTAAGCATTCTAAGTGACTCAAGGTCGTCACTTGACCTGCTGAGGAGGCCGTCCGTCACTCACCACCTGGCACTCCAAATCAAGAGGAGCGTCCGAGAAATCAGAGAGGAGGGCAGAGAGGTGAGACTCTTCTGGCTCAAGGCTCACGCGGGAACTGCCGGGAACGAGAGAGCGGACGAGCTGGCCAAGGAGGCAGCCCTACACACAGAGACAGCCGACTACAACAGGGTCCCCGTATCGTTCGTGAGGAGGAAGATACGGGAGGGGACTATAGAAAAGTGGCAAGCGCGGTACGAGTCCTCTAGCACGGGAGCGGTTACAAAAGTGTTCTTCCCAAACGTCCTTGCGGCGAAAAGAACACTCAGAGACGCAGTTCTCACACCGGTCCATGTGCAGGTCCTCACAGGACATGGAGGATTCTCAGCGTACCTCCACAGATTCCATCTCAAAGATAGTCCCTCATGCGTCTGCGATCCCAGCTGCGAAGAGACAGTCTGGCACTTGCTCTTCGAATGCCCAAGATTCTGTCAAGAAAGAATGGAGATGGAGGTGAAACTTGAAACCCCACTTAGCCAGTCCACACTCCACACCATCATGGGGAGACTGGCTACCAGGGCTCCATTTCTGGCATTCGCGAGCAAAGTCGCCACAACAGCAGCGGCGGCCAATAAAACGGACGCAACCCTGCGTAGTCGACCTTCCACACGAACACACACCACAATAACAACATCCACACCGACGACTACACTAACAACAACAACAACCACACCAATGACCACACAAACATCAACAATCACACCAATTACTACTCAAACCACAACACGCACGACATCAACTGACCCACAAACCTCACACACTAACACCACCCAACAACAAGTGCCAGCGGCAGCAATAGTAGCAGTGGGAGCCAGCCTGCAACCAGCCCCTACAACCATGTCCGTCACACAATTCCTGGCATGCGGAGGAGACGGGGTGGTTCCAGGTATCAGACTTCGCGGCGTTGCCCTGTTCATGAACAGGGACCAGGAGAAGTTGGGCATAGGCTTCTGCATCGGCTTCAGTCGAGCTGCGGCCCGAATACCCATCTCGCCAGGCCTCGCCGCCTTGATCAACGGAAGTACCACCAAGACGAGCATCAAAGGCAGCAAGTACGCTGCACTGCCCCAGGTGGAAGTGGCCTCTCACCGATGCCGTCTAGTGCGGTTCAAAGGAAAGACGATCGCACTATTCGAGTGGGGAGAGACCACTCCATTTGCTCAGGCGAGCTCATTGCTTCAGAGGATCAGGGAGGCAGGGGAGTACACGGCAGCAACAGCCCGAACCATTAGTGTGGACGCAATGACGGTGGGAGGAGAGAGAGGAGACGTCGCAGACCGCTTCGGCTGTCTAAAAGCCTCGGAACATCACGAGGTAGTTGTCTACGAGGACCGAGGGGAAACTTTAAGCTTTCTCAAAGCCCCCAGACAACATACAGCCAGCGCGACGAGCCCCAATACAAACCCCACCACCACTCTAAGCGGTTCGGAGAGGGCCCAGCAAAAGGCGGCAGCCGAAAAAGCTGCAAAGGAGCAGAGCACCACCACAAGCCCAGAGCACCGGGCCCAGTCGAGGAGTCGCCTGAGAGCCTTCGGCACTTTCCTCAGCGCACTGCTCCCAGGCACCAGCCGAGCATCGCAACAAGAGAAGGCAACACAGCGGTTCCTCAAAAAGACTCCACAGGAACCAACCCCACAGAAGCCTAAGCCTACAAGAGCCGACAAAGGGCAAGTCAGCCCGCCGTCCCTCGCAGAGAGGTCTGGTATCACGGACCACGTACGGAGCGCGTTCCTTGAGTACGTAGCGATCGTGAGAGCGACCAGGGAGGTCAATCTCATGACATGCAAGAAGATCCTACAGACCTTCCATAGAAATTCAGAAGGTCTGCTAAGGGTACTACTCAAGGAATCGGAGGCAGCTGTGTACGACAACGTCACATCTCAAGTCATCACGGGGGAAATGACGGGGTCGTACATGGTAGCCTACAGCGCGGGGAGTGGTTTTGTGGCCCTGGACACAGAGGAAACGGAGCGCTCAGGCAAACTCAAATTCCAAGTACCAAATGACGACCCGATAGTGGTTACCGCCAAATGTACCAAAATCATGCCGGACGACAAGATCCTTGAAATGGCACAGACCATTTTGGGGAGCTCGGACGTTCTGGCATCGCAGGAAAGTTGGGCGGTACCCAATATCAGGTGGGTAAATGGGGTTCCGGGGTGTGGCAAGACAACGTGGGTGGTTAA
Organism: Gortyna flavago; assembly: GCA_963669345.1. Classification (NCBI taxonomy): domain Eukaryota; kingdom Metazoa; phylum Arthropoda; class Insecta; order Lepidoptera; family Noctuidae; genus Gortyna; species Gortyna flavago. Next base: position 6,805 of record OY770149.1, read on the forward strand.
AAACTTCGATGAGGAGAAGGACGTCATAGCGACCACGACAACTGAAGCTGCCAAAGATCTCAGGGAGAAGCTTGCGCGCCGCTTGGGAGATCGAGTCAAGACAAAGGTGCGCACTATGGCCTCAATACTAGCAAACGGGTTCCGACAGCAAGAGAGGTGCTACCGGCTCACGGTAGACGAGGCTCTCATGAACCACTTTGGGGCTATAGTTATGGCAGTAAAGTTGTCTGGGGCGAGCGAGATTGTCCTCATCGGAGACGTAAACCAGCTTCCGTTTTTGGACAGACAGAACCTATTTCCATTAAGGTATACCCGTCCAGACTCGGTGGCTGGCATCACCCAGGAGTTGTTGTGCACACACCGCAATCCGATGGACGTAGCGCTTGCACTGAGCGAGATATACTCCGGTATATACTCCTCTAAGTTGTCGCTGTCGCGGGTCCACTCCCTGAGGGTGACAGGTTACACGGGAGCGCAAATACCCAGTACCGCCCAAAATACCCTATTCCTGGTTCATACACAAGAGGAGAAATCTTCTCTCATCAGCCAGGGATACGGGTCCGGCGAAGGGTCGCGCACCCTGACCATACACGAAGCTCAGGGGTTGACCTACGACAGCGTCATCATCATTAACACCAAGTCCAGGAGGCTCCAAATCCACGAAAGCATCTCCCACGCGGTAGTGGCGGTGTCGAGACATACGGTCAGTTGCGTCTATTACACCGACGACGCCGACGACGCCACGGGCCGTTTTGCCAGGAAAGCGATGGGTGCGCCGACTAAAATGGTCATCGAGTACAACCTGAAGATGGCCATGCAGCACCGAGACGCAGCAGTCGTGGAGGGCCTGATGGGGCTAGCGAAGTCCGCGGTCATTAGACCCCAGTAAAACACCACCCAAAATGTCCCTAACCCATATCCAAACTGACACCCTAACCCAAGAGATACCTCATCCAATACTAACAAAAATCAACAATGTATAGTGTGTAAAATGTAAAAAAAAAAAAAAAAAAAAAAAAAAAAAAAAAAAAAAAAAAAAAAAAAAAAAAAAATGTAATAAAAGTTGTAATAGTATATAAGATATTAAACTAAGTAAAAAATGTAATAAGAAATTAAGAAAAATCTAACCTAACCTAACCTAAACAATACTAACAACAATTTTAAGAATATAATGTAAAATTAAATGTATAATAAAAAGTTGTAATAGTAAATAAGGGGAAAAAAAAAAAAAAAAAAAAAAAAAAAAAAAAAAAAAAAAAAAAAAAAAAAAAAAATTATATATACATATTTATAAGCATATAGATGGACTCACGTAGATTCTAAGATACCATAAAACAGCATGTAAACAAAAATTGTCCGAGGCAGGAGTAAAAAAACTGCCACCAACTTAAAATAATTTAATAAATGTAATAAAAAAGGGCGCGGACCGCCATGTCCGCGGTAATAATTATTTATAAAAAAAAAAAAAAAAAAAAAAAAAAAAAAAACCTAACCTAACCTAACCTAACCTAACCTAACCTAACCTAACCTAACCTAACCTAACCTAACCTAACCTAACCTAACCTAACCTAACCTAACCTAACCTAACCTAACCTAACCTAACCTAACCTAACCTAACCTAACCTAACCTAACCTAACCTAACCTAACCTAACCTAACCTAACCTAACCTAACCTAACCTAACCTAACCTAACCTAACCTAACCTAACCTAACCTAACCTAACCTAACCTAACCTAACCTAACCTAACCTAACCTAACCTAACCTAACCTAACCTAACCTAACCTAACCTAACCTAACCTAACCTAACCTAACCTAACCTAACCTAACCTAACCTAACCTAACCTAACCTAACCTAACCTAACCTAACCTAACCTAACCTAACCTAACCTAACCTAACCTAACCTAACCTAACCTAACCTAACCTAACCTAACCTAACCTAACCTAACCTAACCTAACCTAACCTAACCTGGAGGGTAGACGAAGGCCTCACGAGCTCGGATCACAACGGCATCGTATTCAACATTAAACTAAAGAAATCTAAGGGTATTCAAATTAGCAGGACAACTAGAATTTTTAACACAAAAAAAGCAAATTGGTCCGAGTTTCGTGAGAAACTCGGCCAATTAATGCAGGCAACCAAAATTAATAAACTAGAAATTGACAAGTTAAATACAGCCGAACAAATAAACTCAGTTACGGAATTATATATTGATTTAATTAGAGACGCATGCACTTCGTCAATTCCGAAAAAATCAACCAAAGAAGTGTTTACTTTGCCGTGGTGGTCCGAGAAACTCGAGGGGCTGAAGAAAAAGGTCGCTACCCTAAAAAACAGAGTCAGGAATGCAGCACCAGTCCGAAGATCGAAGGTCGTCGAAGAGTACCTGAAACTGAAAGTTGAGTACGAGACGGAAGCAGCCAAGGATGAAGTCGAGAGTTGGAAGACCTTCTGCTCAAGACAGGACAAAGAAGGGGTTTGGGAAGGCATATACCGGGTGATAGGAAGGACCAAGGGAAGAGGAGAGGACCAGCCATTAGCGAAGGATGGGGAGGTTCTGGACGCAATGGGATCGGTGGAATTACTGGCGAAAACATTCTACCCAGATGACCACTTAGACACTGACAGCACCTGCCACCGCCGTACTAGAGAAAAGGCCGACTTCGTGAACGCTGGAGGCCATGATGAGTCATGTGATCCACCATTCACGATGGCCGAGCTGATGGCAGCATGTCAGTCGTTTAATGTCAAAAAAGCGCCAGGAGCAGACGGCCTCACCGCCGACATTTGCTGCCAGGCAATTAGAGCTGCCCCCGATACGGCCTTGGCTCTCCTGAATGGCTGCCTGAGAACAAACCTCTTCCCTAAAATCTGGAAGGAAGCGACGGCCATTATTCTAAAGAAGCCAGGAAAAACCGACTACAGCTCCCCAAAAGCGTACAGACCAATCGGCCTATTACCTATATTTGGTAAGATATACGAGAAGATGTTGGTGGCCCGCCTCAAGTATCACTTGATCCCAAGGATGAGCACTCGCCAGTACGGATTCATGCCCCAGAGGAGCACCGAGGACTCCCTCTATGCACTGATGAAACATATACGCGGTAAGCTGGAACTAAAGAAAATAGTAGTCTTAGTATCGTTGGACATAGAGGGAGCCTTCGACAGCGCATGGTGGCCAGCCATAAGAGTCCGTCTGGCTGAGGAACAGTGTCCAGTCGGCTTGAGGAGGGTCATCGACAGCTACCTCGAAAACCGGAAGGTCACAGTCAGGTACGCAGGTGAAGAGTGCTGCAAGGCCACGAGCAAGGGCTGTGTCCAGGGCTCCATTGGGGGACCTATACTCTGGAACCTTTTGCTGGACCCGCTCCTCAAGAGCCTGGAAGCTAGGGAGGACTATTGCCAAGCCTTCGCAGACGACGTGGTGCTGATTTTCGATGGTGACACAGCGCTGGAGATCGAGGGACGTGCCAATGCCGCTCTTGAACACGTTCAGGCGTGGGGTGTACAAAACAAGTTAAAATTTGCCGCGCAAAAAACCAACGCGATGACCATAACTCGCAAATTAAAGTACGATACCCCGCGCCTGAGCATGGGCGGGATCGACATTGCCATGTCCAACGAGATCAAAATCCTGGGTGTCACCATCGACAAACAGCTAACATTCAACACGCACGTCGCAAAGGTGTGCAGGAAGGCAATAGGAATCCACAAACAGCTCACCAGGGCAGCAAAGACCAGCTGGGGACTCAACCCCGAAGTCATCCGGATAATATACGTGGCTACCGTCGAACCAGTAATCATGTACGCCGCTAGCGTGTGGGCTCCGGCCGTCGAGAAGCTGGGCATCAGGAAGCAATTGGCGGCGGTTCAGCGTGGTATCGCGCAAAAGCTGTGCAAGGGATACCGGACGGTGTCCTTAAACTCCGCGCTAGTGCTGGCTGGGATACTACCTCTCGACCTGCGAGTCCGCGAAGCGGCATCGCTGTACGAGGCCAGAAGAGGGGTGCCTCAGCCAGCACTAGGCGACAGGAGGGTCGAGCAAAGCGCTTCGGCAATGGAGGCTCCACACCCTGCGGAGCGCGCTGAGCTAGAGCTCATATCCCTGGTAAACCAAGAGCAACTCAATGCACAGAATGAACTTGAAGTTCATATCTACACGGACGGGAGCAAGATTGGGGGCAAGGTTGGAGCGGCACTATCCGTATGGAGTGGTGACGCCGAAACCAAAGCCCGCAAGCTTGCTCTCCCACACTACTCCACTGTTTACCAGGCCGAGCTTCTGGCAATATGCGTCGCGACCAGGGAAATCCTGAAGCACAGTGCGCAATCGTTTGGAATCTTCAGTGACTCCATGGCGGCCCTCCAAACGGTACAAAACCATAACCGACTCCACCCCCTCGCAGTAGAAACGAGGGCCAACCTTAGGTCCTTGTCAATCCAAAACAAGGCGGTCACCTTGTTTTGGATCAAAGCTCACGCGGGGTTGGCAGGGAATGAGAGGGCCGATGAACTAGCCAAAAGCGCCGCTGAGGGTTCCAAACGAAAGCCCGATTATGACTTGTGCCCGGTTTCATACGTCAAGAGATGTATTCGAATGACAACCCTTGACGTGTGGAACCAGAGATACCGCGCTGAAGAAACTGCCTCAGTGACAAAACTGTTTCTCCCGGATGCGGTGGCGGCGTACAGGATAGTCAGGAAGATTAAAATCAGCAACATTACCACGCAGATCATGACGGGGCACGGTGGGTTCTCGGAATACCTGAATCGCTTCAAGTGCAAGGAGAGCCCATCGTGCATCTGCGATCCTGAAACTGCTGAGACGGTGCCACATGTATTATTCAGCTGTCCTGTGTTCGACCAGGAAAGACTAGTGGCAGAGCACGTACTCGACACCAAACTGGATGCTGAAAATGTGTGGCTCATAATGAAGAGCAAAAAGAGAGAGTCGTTCTTAGAATATTGCACAAAAATTTGTGAAAGAGTAATAAAAAGGAATAGAAAAGCATAAGCAAAAATGTTTGCATAATATTATACAGAATATTAGGTCAAGCATTGAAAGTGGAAGGAACAAATCTCTAAGATCGCCAAAAAATATTGTTAAATAATAAAGTTGCCACACTGACAAATTAAATTAAATATATATAAAAGTAGTAAGAAACTGGCCTAGAAACAAGAATATAGAAATAAGATGTCGTTTTGGAATGTAAAAATAGCAAGGTGTAGAGCATAAGAATGAATATCCCTAAAATTATATAACTATAAATAAGTAAGAATATTATATAAGTAGACATAAGAAGTAGAAGTAAGAAATATGTAAGTGGAAGTAAGAATAGTGAATAAGATGTATTAGTGATAAGAAATAGAATAAGAAACATTGTAAAAGAAAAATAAAAATATCTGTGTCGAGTTATACCTGAAAATAAAATTGGAAAAGAAAAAGGGATAGATTACAGAATAGGGAAACTAGAAGGGCGTCCCACCCTTATAGACAGAAAGAGGAAGGAATGACAGAAAGAACAAGGATGAGGAATGAAAGTACGAGAGGTAAAAATGCGAGAACTGGTATGAACGTAAAGAAGCAGAAATAGGCTCCAATCATGTTGGAGGTAGTAGTATTAAAAAAAAAAAAAAAAAAAAAAAAAAAAAAAAAAAAAAAACCTAACCTAACCTAACCTAACCTAACCTAACCGAGTCGCGCGGCACCCCTCACCGCGAGCAGATCATTTTTAAGTCGCTCCGCGTTCAAAAATTCCAAAAATCGGCGTTTTAGTGAAAAGTTACAAGTGTGATGTGAAGACACTTTTCCCACAAAGCAAACTTCTAAATTCTGTTATTGTCTTGATATACATCCTTTTAAAATCAAAAATCCACCCCTTTAAGGCAGCTTAAAAAATCTAAATCTAGTATCACTGGATGGGGAAGATTGTCCTCCATCCAGTGATATAAAGAAAACCCACCCGAAACACTTAGTTACACAACTATTCGACATCTTCTCGGAAACCTAACAACCTAAAAACCGCAAAACTTAATTTTGTCGGTCGAAATTAAAAATTTAAAATCGTATTAAACAACTAAATATTACCTGGAATAACGGCCGTTAGTATATATAACCCCTTTAAAGAAAGCCCCAACTGAATCTGACCTGTGGTTCACGGGATATAGGCACTCCCAGGTTGTGACTTTGCCTGATTCCTACTTGATTACAAGCTGCACGGGAACGGCTATAGCTCCGAAACGGGACGTCCTAGGGGGAAAGTAATCAAACAATAATTAGTTTCTCAAAGAGGGGCAACCAACACAATTTACCCCATCCCTCTGTGACGTCTCTGAAAAAAGCTCGGGGTAAAGTTACGAGTTTTTCCCCACATAAATTCTCCCTACGGTTTCTCCCACTGTTTTTTCCCAATTTTAATTATATATTTATGTTAGTTTAAATTAATGTGTATCTTTAATATTAATTAATAAACTTTTATTAAAATAAGTGTATGTTGCTAGGTTGATAGACATTTAAACAGCACATAAGCTGCCACAGTCTGTAAAATTTGTCAATAGATTTTCAGCTCTATCGCTAACGCATTAAGGTTCAAAGTCGGCTTGGGAAGTTGGGCGGTATCGGGTGGCGTGACCTGCTGACGTCTATACGTCATCTAAGCCAGAGCAAGTCCGATCCCCCCCCCCCCTTAGGCAATTCCCCCCCCGTAACTCTACTCTTACCAGATACACACATTTACCATAAATTATTACAGTACATAATTACAATTACCTTCATTTATTTACAGTTACTTCATTTATTACATTTATCCATTTAATAAATTTACACACACCGTATCCCGAACAACTCCCACCTTAAAAACCTAATATCTCGGAAACGGCTGGGAATATCGAAGTTTTGACGAAATTTGCCCCCCCCCTATAACCCCCCTCTCAGCTAGAACGTAGATTGGGATAAGACCCCTAGACCCCCTTTTTGACCCCGTTGTTGACCCCAAAAAATTATTTGGTAGTAATTTGAACTAAAAATTTGTTATACCCATAGACTAAAAATAGCATAACATAGCATCAAACCTATATTCAAACCTATATTCAGCCCATACCAGACCCCCCCCCATACACTAACCCCCCCCCTACAAAGATTACCTCCTTAAACCTAACTAAGAGGCCCTCAGCCGCAACAGCAAACCCCACATCGTAGAAACACCCTCATACCCCCCCCCCACCCCACCCCACCTCCCCTAAACTGACCCTGGAATCTGACCTACCAAGAAGAGCTCAAAAAGACCAAACAAACGAGCCCACCCACGCCAAAATCGGAGCGGTATAGACCCAGCTAGGTCAACTGGAACATCTGTCCGGCAAGCCTCGGCACGGTACGGTACGGCAGAACCCCAAAAAGCGGATATCTCTGGAACCAAAAGAGATAGGCCATTTTCGACCACGGATTCAGCCTTTGTGGCGTCAAAGACGCCACGGTTGAAACCGCTACAGAGGTATCCATCCCCCCCTTTTTCCTTAACCCCCCCCTCCCCTATCCTTTAACAGGCCATATCTCGGGAGGGAGAGGACTTAGAGCCTTTTTGACCTTAAAATCGGCCTTGTGGTGTGGCCAAAGTCGCACGAGAGGTACCCTCTCCCCTCTGATTGGACCCCCCCCCCCCTTCCCTCTCACAAACAGACCATTATCTCACAACTATAGTAGATGGGAAAACCTTTAAATGCGAAATTAGACTGTTCGATTTTGACCCCCCTTTACAGGGTTGAAACGAGACTGCATACTACAGTGCAGTGTAATTAATAATTGACACCCGCCCCCATATACAGGGTCAGATACTGACAAACCGTATGGTTTTTAACACATTATTAATATTCTATTATCTTGTTTACTATATTTACATTTTGACAACTTCCCCGTTCGCTGTGCCCTATACACACAAGCCACATAACCAAGGTACATCACAGGCGGAACCCAAACAATAAAGAATGGTGTTCGGAATTCGTACCCCGGTACAAAGAAGAGGGCCAGTGGCCGGCGCCAGCGGGTCGCGGGAGTCTCCGTCGCCTACCCGCCCGGGAAATGGGGGTCCCTCTGGAGCGCGCGAAGCGCCGAAGGAGTTACCCCTGACGTTCGGCAAAAAAGACGCTGCTCGAGGAACCCTAGCGGAAACGGCCGGAACGCCACCGTCGGCGGGGACCTCTGGCGCCGTCGCTCGCGCCACCACTCCCAGCCCCACAGGTCCGCCTGTACAGGCGCTGGACGCCGCCAGGACTTTTATCCGGAGACCAGAACGCAAGAGAAGATCCGTAGACAACATGGAGCTCTACAAAAAGCAGACAGACACCTATGCTGCACTATCCAACGACGGACTTCTCCAGGAGGTCATGAAGACATTCGAGGACATCCCAACAAAAGTCAAAGATTACCCTCAGATGAGGAGAGACATAAAGACCTTCCTAGAGACTCAGTCGGATAAAAGTCTGCGGATCTTGTTCGAATTGAGCAAACGGATGAAGGGCCTGGAAACAGCGCCTAAAACAGCTCCGCCCACAGGGACCAACATCACGCCTAAATCACCCGAATCACCGGAGAAGCTACTCGAAAGGCTGGAAAGGGTGGAGACCAAAATAAACACGCGGCTCGACGATCTTCAGCTAAAAATGTCAGAAGGCTTTCAAGTCATGACTGAACACTACGACGATTGCGGTTCTGACATCCTCGACAAGGTCACCGAAAGGATTGCCGAGATCAGCGACAAGGTAGACGCAGTTAAAGCGGACATAGGCCACACGCAGGAATGTGTGAGGACCGTTGGCCATGCCGCAGCTGCCCTCGAGGAGCAAATCGGTGGCGTTGTCGGGGAGGTTACCGCCGGAACCGAGAAAATTAAAGAAGTCTTTAGGGAAGCGGCATGCGGAGAAAAAACTGGCCCACAGACTTACGCCGACATTGCGGCAGCCAAACCCGGGCGTCGGCCGGCACTTCACTCGATAGCGGTCACCTCTGAAGGTAGCCTGGAGACTGCCGACGAGGTGCTCGCTGGGGTGAAGGAGGCGGTCGATGCCAGGGTAACCGGCCTAAAAATAAATAAAGTCCGTAAGGCTAAGAACCAGACAGTGATACTGGGGTGCGATTCAGAGGCCGAACTGAAGAAAGTAAAAGACAGGATTGAGAGCCGAGGCAAAGGGTTAATAGTAGCGCCCATGAAAAATAAAAACCCGCTCGTCGTCCTGAAAGACGTCTTTTTGGATAGTGAAGACGACGAGATGGTCAAGGCGCTCTACTCCCAGAACGAAAACATATTCAGGGACTTAGCAGAAGAAGACAGAGAAATGACCATAAAATATAAAAAGAGGACCAGGAACCCCAAGACCTCGCACGTTGTCGCCCAAGTCAGGCCCAAGGTATGGCAGAGGATGACGGAGGCTGGGGCTCTTTACCTTGACCTGCAAAGGGTCAGGGTGGAGGATCAGTCGCCGCTCATCCAATGCACGAAATGCTTAGCATTTGGGCATGGCCGGAAATTTTGTACCGAGAGTGCGGACAGTTGTAGTCACTGCGGAGGGCCGCATCTGCGCGAGAAGTGCTTGGAGTTTATTGCGGGTAATGAACCGCAGTGCCGCAACTGCTCGCACTCGAAGCTTCCGAGGACCGACCACAACGCGTTCAGCGTGGAGTGCCCGGTCCGCAAGAAACGGGACTACCTGGCTCGGACGACAACGGCATACGCCTAAACAGATCCCAAGAATGTACGCAACACACGCAACACACACAGGAACACACACAAGAACACACCAAAACATCAACACCATCAATAAACACAGATATATAAAATATATAGTAAATATATACGAGTATATCAAAAACATATGCAGATCACCAAACACGTACCCTACGCAACCCCTAAAACAAATGAGAAAAGTAAAGACCCTAGAATAAGAAATGACAATAAATATGTATAATCTAAGTATATATATATATATTATTGCCGCAAATCACCTTGTATTTAAAAATAATAGTAAAACACACGCACATACACAAAACACGTATCCCAAACCGATGAAAAGAACAATAAATCAAAAATAGATAAATAAGTTATGTTAATATATATTTAGGAAAATACGTATCATAAACATATAAAAATAAGTAGCTGAAAATAAAAATAAGTTACAAAGTAAGCCAGGAAATAAGGACAAAAATTGTTAAAAATAGACAATAAAGGATAATGTCATTCAAATTATGTTAGTTATATATTATGTAATATATGCGATAACATAGGATAAGTAAGCTGAAAATTATGAAATTAGTCGGAAAATGTTATTTGATACGAGTAAATGTAGGCAAACTGTTGGAACTATATAGAATAAAATAGATAAGTTGTGTTGGAAATAAAAGTTGCATAATGTGTACGATAAAATGAGAAACCTGAAAATAGGAAATGCAAAACAACTCTGTTTTAAAACCATAAAATGAATGCAGTAATGTGGGATAAATGGTAAGAAGTAAATATGTTTTTAAAAATTAATAAAGGAAAGAAAGGTCTCTGATCATGTCAGAGGAAAAAAGTCTCGTCGCTGGCCGTCCGCCGCACCAGCTCCAGGACAATGCCGTGCATGCTGGCTGCACGGCATTTGAGGGCCTTTTGGAAGGTCCCCTTCAAGTTGGACGACTTGGAGGCGACCTCCAGAACTTCCTCCTTGTCCTGGAGCGCCATGCGCTCCAGCTCCGCCAGGGAGTGGTCGGCGTACAGCACGGTGGACGTGCCGTAGCCAGCCCTCGACCTGGCGGCCCGCGCCTGCTGCTCCTTCGCAGCGACCCGCTCCTCCAGGTCCTGCTGCAGCTGCTCCCTCCTCGCCAGGCCCAACTGACGCTCGGCGTCCACCAGGCCCACATCGTGGGAGGAAGCCGAAGCAGAAGTCGAAGCCTTCTTAGGCTTCGACTTCTTCTTCGCCTTGCTTGACTCCGAGGAGCCGCCGGACCCGAGCCTCAGGTAGGCCCGCTTTCTCTTGAGCCGGTCCGTCTCAGCCGCCGACGTATCGACGACGGAGCTGTCGGAGTCCGACATCAAGTCTGGCGCTCCGAACAGGCTGGCCGCAGAGGGTGCGCGATCAGCCTCCGACGCCGAAGCGTCGCCAGCGAGGCCCTGAGAAGGGCCGTTGGGTTGGCCCTGAGAAGGGCCGTTTGAATCGCCCTGAGAGGGGCGATGGGTTAAAAACCGCCCGGAGGCGTCTCGTCTTGGTTTCGTCATTCCTCTTGCAGACGACCTCGTTTGTCTGCAAGTCACAGCGCACTTTAGCCGCCGGTCTGCCACTCCGTTACGGTGGTCAGACACGGCGTTGCCCAGGGGTCACGACGGGGACGTATGCGCTGTGGGGGGACCCCCAAACCTAACCTTTTTTTTTTTTTTTTGTCGCTGAGAAATGACATTACGCATCTCCGCTCGTCGGGGGACGAGACGGAGTATGTGGGACTCCCTGCCAGAGTGGCAGTATACCCACTAAAACTCAGCGGTGTTCCCTCGTCGCCGTGATGGGAGGGTCATGGGAAACCGGCTCAGCCTTTACTTCCACGACCCTCCCGGCGCATGCCCGCCTACCTGGCGGGCCCCGCGTGCCCCCCGAGCGGGAGCTGGGGGGCGACGGGAATGGCCGGGAACACCTGGCCATTCCCGTCCGACACTGGTGGAGGCGCGTGCGATGCAAGCGAGGGTGCCCCCGCACCCGTCGCCTGCTGGCCTCCACCTGGGAGGAGTCGGAGATGACCGTCATACTGACGTCTTCTCCGACCCCTCCTCCGCCTTCGGAGCGGCGCCGCGAGAGGGTCTTCCTCCCGCGCGCGCTCCGCCGCCTCCTTCTCGGACATGACGTGTTCGCAGAAGGAGGCGACTGCCGCCCAGGACCCCTCGTCCCTCAGCATGGCGTTGACCACGCCGGGGAGCGAGAGGTCCGTTCCGATCGCCGCCGTGAGACTGCGGCGCGGCTCGGACCACGACGGGCACACCGCGACAGTGTGCTGCGCCGTGTCCTCCGCCGCGCCACAGCCGTGACACGACGGCGTCTCCTCCCGTCCGATCCGGTGCAGGTACGATCCGAAACAGCCGTGCCCGGACAGCACCTGCACCAGACGGAACGAGAGGAACCCGTGCCGCCGCTCGAGCCAGTCCCGCAGGACCGGCCCGAGCGCGTCGAGGGTTCGGCGGCCGAAGGCTGCGGTGGCGAGGTCCGCCGTCCAATGGACGACGATGGCGTCCCTCGCCTCCCGCCGGACGGCCTCCCGCTCTTCCGGGGCGGGGCGTTCTCCTCTCGCCCTCCGCCCCGCCGTCCATTCGTGCACTCTGGCGAGCACCCACGCCTCGAGCTCCCAAGGCGGGGTGCCGGCCAGAGCGCACGCCGCTGCACAGCCGACCGTGCGGTAGGCCCGCGCAACCCGCTGAGCAATGGCCCTCTGGGGCGCCCGCAACGCGGCGGCGTTCTCCCTCCTTCGGAGGGAGTCCTCCCAGATGGGGGCCCCGTACAGGGCCATGCTCTTCAGGATGCCGGCGTACAGTTGCCGGCATCGTGCGCTGGGCCCCCCCAAATTGGGGAGAAGCCACGACAGCGCCCCCGCTGTCTTCAGCAGGCGCGCCGACAGCCCGCTAAAATGCGGGCCGAAGCGCCACCTGCTGTCGATCACGAGGCCCAGATATTTCATCTGGGCCTTGATCTCGATCCTGACGCCCTCCACGAAGATGTGGGCGTCAGGCGGGGGGCGCTGCCGAGGCCCGTGGAACCACACGGCCTCGGTCTTGTGCAGCGCCACCTTCAGACCTAGGCGGCGGATCCTCGCTGCGACCAAGGATCCGCCCGCCGAGGCCAGGTTGGCCGCCTCCCTGAAACTCTCCCCCCGGGCGGTGAGGAGAGTGTCGTCCGCGTAGCAGACGACACTCGTGCCTCGGAGGAGAGTTCCCCGCAAGAGCCAATCGAAGCCGACGTTCCAGAGGAGAGGTCCTAAGACTGACCCCTGTGGAACGCCGGCCTCGGCGGGATATCGCCGGACCTGGCCAGTTCTGTCCACCAGGAGGATCGCCCGGTCCTCCAGGTAGCTGGCCAGCAGACTGCGCAGGTATCGAGGCACTCCGTGGAACCGGAGCGCCTCTAGGATGGTGGAGTGGGGAACAAACCTAACCTAACCTAAGTACCTACCTAATTAAAAAAAAAAAAAAAAAAAAAAAACTCAATTACAGAAAATAAAATACCTACCTACTTAAATAAACCTATTTCTGATGATAACTAATCTAAACTAAAATAACCTACGATCACTACGTACACTATCAAATATACTACCCATACTTTAAAATTAAAATCTATACCTACGACTTATAAAAATAAACCTAAATAACTCTACCTTAAACTGTACTTAGTAAAAACTAAAAGGAATAAAAAGGTCGCACTGAAAAGCACGGTTTAGAATTGCAAGTAGCAGTTAAAACATACAATTTATAGAATGCTAATAAGAACGAACGCTCGCCACTCGATACGTCCGTTCAAATCAAAGTTCAAAAAGTGTAAGCCAAATTCAACCTTCAGCACTACATTTACAGTGCGGGTGACGTAACCTATGACAAACTTATTATTTGCGGTTGGTACAGTAATCGGGTCTAGGGATCGAACCGCAAAATTAAGTTTGTTTTTTATTGTATAATACTTTTCCGGTATAAAAAGTACCCAGTGTGGTGCCAAGGATATTAAAGAATAATTATACCAAGTTTCATCGTAATCGGACCGGTACGTTTTGCGTGATGCCTGAACAAACAGACAGACAGACAGACAAAAAATTTTTTTATCACATTTTTGGGTTCGGTGTCGGTCTCGTAACAACCCCTGCCATTTATTTTGTTGATATTATCAATGTACAGAATTTTCACTTCTACAGATTTATTATAAGTATAGATTTGTAATTTGAACGAATATTTAAACACTACCAAAACAACTAATACCTATTTTATAAAATAACAACAAAAGAAATTCAAATAAACTATTTAAAGACTAAAAGTCGCGCTGATAAGCACGGTTTGTTAATATCAATTATTATCTGTCAATAAGGTCAAACGCTCTGAACGCATCAACAGCCAAATATTGAATGAAGCTCGCGCTTTTTTTTTTTGACATGACCACTCGCAGTTCTTTGCAACTCGCTAAGGTTGCCCGGACCTCCCGCCTTTTTATTATACCCTACCGCCACGACCCGCGTCGAGCGCGGCAACCGTTACACAAAAATAATCCTTATGGCATGATTCAGTATTCACGCGCGACGGCGCGATGGCTTATTAGCGTATTTCATGTATAAGTTTGGTGTTTCTTTACCGATTACTATGATTCTTTTTTTATTGAATAGGTAATAATATTAACTTCTTTTAATTAGGGATGAGTGAGAGTATTATAAACGTAAGAGTAAACAAATATAATCAGAAAGCTCCGAACTGCTAAGCTATCGGGACTTACACGTGTTATTGTGAGTCAACCATAAAAGATAGACATATGCTGTTGTGGGATATTTTTTTGATAATTTTATGTACAACATTTCCGTCATAAATGATTTCTATGTAGCTTTAACCATTAAGGCTGCACACGCGACGGAAGCTTAAAAAATGGAGCAACTTCTCCCGTTTTCCCAACATTTCCTTTCACTACTCTGCTCCTATTCATTCTAGCGTGATGAAAAGTATACTATAACCTCCCCAGGAGTATGAAGAATAATTTTACCAAATTTCGTTAAAATCCGTCGAGTAGTTTTTGTTTCTATAAGGAACATAGAGACAGACAGACAGACAGACAGACAAAAATTTTACTGATTGCATTTTTGGCATCAGTATCGATCACTAATTACCCCCTGATAGTTATTTTGAATATATATAATAATGTCATGTACAGAATTGACCTTTCTACAGATTTATTATAAGTATAGATATTTATTGCACTTTTTTTTTTCAAAAAAATTTTTTTCCACTTGGTGTCGCGATTGTCAAATTCGATATAAAAAATTTTTTTTGAGCCTCGATCTCTTTTATAAGTAATTTTTCACTTTTTGTATGGAAAACATGAAAAATTATTACCTACGTGTTGAGTTTTAGGGGTTTACGGATTTTATAAAGGGGGTCGAAAAATTCATTATTTTTGCGATAGGACATACCTACCGTTTTCGAGATATAAACAAAAGAAATGAAAAAAAAAATACAGTACTGTTTTTGCACCAGAAGTCGAGGTGTTGGTGTGAATTTTAATTCATGCCAACTAACTTTATTCCACACCTTTTTAGTCGCGATTAAAAATAGTCAATTAGTTAGAAAATCTAAATTTTGGGTGAAAAACGTCAAATTCAGAATAGCAAAATTACCATTTTCAGTAAATTAATAACTCAGTACCATCTTAATGCTGTCAAACTACCTAAAATATAGTTAAGGTGTGTCACTTTGGTCAATTTCAGAATGGGAAATCGTCGTTTGACAGGAATAAACTAAATTTAGGTGATTTTTAGTCTAGTCTAGACGCATTTGTGACAAGAGAATCGGCACCAATATGTGTTTTCAGAATCATATTTTAGTACAGTGTTTCATTCTACTGCCACGATTTTTACAAATAATGTTGATAACGATTTTTCATGAATTTATTGTGAATTATCGCCACGTTTCACACTCATTGTTTTGACACGGATTTACTTGGCCCGGTTACAAAACGCGATCATACGATATTTGTTTACAAAATCGTGTCTCGTCGTTCGGTCGCGTGAGAGGTGTGGCGACTATAATAGCGAGTCAGCGCAGCGCAACGCCGCCCGCGCCAACGTCGTCACGGTGGCCTCGACACCAGCTGAGAGCATTCGTCGTAGGTAATCTAAATGTTGTCAAAACATGTTTTGATATAATACTGCTAGCTACCTATATAATTCGCAAGCGTTGTTTACGATAGTTCAGTGTACATTTGATTATTACTCGATCACATCCCCGCAAAGAGTAACTTTTTTGGTTTGTAAAAAAAAAAATAGTAAGTACTTAGAAGTTTACAAAAAACTGTGGCAATATTTGAACTACTAGTTCCTATTACTTATTATAAGTCCAAGACAGAAACCAGGAAGTGAATGTCAATCAGTGATGATGATTATTGTGATCCCTGCTGCAGCCCTGTGATCAGCGGTGATTAGTGATCGTGTAGTTGCACAGAGTACTTTTATTATATCTATGGAAGTTGGCACCAGTTGGCACTGACCAGTGACCTCTATCAAACACTCACTTGTTGTGTTGGTCAGCAGTGGTAGTTGGTCAACTTGGGCATCCCTATTTTTACGTTTCATTTTACGTAACAATTTTATGAATTAATTAGGTATTAGTTAACCTTTCCAGTAATTTGCTACTTGTTTAAGAACATTTATTGTAAAGAATATAATTATGATTCATGAAGGAAGAAAATAGATTAAACAGTGCCATTCACCTAAATAATTGTGGCCCATCTATGCATCTGTGGTTTCTTCTATTTCGAAGTATAACCTCGAAACGAAACGTTTTTCGATTTGTTTTGATTTGCTCAAGTTGGTATTATTGCCCAAAGATCGTCTGATCTGACGTCACGAAAACCTGTCATTGATTTATTTATATTTGCGAATTATAACTCGCGGAGCCTATGTTTTGCGCAAAAATCACACATACAGCACTTACAGCAGCGTCGCGGGAGCAGGCGGCACATTGCTGAATAAAAATTCGCGTTTTAAAGTCATTAGAAATCTTTTGTGTGAGACAACAAAATAATAGGTGATAAACTGTTACCAAATAGCTGTGACAAACATTGGTGTTGAACTTATAGTGTGTGTATAGAACGCGCGACACTTCTAGAAGCCGCTGGTATCGTGGTCGCTAGTCGTGAAGATGTCGTCGCTGGGAGGGCAGTGGCGCGTGATCCGCCACTACCTGTCGCTCAGCAACCTGAACGCTGAGGTGGACAAGCTGGTGCAGAAGATCAAGCCCGCGTCGCCCGAGCAGTGGGAGAGTACGTACCGCTACGCTAACTTCATACACACGACATCCCTTTCCAATTACTTACATGTTCTATTCGGCTCTGTCGAAG
Organism: Gortyna flavago; assembly: GCA_963669345.1. Lineage (NCBI taxonomy): Eukaryota > Metazoa > Arthropoda > Insecta > Lepidoptera > Noctuidae > Gortyna > Gortyna flavago. The sequence goes on from OY770149.1 coordinate 23,896, forward strand.
CTTATTGATTGTTTACGATAGAGTTACTTGTGTGCACTGTGCAGTGTGCAGGATGCAGGTCATGCAGGGTTCACGTGAGACTGTTGACACACTGACATTGTTCAGCTGTTTTATTTGTTCCTCATGAACTAATTAGGTATATGTTATTATTATTTTTATTTATACTTTTAACATATCTCGGGACCATGGGGTCCCGGTCCTTTGAAAGGCGTACGAGGGGCCGAAGCCAACTCGCAGAGGCCCGTTGGAAGTTTTCAATGAAATGAGGCACCAACCGACGATTATCCCTGTTCGCACTATGCAAGTGCACCCAAGGACAACCCCCGGTTGGTGTAGGACTATTGCAGGATATGGAAAATATAAAGTTGGACTATGGGTTTGGGTGGCTAAAGTGGACTGGTTACCAAGAACTATGGAAGAACTATTACCCCTGCCTGATCAATGTTTTATATATACACGGATAAAATGGCAGGGGGTGACTTGCACACTCAATAATGGGCCCCCGGAAACGGTCGCTAGCACATAGTGACGTAGTGACAAGGGGGCAACATGTCCTGAGGTGCTTAAGAGGAGTGGAGAGGTATTCCACGGCTATCAGGACAATCCCGGAAGTACGGTCAAGATCCCTCCCAGCATCTTACTGGAATACTTCCTTCCTCCGAGCAAGTTTGCTCTTGCGAATCTCCACTCAAGCCGGCCAATAAAGGCAAGAATGAGGTGGGAACTCTGTTCCTCGTCATTGTTCACTCCAGCCGGCCAATAAAGGCAAGCCAGAGGTGAGATACAAGACTTCTCCCGGGAGATAGGGTCCGTGGGGTCGCTACTGCCCAACAGCTCGCCACATGCTGCCCTGCGGATTTCTATTATTATTATTATTATTATTATGTTATTATTATTATTATCAAAGTAACAAAAAAGTAAGTAGAAATTATTACCATTGTGAGATACTTTGTTTAAAAGAAATGGCAAATAAAGTAATCTCAACAATAAAACTTTGAGTATTAAGTATTTTAGCAATACGTTTTTGCACAAATTTATAATTTGACTTTTCTTAGTGTTTACTCACACTTATTAGAATACATTTCAATAAACACACCATGTCTGTTGTCACAGATTTAATACAGAGGTTTGAGAAGTTGGCAGCACTGCGTCTGTCCCCCGCCATACAAGTGCACAAGACAGCAACAGCTGACAACAAACTGAACTCTACAGCTGTTGAGGAGACAAACACTGAAGCAGTGACCAAAGAGCTGACAGAGAGCAAGCCCAAAGAAGTAGTGGCGCCCGGCGTGGGCTCCGAGATGAAGGAGCTCAGCATAGAGAGCCTGTGGCAGGGACTGCGCCTCAAGAAGGACATCCAGCTCGGCAAGATCTCTGAGCCCACCTGGAAGGAACAGAAGCACACCGTGTCCAAGGTTTGTACAACACCTTCTACAATCGAACAAAAAGATCAGTAGTATGCATCTGAACTCATCAGTGAACTACTAAAGACTGTAGTCAAACTCAAAGCATTTTTTATTTTTACTTATTTATCATTTATACAAAAGAATACTGGATTATTCATATTAAATAGCAACCAAAAACCACTGATATTTATTTCAATTAAATCAATTACAGGCACTTTAGAATAGTCAAGGATGATTGCAGGCACTTTTCAATTGTCAAGGGGGTACTGAGAAATCAAATCTTTAAAATCACTAATGTTCTCTCCTTATGCACACAATAATAATAAATATTTGTGGTAGTGAACATGAAAATATGTTGCCTGTATACACAACCCTCTTGTTGACTGTACTGAAGCTCATAATTATTTTTTGTTCAAGATTATGACATTATAATATTAGCTATGTCAGCATTACAATTATATTATACTGTAGATTATGTTTCACACTTAATATTCCACTGATTGAATGGTAAGCTATAATTGTTGCACTAATAAGAGTTCCATGTTTTATTTACTCATTTTCATGTTTTAGCTTTAAGCCATTGTAACATCTCTACAACATTATGGAATGCAATATTATGAATATTTAATAAGTTATTGTCAGTACTTATATAACTACATGTTGTTGTTTTTTTACTGTTTCTTATACAATCTTTATTTATTCATTCATTTGATCTTATGAGCTAACAGATTTGACATCCAAAACGCTCATATGATTACTTTTTTACAATTCAACACATGCTTGTCACATTATACAATAGATAGCTTTGATAGCATCATTAATGGCTGATTCCTATAATTTACGGACCGTTATTTTTTAAAATTAAAACTCTTGTATCTTTACTAATAATGAAGCAATGACCACATTGCTTTGCATAGTAGACCCTACCATTTGGAAGTAGCTGGCACAGGTAAAATTAGTTTACAAATCTATTTATATGCCCAGTCAGGCAATCAAAAATGCTACCATTGGTAAGCAAAACGATTCGTTTTTGCATATAGGAACCGAGCATAAAATAATGGTTGCGTTCAGTACAAGTTGCAGCCTGAAGTATGTCATAATAAGAATCATAACACACTGCACAAAACGAATCAATAGATCTGCAGAATAGCAGCTGATACAATGTTTTCCGGTTTCCCTTCAAACTGGAAGACACTAAAAATACAGGAATCATGTTATAATGGTGGCTGGTGAGTGGTGACGCGTGATCCTTCTAGTGCTGTACCTACGCATCTGTTGTGTATAGCAGATTATCTAATCACTCACGAAATTCGCCAAGTGATTTTAGCTAGATAGGTACCTAGTACCTACAGTGTAGGTACAGTGGCGTACTTGTGAACATAACAATATTGTACACGCGCATGAATACAAATTATAACTAACTCTCGGAGTTATACTTATAATAGTTACTTCGTGTTATACTGAGAGAAATGGGTCGCTGACTCACTTTATGATCGCGAAGAGCCAGGCGCGGCGGGGGCGCGCGGGGGCACGGGGCGGCGCGCGGCGACCGTCTCTCTACTACTAGCCGGCTGCAGGGTCACATTCACATTAGAAACGAGCGCTTACATAACCACGAAAATGGCTGCGTGCATGAATGAGCAATCAAGCATAGATACCAAGCTTGCAAGAAGTGCCAAATTACTTCAACTTCTTGAACAGAGGCCAGCACATCAAGCTACCCCAATCTGTCAAATATCTTTGATAGATTTTCAACTTTACGGCAAAGGAATAAGGTTCATATTCAATTGGGAAAATGTGACAGATTGGGGTAGTTTGATGTGCTGGCCTCTGTACTTAACTGTTCAAAAACCAAAAATTCGAGCGATGTTTTGAATCACACGAATTAGGTAGGTACCTATAGTATGGAAAGGTTGTAAAAATTGTATACACGGCGACACAAAGCTATTTTCCAGTTTTAGTTGACCTCGCATTGTATAGGTTTTTCGTACAATCAGAAGTCAGCTTATCTACGTTATGTCATGTTATTATGTATAGCTTGATGTGTAGCCGTGCGTACGCACATTGATTTAATCAGCACGTGTCACAGTGGAACGAATGTATGGGAGCGGTTGGACGTAGACATGTCCGAAAAAAAAGAGTAAAATTATGCCAAACTAATGATGCCATCTTATTCGATTACTTAATGCCTTCATAACTTGTGGTGATGAATTTCTTCATAACTCCCATATTTCGGGAGTAATTTGAGAAAATGTGAAATTTTACTATGAAAATGAGTGTATCGAGCTCTCTCCCTCCTGATTCCGGGCTTGTTTCAAGTAGCGGTCTCTAATTATCATAATGCTAATACTAAGAGCTATATTTAATACTAAGACACATAGTGCGCCAAATGTGCACTTTCTGGGATAAAGAGTGATGTTTATTTTATAACACAATTTTTTTATTTTTTGTTTATTTTGTTGATTAAAACCGTTTTTCTAAAGGTTTACCTTATTACAATAACATTTCTGAGCAGCCAATTAGAGAAGATATAAGCTAATTAGGATATATAATTAGGGACTTAAGGTTTACATATAAAACTGATGCACTAATGATTACTGATAAGAACATTGCTATTATTTAATTACTAAATGGCTCTTAATACACTAATTTAGCATGCATCATTTACTAATTATCACAATAACTAATTACCTTGCAATATTTAACAAAGGATACCTGGGATACCTGGATTTTATATAAATAGGTCACTATTAGTAACTTTAAAATCAGTGTTGATTTACACCTCGTTGTATCCAAGCTAATCTCGCAATGTATTTTCCAAATTTTAATACAAATCTTGATATTCACGTTGCTTTATGCGCACGCGCACATAAAGATTTACGCGACTTTAACTATTTGTTCAGTGTTTTAAAAGATAACAGTTGTGTTCAGTTATGTGAAAGTGCTGAAACAAGTTTAAAAGACTGGTGTCGTCGATTTTGCTACCGCATTTATGCAAAATGGACACAGTCTGGAAGAAGCACAGATAAGTTTCGGAAGAAACATGAGATTTGGCTACAGGCTGCAATTCAATGGCCGGAATTACAGAATGAAAATATGGAACCTTCTACAGAAAATATAAGTGACGTCATCGAGCCCATAATTTCTCCTGCTAAATCTGATGCTTCAACTTGTACACATCCTAGTCCTCGTAAATCTTTTGAGGACCTTAGTAACCGGCAAAAAAGAAGACGCACTGAAGATAGTCTTTCATGCAGCAGTAGCAGCGCTGAAATTATGTTTTCGGCCGAAAGGGCGCTTCAAAAGGCAGGACAAAGCGATACAGCTTATGTTATGAAATACTTGACGGAGAATCCAGAAGAGGCCTCAAAAATCAAAGCCTTCATTGAAGGTAAATCAATTCAGGTACGGGAAATATCCCCTTTGAAGGCATTGGCTCTTTATGTATCGATGAACTTATCGAAATGGCGCTATAACACTCTTCGGGATTTCAACACTCAAGAAGGAGCTCTTCAATACCAGAGTTACTACATGTTGGTTAAAGAAAAAATTAAGTGCTATCCGGCCAAAGAAGATCTCACATTTACAGAGAGCTCTGCAAAAATCAAATTACAAGCCTTGATGGATTTAACCTCAAGAAGACTTATTAGGTCGTTAGAAACCCCTGTTGATCCCAATCAACAGCTCGTATTGACCAGCAAATGGGGTTTTGACGGATCATCTAGCCAAAGCATTTATCATCAAAGGACGAGTGAAGATGAGCAAATCGATCTTGCTAGTAATTTTATGATTAGTCTTGTACCACTGCGGCTCGTCTCAAAAGGTGTAACAATTTGGGAAAACGAGCGACCATCTTCCACTTCATTTTGCCGGCCAATATTGTTTAAGTTTATAAAGGAAACCAAAGAAAATGTGCAGAGAGAGATGGCTGAAATCGAAGCAGAGATTGAAGCCTTAACTCCATCCACCATCACTGATGGAATTAGTGTCAAACACCAACTGCTGTTGACAATGATTGATGGTAAAATTCATTCCATTATATCCAATACAGCAGCTTCAGTGTGTGACATATGCAAGGCTTGTCCTAAAGAAATGAATAATTTAGAGTTAATCAAAGATAAACACGCAAACGAGGACATGTATAAATATAGCTTAAGCACCCTTCACGCTTGGATTCGCTCAATGGAATGCTTATTACACATTTCCTACAAATTAGACATAAAATCATGGCAAGTAAGGGGTGATATAGCAAAAAGGCAAGTTGATGACAGGAAGAAAAGAGTTCAAGAGGCTGTAAGAAGAGAAACGGGCTTACTTCTCGATGTTGTGAAACAAGGCAGTGGATCCACCAACAATGGCAACTCGGCAAGGAGATTTTTTGAAAACTACACTAAATCTGCTGAACTGACCGGAATAGATGCTATGCTTTTAAGAAAAATCTGTGTGATCTTGCAGTGTATTTCATCAGGAGAGAAGATCAACGTAACTAAATTCCGAGAGTTCTGCTTTGATACTGCTAAGCTTTACGTGGAGTTATACCCATGGTATTATATGCCTTCTTCACTTCATAAAATTTTAATGCATGGGCCAGACATAGTTCAGAACATGTCAATTGTGCCCATTGGTTTTCTATCCGAAGAGGCATCAGAGGCTAGAAATAAAGATTTTAGAAAATATAGAGAGGGGCATTCTCGAAAGCATAGCAGTATCTCATGCAATGAAGATATTATGCACAATCTTTTACTGTCTTCTGATCCACTTGTTACAAGTATCCGTCCAAAAGGAAATAAGTTTGTAAAAAAATCTTCTTTTAAGGAATTTTATGAGCTTACGGATTCTGAGAAAAGTGATATCGAATTTGTTAACATAAATGATTTTGCGGACATCGATTCTGAATTTGAATTAATTGATGATGATGATGATGACGAAGATGATTAAATGATGTTATTGTTTTAAAATGTGTAACTTAGTAAATTAGAGCTTACATCTTAATTATTTATTGTACTTTTAATGAAACTAGGTAATTTATTATCAACTTACTTAAAAGTCATACTCTCATCAGTTCTTGTGAATATTTTTGTTAATATATATTTCTGTATATATATAATATATTTATAGACCTCTTAATAAGTCTGTCTGCGGTTTAAAGTAAATACAAATGGGGAAAAAACGTTTTTTTTTTTAAATTTTCATTTCCTTTTATCCCAGAAAGTGCACATTTGGCGCACTATGTGTCTTAGTATTAAATATAGCTCTTAGTAATAGCATTACGATATTAGAGACCGCTACTTGAAACAAGCCCGGAATCAGGAGGGAGAGAGCTCGATACACTCATTTTCATAGTAAAATTTCACATTTTCTCAAATTACTCCCGAAATATGGGAGTTATGAAGAAATTCATCACCACAATTTATGAAGGCATTAAGTAATCGAATAAGATGGCATCATTAGTTTGTCATAATTTTACTCTTATTTTTCGGACATGTCTACGTCCAACCGCTCCCATACATTCGTTCCACTGTGCGTGTGTGAGATCTGTCAGGACAGGGTGCTTACTCTCGAATATAATTCCGATACTTAGATCGACATTGGTCAAACGTTAGTTGGTTGAGTTAAACGTCAGGCAATGGGATTGGCTAGACTCAGTGAGTCCAGCCAATCCCTGACGTTTGACTGACAATTCCAATGTCGATCTATCGGAATTATATTCGACAGTAAGCACCCAGGGAGAACATAACATGTTTTTGTACCTACCACTGCTGCCAGAGAGCTACTACATTCAATACAAATGTCATGTAAGAAACTAAGTAGGTACGCAGTATTTTTGCGCTGCACTAAGTAGACTGATGTGCAGTGTTTTCGTATGATCTACAATATGAGCTAGATGTGCGTCGTTGGGGACACGTCTATCATTTTATTATCATTTTATTTTAATTTCCAAACTGATAATAAAAGTGTGACAAAACATACGACGCACTGTTTGAACGGCCTTGAGGTTGTTGTGCATATCGTACGATTGTGAACAGTCCGGAAATGTTTTTAAAAATTACTTTTACGACGTAACTTATGTCACCTGTTTTATAAAAAAACGGTGTCAAAAAACGACAATGCAGAACCAACGACACCGTTTCTGAAATTAAAGTTATTTTTCACTTTGTAGTGTTTTTGTTGGAAGTCGGTTGTTTTTTTTTGTAAAAAAGTTTTTTTTTTTCACTTTTTATGGCTCAAAAGGAAAAAAGCGGAGCTCTTATAGGATCACTCGTGTCTGTCTGCCCGTCTGTCACATCCAATTTTCTCCGAATCTAATGGATCGATAGGTGTTGTCTGAGAGTCATCACTTCTTGCTGCTGAGCTGATGATAAGTCAAAGTCAAATACTTTTATTCAATTAGGCCTATTACAAGCTCTTTCGACAATTACAAGCCCTTGGCATCATCAGCTGCTCGTCCCGTTACATCATTACGAGAAATGGAATGATGAAGACGATTGGTCTTCAAGTCCACGTCTATCCAAGAACTGCTAAGTAGTTTCTGTCGACATATTGCCGTATCTCGTAACTCCTAACAGTGAAGGAGTGCTGTGGCTACCATCGACGGCTCGGTAGCATTAGGTAAGTGATGACTTTCAGACTCAAGCACTTGAATCATCAATAGGTTTAATTTGATTTGAAAGAGTTCAACTAACACACTGTACATGCCTACAAAAGAGGATTTTCCTCGACTTTCATGGGGTCCCTTCATCAGACTCTGACTTGGTGACCACCTCGAGAGCATACCCTTTCAAACCCTAATGTCAACTGCTCATCACCTGTTACAAAATATTGCTTTTCCCGATGCTTGGACGTTAATTGTTGAGGAGTTCTCCTAGTAAGAACCAAAGTTCTCCTGAGAACTGGAGCTGATGGTGAAGTCACCATCAGCTCACCATACGCATTGTGACAAACATAAATTGCTTAGCAATCATATTAAAACAATGGAATCGCACGCAAACCGTGAAATAGTTGTGATTGGCCATCTGTGGTCTTCATCATCAGTTCCACTTCACCAAATTATACTTTCTGAATGCAAATGCTTAACTTGTTGATGAAAATACCAAAATTGCCGTATGTATGTCGTATATTTGAGGAGTTCTCTCAATTCCACATGGATCACATCATCAAAACTGGATTTTGGCAAAAATGGGACCAATCTGGAATTACATCCTTTTAATAATAATTTTCTTTTTCTAGTACTGTCTAACATCTAACTAGACTCTAGTATATGATTACATAACGTGTCTATCAAGCAAGCTTGTTTGTTTGTTACTGCCAATCACTTAAATTAAGCTATTTAGAGATGATGACCGAGTGCGAAAAACCTTATAAGTACGTTGAACCAAATATTTTTGATTTGATTTTCCTTCACACGAATGTTAAGACTCGAGCCTATTTAGATTATTCGGGATTAGTCACTAGACACAAATCTGAGTAGAATAGAAACACAGAGGTTCGAAGCATCTGCGATGTGGCGAGACATGTTGTGCGAAGTCGGGCGTCGTCACTCGTTTTCGCGCGATTTATTTTGTGACATATCAGGGGACTTTCGTCTTTCAAAGCTTATGTTGCTGACAGTATTTATTATTTATTTATAGAGATATTACCATCAGTAGACTTGTTTTAAAAACTGTGCTCCGCAAAACTTTGTCTGTGGGAATGGATAATACCGTATCTCTACGTTGACGTCGTCGTGGTGGGGCTTGCGCGCTCCGAACTCTAGGCCTGTGCCGGAAGAGTTTACTTTGCCGGAACAGGTCTGGGGTGAGGACCGAGAGAGATACAGAAACCCGCAGGGCAGCATGTGGCAAGCTGTTGGGCAGTAGCGACCTCGCGGACCCTTTCTCTCGGCAGGAGTCCTGTTCGACCGGCTGGAGTGAACAATGACGAGGAACAGAGCTCCCACCTCTTTCTTGCCTTTATTGGCTGGCTGAAGTGGAGATTCGCAAGAGGAAACGTGCTCGGAGGAAGGATGTATTCCAGTAAGATGCTGGTAAGGATCTTGACCGTACTTCCGGGATTGTCCTGATAGCCGTGGAATACATCTCCACTCCTCATTAGCACCTCAGGACATGTGGCCCCCTTGTCGCTATGACACTATGTGCTAGCGACCGTTTTCGGGGGCCCAATATTGGGTGTGCAAGTCACCTCCTTTTATTTTTTAAGGATGGGATATCATCAAACGACTCCTCCCGCTCTGGGTGGAGCGGAAGGGAGTGTCAGACTCTTACTGACTAAAACCCATCCATGTTCCTTCCTTAGCCCTTTATGTTCCGGGGCAGCGGTAACCCTTTCGGACAATCCTGCTCTTCGCTATCCTGATTAAATCATTTATTTAATCAAATAACAATAGTAGTAATCTGTAGGTACACTTGACTTATACTAGTTTTGCAGCCAGCACTCCTAATAAGTTATAAAATAACTTGTGTTAAGGGTAGTGTTACAAGCCCATACATAGTTTAGTTTCACAAAAGAATTGGAGGAGAACAAATAATTTATTGCAGAAATCAGAAATTACGATTTAACTACCTCAAATTGCTTAATGATCCTTCGTTATGTCGAAAATACTGCAGCATTAATTTTGAAATAAATATATGGTAACGTTGAGGATTAATGTAAGGTACTATGTTTGACGAAAACACGATTCCATAAAATTTTCTCGATAGAAAAAAAAATCCAAAGTTACCTCGAAACTGAACAATAAACCGCTGGTATTAAAAAAATACTTCAAATTTGATCAGGAAACTTTGTATAATAACTGAACTAACCATAAAGCAGCGACTATGTTTTTTATTTTTTTTAATTACAATTATTTTCGCCGTAAAAAGCAAAAACCAAAACTATTGGCGCCGCCTGCCGCCCAGCACCGCACTCTGTCTCGCTCACACTTAGTCCGCGAGCAGTATCGTGCGAGCGAGACAAAGAGTGAATTTTAGCTGAGGTAGTATGGGCTCTTAAGTACTTATTTGACATTATTGGATTATTCGCATATTTTTGGGTGTGTGATCATACAAAAACGATGCTGCTTTATGTTAGGTACTTGCTAATATCTATATAATATACTCGCTGCATAAGTGTTGATCCCGTGGGAATATCGGGATAAAAAGTAGCCTAAGTATATGTTAATCCAGGCTGTCAGCTAAGTACCACCATACAAAATTTTATCAAAATTGGTACAGCCGTTTGAGCGTGAAGAAGTAACAAACATATAAACACACACACACACACACGCTCACAAACTTTCGCATTTATAATATTAGTATCTTATAGGAAAATTAGAAGCAATATTGCAAATTTACCTTTCTAAGTGTCACTTCTTATATAAATACTTAGGTTGTTGTTGTATGTTGTTTGTGCAGTCGTCGATCCACTCGCGCACTGCGTACGTGATCAGCGCGGTGGTCGCGGCCGAGAGCGCGGAGAGCGTGCTGGCGCGCGTCGAGAGCCTCGTCGAGCACCTGCACTGCTACCCCGAGGCCAGGGACTACGCCATCAAGGTACAGGCACTACTACATCAAACATCATTCATTTCTCAAATAAGGCCTAGAAAAAATAAGAAAGTTTGCAACTAAATCCCAAAAGGTATAAACAAAACATCACAGACAGAAATAAAAAATTATATCGACTTTCGTATAACCGGAGTCACAAGTAGATAATCTGTACGATTTACGCTTTAATTACATGACTTAGTGTGTCATGACGTGTGACTCCGGTCCTTTGGCTTTGCCGTAGTCGGTAAAGAGTTATAAAAGACAGACCCCCGAAAAGCCCGTCCTTTTCACCAGTAAGTTGAGTTCAGGGACTGATGTGGAGGTTGATGATTCTTTGCAATCTCAGGTGTTGAGCGATAAATCAACAGCAATTATAGCGGTTGAATGGAAACAGAAAACCAGAATCTCACAAAAACATCAGATTATTTATGTTGGACCGCCTTAGTGAACAATACTGAAGCAATATTCAAAACAATTCACAGTAAGTACCTATAGCACTGCCAAGATCATGAATAGCGTGATGGTTCTGAGTCATCGAGTGTAATTAAATAAACAACGAGATAAATAGCTTGTAAAGACTAACTAAAGACTTGTTATTTGAGAACAAATACCGACAGTAGGTACGTACGCATGTGGTTTGTGTTGTGGTCGACACAAGCATACTTACATAAGATGACCTTCACGAATCACGGCTCTTTTAGACGATCGCACGTCACAATATAGGAAAGTACAGAGGGAAACTGTTACAAACGCATAATAATAAACTGCATGCCGTCACACGACAGGATTTTGTATGTTTTTGCGTGAAGTGATCCTTCTGTGCATCTTGTTTAGTGGTTACATAATATTACAGGCGGTAAAGTTGCGAAATACTTCCAAATCGCGCCTGACTAATATATTATATAAACTAATTATATTATTGTTATGTTCGCATCAACAAGTATTGTTTACTGACGCGCGTTTTTTATTGTTGTCGTAGTGAAGTGGGTGCGGGAGCACTAAGCGCACTCGCTTTTACGGGCCAAGCCGCGCGCCGTGCGCAGTGCGCAGGCCTACTGTACCATTCATACCACATCGACTTCACTTTTGTTAAGTCGGGGTAAAGACAGCTTAGCTTATTGAATATCAACTTATTGCTTGCCAATGTAGGTAACAAATATGGTGTTAATTTATGGAGAGTCCCGATACATTTTGCCTTACGGCATGCAACATCGTACATTATGGCCGCCGCAACTTGCGTTTGCGCTTGTTTGTGTTTGTTTGTTTCCAATTCTATTTAAATATAAATGTACGAAATTCAAGTCAAGTTTTCTTATGTCTTATGTTTTTTTCAAATAGAAGCTGTGTTCATATCGTATGTTGATCAAAATGCGATTCGCTAATATAACGATGACTCGTTTACTTACTGAATCGCGATCATTCAAAACCTTCTAAACAAAAAAATTTAACCGCCGAAAAAACTAAAAAGGAAAAATATAAGGTTTACTTATAATTTTTTTCCTTTTTAGTTTTTTCGGCGGTTTAAAAAGTTTTTATTTTATGATTTTTTGTGGCTATGATTGACTAATTACTACATGCTTAGTTTTTGATTACTTTTACAATAGCTATCTACCTTACTTTAGCTATTAATTTAATTGTAATACACAACTCAGCATTAAAATCTGTGAGTGAACAATAAATCAACCCTATTTTCCCTCCCTTAGGGTAGGACTTTTTTTTCCAAATTTATGTTGGTCCCATATAAATTTCCGGGTATACCCTTTCCAATAAAGAAAGAATTATCAAAATCGGACGGCTCTGTAAAAAGATATGCGTGGTCATACATAATAAAAAATATATACGCATCGACTTGAGAACCTCTTCCGTTTTTTCGTCGGTTAAAAAAATATCAATAATAGCTCCTTCATTTATTAAATTGTAATGATTGTAATTTAGTAAATGTATCATCATTATATTCGCAAATCGCATTTTAATCGACATACGACGTAAAGACAGCAGCTGTTATTTGCAAAAAATTTGAATGATCAGATGATCACATAAAAATATAAAGGTTGACTGGTAGAAAATGCCTATGGCATTAAGTCCGCCTCTGTACATTTTTGTGCTTGTAGTATTAAATAAATAAATACATTATGCAAAGAATACTAAAACCTTTAAGTAATTAAATATATAATATAATTATACACACATCAAAAGTGTCTAGGGATCAACATATATTTTTGCAATAACTTTTCTCCTGATTGATATTAATTAAAATTTTCTTTAAGGATTCATCAAATAAAGTGTTTTCGTTTGTCACAGTAACGATAAACCAAGTCACCTTTGCATTAATAAAGAAATTTGCCATTTTCCTAATAAAGGGATTTTTGACATTTGAACCACTAACACAAAAGTTCGAAAAAAAGACTGAAATAACAGTTTTCTTTAAAATTTTATTGGGTAACTTAAACAATTAATAATCCGTGTTTCTACCGCGAACACTAACAACACAAGAACATCGGTTTGGCATACTCAAAATGAGTTCATCCAAATCACGCTGTGGAATGGCCGCCCATGTTCGTTGCAACAACAAAAAAAGGTCTTCTTGCGACTGGATACCCTCCATATTCGGCAGAGCTCTTCTCTGTAGCATATCCCATGCATGCTCAATCGGGTTCAAGTCTGGCGACTGAGCAGGCCAGGGCAGGACATTGATGTTAGCTGCGGCGAGAGTCTGTCTTACAACTCTTGCGGTGTGCGGTCGTGCATTATCATGCATTAACTGAAATAAGGGACCGATTTGCACTTGTAGAGGAACGATGACGTCTGATACAATCGTCTCAGCATAAATTTGAGCGTTGAGGTTGCCTCTGATCCAAATCAACTCAGTTCTTCCGCCGATCCAAATACCCGCCCATACCATGATGGTTCCACCACTATAAGGATGGACTTCCTGGCAGGATTTTAATCGCTGTTGGCGTCCAGGGGTTCTCCAGTGTCGTATACGTCTTGTATCCGGTCTCATACCAAAACGAGACTCATCAGAAAAGCACACGAAACGCCATTGTTCTTCTGCCCAATTTCTGTGTTCAAGAGCCCATTGATATCGAATCCTACGATTGTGCATTGCTATAGGTGGTACCCGTAGCGGTCTTCGGGAATGAAGGTTCACTTCATGCAAGCGGTTTCTGACTGTTTGGTCGCTAATTAAGTTCCCTGAAGAGTGATGAAGCCTCACGGCTAACATCATGGCGGTTATTGTTGGAGCTCTTCGAGTTAAGATTTGAATGTATCGGTCTTGTCTCCGTGTGGTGCAGCGATACCGTCCTCCATGGCGCTCAGCCACGGTACCAGTGCTTCGGTAACGTGTCCAAAGTCGACTGATAACACTCTGACTTGTATTCAGAGCTAAAGCCACAGTACGTTGCCGGGAACCAGCTTCTATCATTCCCACGGCTCTGAGCATTTCTTCCCTGCTTAAATGACGTCGCCGCTCCATAATAACGTTGGTTTTAATCAGTAGTAGGGAAACAGTAGCACTAATAATGTCTTCAATGCGTTGTATGTTTTTATAGGGAAAATATTGACAGCTGATTTTCATCTTTTACTCGAATTTGATTCACAGTTCCTGATTCAAATTATGAAATGCACCAAAAAGGATCCATATAAATTTATAAAATCATAAATTTATTACAAAGCCACATATCAATCTCAAGAAATCCGCATAAAAATGCTTGATCCCTAGACACTTTTGATGTGTGTATATGTCGCAGCCAACTGGTTAAAATTAGCCGTTCAGTTAACTGCCTGGCCTTTAGAAGTAGTGCTCGCCTCGCTTCGCTCTCTCGGCTCGCACGCATCATAGTTCTAACCTAACCTAACCCATTTGGTCGGGGTGCCCTGCCTTAGTTACTGCGACCAATGCGACTCAAGCGTGATTGGTCACAGACTTCCAACCTAAACTGTAATAGAATATTATTCAGGCCGTTAGTTGAACGGCCGCCGTTTAGTTAAAAGGCTAGGCGGTTAACTGAACGGCTAATTTAACCAGTTGACTGCGACATATACATTCCTGCCTTAGTTCCCGTTAAGAAATGCAGATGGCGTTTCGAATCGGTATGCTTCGAAATGGCACAAGAGGGCTCTCTTCTCCCGTATTATTATTATTATTCTCTTTAAGCAAAAAATGCCTGTATTAGGCGACTCCGCTCTTCCATAGCAAGATAATTTTACATACTTATTAATAATTATTAGAACAGAATAGAATTACATTATTCACGTGATTATGTACTAGTTTGGGGATGGGGACGGTTTGTGCGTGTTTCGTGCGCGTGTGTGTAGGTGAGTGTGTTTAGAGAGAAACGGGTGAGTTAAACTAAGGTTAAAGGTTGCAAGAGCGCCTCAGTATCTTCATAAGTAAATGGTTTTATCCAATTTGTTACCATTTTTTTACATTAGGGTGGTAGTTTAGTGTATATCCTTGTTTACCCATAAAGCTGATTGTTGTATTGCATAGCAGCGAATTTTGTTTTAGTTGGTGGGATATGAACTGAGCAATCATGTCTTTCCGTCTTTTTTTTATTGTGTTCGCAACATACGGAAGTGTCTTATGTTTTTTTAGAACTGAATATGACGTGATGTAGGTACCTACAGTCTTCTAACAGAAAGTAGGCCACTAATCTATTATAAACTGTCAGTAGGGTATCTTATCTTTTTAAAAATACATTATTTTTATTAGTGCTCGTTCTACATCTACAAATCTTGTTTTTGCCGCACTGCCTCATATGCGGATACAGTAAACTATAACAGATTGCACAAAGGAGATTTCTATGAGGGCCTACTTTTTTATTTATATTTGTGGGGATGACGTCGTAATCTTTTAAATACTCGTAGCTATATTATTTTCTTTTTTGATCAATTATGACGCCCAAATATTTAGTTTGTGAGACTTTAGGTACTAATTGCAGGACTCCTACAGTTATTATTTGAAAGTTTATCACATGAGTGTCCTTTGGTGCTAAAAGCTTCATTTGGTTGTGAACTATTGGAGATGGTAAAACTGTAGTTAGTTTTTACTGTGTTTAGTGTGAGTAGGTTGTCGTTGAGCCAGTTTGTTCAGATTCAGATAATTTAATTTGCTCAAACATGTGTGTACATGCAATACAATGCATGCAAGGTGTGTTTCGGTTATGCCCATCTCCGCCTTGAGCCAACATCGGACCGGTTGTTGCCGGAAATACCGTTAGGAATTTCTTTCCTGTATCGAGATGTTCGGTAACTTAATGAGCTGATGAACTTAATGAGGCAGCAACTGAGTCCTCGATGGATACAAAAAAAAACTGTCTAAAACCAAATTGTGTAGTAGATAGTAATTTAAATTTGTTTTATAAGAGTCTAGTATTAGTTAATTTTTCAATAATCTTAAACAGGACTGGTAGGACCGAGATAGGTCTATAGTTATTGACATCATCTCTGTTCTCTCCCTCGTGTACCGGTGTAATAATGGATTTTTTCAGACCATTTTTGAAACAAAGGTTGTCCAGGTGGGTAATGATGGGAACAACTTCTTCTATCCCATGTCGCAGGAGGGCGCGGTGCGCGCGCTGCTGCGGGTGCAGCACGCACTGCAGCCTCGCTCGCCGCTGGCGCAGCAGACACGCGGCGTGGTGCGCGAGGCGCTGGCGCTGGTGGGCTGGAGCGGGCCGCCGCGCGGGCCGGGCGCCAACGTGCTCGCCATCGACGGCGGCGGCATCCGCGGCATCATCGCCATCGAGGTGTTGCGTCACCTGGAGCGCCTCACGGGGCGGCGCGTGCACCAGCTGTTCGACTACATCGTGGGCGTCAGCACGGGCGCCATCATCGCCGCCGTCATCGGCTCCGGCGTGGGCACGCTGGACACGGCGCGCCACATGTACTACACGCTGTCGCGGGAGATGTTCGGCAACACCTCGCTGCTAGGTGACTGATACGTGATGCCCCCTGCTGGGCCAAGCCTCTCTTTCCCTTTGCCGTGTGCAAACTTTCATCCCTTACTTGAACACTTAAGAGGATGAATTTTCAAAATTCCTTACTTAGTGCTCATTTTCATTACTTATAGAACTCTTGTGCAAAATTTCATGCTTTCAATCGCAGGGTGGAGGCGGCGTTCTGTCAGTAAATTAATGAATTTATTAAGTAGATTACTTTGTTTTTCAAGCCCTGCTTCATAATGAAATATGGTAAGTACATATACTATCAGCATTCTACAAAACCTTTAACATTGTGGTGTGCGTGCAGGCGGCGGCGCGCGCCTGATGTGGACGCACTCGTACTACGACACGAACGCGTGGGAGAAGATGCTGCAGGACAACCTGCGCGACTGCACGCTCACGCAGTGCAACAGAAACAATGCGCCCAAGGTGAGGCCCGCTTCAGTCTTTGCACGCCTGGTACTATTTGTTAGATGGATGCCCAAAATGTTCTTACAATGAAATTTAAAAAAAAACGTGTGTAGGTCCGGGGTCCCCGACAGGAACGAAGTTCAAAATGAAGATCCAGTATGGCGGCTGCGAAAATTTTAAAATATTCGCAGCCGCCATCTTATATTTTTTATTTTGATCTAACTATCGGCATAAGCACCCTCGAAAACCCTGAAAACGATAGCCATGACGAAAAATTTGAAATTTTTTGCAGCCGCCATCTTGTATTTTCATTTTGACCTCACGATCAGCTTCAACACCCTCGAAAACCATGAAAACTATATATCTCTCTCTCTCTCTCTCTATGATATGTAATAAAAAGTCGCATGGAGGGCATAAGGCTGTTTCGTTACGTGACGATTTCTCCCAGTTACTCCTACCGCAAGCTCCGTTCCAAAAAGTCAACATAAAATCATGCGCGATTTAATGTTAACTTTATATTTGCCCATTTTGTATATCGAATGTTATTAATACGGCGCATCGAGTGTTAGCAAAAGTACGGTTTCGTTCGTAAAACCTGGGATAGAGTGCGTCTCATTCTGAAAAGGTCTGTGCCACCGTACCAAAACCCCTATACGGTACACGATATTTAGGTGTTTTATTTTATAGGGACCTTTCCTCCCTTTCTCTTATTACACCAGCCCGATTTAGGGAAAGTCCCTGAATATCACGTAGTGTAAAGCTTAACTCGGATCGTCTAGGTGTCGGGTACCAGGCGCCCAGTAGTTTCATGGAGGTCACTCTATCTCCCCACAGCTGGCGGTGGTGTCGTGCGCGGTGAACTCGGGCGCGTGGCTGACGTCGTTCCTTTTCCGTTATGTACCAGGTGCCCAGTAGTTCCATGGAGCTCACTCTATGTCCCACAGCCGGCGGTGTAATCGTGCGTGGTGAACTCGAGCGCGCGGCTGACGCCGGTTCTGTTCCGTTAGGTACCCGGCGCCCAGTAGTTCCATGGAGCTCACTCTATGTCCCACAGCTGGCGGTGGTGTCGTGCGTGGTGAACTCGGGCGCGCGGCTGACGCCGGTTCTGTTCCGTTAGGTACCCGGCGCCCAGTAGTTCCATGGAGCTCACTCTATGTCCCATAGCTGGCGGTGGTGTCGTGCGTGGTGAACTCGGGCGCGCGGCTGACGCCGGTTCTGTTCCGTTAGGTACCCGGCGCCCAGTAGTTCCATGGAGCTCACTCTATGTCCCACAGCTGGCGGTGGTGTCGTGCGTGGTGAACTCGGGCGCGCGGCTGACGCCGGTTCTGTTCCGTTAGGTACCCGGCGCCCAGTAGTTCCATGGAGCTCACTCTATGTCCCACAGCTGGCGGTGGTGTCGTGCGTGGTGAACTCGGGCGCGCGGCTGACGCCGGTTCTGTTCCGTTAGGTACCCGGCGCCCAGTAGTTCCATGGAGCTCACTCTATGTCCCACAGCTGGCGGTGGTGTCGTGCGTGGTGAACTCGGGCGCGCGGCTGACGCCGGTTCTGTTCCGTTAGGTACCCGGCGCCCAGTAGTTCCATGGAGCTCATTCTATGTCCCACAGCTGGCGGTGGTGTCGTGCGTGGTGAACTCGGGCGCGCGGCTGACGCCGGTTCTGTTCCGCTAGGTACCCGGCGCCCAGTAGTTCCATGGAGCTCATTCTATGTCCCACAGCTGGCGGTGGTGTCGTGCGTGGTGAACTCGGGCGCGCGGCTGACGCCGTTCCTGTTCCGCAGCTACTCGGTGGGCTGGCGCACGCGCTCTGTGTTCCCGGGCACGTCGCGCGCGCGCCTTTGGCACGCCGTGCGCGCTTCGGCCGCCGCGCCCACCTACTTCGACGAGTTCAGGCTCGACGGGCTGCTGCATCAGGTATGTACATATACTTGATTCACTATCGACTTAAAATGTCCATAAATTCAAACTACAACTGTCATTCTTTGTCAATCTGTTCAACAATCCAATTCCCTGACAGTAAGGCTCAAAGTCCGAAAACGCTCATTAAGTGAGAAAACTGGCCACGACGTGAAATTCGCTTTGTGGACTTGTGGCTCTTGTAAAAACGACTGAAACGCGTTCTGGCAAGCCCTAAGCGAATTCCTTAAAAAAGAAAACTTTTTTAAAAACAAGCGTTTATTTAAATGAAAATAAAAAAAAAAGGAAAGTTTACTTTATTCTTTTTAGCGCATTAAAATAAAAGCTTGTTTTAAGTTTTTTTTCTTTTAATTAATTTTTTACTTTTTAGTTATATTCGAGTTGTTCTCAGCAAGCCCTTTCATTTGATACCTATATTGTAGGAGTGCATTAAAATAACTAGTCCGCCATCTTGGGTATTCCGCCATGTTGGATTTAGAATCACATGGCATGCATTGTCATCCAAACTAAACGTGTATCCCACCTCAATCGGATTGAGTTGCAAGAGTCCACCCGAACCGGGGCAGCGGGATTGTCCGAAAGGGTTACCGCTGCCCCGGAACATAAAGGGCTAAGGAAGGAACACGGATGGGTTTTAGTCAGTAAGAGTAAGAGTCTGACACTCCCTTCCGCTCCACCCAGAGCGGGAGGGGTCATTTGATGATTTCCCATCCTAAAAAAAAAAAAAAAAAAAAAAAAAAAAAAAAAAAAAAAAAAAAAAAAAAAAAAAAAAGAGTCCACCCGAACAAACATAGTTACATACATACGTAAAATTGGCCAGCTTGTGCGACGGTTGACAAACAACGCCATATAACGATCAAGATCAACTGTTACTGGTAACGGGTGTAAACCTTAGCAAAAATGTTGTTTGCTTTTCGATGGTTCTTGAAATATCCTATAGAGGGCGTATTTCCGCCCGTGCACATAATATACGTAAAATTTATCGTGTTTTGTCAGGCCTAAATATGCTACAAATAGTGTTTTTTTTATAGGTTTTTGACCTATGCGTCAACAATAAATCAAAACAACTTCATATACGTGCTTTTTTTCTACAAAAATCGTTTATGTATCGAGATTTGTACCCCGAAAGAATGTATGGACAGGTGTCAGTATCCAATCACCTTAAATAAAAGCTTGTAAAAGTTGCCTTAGATTAAATGAAAACCATGATAACTACATCCATGAGAAGAAATTGTAAAATATTCATAACCAATATCTTGGATTTTCATTTTGACCTCATTATCTGCATCGACGCCCTAAAATACCACGAAAACGACAGCGATGAAGAAAAAAAATTTAACATTTTCGTTGCTTTTATTTTAGACTAGCAGCGCCCCGCGGACTCACCCGCAAAAGTTTCGATTCCGTGGGAATATCGTGATAAAAAGTATTCTGTGTTAATCCTGGTTATAATAATAATAATAAGTAATAATAATAAGTATTTATTTGCACAATACAAGCTTGACACCCATTAAAATACACATAGTAGTCGCTATTGGACAGAGTAATAAACAAACAGGAATAGTGAACAAGAGATGGGTAAAGTACAGTCAATACAGAATTTGAACCCTGACTCCTAAACTAGGAAAATCCTGTATCTTAGGAGGCAGTGCCTTCGCATAAATAATGGACGAACAAACTATGAGCGTACTAGCAAACTCAGATAGTAACAAACAGATATAGACTATAAAGCAAGGTAAGAAATATATCTATGTGTTATATATAACTTTAGTTAGTAAGTATTTATAATAAGTAAATATGTTTGTAATGATTGTATGTGTGAAGTGTAATTGTATCGTGTACATATGCAAGTGTTGTGTGTGTATGTATACGGGGGGGTTATGAACTATCTGCGTGCCAAATTTCTTCCTAATCCGTTCAGTAGTTAGTGCGTGACGAAGTAACAAACATACAAACACACTCACAAACTTTCGCCTTTATAATATTAGTGTGATTTTCATATTATTATTATCCCTGCTGAAGACAGGGATGATATGAAAATCCAGCCATCGACTAAATCCGGTCACACGTCACGTCAAAGCAGTATGAAGTTCCATACAACCTGTCCATCGTGTCGTGGTTGCAGTAAAAAGACTCAGAACGCGTCGTGACTGTTTTGAAAATGTCACAATGCGTTGTTGCTAATTTTTTCGCTCAATGAGCGTTTTCGCTCTACATCTATTCTCATTCAGATATGTTCAAGTTTTCTTTTAGTTGTGCACACTTCTCTCTCTCTCAGACTCAAACGAAAAGTTCTTTATGGGGGACACTGAGTAGACAGTCCATGCTACTAAGACGTCTACTTCGGTTTAGAGCCAAACTCATTAGTAATAGATACTTTTACTTCATAAACAAAACAATAGGAAAGGTGTCAACACCAAAGCGTAAAATAAATTCGCTTTAAACGTGTTCAAGTCGCACTCGTGCTCGCAGGACGGCGGCATCATGGTGAACAACCCGTGCGGAGTGGGCGTGCACGAAGCGCGCCTTCTGTTCGGTGCTCGCGCCGTGCAGCGCGGCACGGTCGTGTCGGTCGGCACGGGCCGCGCGCTGGCCGCGCACACGGACTACCGGCTCATGTCGCGCGCCATGCACGGCGAGCCGCAGTCCACGAGCTGGAAGGACAAGTTCAACAAGATCCTCGACTCTGCCACCGACACTGAAGGTATGTACCGACACACTGCAGGTACAGTGACGGGCCCTGGTAGTGTAGTTACATGAATTATGAAAATTTAAAATCAGTTTTTACCCGACTGCGCCAGAAGGAGGGTTATGTTTTTCGAGTGTATGTATGTATGTATATTTCTAAGGCACGTTCTGTAGCCTAGACGGCTTGATCGATTTCAGCTTGAAAAGTGCCGTTAGATTCGTCTTACTTTGTTTTTTTGATTGTATGATATCGATAAACACACATTTCGTTTTATCATGTTTCGATAGCAGCCCTAAATTATGAAGGTATCCTTTAGCGCTGTATGTTTTTTACAAAAGTTTTAAACCGAATAAAAAAAGAGGAAGTTCTTTAGTCGACACGTATATTTATTGTATGTATGTATTGTATTGTTTTGTATGTATGTATTGTTTGTTTGTATGTTGTCGTTTGTTTATTGTATTTTTTGTCGTATATTTGTTGTTGTTTATTGTTGTTTGTTTTTTTGTTTTGTTGTGTGTTGTAACCTCACTGACGATTCTTTTTTTATTGGAACTTCGTGGCATATAATTATATGTATTTATGGGATGCATGAAGCAGCCTCCTCGTGTAGCGCAGTTTATTCCACCAATGACTCAACTGAACGCTTGCGCTCGACGCATCCTGGACAGTCACACCAACACCATACCTGACTGCCAATTCTTCCCTTGCGCCGGTAGGGCTACAGTCACACCATCACCTTACCTGACTGCCAACTCTTCTCTTGCGCCGGTTGGGCTACAGTCACACCAACACCTTACCTGACTGCCAACTCTTCCTTTGCGCCGGTAGGGCTACAGTCACACCATCACCTTACCTGACTGCCAACTCTTCCTTTGCGCCGGTAGGGCTACAGTCACACCAACACCTTACCTGACTGCCAACTCTTCCTTTGCGCCGGTAGGGCTACAGTCACACCAACACCTTACCTGACTGCCAACTCTTCCCTTGCGCCGGTAGGGCTACAGTCACACCAACACCTTACCTGACTGCCAACTCTTCTCTTGCGCCGGTTGGGCTACAGTCACACCAACACCTTACCTGACTGCCAACTCTTCCCTTGCGCCGGTAGGACTACAGTCACACCAACACCTTACCTGACTGCCAACTCTTCCTTTGCGCCGGTAGGGCTACAGTCACACCAACACCTTACCTGACTGCCAACTCTTCCCTTGCGCCGGTAGGGCTACAGTCACACCAACACCTTACCTGACTGCCAACTCTTCCCTGGCGCCGGTAGGGCTACAGTCACACCAACACCTTACCTAACTGCCAACTCTTCCCTGGCGCTGGTAGGGCTACAGTCACACCAACACCTTACCTGACTGCTAACTCTTCCCTGGCGCCGGTAGGGCTACAGTCACACCAACACCTTACCTGACTGCCAACTCTTCCCTTGCGCCGGTAGGGCTACAGTCACACCAACACCTTACCTGACTGCCAACTCTTCCCTTGCGCCGGTAGGGCTACAGTCACACCAACACCTTACCTGACTGCCAACTCTTCCCTGGCGCCGGTAGGGCTACAGTCACACCAACACCTTACCTAACTGCCAACTCTTCCCTGGCGCCGGTAGGGCTACAGTCACACCAACACCTTACCTGACTGCTAACTCTTCCCTGGCGCCGGTAGGGCTACAGTCACACCAACACCTTACCTGACTGCCAACTCTTCCCTTGCGCCGGTAGGGCTACAGTCACACCAACACCTTACCTGACTGCCAACTCTTCCTGCCCGCCTGGCTTGCGAGTCTCAAGTTGCGACCGCTCTCCCACCGCAGTCCCGGCGTCAAGCAGCCTGCTGTGTTTTGTCGTTGCGTGGGAGTTCCAGTGCCTTAGGCATCTTCTGGGCACGCTCGTTCCAGACCTCATCAATCGCTTTCCATCAGGCGTGATCGAGGTCAAGAGCGGGCCCATTAGCAATAAACAAAAAAAAAAAAAACCTTAATTTATTGTACAAATTTTTTTTATTGTTTACTTATACAAATAAAAACATGAGTGTAATGTGTCAGGTGTGCACCTGGTTATGAACGACCTGCTGCCGGCCGGCCACTACTACCGCTTCAACCCGCCACTCATGGAGGAGTGTGCCATGGACGAGATCAACACCGACAAGCTCGACAACCTCGTCGTCGACACGCACGCCTACATCCGGTATGTACTGCTGGCAGTTTATACTGTGACACTACACTGCCACTGGCTGACTTTATAAATTACTAGCTATGAAAATGTCACCCATGACCAAAAATATTTCGCTGTCACCATCTTGGATTTTCATTTTGACCTAACTATCGGCATAATTAGCCTCAAAAACCATGTAATCGACACCCATGACGAAAATTTTTGAAAAATTCGCAGCTGTCTTGTATTTTAGTTTTGTCCTCACTTTCGGCATAAGCACCCTCGAAAACCATGAAGACGACACCCATGACGCAACATTTTAAAAGGGCCTTGAAGATCTTCAAACCCCTTTTGTAGCCGCCATCTTGAAATACATTTTGACCTCACTATCGGTAGTAGCTCCATCGAAAACCATGGAAACGACAATTACGAAGAAAAAATATGTAAATTTTCGCAGCCGCCTTGTATTTTCATTTTGAGCTCACTTTCGGCATTAGCACCCTCGAAAATGACGAAAGCTAAAAAAAAAATCATAAGTATTTCAAAGGACCATGCGTTATTTTAGGCCCACTTTTTCAACAGTGATGAAACCTATGTTATACGAAAGCTCTTGCCATGTACTTTATTTCATTCTATGGCAATTAAATTCAAATCCAGCGCGAAAAATGTGATTTTTTTTTGCGTTTTTTAAAAACGTTCAATTATGTTCAACAGTGATGAATCTAATATGTCATATGAAAGCTCTTAAGTTGTACTTTTTTTTTTTTTCCGCCGTCCAGTTTCCATAATGGATTCGAACTTAGCTGCCATAGAATGAAATAAAGTACACGCCAAGAGCTTTCATATGACATATAATTCATCACTGTTGAATAATGTTGAACATTTTTAAAAAACGCAAATAAAACAATTTTCGCGCTCGATTTGAACTTAACTGCCATAGAATGAAATAAAGTACACGCCAAGAGCTTCCATATGACATATGTTTCATCTCTGTTGCACAACTTTGAAAAGAGGGCCCAGTGTTCATTCAAAAGTGCCCACGGTGCTTTCTTTGAAAATTTTCGCTGCCGTCCGGTTCGACTGGAAGCCGACCCACGTAGTAACGTATGTGTGTATGTGTGTGTCCGCAGACGCAACCAGCACAAGTTCGAGCAGGCAGCCGCCATGCTGACCCGGCCGCGCGGCATCGCGCAGCGGGTCCTGGACTACGCGACGCATCGCGCGACACTCGCCGGAGTTGTCGCTAACTGACGCGCGTGTGCTGGACTACGCGACGGGCGCGTGCTGGACTACGCGACGCGTGCTGTACTACGCGACGAGTGCTGGACTACGCGACGCGTGCTGGACTACGCGACGCGTGCTGGACTACGCGACGCGTGCTGGACTACGCGACGCGTGCTGGACTACGCGACGCACGTCGACATTCCCACTATCGCCAGTGAAGTGAACCCCAGAGCGCCCGGTGTTGACTGTGCTGACATTATAGTGATACCTAGCAATATTAGATAGAGCGGACAACGACAAATATGTTCGATACGAAATCTCTTCGCCAAAGTGACTTCGGTCGGAAAGTGATAAATGTAAAGATTTTCTCGGTAAAAAAAATCTTAGCATAAATTTTTTATACTTTTTGGTTATTTTTTTTTTTATGAAAGAGGAAATCGTGTCGACATCAAACAGTGAAGGCGAAGCCTTGCTCTGTAGATATTATTTAGTTAGTAGACTTGTACATATATATATACTCTTCCTAGGTAGACTAGCATCGTAACGATGATATTCCTCTGTCTCTGTGTACCTTATCACGATTTTCATCGTCTTTGTATAAATACTACACACTTGTGCTTTAAATAATTGTTTTGTAAACGACGTTGTAAAGTTTAATTACTGTTATGTTCATTGCATTTTATAATTTTATATAATGTTAAAAGAATGTAGAATATTGCTTACTGTTAAGCATCACGCTGCCGCTGTAGCGAGCATATGAAACGTAAAGTAGTACAGACACGTGTAAAGTGCATTTGTCAATCAAGCAATCCCATGTTTGTTGGTTTACTGAGTAAGACAGACAAGGACAAGTTCACTGTGCACGTGCTATAGGTGCAATCTAGTCATTCGTTATATGTCTCGACTGAGTCTCGCCGAGCTGTCGAGGCTACACACCGGCTGCTGTCATTGTGGTCAGTAGATGCGACGTCGGTTGTCGCACGACGCAGAGCTGAGCGTGGCGGTGCCGCAGAGCTGAGCGTGGGGGAGCCGCAGAGCTGAGCGTGGCGGAGCCGCAGTGCAGGCCTGGGAAAGGAACAAAGGAGCAATTCCCGTAATTTTAAGAACGTTTGAATTTTAATCTCTGCCTCAATCAGTGTAAAATGCCTCCAAGTTTCGTACATTTTTGACAAGTTTTTATTAAACGGTTTTTTTTAGCTTTCCCTGTTTGTTATTTATGTATTTGGATCAGTACTTGAAATTTTACCCCCTTCCTGTTGACAGATTGATCTGGTATTTGGCGCACACCTTTATTCAATTTAATCAGTATCATTGTAAATCCAAGATGGCCGCCGCTACAAAATGGCGTATATCATATTTTTTCACAACCCCCTCAATATGGGTATCAAAAATGAAAGGGCTTGACTAGTAGAATACTGTACACTAAAAATTTTCAAAACTAAGATGGCCGCTGGCACAAAATGCCAGTTTACATTATTTGTTTCAATATTTCTAATTTCGTATTAGTTTCAATATGGGTAAAGAGTATCAAATGAAAGGGCTTTAAAAGTAGAACACCGTGCCTGGCGGATCATAGAGTTACATAAAAACTAAAAACTTGCAAAATAAAATAAGTCAATTGATTCTAGTCGCCCCTTCCAAAAGGTAGTTTTCGTATGGAGAAGAATGAGCAAGAAACTCCACCGTTACTCTTTTAAAATGTTTTATAATATTTTGCATAAGTACATTAATTATACAGGAAGATTTTTTTATCACCATCCAAATTTTTACAGGGTGTTCTACACACAGAAATCACGAAAAAAAAAATCTGCTGTTTCATACATTTTGGTCAAGTAGGTATTGAACTTTTGTATGAAACAGCTGATTTTTTTTTCGTGATTTCAGAGTTGGTCCCGTAGTGAAAGTTGTTCGTATTCATGGGTAGAACACCCAGTAAAAATTTGGACGGTGATAAAAAAATCTTCCTGTATAATAAATAATATGTGAAGACGATGCACCTGAAATTGCATATTTTATAAATGAAAATCGTTTAATTTTACCATATTTGTAAATATGTGAGCACCATGTCATTTTTTATTATTTTACCTATTGTGGTATAGTAATTTTATTTTAGGTAAATCGTCTTCACATATTATTTATTATATAATTAATGTACTTATGCAAAATATTGTAAAACATTTTAAAAGAGTAACGGTGGAGTTTCTTGCCCATTCTTCTCCATACGAAAACTACCTTTTGGAAGGGGCGACTAGAATCAATTCTATTTCATAATAATTTTTGACGTTCAAAAGTGCCTTTTATGTGTCTATTTGAAATAAATGCTTTGACTTTGACTTTGAATAATATGAGCGGTTGATAATTGACAGCAACACGCGCCCCAAGATATTTTTTTTGTCTGATCAATGCCTTAGATTGATGAGGAAAGTGGTGTGATAAGTGAGGGGCAATTCTCGTAATTTTAAGAACGTTCACAGTCTGATCTCAGTGTCAATATGTCAAACCTCAAATTTCCCTACATTTTGACATTTGTTTGTCGCCGAGATGACACTGCGACTAGATTTTGAACGTTTTTAATTACGAGAATTGGCCTTCTGGCACCTAGGACTTACCGAATGGTTTTTAGCTTTTAGTACCTACTTACATTATTTATATCATTATCTTCTTTTTTTTTTGCTTATTTTTCGACATTGATTGTCGCTGAGATGAGATTATGCTTATATTTGGAATGGTTTTAATTAAGTACGGGAATTGTGGTCAGCGCACACCGAACTGCAAAATGCTCGCGTATAGTCGAGCAAAAAATGTTGACTGCTCGACCATGTAGGCGGCATGCTCGCCAAAGAATACTTTGTATACGGAAAATGTTCGCCCTTCCGTAAGCAAGCTCCGTTGTAAATGCTCTGGGTTGCCAGGCGGGCGTGCATGACCAGTTTGATGCCAAAATCCGACGTTGGCACTGTTGCTAGACGTGTTCAATATGGTTGATTGGGTCTTAGTAATTACCGCCCTTTTGGCAGAGGAAGACGAACATGATAAATATGTAAATAAAATTAACTTCTCTTCGTCCATGATTTTCAACTGACACCGGCCGCGTCGTAGGTGGCAAACACACGTCCAGACAGTAAATCTCGCTGTGGCAGTACCACAGAACACATATACTACACTGAACGCAGGCGGCGCCCGGCGGTGGCGGTACTCGAACACGCATCTTGCAAGCTCGAGCATGGTCGAGCATCAAGTTTGGACGTGTATTTAATTTTGCAATGTATGGAATGGGCATAAGATTCATTTTTCAATAGTCTCAGAAAATGCTCTGCTCTGCTCTTGGTCTGCGCTGACGCTTGGGCTTCAGGTTCCTTTAATGTGTAGTGACGTCACAACTCAGTAGTCACTAGATAGTGAAACATTTTAAAATTTTTCTTGTTCTGCGAATGTGATGAATAAATGAATTCGATTCTAAATATGGTCTTACTGCTTGATACTGTTCTCAACACTTCCTATTACATAATTATAAGTACCTACTTAATTATGAGACACAGAAAGCTCATATCAAAAACTATTTTACTTACAAAAAAACAACCGACTTCCAAAAAAAAACACTAGGTACAAAGGGAAAAAACTTTTTAACAAAAAAATTAAACCGCCGCAAAAACTAAAAAGCAAAAAATCAGACATACTTTTAACTAAGTTCTTAAACTAATGTAAAGTATCTAAGTAATTTTGAGACGGGCACCAAAGTGATTTAGTGATCTTTGTTCATTGATTGTTTGGCGCCGACTCAAAATTATTTAGATACTTTACATTAGTTTAAGAACTTAGTCATTGAGGTTAAATAAAACAGGTTAAGTCTATTTTTGGCTTTTCAGTTTTTTCGGCGGTTTAATTTTTTGGCTTATTCCTGTTTTCCCCCCTGATAGAATCCCCCTCAGGGGGAAATCTGGACTCTAATGTAAAAACAGTCCAGAAATCCCCCTTGTCATTTTAAATTATTGCACTTTTCTCCCCGAGAGACTAACCTCAGGGGGGAAAAATGAACGACAATATATCTAATATTTTATAGTTAATCAGTCTTTTTTATACAATGTGTTAATGAAATAATCCAAAACCTCGGACACCCCAAACGATTTTTATATTGATAAATTGATATGACGTATAATTATTTATTTTCATAAATTATTGTAAAAGATATTTGTAAATGTTGTTGTGGCGCTACTTCTTACAGATTCCTAGCTCTATTGCCGCCACTGTCAAACGTTCGTTGACACGGGAGTACTGTTGTTTGAGGTTAATCCCCTCCTTCTGTTATTGAATAATGCTTATGTTTTGCTTTGGAATAGAAAAGTGACTCAAATTTTTCCATCACACTTTTTCCAGGCTTTGGACTGGCTGCATGTAAACCTAACACGCTTAAAAACAAGCGAAGGCTAGTTGAAAGTAAAATCAAAAAGCCGGTGGTGGTAAACAAAACTTGGCGTGTTTAAAACATTTGAATCACCATATTTACAATAATTATTTCAAATAAATCAACCTACCTATTTACAATCGTTCATTGTTTGTCACAGCAATGCCTCGAAATGTCTACCACCTTGTTGAATACACGTTAAAGCACGTTTTCGTAAATTACTTTTCA
Organism: Gortyna flavago; assembly: GCA_963669345.1. NCBI lineage: Eukaryota > Metazoa > Arthropoda > Insecta > Lepidoptera > Noctuidae > Gortyna > Gortyna flavago. Next base: position 53,793 of record OY770149.1, read on the forward strand.
AAGAACTTATCACTGTAGTGTCACTAGTAATTATCCTCGTAATTTCCGTTGTCGTAAATTAAAACTCAACACGAGGCTGGAAATCCAGTACATTTAATTCCTAACACCGTCTGTAGTGGTATGCTCGTCCTAACTCCTACCCCGTGTTGACGCATGGCGCGAGCGCCGCTGCGCTAGGGAGACTACGGAACGGAGGGTAGGCGGGCGCCGCACTATGGAAAATATAGGTCGGTATCGGATCAAAAATCTGTAACTTCATGAATTTTTGTCGTATCGTGATGAAATTTGGCACAAATATGCAGTAAGGTTTGGAGATTCGAATGATGTGTAGTTTATCCTGTTTTCTTGTATATCTATGTATGTTTTTTTGCATAGAATGAAAGAAATGGGAAAAAATCACGAAAAAAATAGTTAAAAATTTATTTCAAATGGAATGCAAGTTTATAATGACTAAAAAGATTAAACCATGGTTAATTACAACAAGCAAGGTAAACAATATATTTATATATGAAAACAATTTACTAAATTAAAATCATATTACTAATAGGTACATCCTATACTCTGGCTTCAGGAAATGATGTAGCTAGGTACAAATATAAGTAATAACTAATTATAAATATTATTTTAACTTATACCACTTCAGGATCAGGGTCGGTAAAGGTGGGTTCACTTTCAGGTGCCACGCTTAAAAGACTTAGTGCCTCTTCTTCAAGTTCTTTCACATTTCTTACGTACGGTTTTCTCAAACTTGTTATATATGGATCTGACGTGTATAAAAGCGTTTTAAAGACATCTTCATTTGTAGCAGATCGGGAACATTTTCTGGCATGATGAAGTCGAATGTTTCTGTAGTCTTTGTTGCGAGACTCTTGTGCGTCTTCCGATAGCTGTCCAATAGGAAGCACCGCAAAATGTTTGATAACGTTTTCCCCGTGTATGAGTATTTTATGAACGGAGGATGGCATATAATACCAATCGTAATTACTTACATAGATTCTTGCAGTTTCTATTGCATATTCCCCAAATTTTTCAGGGTCGATCATCATTCCAGAAGATAAAACTTGCAAGATAATGTACAGGCGTTTAATCAATGCCTCATCTACACCTGTTATTTCCGATGAGCAAGTGCTATTATAGAAGAATCTTCGTGCGGTATTGCCATCGTTCGTATTCCCGCTAACTTGCCGAGGTTTGTCGACGATTAATCCTAACTCCTCCCTGAAACGTTTTTGAACAAGTTCTTTCTTTTCTTTTTTTAATCTCTTATTTTCCTCAGTTGAAGCAGACCACGTCTTAAACGAAAGATTATAGGAAATATGCAATATCATTTCCATGCAGCGAATCCAGGCGTGTAAGGTAGACAATCCGTATTGGTAGGCGTTTTCGTTTTCAGGTCTGGCAGTTACTTTCGATAGGTCATTCATTAGCCGTGGAGTAGCCCCACATATCGTGCACGTGGAACCAGATGGAGTATCTGTAAGGACCTGAGCCACCTTTCCATCGATCATCGTTAGAAATAGTTCATGCTTCACATTTACTACAACACCATCTTTGTTTATAAGTGATGCTTGTGCAGCCCTAATTTGTTTTTTAATATCATCGACAACTGCCTTGGTTTTTTCTGGAGTTTCCTTACAAAACTCAATAGAAATGGGTCTGCAAAAACGGACAGATGAAGGTACCGGATTTTGCCAAACAACGGATCCCGATTGCACATCAACTAATCTGATGGGGACTAATGAAGTGATGAACAAATTGGCATCTGAAATTGTTTCCGACTCTTCTGCAAGTATTTGCTTGTATTGGCTTTGACCAGATGAACCATCACATCCCCATTTACAATAAAGGATCAATGTTCTATGTTGTTTTTGGAAAACAGAATCGATTTTTAAAATTCTAGCAGCAGTATGATCCAATAAATCTTGGATATTAATCACTTTAGCATAAGTATTCGTGATTTCGATCGTAGAAGATGGTGGATAACAGGATCTTTTTATTTCTTGTATTTTGTAGTAAGGCGGGAATATACAACACTTTCGTTCGTTGGTTAAGTTTTTCAGGTACATATATTGTGCTTTTGTTAGATCTAAATCTATAAAAGCACTCAATGCTTCTGTATCGGAAAGAATCTTCATCTGGTCTGAGTCGTTCCACTTACTTGAGAAATCTAATTTCTTTTGAGTGTCAGCGGTTCTTAATTCTTCGACAAGATGAGCTTCTGTGTACTCACGTAAAGCCCGTAGTCCCTGCACATAGGCGTTTTTTATATGTTCGAAGCCATATTCTTGGAGTAGAAGAGTGTTTTTCCTCTTCTTGGTAGATTCTGAGGAGTCTCCATAAGCCAAGCATGCTCTTCCTCGTTGGCCAGATGTTGATGGCGTAGAATATTGTTCAGAATCCGGTAAATTTAACGAATACCTTGAGTCCAACCAAGTACAATTCTTCTGTAAAAATGTTTCTTTTTTCCGAGATGCCAGGGCCCAGCGTTTGTTGAAAATAGGAAGAATGTGCCTTTGTATGTCACTAATTATAAAACACAAGTTGTTTTCAGAAACATTGAGTTTTTGCACTAAAACTTTGGATAATGATTCCATGGTCTTGCCGCCCTCGATATAGGGGATTATGAAGTCTCGTTTGGTACAGCTGAAGGAAGACATTTTAACACTTCACAATCTGCAGAAATAATAGGCGTAGATGAGATTTGCTTCACTTGAAGTTACACTGATGTAGATGGTTCGAATAGTTTTTGCTTCCCTTTATATACTCATTTTACAATATCGAATTGGTACCTAAATCATTATTATCTTGTAATTTCCCACGCAAACCGAGTGCAAATTTGATAAGGTCCCTTTGTTATCACGAAATAATGAAGAAAATCTCCAAAAAGTTCCATATTGTTCATGTGAATGGTGTCCATGTCAGTGGTAAACCGCAAAAGATACCAATTTTCGGGAACTGACTTTTATCAGTTTTTTTCTCATATCTTCTAAAACCGCAAATTTCCGCAGCTGATTTTTTTTGCATTCTATTTATGAATAGTTAGACTACTACTCAACACAAAAAGTAGCGCTTGGGCAAACGTGGGTAACACTGAAAACCTTCGACGAAAAACAATATAAGTGAGAAATAAGGTATGTCACTTTTTAAGTAATTACTGAAATATTTTTCTTTACTTTTAAAATCATTAAATTGTATCGCAAAAAGTATAAAATAACCTTTCTAAAAATGTAAAATACTGCATATCTGTACCAAGTATTTTTTCACAATTTGGTATTGAAACATGTATACGCAAAGACTTGAGTTTCGCACTTCTGTCTTCTATGTATTTCTATCTATGAAAAAAAATATAATTTCGCGTATTAAGTGAAAAAATCCTAATGAATATTATAATTTGACCATTAGAGAACCTAATAAAATAGCCATATTAGCCAAATTATGATATTCGTAAAAAGCATTTTTGATATGCGCTTGTTCTACCATTTTCCATAGTGCGCCGCGCCGGCGCGTCTCCCGGCCTTGGCGCCAGCTCTATCAGCCCCTCTCCTCACCCTCGCCCCTGCTTTTTGTTTACATCGCGTTGGACAAGTCTCACAGTCGTAGTGTACAACGTCGTTAAAAAATATTAGATATGGCATGACATATAATTATTTTTGGAAAAAAAAAACTATATTAAAAATTATTGTAGGTATTCGATTTTGCTGCCGATTCTAAACAAACTAGTTTCAGATTTTGGGTTATTTCATTAACACATTGTATATATCTCCCCTGAAAGTTTCCCTTAATAGCATCACTTACTTAAAACAACTGAGTTTGAGTAGTTTATGCGGCCTACCCAAATGTCCTGTTTTTGGTATTGTTCGTCGAATCGTTGAGCTCCTTAAGTTCTGAGTTGAGCTGCACGGTTCTGACAAATGCGTGCACTGACTGGACAGGTCCATTCAATCTGTGTGGTTATTTCCTCAAAATACCATTTCAGACACCAATCTACATGGCCCTCAAAGATTATGCCCGACTTTTTATATACACTTTGACATTGATGATTTTTATAATTTATACAATGACATGAATATTCCTACTTTGTAAAGTATTTTTTTATTTAATTGTTGTGAATGTGAGGACTATGTGGGTCATTTATTTTTTACTGTTTTCCTTCTTAGTTAGTTTTAATCATGATCTGGCAGTTTGAGTAAATTACGCGGCCTACCCAAATGTCCTTTCTTTGGTATTGTTCGTCGAATCGTTGAGCTCCTCAACTTCTGAGTTGAGCTGCACGATTTTGACAAATGCTTGCACTGACTGGACAGGTCCGCTCAATCTGTGTGGTTCTTTCCTCAAAAGACCATTTCAGACACCAATCTACATGGTCTTCACATGATCTGACCAAGATTATGTCTGGACTTTAAAAGAGACTGTGACCTCTGAGTTTGTTTCGGCCTTTCTTCTCAGAATAGTCAGATAGGAAACGCCGACCTCATCTAGTTTAAAAAAAATATGATTGACGTGTAAAAGTGTTTGTACAAACCTACTTACAGAAAATAAATCATTTATCATTTATCAACAATTATCAAGTTTTTCGGCAATTTGCAGAAAGTCAAAATGAAGTACTTACAAAGATAAAGAGAAAATATAATATCAAACAACCACTTATAGACAACACGGTTGAGTAGTAATTAGACAAAAAGGTCTAGGTAAGTAGCCTACCTATGTGTTTTTTTAAATCTTCAAACCAAGTTTCATAACAATCAATTCAATTGAGCCGTTATTGCGCCAGTGTGAAGAGATATTTCATTTGCCAAATTATTACTTAGCAAAAAATCTCCTCACATATAATTGTAACGCAAACCTAATGTTTGGCAAGTGAACGTTTAAGCAATAAATTGTTTACCAACTAGTACTTTTACCAATTTTTATGTATGTACGGTCTAGTCAAATACTTCAGTTGGAATAACTTACGCAAAATAAAATAAGCAAAATATTTCATTTTTATGTGACTCTTGCATCCAATGTCGACGGAGCCCCGCTTCGCGCGCTTATTTCTGTGAAGAGTTTAAAGTAACATAACCAAACCTAACCTCGGAGTGCCCTTCACTCGCTCTTGCATCCTACGTTACGTCGCCAATCAACCGACCGCAACCATGCAACCTTTGAACCGATGTTACCCGAAGTACGCACGAAACGTAGTTCGGGTGACATCGGTTCAAAGATACTTCCCAAATTTTTTTTTTGTTTTTGATATCTTATCATTTGATTAAAGGTCAAATTACATTATCCTTGATAATATTCTGCCAAGTAAAAATTTGACCAAATGCGCTAGTACTTTATGTCAATTACCAAATGAAAATGTGCGTACTAAAATCATTCTAAACATTGGTAGACCATGACCTGGATTAGGACATAGGTACGATACTTTTTATCCCGATATTCCTACGGAATCGAGACTTATGCGGGTGAAACCGTGGGGCGCAGCTAATTACTAATAAATAAACAACAGCAACATGTCTGTCTATTTAAACTCGAATAACACAATTCATTATAAATTTTATAATAGCTTTATTGAGTACTAGCTTCCGCCCGCGGCTTCGCCCGCAAGGTTTGTCGATAAAAACTATCCTATGTCCTTCCCCGGGATGCATTCTATCTCACTGCCAAATTTTATCGAAATCCGTTCAGTGGTTTAGGCGTGAAAAGGTAACATACAGACAGACAGAGTTACTATCGAATTTATAATATTAGTATGGATGTCGACGAAGGCCCGCTTGGCGGGGCTCCTAGTAGTGTTTGAATGGTCAAAATTTATTCCCAAGCTCGCTCCTGCATTCTAGGTAAAATATCTGCCGGCGCGGCGGCGCCCGCGATAAATAATAATAATACTGTTTATTACCAGTAAATTGTTCACAAAGGTTACAAGTAAAGTAATATGGTACAACATAAAGTGCATTCAGTATTATCTCCTGGCACCCAAACTAGGTTTATAGCCTGTGACTTGGGGACCAGTGATTTAAATATTTTGGCAATGAGAAAATTTGTTTGCCGGTGGGCAAACAAATTTTAACACCTCAGGGGAGATTTCCCTCCTAAGGGGGATTAATTGGGGTGCACGTTGAAGAGCCTCCTCGTGGCGCATCCTGGGCAACGTCGGCCCCAATTGCCCACCAGGTTTGGGTGGACAAGTGGGGCGGGCGGCTAATCTTCAACAGGCGGGGAAAGGTCACGGTTCCAATCATCGATCATCCTTGATGGTCGGTGAAGGGAACCGGGCTACGGACGGACGGTCATGCGTCCACTCCTCCTCTGCTTACAGAGGAAGGTGAGTGGGCGTAGACCGTCACGAGGCGGTTCACGCCGCTGTACCCACTACAGAGTGGGTGGTGGAGGGTGTCCCATGCCCGCGCTGCGTCTGTCCGGCATCCGGCGGCAGCGCGGGGACGCCGGGGCGGCGGTTGGTTTTGCCCAGCCGTCGGCCACCCCGTAATCTTGAATTCAAGACCGGGGGTCCGGGCCACTGAGGTCCGGGCCGCGAGGTAGACAACCTCTATAAAAAATTACCCCAATCCCAAGGTCCAGCGTGCCGAGGGGATGAATGGCCGGAGGGAATCCGGTCGTTAGCGCAGCACAAGGGACCTCACCCTTTAAAAAAGAAACAAGAATAATGGACAACACAGACGGTAAAAAACTACCCCAGGTCGGTACCAGCTGCTCAGCAGCTGGAGAATCCGGCACGTTCCCATCGGGAACGTCAAGCCCCCATTCGTATTCTGGGGGGGGCAACGAATGTGTTCCGCTTGCCAATGGCAACAAGAGCCGAGGAGGCTCCTGTCCTTCTGAGGACCAAAGTATGTCCGACCAGGACTCGCGCGGACGCTCCAAATTCTGGAGAAAACGTCCGCGCGAGGAAGACTCGGACGAAGCGGGTTCGATGGGTCGAACCGCGAGTGCGGAAAGCGTGTCGGCTGCGAAAGTGGCGACGGCGAGGAGGGGTCGAGGTCGTGCGGTGCAGCAACACGACAGTGGGGCCCGTTTTAAGCGGCCCAGCACTCCGGTTCCCTCTGGTGGGAGCGACACGGAGGGGCATCGCTCAGAAGAGGCCGGCCGCAGGGTGGCCCTCTCGGAGTCGTCGGACGGTGAGTCGGACACCGCTGGTGGCTCCGAGCAGGGCAAAGCGAGGTTTGCGGAGGTTGTGGCTGCCGCAATCAAGAGTGTGGCCTTGAAGAGGTTGCAAACCTCTAAAGACAAGGCCATATCCGCAGCCACGGCCTCCATTATGGCGGCAGCGGAGGCGGCGAGTTACGTCGGTCCTTCGGCCGGAGAAGTGGCCGAGGTGAGGGCGGAGGTCGCCCGCCTGACGGCCGCCATGGAGCTTCTCCGGGAGGAGAACGGGAGGCTCCGGGCGGACCTAGCCGGCCTGAAGGGCGCCGGCAGCGCGCAGGCAAGGGAGCCATGCCGGCCCGCCCCGGTGGAGAACCAGGTCCTGGACCTGGTTCGACAGGAGTTGGCGTCCTTCCAGGCGCGGTTTTCCGTCCTGGAGGGCATAGTGCTGCGCCCCCCCCTGGCGGGCAGGACGGCCCCGGCACCAAGAGCGGCCTCGTACGCGGCAGTTGCGGCAGCAGCTGCTGCCCCTCAACCCGGGCCGTCTGGCCGGGCCCAGGCGCCGGCCAAAATAGCGTCGGTTGGCGGAGCCCCGGCTACGGCAAAACCGGCGTCGGCTGGTGGAGCCCCGGCGAAGCCGGCAAAATCGGCTTCGGCTGGGGTAGCCCCAGCGAGGACCGGACCGGCGCCTGCCGGCAAAAAGAAAAAGGGCCGAACGGCAAGGGAGGTGGGGGCCCCAGATCCTTCGCCCCGCCCCCAAAAACCTCCCTCTTCTTCTCCCAAGACCGACGCCGAGTGGCAGGTGGTCGGGGAAAAGAAGAGGGCGGCCAAGGCGGCCAGAAAAAAGGCGCAAAGGCGGCGCCGCAAGGAGAGAGCCGTCGCGGCACGACTTCGTGCCCCAAAGACCGCGGCTGTAGTCATTACACTGCAGCCAGACGCGGCCAAGAGGGGTATGACGTATTGCGACGTGCTCTCCAAGGCAAGAGCGACGGTGGACCTCAAGGAGTTGGGGATTACCGGGGGCCTCCGGCACAGGGTGACTGCTACTGGCGCCCGCATGCTGGAGATCCCCGGGTCGACGAGTGGCCCCACCGCAGACGCTCTAGCGGAAAAGCTGAGAGCGTCCCTGAGTGCGGAGGAGGTCCGAGTCTCCAGGCCCGTCAAGTGTGCAGACATGCGCATCATGGGCCTGGATGACTCCGTCACGGAAGGGGAGGTTGTAGCCGCCGTCGTCAGGACGGGAGGGTGTCTGGCCGACCAGGTTAAGGCGGGCACCTTGCGTCCTGACGTTTCGGGTATGCGAACCGTAACGGTAAGCTGCCCCGTGACGGCGGCCAAAACCATTGTGGAGGGCCGAAGACTTCTGGTGGGCTGGGTGTCAGCGCAGGTGAAATTGCTGGAGCCCAGACCTCTGAGGTGCTTCCGATGTCATGTGGGGCACCACGTCGGCATCCGGTGCACCTCAGAGGACCGCACCTCTCTGTGTTTCCGTTGCGGTCAGCCCGGTCATATGGCCGGCTCGTGCAGCGCCGCGCCGCACTGCGTCGCATGTGCGGCTGCTGGCAAGCCGGCCGACCACCGGGCGGGGAGCAAATCCTGCGCTCCACCCGCCGGATCCAGAGGAAAGGGCAGGCCCTCCGCCGCCACCTCCACCTCCGCCGTCGCCGCCGCCACCGTCGCCGCCGCCACCTCCGCCGTCGCCGCCGCCACCGTCGCCGCCGCCACCGCCGCCGCTGCCTCACAAGAGGCCCGAGAGGGGACTGTAATGGAGGAATAATAGCTCCATTACGTCTCCTCCAGGCGAATATCAACCACTGCGCCTGCGCTCAGGACCTGTTGCTCCAGAGCGTGGCGCAGTGGTCGATCAACATCGCCGTGGTCGCTGAGCCGTACTTTGTCCCGCCCAGGGATGACTGGGTGGAGGACCTGAGCGGCTCAGTGGCCATACTATCGTCGGCTGCCGCCGGTACCCCGTCCCTCGAAGGTGTCACGAAGGGACAGGGGTGCGTAGCAGCACGGTTCGGAGAGATAGTAGTAGTGGGGGTGTACTTCTCTCCGAGCCGAACTCTCGCCGAGTTCCACAACTCTCTAACAGAGTTGTATGTCGTCGTCCGAAACCAGTCCTTCCCCGTGTTAGTGCTCGGGGACTTCAACGCCAAAAATTTGGCCTGGGGTTCCCGTTACACGGACATGCGGGGAAGGATGGTGGAGGACTGGGCTCTGGAAACAGGCCTGGTCGTCCTAAATCGGGGTTCTGTTCCTACGTGTGTGCGGATGCGGGGGGAGTCCGTGGTGGACATTTCGTTCGCCAGCCCCGCTCTGTCACAGCAGGTTATTGACTGGCGCGTCATGGAGGAGGTGGAGACCTATTCCGACCACCGGTATATCCGGATCGACGTCTCCGCCCAGACCTCCAGCGCGCCGGTCCAACAGGCCCCGAGTGGTCCGCGGTGGGCGCTGAAGCAGCTGGACCGGGAGCTTCTCCTGGAAGCCTCAATCGTGCAGGCCTGGGTGTCATCACCAGACAGGCCTGCCGACATTGAAAACGAGGCTGAGTGGTTCCGGGAGGCCATGTCCGAGATCTGTGACGTGGCAATGCCCCGAGTCCGGCCAGGATGCGCCCGACGTCAGGTGTACTGGTGGTCGCAGGAGGTAGAGGCGCTACGCAAGGCGTGCGTTGACGCGCGACACCTGTACACCAGGCACCGCAGGCTCCGCATCCGCCCTCCGGATGCGGAAGCCGCGGAGGCGGAGCTGTACGAGGGGTACAGAGCGGCGAAGACCGCCCTCCAAGAAGCTGTTCAGCGGGCCAAGAATTTGGCCCGCGAGGAGATGGTGGAGACTCTGAACAGAGATCCGTGGGGGCGCCCTTACAAAATGGTGCGGAATAAACTCCGCACCTGGGCCCCCCCGCTGACGCAGAGTCTCCGCCCCCAGCTGGTGGAGGAGGTGGTGAGCGCTCTGTTCCCTTCACGGGCGGAGCATACTCCCCCGCCCATGGCTCCGCCAATTGCGGTGTCCGAAGCGGACCACGCGGACGACGACGACATCCCTGAAGTGACCGGGGTAGATCTGAGAGTGGCGGTAGGTAGGCTGAAGGCCAAAAATACCGCCCCAGGGCCCGACGGCTTGCCGGGTAAAGCCTGGGCCCTGGCCTCGACGGCTCTCGGACCCCGACTGGAGGCGCTCTTAAGCGCATGTATGGAGAGGGGCCAGTTTCCACTCCGTTGGAAGACGGGGAAGCTGGTCCTCATTCGGAAGCCAGGGCGCCCTGCGGACTCTCCGTCCGCATTCCGGCCCATCGTGCTGCTCGACGAGGTGGGCAAGCTCTTTGAAAGAGTGATTGCGGGCCGCCTCGTCGGGCACCTGGTGAGGACGGGGCCGGATCTTGCGGATAGCCAGTTTGGCTTCCGCAAGGGGCGCTCTACGGTGGACGCCATCATGCGCGTGAGAGCCCTCACGACGGGGGACGCGGTGTCTCGGGGTGGGGTGGTCGTGGCGGTGTCATTAGACATCGCTAACGCGTTTAACACCCTGCCCTGGAGCTGCATTAGGGAGGCACTCCGGTATCACCGAGTGCCGACCTACCTCCGTCGAGTAGTCGGGGCGTATTTGACGGACAGAGCCGTCATCTACCCCGGTCGCGATGGGGAATGGAACCGGCGAGAGATGTCGTGCGGTGTCCCGCAGGGATCGGTCTTGGGGCCGCTCCTGTGGGACATCGGTTACGACTGGGTGCTGCGGGCAGACCTCCCTGATGGCGTCAGCGTAGTTTGCTACGCTGACGACACGCTGGTCCTGGCGCAGGGGAGGTCGCATCAGGCGGCGGCCGACGTAATGACACGCGGGGTTGCGATAGTCGTGGAGAGGATCCGGCAGTTGGGTCTCGAGGTGGCTCTGCACAAGTCCGAAGCCATGACATTTCATGGGCTTCGGAACGGGCCACCATCGGGATCCCAACTTACGGTAGGAGGGGTTCACATCGGCGTCGAGACGACGATGAAATACCTGGGTCTCGTCCTCGACAGCCGGTGGAACTTCGTGGAGCACTTCCGACGTTTGGCCCCCAAACTGGAACGGGCTGGGGCCGCTTTCAAGCGGCTCCTGCCCAACCTGAGGGGGCCAAACGCCTCCTGCCGGAGGCTTTACGCGGGGGTCGTGCGGTCCATGGCCGTGTATGGCGCCCCGGTGTGGGCGCGTTCACTGCGGCTTCGAGCCGCCCACTACCTGAACGCGCCCCAAAAGGTGGTCGCCATACGGCTGATACGGGGGTACCGCACGATCTCGCGCGAGGCGGCAAGCCTCCTTGCCGGACTGCCGCCATGGGATCTGGAGGCGATAGTCCTCGCGCGCCTCTATGAGTGGCGCGCGGAGGCACTACGCCGGGGGGAAAACCCGCTTCCGCGGCAAATTGCTGCGGAGCGGACGGACCTCCGGCGCGATCTCATGGCGGCATGGAAAGCGCGACTGTCGCAACCCAGCGCAGGGCACGCCGCGATAGCGGCGGTAAGGCCCCTCTTTGAGGAGTGGCTAGAGAGGCGTCACGGCGCCCTCACCTACCGCCTGACGCAGGTCCTCACCGGACACGGATGTTTCGGGAGGTTCCTGCACATAATCAGGCGGGAGGAAACGCCCGGGTGTCACCACTGCGAGGATCGCCCAGAGGACACGGTGGTGCACACGGTGGAGGTCTGTCCCGCTTGGGCAGAGCACCGCCGTGTCCTCGTAGAGGCGATCGGCAGCGGCGGCGACCTCTCGCGCCCGGCCCTGGTCCAAGCCATGGTCCGGGGCGAGAGGGAGTGGGAGGCAGTCACCTCCTTCTGCGAAGCAGTCATGCTAGCGAAGGAGGTGGCGGGATGGGAGAGGGAGAGAGCCGAGAGGGCCGCCCGTCCCAGCCGCCGCGGTAGACGCTCCGGGCGTCGGGAGCCGCGTGACGACTCCCGGCCACCGTAGGCGCGGGCCTGCGGACGGCGAGTAATGGGTAGCTCGCCGTCCGATCAGGACCAGGCCCGTGCCGGACGGCGCGTATGTGTTCCACGCGCGCCTCAAAGAGATGTCAGCAGACATGGAGGGGCCCGTTAGGGCCGAAGCCTGCCGGGGCAGCGGGATTGTCCGAAAGGGTTACCGCTGCCCCGGAACATAAAGGGCTAAGGAAGGAACACGGATGGGTTTTAGTCAGTAAGAGTCTGACACTCCCTTCCGCTCCACCCAGAGCGGGAGGGGTCATTGGATGATTTCCCATCCTTAAAAAAAAAAAAAAAAAAAAAAGGGGGATTAATTGTAGACTTTTATTTGTAGATTCCACTTATCCCCCTTGTCAAAGGTAGTGATTGTGAGATAATATTGAATCAAGAGAAACTAGAATTCGTCGATAAAACTGTTTTCCTGGGGATCACGCTCGACTTAAGGCTACAATGGGGTCCTCATTTAACATCTCTTTCAGGACGGTTAAGTTCAGCAGATTATGCTGTCAGAAAAATCCGTCAATTTACTGATGTAGATACCGCGAGACTAGTTTATTTTAGTTACTTTCATAGTATCATGTCTTACGGTATTTTACTTTGGGGACGGGCTGCAGACATCGATTCTATTTTTATTCTGCAGAAAAGAGCCATTAGAGCCATATACAATCTTCGCAGGCGCGATTCTCTAAGGGAACTGTTTAAGGATATTAACATCATGACGGTGCCTTGTCAATATATCTACGAAAACATCATGTATGTAAGGAAAAATTTACATCTTTTTAGTAAAAGAGGTGAAAGACATAATTATAGTACTAGAAATAGGGACCTATTAGTTCAACCAGGTTTCAGACTGGCTAAAGTAGACTCATCTTTTATGGGGTACTGTTTAAAATGTTATAATAAAATACCTCCCCACATTCTTCAACTGAATGAGAAAAAATTCAAGTCTTGTATAAAACGCACACTATGCAGGCAGGCTTATTATAAGTTAGGGGATTACATCGTTGATAAAGATGCCTGGCTCAATGCTGGCCCTGCTCCACAACCACAACTAATTGATTAACTCTTGAAAATACTGTTGGAGCTGTTGAAGATTGTAAGACTATCTTTGCATTGTATAAACTCAATTTCCTTTATATTGTATAATTGCATAGCACAAATGTGAGTTCTATGTACTGTAATGCTACCATATACCGGGTAATGATAATAATGTCTTTCATTGACTTGAATGTGCCCTGGCGGCTGATAGTATGTCATGCTCACTAAAATGTCTCGCTAACGGTGGCGTGTGTGTTGGATCATTTAGCTCCCTTCAAAATGGTTGAGCTGAATGGTGCTGATCTATGCGTCATGTTCGTGAACGGGCGCCGTCAGTTGGGACTGGTCATCACTTGGCTGCCTCGGCTTATTTTTAACCGACTTCCAAAAAGGAGGAGGTTATATGTTCGACTTTAAGTATGTTTTTTTTTTTTTTTGTATGTTCACCGATTTCTCCGTCATTTGTGGATCGATTTCGAAAATTATTTTTTTGTTTGAAAGGGTATACTCCCAAGGTGGTCCCATTGTCAGCAAGTTGGAATCTGATAAGAGGATCCCATGGAAATCGAGGGAAACCCTCAACTTTTTTTGGCAAACCTATAGGGATTTGGATATTTTTTAGAGTAACTTGAAGGGTATACTCCCAGGGTGGTCCCATTGTCAGCAAGTTGGAATCTGATGAGAGGATCCCATGGAAATCGAGGGAAACCCTCAAATTTTATTGGCAAACCTATAGCGATTTGGATATTTTTTAGAGTAACTTGAGCATTTGCTCTCGGAAATCATCATTTGGTAAAGTGGAGCTGATGATGAAGGCTACAGACGGCCATCGGAACTAATCAATGATAAATATTTCACGGGTTGCGATTCGATTACTTTAATATGGTTGCTAAGCAATTTATGCTCGTCACAATGCGTGTGGTGGTGGAGTGGAGTTCTACAGGTTCTTACCAGGAGAACTCCTCAAAAATTAACGTCCCAGCATCGGAAAAAGCAATATTTTGTAAAAGGTGATGAGCAGTTGACGTTAGGCTATTGTAATTTAGATAAATTACAAACTCTCTCACTAAAAAGTGAAAAATAAAAACTTTTTTACAAAAAAAAAACAACCGACTTCCAAAAAAAACTACAAAGTGATAAATAACTTTTATTTCGGAAGTCGGTGTCAATAAACGAAAATGCAGAACCAACGACACCGACTTCCGAAATAAAAGTTATTTATCACTTTGTAGTTTTTTTTGGAAGTCGGTTGTTTTTTTTTTGTAAAAAAGTTTTTAATTATTTTACTTTTGGATTATTGTTTTGTTAAGTACTATTTGCTGTACTCTGGACACTTTAACGCGTACGTATATTTTTTTTACATCTTTCTCACATATAATTATAAATTCAACATTAATGATGTAACTAATATTTTTGTAAAATATAATTTAAAAGAGTGTCCATGGAGTTTCTTGCCCGTTCTTCTCCATAGGTACCTACGCTTTGGATTGGGCAACTAGCTTCATATTTTCTGACTGACCTATTGACAATTCAAAAGTGCCTGTAAATGGTTTAATTGAAATAAATGCTTTGAGTTTGAGTGGTTCTAGGCTGAGAATCAGCACTTTTCGAACGTCAAAATTACATAAGACAGTCCCCCAAAACGCCCGCCCTTCACCACTTCCTAGTGCTTTCGCTGGGGAGAAGAAGTGGCGCAACAAACTCCCCAGCAGATTTGTATGGATAGAGAGATTTGTGGAATAAGCCAATTTTTTTGTTAAAAAGTTTTTATATTATAATGTTTTGTGGCTTTAATTTACTAATTACTACATGCTTAATTTTTGATTACTTTTAAAATAGCTACCTAAGGTAGGTAGCTATTTTAAATGTAATCAAAAATTTTTGCTATTAACTGTTATACATATGTATAATCCTATTTTAACTATTATTTGTTGTTTAATATAAATACTTTAAAAAAACAGGCTTTATATACCAACATTAGGCCTACAAAAAATGCTGCTCGAATGAGAAAAAGATATTTAGAAGAATCTAATAATGAGAGAATAAAATGGTAGCAAATAGAAAGAGAATTAGATTAGCACGTTCACAGGAAAGTTTAGATCAGCGCGAGGAAGAAATGCAAAGACTGAGAGGTCCACAGTCCACACACAAGAGACTGACAGGTGTAAAGCTCATTCAGCGTGAGGTTTTTTTTATTTAATTGTAATACACAACTTAGCATTAAAATCTGTGAGTGAACAATCAACCCCTGTTTTCCTACCCTTAGGGTTGGAATTTCTTTTCCAAATTTATATGGGACCAACTTCGGTTCTTCTTTCTACTTCCCTTTCCAATAAAAAAATGTTATCAAAATAGGAATAATCCGAAAAAAAAAAATGGTTATACATAAAAATATATATATATATATATTTCTTTTTTCGTCGGTTAAAAATAACTTTTATTTATTTTTAACCGACAAATTCATATAACACTACTTGCTATGTAAATATTAGTGAAAGGAAGCTATTAAAACACTGCTCATCACATGTTACAAAATATTGCTTTTCCCGATGCTGGGACGTCAATTGTTGACGAGTTCTCTTGGTAAGAACCAGTAGAACTCCTCAACAACCACTCACCATACACATTGTGACGAGCATAAATTGCTTAGCAACCATATTAAAGTAATCGAATCGCAACCCGTGATATATTTATCATTGAGCAGTTCCGATGGCCATATGTGGTCTAGCTCCACTTTACCACTTTAAGTTTACGCTACCTCACGTTAGGCAGGTGAAAACTAATGTGTTGATAAAGGGCGAGGAATTGAATCCTGTAGACAGCACAGTATTCTTGGGCATAACTTTGGATGCTAAGCTTCAGTGGGGACCACATGTAGATAAATTGTCAAAAAAGCTAAGTTCCGCAGCATACGCGGTTAGAAAAATTCGTAATTTAACTGATATAGAGACTGCCCGTTTAGTGTACTTTAGCTATTTTCATAGTGTAATGTCGTACGGTATTTTATTGTGGGGAAATGCCGCCGATATTCAGACCATCTTTGTTTTGCAGAAGCGAGCTGTTCGATCAATTTATAAATTAAGTCCGAGACACTCTCTCAGAGACAAATTTAAAGAGATTAATGTAATGACTGTGCCTTCTCAGTATATTTATGAAAATCTTTTATATGCCCATAAAAATATAAAATTGTTTAAAAAATACAGTGATGTCCATAATATAAATACTAGGAACAAACACAAATTTGTTATACCTACAACAAGGCTCAAGAAAATAGGTAGCTCGTTCAGATGCCAATGTCTACGCTTTTATAATAAACTACCAAGCCACGTTCAAGATCCAAGCCTTAATAAATTCAAATCATTCATTAAACGTAAGTTGTGCCAGAAAGCTTTTTATACCGTTAAAGATTATATTGAGGACAAAAAGGCTTGGGATTGAGCTGCTTCCAAATTTTTTTACATTTTGAATGTTTTAATTTTTTTTTTTCTATGTACACATTTGCTTAGGTACTTTGTAAAGTATTATATTATTTTAATTATTGTGCATGTGAAGACAATGTGGGTCACTTTTTTTAATTTTTATTATTCTCTCTGTTGTGTTAGTTTTTGTCTAGGTCTGGCAGTTTGAGTAATTTATGTGGCCTACCCAAATGTCCTTTCTTTGGTATTGTTCGTCGAATCGTTGAGCTCCTTAAGTTTTGAGTTGAGCTACACGATTTCTGACAAATGCGTGCACTGACTGGACAGGTCCTCTCAATCTGTGTGGTTCTTTCCTCAAAAGGCCATCTCAGACATCGATCTACATGGTCTTCATATAACCTGACCAAGATTATGATGTCTGGACTTTAAAAGAGACTGTGACCTCTGAGTTTGTTTCGGCCTTTCTTCTCAGAGTAGTCAGATAGGAAACGCCGACCTCATCTAGTTTTATAAAAAATATGATTGACGTGTAAAAGTGTTTGTACAAACCTACTTACAAAATAAAATCATTTATCATTTACCAAATGTTGATTTCCGATAGCAAATGCACAAGATACTTAAAACATTACCCAAATCGCTATAGGTTTGCCTATAAAATTTGAGGGATTCCCTCGATTTCCATGGGATCCTCTCATCAGATTCCAACTTGCGACAATGGGACCACCTCGAGAGTAGGTAAAACAAAATAAATAAAATAGGTCCGAAATCGGTGTACTTACATAAACACAAAGTCGAACATATATACTTAACCTCCTCCTTTTTGGAAGTCGGTTAAAGACCCTTATCGATGTGTTTAATATTGGACGCATTTTGATTCCCGTACTTACTAAGTAATACATTAATGTTAACGAAAAAATAGCTAATTACATAGACGTGGCAGTAACTAGTTAACGAGTAAAGGCCTCATTAAATCTTGAGTCATAACAGCGGTTACACAACTGTTGGGCAATGAGAGAGCGACGTGACCAAAGAAGAGATAGATACAAAAGATCAGCATCATACAACGAGCGTGTACGTAGACTATAACCTAATAATGCAAGCCGACTGGCATTTCACATAATATAGGTACCTACCCACCATTAGTCTGTCTGCATGTGCATTCGTTTGAAATCGCAGGACGTAAGCCGAGCGTCTGTGTGCGTCCGTCTGTTGTCGTTTTACGGAGCAAACCATCTGTCGTAGTCTTTTGTTTGACGAAAAACTTGGAAGTTCGAGATGGTTCGGAAGCATGCATCGAAGTAAAGGTGGTAGCGGTACATACTAATAGCACTTTCACTTGTGACGCGCCGCGGCCATGCCGGCTACAGGAAGACACTCGTAATATGAATGATATTGAGACTTTTATGTGGAAAATTAATGGAAACACTCAATACTACCTACTTCACCTTCTTTTAAAGGTTCCATACCTATCTGCAAGACTCACAAATCTTTTTGAAAAGTGGTCGCCGGCACGGAGGCAGAGGTGGCGGGGAGTGGTCATCATTAACATTCAAATCGTGCTTTCCCTTCCACTCCACGACCGCCCGTTCCACCAGACATTAGTGTTGTAACATAGACAGCAGACAACGCACGTACCTACACAACGCCTTCCGAATAAAACCTTTTCGAAAATAGTTCGCGTTCAGGCGGGAAGAAGAACTGTATCGTGTGGTGGGCAGTGTCGCGGAAACATGCAGTGCTTCAAGTATATTCTGGCGATGGTTAGTACTTCAGTAGCGGTTGATAGAAATTGTGTTGTGTAAGTTGTGAAATTTTGTGTGTAATGTGCCTACGTAACATGTAACCCATGGCCAGGACACAAGGACGATCGTTTGTAAGGTGTTTTTTAATAATAGGTACCGGTAAACCGGGGTTACTTTGAACAGCCGGGTTACTTTGATTGAAACTTTTATTTCATATAAAATCGCGAAGTACGTAAAACGAAACGCAATTTGTTTTTTTTTTCTTGTCTAACATCATTGATGAACTGTTGAATCCTTTCTAGAGGACACGCTGGGAATTCACCAACTATTTTAAGCGCATTCTTTTTAGGTTTCATTTGTCTTTTACTAGATCAAAGTTACCCCATACGCAACGCGCCCTATTTTCTTGCGTAATTCCAAAGCTATCAAAGTAACCCCATTCTCATTATAACTTTGATTAGACAGTTTTTATTTTTTTTCTCAGAATCAAGCTATATTTTTTCACATATTATTACAGAAATCGCGAGTTTCAAAAGAATCGATAACTAGACCGATTATATATTTTTTTACAACCAGAGATTCAAAAGATACCTATTGACCTTGAAAGTTCAATATTGATCAAAGTAACCCCGGTTTACGGTACTTTATTGTATGGCAAACTGCACCCCAGTAGGTTCCTAGACAACCCTATAAGAAATCATGACAGTGACAATAAGTATGAAAACATCGTTACTGGGTGCTGTCAAAGTTTATTGTTACTGTGGACGTGGAGTTCACTGTGCGATAGGTAGTATTAATACATAATTATGCGGTAAGTAATACTTACGCTTTTTCATATTATTAGGTACCTATTGAGATGAAAAAGATGAATATGAATATGATGATAAAGATGAATATGAATATGAAATATATAAGATAAGTCATTAAATGAGATACTTAAATCTGAAATGACAATTTAAAATGTTATGTAGGGGATCGGGGTGACGGTGACGTGACCCGCTCACCTCAATCTGTAGTTCGTGTCTGTGACTGTGTGGGTCATTGACATTGTTTTACTTTTCCTGTCAAATAATTAGGGTTCCTTACCAAAATGGTAAAAAGCAAGTAAAAAGGAACCCTTATGGTGTGACTCAGTCTGTCTGTCTGTCTATCACAGCTGGATATCTCAAGAACACTAATGCTATCAACTTGAAATTTGGAATAACTTTAGATGACGTTTGTCCAACAATTTTGCAAATAAGATAGAAATAAATACCTACCGTGTTCCGGACGATATACATAAACTTCGACCAGATGTTCAGACCATGGAAATTTATTTACTTATTTATTTATTACAAAATCCACAGCTCTTTACAATTTTAGCCTAAACTATTTTAACTAATCATACAGCCAATTAAGGATTTACAATTTAATATCTATACATAGCTAAGAATACAGCGTGTGAAAGTGTGTGTGCCTGAGGTGTTAAAGTGAGTGTGTGAGTATGTTATAGCGGTGTGTGTGTAGTGATTGTCTTATACCTTGTGTACAACCACATGTAATTATTTATTTCGTTTATATGTATTTGTCAGTTCGTCACATACTGACGTTATTAATTGCTTCCTGAATGTACCTTTTTTAGTATTAAATATATCTAGATGAGAGAATCTTTTGTTATATGAAATAAGCATTTTTCATTATGAACACACTAGCTTCTGCCCGCGGCTTCGCCCGCGTGGATATCGGAAATTATCCACGGGACAGTACCGGTGAAGTAGCCCATGTCCTTCCCTGGGATGCTATCTATCTCCTTGCCAAAGATTCTAAACATGCTGTTGACGCTGATCTTGGGACTATTCCGGTGACTCCGCTGCTCTTTGAGACACCACTATACTCAGCATGCTGTTGACGCCGATCTTGGGGCTGTACCGGTGTTTCTGCGGCCCGTTGAGACACCAGATACTAAGCACGCTGTTGACGCTGATCTTGGAACTATTCCGGTGACTCCGCTGCCCTTTGAGACATCAGATACTCAGCATGCTATTGATGCCGATCTTGGAACTATTCCGGTGACTCCGCTGCCCTTTGAGACATCAGATACTCAGCATGCTATTGATGCCGATCTTGGGACTGTTCCGGTGTTTATGCAGCCTGTTGAGACACCAGATGCTCAGCATGCTATTGATGCCGATCTTGGGACTGTTCTGGTGTTCTGCAGCCCGTTGAGACACCAGATACTCAGCATGCCGTTGACGTCTAGGTTGACACTGTTCTGAAGTTTCAGCAGCTCGTTGAAATGCCAGATACTCAGCATGTTGTTGACGACGATCTTGGAACGGTTCTGGTGTCTGTCTCAGTAGCTCTGTGTGCGCCTGACGCACCGCCTGCTCAAACCTTCGCAGCTCAGTTTGTTGAGACGTCTCGTTAAGTCTAGCTTTTTTTATAGCTCGAGCTTTATTAGAGCTTTATGAAATATTAGACTTAAGCTTTCGAGTCATTATTGTAAGTACTATTTAAAAAACAAAAACCATAGTAATTTTCAAACTAACTAAAACAATTCCAATAGCCAATTTTGAGGAAAACGAATCTATGTTCTTCCTACTTACAACACAACCTAAACCTATACGTAAATCTTAAACTAACAAAAAAAAAAAACAATTGTAATAATCTAAGTAATGAAATGTGATATGATTTGATTTGATATTTCTTTTTAAAATATCATCTGCATAGCCTTTTCCCAACTATGTTGGGGTCGGCTTACACTTAACCTTGCTTTCCGAGGCACGGAGGGGTCTCGGTATGTAAAGATGGTCATCCATCCACAGACCAACCGCGGCAAGCGTAGCTTAACCTGACCGATCGACCTGTGCGGCTTTTATTATTTAGCTACGGGCCCCTCGGGCTCTTCTTAAAATATACTACCTAAAAATTATAATTATGCCTACTCATTCATTTCATTTTGGCAGTTCAACAACATTCATTGCGTTATTTATTTACATTGTTGAGCAGACAAATTTTTCGAACATATACAGGTAAAGCGATGGATTAGCGATATCCTTCAAAATGATTCAGATTGAGCGTAGGTATTGTAAAAGTGCTCTGTGCCTCACGCGTCTGCCTGCCCGCGTTCGGGACTTCGGGTCCCCCCCCCCCCTTCACCGCTCTGTGCGCCGCCGCGCCGCCAATTCCTATGGCGCTCTACCTCAGGTCAATCTTATCGTGATAACTTTTAAAGAATTTGTCCAAATTGCTTGGTGTAAAAGACAAAGTTTATCTACATTAAATACCGAAAGCGATAAATGTATTAATTTTCATAAGAATTAACTAAGTACTCTAAAACGTGCATTGTAAAAAAAGTATCCGATTTAAATGTATTTATGGATCACTATTTTGGATATAATGGCTTCCACATAAAAGGTAGATATATGCTGTCGCGGACTTTTATTTAGAACTATTTAAGACAAACAGTCCCTCGATACATTATCTTCGTGTAGCTGTAACGGTTTAGGCAGCGCACGCCAAGATAGCTCTCAGAGGGCAGGAATTTTTCCGACTTACTTGATACTTATCGTATGGGCAAAAAAAAATTACACAAAATCTTTATAAATTGTAGCCTATGTGTTATTCTGATGTATAAGCTATATTACTGTGAAGTTTCATCGAAATCCGTTCAGTAGTTTTTGCGTGAAAGAGTAACAAACATCCTTACAAACATTCGCGTTTATAATATTAGTAGGATTAACGAATTCTTATTTTTTATTAATTTTCATACAAACTAAATACCTTGACGTAAATCACCCGATATGCATTCCTCTTTACCCGAATTGGCAACATAATGACGTATTTTCATTCATAAGATTTGGCGGGCTGAAACTTGTCAAAACTAAGTTAAGACCCTTTCATACTGCATAAATCAATAAAATCACATTATATGAAATGACAAAATATATTTGTAACGAAGCCTTTTTAAGTGTGTGTGTTAGATTTAATTTGTAAAAGCTATAGAAGCGTTTGACAAAGTTTACGCATAACGTCTTCACTTTATGCACTACAGGGTGTATACATATATTTTTTGCAACAGGGACTGAACAGGGCACGGAGTAAATACAAAGAGGAGATGGCCTAAGCAACTGTGCACTGTGATTACAACTAGGCCATGACGTCATCATGTAGGCGTGGCCTCGTTGTCAGTGGATTGTTGGCGTTCGTCCTGTGCACAACTTTGTAAAAGTACCCATTTTACAGCATATTCGCGCTAGAAGAAAAAAAGAATGAAGTGTTGTGTTTTATCTTGTAAAAACTACTCGGATAGACGTTCTGAAGCTATGGATGGCATCACATTTCATTTATAAGTAATTTTTATGCGTAATTTAAGAAAATTGTTCTAGAAAAATCTCTTAGCGTCGGCGTTTCCAAACATAATTCTACCCGACACTAGATGGCGGTACTTGGTGTCATGGGAACTAAAAATATTTAGGTACGTAGAGCTCAGTACTAACATATTTTAATAATCATATGTACTGAAATTTGTTCGACATTCATTCTTATAAACCCTCTAATGGCCAAAATACTATTTTTATATCATTTTGTAAACGAACCGCCATCTATAGTCAACTCAACAAAAAACAAAACAAAACAAAAAGTCAGGGCCGTAATTAGAATCCAATTATTTTATCGAATGTCCCGCGGCTGTCTCATAAATGGAAAGTACTTAAAACGCTGGACATAAAAATATAATCTCCTTTAAATTAAATATACATATATCTCATCATCTGCCTAGCCTTTTCCCAACTATGTTGGGGTCGGCTTCTACTCTATCCGGATGCAGCTAAATACCAGTATTTTACATGGAGCGACTGCCTATCTGACCTCCACAACCCAGTTACTGGGTAATACGATACTCCTTGGTAAGACTGGTTGTCAGACTTTCGGTCTTCTGACTACCCGTAGGTAACGACTGTCAAAGATCCACGAATGACAGTCGGGACCAACGGCTTAACGTGCTTTCCGAGGCACGGAGGGGTCTCGGTATGTAAAAATATACCTACCTATCTACAATAATTTATTGAAAGTACTTTCCCTCCGTGAGACAACTAGTATAGTAGTTGTTGTATACTTAATTTAACCTTTTAACCGCCCGACTTCATATCATTTGTCGTGCCCCCAGCGCAAGCGAAGCGAAGTTAAAAAAAAAAAAGGAAAAAAAATACCTGATAGAAAACAGCGTAATTACCTAAATAAAAAAGCAGATTAAACGAGCTGTGGTTTTTTGTCGTAAATATACGACCGAAAATATTTGTCGGATTAATCCGACGTAAGCGGTTAAAAGGTTAAAGTACTTAAAGCCTGGTTTATTTAGTTAAATATTAAATGATGTACGTTCTAGATTACCATCCGAAGATAATCTAAGACAGCAATGGATTACAAAAATTAATAGACAAGACTGGTCTCCGACTAAATATACAAAAATTTGTTCTTGCCATTTTAATAATGAAGACTTCATAGTGACAAAAAAGGCCTTAGAAAATTACAGAACCCACTTTACCTTGTTTAAAACTGGATATATCGGTTCGTTTCAATGCAGTTTGTATTTACCAGTTTCATACTTTTGTGGGAAAATGAGTACTTATTTATTGTTTCATCCTTTAGATTACAGCTTAAAAGAAAATTTACAGAGCCAACTAGATGAGGTCAGAGTTTCTTATCTGACTACTCTGAGAAGAAAGGCCGAAACAAACTCAAAAGTCACAGTCTCTTTTAAAGTTCAGACATAATCTTGGTTAGGTTATATGAAAACCATGTGTGTCTGAGATGGTCTTTTGAGGAAAGAACCACACAGATAGAGAGGACCTGTCCAGTCAGTGCACGCATTTGTCAGAAATCGTGCAGCTCAACTCAAAACTTAGGAGCTCAACGATGAATTGTCACGTGAACGGGAGAAGGTGTTTTTTCTTTTCTAAAAAGACTAGCTTTGTAGAACATCTTGATAACTCTTTTTAACAAGATAAGTAATTTAAAAATAAGAGAAAGTCTAATAATCATCTTTCGTCATTCATCAAAAACCTTTTTATTCAAACATTTTTTTTTCATAGTAATATTACTTTCAATAAAAAAATTAGGTACGAAAATTCTGAGTACGACCCTGTTGCATCCTGCACTTAGTGACATCTAGTGTGAGATAGTTACGTAACTACAAAATAAAATTGTCAGAACGAACAACAAGTTTTACTATTGACCGGCAGATGGAAAATAAAGAAGTGGGCGGGATCTAGCACCCCCTCACCCCGTAAAATGTCACGCGTTGTTTCCTAAGGAAATCTAATTACAACATCTCCTCTTTGTTTTTACTCCGTGGAACAGGGTCTTAAAAATTCGAAGTGGGGGCTACTAGGGCATGTGGGGTATCATATGAAAGAGCGCAGTTTGCACATTCTCAAACATTTTTTCTTTTTTTTTGGCCGCGTAGTTTTTGACTTTTGATGAAAAATGAAAAAAAAAAAACAGCGTTCCCCCCCCCTTACTCCGATGTTTCTATAGCGCAAATTCTGAAATATTCTATGTGATAGAAGTTCATGTATGATTACAGGAAATATAAAACGATGTCTATAAATAGCACACTTTTTCAGAAATCATCAACAAAATTTACATTAGTTCAATTATCGGTCTAGAGATGGCGCTGACCTAAAATTGCAATATTTTACACCGCAGTTTTAAAATTCCCTGACGAATATAGGCCTCGCCGATGAATATTTAAAAACGTATGATAGTACGGAACCCTCGGTACGCGAGTCCGACTCGCTCTTGACCGGTTTTTATTATTGAATGGGAATTTCACACCCTGCATTAAAACTCAAACTCAATGCATTTATTTCAATTAAATTACTTACATAATATTTACAGGCACTTTTGAATTGTCAAGAAGTCGGTCAGTCGGAAAATATGAAGTTAATTGCCCATTCCAAAGCGTAGATACCTATGGAGAAGAACGGGCAAGAAACTCCATGGAGACTCACACGATGAACTAACACGATGGTAACAAAAGGCTATTCCTTTTGTAGTAAATGTAGGTAGTACCTACCCATTGAAGAGGTACTTACTTTTCACTACATACGAGTATTAGTTCACTGAACACTTCAATACAAACAGTGCTGCGTTTAGCAAAAGAACGCAAGCAATTTGGAATTTCGCGGGCTACCTTTACGGATCCCCTAAACAAAATTTCATACCTACTTATATTTGTTGCCCGCGACTTCGCGTGCGATCCAGGATAAATTCTTCTCCAAGTAGTGGTCTACCTATGTGCCAAATTTTATCCAAATCAGCTGTTTGAGCGTGAAGAAGTAACAAACATAAACACACACACTCACAAAATATATAGAAGAGAAAAACACACTAAGAGGAACTGGGCAGCAAGAGAACTTATGAATATGTAAATGTTTCCAGATGGCGGTGGTGCTGTCCACGCTGATGGCCGCGGACGGCACCATCCCGCAGCCGCGGGCACCCAACTTCCAGTACTTTGAGAGGTAATAAATTGAATACACCTTCAATTATTTTTTTTATTATGGAAAACGTATTGTTATAACATCTTCACGCTTAGTGTCGGTCGTTACGCAAATGAGGTGAGTATTTTAGATCACCCCTCATGGGTCATGTAGAGAGACATCTTTAACTTTCAGGAACTATATGTGCACGACGTAATCTGAAGGGACATGGTGTGTAACATACACCCACTTGTTAAAGCACAAATTCAGGATGCTACCTGCCTGAGAAATTCATAGTGAAAAAACTTATTTCGTGACACCCCAATCCAGGTATCTTTCAAGTTGATACTTCTAACAGAGTCCGCTCTATGTTGCAGGCCGAACTACCGCTACCCGTACTACGACGAGAACGGTAAGGGCAAGCTGCTGTACGGCTACGGCGGGCCTGAGCTCTACCAGTACAAGTCCTACTCGCCACTCGAGGGCATCTACTAGCCTACAAGCTACCAACAATATTAGTTCTACAGCAACACTGTTTGTAGGTATATCCATAACGATACCTACATACAGGGTGCCTGCTTGAATTATGTACATAATTATATTTGTTGTATTAGATATATGCTATTAAATATTTGTATAAAATGTTTGTATTATAAAATAGTTTAGACATAAAACTTGTATTTTATTGTAAGTGCTTAACCTTGCTGATTTATGAAGCACTATAAATAATAAGTATGTGCTATTTTAAACCAGATGTACAAAACAGTGGGCACTAGACAGTAGATAATAGTTTAATAATTATGCAAAATAAATAAATAAGAGTTTTCAAAACTATCATTACTATGTACGAAGTAGTTATTAGTGATAGGAAGCGCGACTACTATGAGACAGGCATCGAGTTGATTTATGTTATTTTCCTTTTCGAGTACAGGTGTCAGTCACAACATACATTATCATCTCCATAACAGATAATCAAACATAAGTCTAAACTTGAACATCCTTGAGCGCGTTAGCTCATCAAACACGACTATTTGCATGTACGTATAAGTATACTCAAGGCTAAGTTGATCAGTTCCATTCAGTGTATTAGGTAGAGGCGCACACTAAGCATGTGTGCCACACAGTTGACAGTTCTGCTGGCTCTGCTGGCACTATTCTCGTGTTGTGACAGTGTGACCATCTACTCAAGTTTCTGGGCACCGCTGTTTGACAAACGCATACTAAACTATCGCATAGATGCTACCTTTCATCCGGAGCATGCCAAGAGTGGACGTGAACAGTATGCTAAAAACTATGGGTACAGAGGAGAGAGGCTTATTGCAGATCTGGGCAATGGAAAAGGTCCAGCAGACGTGCCCAGAGATGTCCAGGTAAGTTATTAGCAGATATCTACTAGCTAAGCAATACAGTATAAACATTTCATTGTTAAAACAATGAAACATTCATGCTGTGTTGTATGACTACGGGCAGGTTGTTTCATGACCACTTAATGAATGCGTATACATCAAGATTGCTATTGGCGTTTAACATAAACTGTGTATAAAACTAGAAACTATATGCAGATGTAACCTGTCATTAATGAATGAGAAGTTAATACACATTTTGATTAGTAGTTAAATATTGCATTGATTTTCTTTTCTTTTTCTTCAGATGTATGGAGACGTGAAGTTTTACTATACGTAAGAAGTCAACTTGCTGCAGCCAATACTTTAATGTTTACTGTACAAAGTTATCTCAATGATGTTTTTATGAGCCAATACATATTTATCTTTTAGAATTACTACATAAAAGTCTTAAACTTACTATAAAATATTCTGAAATAAAAATATAAAAATTTTAGAGATTTCAAAATATTTATTCCACTCTTAACCCTAACTTATCATATTCTTATTGAGTTACCTATATCCGTCTCTTTTGTGTACTGATGTAGAGCACATTGTTCCCTCGGATGAATGCATCTCCATATTTGTTCTTAAGCTGTCCATTCACATACTCTTCAGTCTGTTCGAGAGCTATGTTCATGTAGCCGTCTAAGCACGCCAATACACCTGGAACCCGGAAAAGTTTAAGTTTAACAAAGGCAATATAACTATTTTATCCAACATTTGATGGCGACAAACCTAAGACGACCCACTGACCCATATTCATTCTAGTTAAACGAATATTTATAAGACGCTACATGCCACAGGCCATAGCCAACAAGTGTTGTTTGCATCATCGTCAATAATAGTAAACCTAACCTATAAAACTATGTCTCACAAAGAAACATTGTTTGCACGATTATCTCATTCCACATAGCTTCCTTATGTCTGTGGACGACAGATATAGGTAACTGCGTGTATTTGATGTCATGTTGAAGAGCGCGGGAGCTCAAGGTATAGTACTGAAGTAAATAAATAACTGATTGTCTATTAACCTCTGTAGTCGACACCGCTATTCAGTTTGACGACGACGGGGCGCCCATGGATCTGCTGGATGAACGACGACAGGGCTTCTTTGCGACTCATTGTGATGATGTATTGATTATGTGGAAAACAAAGACATTAATGATTAAATTATTATTTATCTATCTCTTTGGTGGAATGGAAAATGTCAGTCTATCAAAAATTACTCTGTGGTGGAAAATATTCAAATTCACAATATCCTACCAGTGTTGCCAGTAGTGATTGAAGATTTAGAACGCTGGCTGGGATGTCTGAAAAGGAACGAAATTAGCGTAGAAGGAACGCAAAAATATATTTAAAAAAATCTATTTATTAATAAATTTATGTAGTAAGTTATGTTAGTTTGTCAGTACAATGAAGGCGGCAAACGTCACATCTTATATTATTACTTTTTTAGATCATATAACATTATCGCTCACAAAGTACATAAATAAATATGTACAGAGGCCAGCACATCAAGTTACCCCAATCTGTCAAATTTCTTTGATAGATTTTCAACTTTATTACAAAGGAATAAGGCTCATATTCAATTTGGAAAATTTAACAGATTGGGGTGACTTGATGTGCTGGCCTCTGTACATACCAGTTTGTTTAAAAAAAAATTGCTTGATGGCAGCCTCAGCCACAATTATTTAAAAAAAAACACATTACCTAAAGCTATACTACAGCTTCCAGAAATTTTCATTTTGTGTAGGCTCATATTTCCATACACATACCCAGTGAACGAAAATACGTTCACTGCATATACCTCCTTGAAGATGTATGCCGTCACTAGCGTGCATGGGCTGTTAAATTGTCTGTATTTAATTTATTTCGGTTTCCGTTTTAGTTAATTTAAGTTTTCTGAAGACACGTTCTACAGATTCGGCGTCGTCGCTAGAGGTCACAGAGTGCTTTTTGATAGACTGAGATGAAGTAGTACTTTTAGTACCAGTTAAACAAAAAGGAACGAATAGAACGCATAAAAGATGGGAACGCAAAGGGAACGCATGACCGTAAAAAAGAACGAAAAATGTTCCAAAAGGAACGATTTGGCAACACTGTCAACTAAGCAATAACTATTGACAAGGGACAAGTATTCTCACTCTATCAAAAACTGTCAAAAAGTACTCTGTCACTCTATCAAAAAGTACTCTGTGGTACTCTGTGACAAGCACAGACTATAAGACTCCTATCCTCGTCTAAGGGGAATAAACTGAGGTGACAAGTGACAAGTATTGACCAACGGTGAACACAACTTTAAGTACTCATGTGACACAAGTGCACAACGGCGAACGGCATTGAGATAGGAGAACGAGAAACATGGAGATGCCCTATTCTACTATAGAAATAATAGTTAAACAAATATCGATCATATCGACACACACATGTAATAAAGCGTTCTGCACATGCCTTACAGTCTTACTCATAAAAACCCTGCAACAGCATTGTGATAACCCAACGTATTACAGATGACATGTACAAAAGATATATTTCCAGCTGGTTATTAGCTTTACAATTTCGTAGTATTATAATCTGTTAGTTTAGTATTGTAAAACCAGAGGCGCTAGTGTGTAATAAATAATGTAGGAAAATAAAAAATATTCAAAGGTTGCTGCACTAAGGTTTACAATGTTCTCCCTAAATAAATGGTATAATATTAGTAGTACTGTTAAGAATGTGTTGCCATAATTAATTCATTATTTGCTACATAGAAGTTTGATTAGTTCTGTTATTGGAGATAAGCAAAGAGTGTTTATTGTAAATATAGGGTTCGTTAGAATAAATTAAATATAAACATACGTGTCCATGATGATAAGTCATTTTTGCTGAAAAAAAAGTTGAAATGAAAAGATCTTACATACTTTGGTAAGAATTTAGAGATATTTAAATATATGCCCTGGCAGCACTGGCAGGTAATTAACAAAAATGGCTGTTGTTGTTTTGATGTCGTTCTGCTGTGATCGTTCGTTGTACCTATATCCCCCTTACTAATAAACATTGTGTATCGTCTGTATAGTTACACAACGCTTTGTCTTCGATCGAAAATCAAATTACTGACGACTGAAAGAGAGAAATCGGTGTGTAACTATTCATCTGATATAATAGTATGGTTTCACCAAAGGACGTTGTACGACCGACGCCGGTGTAACCTTATTAAAACACATTTTTAACGCGTGGGAAGAGGCTCTAGATGCAATAGGAATCTTTTGTGACCTCTCCAAGGCATTTGATTGCGTCGATCACGAAACCTTGCTTTTGAAACTTGAGCATTACGGACTTGGAAAACTTGCGCTCAGTTTAGTTCATTCTTATTTAAATGATAGACAACAGCAAGTTCAAATAAATGGTGTCAATTCGCTTAGTTTAACAGTAAAAATGGGTGTGCCACAAGGCTCGATAGTGGGTTCTTTCCTCTTTTTGGTGTATATTAATGATCTACTCCATTTATAAAAAAATCAACCACAAATGGTGTTATTTGCTGATGACAATTCCTTAATTTTTAAGATAAATAGACGAGCTACAAATTTTGACGACGTAAATAATGCCCTACTGCTGGTCCACAATTGGTACACTCCTAATAATTTAGTAAAAAAAAAAAAAAACTAAGTGCATAAGATTTTCTTTACCAAATGTCAAGGGTAGTGATTGTGAGATAATTTTGAATCAAGAGAAACTAGAATTCGTCGATAAAACTGTTAAGATTCAGAAAAATAATTATTCCAGATTTGCAGGTTTGACAGAAAGTTGAAGTTTACAAAGCAAGTTTAATAGAAATCAGTAAATTTTATTTATTAATAAAATCATTGCTTACTGTTTTTTATTTGTTAATAGTTACTGAATGCGTAATCTATAGTTGCCCATAGTGAAATACTCAATAAAAATCATTTATGTACCATTTAAAATTTTCTACCACGAATGTCTATTTACTACTATTTTGTAGCGTTCCCCGTATACACACCTAAAAATAAAACCCTTCCATACGGATCTGTGAATAGCGTTTTGCCGGTCCTTCGGTTCAGAAATCAGGTTATCGAACAAGTGTCATTGTCGATACGATAGTGAATCGTATGTTTGTGAATACAGGTGCAGAATTATGTAGTTTAATTAAATAAAAGCTACTTGGAACCACCAAAATTATATTTTTTAACACCTCCATTTCCGAGAAAAAATAGCTATAATAGAATAAACTACTAGCTGACCCGGCCACGCGTTGCTGTGGCTAACTTTTTGTCTTTTATTTTTTTTTCTATCCTATCTTTCATGTTGGATCAAACTGCACACGGTGTACAAATTTGATTAAAATCGGTTAAGTAGTTTATGAGTCCATCGCGGACAAACATCGTGACACGTAATTTATATATATTAAGATTTAATGTTAGTAAGCTACCCCAATCTGTCAAATTTCTTTGATAGATTTTCAACTTTACCTCAAACACATAAGGTACTGACCTCTATTAAACACGTACTTGTCACAACAGTACTTGTCGTAACAGGTCAGTGCATAAGGTTCATCTTCAATTGGGAAAATTTGACAGATTGGGGTAGGTTGATGTGCTTATATTTGTTGATGGCAGCCCAAATTAAACCTGCCACGCACTTTGACAATGTCTTTGGTCATAATCGTAGACAGAGAATAAAGATAGACAAGTCCTCAGCGTATGCAGTATGAGATAGCGATAGTTCGACATAAGTACATTACTACAGCTTGGTGCAATTAATATTGCCATACTTAGACTTTTACCCCCATCGTGTTAGTAATCTGGCATTTATTGAGTATTTTGATTGTACTGTCTACTACTGCGAGTCATTCAATTAATTGTCATTAGATAGTGGAAATGTTTATTTTTGTTGTAGTAGTATATAGTTGGGAAAAGGCTAGGCAGATGATGATTTACGCGCTTTATCACAGGCCCGTGTAGAACAAATTGGTATGTATCATAAATTTACTTTACCTGGATAAAAAGTGTGGGTGTCGAACGTGGATTTAAATGAGTACTATTTAATTTCTGTCGAATGCAACTAGCTTCAAAATGTCGTGAGCAGATTCGGGAGTGACGACTTGGATGCCAGTTAACTCGGCCCGTACACTCAGTCCACTCATTTCTTAAAAATGGTTCATTCGGAAAACTAAAAATAAAGTAAAAATTAAATACGTTCAGTGGTAAAAATAATTAAGTGCTGGTATCCCCGTCAAGTTATTATCCGACTATTGACAAATGACACGCAAGTAACATAGATGACAACCTAAGCCTAACATAATATGCCTCACAATTTGGTAGGTTAGTACAAAAAACAAGTTAGTATTTTATCGTCTTTATAAATGAAATTATCAATAAATTTTGCATTACATTGACACAAAATAGTCTTGAGTACAATCATTCTTCTCTTTACTTGGTGTATTATGTATAAAATGCTACTTCGGATGAAAGGTTGTTTGGTTGATTTCGTTCACTACGACTTTTACAGCCATTTATACAGCAATTCACCATCACTAGGCAGAGGCACTAAATATTACCTTTTGGAATATCAATAAAGTCACAAATTACACAAAGTATGCGTTTCACAGTTTAAATCAACGAAAATATTTTGACACCACAGTTTGTTTGCCATCAATGACTGTGATGGCAAACAACAAAAAACCGATACGCAAATAGAGATAGAAAAATTATGCTGTGTCCTGCTCACACATAGACATTTTGACATAATAAGTCATCTCACCTTCGCAATTATTATAATTTTAAGAGCATGTCTATCTTTATTCTCCTGTCTACGGTCATAATTGACATTTTTGGATTCTATTCATCTGTCAAATATGACAGTGTGACATGGCGTCAATTACACAGAGGGTGCGTTCCGAATTAGTAATATAATCGAAGTAATCGATTTGAGCGTGTTTATACCCGTACCGAATTAGCATGAGCGCGATAACGATATCCCGTGAATCGTCATAGATGACGTCATGACATGCGCCATCTTGCGATAACGCCGACCATGCCTTGTAATAATATCACCGTGAACGCTGTCAAAAATGACAGTGTGTGTGTGAGGATGAGGATGTGTCACAGTGTCAGTGTGTGTTTTATATTTTGAGTTGAATCATATCTTTAAATTAAACTAACGTGGCATTTTCGAAATTGTGCTACTGGCTGACAGTCGCTACCTAACCAAAGAAGAAGAAATGTGGTGTTTATACAAAGAAATACTGCTAGATCAAACTTACATCTAATAAAACACTGAAATTGAAACGTCGTAACAATGAGATTTGCGCTAATACACAACACAGCAATTTACACAAAACGATTTTTAGGCATGGCACCCAGATTGTACAATAAAATACCGGAGCCTCTAAGAGCAAAACACCAGCTAAATGATAAAAAAACATATTTTAATAATTTCCTAATTCAAAAGGTATATTACTCCATTAATGAATACCTAGAAGATAGTGAAAGTTAAATGGATAAATATGTGTTGTAAGAATTAGTCTATGACACAGCATTTAATCTTTGGATATGTTTGTCAGATGCTCAGAACAATAACTAAACACAGATGTAAATATACTATTATTAAAGTACATAAGAAATGTTTCGTATGCTTACTATTTGTACGCCGTTAACGGCAAAACATAGAGATCTTTGTAACTATTCTACATATTTCAAACAACTATTTTACAACTATGTTTAACAAATGAAAAACTTAACTTTAACTTTGACTTTGTAATAATTTTAATATCTTTTTGACATTGAGTAAGCACTGTGAGCGCGTTCACGAGCTTTCCGAATTGTTGACAGCTCGCTGTCATAATCGAGGAGTGACGGAACAAAAGCCCTTATTGGCCAGGATATTTTTTTTTTCTTATTTTGTTCTGCAATCAGTCCCTGGACTATAAGCAGATTTTTTGTTGAATTTGATGGTGCAGAGTGGTTTCTCCAGCGAGATTTCCCCCATAATATTTTATGGCAGCATATCCTAGTTGGCATTGGCAAGGTCCACCACAGCTAACCTTTTCAGCCGCCTTTTATGATCCGGCTTAATGAGCGCTTTCGCCAAAGGATTTGGATGATTC
This sequence comes from Gortyna flavago, assembly GCA_963669345.1. Classification (NCBI taxonomy): domain Eukaryota; kingdom Metazoa; phylum Arthropoda; class Insecta; order Lepidoptera; family Noctuidae; genus Gortyna; species Gortyna flavago. The sequence goes on from OY770149.1 coordinate 87,995, forward strand.
TGAAGGCGTGCTCTGTAGCGTTCTTCCCAGTTTTTCACTTCCTGATGCACTGTGTTTTGGTTAAGATATTCATGAACCTCACAGTTTCTTGTAAACCATGGTGCATTTGTGATGTTTTTGAGGATGACATTTTGGAATCTTTGGAGCATGTTAATATTAGAGACACTAGCGGTTCCCCATAGTTGGATGTCATATGTCCAAACTGGCTTTAACATGGTGTTGTACACCAGTAGTTTATTGTCTACTGACAGGATAAAATTTCTTTTTATGTCGTCTAAACTTATTATATCTAATATATAATTATTTTAGATGCAATTTCAGGGTCTTTGTGGTTAGCCAAAACGGCTGTGTCATCTGCGTAAGTTGCTGACGTAGTATCCGGAGTTTGTGGCAGATCTGTTGTGTATATGTCGCAGCCAACTGGTTAAATTAGCCGTTCAGTTAACTGCCTGGCCTTAAGAAGTAGTGTTCGCCTCGCTTCCTCCCTCGGCTCGAACGCGGTTGATCACAGTTCTAACCTAACCTAACCCACTTGGTCGGGGTGCAATGCCTTAATTACTGCAACCAATTCGGCTCGCGCGTGATTGGTTACAGACTTCCAACCTAAACTGTAATTGAATATCATTCAGGCCGTTAGTTGAACGGCCGCCGTTTAGTTGAAAGGCTAGGCAGTTAACTGAACGGCTAATTTAACCAGTTCGCTGCGACATATATAGTGTACAATACCGGTCCCAGTACAGAGCCTTGGGGTACTCCTGCAATTATTTTGTGGAAAGATGAGGTAACATCTCTTTCCTTAACTTGAAAAGTTCTGTCGGAGAGGTAAGATTCAAGCAGTTCGTAGTACGTGTGGGGTAAGGATGTTTTGATTTTACAGAGTAACCCGCGGTGCCATACCATATCGAAGGCCTGCTGAATATCCAAAAATGCAGCCGAGCAGTATTCCATAATATATCTTCCAGAGACTTTCTTATTTTGTCGTAGATCCTGTGTACTTGTTCTGCCGAAAGCCAAATTGATGGTCAGGTATGATAGACTTATGAAGTAGTTGTGGTAGCATTCTGTTCAGCAACAGTTTCTCGAATAGTTTAGATAATACAGGCAATAAACTAATGGGTCTCTAAGAAGTTAGATCATGATCTGATTGATTGACCAGGATATGATAAAAAAAATGTTTTTTTCGCTTTTGAAGCACTATGCAATAAAGGTTTATTTATTTCTCTGAAAAAAAAATACAAAATGGATTTAACGGTTTTTGATTAGTTACACGGAGTTACTGCTCCTTATCGTAATATCTAATACGGAACGCATGTGAGACGATTTGATTGCTGCTGTCTAGGTCTGTGAGCGACACAGAGTACTTTTTAATGGTGAGCGATTATAGAGGTTACATGCTCTGTGATAGCCAATTCGGAATGCGGCCTGTTTCTATTTGTGTTTTCGTTTCAGGCAGGTTTGATATTATTGTAAATTTATTAAAAAAATTAAAAATAACTTAATGCTTGTTCTACAAACAACACAATGCCGAAACCGACATGTGTGCAATGTAGCAGCAACGACTCTTTACTGTGGCGCACTGCCGAAAACGGACAGATTTGCAACGAGTGTCATCTTTTAAACGCAGCCAATAAAGAGGCTAAAAGTGACGCCAATATTAAAGCAGACCATGACGACAAGAAAGATGATAAGGACGACACAGACAGCAAGAACGGGAGGAGCGAGGGAGAAACTACACCCGCTAAAGCGACGGGGAAGGGCACGAGGAAGAGCACCCGTTCAACTAGATATAAAACAAAAACGCCTGCCCCAGCGCCTTCGAAGGGCCCAGCAACGCGCGGTCGCGGCCGGCGCAGCATTTTCAAGCGCCAGCCGCTGAAGGCCCCGACAGCTACAGCGACGGTGGTGACAAGTGACTCCATCTTCTACAAAGGCAACTACATGCAGGTGGGCGACATCGTGTCGATGACGGACATCGACGGCGGCACCTTTTATGCGCAGATCCGCGGCTTCATGACGGACCAGTATTGCGAGAAGAGCGCTGTGCTCACCTGGCTGCTACCCACCAAGGCCAGTCCGCCACCCGAACAGTGCTTTGATCCTGCTACTTACATCATAGGTAATAATATTATGCTCTTATATTGAAATCTTAAAATTTCCACAATTACAGGTACAAAATCAAACCTTTAGTTGTTCTAAAGCTTGCATTTCATGACACCAACATAGAATCGAACTTTATCAGTTGAATTAATATTATGGTAGGAAATGTTTTAATTTACTGAATATTGAATCATATTCCAGGTCCTGAAGAAGAGCTACCTCGTAAACTGGATGTGATGGAGTTTGTGATGCATGCGCCGTCCGACTACTACAAAGCCAGCAACAGTCCTTACCCACTCACAGACAATGAGCTCAACAACTACAGCGGATACATCTGGACCAGTCTCGAGCCCAAGGAGAAGACATAGACTTGCTAGGTGTTAGTGTGTATTGTTTAGTAATAAAGATATTTTTAAGTATTTCTTGTTGAATTTATTGAGTACTAGCTTCCGCCCGCGGCTTCGCCCGCGAGGTATGTCGATAAAAACTATCCTGTGTCCTTCCCCGGGATGCAATCTATCTGTCTGCCAAATTTTATCGAAATCTGTTCAGGGGTTTAGGCGTGAAAAGGTAACAGACAGACAGACAGAGTTACTTCGAATTTATAATATTAGTATGGATTACCTCATTAACATAGCATATTCATCCTTGACTCCGGAATTCTGTCTGCGAGAGCTCTCGTCATTAGAGGTTTCATTAATAGTACATACTTATTCTACGGGTTTGATAAACTCAAACTCATTTATAATGCTAAAATTACTTGAATTGTTATTCAGAACCCTGAGTTCAGAACCATCTAATAGGTTTTTCGTGTACATTTAGTTTCTCTGGGAAAGTCGCTACCGAAATGATACTGTGAAAGGGACATTGTTTCGAAAGTTCTACTTTACCAATAGGATGAATAAATTTCGGATAATAGTCTCATGTAATTTTAACCCGACAACGGCGAAGTAAAAAGGAGGGTTATGATTTTGACCAGTATGCATGTATGTATGTTCATCTGTTCCTTCATAACTACTAAACCACTTGTCATAATTTGACAAATGAGGTATCGTTGGAATCGTCTTGATCGTCCGCTGGTTATAGGCCACGGTTATGTGACGTCACATTAAATTGAAAATGGCGCCTTCTAGCGGACATAAAGGCATGACCTAAAAAAAATGTTTTAATCCTGCCGTGTTGGGTATCAAATGAAAGGGTTTAATTAGCACATTTCAAATATATACCTATTTAAATATTATTGTCAGCTGTTGCCCACGGCTTTGCTTGCATGCACCCGATAATTAGGAATAAATTCTATAAAATCACGCCTCAGATTTGAGCCAAACATATTTATGTTTAAGTTTGGTATATTACCTAGGTACATGTAAAACAATAAATCCAAAAAAAATAAAATAAAGCAGCTCTGCTAATACTTTATAACGAAATTATAACCCCAAAATAATTTAAATAAAAAATAAGTTCAAAAACTAAAACCCGGCTACTGAAATCACGCTATAAAAAGTATGAAAAAAAAATTTGTTTAAACTAAAACCCGACTACTGAAAAGGATGAAACAAGAGACTAACTGTAGGTTACGTAGTAACTATTCAGTAATCTGTGCCGTAGGTGCCTCCGCTCGGTGGTCGCACAACGAACGGTGGGGGCGCACCGCGCACCCCGCGCGCGCCGCTGCTACCGCTGCGCGTCGCCTCCCGCGCCCGCGCCGTGCCGTATGCGTGTGTGACTTCTTGCGCACACATGCAAGGCGTCAACAAAAAGTAAACCTAAGTACCTACCTACCTAATTAAAAAAACTCAATAACAGAAAATAAAATACCTACCTACCTAAATAAACCTATTTCTGATGATGACTAATCTAAACTCAATAAATAAGCAAAATCCCTAAAAACTAATATCTATACGAATGACTAATCCTATCTAACAGTAGGTATTATAAAATAACCTACGGCACTACGTACACTATCAAATATACTACCCATACTTTAAAATTAAAATCTATACCTACGACTTATAAAAATAAACCTAAATAACTCTACCTTAAACTGTATCTACTTAGTAAAAACTAAAAGGAATAAAAAGGGCGCACTGAAAAGCACGGTTTAGAATTGCAAGTAGCAGTTAAAACATACAATTTAGGTATAGAATGCTAATAAGAACGAACGCTCGCCACTCGACACGTCCGTTCAAATCAAAGTTCAAAAAATGTATGATACGCGCGCTCAGACTCCGATCCGTGGCGGCCGCGCGCCACGCGTGTGCTGCGAACGGTGCAAGCCAAGTTCAACCTTCAGCACTAGATTTACAGCATCTTAGGGGCGCTGCACACGGCTAAGATACTATAATCGCTCGCCATACAAATTCATCTTAAGATACGAAAAAAGAAATATTATTTGTGTTTGTTGTGTGTGATAGTCCATTGAATTGTATGGCGAGCGATATTGCATATTAAGATAAAATATTATAGTATCTTAGCCGTGTGCAGCGCCCCTTAGTAAACTCCACTGCGGGTGACGTAACCTACGACAAACTTATTATTTATTTTGCGGTTGGTACAGGCACCCTAATTGCGTAACACATTAGAGCTTACAAAGTGGCTCATTATTGCGATGTCCTTTATTCTACTCTATTAAGTAGGTACTAATATTATACTCAACAGACATTAGTTAACAGTAGTCATCCCATGTGAACGAGAGTTACATGCATTCAGAATCAGACAAGACAAGACACTTTTGCATTTAAATAAAATGTTTGGATGGTGTATGGTCTTCGCTTCTTAGTTAGCGTGCCGATGACAAAAACATAGTTTTTTTTCTTAACGCTGGTCTTAAATTCAGCGACGCGGTTAGCATTTGCTGACGCAGCCATTAGATTCTCACGTGTGCAGGTGGCAGGGCATGCGGTGCAAGAGGGGAGGTGAGCCATTGTCTGGAAGTAAGGATTTAATATTAACTAAGCTCGTAGAATTTCCACGTAAGTATATCCACAATAATCGAAAGTTCGTAATGAGTTTGTCTCAATTATAAGTTTTAACAATGCGCTACTCCACAGTCGACACAACACAACTCGGTACAACACCGCGCGGTGCGGCATTGTCCCGACACCGCGGGCGCCACTACTGAGGAGTGAGGACATTGACAACGCGTCAACAACTTTTAACGAGCAAACTTTGCAGCTTTAGCCGCATACCTAACTATTGTATTTGTTGTTTGTTGCATACGTGTTGTGAACATTCCTGCGGGAGAATTATAATAACTTAACCATAGTACCTAATCACGACGGAACGAAAAAAAAGGGTAAGCAGAGGTTAATAGTTCACGGACATTTCGCCAGTTATGATAAAAAAAAATTGGTTTTCAGGACAATGAGTGATGCTTTATCGTGCGTGCAGCCGGCGTTCATCGATTTATAAGATGTTATCACGTCAAAAGCCCTGTGTCCGATGGTATATCCCATCAGCAAAAAGAACGAACTTCCATAGAAACTTTCATCCCCTATTTAACCCCTTTAACACGTTGACTGCCAGATAACAGACACAATAGAAAATCTATCATCGGTCACCGGTGACCGCGGTGGCAGTCAATGCCTTAAGGGATGAATCCTTTCCTAGTGCTCACTTTGCTATATCTACCTTTTGTGCAAAATTTCATGCTACTAGCTAGACCCAGTGATTTAGGATATGCTTGTTTCTCAGTGAATAAATGAATCGGATTTATTTAATATCCGATCCCATGTCATCATCATCATCATCATTTCAGCCGAAAGACGTCCACTGCTGGACATAGGCCTCCCCCAAGCACCTCCGCTTCGACCGGTTCTGTTCTTCTCGCGTTCCTGCGGCTTTCACAAGGTCGTCGGTCCACCTTGTGGGAGGCCTTCCAACGCTACGTCTTCCGGTATGCGGTCGCCACTTCAGAACCTTTCGGCCCCATCGGCCATCTGTTCTGCGAGCAATGTGCCCACTGCCACTTAAGTTTGGCAATTCTTCGGGCTATGTCGGTTAACTTGGTTCTCCTGCGAATCTCCTCATTTCTGATTCGATCACGCAGGGAAACTCCAAGCATAGCCCTCTCCATCCCCTCCGATCCCATGTAATAGAGAGAAATTTTATTATTTGACATTGTACAGACATTTCTAAATTTTCACCTCTTTATTAGTGGTTGTAATGGAAATCATATCACTTGGTATTAGTAGGTATTTTTAAAATTTATTATTTATTTTATCCTTTTGATGGATTCTACTTTTGTAAATGTGAGGACTTTGTAGGCCTTTTAGAAATTAGATCTGTAGATGATTTTTAATATTGTCAAGTGCCTGGTACTTGTTGACAGGCCTACGCTGTCCTCCCATACCTATTGTAACTTGAAAACATTGTAAAAACCAACTATTTTTAAAAGAGTAACCGTGGAATCCATTTTGGCAGTCATCAATAATCTTATATTTTTCACAAAAGGAATATACACGATTACACATTGCTCTTTTGAAGACTTTGATGCTGTAGGAAGAAGGGAAACTGGTCTATAGTTACTTGGGTCCGTTTTTGCGTTCTTTTTATGGATAATCTTTATTTAAACTTTTTTTAGTTGATTGGGGAAAGTGCCCTCTTCGAAGGAATGATTTATTAATTTATAGAACGGTAAGGTAAGTTCATCAGCGCACTGTCTGAACAGAGTCGGTGGGAGTTCGTCTATGCCGTGCCTATGTTCATTTTTAAGGTTCTTTATTTAAGATCTGAGGGGCAATTCTCGTAATTTTAAGAACATTCACAGTCTGAACTCAGTGTCAATCTTGATGGAGGTTGTATACCTACATGACAGTGTTTTAAGATTCGAGTAAAACTGTTTAGAATATGTCACTACAAACTCTCACTCTATTAAAAAGTACTCTGTGCTACAAACTGTTCCTTCAAAGGAGAAAAGTCGTTGTTTATTATAATAATTGTCGTGTTAATAAATGTGTTCGATCCAAGTAGCCTCTTGATTTCAACAGGTTATGGGCCCAGACCCAGGCTTTAAAACGCTTAGAAGCTAGAACACAATACAAACGAGTGTCTTGAAAAGGTGTCAGTTGTGAAATTCTCATCATGACAGAAGAACATTCAGGTTCAATTTGTGGGATAAGAAAATTGAATGGTGCTGAGGACTAATTGGAAATTTGTGGTGAGGAATTACTTAGAGTCCAAAAACTGGTTCAAGGTAATTGAAGCTACAGAGATAACAGCAGAATTGAAAGATACTGACAGGAAGGCACGAACGACGTTATGTCTGCTCCTTGAGCCTGCATGTTTCGCACATGTGTATAGTGCAAAAACAGCACGTGAAGTTTGGGTGAGTCTCAGTGAGGCTTACGAAGACAAGGGTTGGGGCAGACGAATCAGACTGCAACGAGAATTATGGCAATGCCGACTAGAAAATTTCGAAACCATGGAAACATATATTTCCAAAATTAGGTAAAATATATGCCTTCACAAGAAATGGTAGCAGATATGTTAACAAAATCTGTACCAGGCCCTAAACTAAAGCAATTTTTAGAAAAATTATCTATTAAGGGGGCGAGCGATGTGTGATGTAATGATGTTTGCTAATATTGTTTTCTGATGTTATTTTATTTTGAGTTGTTATGATTTGTAATAGATCATTTTATTTTATTTGTGTTTAGTATTTTTTGTTATAGAGCTGTATTAAGATATATTGTATTTCAGTGAACGATAGCTCCAGCTGAATATACTGTGTACTTAGGGTATGTGCACACTGAGTATTTTAAGGGTGCGTGCACATGTAGGTTGGTAATATGTTAGGTAGGTATTTGATGTAATCTTGCGCGTGCATCTGCTGTAGATTAAGGGTGCGTGATGGAGGTTGTATACCTACATGACAGTGTTTTAAGATTCGAGTAAAACTGTTTAGAATATGTCACTACAAACTGTTCCGTCAAAGGAGAAAAGTCGTTGTTTATTATAATAATTGTCGTGTTAATAAATGTGTTCGATCCAAGTAGCCTCTTGATTTCAACAAATCTATCAGAAATACCTCTAATTTCCCTACATTTTGACAAGTTTTTGACATTTGCTTGTCGCTGAGATGAGACTGCGACTAGATTTTGAACGTTTTAAATTACGAGAATTGGCCTTCTGGTTTACTTCGTATCCGGCGACTGGGGTAACAAACATGGTATTTTCAGTAGAGTTAATCACTGATGTTTCTCTCTGTACACTGCCGGATGTGTGGGTGGTATTTTCCTCAATGGATGCGAAAAAGTTAGTGAAAACGTTATTTAGTTAGCTACTTGTTTAGGTTCACTTACTAGGTTTGTTGTTTGTAGTGTTATATTTTGTTTCTCTTTTTTGTTTTTTATTGTTTGTCCGTTCCTTTACAATATTCCACATGGTTTTAACTTTATTTGATGATTTATTAATTTTATTTATGTATTGTAATTTCTTTGCCGCAGTTACAGATTTTTTTAGGATTTTTTCATATTTTTTATGGTATTTGGAAAATATTGAATTATTTATTTTAGACGAAAAATCATTTAGTAGTCTTTTATTTTTACAAGATTGATTAACAGGTACCAACGGTTATCCAGAAATTATTACGTTTTGTTTTTAGTTTAAGTCTACGTTTAGGGATACATGCATCTAAGATATCTATCAGAGTTTTATGGAACGACTGATAGTTCTCATCGACATTTTTATTCGGCTGTATAATATCGTTCCAGTTTAGTGTCTTTAGTTTAGATTTGAATTTTTAAATGTTACATAATGATAAATAGTCTTCTTCTAGATTGTTTACTTTGTTGCTCTAGTAGTATCATATTATTATTGTTCCGCAGTGGTCTGAAAAACCCAATTCTTCTACTGTCGCGGGTTGTGTACATTTTGATATAAAATCAAATCTAAACATGTTGACGTGGTTTGTGAGATACGAGTAGGTTCTTTTATATGTTATTCTTTAAACTCTAGCATGAGATAAATCAATTGGTTAGTTTTTACGCTATTTTCTAAGCTATTTATGTTAAGATCTCCTCCTATTATTACGTTAAGTTTTTGGTATTTATTGTTTATTATTGCAATATTTGTTTTACCTGACTAATAACAATGCCTTCTTCTCTTCTATTCCAGTACATGGTGACTATTAACAGATTTGACTTTGGTATCTTACATGCACATACTCGTACTATAAAATATTCAATAATCATTTATCTCCAATATCACAACACTATAATATTCTACACTATCCTCTAAAATGAGACAGACTCCGCCAGCACTTCGACACATTAAGGAAGGGACCTACCTAACTAAGGTAGGTCCCTTCCTTAATGTGTTCTGCCGAGATGTTCTGTAAATATCTCACCGTGAAAACTTAAGTGAAGTGAGCTGTCTACAGCAGCAATCCGGTAGAATGAAAACTTAAGTGAAGTGAGCTGTCTACAGCGGCAATCCGGTAGAATGAAAACTTAAGTGAAGTGAGCTGTCTGCAGTGGCAATCCGGTAGAATGATAGCTCACTTCACCTAAGTTTTCACGGTGAGACTTTTACAGAATAGCAATGCTGGTATATAGGTTAGGTAGGTTATGTAGCTATCAGTGATACAATAATAGGCCATGTTTGGTGGTAAAACGTTTATTCGCCGAGTCGCCGGTGCGTGAATAAGTTACGTCTATCGGAATGTTCTCTCTTACGTCTGCAGAAACAATACTTACAGCTAACACGTATTAAAGCCGTCGGTACTTACAATAAATGCACATCAAACCTCGCGCTGAAAACCATACATTACGACAATCAATATTTCACAAATATAAAAACTGTAAGGCTGCGAACACATTATTTGTGACATTTCAACGAACAATAGTCCGTCTCCGTACAAAGCGACGGCAACAGACACGCTCATAGCACAACTGCACAACTCATAGACATAGAGAATGTACTGAGCGTTCGTTATTCAGTTGTGCAGTGAATAGACGAAGCGAATGTGCCAGTTGGTCAGTTTTTTTTGTGAATGGCATCTCGCAGTTCATCATATGAGGCTGTCGTCTGCTTAACTGGGCTTGCCTGTGGTTGCCTCAATAAATTAAGCCCTCCAGCCAGGGCTTAAAAAACTTAAAAACTAAGCGACTACACGCTAAGGGAACCCCCTGTCGGGTACGGACCTCGGCTTAGGGCATAGCTGGTAGAGGGCAGCAATAGACAGGCTGGAACGGAATTATTTATGGACGAATTTAAGACTACATGCTCGGCGGCGCGAACTGGCTCGAGCAAGGGTGGGCGGACATGGTACGGGGCGTCGCGATGGGCCTCGACGGCGAGGACGGAAGGACGGCTGTCGGGAATTGTACTTTCCGAGGGTACTGGTGGCCTTACTGCTCTCCTGCAGGAGGGTCGCGGCGTCGCCGCGTCGCGCGTCGTCGGGGATGGTAAGGGTGTGCCTCGGTCGGCGAGTCCTACTTATGCGGAGTGTATCGGGCGGCAAAGTGCGGTCAGTAGTTGCACAGATAATATAATACTCTAGTAGTAGTTGTCTCTGCAGGTGATCGCCGCACAGCTACTTTTTCTCTTTCTAGAGTCTAGAGAGTGGTTACTTTTGTGAGGCTAACGCTTTCATTCTCTATGTCCATGGTCACGCTTAGTCGTGGCATTCTGTATTATCTCATTGGACCTTGGGTCGCAGATCGACATTAGTTTTGCCACGCGTATTTATCATGGCCGTCGCAATGTCACAATTCAATGTGGACGTAGCGTTATTATTATGTTAACATGAGTTTTTCCGAAAATCACATGCCAACCACTCGCGCATTGACGACAATAATATTTCAATACTTACTATCGTTTTCTGGGAAATTCTAGTGATTATGTATGTATAATAGAATAACACCACTCACCATTCACTTACGATATTAATATCTATATATTATTTACAATGCAGTATTAAAGCGACTGGAGTTAGTATTTGGTAAGTACGTACAGGAGGCCTACCATGATCTATTTAAAAACGATTCAAAAGCAAGGCATTCACAATCGTACCATGACGTCCATGTCGTACGTACAACACGTACCATACGCTCAGCGGCATTTGGATCGTTGAAAGTGAATGAGCGCTAAGAGCTCGTGGTAGGTATCCAGATGGCACGGCCTAAATTGAATTGTTAAACTGACGTCATGGTACGAATTAGAAGAACAGTCCAGTTTAGGTCCTAAAGTGGATCGCGTTAAGAGCTCGTGGTAGGTACACACGGCTACACATCAAGCTATACATTTCCAGTTTGAGTTGACCTCGCATTGTATAGGGTTTTCGTACAATCAGAAGTCAGCTTATACTGGTTATGTATAGCTTGATGTGTAGCCGTGTGTACCTATCCAGTGAGTCAATCCTTTACAAGTGTATACACGCTGCAGCGGTTTTGTTTGTGTGTGACGTCGACTCCGCTTTTATTTCGTACAAGTGGGAGTGTTTTCGTCGCTCAAGTGTTACTACTGACGTGCAGGTAACCGTACTGTACTCACACAGCAGCTGTTTGAAATTCTTGTTGTACACAAGTTTTTTCATTGAGACAGTAGTTATGTGATAGGAATGTGAGAATGTATCGGTGGTTATAAAATATTTAATGATCTGATGCATTTGTCGCACCCGGTCATTCGTTTGACTATTCGGAACGCGAGCGCCATCTGGTGGCGCTGACAGAGTCTAGCCTGAGTTCGTGGGGTGCCTAGAAAAGCGAGCAGCGAGCTGGATCGGCCCTCTCCTCTTGGACTTTGGACATCGTACGAACAACATGCGCTCAGAAACTGTCCCGCGTTCTGTATCTGGTTGTGTCGTGTACCTACAGTGTGTGATTCGCTGGTGTGATTAATTTGTTCGTGAAATTATAATCTGATTTGAACTGCAAACGGTTTTTCTATTGCACATAAAACCAACACTACCCAATACACGCCCACATGACTGATAATAACTAGACACACATACCTTCTCCGTCACAATAATAGTTTATTTTTGTTAACATTAAGAAGTACAAAGGCAAGTTACGACAAAATACACTTTCCAAACACGGTAGAAACTCTCCGTCTACGACATTCTTCATTCACACTTGGATCATTAAACAATATTAGTATTATGCTTTTATTACAAATATTCACAATCTCGTCACAGTTCTATAAATTACTTAAGTTATTATTAACACTATTTTCAAGTCCATTCACAAATAGTAGGTACGTCGTGTAATACAACAAGATACACACGTGATGACACGTACGCACGTGTAATAATAATGACTCCTGATGTTGTGAGTATTTTACTTGAGTCCTCTGACAGCTTAGCGATTACACCGCCAATACGGTTCAAGAATGGTAATCACTTGTGCAGCTACCTGTGTATGGCAACAATTAAACGATCAATCTTCTAATCAAAGGCAATCTTAATGTCATGATGAGGATATTTATAATACGATAATCGCGTAACAGCATGACAGACACTCATTACAGAAGTCCTCATCACTGGCTCCATGTGCGGTCAGTTGCAGACGTGGGTCTCGGTGCGCGCGACGCAGGTGTCGCAGGACACGCGGCAGCACCAGTGGAAGCGACAGCGGCACTGCCTCTCCAGCGCGCGCCGCTCCGTGCTGTACCCCCGCCCGCAGCACAGCGACGAGCAGCCGTCCTCGCCTGGACAACAAACATACTTAATACAATACAACACCACACATACAAACATGTCACACGGCTTATGTCACACTTATGAGTAGGCAAATGTACTTTTAGTTGAAACATTTAATTATTATAATCTAACTTAATGACATTATGTCTCAAGACGATTTAGTAAAGCTAAAATCTACATCTAAAGATGTTAAAGATTAGGTAGCAGGACCATGGGCGTACCCAGCTTATGGCATAGTGAGGGGCAAGTTAGATTTTTTAGGTCGGATCGTCCGCAGCTGTTTTGTCATACACACTACGTCAACCCATACACAGAATGGGTAGGTACCGCGGGGAGTCTGCAGCCCACACTCACCTAATGGTGAGTGGTAGACTCACTTGGTGTTGGATTCGCGGGGGTATGTGAGTTGGCCGCAGGTGTGTTCCTGGGAAACGCCAATATGACGAGGGCCCATTGGTTATGTCATATTTTCGATCGTTTGATAGAAAATGGGAGTAGATAGTTTTGGTTGGAGTATGCCTTTACGGGCGAGGTCTCCCTTGTCCACCTTATGTGGACGCCAATATTGAATGTCATACACACTACACAAACACACACATGAAACATTAGCTATATGTAGTGTAGTGTGTAGGGCAAACAGCCGCAAATGATCCTGCTTTTTAAGTAGTTAAATAAATAAAAAATAAATAATCTTGATCCACCATCGTCGCGCGCGGTTTTTTGGCAATTGCACCGTGCATTTTGCCAGTGTCTACTGCGCGGTTTATTTAAAAGTTAGAGCTGGCCCCGTTTACACTTTGATTAGTAATTAGGCGAGTTCATACAAATGTTCTGCGATATTTCCAGGGTGGGGCAGCCCCTCCCTGCCCCTACCCTGGGTACGCCCATGAGTAGGACATTTCCGCGAAAGCGGAAAAAACCATGAACACGACACCTATGACGAAGTTTAAGTTTTTGGTGGCGCCATCTTGAATTTCGATTTTGGCTCCAGTACCTATCGCAAATCGTTCGCGCCCTTGAATACTCATGATGAAAATTTAGCACATTTTCGTTGGCGCCATTTTGAATTTTCATTTCGATCCCAGTTTTGTTATCAGCGACTTTGAAAACCATGAAAATGACTCATGTCGAAAATAAATAAAAATAAACGAAAAACAAAGATACAAAAAAAAAAAAAGAATACAGGCGTGATGTTATGAAGAAAATGCGCACAAGTGTCCCTTTGCGCAAAAGTTCATTCGCGGAATAGTACATACATTATGATACTTAATGCACACGCGTTTCATACGACGTTTTTCAACACACTTGCGAGGAAAAAAACAGACTTGTATTGTTAAATCTCAGACCAAATAAAAAACCAAAACAGAGCGCTGAGAACGATACAGTGAAGCATGCCAAAACTACAAAACGGCTAATTTAACCAGTTGGCTGCGACACATACACGCTCACACGCACACATGCATTTATAATCAAACTACACCTCACTAAGTGCACTATATGTTTACGAAACCGGCTTCACTTTACTGTTGATAGCCCTCTGTCTTGGTTTTTTATTTGGTCTGAGTGTTAAATATTAACTTGTATGGAAAATGGTGCGCTGGTTTGTTTTTCCGCGAGCCTCGCTAGCGATGCGCGCACAGGTTTGAACACATACTGCTATTTCACTGACCTCTATTAAACAATTGTATAATACAGGTCAGTGTGCTATTTATCTACGGAAAAATAAAGGCACTGACAAAACCAGCTATACAGCCTATAGAAAAAATATAAAAACCAAATTTAAAAACATTACCAGACATTAAATTATGTATATCTTAAATCTCTTTACACACAAAATAATGTTTAGACCTAGTTTAGACTGATCGTAGTGTTGTCGTATGCCAAATTGTAGTTAGTATGGAATTAGAAAGTAAATTAGTTCAGTGAGAAGTAGAGAAATATACATTAGTTCAGTGAGAATCCGCAATAATAGAACGCCAGTCAGGGTCTTTTCCGTTTGGTTCCGGGAGTTTTTTGCAATTTGCAGGCCAGAGTCAGGTTGTATCTTGATCAAAATATGATTCGCGACTATAATATTATGTATTTATTTACAGAATTATAGTCATTAGAATCATTAAGACGTGAATCATATTTTGATCAAGATACAACCTGACTCTGACCTGAAAATTGCAAAAAAAAAATATAAAAATCGAATTTCGCAGGCTACTACAGCGCATTCACCTTAAGGTAAATACATTTTAGTTCATTTTGGGACCAAGGACAATACTTACCTTAATTCAGAATATTAAAAAAAAAGAGAATTATGGCCCGCGGATTCCTTTTGGCATGAAGTCTCTTTAATGAGATTAAATAAACGCACATCGCCGACTAGTAAATAGTTATCGCACTAGTGCAATAATATGAAGTAAAAAGCACGCGTTTTTAAGACACTGCATTATGGACCTAAAAGAGGTTCAATAAGAGCCTCATTACGAGCACTTGTGTTGAAAATGCATTTTCGGCACCACTCGGTGCAGGCACAAAAACTTGTCAAATAGTATGCCATCTAGCCTAACCATAAGATGTAGGTATTGAATTGATAAAGTTACGGAGTGGAGTAAGTACTGCCGAAAGTACCGTCATGGGAAACTACATTACCTCTGGAAGTCCTGTTGCAGGTCCGCCCATGCGTGCCCAACGAGCCGGCGGCGTCGTCGCGCTCGCAGTAGGACGGTGAAGGCTCTAGGAACACCAGGTCCGACTTGCGCGGCACTCGCACCACGCTCGGGTTCTGCTTTTGTCTGTACATAACACAGCAAACGTTACTGATGGTAATCAGTCAGTAGGCAAAATTCGAACTTGCGTTCAGTTTAGTTAATAATAATAATATCCTTAATAATATCCTTGGACATTTCACACAACGCCATATAGTCCCAAGCTAAGCAACCTAATGCTTGTGTTATGGTAACGAGATGGCTGATAAACTACTTATATACATTTTTTATTTGTATATACATACATAATATAGATAAGACACCCAGACCCGGAACAAATACTTGTAGGTCGTACAAATATTTGTTCGTTCGTTAATATTTGTTCCGTGCGGGAATCGAACCCACGACATGCTGCGCAGCATTCAATCGCTTAACCACTGCGCCAACCGTGCCGTCTAAAGCCTAAAGAGGAGACGTGCGGAGTCGTCCAATCACAGACGAGACGAGTGACGCGGTTGAGGATTTCAACCATTGTGATTGGTCGATTCCTGCACATCTCCTCTCGTCTGCTCTCCTTTCCGCTTTGGCGGATACCGGGCCTTAGTCGTGCCGTCTAGTTACTTCTTATTTAAATGATAGACAACAGCAAGTTCAAATAAATGGTGTCAATTCACTTAAACAGATGCTTGCGCCATAAGGCTCGATATTGGGTCCTTTCCTATTTTTAGTGGATATTAATGATCTACCCATATAATAAAAAATCAATCACAAATGTTGTTATTTGCTGATGACACTTCCTTAATTTTTAAGGTAAATAGACGTGCTACAAATTTTGACGACGTAAATAATGCCCTTGTTGAGATGTGTGATTAGGCAGGAAAATTAAAATTATAGACTGGAGCTGTAAAATATGTATGTATTCCGAAGAACAAAGAAAAGCACACAAAAACTATGTAGGTAGACTTAAAACTAATTCACCGTCACAAAACAAACGCCTGATAAAGTGTTCATTGCAGTAAGTTGCACGACGGGGTTTTGCACAAATTGTTAAATCTAAACATGCCCAAGGGCGTTGAAAGGCAATCTTTCAACCAGAATCTTCATTTAATGGCAGTGGGCATATCTTGCTGCATGCACGCCGGATGGTTCCAGTCGCAGTTCTAATTTCGGCCACACGACTAATTCCGTCACGTCCTGGGTAGACTGCTGAGATCCGGCCTAATCGCCATTTCAATGGTGGTAGATTGTCTTCCTTTACTATAACAAGGCGACCAGTCTCTATGACCGCCTTTGAAGACCTCCATTTTGTCCGCTGATGTAGTTCAGAGATATATTCTTTATTCCACCTCGACCAGAAGTGTTGACGTAATGCCTCTATTCTCTCATAACGCTTCAAGTGAGTAACTGAAATGGTTTCATACGACGGCACGGGCAAGGATGTGAGTGTGTGTCCTATCAGGAAATGTCCAGGTGTCAGCGGCAGAAGGTCATTAGGGTCCGATGACAACGGCGTGAGTGGGCGCGAGTTCAGGAGTGCTTCAATTTGAACCAGTGCTGTATATAGTTCCTCATAAGTTAAATGACAATTTCCCATTACTCTTTTTAAATGAAACTTTACTGATTTTATACCTGCCTCCCAAAGACCACCGAAATGTGGAGCGTAGGGAGGAATAAAAATGTAGTTAATCCCTTCAGCGGCCATGTCACCAGATAACGAACTGGTGTTGGCCTTCAAAAATTTGCCGATTTCATTATAAGCGCCTACAAACGAGGTTCCGTTGTCGGAATATATATGCGTAGGTTTACCTCTGCGAGACATAAAACGACGAAGTGCTGACAAATAATTTTGACTGGTTAAGTCACCCACCAACTCGATGTGAACTGCCTTTGTTGTAAAACAAACAAAGAGTACAATGTAAACTTTTACAAGTCTACAACCACGACCTTGTCGAGACGCTGACAGTATAGGTCCAGCGTAATCAACCCCAACACATTCGAATGAATGACTACCGGACGCCACCCGTAGTTCAGGTAAGTTTCCCATAATGGGAATAATTGGTTTAGCTGTAATGCGACTGCAAATGACACAACGATGATAACACAATTTAGCCAGGTTGCGACTACCTATTGGCCAATAAGTATCTCTTATACAAGCCAATAGCAGTTGTGGTCCTGCATGCATTAGAGTTTTATGTTTAAATTCAAATAATAGTTTAGAAAATCGATGAGTGGACTGTATTACTAACGGATGTTTTTTCTCATATGAAAATGAAGAATTTTCTAAGCGACCACCTACACGAATTAACAGATTTTTATCTAAAAATGCGTTAAGTTTAGTCAGAGGACTTCCTTTTGGTAAGCACTGATTTTTTATCAATAGTTCATATTCGGGAAAAGATTCTATTTGAGAAAGTTTCACAATTAAGTTTAACGCATTTTGTATTTCATCTTCACTAAGATGTAAAGTTGTGTTTGGTTGCTTTTTACAAATATTAATAAATCGTAACATATATGCTACTGTGCGTTTAAGCCGCGAAAGGTTTGAAAATCGATTAAAATCAATTAAAAATATCGGAGTTTTAGAAGTAGTTAATAAAGAAACCTCAGTTTTAGTTTCAGGTAGCGATTCTACTGCTGTGGTTGGAAAAGAGGGCCATTTGTTCATATCCTGGTTTAAAAAATTAGGACCCGACCACCATAAATTATGACTCTGAATTTGACTTACATCAATTCCTCGAGATACAAGATCAGCGGGGTTAAGTTGTGTGGGAACATGTCTCCAGGTACAATTATTAGCATTAGTTTTTCCAACTATTTCTGCTACACGATTGCGCACGAATAATAATAATAATAATAATAAGCCCCCTAAAATCCTACCTTACGTCCAAGCTGAACACCTAGCTACGTGGGGGGCGGACACGCGTACTGTACAACTGTACAAAAAACTTACGCGGCTAACAAGGAAAGGTAACCCTGTATGGAGATGAGTAATAAAAGAATATATAATTTACGGTCGCTTCCCGGGGAGCGCCGGGGCGCATCTGGAGCCGATGCTAGATGCCACAGCATGCGAACCATCGGCGGTGAGGAGTTGAGCAAGCGGGCTCCTACCGAAAAAATTGTTACAGCTGGTCGTAGTGAGCTGAACAGGCGGGCTCATAACGTCGAAGCTACAGCCGATTCCACGGGCGATGATACCATTTCATTATTCTCATCCATCCCTTCGACTCGCCCGTCCTACATGACAAGAAGAACAACTAGCTTGTCCACCAGCAACACGCTTGATAGTGTTGTGCGAGATGTCAACATTGACTCTGAGCTTGCACCCACTTCAAGCGCCCCAAGTACACGCAGACGATGGACACCTGAAATGAATAAGTTCATTCTGCGCACTTACTTTCAATTGACTTTATTAGATACAGACAAAAGAACTTATCTCGAACCACTCCACCTGAAATTTATAGAAAAATACCCGAACATGCAGGTTAGTCGACAGAGAATAGGAGATCAACGAAGAGCTATACAAAATAACAAATTACTACCGCAGAAAACAATAGACGAGATACAAAAAGAAGTACAAGAAGAGTTAGACCAACTACAATTAAACCATTTTACTCTACAATCACAAAACTCTATCGACCACACACAACAAACACCTACACCGACACAAATGCAATCTACAACCTTAGAAACCCATACTACACAAAATAAAATACCGACTCGAATGAGATGGACTAGCGAACAAAATGAAGGTATAATGCGGTCTTATTATAGGGTTACAGATTTAGGCAGAAATGAGACAGTTTATAGAAGACGCATGTATGTAGATTTTATAAATACTTTTCCATCACTTGCTCACCTAAGCGAACAACGAATTGCTGATCAGAGGAGAGCAATAATAAACAATAAGTACATCACCAATGATAAATTAAATTCATTAAAGTCAGAGGTGTCTGAAGAACTAGGACTAGATAACCTTAATTCACGGGAAACGATACCAGTTATTAATAATATCAATAATACTAATACCATAACCCAAATAACAAACACTATAGAAGAACCTACACATAACATACAAACATCAGCTAACACTGAATTAAACAGTATAACAGAAATACAATGTAACCCACAAATTAACCCAGATAGGGACCCATTCATAGATGATACTTTCCAACAAGCATTCCAATTTTTTAAAGAAACTAGCCCTATTAATAGAATTTACATTCCTAAACAGAAACCATCTAAAAATCTAGCAAGAATAATTGACTATCTAAACAAAATCATACTCCCAGAAAAAGTCAATGAAGACACCGAATTCAACACATTACAAACTATCATTTATTGTGCCGCATGGACCGCTGCTAAGGTAAACGGAGCAAGAATAGTACTCGAACTGAGAGGAGAAATAATTCGAGGTAAAACAGAATATAAGCCAAAATGGCAAAGACGGTTAGAGCAAAAAGTTAAAGATTTACGAAGGAAAATAGGTAGAATGACACAATTTATGAACGGCAGTAGCAGTAGAAAATTAAAAAAACATGTAAAAAAGATCATAAAACTTTATAAAATTCATACCGTACACGAAGAACCAAACACACAAGCAGCACACACATTAGACACACTAAAACAAAAACTCTCTGTCGTAACAGGCCGACTCGAAAGATATAAAGCATGCACGTTAAGAAAACAACAAAACACTCAATTCTCCCACAATGAAAAACTTTTTTACCGTAATATCAGACAGGCAACTGCAAATATTCAACACAACAACCCATGCGACACTGAAAATAACATCCTTGACCCAGATACACTACAACACTTCTGGGCAAGATTATGGGAACAACCTATTTGCCACAATTCCCAAGCTGATTGGATACAATCAGAATTATCAAATAACAATACAAACATTCAACCGATGGTGTTTGAGCACATATCCCCAGAAATATTTCATAAAGTTCTGACGAAGTTACATAATTGGAAAGCTCCCGGATCAGACCACATCCATAGTTACTGGTACAAAAAATTCACAGCAATTCATTGTTACCTATTTAATTTCATAAATTCATTCATCCAAGACCCCAAATCAATACCTTCTTACATAATGACAGGAACAACTTTTATGATACCAAAAGACCGTAAAGACCTCTCTAATCCAGCGAAATACAGACCCATTACATGCTTGCAGACCTTGTATAAGATCATAACATCCTGTATATCTGAATTGATATACGAGCACATTGACGCCAATAACATCTTAGCCGAACAACAGAAGGGATGTCGAAAGTACAGCCAAGGCTGCAAGGAACAATTAATCATAGACTCCGTTATTTTAAAAAAAGTTCAGAAATCCAAATCGGATTTATTTACAATGTACATCGATTACAAAAAAGCTTATGACTCTGTTCCCCATTCATGGTTAGTGCAAGTACTAGAAATTTACAAAATACACCCGTCAGTAATAACATTCCTCAAGACCGTGATGAAAACTTGGACTACAGTACTAAGACTCACTACACCAACCGAAACAATAGACACCGGCCCAATTAAAATACAGAGAGGAATCTTCCAAGGAGATGCACTCAGCCCACTGTGGTTCTGCCTTGCTCTAAACCCCCTATCTAAAATATTAAACGCAACCTTATTAGGAATCTCTTTAAATTCTACTGCTACCGATGGACAGGATGACCCCCAGGGTGGCATTTTAAACCATTTACTGTACATGGATGATATTAAACTATACGCAAAAACTGAAAGTCAACTTAACGAGTTAGCTAACCTGACAGAGAAATTCACAAACGACATAAAAATGGAATTTGGAATAGATAAATGCAAAATAAACTCAGTTAGAGCAGGTCGAAACTACCAACACCAATACATCTTAGAAACAGGCGAACAAATAGAACCACTGGATGAGCAAGATACTTACAAATACTTAGGTTACATACAATCAAGTCAGATACACCATAAAGAGACCAAAGAGAAATTAAAACAGCAATTCCAACATAGATTAAATACTATTCTTAAAACACAACTCTACTCACGAAACACAATAAAAGCAATTAACACATTTGCTATCCCTGTCCTCACCTATTCGTTTGGTGTAATCAACTGGACCAAAACAGACCTGAAAAACCTGCAACGCAAAATTAACACAACAATGACTAAATTCCGTAAACACCACCCTAGATCATGCCTGCAAAGGTTAACACTACCGCGGAAGGAAGGAGGCAGGGGACTTATTGATATTTTAAACTTACACAACCGACAGATTACAACGCTCAGAAAATACTTCTTCGAAAAAACTGCATCTTCAACACTTCACAAACTAATAGCACAAAACGATCAACACTTAACACCTCTTAATCTTAAAGACACAACTGAACAGCAAAACGAGAGAGTGACTGATGAGAAAACCAAATGTTTAGAGTGGACCCAGAAGTCTCTACACGGGAGACATCGTCAAGATTTAGGCCAATTGAATGTCGACAAAGATGCGTCGAACGCGTGGTTAAATGGAGGCGAACTTTTTCCGGAAACTGAAGGGTTCATGCTTGCAATACAAGACCAAGTTATTGAGACCAAAAATTACAGAAAATACATCATAAAGAATCTAACAAACGACACATGCAGAAAATGCAATAGTTCACCAGAGACAATCCAACATATCACAGGAGCCTGTAAATCAATAGCCCAAACTGACTACAAACATCGACACGATCAGGTAGCCAACGTAATACACCAAAAACTAGCTCATAAATACAAATTTATAGACACCATAGTACCATATTATAAATATAACCCTGAAACTGTACTAGAGAACCCCTCAACAAAATTGTACTTCGACCGAGCCATACTCACCGACCGCACAATTCATTTTAATAGACCAGACATCACATTAATTAACAAAGTAAATAAAACTGGGTTCCTAATAGACATCGCCGTGCCAAATACACATAATTTACAGACTACAATAACCGAAAAACTATCCAAATACACCGAACTAAAAGAAGAAATAACCCGACTTTGGCATCTTCAAAAAGTCACAATAGTCCCTATAGTGTTATCTACAACAGGAGTAGTACCCAAACAGCTTCATCAGTCCCTTAGTTCTCTCAACCTGCCATCTAACACCTACCACCTGCTGCAGAAGGCAGTGATTCTCAATACATGTAGGCTAGTAAGAAAATTCCTCCAGTGTGAGGCCGATAATTTGCACCATTACTCCCACTCAAATATAGTTTCGGCTAATATACAGCCTACTGCGGATAACCACGCAGTACCCTAATATCATCCCAACACGTAATCCCACTGATGAACACTTGGCTTAGGCCCGTGCCATCAGTTTTCCGGCTAAGCCGAGGTAAACAAATCTATAAATAATAATAATAATAATAATAATAATCACAAATGACAAATGCCGCAGATGCCACATTCAATCAGAAACAATACAACACATAACAGGAGCATGCATAACCCTCACACAGACAGATTACACTCACAGGCACAACCAGGTTTCAAACATCGTCCATCAAAAACTAGCACTCAAACACGGTCTCATACAAAACACTAACACTCCCTACTATAAGTACGCGCCACAAACTATCCTAGAAAATGACACACATAAACTGTATTACGATCGCGCCATACTTACAGATAAGACCATCCATTACAATAGACCAGACATAACCCTACAGGATAAAATAAGAAAAATCACTTACCTTATAGACATTGCAATTCCCAACACCCATAACCTACAAAAAACAATCGCTGAAAAAATAAGCAAATACGCTGAGCTTAAAGAAGAAGTTAGCAGAATTTGGAGACAAGATAAAGTTTATGTTGTTCCTGTCGTTCTCTCCACGACTGGTGTTATCCCCAACCATCTCCTCCGTAGCCTGAAACTAATAGATCTAGAAGAATCCCTTTACATCAATCTGCAGAAAGCAGCCATCCTAAACACATGCAGAATTGTTAGGAAATTCATGCAGCTAGACGAAAGTACACTTTCATCATAAAATTCACCACACGCTGCATTTACTTGGCTTTGGCCCGTAAATGTAGCTAAACCAGCCTTAGAGCTGAGAAAAAAGAACACTCCTGATAATAATAATAATCAGGTAGCACTGCGGAACCCAAAAATTATAGGCCGATCACATGTTTACCGACGGTCTATAAAGTTCTTACATCCATTTTGAGAACTAAAATTAACAAACATATAGACACCAACTCCATCATGTCTGCATCTCAGAATGGATGTAGGAATGGGTCCCGCGGTACTAAGGAGCTACTCCTCATTGATATGACCATTAGCCAACAGGTTCGTCGTTCCCGAAAGGATCTGTCGACATGTTGGATAGATTATAAGAAGGCCTATGACTCGGTACCACATACATGGCTCATGAGGGTGCTGGAGTTGTATAAAGTAGATACAACTCTGCGCACCTTCCTGATGTCGTGTATGGGGCAATGGAGGACAGTCCTTCGCTATCCAGGATGTCGAAATATTCAGAGGAATAGCGAACCGATAACGATCGAGCGAGGCATATTCCAGGGCGACAGTTTGAGCCCGCTTTGGTTCTGCTTAGCCTTGAATCCTCTAAGCACACTGCTGGAGGCTTCAGGTCTAGGCTATCGGCTGAGGAGAGGTGGTCAGGTTATATCGCACCTCCTCTATATGGATGACCTAAAACTCTTTGCCCCCAACAATTTACAACTAATGGAGCTACTGAAAGTAACTCAAACTTTCAGTAACGCCATTAGGATGGAATTTTTTGTGGACAAATGTGCGGTCATGCATGTAAAGCGAGGGGAGATTGTGGAATCCGTGGGAACTCAACTCTCGGATTCCACAAACCTTAGAGCCCTCTCCGCATCCGAAACCTATAAGTATTTGGGTATGTTGGAAGCGTTAGGGATCAATGGTACTGACATGAAGCAATCGTTGAAGGAGCGCTTCTTTGGCCGCCTGAAAAAAGTACTTAATAGTCTTCTATCAGGCGGAAACAAGGTGCGCGCCTTCAACGGTTGGGTCATGCCGGTTTTGATGTACTCTTTCGGCATACTCAAATGGACTCAGACCGAACTCGACGCCCTGGATAGGAAGGTCCGTACACTGCTGACTGAAAGTCGAATGCATCACCCACGGTCATCGGTAATGAGGCTGTATATCCCGCGAAAGTGTGGAGGTCGAGGCTTTTTAAACGCTAAGACTCTCCACAATCGCGAGATATGCAGTCTCAGGGAATATTTCCTAGAAACCGACGTGGGGATGCATCGGGATGTAGTCGCAGTGGACAATGGCCTCACCCCGCTCTCCTTGGCTAAAGAGAACTGGCGCAAACCAGCAGTGCTTGACACTAATGATCGCATGGAGGTATGGCAGAGTAAGGAGCTTCACGGACGCTTTTTCCGGGCCCTACATGGACCCGATGTAGATCTACTAGCGTCCGTAGCCTGGCTACGTTTCGGTGACCTCTTTGGAGAAACCGAAGGTTTTGTTTGTGCAATTATGGACGAAGTTATGATGACGAACAATTACCGGAGATTTATTGTTAAAGACGGCACGGTTGACATCTGTCGGGCATGTCACCGGCCGGGGGAATCAATTAGACATATCATCTCTGGGTGTTCTCGTCTAGCTAACGGAGAGTACTTGCATAGACACAACCTTGTAGCCAGGATAATCCATCAGCAGCTTGCTTTGAAATACAACCTTGTGGAATCGGAGGTGCCGTACTACAGGTACGTGCCCGACCCAGTTCTCGAAAATGGTAATATCACATTGTACTGGGATCGATCCATCATCACTGACAGGACTATTGTTGCCAATAAGCCTGATATAGTGGTGGTGGATCGATCAGAGCGGCGCGCAATGATTGTTGACATAACCGTCCCGCATGATGAGAACCTCGTGAAAGCCGAGAAAGATAAACAAATCAAGTATCTTGACTTGGCTCGCGAGGTTGTCGACATGTGGGATGTAGACTCAGCAATCATTGTGCCGATAGTCGTAACAGCCAATGGATTAATAGCCAAGAGCCTCGACCAACACCTAAGGAGGCTCTCGTTGGGCAGCTGGATCAAGGGCTTGATTCAGAGAGCGGTACTTCTGGACACGGCTCGCATTGTTAGGAGGTTCCTCTCTCTGGAGCCCTGACCGCCGGTAGCTTGGACCTTGCTCCCGATACCGGTGGGCTACTATTTTTTATATTTTTAAATGTTTTTATATCTATATATCATAATATTTAAAAATATAATTTATATGTGTATATATTGAAATAAAGAGATAATAATAATAAGCCCCCTAAAATCCTACCTTACGTCCAAGCTGAACACCTAGCTACGTGGGGGGCGGACACGCGTACTGTACAACTGTACAAAAAACTTACGCGGCTAACAAGGAAAGGTAACCCTGTATGGAGATGAGTAATAAAAGAATATATAATTTACGGTCGCTTCCCGGGGAGCGCCGGGGCGCATCTGGAGCCGATGCTAGATGCCACAGCATGCGAACCATCGGCGGTGAGGAGTTGAGCAAGCGGGCTCCTACCGAAAAAATTGTTACAGCTGGTCGTAGTGAGCTGAACAGGCGGGCTCATAACGTCGAAGCTACAGCCGATTCCACGGGCGATGATACCATTTCATTATTCTCATCCATCCCTTCGACTCGCCCGTCCTACATGACAAGAAGAACAACTAGCTTGTCCACCAGCAACACGCTTGATAGTGTTGTGCGAGATGTCAACATTGACTCTGAGCTTGCACCCACTTCAAGCGCCCCAAGTACACGCAGACGATGGACACCTGAAATGAATAAGTTCATTCTGCGCACTTACTTTCAATTGACTTTATTAGATACAGACAAAAGAACTTATCTCGAACCACTCCACCTGAAATTTATAGAAAAATACCCGACCATGCAGGTTAGTCGACAGAGAATAGGAGATCAACGAAGAGCTATACAAAATAACAAATTACTACCGCAGAAAACAATAGACGAGATACAAAAAGAAGTACAAGAAGAGTTAGACCGACTACAATTAAACCATTTTACTCTACAATCACAAAACTCTATCGACCACACACAACAAACACCTACACCGACACAAATGCAATCTACAACCTTAGAAACCCATACTACACAAAATAAAATACCGACTCGAATGAGATGGACTAGCGAACAAAATGAAGGTATAATGCGGTCTTATTATAGGGTTACAGATTTAGGCAGAAATGAGACAGTTTATAGAAGACGCATGTATGTAGATTTTATAAATACTTTTCCATCACTTGCTCACCTAAGCGAACAACGAATTGCTGATCAGAGGAGAGCAATAATAAACAATAAGTACATCACCAATGATAAATTAAATTCATTAAAGTCAGAGGTGTCTGAAGAACTAGGACTAGATAACCTTAATTCACGGGAAACGATACCAGTTATTAATAATATCAATAATACTAATACCATAACCCAAATAACAAACACTATAGAAGAACCTACACATAACATACAAACATCAGCTAACACTGAATTAAACAGTATAACAGAAATACAATGTAACCCACAAATTAACCCAGATAGGGACCCATTCATAGATGATACTTTCCAACAAGCATTCCAATTTTTTAAAGAAACTAGCCCTATTAATAGAATTTACATTCCTAAACAGAAACCATCTAAAAATCTAGCAAGAATAATTGACTATCTAAACAAAATCATACTCCCAGAAAATGTCAATGAAGACACCGAATTCAACACATTACAAACTATCATTTATTGTGCCGCATGGACCGCTGCTAAGGTAAACGGAGCAAGAATAGTACTCGAACTGAGAGGAGAAATAATTCGAGGTAAAACAGAATATAAGCCAAAATGGCAAAGACGGTTAGAGCAAAAAGTTAAAGATTTACGAAGGAAAATAGGTAGAATGACACAATTTATGAACGGCAGTAGCAGTAGAAAATTAAAAAAACATGTAAAAAAGATCATAAAACTTTATAAAATTCATACCGTACGCGAAGAACCAAACACACAAGCAGCACACACATTAGACACACTAAAACAAAAACTCTCTGTCGTAACAGGCCGACTCGAAAGATATAAAGCATGCACGTTAAGAAAACAACAAAACACTCAATTCTCCCACAATGAAAAACTTTTTTACCGTAATATCAGACAGGCAACTGCAAATATTCAACACAACAACCCATGCGACACTGAAAATAACATCCTTGACCCAGATACACTACAACACTTCTGGGCAAGATTATGGGAACAACCTATTTGCCACAATTCCCAAGCTGATTGGATACAATCAGAATTATCAAATAACAATACAAACATTCAACCGATGGTGTTTGAGCACATATCCCCAGAAATATTTCATAAAGTTCTGACGAAGTTACATAATTGGAAAGCTCCCGGATCAGACCACATCCATAGTTACTGGTACAAAAAATTCACAGCAATTCATTGTTACCTATTTAATTTCATAAATTCATTCATCCAAGACCCCAAATCAATACCTTCTTACATAATGACAGGAACAACTTTTATGATACCAAAAGACCGTAAAGACCTCTCTAATCCAGCGAAATACAGACCCATTACATGCTTGCAGACCTTGTATAAGATCATAACATCCTGTATATCTGAATTGATATACGAGCACATTGACGCCAATAACATCTTAGCCGAACAACAGAAGGGATGTCGAAAGTACAGCCAAGGCTGCAAGGAACAATTAATCATAGACTCCGTTATTTTAAAAAAAGTTCAGAAATCCAAATCGGATTTATTTACAATGTACATCGATTACAAAAAAGCTTATGACTCTGTTCCCCATTCATGGTTAGTGCAAGTACTAGAAATTTACAAAATACACCCGTCTGTAATAACATTCCTCAAGACCGTGATGAAAACTTGGACTACAGTACTAAGACTCACTACACCAACCGAAACAATAGACACCGGCCCAATTAAAATACAGAGAGGAATCTTCCAAGGAGATGCACTCAGCCCACTGTGGTTCTGCCTTGCTCTAAACCCCCTATCTAAAATATTAAACGCAACCTTATTAGGAATCTCTTTAAATTCTACTGCTACCGATGGACAGGTTGACCCCCAGGGTGGCATTTTAAACCATTTACTGTACATGGATGATATTAAACTATACGCAAAAACTGAAAGTCAACTTAACGAGTTAGCTAACCTGACAGAGAAATTCACAAACGACATAAAAATGGAATTTGGAATAGATAAATGCAAAATAAACTCAGTTAGAGCAGGTCGAAACTACCAACACCAATACATCTTAGAAACAGGCGAACAAATAGAACCACTGGATGAGCAAGATACTTACAAATACTTAGGTTACATACAATCAAGTCAGATACACCATAAAGAGACCAAACAGAAATTAAAACAGCAATTCCAACATAGATTAAATACTATTCTTAAAACACAACTCTACTCACGAAACACAATAAAAGCAATTAACACATTTGCTATCCCTGTCCTCACCTATTCGTTTGGTATAATCAACTGGACCAAAACAGACCTGAAAAACCTGCAACGCAAAATTAACACAACAATGACTAAATTCCGTAAACACCACCCTAGATCATGCCTGCAAAGGTTAACACTACCGCGGAAGGAAGGAGGCAGGGGACTTATTGATATTTTAAACTTACACAACCGACAGATTACAACGCTCAGAAAATACTTCTTCGAAAAAACTGCATCTTCAACACTTCACAAACTAATAGCACAAAACGATCAACACTTAACACCTCTTAATCTTAAAGACACAACTGAACAGCAAAACGAGAGAGTGACTGATGAGAAAACCAAATGTTTAGAGTGGACCCAGAAGTCTCTACACGGGAGACATCGTCAAGATTTATGCCAATTGAATGTCGACAAAGAAGCGTCGAACGCGTGGTTAAATCGAGGCGAACTTTTTCCGGAAACTGAAGGGTTCATGCTTGCAATACAAGACCAAGTTATTGAGACCAAAAATTACAGAAAATACATCATATAGAATCTAACAAACGACACATGCAGAAAATGCAATAGTTCACCAGAGACAATCCAACATATCACAGGAGCCTGTAAATCAATAGCCCAAACTGACTACAAACATCGACACGATCAGGTAGCCAACGTAATACACCAAAAACTAGCTCATAAATACAAATTTATAGACACCATAGTACCATATTATAAATATAACCCTGAAACTGTACTAGAGAACCCCTCAACAAAATTGTACTTCGACCGAGCCATACTCACCGACCGCACAATTCATTTTAATAGACCAGACATCACATTAATTAACAAAGTAAATAAAACTGGGTTCCTAATAGA
Organism: Gortyna flavago; assembly: GCA_963669345.1. Classification (NCBI taxonomy): domain Eukaryota; kingdom Metazoa; phylum Arthropoda; class Insecta; order Lepidoptera; family Noctuidae; genus Gortyna; species Gortyna flavago. The sequence continues at coordinate 117,798 of OY770149.1, forward strand.
CATCGCCGTGCCAAATACACATAATTTACAGACTACAATAACCGAAAAACTATCCAAATACACCGAACTAAAAGAAGAAATAACCCGACTTTGGCATCTTCAAAAAGTCACAATAGTCCCTATAGTGTTATCTACAACAGGAGTAGTACCCAAACAGCTTCATCAGTCCCTTAGTTCTCTCAACCTGCCATCTAACACCTACCACCTGCTGCAGAAGGCAGTGATTCTCAATACATGTAGGCTAGTAAGAAAATTCCTCCAGTGTGAGGCCGATAATTTGCACCATTACTCCCACTCAAATATAGTTTCGGCTAATATACAGCCTACTGCGGATAACCACGCAGTACCCTAATATCATCCCAACACGTAATCCCACTGATGAACACTTGGCTTAGGCCCGTGCCATCAGTTTTCCGGCTAAGCCGAGGTAAACAAATCTATAATAATAATAATTTTATTGACACAAATACAGTTTTTACAACTTTGTTTGAAGCCCTGGCTCCTGAGCTAGGTAACAACCTGTGTTACAGGAGCCAGTGTCTTCGCCCATTTAGGGTTCATTTAGTAACATGTGCAATAAAAACAAAACAAAAAAATAAAAAGGAAAGAAAAGACAAAAATATAATAACGAAATATAAGATGCACACATGCTCTTTGTGTGTTTGTGTGCGTGCGTGTGTGGGAGTGTGCGTCTGTGTGTATGTGTGTGTGTGTGTGTGTGTGTGTGTGTGTGTGTGTGTGTGTGTGTGTGTGTGTGCGTGTGTGTGTGCGTGTGTGTGTGTGTGTGTGTGTGTGTGTGTGTGTGTGTGTGTGTGTGTGTGTGTGTGTGTGTGTGTGTGTGTGTGTAGATTATTTTATGAATACTGATTTTGTAATAGATCTTCCGTCTGCTGGTAATCAAGTGTTTGAAGCCAAGCGAAGATTTTTAATTTAGTTTCTTTTGTTGTGAATTGATTTATATTAAGGGTATTGTTTAATTTATTGTATATGTATTTAGACATGTAAAAGTGTTGTCTTCTGGCGGAAGCGGTTTTACATCTTTCTGGTCTACATACATTAGTTTGACTAATACTTCTCTTTACTTTGGTGGCGTGAATTAGCGGTGTCAGTTGGTGTTGTTTAATTGTGAGATGAAGAAGGTATACCTGTCTCACGGTAAGTACTTTACAATTTTCGTAAAGATCCTTCGTAGGAAACCGGTACGGTCTGAAAGTCATGACCTTTAACAAAGATCTTTGGGCTCTTTCGAGGTGAATCATAAAGGTTTTACAAGCGCCTCCCCAGACCGTTATACAGTAGGCTATGATTGACTGTGCCAGCGCAATGTATACCGTGCGGAGTAGCTTAAATTTAGCCACGTGGCGAAGCTTCTTAAATGCCCATATAAGTTTCCTAACACGGGAGGTGGTCAATTCTATATGTGGACGCCAGCTAAGTCGTTCATCCAGAAGTACACCTAGATATTTCACAGACTTTTTTTGAGAGATTGGAAGACACGGGCATTGGTGACTATTTAAGTTTTTGCAGGAGTGTGCTTTGAGACTTATTTCCATGGGTTTAATATTGGCGAAAGTAAATTGCAGATAAAAGGTCTTTGAAATGTTCAGGGTTAGTAAGTTACTTCCTAGCCAGTGGATTATTTTACGTAAGCCCAGCTCTGCCGCTTGTTGCGCTTCCTCCCAACTCTCACCGTGAAATATTAATACGGTATCATCTGCATAACTGAATATTCTGCCTTTATTAAGAGACTGCTGGCACAGGTCATTCACATAGACCAGGAAGAGACTCGGGGATAGGCAGCTTCCTTGGGGTACACCATAATCGATTTTGGTTTCATTGCTAACCTCTTCACCAATCTTTACTTTTTGTGTTCGGTCTGCAAGAAAGTCAGTAAATATACTGAGAGCTTTCCCCCTTATACCGGCATGTTCCAACTTCTTTACAAGGGTTGGAATACAGACAGTGTCGAACGCCTTGGCCAGGTCTAGAAAAACACCCAGACATTTCTGTTTTGCATCCACTTTTCCAGTAATATAGTCAACAAGTTGGTTAACTGCGTCTACGGTGCTCTTCCCGGACCTGAAGCCAAATTGTGAGTCTGATAATATTTTAGAGTGCTCCAAGTATCTTATGAGTCTATGGTTTAGTAGTTTTTCCAGGATTTTTGACAGTGCTGAGAGTACCGAGATAGGTCTATAGTTTTTGACATCGTCTAAACTCCCTCCCTTTTGAACAGGCGTTACTAGAGATTTTTTGAAGATTCGGGGGAAGACTCCCTGCTCGAAACATATCTCAATGAGTTTCGTAAGAGGTGAGATTAGTACATCTTTGCCCAATTTGATGAGTTTGGCCGGAATAGAGTCCCATCCTGTAGCACAATCAATCCTCAGGTTATTAATCACCGCTTCAACTTCGATCTCGCCTGGAGATAATAAAACCATAGATTCACATGCCGAGTGTGTATCAAATTTATATGGGGCGCTTGGGGAATTTTGGTTTTGAATAATAGTGTCAGCTAATTGCTTACCAATATTAGCAAAGTAACAATTTACTTCCTCAATGGCATTGGGCGCATCTGTTGCAGTTAAAAGTTTGTCCGCTGATATTTTTTGCCCCGTTTGGTTAGTAATAGTTTTTATAATATTCCATGTTTCTTTACTGTTTTTTGAGGATTCTAAGGCGGATCTGTCGTGATTTAGTTTTATGTTCCTAAGTAACAGATTGCAGAAATTGCGATACCGTTTATATGACTGCTCTATAATCCCGTTTTTTGGATCTGCTAGAAAAATTTTATGGAGATTATCCCTGTGTCGAATACACCGTAATAGGCCAGGTGTAATCCAGGGCTTAAGTACTGTTCTACGGTTTGGGACTTTCTTAACTTGGGAGTGTTGAGATATTGTGGACATCAAACATTCGACAAACCTAGTTGCAGCTTCATTCGCATCGCATTTGTCAGATAGGAATGAGAAGTCTATACTTTTAAGCTGCTCTACAGCGGCCTCATAATTTACTTTTGTGACATATTTACTCGTGTGTTTATTGTTGTTACCGCCTTTACTTAAACATACCATTACTGAGGCATGGTCGCTGACTGTGGAATTTATTACTATGACAGTCGCACAGGTAGATTTATTAATCATCACGTGATCGAGGCAGTTCTGTAATCTTGTCGGATGTGTGTGACCCGGTAAAAGACCTATTTCAGCAGTCAAATTAAGATAAAGTGAACTATTTCTGTCAGTATTGCTAGGTTTTATGTCAATATTAATATCTCCTATTAAAATTATGTTGCTCGCTTTTTGTTTACTTAAAATGTTTTCTAGGGAATTTAGGAAGCGGTCAATACAATATGTCGATGGGGATCTATAGGATGCTAAAATACACGTGTCGGAGTTAATTTTTAGTAGAAGAAAGTTGGCACCTATCGGTTCTGGTTCTTCCACTGTACACTGAATACTGCTTTTAACATATATTGTAATACCGTCGTTTTGATTTAAGCATTTTTTACTGGAGTATGTCACATAGTTTTTAATTGGAGGAATTGGTTTGTCTTCATTAAGCCAACACTCCGTCAGTATTATAATGTCCATTTCACAGCATAACCTAGCTAATTGAGCCTGGAACCCGTCTAAGTTTTTGTATATGCTTCGGATATTCTGAGTTATTATCTTTAGCGAATCCTTCGAGGTTTTTATGATGTCGTTGCATATATTAGTATCACAGTGATGTGAGGATGCCACAGTGAAGTTATCTATTTGTGATGTGATGTTAATGTGTGTGTTAGCCATTGCGTATCGTTATAATTTCAGTGTTACACATTAATGTGCGGGGTCTCGTTTTAAGCGTGGTATAGTCTTGTAGTAAAACATTGAGAATGGATCCGTTCAGAGAGGAAGATATATGTGTGCTGATGTATGTATTTTTGTGGTATGATTGTGTTTTGTGTATTGTGTTGACATTATAGTGTTTGTTTGAATTATGTTTGTGTGTTATACAATAACAGAGCAGGTGCAGATAAAAAACTAAAACATCTACGGATAAGTAAGTGGAACAAGTAATTCCGTGGCCCAGTCATTGTTCTAAGTTTGGTTTAAGGTCATCTTCGCCTTTAATGAGCATGTGTTGAGTCCCTTCCCTTTGTCGAAGAAATACTTTTCCAAATGATGTCCAGCAAAACTTGAAATTATTCTCACTAGCAAATTTCCTTGCTAAATAAAATAATCGCTGTGACTTCACCGTCAGGCTCTCTGATATATAAATAGGTTTTATGTCGCCTGGTATATTTATATGGGAGGTGTTTAATTTTTCATGGGCATTCTTTCGATTCGACGAATGGTTGCAGCTTACTTGTTATCATTTTTAACCACCCTAACACTATTGTAGAATCACTCGAAAATGTACTACTTTGAATTGGCACGCCAAGTGACTCAATCACCTTTTCAAATAACTTCACTCCAACCAAGGCAGCGCAGAGCTCGAGCCGAGGAATTGTGGTTGGCTTGATAGGAGCTACTCTACTCTTTGCTGTAAGCAAACGCACCATAACTTCATTATTGTTATTAATACTCCTTACATAGATGCATGCACCATAAGCGGTTTGTGATGCATCACAAAATATGTGTAATTCTATCGCCTTCCAAGAATCACAAAAAACTAAACGTGGGATGCGTAAACTATTTAAAATAAATAACCTATCAACAATATCTTTCCATGTTTTAGCGATATATCTGGTGGTAAACAATCATCCCATGATAATTTGTGTAACCAAAGTTTTTGCATTATTACTTTCATTGGAATCATACAAGGAGCTAATAGACCTAGAGGGTCGAATATTTGGGACGTAACTGACAGAACTTCACGCTTTGTTACATCATTCGATATTGACGTACTACTTATTGAAAAACAGAGCTCATCGGAGTCTGTTAGCCAGTTAAGACCCAAAGTTTTACTTGGCTCATTTGAACCAATGTTCAAATTTAATGATGAACTTGTGACTTGATCTGATATAACCAGGATATTGTTGGACTTCCACTTTCTAAGTGGCATACCAGCGGCAGCCAACTCGGCAGTGACTTTCTGGCGAATATTTGTGACGTCAGATATTGTATCCCCACCTGTGAGCAAGTCATCTACATAAAAATCATGGATTATAATACTACCAATCTTTTCATCCTTACAATCCAATCCAATTTGTTTTAAACACCGAGTTGCTAAAAAAGGTGCACTTGCTGTTCCATAAGTCACCGTGTTTAATTCATAGGTTTTAATAGACTCTAAAGGGTTCTCACGCCACAATATTCTTTGTAAGTGTCTGTCATCAGGATGTACGATCACTTGCCGATACATTTTTTCTACATCAGCAGAAAGAATGTATTTATGTTTTCTGAATCTAAGAAGTATAGACATTAGGTCGTCTTGAACAACTGGACCTACCATTTGTAAGTTGTTAGATGAAACACCTGAAGTGGTAAGACTGCTGGCATTAAACACTACTCTTAATTTTGTGGTTATGCTATGCTCGCGTAGAACACCGTGGTGTGGAATAAAATATGCCAGTTTTTTTGAATCAACGGAACACTCAGACATGTGTCCTAACGAAATGTACTCTTTCATGAAATCGCAATAAAGAGTTTTTAAAGCTGGCTGACTTTTAAATCTACGTTCAATCGAAATGAGACAATGTTTTGCTCTGGCCAGTGAGTCACCTAGAATATGGTGTGAATTTTTGAGTGGTATCCTAACACAAAACCGACCATCTGCCATTCGAGTCATGGTTTTTACAAAATGTTCTTCACACTTAGCTTCTTCATCAGAATATGAAGATGACTGATTGGGGACTTCTTAGAGTTCCCAGAAACGCGATAAAAGGTTTTGAATGTCATCTCCTGATGTAGGGTTGTGAGAAGAACTGACATTGATCTTTGCAATGTTAACTTTATGAACTGATTGCGACCGTGATACGTGGCCACTTGTATTAAATAACGGACCTGAAACTAGCCAACCTAGTCTAGATTCAAATAATATTGGTTTGCCTTCACCTAAGTTGATTTTTTGCCGCCCCAGTAGGTCCCAGAAAACATCTGCCCCTATTATTAGATCCACTGCCGAAGGCGTGTGGAAATGAGGATCAGCTAAACAAATATCGCTTGATATATTTAAATTATTAATGGATAATTTATGACATGGTACTTCATCCGTTATGCTTGGTAAAATAAAACAATAAAGATTAGAAGTGAAGTTTTCACTTAATGATTTCACAGAAACACTGCACATTTTACTAATCTTTGTTTTAGAATTGTTAATACCTTGTACAGATTCATTAACCTGAACGGTAGGTAAATTCAATAAACTGCATAACTTATCTGTCATTAAACAAGAAGTACTGCCAGTGTCCAGTATAGCCCGAGCCAGATGTTCGCGGTTATTCTCGTCATAAACCTTTATTAATGCAGTAGCCAATAGAACTTGACTTTTACTTTTATTGTTAACATGGGTTGTAGCACGTGCAGATAGTGTTACATTTGTATTGGGTTTATTTTCAGCTGAGTTAACATCTACAGTAACAGTGCTGTCAGTTTGCGAAGTAGAGGCATTGGGCATACTCGTAGATCTCTGTGACGCACCTGCTACATGGACCAGTGTATTGTGCTTACGCTTACAAATTTTGCAACCAAAAGATTTGCAATGATTTGCGTAATGACCAGACCGAAAACAGTTAAAACATACCTTGTATTGAGGAAGAAGCTCAAGCCGTTTTTCGTTGCTGAGACTAAGAAACTGTGGACAGTTGAGTAAATTATGTTTATCACTACAACGAGGGCATGACACCGGTGAGGAACTGGTATTATTTTTATTTTTCTGTGGTGGTGTTTCACTACTCACCGATATCATTGTTTTATGCTTGTTAGATTTAGAAGTACTATTATTGTTAGCCTGATTGCGAGACAAATCTAGTGTTTAAAGCAAAACCGCACGATTTCTTAAGAATTCCAGGAAGATTTCTAATGTGATTGTTTTATCTTTGTCTAAATGACCTTTTTCTTCCTCCCACTGTCGATAAGTCCTTGAATCTAATATATAATAATAATAATAATAATAATAATATAGTTTATTTCTCTCATAAAGGTGCATTGTTACAGTAGTGTTAGTATACAATAGTTGCCTTAGGTATGCTAGAACCTTTGCGAGAGCTGGAGTCTGAACTAGGTTCGGGACCTGTGTGACAGATCTCCAGGCTCACACCCCTATAAACATTTATCATATTTAACGGCATCTTGATTCATTTTAAACACATTATCACTATTTGAAAAACAGTTTAGGTAGAGAGGTAAATCTATAATAATTGCGGTACAATATTTGTGAGGTGTAATGTAATGTGATGTTATTGTAGGATTGCGTGCGTAGTGTAGTGTGTGAATGTGTGAGGGTGTTATGTGTATGTGCATGTAAGTCCTGTATGATAGTTTGTGCTTGTTAAATATGAGTGGGAAATACGTTCCAAATTATTTAATGATTTGTATGATACTTTCTGTACTTTCATAGTCCATATCCAGCAGCCAGTTCCTTACAGTAGTTTTGCATTTATATTTAACCGTTGAGTACATATGTAAGATTTTATTAACTTTATTGTATACATAAGGACCGAGGAAGTATAAGAATCGTTGGGCTAGCTTTGTGTGAACAGGAATGGACGAACACACTGTATGCTTTCGTCTCAAGGCTTCGAACTTTTCGGGGTTATATGGATTGCGGGAGTGGACTGTGAGGATTAAATTTAGAATGAACAATTTCCGAATGGAGAGGACCTTACAGGTTTTATAAAGTTCAGTGGTAGGAAATTGATAAGGAAGGGACCAACCTACTTTAAGGATCGCTCTTTGGGCACGTTCCAGCTTTAACAAATGTGTTTTTGCTGCCCCACCCCAGGCAACTATACAGTACTGTGCAATTGACTGGCAGAGAGCTAGATATACTTGTCTGAGCACTTGTGTGTTGGCCACATGGCGGAGATTCTTAAAAATAAAAATCAATTTGCGCAGTCGAGAGGTAAGTATATCTATATGGTTATAAAATGATAATGAGTCATCTATTTGAACACCCAAATACCTGACACTATCTATGCGACTCAGATGAGGACAGCTACATGGCGTATGAGGTGATGCATTACAGGAATGCGCAATCATTGAAAAATGAGAGGTTGAAGTTTTATTAACTTTTGATAGCGAAAAGGTAAGATATTTAGATTTATCTACATTTAGAGTGAGTAGATTGCGTGACAACCAGTCAGTAACAATGTCGAGTCCTAATTGTGCGTATTTAAATGTCGACTCCCAGGAGAATTTGTAAGTAACTATGTAAATTATCAACGTATCCCAAAACTTTACTGGCTCACCTAAAGATTCCAACGCACGTAGGTTTTTGTTTAAAGAATCAATGATGTTTTTTATATTATCTGAGGATTCTTTATTAACCACTTCAATGTTAAATAAGGCTGCTACATGATTTTGAATGAGAAGCCGCTTGTTATCAAACCTTTCACATAATAAATTCCACGCAATCGAATAGTTATTAGCCGAGAATTCAATAGCCCGTATGACTAAGGCGGCTGACCCTTCCAAGGAAGCTCGGAGGTAATGAAACTTATTTATTTCATCAATTTGATCATCCAAATGTATTAAGCTTGAAAACGTGTCATGGAACTCTAACCACTTGTCGTACGTTCCGTCAAACTTAGGTAGTTGAATGGTGGGTAGCCTAACCAGCCTATTATTATTAACACGAGAAAACTTATCTTCATTAACAATGTCACTGTGTCTGGCTAGTAATTCCTGTGCCCTCGCAACACCTTTGAAATATGAGGCTTCAAAGTCACTACGTTCTAATAACTGTGTATTCATATCTTCAGCTATGCATTCCAACCTTAACTGAACGTCGTCATATTGCGAATAAACAAGTTCAATCTTACCGAGACGTAACTGCAGTTCGTTCATCTGGGTTTGCGTTAAAGAATCCTTCTTAAAATCCTCCAAATAATTAGAAAATACCGTTAATCGACCTTTATAACTTGCTCGTTTTTTAATGAGCTCCTTTTCTTCCTTATCAGTCATTCTTTGGGAAGCAGGTAACTAATCTGAAACGTAACAAGTTTCAATTATAATAAATATAATATGGTATGTTTAATTACTACGGGACAAATATCTAGAGGGCTTACTAAATCGCTGAAGCAAACATTAAACAATATACCATTCATTAAAGTACTAATCTGCTGACCATGGACAATAACATTAATGTACTTAATTGTCGCTTTTACTATTCACTTAGTGTATTATGAACTTTGATAAAATTAAGTTAAAATGTAACGGAATACAATACAATGTAGTTACTTTAATAATTGACAAAGTATGATTTCTTATTATATTTATTGCAAGATAACAAAGGAAACTGCTTAGATTAATGGTTAACAATAGTTGAAACCTAGTTTGCTGCTTAATTACCTTAAATACAATAAATTTACTGCAAATTATAACGATAATTTGGTAACTGAAAAGATATCATACATGTGCAAATGAACAAAGAAGTTAGATAACAATGTTGCACTAACGTTTACAATTCCATAAAAATGTTTAATACTACCTGAATATGAGTAATGGGGTCTGAAATAAATATAAATAGGAACACTGCACTGTACTGGACTATGCTGCGCTGTGACCCTTTGACCTTAGCCAGCTACTCACAAGACTCCAAAAGGCAGTATTTTCCAATAAATTTTATTTCCTGGATTTATCATTATTCCTGGATGACTTATCCGGTTCGTTATGGACCAAATTATGTTGAGATGTGTGATTAGGCAGGAAAATTAAAATTATAGACTGGAGCTGTAAAATATGTATGTATTCCGAAGAACAAAGAAAAGCACACAAAAACTATGTAGGTAGACTTAAAACTAATTCACCGTCACAAAACAAACGCCTGATAAAGTGTTCATTGCAGTAAGTTGCACGACGGGGTTTTGCACAAATTGTTAAATCTAAACACCCTACTGCAGGTCCACAATTGGTTCACTGCTAAAAAAAAAAAACTAAGTGCATAAGACTTTCTTTACCAAATGTCAAGGGTAGTGATTGTGAGATAACATTGAATCAAGAGAAACTAGAATTCGTCGATAAACTGTTTTCCTGGGGATCACGCTCGACTCAAGGCTACAATGGGGTCCTCATTTGACATCTCTTGCAGGACGGCTAAGTTCAGCAGTTTATGCTGTCACAAAAATCCGTCAATTTACTGACGTAGATACCGCGAGACGGGCCCGTGGCTAAATAATAACAGCCGCACAGGTCGATCGATCAGATCTTGCTGATTTTGGTCTGTGGATGGGAGACCATCTTTACATACCGTGACCCCTCCCTGCCTCGGAAAGCACGTTAAGCCGTTGGTCCCGGCTGTCATTCGTGGATCTTTGACAGTCGTTACGGGTAGTCCGAAGCCCGAAAGTCTGACAACCAGTCTTACCAAGGGGTATCGTATTACCCAGTAACTGGGTCGTGGAGGTCAGATAGGCAGTCGCTCCATGTAAAATACTGGTATTTGGCTCCATCTGGTTAGACTGGAAGCCGACCCCAATATAGATGGGAAAAGGCTAGGCAGATGATGAGATACCGCGAGACTAGTCTATTTTAGTTACTTTCATAGTATCATGTCTTACGGTATTTTACTTTGGGGGCAGACATCGATTCAATTTATAACCGACTTCCAAAAAGGAGGAGGTTATATGTCCGACTTTATGTATGTTATTTTTTTATGTATGTTCACCGATTTCTCCGTCAATTGTGGACCGTGTGACAGATAAAATGAAAGGGCTTACCGTGAGGATCTCAAAGGGCTTACCGTGAGGATCTCAAATATTTTTTTTTCGTTATTTTAAAGTAAATTGTATTAAAGTTATTTAAGACAATAGACGGAAATTTACTATTCCCCCCCCATTATCTCCGAAACTACTGAGCCTAAAATTAAAAAAAAAAATACAGCAAATAGTTCTATACCTATAGATTACAGGAAAATTAATAAGAAGTCTATGATCTTGAAACAACATGGTAAATTTCTCAATATTGTGCGTACAAACTTACATTTTCAGTTGGAATGTATGGGAGAACATGTTTTTCAACTACAATGTTAAGTTTGTTCTTGGGATAAATTCATTCCACCTATGGAACCCTTCATTGTGCGTGGTCCGACACGTAATTGGCCGGTTTTTTTTTTGTCATGACTTGCTGTTGTCGACTATCCTGCTTTGTGCTCGTTATTATAGATAGTATATATATTTTGTTTTTATTTATTTATTTTTCCTTATTATTAGAATTCATATTATCTTTTTGTATGCACGTTTTTCTGTGACAAATAAACCTATTTTTCTTTCTTTTTATTTCCCACCCTTACAAAAAAAGAAAGGGAACACAAACACGAGAATGTATTTAGTTCCTTACCTCCGCACAAGCACAAGATGCGCCTGGCGCAGCGCCCGGTCGCGCGCGTGGCGCTGCGGGTGCGGCGCCACCAGCTTGGCGCGGTCGTAGCGGTCGCGCAGCGCAGCGGCGGCAGCGCGGAAGGGCGGCAGCGCACGCCAGCACGTGCGCACCGCGCACGAGCCCGACACGCCGTGGCACTTGCACTCGCGCCGGACCAGGTCCTTCACTGTCTATAACAATGAAAACATTTCAACAATAGTCTACTACTTTTATTTATGCATGTCATCGTACCGTACCTATGTGGCAAAACCATAGAGGAAAAAAATTTAGTATGAAAGGCAAAACATTAGACATCAAAAGTCACTTATTCTATTCTATATTTTTTTTTATTATGGCAAGTAAAGCCGATAAATTAAGCTGAGAATCAGCAGTTTTTGAACGTCAAAATTACTTAAGACAGTCCTCCAAAACGCACGCCCTTCCCCACTTCCTAGTGCTTGAGCTCGGAACAATTTTTCCTCTATGGCTGGGAAGAAGAAGTGGCGCAAAAAACTACACAGCAACACATCTGCCTGTTCATCTAGGACTTCAAATCATAGAGGGACTTCAAATTCATAACACCTCATTATAATCATATCAAGGTAATAGGAACTGTAAAAAAAAAAACGCGTCGAATTGAGAACTTCCTCCGTTTTTTCGTCGGTTATAAAGTAATGGAACATGATCATTCAACCAACCACTAACACACACAGTTTAAACAGGCGTAGGCGGATGTCTGTTGAACTTATACTTTTATTCTGTCACACACGAATGTCCACATAACAAAACAATAAACACAACAATCACATACTTTTTTAAAATACGAGTATTACAGAGTCCACACGTCTCCCTTTTATAGCAGATTTTTTCATGTCGCAATATTATTTTGCATAACAGCGGATAGCATAAACTTCATTTCGCAAAAAATCATTTGGCATACACATTGATCATATAACAGACATTCAAAACTAGTAACTAAGTCAGAATCATCTTTAGGCATAAATATATCCATAATAATTAAAAAACCGGGCAAGAGCGAGTCGGACTTGCACACCTAGGGTTCCGTACCATCACATGTTTTGACGAGGCCTATAATTGTCAGAGAATTTTAACACTGCATGCTGCGGTGTAGAATATTGCAGTTTTAGGTCAGCGCCATCTCTTGACCGATAATGGAACTACTTAATGTAACTTTTGTTGATTTCTGAAAAGTGTACTGTTTAGAGACATCGTTTTATTTTTCCTGTAATCTTTACATAAACATTTTTTTAATTTTTTAATTGCTAAATGGGCCCGCTCTTGACCCCGATCACGCCTGATGGAAAGCGATAGATGAGGTATATGATGGAACGAGCGTGCCCAGAAAATGTTCGTTCACTCTTGATTTGAAGTCAGACGGGATAAAAGTGGGAAAGAACACAGATGCCGGCAGAGAGTTCCTCACTTTGGCAATACGCATAATAAAAGTGGAGGAGAAGCGTTGAGTACGACTCGTCGGGATATCAACCAAGTGCGGATGGTACGCTGCATTACGTCTGGTTGTCCGGTGGTAAAAGGTCGCTGGTGGGATCAGGTCGTGTAGCTCCTGCGCACACTCTCCGAAGTACAGTCTGTAGAAGACCGACAGGCAAGCAACATTACGCCGATGAGCCAGGCTGTGAAGCGAAGCTACCAACGTTTCGTCGCCTAAAAGCCTTTTAGCTCTGCGCTCCACCGAGTCAAGTGCAGCAAGCTGGTATTTTGCTGAGCCATCCCATAAGTGGCTGCAATACTCCATACAGGAACGGACCTGTGCTTTGTATAGACTTAAAAGCTGTCCTGATAATTATGAAGTATCGCCTCACTTTATTTAGGACGCCCAGCTTCTTGGCTGCGGTCTGAGCTTTTGACTCGATGGTTGAGCCGAAGTTGAGATCAGATGTCAACTCCATGTCCAAAAGCTGTAGGCGGTCGGTAATCGGTACAGATGAACCTCGGAAAGTATGACATAACTGGAACTGGCTCCTTTTCTCAATAAAAAGACACGCCTGTGTTTTCAAAGTATTGAATTTGACCAGATTGTCGTCACCCCACTGGGAAACGAGATTTAAGGTCAACTTCAGTCGCTCCACCATGGGCTCTCTAAGAGTAGCTGTTTCCTCTCTGCTGGCTCTTGCACTGGACAGGTATCTTTCTGAAACTGCACTATCTTTCTGATAGCAACACTGTGCTGACATCTGCGTACCCGATTACACCAAGCTGTAGCAGGTCGTTGATGTACAGCAGAATTAAAGTCGCAGAAAGAACAGACCCCTGAGGAACACCGGCATCAATGGCCATATGTTCCGATCAATTCCGATGAACAGCCATCTATGACCACTCGGATCGATCTATCACTCAGGAAGTTGGCAATCCAGTTGCAAAAGTCAGCAGAGATGCCGAATGCGGGAAGCTTACCCAACAGATTGGCGTGCCATACCCTGTCAAAGGCCTTTGAGATATCAAGTGACACAGCAAGGGTTTTGCCGTGTCTTTCGATGGCCTCGCCCCAGCAATGCGTAACATACACAAGAAGATCCCTAGTTGAACGACCACGATGAAAGCCATACTGGTGGTCACTGAGGAGCTCATTGTCTTTGTTTATACACTTAAGGTTCACTTTCTTCGTAATATTGGAACGGTGTTTTAGAAAATAACAAAACGTCTTTCCTCAATGATGATTTTATTGCGACTGTTTTTTCATCTCACTGCATGCATTAATATAGGAACTGGACATACCGCCCACCAAAACGTTAGTTTTTAATCTATACTTAATTGTATACTAATACATGTCATGCAAATCTAACAATGAATGGACTGTAAATAATTTTAAGTTATAGGTACATTTGATTTTATCATTACACTTCAATAACATTTCATTAATCATTCATTAACCGCCCACCATAGCTCACTGACTTATTGGTTCTTTAGGAAGCGGTATCAATTTGTACAGAGGCCTTTTTACCTCCTTATTCCCCATAGTCTGGACTGTTACCACTCTTACGAGATTGTCCTTTCCAGGATGTAATTCTTTCACCCGTCCCAACAACCATTTCGTAGGGGGCAGATTATCTTCCTTAATAATAACGACGTCTCCAATAGCAGGCTCTGGAACCTTCCTTTGCCACTTGTATCTTTGTTGGAGCGTGTTAAGATACTCTGTACGCCATTTATGCCAGAAGTCTTGAGTCATTTTCTGAATAATTTGCCACCTAGTTAAAAGACTGACAGGTTGGTACTCGTAGCATGTATCAGGAACCGAAATCAAGGGCTCACCAACTAAAAAATGCCCCGGAGTAAGTGGTATTATAGCATTGTCCATTTGATAAAGGGGGCGAGAGTTGAGACATGCCTCAATTTGTGCTAAGAGCGTAGAAATCTCTTCGTAGGTCAGTTTTGTATCCTTATTTATCCTGTAGAGGTGTCTTTTAGCAGACTGAACTCCAGCCTCCCATAGGCCTCCACATGTGGGCATCCTTGGTGGTATGAAGTGCCATATTGTGTTATCGTTAGCTAGAAGTTCAGCCGCTTCTTTCGCGATATTATTCTTTCCCTTCCGGAACATGTCCTTCAATTCCCTGGCAGCGCCAACGAAATTGGTGCCATTGTCGCTCCATAAGTTCGAACAGTGGCCTCGGCGCGCCACAAACCTCCGAAATGCGGCTATAAAGGCTTGTGTTGTTAGGTCTGTGACCGCTTCTAGATGGATCGCGCGAGTGGCCATACATATAAACAAACAGATATAGCCCTTTGTTGCATGGTGTCCGCGGCCTCTCGATGACCTTATCAGTACCGGTCCAGCGTAATCAACTCCACTATTCATAAATGGCCGATGTTGATTCACTCGAACGGCAGGCAACTGACCCATGAACTGGGTTTTTACCTTCGCTTTATCCAAAATACAGGTCTTACAGTTGTGAATACATTTTCTTACGGCAGACTTCAAACCTATCACCCAGTATCTCGTTCTCACAAAAGCCATCATCGCTTGTATCCCACCATGTAGTGTTCTAAGATGAGCTTCTTGAACTAATAACTTAGTTATATGCTGATTACATGGTATTATAATCGGGTGTTTTGTAATTTCAGCTATGGAGGCATTTACCAACCTTCCTCCCACTCTTATTATCCCATTTTTATCTAAAAAGGGTGCGAGTGTGATAAGAGAACTTCTTTTCTTGACGCTTCCATGCTTGTGTAAATCTTCAATATCCTTCTGATAAACTAAGTCTTGATAATACTTTATACATAATTCTAATACTTCGTCTAGCTCATTAACTGTTAAATATATTTCCCTTGTTTCCCTTTCTCTTTTTGTAAACCTTCTGCAGTAAGCCAATATTCTTTTCATTCTCGAAATTGTAGAAAAATGTTCCCAGATTGGTTTGACTTCTACATTTGTGTGAAATGATGAGCTCTTTAATTCTAATTCAGTTTGAGGGATTTTATATGTTTGTAAATCGAGATTTTTATGTTTTAACCATGCCGGCCCAGTCCACCATAAGTCAAAAGAAGCCAGGTCGCTTGCTTTTACGCCTCTTGTAGCGATATCGGCTGGGTTATCGGTAGACTGCACGTGTCTCCATCGGTCATTGTCTAGTATCCGTGTTATGTCTGCTACTCGGTTCGCAACAAATGTACGCCAACGACTTGGTTGAGATTGCAACCATGACATCACGACCATTGAATCAGTCCACGCAAAGATTTTGGTTTTAGGTATTTTCAACAGGTCTACCAGATCATTGATTAATTCTGCCAGTAATGCTGCGGCGCATAATTCCAATTTAGGAATTGAGATTTGCTTCAACGGCGCAACCTTGGTTCGAGATGCGATGATTGTGATATGTACTGTGTCCTCTTCAATAATCTTAAGGTAAGTAACAGCAGCATATGCGTGCGTAGATGCATCTGCAAAACCGTGTAATTCAATGGTTGTATAATTGATCGGTGTAGTTTTAAACCAGCGTGGTATTGGAATGTTTTGAAGGTGTATTAATTCTTCTCGATATCTCATCCATTCATCTATCAACTCTGACGGCAGCTCGTCATCCCATCCCAAGTTGCATAGCCACAGTTTTTGTATTAAAATTTTAGCGTTGATTATCACTGGTGACAGCCATCCAAATGGGTCGAACAGCCTTGCTACATCAGATAGAATAGATCTCTTCGTTACGGGACAACGAACTTCAGGTAAGTTAATTGTGAATTTAAATGTATCATCCTTCCTATCCCATGTCAATCCCAGAATTTTTATAACCTTATCTAGCTTTATCTCTATTCCATTCTTCGTACTGTTTTTACTATCTCTCTCTTGTAAATAATTTAATACTTCTTCCGAATTACTAGACCACTTTTGCATTTTAAAATTTCCTTTACTTAGTATCATCTTTATTTCCTCACACATTTTTTTTGTTTTTTCTTCAGTTTCACTTCCCGACATCAAATCATCCATATAAAATGAATTTTTAATTACAGGTGCTGTATTAGGATACTCAGGTGCTTCATCATCCGCGAGTTGTTGTAACGTTCGTACAGCTAAATAGGGTGCTGCAGCTGTACCAAAGGTTACAGTCATCAAGTTGAAGCTTTCTAGTTTTTCTTCAGGGTTATCTCGCCAGACTACGCGCTGTAAATTTGTGTGCTCTGGTGTCATATCAATCATTCTATACATCTTAACTATGTCGCCTATTACACATATTCTATGTGTTCGCCATGTGATAATTAAGCTTCGTAAATCAGGTTGCAATACAGGTCCAATCATCATGGCGTCGTTCAAAGAGTGACCATTAGAACCCTTCGCAGACGCGTCGTAAACTACTCGGACCTTCGTTGTGTCCTTATCTTCGCGTATTACAGCGTGATGAGGAAGATAAACCGATTTATTGTCATCGCTTGGGTCAGATTTTTTCAAATGACCCATTTCCATATACTCATGAACTACTTTAGTATAATCTGACTTTAAACTCTGAGAATTTTGTAATTTCTTCTCCAATTGTTTGAATCTATAAATAGCTTGTTGTTTCGTATCTCCACATAATTTCAGTGTCTCTTCTATTCCTTGGCGCAAAGGTAAGTGCACTGTGTATTTTCCGTTCACTCTTTTAGTTGTATTTTTGTAAATCTCTTCACACATCTCTTCTTCTTTTGTAAGTAGTTGTCTTTTCTTGTATAAACCTGTTTCGATTTCCCAGAATTTTCTTAATAAATCATTGTCTTCTGATACCATACTTGTCACATGTAGTGTTGTTATTTTGTGTTCGTCGCTAATTAATTTTTCTTCCCTTTGACCTGAAAGGATCCACCCCAAACGTGTTTTCTGAGCCACTATGCCATCAGAACATCTTACTAAACCAACTTCTATAATTTTGCAAAAGATGTCTGCACCGAGTAATACATCAATTTTGCCCGGTGTGTTATATGTAGGGTCAGCCAATAGTAGTTTTTGGAGTTCTGGCCAGTTCATCGCGATGTGTTTTGAAGGTAATCTAGCAGATAGTGATTTCAAAACATAAGCCTTCACTTGAATAACATCCTTTCTATTATATTGCGATGTAACTGACAGGTCAACTACATGTTTTATTGGAACCAGGTTTCCTTCTCCCACTCCTGAGACTACACCGTTGATGCTTGTCCTCTTCAATCTTAAGAGTTCGACTACTCTTGAAGATATAAATGAAGCCTCTGAGCCTTGGTCAATCAATGCCCGAAGTACATGTGTTTCGCCGTCGCTTGATGTAACATGTACTTGTGCTGTTGCCAATAACACTTGACGACCAGGTTGTTCTTTAGAGAAATGTGCGTTTGTCACCTTTTCTGTTTGTTCTTCTTGTTTGTTACTCTCTTGTATGTCACTCTCTCGTGTTGTTTCTTTTACTTCATGTAAGAGAGAATGATGTTTTCTTCCGCAGACTCGGCACTTCCGCTTTTGTTTGCATTTGTAGACTATGTGATTCGGTACTAGGCAGTTGAAGCAAAGGTTTTTATTTTTCACAAATTCCCGTCGCTGTTGCACAGTTTGTTTTGCGAACTCTTTACAATTAAAGATGTAATGGTCACCCTTGCAATATACACAACAAGGTGATGAACTGCTATTGGTGTGCGCAGAGTCACCTTTCTCGTTGTCAGTATCCTTTGCTACGACATGATACGCTTTGTGACCTTGTGTCTTCTCTTTTGCAACTGTAGTGGTTATGGGAGCAATTAGCTCGAGCGTACGAAACTTAGACTCAAGGAAACTTTTCAACGCCTCCCACGTAGACAACTCATCGCTATTCTTCTTGTAAGCTTCCTCTTCCCAACACTTTAACGTCTCTGAATCCAATTTCTGCGCCACTATAAATACTAGGATAGGATCCCAAGTGGCGGTGTTTATTTCCATGTTATTGAGACTGTTGATGCATTCTACAGAGTTATCGAGCAAAGCTTTAATTTGTGTGGCTGACGGGCTGCTTATCCTTTTCTGACAGCAAAATTTCTTTAAAACTGACGACACAATCATCTTTTTGCTACCGAAACGTCCTTGAAGCAATGCCCATGCTGTTGCATAATTACTTTCCGTAATTTGAATATGTCGTAATAACATTTCTGCCTCTCCGGCAACACTAGTCTTTAAATAATGCAACTTACGCACATCACTAATAGAAGTGTTATGTACGAGTGCTGTAAATATATCTTTATACGTAGGCCATTCTTCATATTTGCCCGAAAAGGTAGGTAGCTGTATTCTTGGTAGCTTAGCAAACGGTAGCTGGCTATCTTGTGATGAAGTAGACATGTTGGACGCTTCTAATAATCTCTGTTGTGACTCCAATTTTGTTAGGAGATCGGTTAAATCCGCTTGTAAACAGAGATACATTTCTTCGTACGTATAATATTCTTCATTAAGAAAGTAAGGCAACACGCCCCGCTGTTCTTGTGGTGTACACTTCATCAGGCTGCTATGCGTTTGTTTAAACGAATCCCAATATTCCTCTATGGTTTTTATTCTCAATTTAATATAACCTGCTGTTAATCGCTGTTTCGGACACTTTTTTAAGTTAACTTGCGCTTTCCGTATCATACTAGCCACATCTTCTAACGTAGATAAATATTTAGACTGTTCTGGAGTTGGTGACGCCATTTTGCTGCATTAAAATAAATAGCCCACGTAGTATTTATTGTTCGCACAAACACGTTCAATACGTTGAAATGTCTTAACCACCTTTTTCCTTTATTAAAGTTTTTATAAGTAGTCTTCAAACACTAATTACTTGTAAACAACTTCAATCCTTATCTAAGGAATGCGGTCCTCTATTGTATTCGCGCACCGAGTCCGCAAGCCGTTCCATTTACTAATTAATCCGGCTCGAAGGACCATATGTTTATACACTTAAGGTTCACTTTCTTCGTAATATTGGAACGGTGTTTTAGAAAATAACAAAACGTCTTTCCTCAATGATGATTTTATTGCGACTGTTTTTTCATCTCACTGCATGCATTAATATAGGAACTGGACAGTCTTCGAGGTATGCCAGCAGCTTATTGTTAAGTACCCTTTCCATTACACAGTGACAGACGGACAGACAGACTGAGTCGCACCTGTGTTCCTTTTTACCATTTTGGTACAGAACCCTAAAAAGTAGGACCATCATATCGCAGAAAGTTCACAGTTACAATCGTCTTTTAGTATACGTGAGCTCGTGCGTAGGGGTCACAGTTTTAACCTAAACTAACCATTTAAAAAAAAACCTAATCTAACTAGTTCGGTTCCGAGTGGCCTTAACCGCGCCGGCGAGCGTTAAAACCACAAATGAAACTCTGCCATCTTCATAGTATGCCAAGTGAAATTATGCCAGATAAAATTATGCCATCTTCATAGTATGCCAAGTGAAATTATGCCAAATAAATTTTTTCCATCTTAAAAGTATGCCATTGTAAATTCGGACATTTAAACATTCGGCCAAACAATAAATATGTTAAATAATTTTTATATCGATAAAATATTCGTTTAAAGAAGATTATGCCAAGTGTGTTTCGCCAAATAAATATCTGCCTAAAACAAAATGCCAGATAGAGGGAACCCGAGGCCAAGTGTAAGTCGCGACATCTGAACCTAGACTTAAATGGCGCCCGGCCCGTGGCGGTCAGGGGCGCAACTTGGCATACGCACACGTTGCAAATTTTATTTAATAAAATTATCATTTCAAAACATATTTATAAAATAATTTGCAATAGTAGGTAGGTATTGGCAATTAACTCAACATTTATTATACCGATACCTACTCTAAACGAGAGTACAGGGCCGAACTCGCCTCGCTGTATCTTGTATTGTGTTGTTACGTAATTTGTGCCAAAAACGTTCGATAAAAGCGACATCTCAGGTTAACAAGCTTCCTGATAATATCTCACGTATTACTTTACATAGTATCTACATAGTTTACAAAACCTGACGGACGATATATTACACCATTTACGACGCCTCGAACAAGATATGTGTGACAATAAACATGTGATGGCGATGTCAGTTAACGTGTTGTGATTAATAGCGAATACATCACAAAGAAACATCTCACAAAACTCACTTTACACAAATTATTATGTTGACAAGTACAACAGGGTTTTAATAATATAGTCTAAACGAATGATTGCGTTTGAATGACCAGAAGCACTCCATTCAGACGCTATTAGTACCTACTTGACGACAGAAAAGTAATTAAGTACATCGCAAGGGACATTATTCACATAAAAATGATCTAAGGGTGGGTTGTCAGACTTGTCAGAACCCTTTTCCACAGTATACTTTTATGATTTACTCGACACGGTACTTGCGCAGATTTACACCAAATCAGCGGCGCGCGGCGGGTGCACATTATTGAGATTACTCTCGGCCGCGTCAGGTTTTACCAAAAGAGAAATAAAACGCGCTCGCCGGTGATTCCGCAGAGTTGCTCGTAAACATGGTAATAGCTGTGTGATTGTACGGCTCGTAATGAGACGTGGTCAGAACGTTCATACAATACAATTATAAGTTCTGTGGGAAGGCTCGCCGGTCGCCTGGAAGGTATTGTTATGCGTGCCATTATGTTTTAACTGGTGGTATAAATGGGCGCAATCAGCGAAACGCATTAAAATATTATCAGTAAGGATGATTTGCATATTTTGAAATAATATCTCGCACGTTACTTGACGTTACTGACATGACTCATCAGCATAACTAAATGGTCGAGCATTGTGATGTGCATGTCGCAGCCAACTGGTTAAATTAGCCGTTCAATTAACCGCCTAGCATTTTAACTAAACGGCGGCCGTTCAACTAACGGTCTGAATGATATTCAATTACAGTTTAGGTTGGAAGTCTATAACCAAATACGCGCGAGCCGAATTGATCGCAGTAACTAAGCCAGGGCACCCCGACCAAATGGGTTAGGTTAGGTTAGAACTGTGATCAACCGCGTGTCAGCCGAGAGAGCGAAGCGAGGCGAGCACTACTTCTAAAGGCTAGGCGGTTAACTGAACGGCTAATTTAACCAGTTGGCTGCGACATGCATATAGTGTTATTTATTTGCTCTTGGGTACAATTATACTTAATTTTGATTAAAACGTCAAAGTCATCATCTGCCTAGCCTTTTCCCAACTATGTTGGGGTCGGCTTCCAGTCTAACCGGATGCAGCTGAATACCAGTATTTTACATGGAGCGACTGCCTATCTGACCTCCACAACCCAGTTACTGGGTAATACGATACCCCTTGGTAAGACTGGTTGTCAGGCTTTCGGGCTTCTGACTACCCGTGACGACTGTCAAAGATCCACAAATGACAGCCGGGACCAACGGCTTAACGTGCTTTCCGAGGCACGGAGGGGTCTCGATATGTAAAGATGGTCACCCATCCACAAACCAACCGCGGCAAGCGTAGCTTAACCTGATTGATCGACCTGTGCGGCTGTTATTATTTAGCCACGGGCCCCTCTTTAAAAAAAAAGTAATTATTATTGTTTTAAAAGGGTATTTATTTGCTACGTTTTACTTTGATTAAAACGTCAAAGTAAAACGTAGCAAATACCCTTTTATAACAATAACTACTTGCAAAAAAACCGGTCAAGAGCGAGTCGGACTCACGCATCGAGGGTTCCGTATCACCATATGTTTTAAAATTTTCATCAGCGAGGCGTGTATTCGTCAGAGAATTTTAACACTGCGGTGTAAAATATTGTAGTTTTAGGTCAGCGCCATCTCTTGACCGCTAGTGGAACTAATGTAACTTTTGTTGATGATTTCTGAAAAAGTGTGCTATTTAGAGTTTTATTTTTCCTGTATTCTTTACATAAACCTCTTATCACATCGAATTATTTCAGATTTTTCTCTATGCAAACTTCGGAGATAAGTGGGGGGGAACGGTATTTTTTTTTGAGAATTTACTTACAGCGCTCTTTCATATGATAGCCCATGCTCTAGTAGCTCCACTTCGAATTTTTAAGACCCTTTCAGACCCTTTTGCCAAAAAAAATTTTTTTTTATTTCTTTCTTATTTGCAAAATAGTTGGGCAAACGTCATTTAAAACTATTCCAAATTTCAAGTTTATAGCATTAGTAGTTCTTGAGATATCCAGCTATGACAGACAGACAGACAGACTGACGCACCATAAGGGTTCCTTTTTACCATTTTGGTACGGAACCCTAAAAATATCCGTTCTGAAATAACCAATGGAATTCAGAAATACAAAAGCATTTACGGTAAGTACTAGAAATTTTTACAACTGTTACAAATTAACCGTTTACCTAAACATAGGTAAATGAGTGCGTTCGTCGGCAGGGACGGTTACCGTTACCAAAAAAATACCGGTAAACCTACCCAAACATTTCGTTCCGTTACGTTAAATATTTAACGTTAAAAATAGCGCCGCGGGTAATGTGCGCGGCACCCGGTCATTTCGCACAATACATAATTGTGCACACTCGTTTATTAGCCGGCCGATCTTCAGATACTCTAATGACCGGTGTCGTGCTGGTCGCCGCCGGCTGTCCGAACCGGAACGATTTCTTCTAATGGACAGATAAACTGACTGTTTTGCTTGTAATATTGTGAGCTTGCATTCGATACTATACTCCGACTTTTAATTAGCTGCAGTAAAATGACACTTCTTAATATCTCATTTAGGAATGCGTTCAATAAGCGTCAAATAAGTTTCGTTTGTTACACTATTCTGTAGGTACTTACTAGAAAAACAAGATTTGTTTTTTTATTTTATTTATTACCATTAAAAAATTAATTACATTTGTTTCAGCAAAATAGCATGATAGTATGATGGCCGCGAAAAAACAAAAAGACGCCAATTTCAGTAACTTATGTAACACTTAAGCTGTCATTTTACTGCAGCTAATTAAAAGTCCGACTATAAATGCTTAGCCGGCTCAGCTCAAACTCAAACTTAAACTCAAAACAAGGAACAATATGTCCTCTACTCAAGTTAATGTCAGTAACTCAGTACATGCGGTGGGCTGCGCTCGGCGACTGCTGAATTTTTCACAGTTGCGCAGGAGTGGCCGCGCGACCGCTCGCAATCATTATTATGTTTATAGTGACTTGCACTTTCACATTCCTGGCAGCCTGTTAGTTAACAACAAAATTAGTCCGGCCCTGGCGTGCGCCTGCCGTATTCACAGTCACCTAATATTATAACTGTAGGTAACGTGCAGCTACGTTATTTACTACATAACTATCTACTACTCGTATTTTTAACCGACTTCAAAAAAAGGAGGAGATTGTCAATTCGATTGTATGTATTTTTTTTTATGTTTGTTACCTCAGTACGCCGTCATTTATGAACCGATTTGGAAAATTATTTTTTTATTTGAAAGGATATACTTCCAGATTGGTCCCATTTTTGTCAAAAACCAGTTCTGATGATGGGATCCATGAGGAATTGAGGGAACTCCTCAAATATTATACGCATACATATAGCAATTTTGGTATTTTCATTAACAACTCAAGCATTTGCATTCAGAAAGTATAATTTGGTGAAGTGGAACTGATGATGAAGACCACAGATGGCCATCGGAACTACTCAATGACAAATATTTCACGCGTAGCGATTCGATTGCTTTGATATGGTTGCTAAGCAATTTATGTTCGTCACAATGCGTATGGTGAAGTGGAGCTGATGGTGACTTCACCATCAGCTCTTTAAAAAGTGAAAAATTAAAAACTTTTTTACAAAAATAACAAAAATAAAAAACAACCAAATTGTGAACCTCCTCCTTTTTTTGAAGTCGGTTAAAAACAACCGACTTCCAACAAAACACTACAAAGTGAAAAATAACTTTAATTTCAGAAGTCGGTGTCAAAAAATGAAAATTCAGAACCAACGACACCGACTTTGAAATTAAAGTTATTTTTCACTTTGTAGTGTTTTGTTTGAAGTCGGTTGTTTTTTTTTTGTAAAAAAGTTTTTTTTTTTATGTTAGTTATTCTAATTGACATGCAAGGCAACAACAATCTCGACTTCGCTCGGTGTAAGACCATTTAATGTTTATCTTTGTTTCTTAGTGTCGAATCTGTCCTGCCTTTTCCCAACTATGTTGGCGTCCAATGCCTTCTAATCGGATGCATGCAACGAAACGTTATAACGAAATATCTGCGAAAGTCGTTGAAATGAACATCAGCATGTCAGAAGTAGTCAGAACATAGACAACGAGCAGTAAAGTGTGCAACTTCACGTCTTGCCAACGTGACAACGTCAAGTTGCACACGTTTATGTTAAACATAAAAAAAAAAAACAAAAAAGTGATGAAGCAAAGTGAAAATAGTTGTCTTTCGTATTGTTTGTTTTTTGTATATCGCCAATTTGCCAGCAAGCAGCCACTTCCGGAACTAACATTATTTTTTTATATCGCCAATTTGCCAGCCAGTAGCCACTTCCGAAACTAACATTATTTTTTAACCGACTTCAACAAAAGGAGGAGGTTCTCAATTCGACGGTATGTTATTAACCGACTTCCAAAAAGGAGGAGGTTATATGTTCGACTTTATGTATGTTTTTTTTTTTTTTTTTTGTATGTTCACCGATTTCTCCGTCATTTGTGGATCGATTTCGAAAATTATTTTTTTGTTTGAAAGGGTATACTCCCAAGGTGGTCCCATTGTCAGCAAGTTGGAATCTGATGAGAGGATCCCATGGAAATCGAGGGAAACCCTCAAATTTTATTGGCAAACCTATAGCGATTTGGATATTTTTAAGAGTAACTTGAGCATTTGCTCTCGGAAATCATCATTTGGTAAAGTGGAGCTGATGATGAAGACCACAGACGGCCATCGGAACTAATCAATGATGATAAAACGTAATATATGAAATTAGCGTTTTGTCGTACTGACCACTTTGATCTGAAATATCTCCTCTTTGGTTAAGAATTCCAAATTTAAATTTATAAATTCATTTAGCTAGTACATTTGAGTTTTGAAAACAGTCATTCATTTGTTTTTTCCTTATTATTTTTTTCTTTGGCGTCGCTTATTACCGCATAATGGAAAACATGAAATATCGGTATATTTACGAGTACGAGTTCTACCGTGGCACCAGTGCTGCAGAAACAGCTCGAAGGATTAATAATGTCGCAAAAGAAAGCACGGTACGTTTTTGGTTTCAACGTTTTCTTTCTGGAAATTTCGACCTTCAGAAACAACCCCGTGGACGGCCGGAGACCAAAGTGGAAAATGAAGAATTAAAGGCTATTGTGGAAGCGGATCCATCACAAAGCACTTCAGAGATAGCTGCAGGCTTCGGAGTAAGTGATAAAACTGTATTAATCCACTTGAAGCAAATCGGGAAAGTAAAAAAAACTTGAACGATGGGTAGGTACCTCATGAATTGAGTGATTCGAACTTGCAAACACGCGTCGAATGCTGTGTTACTTTGCTCAACCGACAATAATGAAGGGATTTTAAATCGAATCGTTACTTGTGATGAAAAGTGGATACTGTACGATAATCGGAAGCGCTCGTCGCAATGGCTGAACCCTGGAGAACCAGCCAAATCCTGCCCTAAACGAAAATTGACTCAGAAAAAGTTAGTTGTGAGTGTTTGGTGGACTAGCGCCGGCGTCGTTCACTACAGCTTTCTAAAATCTGGCCAAACGATTACGGCAGATATCTATTGTCAGCAACTGCAAACCATGAAGGAAGAACTAGCTGCTAAACAACCGAGATTGGTCAATCGCTCTAGGCCACTGCTACTTACTTCACGACAACGCAAGACCACACACTGCACAACAAACAACCACTAAGTTAGATGAGCTACAATTGGAATGTCTGCGACATCCACCGTACTCCCCGGACCTTGCTCCAACAGATTACCATTTTTTCCGGAATTTGGACAACTTCTTACAAGGAAAAAAAATCAACTCCGACGCGGCAGTCCAAACCGACTGTCATTTTAGTATATAGTAGTTCGTCATAGCGTACCTTCTAACTCACGTAATTCGTAATTTTAAACTTTATGAATACAGTACATCGGTATTTTGAACTTCGAAGTTCAGTATGACAGTCGTCCAAACCGCCTTCAAAGAGTTCATTGATTCTCGCCCCCATGGTTTTTTCAGTAAAGGGATCAATGAACTGACAAATGAGAGAGATGGCAAAAGTGCACAGATAACAACGGTGCATACTTTGATTAATTAAATATATTTTGCAAAAAAAAATTGACTTTATATTTCTCCCGTACAAAACGCCAATTTCAAATGTAAGGTCCTAATATTTCACGGGTTGCTATGCAATTTATGCTCGTCACAATGCGTGTGGTGGTGGAGTAGAGTTCTCCAGGTTCTCACCAGGAGAACTCCTCAACAATTAACGTCCCAGCATCGGGAAAAGCAATATTTTGTAAAAGGTGATGAGCAGTTGACGTTAGGCTATTGTAACTTAGATAAATTACAAACTACTTTTATTTCGGAAGTCGGTGTCAATAAACGAAAATGCAGAACCAACGACACCGACTTCCGAAATAAAAGTTATTTATCACTTTGTAGTTTTTTTTTGGAAGTCAGTTGTTTTTTTTTTGTAAAAAGTTTTTTTTATATCGCCAATTTGCCAGCCAGCAGCCACTTCCGAAACTAACATTATTATTGTATGTCGCCAATTTACCAGCGGCTTCCGAAACTAACAGTATTTTACACTTTATAGTTTCTTTTTATATTCAGTACCTAGTTTTTTTTTTTGTTAAAAGTTTTTTACTATACCACTATACACTATACTTTGGCACTAGGTAATTCTTCTTCGTCAACATAGATGAACTGGATTAAACAGGAAAAAAAATCAATTCCATTATTTGATTTTTTTTTTCAGTTAGCTTTAATAATAGGTTTTAATCCGGTTATGGAATGAGAGGTCTCCTTACACTGAACCATCTGAACAATAGCATTTAATTCTGTTTTGATAAAAAAAAAAAAAAACAACAATTCGTACATGTCAGTTATACATGTTCTAAAGTTCTACTGCAAGCAGAAAAGCATAATATGCATTACCAATACCATTCAGTAAAGCGCTTATTACAAAAATCTAAATCAAAAGTCATTTATTCAAACTAGGCTGAGAATCAGCACTTTTCGAACGTCAAAATTACAAAAGCCAATTCCCCAAAACGCCAGCCCTTCACCACTTCCTAGCGCTTTCGCGCTTTTACACTTCGCTGAATTTAGTAGCCTAAATTCAGAAGCAAATGAGCTTCTCATCAAACTGTCCTAAATTCAGAAGCAAATTAGAAGCTTCTCATCAAACTGTCCTTATTTAGTTACCGAAGTCAGACGTGTCGTGTACGAGGATGTCGTGTATGACGACGATTTGTTTTCAAATTGTCAATTTTTTTTCAATGTTTTACTGTAGCCGATTCGTCTATATTTTTATACAACATTATTTTTAGTATATGCGAAACCCAAAATACGTTTCTAGTATTTTTATGTAAAGAATCTATGTACAAAATTTCAAAACTGTATCATGAGAAATCACAAAGTTATAAGCTTGTTTATGTTATATGGTTGTCCGTTCAAAAACATGCTCACCACGCGGCGCGGCGCGGGGTGACCATGTTTTATGCTCCTCCAGCATCGTACGCTCAATTGATAATAGTTTGGCAGTAGGTACCTAACTGTACGGCGATTTTATTGTAAGTAATTAACTAGTGATTAAATATTTTTGGGACAAAATATAACGTGGTGTAAAAATTATTAAAATAGATTCAGTTACTTATTCTGAACAAACTATATTCAGGTTTCGCATATACTAAAAATAATGTTGTATAGGTAGGTACCTAAACTCTTGAAAGCCCTCATTTCGTAGTACATTCTTGTTCATGAAATTTTTGTAATTGTTGTCAAAAAGATAGGGCATATCTTTCTACAGCTCTAAAATATTGAGCATAACTTCTTTTTGTTTCGTCATTTCGTTCAAAATCAAAATCGAAAGTCATTTATTCAAACTAGGCTGAGAATCAGCACTTTTCGAACGTCAAAATTACATAAGACAGTCCCCCAAAACGCCCGCCCTTCACCACTTCCTAGTGCTTTCGCTGGGGAGAAGAAGTGTCGCAACAAACTCCCCAGCAGCACAGCTGTCTGTTCAGTTATAAAATACTCGACTGTATACAAAACTAGATCTGCAAAGTATCTAATTAACATTACAGGACACAGAACATTCAATAAAATTATTTGCCATATGTTAGCTAGCCACGCCAATATACCAACAAATACCATAAAAATCTATACGTACTCAAGCTAAAATAAAAATACTAAATCAAAAGTAATAAAGAAAAAAAAAAAAAAAAACTACCTAAATAAAAGCCTCCAGGTATAAAGGGCGTGACAACTTACATATTTATGCAATGCTGGGTTCTGTTCACATAGCTGTCACTTGAAGTCACAAATGATAAACTAGGACCATCAAAGTAAAAATTAATAAACAAGTTAGGTATTACTAATAACAACAATAAAACCATGGTCAGCAAGACGACCATTCACCACAAGCAGCACCCGTTCACGAGCATAACGCAAAGATCAGCCATTACCCCCCTCGCCATATTTGAGGGAAGGAGGCAACCCGACCCCCGACGCTACCGCAAGCAGTGACATCTAAGGGAGCATGACGAACTTGCTGCCGGTTACGTTACTACGCTACTACGCTGCGCACGCACTCGCACTTCACTTTCTGTTTCGTAATTTCGTAGGTACCTACTACATTTGCTGCGCACCGTACTCTTCCAGCCGCTTACTATTCTACGGATATCTATGTACGGTACTAATTATTCTACAAGGATTCCGTGAACGAAGACGAAGACCCCTTTTTTTCGGAACAGATACTGTTTTTCGCACTATTCTGACTGTAATTCATAGATTGTCTTAGTATTTTTTCCCTTTAAAAATCTCGTTTATATTATCCTAGAAATACGGCGGGTGTGTAACGTTAATTATATTTCTTTGGACCGTGCTATCTAATCTATATATCTAGTCTTAATTTCTAACTAAACGTGTCTTGATTGCAATCACGTCCATTTTCGCGTCGCGTGACAAAATTCTTTATTTTTTTTAATTCTTACAAAACCTAAGTATTCCCAATTTATACTCTTTATTTAACCGTCGTCACAAGGGTTCGTAAAGTAGTCATTTGTCTTGTTATTTTTATATTTAATTCTTGTATTTCGGATCTTTTAAATTTTTAGTAACAAAATTAAACGTGTTACTAGCGAAGTGTTAAAGGTTTTTCGTTTTATTTCGCTACAGCATGTAAACTGCGTGCGGATCATCCGCCGCGGGCGGCCACAAGCTCGATTTGTCCTGTTAAGACCGCTATTCTACAGTGCAGCTGAAGCAGGAGCTACATGAGTGAGTACCTCGCTCACCTTCCGGCCCACGCGGTTGTTGTGCAGGTTCATGAGCGCGCGCGCGTCGTGCTCGAGCTCGCGCGCGTCTAGGAAGCGCCTCGCGAGCCGCGCGCCGTATGCGCCCTCGCCGCACCCACCCCACTCGAACTGCTCGGCTGTCGACGGGCCACGGCGGCTGAGAATGGGTTATGTTAAGATTAGATACAAGCGTAAGCGGCAGAGGAGGACACCGTGGAGTTTTAGTGGGTTAGAGTCCCATATAACTGCACTATCTCCCCGTGGTAGTGCAGAATGCATGAGCATTTCTCCAAGTAAAAAAATAAAAAGGATTAGATACATGATTTCTTGGGCCACAGTTATCGACTGGTCATTTCTCAGGAATCTCGCGCACTAGTGGTCCTAGTCGCGCACTTGATCGGTTGGTCCGTCTAGTTTGTACACGATGTACTCGTAGCATGTCTAGCGACCAAAGGTTTTGGTTTGAACTACTAGTGCGCGAGATTCCTCAGAATAAGAAAGAAGTGCTGAGGATTGACAGTTAACAGGCAAGCCTTAGAGATTTAAGATTTGCTTGGCAAATATTTAGGTATTGCAATTACATCACAAATGTTCAATTTATAAGAAGAATTAAGTTGTTACGAGTCGGAGAATAATAATAATAATAATCCAGAAACTCAAAAAACAAACAATAGTCAAGAAACTCTACGGTTACACCATTTTAAGCATTTACTAGCAGTGCGATATGTTTCTGAACGATCGTGCGCTGCTTGAAAGGGAAGCTGTCTAAATCCAAGTTACTTAAACGTAGATCGATCGAGACGATGCGCTATTCAAATTTTGATTTTATGATTATAATTCTTGATATAGGTACTTCATATTTGATTGAATTAAGAGAATTTTAATTTCGCGGTGTCCATTAGCGGTTTCTTTTTAACTTAACACAGAACATACCGGTTGGTGGTACACTGACAGGCCGGCAGGTCGCCGCGCGAGCACGCCGCGCTCAGCGCATGCGTCACGCCGGCCGACGTGATCGCGTATGTGAACGCCGCCTCCTTCGTCGCTGAAGCAAAAACAAACGTTATTATTATTATAAGTAGTTAATAAGTGTGTATAAGGCTTCGGACAGGAAGACAGCGGGCGCGGGGCGGCGGCGGCGGTGGCGCGGGGAGCGGGGAGTGTGGAGCGGCGTACGAGCGAATGAGCGATGCGCACCAGTCTAGCGGTGCGCGCATCTGCATTGACGTAGTGTTGTGCATTTTTAACCGACTTCCAAAAAGGAGGAGGTTATATGTTCGACTTTATGTACGTTCACCGATTTTCCCGTCAATTGTGGACCGGTGTCGTTTAACGCTACCAAAACACAGGCGTGTCTTTTTACCGCCAAAATTAGTCGTTTCGACCAGAGTCCTACTTTTCGGGGTGCATCTGTTCCTGTAAATGATAAATGATAAATGATTTTATTTTGTAAGTAGGTTTGTACAAACACTTTTACACGTCAATCATATTTTTTATAAAAAAAACTAGATGAGGTCGGCGTTTCCTATCTGACTACTCTGAGAAGAAAGGCCGAAACAAACTCAGAGGTCACAGTCTCTTTTAAAGTCCAGACATAATCTTGGTCAGGTTATATGAAGACCATGTAGATCGATGTCTGAGATGGTCTTTTGAGGAAAGAACCACACAGATTGAGAGGACCTGTCCAGTCAGTGCACGCATTTGTCAGAAATCGTGTAGCTCAACTCAAAACTTAAGGAGCTCAACGATTCGACGAACAATACCAAAGAAAGGACATTTGGGTAGGCCACATAAATTACTCAAACTGCCAGACCTAGACAAAAACTAACACAACAGAGAGAATAATAAAAATTAAAAAATGTGACCCACATTGTCTTCACATGCACAATAATTAAAATAATATAATACTTTACAAAGTAAGCAAATGTCATTGTTTAAATAAAATTCATTAATGTCAATGTGTACATAGAAACAAAAAAAAATAATTAAAACATTCAAAATGTTAAAAAAAAAAAATTGGAAGCAGCTCAATCCCAAGCCTTTTTGTCCTCAATATAATCTTTAACGGTATAAAAAGCTTTCTGGCACAACTTACGTTTAATGAATGATTTGAATTTATTAAGGCTTAGATCTTGAACGTGGCTTGGTAGTTTATTATAAAAGCGTATACATTGGCATCTGAACGAGCTACCTATTTTCTTGAGCCTTGTTGTAGGGATAACAAATTTGTGTTTGTTCCTAGTATTTATATTATGGACATCACTGTATTTTTTAAACAATTTTATATTTTTATGGGCATTTAAAAGATTTTCATAAATATACTGAGAAGGCACAGTCATTACATTAATCTCTTTAAATTTGTCTCTGAGAGAGTGTCTCGGACTTAATTTATAAATTGATCGAACAGCTCGCTTCTGCAAAACAAAGATGGTCTGAATATCGGCGGCATTTCCCCACAATAAAATACCGTACGACATTACACTATGAAAATAGCTAAAGTACACTAAACGGGCAGTCTCTATATCAGTTAAATTACGAATTTTTCTAAC
Source organism: Gortyna flavago (assembly GCA_963669345.1). Taxonomy (NCBI): domain Eukaryota; kingdom Metazoa; phylum Arthropoda; class Insecta; order Lepidoptera; family Noctuidae; genus Gortyna; species Gortyna flavago. The sequence goes on from OY770149.1 coordinate 150,728, forward strand.
CGCGTATGCTGCGGAACTTAGCTTTTTTGACAATTTATCTACATGTGGTCCCCACTGAAGCTTAGCATCCAAAGTTATGCCCGAGAATACTGTGCTGTCTACAGGATTCAATTCCTCGCCCTTTATCAACACATTAGTTTTCACCTGCCTAACGTGAGGTAGCGTAAACTTAATGCATTTGGTTTTTTTGTAACTGATCGGCTCGAGCTCCTAGGCATGGAGTTGACTTCTAGTCTCAACTTTGGCGCCACCATCGAGTACAAAGCCCAAACTGCGGCCAAGAAGCTGGGCGTCCTAAATAGGGTGAAGCGATACTTTACGCCTAGACAGCTTTTAACCCTTTACAAAGCGCAAGTCCGATCCTGCATGGAGTATTGCAGCCACCTTTGGGATGGCTCAGCGAAATACCAACTTGCCGCGCTTAACTCGGTGGAACGCAGAGCTAAGAGGCTCATTGGCGACGTAAAACTGGTGGATGCCAAGCTTCACAGCTTGCCTCATCGCCGCAAGGTTGCCTGCTTATCAGTCTTCTACATATTGTACTTCGGTGAGTGTGCCCAAGAACTCCACGACCTCATTCCACCGGCCCCCTTCTACCTTCGGACATCCAGACGCACTCCAAGTTACCATCCCTGCCAAGTTGCTATTCCACAAATTCGAACTAAGCGTTTTCAAATGTCTTTTTTAATGCGCACAGGAAAAGAGTGGAACTCTCTACCTGCGTCTGTGTTTCCGAGCGCATACAACCCGAATCTCTTCAAAGTGAGAGTGAATAGGCTTCTTCTGGGTAAGCTCACTCCATCGTCGACTCTGTCTCTGTCACCTCTGACCTAGACTAGAGTCAAGAGCAAAACCATCTCAAAAAAAAAGCTCTATTAGATAATAAGGTTTTTTCTGCTAAGCTTTTTCATACGTTAATGAAGAAGTCGGTAGCTTTATTTGCTGCTTCGGTAGGGCTTAGCTCCGAAGATAAGAGATCTAGCGCCGATTCGGGATTTTTTGACTTAATAGTGTTAAATTTTATGAATTTCCATATCGACGGCTTAGAGTGAAAACCTCGTAAGTGTAAAAGAAGTGACTTTTCAGGAGGAAGAAAAAACTGCATGGTGTAAAACTTTTGTACGGCGTCTTTTCTGTTTTTTTAACCGAATTCAAAAAAGGAATTTCTGTATTCTTATTAATGTATATTTATCGAAATTTAACCCGCTTTTATATCCCGAAATTTTCGATACTATAAGAGTGACCGAAATGCATAAAATGCCTTATGAGGTATTGCATTCCCGAGGTTTTCACTCTAAGGCGACGATATAAGATATTGGTTTTTTAGCTTTTTAACAGATTATTACAGAAAATCCTATATCGTTTGCAAATATTCGATAATAGTTCATTATCCGGTGCTTTTTTCGATTTTTGGTGTAGTTTATCTCTATGTCTGATACAGCGAACAAGTCCGGGCGTAATCCAAGGTTTAATATTACTATACTTTGTAGGTATTACTTGAGTAAATGTATTTTTCCTTATCGCAGACTGTAGCAAATCTACAAAATATTGTAGAGAAACATTTGGATCACGTGAATTGTAAACGGGGTCAAAATTAAAATCATGTAAGTCAGTTTCAAGACTCGTCATATTGAGTTTAGTATAGCTTCGCATGCACTTATTTCTAGGTGAAGATATTTGCAATGTTAATAAAACAGCTTGATGATCGGAGTTGAGGGATGAAATAAATTGTCTCTTTGTTATTAATTTATATGAAACTAGCAGCCCGTCCCGGCTTCGCACGGGGTAGACAATTATTTATTTTTGGAAATTTGGATATAAAACACTTTTTTTCACAAATACCTATCTTACAGACGTGCACGCCCCACTCCTGTATTTCAGTGCCCCCTCCACCCCGCCCGCCGTGATGCCCGGCGCGCTTTTGAGACTGCATCGCAAACAACGGCCACGGCGCTATGGCGGTTTTGTTTACTGTTTAAATTTTTTAATTCGTAATATCTTTTGAATGGAAAGTCCAATTGAAATAATTTAAAAACTATTTTATAGTAGTTAAATGGTCTTGACCATAAAATAATTTATTTGGATAAGGATTAATATAAACACATAAATAGCATGGTTTGAATTTGGTTAGCATTTTCATTAATGTTTAAAATGAAAAAAGTTGTTGTAGTGACATAACTACAATAGTTGGACATATACTACCGCGGAGTTTTTTGTAGACATTATGATGTTCTTCAATATTGTTGTACATTATTTTGTTCTATCGCTAATAGTTTCGGCAGCGCATTCGACGAAAGACATTTTAAGACTCATTTTTCTACACCTTCGGTTACATTGTTCAAATTTTACCAAGGATCCCTAATTTTTTTCAAAATGAAATGTAGCCTATGTCAAATTGGAAGAATGTAGCATTCTATTGGTGAAAGAATTTTTTAAATCGGCCCAGTACTTTTTGAGCCTATTCATTACAAACATACAAACATACAAAAATAGGTACAAATCTTTCCTCTTTATAATGTTGCGCGCCACAATTGATATTCGTTACCACTAGCGCCATCTAGTATCGAGTAGAAGAACTAGTGTCAAGAACCTTCTAGAAGTTTCGATGATAGAACTTTCTAGAACTATCGACATCTGGTCAGTTGGGGCCGGAATGTACTCGAACATTCTAGATGTTTCTACAATAGAAGATTCTAGAACAATGTGAGGCCTATATAAGGCGGGAATGCTCCGCGAGCCGACACAGTCTTGGATAAGCGATACAAGCGAAAACATCGAAAGGAAAGCGATCTTCAAGTGCAACTTAGAAGTGATCAGTAGTGTAATTGTGTTTCATAATTAGTGTGAAGTTGTAATTGGTGTTTATAATTAAAGTGTCTATTTTTTGGTTATTTAATCGGCAGTTTTTAATTATTACGAACCCCAAGCTCGTAACAATTGGTGTCAGAAGTGGGATAATGCTCGGGGAGACAGCTGTCATCTGCAAATGGTTGTCCCTAAAGCTCGAGTGCCGGATGTTCTACAGCTGTACCATAATGATTGTTCAGGAGGTCATCTGGGAGTAAAACGGACTCTAATGAAGATACGAGAACGGTTTTACTGGGTCCACTGTCGGGACGATGTCGAGGACTGGTGTCGTAAATGTACAAGTTGTGCAGCTGTAAAGGGACCTCAGACACGTAGTAGAGGTGCATTGAAATTGTACAATGTTGGTGCACCATGGGAGAGAATAGCCTTAGATGTTGCTGGACCTTTTCCGGAAAGTGAAAGTGGTAACAAGTATTTCATGGTTGTGATGGATTACTTCACTAAGTGGCCGGAAGTCTTCGCCATTCCAAACCAAGAAGCTTCAACAGTTGCAGATAAACTGGTGCATGAAGTCTTCTGCCGTTTTGGAGTACCCTTGGAGATTCACAGTGATCAAGGAAGGAATTTTGAGTCCCAAATATTCCAGGAAACTTGTCGAGTTATGGGTACTCATAAAACTAGAACAACTTCTTACCACCCACAATCGGATGGAATGGTGGAAAGATTTAATCAGACATTGGAGAGATACCTGGCAAAAGTTGTGGAAAATCGGCAACGAGATTGGGACAAGCACATACAACCGTTTTTGTTGTCATATCGAAGCGCTGTTCACGAAAGTACATCGGTGACACCAGCTTTCGCAAACTTTGGAAGAGAATTACGGCTGCCTGCAGACCTGATCACCGGAATACCACGTGATGCCCCACGCAGTATAACCGATTATGCGAATGACTTGCGGAACAAAATGAATGACATTTATGAGCATGTCAGACAATCGGGCCAGCAAATGTCTGAAAAGATGAAAACCCGTTATGACCGCAAAATGAACAATAAAGGGTTCGACGAAGGCTCACTAGTGTGGTTGCACAATCCAGTCCGCAGCAAAGGGAAATCTCCTAAGCTTCAAGCTAAATGGGACGGACCGTACCGGATTGTGACAAAAATCAATGACGTAACCTACCGGATACAGAAAGGTGCAAGAGGTACTCCTAAGATCGTCCATGTGGATCGACTGGCGCGTTATTATGGGGCCGATAATGCTCGGGACGAGCATGTCTTAGGAGGGGGCAGTGTTGCGCGCCACAATTGATATTCGTTACCACTAGCGCCATCTAGTATCGAGTAGAAGAACTAGTGTCAAGAACCTTCTAGAAGTTTCGATGATAGAACTTTCTAGAACTATCGACATCTGGTCAGTTGGGGCCGGAATGTACTCGAACATTCTAGATGTTTCTACAATAGAAGGTTCTAGAACAATGTGAGGCCTATATAAGGCGGGAATGCTCCGCGAGCCGACACAGTCTTGGATAAGCGATACAAGCGAAAACATCGAAAGGAAAGCGATCTTCAAGTGCAACTTAGAAGTGATCAGTAGTGTAATTGTGTTTCATAATTAGTGTGAAGTTGTAATTGGTGTTTATAATTAAAGTGTCTATTTTTTGGTTATTTAATCGGCAGTTTTTAATTATTACGAACCCCAAGCTCGTAACAATAATATTAGTGTAGATAGATAATTTGAGACAATTTATTTCATCCCTCAACATTTATGGCGACCGTGACAGGACTGAATTTTTATTATCATAATATCGACTTTCATCCCTCAACAATCGGTACCAATGTTGGATAGACTTTTCGATTTTATAAGAATATGATCTAAACAAGAGTTGGGTGATAATGAGCTGGTAATAGTCCATGAAATGAGCAAATGTTCAGGTAATTTTCCGAATGAGTATCGATTTTTTCGTTAGCAATGTTTATGTTGATTTCACGTACCAGTACGATATTTTTAAACGAAGACAATTTTTCTAAGTTACTGTTAAGCGAATCCAAAAACCCATGAATACTTTGTGATGGAGGCCTATAAATAGCCATGATTACTGTATCGGGAAACATTTTAATTATTAAGCAGTTGCAGTCTAGGAAATAGGGTTCATCTACGTTAGTTACGTCCCAGCATCGCGAAAAGCAATATTTTGTAAAAGGTAATGAGCAAGTGACATTAGGCTATTGTAACTTAGATAAATTACAAACTCTCTCACTAAAAAGTTAAAAATAAAAACTAAACGACAACGGCTTCCGTAATGAAAGTTGTTTTTCACTTTGTATCGTTTTTTTATTTGTACTCGGTTGTTTTTCTTTTGTAAGAAAGTTTTTTATATTTTTTTCTTATTAACGACCGACGTTTCAAAATGTATCAAAAAGATGTTGTCGTCGCTGTTTAGGCATTTCGTTCGCGAACAAAGACTCGTGACACAACACTACGCCGCTCTAGTGCCGCGCGATCTGCCCGCTGGCTTCGAGACCGGGTCCGCGTTACCGCGCAATCGCTGACTTCGAGACCGAGGCTTAAGAGAAGGAGAAGAGTATAAAGTCTGAAAGTGGAACTGTTCTGCTGACTGAAAAGTTGTGTGGAAATAGGTTGTCATGGTATGGAAATGTGATGTATGTGGAAAATGTTGTGAAGAAAGTTTTAAGTATGAATATGGATGGCTATAAGAGTACGGGAAGACCACAGAAACGATGGATGGACTGTGTGAAAGTGTACTAGTTAATTAATGTTAAGGGAAAGAGACCTGAGCAAGCATGGCCAAGCCAATAGGCGCTTTTTAACCGACTTCAAAAAAAGGAGGAGGTTCTCAATTCGGTATATTACTTTTTTTATGTTTGTATAATTTATCGTAGCACGGCACGTCACGTTATTAGCATGGAAAATGTATACAGTGTGTTAGTCATACTTTTCATGACAAAAAAGTTATATTTTCAATTTCAGATTTTTTTCCATGTTCTAACAAAACCAACATCAAACTAAAATTATGGCACAGAATAATAATGCAACCTGTAAACGTCGAGTACGGCCCTGGCATGACACTCAATAAAATATATTGCCTCTCGGTCATCAATTACGCGTCTATCGAATGAGCAAATGTGTCGAGTGCTGGGCTACAGCGCGCATCGATCCTTACCACCGCTGCACGCTGCCGCGCTGCATGCATAACATTAGCGACGAGTGCTGTGACACGACAGTGTGACGCCGCGCCGACGGGATTTAGTGGAGGGTCAGGAACCACTGAGCGTTTGCATAGTTAGTGTTTGATTTGAACTTGAAATTATTTAACGTATGAGTTCTTAGATGTCTGATAAATATTAGTTGGGAGCCATATTCGTGGATTATTGGTGGTGCTTCGGATATTGGGCAAATTAGCAGATGCCTATTCCTTAATTTGAGTATGATTACGAAAACCGATCATAATATTTCCATATTTATTTAAATTCCTTCATTTATTTTCTATAGTGCATTGACATATATTATATTACTAGGAAATCATTGCTATAGTCTGAATCATTTGATCTGACTTTGTTTCCGTACGTCTTTTTCGGGTAACCACTGAAAGTCAGCGCTGTGCTGTGGGTTCCTTATAACACAGCATCATGCCGAGTGCCTTCTTGTCACAGTCACATGTGCAGCCAGCAGATAATTATATTTTTCCTTATTATTAGAATTAATTATCTTTTTGTATGCACGTGTTACCTATTTTTCTTTCTTTCTATATTTGAAAACACCAACTCGGTCCGTTAGTGTACTTAGAATGAACGTGAAATAATATCATGTTCTTTGATCGTGGGTACAGTCATGAATTTATAGGTACTTTGAGCTAATTTATGTCAAATTAAGTCATTCACCAAAAGCTTTCTGTCGAGTTAGAGTAGTATTGTCAAGGCACCAAGCCGTCAAGCCGTCATTCCCGGCTATCAAGCCTGTCGGTCAGTAAACGAAGTTGTCTGTTCGTCAGCCGGTAAATTATTCGGAAGTTTGACACGTAGCAAATGCACTGATAACTACTGCATACTAATCGAATGTTTTAGCGCAATTAATTACAACAGGCCCGTTATACAAGCCTTTAAAACGTTCATTGCTGATGGAAACAAAGAAATTACAAATTATCCCATATTAAGAGCAAAAACTATTAGGGATGAAGCAACTTGAAGAGTACAAGGAGACCAAAAAGAAATTAGCTACTTGAAAATGTGACGATATTGCAAATGAGAGCAACGTGGAAATTAGAAAAGCCCTTATTTAGAGTATTTAATCTGGGCGAAGCGACTGGGTAGGTACTTACTCCCTAGCAAGTATTAGGGGTCTTGCTCCCTACTTGTATCCTTGTGTCATGGTGTTGACGTGATCTCATTGCTAAACAAAATGAGAGCGTGGAAATGAGAATTAATTATTCATAATTCATAAAAAAATACTATTTCCGAGAACTGCCGATATTAGATACAGTAATTTCGGTGGTGACGATAGTTCAGCGATCGGCACCCGGTTACACAAATTCGTCTTAACACTGGACGTCTTTTAGCTGAGATGATGATAGTTATGTTGATGCTGATTATTTTGTCGAGAGTGCAATTTTGAAGAAGTACTAGGAGTGCATAAGAAACTTGGCTCTTGCAAACGTTATAAAGACTACTTATTTGATGAGGATATAAGACACGTGGGCTTCGCCTCAGTGTTACCGTGGGAGATAATTACTCTGTGTAGAATTGGCGGAGTAAACACGTTTCATTCACTGACACAAACAAATAATCATTCCATCTGTCTGTGTTTTGAAATAACAACCAATTGCTAAAGGCAGTTTAGTGCTTGATCGATTTCAACTTTGGAGGATCAAAATGTCGCCATTCTTCCCGTATACTTATTCAGTCGATGAAAGTTCCCAAACTGTATGACTCAACTGTTACATAAATTATTTGGACGTTTTGTTTATCAGCTATTCGTATTCACACAATGTTTCTCACACTAACGTCTATATTTCCTCAACATATAAATCGTTCCCCGCTATCGTAGCAACACGTTGGAGCATGTCGTCCTTAGCGCGCCGCTTATCACCGGTTATCGCCGTCTTATAAATAATAAAAATAAAAATGGTTTATTGGTAAAACAAGTCGAAATAGGTCTTCAGTTGGATACCTTTTTTTTAAGTACATGCACTTGATAAGAGCGCGTTGTGCCCTTTCCATAAATTCTAGAAATAAAGAAATAAATTCATAAAAAAAACTAGAAATTTTGGTTTGGCTGCACCACCCCAGACAGGTATACAATAAGAAGGTACTGACTGGACTAGTGCAACATAAATCATCTTAAGGAAATCTTTTTGATGGCCTGAATGATTAAAGGTAGGTTTGGGAACGACGTATCTAAGAGTCCTGAACATCCAGCTTAATTTCCTGACTCTATTTGCAACCTGCTCAATGTGTGGGTACCATGATAGTCTCTGGTCCACGATAACACCTACGTACTTAATATGAGGTACTTTGTTGATTTTTGAGCAGTTACAACTATTGCGATTATCGTTGTTGCAAGTATGAATTGTTAAATTTAAATCTACCTCTGGTTGTGTACGTTGGCAGACACTGAAGCAAATGTAATTTGTTTTTGTGATGTTTAATGTAAGTAAATTTATTGTTAACCACTTGGCGATTTCAGTCAAGCCTGTCTCAGTACTAAGTTTAACATTCTGTCAAGTATCACCAGTGAAAACTACAGCGGTATCATCCGCGTAAGAGAAGACTTTTGCGTTTGCAATATTAATGTTACAAAGTTCCTTGACGTAAATAAGGAACAGTGTAGGTCCCAAAACGCTTCCTTGAGGGACGCCGTATGATGTGTTTGCGTCTTCACTAGTGTACTGACCCACTCTAACCCTCACCCCTTGAAAAGGCTAAGAGGCATTCCGCGAACTGCGATACATTCCAGCTTCCTTACAAGGATTGGGACAGAGACGGTGTCAAAGGCTTTTTTTAGATCTAAGAATATAGTAATACATTTTTTCCCTTTGTCAAGCTGTTCAGTTATATGAGTACTTAGTGCAGTAACTGCATCTTCAGTGGAAATCCCTCGACGAAAGCCAAATTGTGACTAAGATAGTACGTTGAAATCTTTTAGGTATGTTAAAAGCCAGCCAGTGCAAGTTTTTCTATTATTTTTGATAAAGAGGGTAATTCAGATATGGTCCTAAAGTTTGAGATATCGTCTCTGTCCCCACTCTTGAACACTGGCGTAATAATGGCTAGCTTTAAGGAAGTCGGGAAGATGCCTTCACCAAAGCAAATATTAGCAAGATGTGTAATTATGGGAACAACCTCCTTTCTCATACATTTTAAAAATGCAATAGAAACATTATCCCAACCAGACGCACTGTCAGATTTAAGACTCATTAGGATATGATTAACTTCATCATCGTCAGTGTCCAATAATACGAAGGAGTTGGGTTGAGTTCGTTGTAGATAGTGTAGGTCATTTTGATCATACGGGGCCCCCATCTGGGAGGACTCCCTCCGAAGGAGGGAGAACGCCACCGCGTTGCGTTCGCCCCAGAGGGCCATAGCTCAGCGGGTTGCGCGGGCCTACCGCACGGTCGGCTGTGCAGCGGCGTGCGCTCTGGCCGGCACCCCGCCTTGGGAGCTCGAGGCGTGGGTGCTCGCCAGAGTGCACGAATGGACGGCGGGGCGGAGGGCGAGAACGCCCCGCCCCGGAAGAGCGGGAGGCCGTCCGGCGGGAGGCGAGGGACGCCATCGTCGTCCATTGGACGGCGGACCTCGCCACCGCAGCCTTCGGCTGCCGAACCCTCGACGCGCTCGGGCCGGTCCTGCGGGACTGGCTCGAGCGTCGGTACGGGTTCTTCTCGTTCCGTCTGGTGCAGGTGCTGTCCGGGCACGGCTGTTTCGGATCGTACCTGCACCGGATCGGACGGGAGGCGACGCCGTCGTGTCACGGCTGTGGCGCGGCGGAGGACACGGCGCCGTACACTCTCGAGGTGTGCCCGTCGTGGTCCGAGCCGCGCCGCAGTCTCACGGCGGCGATCGGAACGGACCTCTCGCTCCCCGGCGTGGTCAACGCCACGCTGGGGGACGAGGGGTCCTGGGCGGCAGTCGCCTCCTTCTGCGAACATGTCATGTCCCAGAAGGAGGCGGCGGAGCGCGAGCGGGAGGAAGACCCTCTCGCGGCGCGGCTCTGAAGGCGGAGGAGGGGTCGAAGAAGACGTCAGCATGACGGTCATCTCCGACTCCTCCCAGGTGGAGGCCAGCAGGCGACGGGTGCGGGGGCACCCTCGCTTGCATCGCACGCGCCTCCACCAGTGTCGGACGGGAATGGCCAGGTGTTCCCGGCCATTACCGTCGCCCCCCAGCTACCGCACGGGGGGCCCGCCAGCTAGGCGGGCATGCGCCGGGAGGGTCGTGGAAGTAAAGGCTGAGCCGGTTTCCTATGACCCTCCCATCATGGCGACGAGGGAACACCGCTGAGATTCAGTGGGTATACTGCCACTCTGGCAGGGAGTCCCACATACTACGTCTCGTCCCCCGACGAGCGGAGATGCATAAAGCATTTCTCAGCGACAAAAAAAAAAAAAGGTCATTTTGATCATAGTTGAAAGTTGGCTGGATTTTTTGAGCAAGGCTCTTACCAATGTGCGCCAAATATTCGTTAATATAATTAACTGATTCTAAAATAGTCGATTTTATATTAAGTAAGTCTGTATTGCAATTATTATTGTCAGGTTTTTTTTGTGAAAGTTATAGTTTTTATGTTCTTCCAAAGTAATTTATTGTTAGCAACTGATTTTGTAATTAATTCTCTCTCATATGTTCTTTTTAATTTCTTGATAAGATTGTTACAGTGATTCCTATAATTAATATATGTTATTTTTAATATGTCGTTGTATGGATCTCTTTTATTATCTTTTTGTAACTTATTACGAATTTTGATACAACGTAAAATTCCTGGGGTTACCCATGGTTTTATAATGCGCTTACTGTTAGGAATTTTAGTAAGAATTGTATTTTTATTGATGGACTCCGTTAATTTGTTTACTAGTAGGTTTGTTAGAGTTTCAGGATCATTACAAAAAAGTAAATCTACTAGATTACTTTCTTGCACATACTTAAGTGCTTGCTCAAAATCGACAGTGGATCTACTTTTGTTAGCGAATGGGGTATTTTTTGTTTTGATAGGGATAGAAGTGTACTGTAGTGATCTGTAATACTAGTGTGTAAGATAGCGATGGATGCTGAGATTTTTTGTTTGTTTATTTTCAGCACAAAATGGTCCAAACAGTTTTCATTCCTGGTAGCTAGAGTATGTCCAGGTAATATTCCATACAGGGATAGCGTACCAAGGTAAGTAGTTCTGTTTCTGTGTTCATAGGAAGAATCTGTATCTTTTGGTCTAATGTTTAAATTAATGTCTCCTAGAGATTAATGTCATCTAGATAAGATGGGAACTTAAGGAACTGTTAAAAGCCTCAGTATTTACGTTTGAAGGGGATCTATAAATGCATAATACAATATTATTCAGTATGTCCAGCTGCAAACAAGACGCCTGAGATAATTTAATTTCCTTAACTTTAGATTTTAAGTTATTTTTAATATAGACAACTACCCCATCGTTTTGGTTCAACTGGTGGGACGTATTATAGGACGAGTAATTATTGAGATGAGAAATAATTTTTCCAGGAGTTAGTCGACATTCAGTTAGTATAATAACATCGGTTTCGAACTTAAAATTCGAAAGAGTTATCAAATCAAATCAAAATCGTTTATTTGCTTAAAATGTGGTAGGTACAAAAGATGATATGTAAAATTGTAGTGCAAAGACACATTCCGCCAGGGCAGCGGGATTGTCCGAAAGGGTTACCGCTGCCCCGGAATATAAAGGGCTAAGGAAGGAACACGGATGGGTTTTAGTCAGTAAGAGTCTGACACTCCCTTCCGCTCCACCCAGAGCGGGAGGGGTCATTTGATGATTTCCCATCCTTTAAAAAAAAAAAAAAAGACACATTCCGCCATGTAATGATGGCATGCAAATATTTAATACATGAAGTAGGTAGGTTTGTATTAACAAAATGTAGTAATATTTTACTAATAACGTAGTTAACTGAATTAACATAGGAACAAATAATTAAAAAACTATTACAATGCATTTCTGAAGTGGTAGGACTGACAAGATTTTTTGTTCAGAAATTCTCCTACAGAATAAAAACTATGCAATATCAACCATTATTTCAAAATTACACAGAATTTTTTGTAAGGTAGTTCAGCAGTGCGATTCTGTAACCATCTCACCGTGAAAACTTAGGTGAAGTGAGCGTGGAGTGAGCTGTCATTAGTGTCAATCCCTATAGCATCAGATAGAATGACAGCTCACTTCACGCAAGTTTTCACGGTGAGATTTTTACAGAATCGACATGCTGTTATCCAGATAGGTAATGAATTATATATTAGTGGCGTCATATACACGCAGCTGGGCCTGAATAGTTCTATCCTAGGTACAGGGATTTTAAATAAATACTGTGTGACTTTTCGTTTGTTAAAATTATTTTTGGCTTCAAAGAGTTTATAATTAAGTTTAACAAATTTTGCGATTTCATAAATGTAAATGCAAGGAACGGTAAGAAGGTTATGTGATTTAAACACTGGTCTACAAGATTCAGACCAGTCCATGTTAAAGATTGTACGAATACCTTTTTTTTGTGCTATTAGTATTCTAGATATTTCCGTGGAATTTCCCCAAACAATAATACCATACCGAATAATGGAACAAATATAGGCGTGATACACCATCAGCGCAGTTCGTTTAGATGTCTCATCCTTAACTTTTTTTAAAGTATAAACAAATCTATTTATTTTCATACATATTTCGTCAATATGTTCTTTCCAGGTGAAGTGTTCATCGAGTGTTATCCCCAGAAATTTTGTTTTGTGTACTTGTTCGACTAATTGGTTTCTATAGGATATTTTAAGTTGGAGGCATTGTATGAAATCGTCAAAATTACAAGAAATACTCCTTATATTTTAAGCGACAACAGTAAAGTCATTTCTTTTTATATTTATGCGTTTAGCTAACTCCGAACAGTCACATTCAATACAATTTTAATACTATCTATCTCATTAAGGGTTTGCAGTGAGTCACCCATTAAATACATTTATCGATAGAAAGGACGTGTCATCAAGTTGTGCTATTACTAAAATAAAACTATTATGGTTTATCTCAGTTTTATAGAGAATTAGAAACCGTTTTTTTATAGTGTATTTAAGTGTGCAATGAATTGTTGCTGGTATGTTTTTGAGTTGGTATAAGTAAGTGGATATGTGTTGTGTATGCAAGTGAATAATTATCGTAATTAAGTAATATATACGCGGAATAAGTTTGCAGTAACGAAAGAACAAGCTGTGTAAGTATATAAGTAAAATGTGAGTTATTATAGTTTTTATGATATAAAGAAAAAGTGTATACACAAACAAAGAGAAAATTTCGAGAAAAGATTACATGGTAGCAAAACAGAGGTGATCTTATCAAATTATATAAAGTAGGCAAGTGCAGCCAAAAACAGAAAAACAATAACATGTCTTCCTGTAGTAACCAACTTAGATTCATTAGGAAATCGATATATCTTAGTCATTTACTGATTTTCAGCTGATGTATCTGTTGCTCATTTCTAACAGTTATGGTCGGCGAATGTTCATCTTTCTTTAGTAAAACCTTCCCATAAGCGGTCCAGCAAAATTTATATTCACCCGATTTGGTTAAGTCCCGAGCAAGGAAATGCAATCGGGAACCCTTTGCAGTGAGATGCTCAGAGAGGAAGATATGAGTATCTTCCTGCGATTTCAAGCCTAGATGCTTGCAGTATAACTTGGATTTAAACTTAATAATAAATGCCTTACCCATTTTCATAATTTCTGACTTAATCAGGGTGGAACTGGTTTCAACAATTATTGGCGTGTTAATTATCTCACTGTTCTTCGAACGTGTTCAAAAAAAATGCCTTTTATATCGTGTTTTGTGAAAGTCTAGGTTTTTAGCGAGAGACGTAGCCATTTCAATCAGGTCTTCTTTAGTTTCGTTTGCTCTTCTAGGTACATTTTTTATTACAAAATTGGTCTTCTGATTGCTGGTTTGCATCATTTCAAGTTTACCCAAATGTCCTGTTTTTGGTATTGTTCGTCAAATCGTTGAGCTCCTTAAGTTCTGAGTTGAGCTGCACGGTTACTGACAAATGCGTGAACTGACTGGACAGGTCCACTCAATCTGTGTAGTTCTTTCCTTAAAATACCATTTCAGACACCAATCTACATGGTCCTCAAAGATTATGTCCGGATTTTTATATACCGTACACATTGACATTGATGAATTTTATATATACAACTAGCTTCCGCCCGCGGCTTCGCCCGCGAGGTATGTCGATAAAAACTATCCTATGTCCTTCCCCGGGAAGCAATCTATCTCTCTGCCAAATTTTATCGAAATCCGTTCAGTGGTTTAGGCGTGAAAAGGTAACATACAGACAGACAGACAGACAGATTTACTTTCGAATTTATAATATTAGTATGGATTATAAAAGTAAACCTAAATACCTACCTAATAAAAAAAAGAAACTGAATAACAGAAAATAAAATACCTACCTACCTAAATAAACCTATTTCTGATGATAACTAATCTAAACTCTATAAATAAACAAAATCCCTAAAAACTAATATCTATACGAATGAGTAATCCTACCTAACAGTTTTATAAAATAACTTTCGCCACATATCCCTATAAATGATGAATATCTGAACCTATACCTACGAGTATGTCTCTAAAATAGGCCTAGGTACGATCTGATTATGATCTAACGACCGCTGTAATGATGTAAACTGATTTCCTCTGAATAACCGTTACTGAATTATCATCGCAATGATATTGGGGGTGTCCCCCCAAAGTGGCCTCCAACCTCTCCATATAGCCACCCCGACCCTCGCATCTGAATTCTGGTCTGATTTGGTATCATTTCTGAATCTGATCGCTGTTAAAACAATACACACACACATCAACAGTATTGAAATGCAATATAGAATGAATATCCAGAAAATCTGAAGATATGCACTGAGAAAGAACAAGTTCGCTCACCAATATACTGCTAGCTCCAACCATCAGGCGCCAAGTGAGTCGGGCGCGCGCGCGCCGTTCATCTCCGCGCGCTACCCCCTCTCTCTCCCACCTCACGCCACGTCTTAACTACATAGTCATTATCTGTAGGTACCTATATCTTCGCATTCGCGACAATATCCTACGGTCACTACGTACACTATCAAATATACTACCCATACTTTAAAATTAAAATCTA
Source organism: Gortyna flavago (assembly GCA_963669345.1). Classification (NCBI taxonomy): domain Eukaryota; kingdom Metazoa; phylum Arthropoda; class Insecta; order Lepidoptera; family Noctuidae; genus Gortyna; species Gortyna flavago. The sequence goes on from OY770149.1 coordinate 165,916, forward strand.
TACCTACGACTTATAAAAATAAACCTAAATACGAGTAACTCTACCTTAAACTGTACTGTACAGTAAAAACTAAAAGGAATAAAAAGGTCGCACTGAAAAGCACTGTTTAGAATTGCAAGTACAATAGCAGTTAAAACATACAATTTATAGAATGCTAATAAGAACGAACGCTCGCCACTCGACACGTCCGTTCAAATCAAAGTTCAAAAAATGTATGATGCGCGCGCTCAGACTCCGATCGGACGAACGGTGCATGCCAAATTCAACCTTCAGCACTACATTTACAGTGCGGGTGACGTAACCTACGACAAACTTATTATTTGCGGTTGGTACATTAATCGGGTCTAGGGATCGAACCGCAAAATTAAGTTTGTTTTTTATTGTATATACTTTTCCGAATAAAAAGTACCCGGTGTGGTGCCCAGGATATTAAAGAATAATTATACCAAGTTTCATCGTAATCGGACCGGTACTTTTTGCGTGATGCCTGAACAAACAGACAGACAGACAGACAGACAAATATTTTTTTATCATATTTTTGGGTTCGGTGTGGGTCTAGTAACACCCCCTGCCATTAATTTTTTTGATATTTTCAATGTACAGAATTTTCACTTTTACATATTTATTATAAGTATAGATATAGATGACATGAATATTTACTTTGTAAAGTCTTTTTTTTTGTCAATTATGGCAGTTTGAGTAATTTACGTGGCCTACCCAAATGTCCTTTCTTTGGTATTGTTCGTGGAATCGTTGAGCTCCTCAACTTCTGAGTTGAGCTGCACGATTTTTGACAGATGCGTACACTGACTGGACAGGTCCGCTCAATCTGTGTAGTTCTTTCCTCAAAATACCATTTCAGACACCAATCTACATGGTCTTCACATGATCTGACCAAGATTTTGTCTGGACTTTAAAAAAAAGAGACTGTGACCTCTGAGTTTGTTTCGGCCTTTCTTCTCAGAATAGTCAAATAGGAAACGCCGACCTCATCTAGTTTAAAAAAATATGATTGACGTGTAAAAGTGTTTGTACAAACCTACTTACAGAAAATAAATCATTTATCCTCTAGAAATTTGATGCAATTTTTGTCCTCTTTAGCCTGGCTTTCTACTTGCTCAATTTTCTTTCTAAAATCTTTATTTTGGGCAGTAAGAAAAGCAATATTTTGTTATTAGATTTCTGGATTTCGTTTAAAGTATTAGTAATGCGCTGAGTCTCTTGTTCATGTTTTTGGGAGAAGAGGCCCAGCATCTTTCTAATCTCTTCCTTGAACTCCCCTAACTGCTTATCAAGGGAGTCATACATGTCATCTCGGCATCTCTTTATCCGCTGGAACACATAGTTTGGGGTTGTATTTAGCTCCGACTGGTTAACGTCCGTTTCCGATAGCGACTTGTTCATTGTTTACTCCACAAGTATTAGGACACCAGGAACATAAAGATGTAATTTGAGTAGGTGGGGCAGGCGCGGTGCGTTGTCCAGTTGCGTGATATATGGGTGTGGCTGGTGCACAAACCAAGTTGGCGAACGTGCGTTAGCGCACGGGGGCGGGATCAGCTACGGTGAACCTGGTACCAGGCGCACACGTACAACGTTGTCGTACGTAGCGTTTGACAACGTAGTACCGATACCTCCACAGTGTTATGCACTCCTATTTTTTTATAACTGAATTTGAATAGTAAACTTTTTAAATAATATTTATAAACAATAACGACAGTACGGTACTGAGAACGCGTTAGAACTTTAAGGCGCGGCGGTCCGAGGGAAGAGGAGAGAGTCTTACACGCGCAACTGGCGCAACACGCTTCGGCATCACCCTGTATCTACAGCTCACGACGCGCCTAGCAGTCAATTAGTAGGCATACGTGTTAGATAACACGTATTAATTGAATATAGGAAGAGGTCCTAGTTACATCATGTATCGAATTTGTAAAACTATGATCAACTGCGATGGAATGATAAGGAACATGGAGTTTATTAGATGTTGGCGCCAGTCTGCATATAGAAAGTTAAGAAGAAGGTGTAGACACTTTTCTTTCTGAGGATATTTCGCTAAAACATAATAAAGTGCGTAATTAAAAGTGTGCGGACAGTGGATGTTCGTAGGTGTCGCAGGTGATGTCGCATGGGATGTCGCATAATTGCTGTGCCATACTATTGCTGTGGCTCGTACAATTGTGCATGTCGTTTAAATTTTTATTAATATACTTACTTAGTGTTTATCATTTAATTGTGCTTCTGTATTTCTAATTCTGTGTTGCAACCAATAAATAATTCATCTAACAATCAAAAATGATTACCTAGGGAACTCTTCCCCCCGCAGTGACGGCTGTCATGGAAATGATTTCCTAGGGATCTCTTCCCCCGTAGTGATGGCTGTCATGGAAATGATTTCCTAGGGATCTCTTCCCCCGTAGTGAGGGCTGTCATGGAAATGATTTATTTCCTAGGGAACTCATCCCCCCGCAGTGAGGGCTGTCATGGAAATTATTTCCTATGGATCTCTTCCCCCCACAGTGAGGGCTGTCATGGAAATGATTTCCTAGGGATATATTCCCCCGCAGTGAGGGCTGCCATGGAAATGATTTATTTCCTAGGGAACTCATCCCCTCGCAGTGAGGGCTGTCATGGAAATGATTTCCTAGGGAAAACTTCGCCCCGCAGTGAGGGCTGTCATGGAAATGATTTCCTAGGGAACTCTTCCCCCTGCAGTGAGGGCTGTCATGAACATGATGGCAGCGGGGTTTGGCTTTACGGTTAAACGTTTCAGTGACATCATTCGCCAGTAAATTGCAAATGCTATGTGGCGGCCACCGCTCTTCTAGGAAACCAAAAGAGGCTCAACATTATGACGATTGGCTATTAATTTTCAACTGCGCAGCAATCAGCGGAACATCGAGTGCGGTGTTGATTGTCGGGCAACGCTTAGTAAATCTGTGTCCATATTTGTGATATTTCAAGGGACAATACTCCGTGACAACGGGACGGTACAAGGCGCTCCTTGTACCGTCCCGTTGTCACGCAGTATTGTCGTTGTAACTCGCTAGTTATGCTAAGTATGGAGTCGTAATATGGTGAGTGCACGTCAGGAGGCCTTTGAATATATCGTTGAGTGACACTAAGGCTGATAACACATTTAGAAAGCCGCGTGTGTGCACAGCGCTTGCCTAATGTGTTAACAGCCTAATATTTAAGTACGTAGCAAGTAGCGTAGTAACATAGCATATATAATGTTAAATTGTTTAATAACACCTAGAACTGTAAGTATTTTTGTAATTGGATTTTGTCTGTTATATAAACATTTATTGTTTGTTTATGTTCAGATCTCGGGAGCAGGACGCTGAGGTCCCGGTCCTTTGGAAGGCGTCCGAGGGGCCGACGCGACGACAATTGGCAGAGGCCGTTTAGGCAATCTTAAATGGAATGAGGCACCAACCGAACATGTCCCTATATTCACTATGCAAAGATAACCCCCGCTTGGTGCAGGACTATTGCAGAACATAGAAACAAAACACACTGGGCTATGGATTGGTGTGGCTATAGTGGATTGGTTACCTAGAACTACTACGACTATGTCGCCTGATTGTTATTTTAAGCTGTTTTTGTCCTGCGTTTTATTCTCTGTCACGGCGTTGAGCCCGGCGTCTATGGCGTATGTTGCAAGTTACAAGCCGGTCGCAGCTTTACATGCTCAACAGGCGCCAGACATGTTCAGATTCACAGTTAGCAGATGTGATGTTTAAACGGAGATAGAACGGGGAAATGACGGAGTATTTAACTGTCTCTAAGTGTTGGTTGTATTAGAATTAAAGGTACGGTTTCTTCTTAATTGCGCTTAATAGATATTTATATTTCTTGGGTAGAATTACTTGACATTGTCTATGAGTCTTGATATTTTCCCACGGTTTCCTGGGTGCAGTCAGAGAGTTGTATTGATGATTTTAATGATTATATTTCTGTAAATACTTTGTTACTGTCGCGAATCTTCAATCAATCATTTTGATCAAAATACAACCTGCCACTAATCTGCAAATTGCACAAATTGCAAACAACTTAAGAAAATTTGAATTTAACGGGCTACGTATCGCATAGCACAAACTACAAAACTGATCAACGGTTTTGTAGGGTGATTGAACGTTCAATTAAATTCATTGATATTTATACATCAATGATTAAATTAGTTGATAATATAAGTGTGTAGAAGGAAGCTTTTAACCTACAACCGCTTTTAAAACTTTGACTACCGCTATCCATACTCCTCATTGGTTTTGAATATAAATCCAGCGATAAAGTAATCTCTTAACAAAGCACTGTTCACTATCATAAATGTAAACAGAAGCATCAACAGCTTGCTAACGTCGACTGACACTGACGTGTCTAACTTTGTTATTATCTGTGCTCGAACTGTCATGGCCACTGACTGTTGTGTGAACCAGTGTGAACACAGTGTGCTCTAGCGCAAGGGATTACAGGTAAATACTTGATGCTTTTATAATTTTTGTACTGACGCTTTTACGCCAAACTTAAGGCAAGAAATAACTCATAAATTTTCGAATTTTAGTTGACCGTAACCAACACGTCTTTATCTAATTACAATCATCTGGCTCACCTTTTTTTTGGGCGTCAAATTATCAAATAACTTCTCCCGCTTTGGACGGAGCGGGAGGGACATGTCAGATTTTTACTGACTAAAACCCATCCCTGTTTCTTCAGTTGCCTGTGCCAGGGGCCACGGTAACTCTTTCCAACAACCCGCGACCCTAGCAGGCATCGGCCCTAGTGGACCCCATCAGTTAGTGCTGACATCTCTTTGAGGTACGCGTGGAACACAACCCGCCGTCGCTCCGGGCCTGGTCCTTACCGGACGGCGGGCTCCCCATTGCTCGCCGTCCGCAGGCCCGCGCCTATGGTGGTCGGGAATCGGCTCTCGACTCAAGACGCCTAGGGCGTCTCCTGCGGCGACTAGGGGCGTGAGGGCGCAAAGATTGCCTCTCCCTTACGCGCTCCGTCGGTGGTCGGAGGTGACGGCTTCCCATGCACTCTTGCTCCGTACTATGGCCTGGAACAGGGCCGGACGCGAGAGATCGCCGCTGAGGACGCGTTGGTGCTCTGCCCAAGCCGGGAAGACCTCCACCGTATGCTCTACCGTGTCTTACGGGCGATCCACACAATGGTAACACCCAGGCGTTTCCTTTCGCCTTATCCGGAACAGGAACCTCCCGGAGCAACCATGTCCGGTGAGGACCTGCGTCAGGCGGCGGGTGAGGACGCTGTGGCGCCTCTCCAGCCACTCTTCAAAAAGGGAACTTATCTCCGCAATTGTGGCGTGCCCACATCTGGCTCACCTCAGTTAAGTATTTAACGTAAAAATTACCTGGTGTTTTCAGATCAAAGTGCTAATGCCGTGTACTTCACAGATGCAGATTGAAATCATATATCTGACAAAAGTTAAGCTTATTGCAGTTAATATTGAGCCTAGATCTTGTATTCCCCACAGGTTGCTAAAACTCACCTGTCAAACAGCTCAGCACAATTACCGTAAAAACAAGTAAACAAGCCCCGTTTAATTGACGCGCGACTACGACGCTATGTACCTACTGACGTTTACACGTCACGATACGATCTGATAGGTCCGTAGTAGTAACCAAGGAAGACAAAATTATAATGGTTGAACTTAACTAAGAAGCTAAAGTAAAGTCCGTTTCACGAAAGAAGTCTCGCAGACGCGGCGCTACAGGCATGTAACGGAGACATACATCTTTATTTATTTATTTAAGTATCTCAACGTTATAATACAGACACTGGTTATTATAATGCATAATACCTAAATATAGAAAGGTGTCTGAGGCAAGAGGGTTGTTGTAGGAATGTTGCTAATTGTATAATATAATATAGTTCCACATAATGCCGCGGGACTTCTTTCGTGAAATGGACTCTAACTGCTTATTTCAAGTTAAGAGTCAAACGTAAGCGATGAGTTAGGGTAGATGAGTGCACCTAAATCCTAATGGGTGCTTTAATGGTGGGAATTAGCTCAACTCTGACACATTCATTGCCTTAAATGATAGTTCTGCCAACAAAGTCTCGAAACCATGGCTAATATAAATACAATGCATTCTCAAAACATCACCATTAATTCTAAGACTTTATACTTTTCCCTACATTTGGAACCATCCTAGAATCGGTAATTCTAAAAGCATATTGTCACAACAAATTTCATCAATTTAGCTGAAGTAACAAATGACGATGCTATTAAAATCTTCCTAATTGGTGACAAATTGTACGACAGTAAAGCTCCTCCCACGTGCCGCGCACGACGAGTGCACGACACAACACGGCGACGACAGCGACTGTCTCCAACTTTGATCGTTACTTAGTGGTGCCCTACCCCCAAGCTCGTACTCCTATGCGCATGCTCACGAATCGTGAAAAAAAAATCTGCTGTTTCCTACATTTATGTTCGCATAACTCGTCAAAATGTAGGGAACGGCTGTTTTTTTTTCGCGTTTTCAGGTTTGGTCCCTTAGTAAAAGTTGAGTACAATCTCCCATTTCGATTTGTCGCATGTATTCAATTTCAACCTGTATATTTATTCAAAAATTATAAAGCTTGAAAATTATAACAGTTTTGCTTAAATAAAAATTATATTGCTAAGACTTACGTGCCTGAACTAGGTAATCCTGTGTTTCAGGCAAGAAGAGCTAACGATGAGGTTTATAAAAAAACGTTTTACAAAAAAAAAAAATCACAACAAAGTGAAAAATAACTTTAATTTCGGAAGTCGGTGTCATTGGTTCTGCATTTTCGGTTATCGACACCGACTTTCGAAAAGTTTTTTTTTTGTGTTTTTTTTTTTGGAAGTCGGTTTTATTTGTAAAAAAGTTTTTTATATTTCACTTTTTAGTGGGAGAGTTTGTAATTCATCTAAGTTACAATAGCCAAATGTCAACTGCTCATCACCTTTTACTAAATATTGATTTTCCCAATGCTGGGACGTTAATTGTTGAGGAGTTCTCCTGTTTTCCTGGTAAGAACCAGGAGAACCAAACCAAAGTTGGAATTCATTTAATTTTTGAGGTATGTGTAGCTTTTCTGAAATTACCTTCTATTTTTTTTTTCATCCACGACGATGTCCGACATGCCACATCAAGCAATCAGCAAAATTATACAGGTACCTTCATAGTATTTCATTTAATGAGTCAATATGTTCTGTGTCTGCAGTGAAAGGCAGTTTATTTAATGAGTCAATATGCTCTGCGGCTGCAGTGAAAGGCAGTTTATTCTTGTCTTGTCCTCCACTGATTGATTAGTTAAACATTAGCATTTTATTAATATTTTGATATTAAATGATATTAATATACAATTATAACTCGTTGCTTCATTTTTCAGATATGATTATAACAATGTAGTTTCCCTACTTACTTGGTAACTTCGCACATATTTTAAAGATTTTTAAAACTAATTGACGTAATTCCGGTCTGACTGTACCTCGGTTGACACTGTGACGGTTAGCTCATTCCTTTTTCGTGCGCGGTAACTATCGCACGCGCCCTCTCAGCAAACATGCCAAAAAGAAGCGCGCAATCAAAAATTGATCACTACGCCAAGAAAATTAGAAAAATTGAAGAGAAAGAAAGACGAAGACGAATAATAAGACCGTTACAATCGTCATCGGATGATGAAGGTAAGCAAAGGTATATTTAATTCGTTGGTGATCTAGAAGTGAATAGTGAAAATGTCAGTTTTGTTAATGCTCTGGGATTGACTGCGAGTCAATAACTTTGACATTGTTCAAAACTAAATTATAAAACTTAAACTTCAATATTGCATCGGGATTGACTGCGAGTCTTTAACGATGACAAACAAGCACAAAATACGTACAATCTAAAACAGATGTAACGTTAACGTGCAAAATCAATTAATTATATTTTTATATCTAAATTATAAAACTTAAACTTCAATATTGCATCGGGATTGACTGCGAGTCTTTAACGATGACAAACAAGCACAAAATACGTACAATCTAAAACAGATGTAACGTTAACGTGCAAAATCAATTAAATATATTTTTATATCTAAATTATAAAACTTAAACTTTAATATTGCATCGGGATTGACTGCGAGTCTTTAACGATGACAAACAAGCACAAAATACGTACAATCTAAAACAGATGTAACGTTAACGTGCAAAATCAATTAATTATATTTTTACACTACCCTCAAAATTGTTATCTTCACAACCTTGATTACAAATTGTAATTTTAGGTAGCGAAGATCCTGATGTGGTCCCAGGCAATGATAATGAAGCCATTATGGAGCCAGTACCCGTGCCAACCGATCTACCACGGCGATAACATTCACGATAATCTATCGCAATTGTGGCTTCCTTTGCTAAGAAAAGGAATGCCTAAAGAAAACAAGGACAAGGTACTGAAAGAGTACCTTGTACCAGACAATTGTAGGCTCCTTCAAGCGCCCAAGTTGAATGCTGAAATCTCGGCAGCAGTACCGGACTCACAGCGTATCAACAACAGTTAGGTACGGGAATCACTGCCATCAATAGAGGCATGTGTGCTAAAAAGTGAAAACAAGGTTCAAGCTATGAAACACTTGAGCAATGGTTGCCGTTTACTTTGCGACTCGCACTACTTGGCAACGCAGGCTCGAGTGAAATTAATCACTCCTAGCTTGGACAAGGCATTCATAAACATCATCAACGAGTCGGAACGGGATGAATCACTGTTTGGCTCGTCCTTATCAGAAAAAATTAAAGCCGCCAAGGCCATTGAAAAGCAAGGTCTTTCCATAAAAAAGACGGCAAAGGCTTCGAAACCGCCTCAACTCCCTAGTACCCGTCAGTCCTACCAGGGAAACTGGAACCCGCCTCCTCGATACCCGGCGAACAGGGGGGGGGGCGGGGTGCATACAGAAGGCCAACGACGACGGGGAATCGCCGTCCATACACGACGTCAGCACAGCCGTCACAACGCCCGGCCTCGCAGGACAAACCTCGGGCTCCCGCTCAGTCACCGTTAACGCAGGTACATGCGGGTAGACTTACCCACTTTTATGACCGATGGCTAAAAATAACAAATAACAATGTTGTTCTTGATTGGTTAAAAAATGGTTATCCAATACACATGTAAAACAATCAATAATACCTAAAAACAACCTATCATATACTGAGAAATCAGATATGATGAAAACCATTATGAAACTCAAATCTTTAGGGGCTATCTCAGAGTGCAATGTGACTAAAGATCAATTTATTTCTAAAATATTCCTCACACTAAAACCTAATGGCGAAAGCCGCTTTATATTAAACCTAAAAACCTTAAACAAGCTAATCAAGAGCGAACATTTTAAAATAGAGGACTACCGAACAGCACGCAAAAACTCACACATATGGCTTTAATTGCATGCCGTTTGGATTATGCGTTGCCCCACGGGTATTCACTAAGGTTATGAAGGAAGTCATAGCTTACCTCAGACATCGCGGTTATCAGTCAGTTTGTTATTTAGATGATATTTTATGTATTGGAAATACTTACGAAAATTGTCTTAATAATGTAAATGAAACTTTGAAACTATATACTCGAGTTTCTAGGGTTTGTTGTCAATTACGATAAAAGTATGTTAAAACCGTGACAATTCTGCAAGTATTTAGGATTTTGTTACGATACCAGGAGTCTCAGTATAGAATTGCCAGCCGATAAGCGACGTAACATTATCGAATTAGTTATAAAATTTACTAAACTACAGTCATGTTCCATCCGTGAATTAGCTCGCTTTATCGGTATTCTAGTCGCCGCTAGCCCAGCCGTTAAGTACGCTTGGGTATACACTAAGATTTTAGACCGTCAGAAGTTTCTAGCGTTACTTAAGCATAACAATAATTACGAAGCTAAAATTAAACTACCTAATATTATATTAGAGGATCTAAACTGGTGGCTAGCAACCGTTAATACAGCTCGCAACTTTATGCGGCAGCCAAATTTTGATATTGAAATCTAAACCGATGCGTCGAGGTCAGGCTGGGGTTCTGTTTGCAACAACGCTCAAGTACATGGCAAATGGAAGTCTTCAGAAAATGATCGTCATATCAATTACTTAGAGCTGATGGCAGCTTTCTTGGGTTTGAAGTCCTTCGCCAGTAATGCAACCAACTGCACAATATTACTGCGCATGGACAACACCACTGCGATCAGTTATGTAAATCGTATGGGGAGTATTCAATACCCCCACTTAAACGACTTGGCTAGGTCCCTTTGGAAATGGTGTGAACAGCGCAACCTTTGGGTTTATGCATCATACGTAAATACCAAAGAAAACCGAGCAGACGCCGCGTCTAGAGTAGTCAATCCGGATACTGAATGGTCACTTTCCGATGAAGCATTCCAAGACATTATAAAATATTTTGGTCAACCTGAAGTAGACTTATTCGCGTCTCGCGATAATGCGAAGTAAGCCACATTCATCTCATGGAAACAAGACCCTGACGCAGTATCCGTAGACGCATTTACGGTAGACTGGCAAAGATATTTCTTCTACGCTTTTCCTCCATTTTCTTTGGTATTAAAATGTCTTAGAAAAATTATCGATGACAATGCACACGGCATATTAGTTTATCCCAACTGGCCATCACAGCCATGGTTTCCACTATTGCAAGATCTTATAGTTTCCGACGTCGTTTACTTAAACCCCAATAAAAACCTCTTGCAATCTCATTTCAGGGAGTACCACCCTTTGCACAATACCTCACTTAAGCTGTGGTGGCAATATTGTACAATCAACAGCATGAATGTATTTGACCCTTCGAAATCTGCTTTAATGTCATTCTTAGCGTCACAATTTAATAACGGGTGTGCATATGGCAGTCTAAATTCTCATCGTTCTGCCCTGTCAACCTTTGTAGGCAATAATATTGGTTCAAATGAATCTATATAACGGCTCCTTAAAGGGGCGTATAAATTGAGACCCATAAAACCCAAGTATTCTACCACCTGGAATGCCCAATTGGTTTTAAACCATGTTTCAACATGGTTCCCTAATAGCGAACTATCATTCGAAAAAATTACAAAAAAAAAAAAAAAAAATTGGTGATCCTACTTGCAATTTGCACAGCTCACAGGGTACAGACGCTGTCTTTAATTAAACTCGAGAACATACTTTTCTCTGATAGTGGCATCAAAATCGTCATAACAGACATCATAAAGACATCCGCACCTGGCAGAGACCAGCCAATATTGTTCCTGCCATACTTCAGGGAAAATACGCGTATATGTCCAGCTACGGTGCTCTCAGATTATATTTCTATAACTAAAAACATAAGACCTGAGAATACAAATAATCTGTTGTTGACGTATAAACGGCCACACAAACCTGCCACCACGCAAACCATCAGTAGATGGATCAAACAAGTCTTTTCAGAAAGCGGCATTGACACCAGTGTATTCGCCGCACACAGTACACGGCACGCGTCAACCTCGGCCGCAAACTTAGCAGGAGTTAATATAGAAACCATTCGCAAAACCGTAGGGTGGACTAGTTCATCTAACTCATTTGCTCGTTTTAAGGCGAATTTGCCAGATCTGTTTGCCTACCTACGCTCAGACATCCAGACTGATTATTAATTCCTATTAATTAATTATAAGATTATACAATTACACTACAGAAATGTTTATTTATGTGTTCATGTTATCGATAAGATCTTTACGTTTAATTCGTTGAAGTTAATTCGAAATAAGTAAATGTAACGTACCGTTACGGAAACATAAGTATTACTATAAAGCTGATTTGTCTTTAAATAAAACCATAATGTTTAAAACCTTATTGTTTATTTTCCATTTCAAAACTTTCTGACTCTTAACATCTACATTGTTATAATCATATCTGAAAAATGAAGCAACGAGTTATAATATATGATCAAACGAACTTCCAAGTGAAGTTCGATCATTATTATGATGAGTTGCTTCATTTGAAGATATGATCACCCTCCCTCCCCGACGCTTGAAGATTCCCAGATATAGAGAAAGTTTTATATCATACTCATAAAGTTACAGGACTCTAAAAAATGAGCTAACCGTCACAGTGTCAACCGAGGTACAGTCAGACCGGAATTACGTCAATTAGTTTTAAAAATCTTTAAAATATGTGCGAAGTTACCAAGTAAGTAGGGAAACTACATTGTTATAATCATATCTTCAAATGAAGCAACTCATCATAATAATGATCGAACTTCACTTGGAAGTTCGTTTGATCATATATTATTTGGGTGCGTCCGTCGTAATCAACTTAAGAATATCATCAATGTTTATGCGTTATGTTTCTAAGTAATTTATTATATCCAATTAACGTATTGAAATTTATATAACGAGTATTACAAATTGATCCTTGTTACCGCAATAAAAACTTGAACGATTCGTCTGTCTGTTTATTTTAAATATTTCGGTAGTTAAAGTTTACAATCAAGACATTGTAAAGCAATAAAATCAATTAATTCCCCGGCCCCAGCCTGGACATTAGCATAGTTCGTTCTAAATCTATTTATTGCTTATCTCACGTTTGGACACTTAAATGGCAATATTTTAAGATATCTATCGCGAGCGTTTTCGATATAAATGTGATTGTTTGGTGCCGGCCAATTACTGCATTAATATTCATGTGGCATTAATATTAATTCCCCTCGGACGCCGCGCATCGCAGCCAGCTGAGCCAGGCCAGCCCAGACGAGGCACAGACAGCTGAGCCAGCCCAGACGAGGCGCCGACAAAATCCCAGCCATTATAAGACATAGGTACGAATTGTAAATGTCAAAAAGTAGTTTGGTTCACATTGCTCATGCTTTCTTGATTTCGTACTGGAATTACTGATTGTGAGTGTAGCTTTGCGACCACTCAAATATCATGAGGCCACAGTCGTCGAACGGTAATTATAGGTACACACACAATACAACAACAATACAATTACAATACAACACAATTGCAATTGCAATTACAATACAATTGTTACTATATTATTATGTATACTTAGGATAAGGTATGTATCTATGGGTCTTTATTACCTGGAAATAAATGTTTTATTATTATTATTATTCTTTTATTTATTTATATATCATTTTTTTTACATTTTTAAATATTTCTTAAAATACACACATCAAAAGTGTCTAGGGATCAAGCATTTTTATGCGGATTTCTTGAGATTGAGATGTGGCTTTGTAATAAATTTATGATTTTATAAATTTATATGGATCCTTTTTGGTGCATTTCATAATTTGAATCAGGAACTGTGAATCAAATTCGAGTAAAAGATGAAAATCAGCTGTCAATATTTTCCCTATAAAAACATACAACGCATTGAAGACATTATTAGTGCTACTGTTTCCCTACTACTGATTAAAACCAACGTTATTATGGAGCGGCGACGTCATTTAAGCAGGGAAGAAATGCTCAGAGCCGTGGGAATGATAGAAGCTGGTTCCCGGCAACGTACTGTGGCTTTAGCTCTGAATACAAGTCAGAGTGTTATCAGTCGACTTTGGACACGTTACCGAAGCACTGGTACCGTGGCTGAGCGCCATGGAGGACGGTATCGCTGCACCACACGGAGACAAGACCGATACATTCAAATCTTAACTCGAAGAGCTCCAACAATAACCGCCATGATGTTAGCCGTGAGGCTTCATCACTCTTCAGGGAACTTAATTAGCGACCAAACAGTCAGAAACCGCTTGCATGGAGTGAACCTTCATTCCCGAAGACCGCTACGGGTACCACCTATAGCAATGCACAATCGTAGGATTCGATATCAATGGGCTCTTGAACACAGAAATTGGGCAGAAGAACAATGGCGTTTCGTGTGCTTTTCTGATGAGTCTCGTTTTGGTATGAGACCGGATACAAGACGTATACGGCACTGGAGAACCCCTGGACGCCAACAGCGATTAAAATCCTGCCAGGAAGTCCATCCTTATAGTGGTGGAACCATCATGGTATGGGCGGGTATTTGGATCGGCGGAAGAACTGAGTTGATTTGGATCAGAGGCAACCTCAACGCTCAAATTTATGCTGAGACGATTGTATCAGACGTCATCGTTCCTCTACAAGTGCAAATCGGTCCCTTATTTCAGTTAATGCATGATAATGCACGACCGCACACCGCAAGAGTTGTAAGACAGACTCTCGCCGCAGCTAACATCAATGTCCTGCCCTGGCCTGCTCAGTCGCCAGACTTGAACCCGATTGAGCATGCATGGGATATGCTACAGAGAAGAGCTCTGCCGAATATGGAGGGTATCCAGTCGCAAGAAGACCTTTTTTTGTTGTTGCAACGAACATGGGCGGCCATTCCACAGCGTGATTTGGATGAACTCATTTTGAGTATGCCAAACCGATGTTCTTGTGTTGTTAGTGTTCGCGGTAGAAACACGGATTATTAATTGTTTAAGTTACCCAATAAAATTTTAAAGAAAACTGTTATTTCAGTCTTTTTTTCGAACTTTTGTGTTAGTGGTTCAAATGTCAAAAATCCCTTTATTAGGAAAATGGCAAATTTCTTTATTAATGCAAAGGTGACTTGGTTTATCGTTACTGTGACAAACGAAAACACTTTATTTGATGAATCCTTAAAGAAAATTTTAATTAATATCAATCAGGAGAAAAGTTATTGCAAAAATATATGTTGATCCCTAGACACTTTTGATGTGTGTATAAAAATATGTATAAAAAAACATTTAAAAATATAAAAAAAATAGGGATCCGCCGGTGTCGGGAGCAGGGTCCAAGCTACCGGTGGTTAGGTCTCCAGAGACAGGAACCTCCTCACAATGCGAGCCGTATCGAGGAGTACTGCCTTCTGAATCAGGCCCTTGATCCAACCGCCTAACGAGAGCCTCGATAGATGTTGATCGAGGCTTTCGGCCATCAGGCCATTGGCCGATACGACAATCTTGACAATGACAGCCGAGCTCACATTCCACATGTCAACAACCTCGTGTGCTAAGTCAAGATATTTAATTTGTTTCTCTTTCTCAGCTTTCACGAGGTTCCCGTCATGTGGAATGGTAACATCGACAATCATTGTACGGCGCACTAATCGATCTATCACCACAATATCAGGCTTATTGGCGACAATAGTCCTGTCAGTAATGATAGACCGATCCCAGTACAACGTGGCATGGTCATTTTCAAGAACTGGGTCGGGCACATACTTGTAATACGGTACCTCAGAATCCACAAGTTTATATTTCAAAGCAAAATGCTGGTGAATAATCCTGGCTACTTGGTTATGCCTGTGCAAGTACTCGCCGTTAGCCAGACGAGAACAACCAGAGATAATATGTCTGATAGACTCACCCGGACGGTGGCATGCCCGACACACGTCAACCGTCCCGTCCTTCATAATATGTCTCCGATAGTTATTCGTCAAGATAACTTGGTCCATAATTGCACAGACGAAACCTTCAGTTTCCCCAAATAGGTCACCGAAACGTAGCCAGGATACGGACGCTAAGAAATCTACACCGGGCTCATGAAGAGCCCGATAGAAGCGCCCGTGAAGCTCCTTGCTTTGCCATATCTTCTGGCGGTCATCGGTAGTAAGTACTACAGGTTTGCGCCAGTTCTCTTTAGCCATGGAGAGCGGGGTGAGCCCCTTATCCACTGCAACCACATCACGTTGCATACCCACTTCAGCTTTTAAAAAATATTCCCCGAGACTGCACACCTCGCGGTTGTGGAGTGTCTTTGCATTTAAAAAGCCTCGACCCCCGCACTTCCGCGGGATATACAGTCTCATCACCGATGATCGTGGGTGATGCATCCGGTTTGCGGTCAACAGTGTACGGACCCTTCTATCCAGGGCGTCAAGTTCGGTCTGAGTCCATTTGAGTATGCCGAAAGAGTACATCAAAACCGGCATGACCCAACCGTTGAAGGCGCGCACTTTATTTCCGCCCGAAAGAAGACTACTTAATACCTTCTTCAGGCGACAAAAGAAGCGCTCCTTCAACGATTGCTTCATGTCAGTATCGTTGATGCCTAACGCTTCGGACATACCCAAATACTTATAGCTTTCGGATGAAGAGAGGGATCTGGGGTTTATGGAATCCAAGAGTTGAATTCCCTCAGATTCCACAATTTATTATTATTGTAGGTATAAGGGCTATTAGGATCGTACATATTGCCATGAAACGCAAGTGACAAAGAAAGTGATGAATGGAGAGGGAGAGGAAGACCAAAAGTGAGGAATGATGCGTACGAATGAAAAGAGAGGGAATGATATTTTAACGGCTGACAGGGGGAACGGACGAAGAAAATATTTCGCGGAACCATGTCCTTGTCCTCATATTGCCTTTAAGAGCTGGTAGAGGAAGATAGGTACTATAACATTATGTCGAATTCAGCATTCCGATGTAACTAATACTTGCGTAACCGATGAAGAAGCTGGGTGAGGTTAAAAAAACCAAAAGCAATATTATGACAATTGGCCATGAACCCATTAGCAAAGTTAGAAAAGCAACTATTTTTTGAAAGTGTATGTTCATACTTGTTCTTTTTTACATTTCTATGGTTCATACAATACCCAATTCTGATTGTGAACCTTTTCACATATTTAAAAAAAATAAAAAAATGTGGGGCTCCTGTAATAACAGCCACACGGGTCGATCGATTAGGTTAAGCTACGCTTGCCGCGGTGATCCGTGGATGGGTGACCATCTTTAAATACCTAGACTCCTCCGTACCTCGGAAAACACGTCAAGCCGTTGTTCCCGGCTGTCACACGTGGATCCTTGATAGAAAAAGTGCGTTACGGTTAGTTAGAAGCCCGAAAGTCTGACAATCAGTCTTACCACGGGGTATCGTAACTGGGTTGTGGAGGTCAGATAGGCAGCCACTCCATGTAAAATACTTCTATTCAGCTGCATCCGGTTAGGCGGGAAGCCGATCCCAATATAATTATGTAGTTAGGAAAAGGCTAGGCAGATTGATTTTTCAAAATATTTTTTCCTGTTTCGATTAATTTAAGTATTATGTAAGTTGTGTAAGCATATAATGTTACAGCAATTGTCCATCGCACACACTAGGCCTGCAGAGCCGCGAACAGTTGCAGATAAATCATTGACGATACGATGTGCATGCACTGGAGGTGGGAGGAGACCCGCACGAAATTACGAAATTAATTTACTATGAACCTTGTGCTTGCTAATAAGCAACATACTTATACGGCAAAACTAGCGACCCGTACCTGCTTCGCTCGCTCGCTTTACTGTAGGATACGCCGACGACATAACCATAATAATAAATGGCACCCACGAAAACACACTGTGCAACCTAATGCGCCAGGCCCTGAAAATAATAGAAAATTTTTGTGGTAAACACCAACTATCAGTGAACCCCACAAAAACCGAATTGGTTCTCTTCACAAAAAAGAGGAAACTGACGACACTACAACTACCACGTTTCTTTGGTACAACCCTAAGCCTATCAACTGAAACCAAATACCTCGGAATATTTTTGGACAAAAACAGCTGAATTGGACAAAACACACCAACTACATTACTACGAAAGCCAGCATATCACTGTGGCAATGCAAGCGAATGCTTGGAAAAAATTGGGGGATTAGCCCCAGGGTCACTCACTGGCTTTACACCACAGTTATCCGACCAATCATCACATACGGCTCACTAGTCTGTGGCCCAGAACAGACCTGAGCACAGCCCAAAAAGACCTTGAAAAGTTGCAGCGGTTCGCGTGTAGCAATCACCGGCTGCATGAGAACTACACCCACTGCTGCCCTACAGGCCATGCTCGGACTACCGCCTCTACACCTTGTAGTGCGGGAAGAAGCGGCCTTGGCTGCCTTCAGGCTCTCTACATCAGGAACCCTGAGCAAAGACTCTAGGGTCAAACACATACGTTTAAAAGAAAATGCGATCAAACGGCAGCCAATGATGGCATCACCCTGCGACAAAGCCCCGAAACAATACTGCTTCCAAAAGCACTACAACATAGTGCTTAAAGAGGAGCAGTGCGACTACTCAGGTTCGAAAGAACTGAGAATTTACACTGACGGTTCAAAGACCGACTGCGGAACTGGAGTCGGAGTCTTCTCACACGACCTCAACATAAGAATATCCAAACCGCTGGGAAAGCGGAACACGGTCTACCAAGCGGAGTGTGTGGGCATAACACAAGCGGCTTATGCCATAGCAGCCAGAGGAGTTGCGGACACCCATATTCGCATACTCTCTGACAGCGCCTCAGTCCTCCAATCCTTAGATAAAAATGCATCACATCGAAACTAATACTAGAATGTCACAATGCGCTTGAACAGGCAACTGTATTGAACCGCAATATAGTGACACAACAATGGATAAAAGGACACAGTGGATCGCTAGGTAACGACGCAGCTGACGAGCTGGCCAGAAGGGCATCGAGCATGCCAGTCTGTGGACCGGAACCTATCGTGCCCATCCCCTTCAACCAACTACGCAGGTGGCTACAGGAGTACACCCACACACAAGCAGAAAGCTGGTGGACGTCGTCACCAGGCTGCAGGCAGTCCAAGGAAGCTATGCCATCACTGGATGGCAAGCTAAGCAGTCGCTTACTACGATTGGACAGGAAAGGCCTGCGCCTGGTGACGGGGACCATCACGGGACACTGCTCGTTAAACAAACACTTTCACACTATAGGCATAACGGACAGCCCCCTGTGCAGAGCTTGCATGGTGGCTGATGAAACCATTGCGCATGTGCTCTTTGAGTGCACAGGCGTCACCCAGATCAGGACACAAACCCTCGGGACACCCAGATCGTACACAGATGTTCTCAAAAGACCAGGAGACCTAATCAGCTTCTGGAGGGAGGTGGGCTGGTTGGAATAACCACCAACGGCCGCCATGGCCCACGCACAATGGTCCACTGAAGGACTAAGTGCGGAAACCAAACCCATAACATAAAACATAGAACATTCGCTCGCTCGCACGGATGTAATGATGATATGTCAAAAATTCTGAAAATTTTCTGAAACTGCTGACCTGATTTATATCACTTACATAAGCTTTCCGGAAAAATGCTCTAAATAATGGAGAAAACCACATCAAAATCCACTGTGGTTTTTTTTTTTTTTTTTTAATTCATTTTATTTCAGGTAAGGTAACCCATATCAGCAAAATCTACACATTTTTCAATAAAAATCACATAAATAATAACAAAAATCACATACAATAATGACAAAATACAATTAATTCAAATTCATTAAAGCACATTACAAAATACAACCAATAAAAAAAAAAAAAAAATTACAATCGTCTCTTATGTGCGATACTATATGAGACCTGTCTGTCACAGCAGTGTCGCACATAAGGACAGTCCACCCTACTAGCTATCATTTTCAGGACGGTATTGGAGCTGGCCCGCACCCTACGCACGAGTGATGCGCAGCGCTTCCGCATGGTCGCATGGAAACAATTTGTGCGTGCCAATGCGAACATACCTGAAGCGCTGCAGTAGCGGGGCAGACCCAAGACCGCCCTGAAAGCGTTATTAAATTGGACACGAAGGGTACTGTATCGTTTCTGCGTGTAATTAGCCCACAGGCTGCAGGTGTACAAAGATGTGCAATATACTCGGAAAAGAGTTATTTTCACGTCGTCCGAGCACCGCGCGAACCTGCGGGCCAGCATATTAGCTCTCTTAGATACCGCCCTTCGTTCCCGTTCCAAGTCAGCATGATCCCTGAGGTCAGCCGTGACTAAATGCCCTAGATATTTAAAGTGATTCACCCTGTCTAAGGGTACATTATTGTTCAAGTTCTCATAGAGGGCGTAGATATAATTAATATTTAAGTCGAGCGTTAGATGGCGCTTTGCAATTACGTCATCATGTTACAACTCGCTGTTAAGAGTCTCCGGGTCTTCATGACCCTCTGTAGTACGTTCGATTTGCAAGTTCAATATTTATTTGAATATAAATAAAAGAATTCAGTAAATAATACAGTGTATTATTCAGTGCCGCGTGACCAGATCAAACATTGGTCCTACGAGTCGGAGAGTGACTATTGTCACAACGTTAGGGTCGTCGGAGAAGGGCGCCGACACAGTAGTGGATCGCTGCTGATGGTGCCAAGGTGCTGGTAAGTTGTGCACCGAGGTGGAAAACACCCAGGTCGAGAGGAGCAGCGGAGCAGTTCGACGGCGGCGAGAGCATTAGCAGGTCAGCGGCAGAGAACAGTTCAAGACCGGCGGCAGCAGGAGCGGGCGGCTAGTGTGCGCGCGCTCAGCTGCGACAGTGCGCGCGCTCAACAGTGCCAGTGCGCGCGCTCACCAGTGGCAGTGCGCGCGCTCATCAGTGCCAGTGCGCGCGCTCACCAGTGTCAGTGTGCGCGCTCAGCAGCGCCAGTGCGGCGCGCTCAGCAGTGTCAGTGTGCGCGCTCAGGAGCGCCAGTGCGGCGTGCTCAGCAGTGCCAGGGTGCGCGCTCAGCAGTGACAGTGTGCGCGCTCAGCAGTGTCAGTGTGCGCGCTCAGGAGCGCCAGTGCGGCGTGCTCAGCAGTGCCAGGGTGCGCGCTCAGCAGTGCCAGTGTGCGTGCTCAGCAGTGTCAGTGTACGCGCTCAGCAGCGCGAGTGTGCGCGCTCAGCAGTGCCAGTGTGCGCGCTCAGCAGTGTCAGTGTGCGCGCTCAGGAGCGCCAGTGCGGCGTGCTCAGCAGTGCCAGGGTGCGCGCTCAGCAGTGACAGTGTGCGTGCTCAGCAGTGTCAGTGTACGCGCTCAGCAGCGCGAGTGTGCGCGCTCAGGAGCGCCAGTGTGCGCGCTCAGCAGTGCCAGTGCGCGCGCTCAGCAGTGCAAGTGTGCGCGCTCAGGAGCGCCGGTGCGGCGCGTTCAGCAGTACAAGTGCGCGCTCAGCGGCAACAGTGCCCGCTCAGCAGCGCCAGTGCGCGCGCTCAGCAGCACCAGTACGAGCGAAACAAGCATCAGAACGAGATCGGCCAGCAAAGTAGGAGCTGTGCAGCGACGGATCAATACGTCGCGTAGCAGAACAAGAGTGCGTGAGTACAGTGAACAATTGTGAGTACCTTTTAATTAGTTTAAGGTTTGTAAACTTCCAAGGCGATACTTGGCTGTCGTTATTATGGAGTCATTAATAAGGTTACAACTTGATGTCAAAAATATAATAGAGAAAGGGAAATCTAACTTCAAAAAATCCCCCAAGGAGAGAATAACTCCGGGATATATTGAAACCCGATTAGAATCGTTAGAAGTACAATGGGCAAAGTTTTGTGATACTCATAGGATAATAATTGAAAAATCCTCAGCAGATGACCTGAAAGGTACATATTTCACGTCCGATACATATGATAAAACCGAAGATATCTATATTACTTACAAATCGGAATTAAAAGATACTCAATTACTATTAGTACAGCCTGTAACAAAAGAACCGCGAGAACAAATAATATCCACTAATGATAGTAAAATTTGTAATGTTAGATTACCCAAAATCAATATTCCAACGTTTTCTGGAAAGTATGAAGAGTGGACTAGTTTCCGTGACTTGTTTAGATCGCTTGTTCATTTCAATAAGACCTTAGATGATGTACAGAGACTGCACTATCTTAAGGGATGTTTAACGGGTGAAGCGGAACAACTGCTCAGACAAATACCCATAACTGCGGCTAACTATTCAATATGTTGGGAACAGTTAGAACATAGATATAATAATAAACGACACTTAGCGAATTGTATATTGCAACGATTGTTTGAGCAGAAAAGTGTGAGTACAGAGTCAGCTGTAACGTTAAAGCATCTCTTGGATACAACCACTGACTGTATGAGTGCGTTAGGTAATATGGACATTGATGTTACCACCTGGGACATAATTGTAATTCACATTGTCTCGGCTAAGCTAGACCAGGAAACCCGTAAGCAGTGGGAGTTGAAGGTTTCCTCCGAAGAGACAAATGACCTACCAACTTTAGGCCAGTTCAAGAAGTTTCTTGAAAGTAGGTTTAGGGCCCTTGAGTTTATCGAACCGCAGAGGGCAACGGGACAGGGGCGTAGTCGTTCACGGATAGAAAGATCAGATCAGAAAGTCATGCTTGTCACAGATAGTCAGAAATCCACCCCCTCAGGACAGGAAAAAATAAGTTGTGAGAATTGTGGTGAAGGTCATAAACTATGTTTTTGTGAGCCTTTTATAAAGATGGATGTCTCTCAAAGGAGACAGTTTGTGCAAGGTAAAAAGATTTGTTTTAATTGTCTAGGCGGTAATCATTTAGTTTATCAATGCAAAAAATCAACGAATTGTAGAGTCTGTAATAAGAAACATCACACGCTGTTGCACATGGATACTCATAGCTCTAATAGACCAAGTTCTGAGCCAGCTGACAGTGGTACCTCAGTTGACCCAACACCAATAGTATCCTGTGTTTCTACTAAGGAAACAATTAGCACTAGACAAGTATTATTGGCTACAGCATTAGTTCAGGCACAAACAGCTTCGCGGAATTATCAGGTAGTTCGAGCATTGTTAGATCAGGGGTCCCAGGCTTCGTTTGTCACTGAAGCTACGGTACAGTTTTTACGGTTAAAAAGGGCTCCGGTTAGGGGTATCGTTTCAGGACTCGGTAGCAATAAGACTACAATAGCCAATCACATGGTCACATTAGTTTTGCGATCGTTGACAGATCCTCAGTTCGAGTTCGAGGTAAGGGCATATGTGTTACAAAACATAACTACGTACCTTCCTGAAAAACAAGTGCCGCCTATTATGTGGTCTGAGTTAAGGCACATATCGTTAGCAGATCCTCAGTACAGTGAGCCTAATAAGATCGACATCTTGTTGGGCGCAGATATTTATAGTAAAATAATTAAACAAGGTTTAAAGAGAGCGCCCACAGGGTCGGTAGTTGCACAGTGTACAAGATTAGGTTGGATTCTATCTGGTACAACACAAGCAGATAACGAATCACATTTATTACCTAAAATTACTTCTTTGCACGCTCATGTAGAACAAAACGATCTCTTAAAACAGTTCTGGGAAATCGAAGATCAACTGCCCCACACTGAAAGGTTATTTACAGAACAAGAGAAGAGATGTGAAGAACTGTTTGCATCTACAACGATGAGGTCTAGTGACGGTCGTTACATAGTGCGCCTACCATTCCAAGAGTCAAAGCCGTCCTGTGTGGGTGGTAATATAAGAGAAATAGCAATGCGACGATTCACAGCATTGGAAAGGAAGTTTGCGAGAGATCAAGACCTAAAAAGGGAATATGCAAGGGTCATGGAGGAATATCTACAACTAAATCACATGAGGAGAGTACAGAAACCAGATTGTAAATTAAATGAAGCTGTTTACTTACCACATCATGCAGTAATTAGAGAAGACAAGTCCACCACCAAGGTCCGCGTAGTGTTCGATGCTTCCTGTAAAAACAGCAAGGGTGTATCACTCAATGATACGCTGATGGTAGGCCCTACCTTACAATCCGATTTAAGGCACATCATACTACGTTGGAGACTCCATCGTATAGCACTTACAGGGGATATAGTTAAGATGTACCGACAGGTGAGAGTTGCTGAAGAAGATGTGGCATATCAACGCATATTGTGGCGTAACAGTCTCGATGAAGAGGTACAGGATTACGAGCTACTTACTGTAACCTTTGGTACTGCTTCCGCTCCGTACCTGGCAGTAAAGGTTCTGCATCAGGTCGCATTAGACAACCAAAAAGAGTTTCCAATGGCATCTGAAAGGGTTCCTACTAGTTATTATATGGATGATCTAATGACAGGATGTTCTACGGTAGAAGAGGGAAGGCAATTGTACCTAGAAATGAAGGAATCATTAAGTAAAGCAGGATTTCAGCTACAGAAATGGAACAGCAACAACAAAGAATTACTTAAGGAAATAGAGTCATGTGAGAGTAAGGAAGAGAAAGAGCTAATGGTAGATCATACTAAAATATTGGGACTTACCTGGTGTCGGAGTACAGATGAGTTCAAGTATACAGTGCAGCTTCCATCAAGATCTGAAAGGGTAACTAAACGCAATATTATTTCTGATATTGCGCGTCTGTTTGACCCATTAGGCTGGATAGCGCCCAGTATAATACTGGCTAAAATACTTATCCAGAAACTGTGGTTATCAGGAATAGGTTGGGACGATGAGGTACCTGAAACAATAAGACATGAGTGGGATACTTACCGTAACGATTTAATCCAGCTTCATAAGGTGCGGGTTCCTAGATGGTTAGGAGTGTCAAACGAAGCCCAAGTAGAGTTGCACGGGTTTAGCGACGCGTCAAAGGCAGCCTATGCTGCGGTTGTCTATACACGTTATATAGATAGTGCAGGCAAAATTTATATTACACTTTTAGTAGCCAAGACAAAGGTCGCACCAATAAAAACAGTAAGCATTCCGCGACTGGAACTTTGTGCAGCATTGCTTTTGACCCGTTTATTATCGGATGTGGCTAAAGCAATGAATATTGAAAGGGATAAGGTCCATGCCTGGACAGATTCAACGGTAGTCCTCGCGTGGTTAAATAGTCACCCCAGTCGATGGAAGACCTTTGTAGGGAATCGAGTGTCAGAAATCTTAACAACACTTGAAGCAGATCAATGGTCGCACGTGTCATCAAAAGACAATCCGGCAGATCATGCATCAAGAGGTGTATTACCCACATTGCTATCCGAAAGGGAGCAATGGTTTAGGGGGCCAACCTTTTTATACAAAGCAAATATTAGATATAATAGACCAGTTAATTTAGATGTACACTTAGAAGAAAATATTAAGTGTCATTTAGCTCTAAGCGAAGAAGATTCACCATGGGTCAAGTTTAGTTCGTTAAGGAAATTATTAAGAGTTGTAGCTTTATGTAGGATCTTCGTTCATATAAAAGGTAAGATTAGAAGTGATAGGTCTAACTATTTAAGCAGGGAAGATTTGGATGAGGCGTTAAAATGTTGTATAAGACGGTGTCAAAGAATAGAGTTCAAAAACGCATATGATCAGTTAAAACAAGGGAAACCATTAATAGATAAATCAAGTAAACTTAAATCACTGTGCCCGTTTCTAGATAAGGATGATATAATCCGTGTTGGTGGCAGATTACAACAAGCCTACCTGTCCGATCAACAAAGGCATCCTATAATACTTCCACATAATGCTCATCTTACAAAATTGTTAATTGCTGATTCACATGAGCGTACCTTGCATGGTGGCCCTCAGATGATGATCAACTTTATTAGATCAGCTTACTGGGTTATTAGATTGAAGAGTGCAGTAAAAGGTCACGTACGTAGGTGCGTAACGTGCGTAAAGACCAAGGCTGAAACCCACAATCAGCTGATGGGATCACTTCCCTCGGCACGTTGTACTCCAACTAGACCATTTTTACATAGCGGGGTGGACTATGCAGGTCCAGTTCAAATTCGTACGGCCAAGGGTCGAGGTCATCGTTCACACAAAGGGTACATTTGTGTGTTCGTGTGTATGGCTACTAAGGCCATACACTTGGAAGTAGTAAGCGATATGAGTACATCAGGTTTCATAGCAGCATTCCGTCGATTCGTAGCTAGACGTGGCCATTGCGCACAATTATGGAGCGACAATGGAACAAATTTTGTCGGAGCTGCAAGAGAGCTCAGAGAGATACTTGCTGTCCAGCAAGATAGTGCAGCGTATGTGGAGGCACGTGGAACTACGTGGAATTTCATACCTCCCCGTGCCCCTAATTTCGGTGGACTATGGGAGGCAGCAGTGAAATCCACGAAGTTTCATTTGAAACGCGTGATCGGAAACACTACTCTGACCTATGAGGAGATGAGTACTCTATTAAGTCAAATAGAAGCTTGTCTAAATTCAAGACCTATGACCGTCATAAGTGGAGAAGACATTAATGAACCTATGCCATTGACTCCTGGTCACTTCTTAGTTGGGGAATCATTAGTTAACGTTCCTAGTCCTGATTATACAAATTCCAAGGTTAATTCGTTGTCTCGGTGGCAGCACATACAAAAAATGATACAAACCTTTTGGCAGCGTTGGTCCACGGAGTATTTGAGTGGTTTAGTTCATAGATACAAATGGTCTCTTCAAACTCCAGAGCCTAAAATCGGGGATATAGTGCTAATTAAAGAGTCAGACTTACCTCCTGCTTGCTGGTTGCTTGGTAAAATAGTAGAAAAACATCCTGGTTTGGATGGGGTAACTAGGGTGGTAACATTACGCACTAGTAAAGGTCTCTTGAAGCGTCCGACTTCAAAACTATGTATTCTACCGGTGAATGAATAAAACTGTATGCTTTTAATTTCAAATTAATTCTTGGAACTCTTGTTCTGTTATTGTCATCGCAAGTTCTTGTGAAAATAGTAAGTGTTAATGGAGTTTACCTTTGTTCTTAAGGTTAAATGTTAGAAAGATAGTACCTACATTGTTGTAACGTTTATTAAACCTGTGCAATTAGATTTAAGTTATTACTGTTTGTATTCGTATTGTAATTTTTAACAGGCTACCACATACCAAAGACATTATTTAAATACAAGAAGTCAATCAAGGATCAACTGCAAGAAATTAGTGTTCGGGTTTGCAGTTCAATTACTAAGGACATTCTGCAATAATGTCCTTGGTGGGCGGTATGTTCAAGTTCTCATAGAGGGCGTAGATATAATTAATATTTAAGTCGAGCGTTAGATGGCGCTTTGCAATTACGTCATCATGTTACAACTCGCTGTTAAGAGTCTCCGGGTCTTCATGACCCTCTGTAGTACGTTCGATTTGCAAGTTCAATATTTATTTGAATATAAATAAAAGAATTCAGTAAATAATACAGTGTATTATTCAGTGCCGCGTGACCAGATCAAACAATTATTAAGACGTACCTGAGGCACGTTGTCCGGGCATGTCGCACCACCGGCCTCAAAGACCATGTACTGACTTTTCTTAATATTATATACAAGTCCATGCTTAATAGCGTAATCCTCACATGTCGCTATCAACCTCCTCAAGCCACAGATCGACGCGCTCAGCAGAACCATATCGTCTGCATAGCTTAAATTATTGACACATGTGTCATCTATATGACAGCCGACATGCTGACTGCTCAGCGCGACGATCAGCGCATCCATATAAAGGTTGAAAAGCGTGGGTGAGGTCAGTCCGCCCTGCCTCACACCACATTCCGAGCGATATGGCTCCGACACTGCCCCAGCCCATCTGACGCTATTGACTTGGTTCGCATACCAATACTTGAGGATAGCAACAAGTTCTCGTGGTAGATCGGTACTCTCAAGTTTCTCCCACAAAAGATCATACGCCACCAAATCAAAAGCACTTGACAAGTCGAGGAAGCATGCATATACCGGGGTTTTACGGTCATTATAGTATCTGACGGTATGCTTAAGACACAGTATGGCACTTTCCGTTGACAATTGCGGTCTAAATCCAAACTGGTTATCGTGCAGAGTTATATATTTACTTAACTGTGTATTAAGCAGACCGTCAAACACCTTCGCTGTAACTGTAGCCAAAGAAATGGGCCTGTAGTTACTTTTATCAGCAACGTCACCAGTTTTGTCCTTAACTACAGGCACAACCACAGTTTTCATAAGATCCGGTGGAAGATGAGAGTGGCTCACGCACAGCGAGTAGAACATTGCTAATACTCTGTTTATGTGAGGGCCAGCGTGACACAGGTGCTCAATACACAAAGAATCATGCCCAGGGCTCTTTCCTTTAGTCATACTTGTAATAGTTACGGCCACATCTTTGGCCGTAAACCTCACCCCCACTTTCCCTTTAGGCATCTCGCCACCGAACATCTCACACGCTGGGCCTAAAGGTGACTGTACAGAAAATTGACGCTCAAAAATTTTGGCAATGCCCTCACAATCACTCACCCCCTCGATGCTCACCGGAAGACCAGGTCTGGCATTAACTTTGTTTGTATTTTTCCAAAAGCCTCGAAAATCACCACTGGAGTACTTTTTAGCAAGCTCATCCATTTTGATCTGGTCTTTATGATCTTGATACCATTTTAATCGTGATTTAAACTCTTTTCTGCTAGTACACATATCATCGTATATTAAGCCAGATTTAGGTTTACCACACGATACCCACTCCGTAAACTTCCTTCTAGCCTTTCAGTGAGCCTCGCTGACATGTTTATTCCAGCCCACTATGTGTGGACCACTCCCATTCCTCCTAACACCCCCTCACCCGCCAAGGACGCGCCACGAAGGGCAGCCACAATGTCAGAGTACATCCCATCAAGAATACGATAATGACAGGGGTCATTACAGTAAAAATCTGTTAATTAACCCTAAACGTTTAAGACACTCTGTGGTATATGCCGCGATCTGTTCCTTATTTCTAGTGCCCCACGATGCATTGCTGTCGCTTAATGACATTTTATTATGTAATTTAGGTGTAAGTAAATCTAGGTCACATTCAATTATTAGAGGAAAATGATCAGACCACATCTTATTATAATTGACATAAACATTAGTGACAGATCGTTTTGCCGATTGCGTAACAATGCAATGGTCTAACCAGCTGCACGTACCGTGAGCGTCACTTATGAACGTATATGTGCCCGAATCCATACCGAGAAAGTCAACATCAATACAAGACCAATATTGTTCGTCACAAAAACTAACAAGCTCACTATAAAATAACTCATTTAGGTCAGCATTATAGTCACCTAACATAAAAACCGATTGAATATTATGTTCGTCTATAATATCACTTACCGCACTTAAAGAATCCGTAAAGTCCGGTAGGTTATCCGCACAATTAGTAGGCATATACATGCACATCACAATCACCGGTCGGTCACTTGTTATCACTTTTAATGCGCTAATACGAGCGTTATCACACCGCACCACTGACACTTGTTGGAAAACACTACTTCTCCATAATAAAGCGACGCCGCCATACGGCCTCCCGCACAGTATGCCGGCGGACGTGTCCACCGCCGACGTACCTGTGTATCCGAAGCCGCCGTCGATCGTCCCTAGATACGTTAAGTCCTCTGGCAGTAACCATGGCAGCAACCAATTTAGAAGATCGAAGCGGTCACACAGCCAGACACGGCAAGTATGTTTGTTTTATAACATGTACGATTACATAGTTAAGAAGATCGACGCGGTCACACAGCCAGACACAACAAGCGTGTTTGTTTTATAACATGTACGATTACCTACATAGTTGAGAAGATCGACGCGGTCACATACCCAGACACGACAAGCGTGTTTGTTTTATAACATGTACGATTACCTACATAGTTGAGAAGATCGACGCGGTCACACAGCCAGACACGACAAGCGTGTTTGTTTTATAACATGTACGATTACATACATAGTTGAGAAGATCGACGCGGTCACACAGCCAGACACGACAAGCGTGTTTGTTTTATAACATGTACGATTACCTACATAGTTGAGAAGATCGACGCGGTCACACAACCAGACACGACAAGCGTGTTTGTTTTATAACATGTACGATTACCTACATAGTTGAGAAGATCGACGCGGTCACACAGCCAGACACGACAAGCGTGTTTGTTTTATAACAAGTTCGATTACAGAGTTGAGAAAATCGAAGCGGTCACGCAGCCAGACACGACAAGCGTGTTTGTTTTATAACATGTACGATTACATAGTTGAGAAGATCGACGCGGTCACACAGCCAGACACGACAAGCGTGTTTGTTTTATAATGTACGATAACAGGTATAAAATAAAAATAAATATTTTGCATATAAAGCTCACAATTAGTTTAATAATTATTTTTACCTGATATGATATCCATAGATGACTTTTGCAGAATGATTTTAGAGCTTGATATCTGTTTTCGTCTGCGCTAAAGTATAGTTTATATGGCTTTCAATTCAATCCTGATTTGAAATTCAACATAAAATAATACGGCTTCTGTTATAGCTAAATCAGCGAAACGAATAAAACTAATAGATGTAATAGCATATATTTTATATCATTCACATAACTCAGCATCTGTATCATCACATTTATAATACGAAGCTTTATTTATTCACGCGAGTTCACAGGAAACTATTAATCAACTTGTAGCTAATAAGTCCTGGTTGAGATTATAGGATAATACGTTTGTATAATAATATGTAATCGTGCGTCGATCGGCGATTATTAATCTAATAGTTCAATATTACCGTATCCAACAGACCATTAATTTGTCTCGCTACACGACATAGCACGACAGTGACAATGTTATAGCAGATACAACGGATACTCGCGATAGGTCAAAGATTAAAGTAAGCTATTGTCTTTAGTGCCCACTGATTTGTATGATGTTGACGATAAATTTTGTCTATGATTTTGTAATCCGATAATAATTTCTATATATAGGTATGTTGAAATTCTATCTTGTCGTTCAATATTATGGTTATTAATAATGTCTTTGAACAAGGTAGAATTAATTTCAATGGTTTAACGTAGTTGATATCACTTTCCTAAATCCTCTCTGTCGATTATTAATAAAATATGATCTGTTGAACAATCATCGATGTATATGATCTCTAATAATACTTGGTAACGCTAAGCTCCGAAGTTAATCGGCTTTGTGTTCTGGTGCTTCTAAATGAGACGAATAGCCGCGATGACATCACCGCGAGCTTTTGTTTCTGTTGGATTTACTTATCTGTATCGCCATATCGCCAAGACGAGCCAAGCGAAGCGCAAGGACTACACAATGATTAAAAAAAAAAGGTTATCAATTCGACACGTATGTATATAATATATTATTGGAACTGCAATATATTCACATATTATGAAAATCTATTAGGGCCTCCAAACAATTTTTTTTTTTTATGTATTTGTATGTTTGTCCACGTATTTCTGCGCAACTATTAATCGGATCGTGAGGTCCATTGTTTTTTATTGGGTAAAGGTCATAGCACACGTATCAAGTCGGAAAGGGATCGTCATCTTTCGCCTCGCCGTCAAACAGGCGTCAACCTAACGTAAAGCGGATCAGCAGCTCCGATACGTCGACTTGGCTACGGCTAGGCGACGCCGCACTTATGACTTGCCGACTGCTGGTTGATGGTGCAGCAGGCAGGCCAGAGGGGTGAGAGTGGCAAGGGTGGACGAAGAGACGTAAGCTCAGGTACGGAGAGATGTAACGCGGGGACGACGAGCCGTAACCGCGGGACGACGAGCCGTAACCGCGGGACGACGAGCCGTAACGCACCGCACCACGATTCGTGAGCTTTTTCCGAGGCGAGGCGATTACGTTACCATTCCGATTAGTGTGTATTGCAGTAGGGAGTTTCATACAAATAATACTGAACGGCTCGAGTTGATACGGTGCCGATCCTTTTCCGGTTTGATACGTATGCTATGACCTTTAAATTTACTTCAACTTAGGGAACAGTGCAAGTTTCATCAAAATCGATTCAGTAATTTTCAAGATAAGGACTAATACGTGTAAGTATGTGACGGGCTGGCTTATTGATACGAGCTACTCGTACGGGTGTAGTGTCAAATGGAAAACATTTCAAAACCTTGGTCAAATTCTAGTGCAATATTTACAACAAACCTATTACCTACTTATAACAAACAAATATTCCAGATTTTACTTTAAACAAAAAATTACGAAATAAAAGAAGTAATTTAAAAAAATTAACTCGACTATATATAAATAATAATAATATCGTTTATTTATAAAAATGGTGCAGATTTACAATAACATAACTTAAAAATTATAGAGGACACAGTTGATCATTTGCCTGAACTAGGTAGAACCTGTGTTTCAGACTAGAAAAGGTGCTTAGAATTTTAAAATATAAAATAAAAAACTGAGAAGAGTAATTGAATGACTGACTAATTAAACTGTTGAATGGCGGTGCATGTCAAACAGAATGTAAACACTAGCGTTATAGTGCATGTGTGAATCTTCTAACATGTCGTTTCAGTTCGGAACGGTGTTTGTGTGTGTGAACTAGACGTTTTGCGTGTAGGCTATCGTCTCTCATCACTGATACTATCTCTGTCAGGAACGATGCGAGTTGAGACAGCGTGCTTTTTGGCCACGCCCACATGTGAGTTTGAGCTTGTTTGCTCTTAACATAAAATACTAATATGTTTTATTTACAGACAACGAGTGAATCCTCTGTCTCACTGTATGAAATGCTAAGTAAAAATTGCAGAATAATCTTTTTACAGTCGTAATTTAAACATACTTAATTTCCTATTTAATTTATTTTATAGAAATGGGCCTAAAATATATCAAACTCAAACTCAAACATTTATTTCAATTAAACCATTTACAGGCACTTTTGAATTGTCAAGAAGTCGGTCAGTCAGAAAATATGAAGCTAGTTGCCCATTCCAAAGCGTAGGTACCTATGGAGAAGAACGGGCAGGAAACTCCATGGACACTCTTTTAAATTATATTTTTACAAAAATATTAGTTACATCATTAATGTTGAATTAATAATTATATGTGAGAACGATGTAAAAGCGTCCAGAGTACAGCAAATAGTACATAACAAAACAACAATCCAAAAATAAAATATTTAAAAATAAGCTGAGGCAGCTAAGTGATGAATCTAATGTATGAATCTGTTTACGAAGACATATTTAGAGGATGCGTTTGACTCACAATATCATTTCGTCTCTTATTAGTACTTTGAATGTTCTAGGAGAGCATGTTGTGCTGTTTTAAAATTAAGTGCGTTATGAAAGCTGGCGAACAGTCAGCACGTTACAGGATTTGTATAGCAGATCTGTAGGATAGAGAAAGGGATGGAAGTTTGCTACTTTAACCCAAAGTTGTGAAATAACTTCAATTTCGGAAAAAAAAAAACCAAAACTAAAATACAGAACCCAAGACACTGACTTCCGAAATTAAAGTTATTTCATAATTTTGAGTTAATTTCTTTTTGAAGTCGATATATATATTTTTTATTACTATTTATTTTATCCCCTAATTTTGCCAAATGTTTTGAGGACTCCATTTCAAAGCTTTTTGAAGGCCTATGTGCAGAGGACGTCTTCTGGCTAAATGAAAATGATGATCTTACCGATGGGCATGACGTGTCCGAAGTGGAGTCCATCGCCGACGCCGGAGCAGTTCCAGCGCCGCCCCGCCAGCTGTAGTCGACACTCCGCGTACGCCATCCTGTGAACACGACAAACATTAATGTAAAACTACATATAAACTTAGGATTACATTAAAAATTTCAGAAGCAGCCTGAAGTCTAGACGGGACATAAACATAGCTGGCGAAATCTAAGGGGTTTGCAGACGTTTACAATACTGGGTGTATTGTAAACGTCTGTAAACCCTTCGATGCATACAAGCATCATGTTACGTCAGGTATTGATAAGATACATTATGGGCTTATTACAGCTGAAAGAAGTATATCGATAAATTCTTGACCAGTAAACAACAATGTAATAAAACAAAACACCAATGTTACAGGAAACATCCGTCAGACTAGCCTACTTCAAAGTTCAACGGACTTACGTTACGTCTTACGTTTTATTTGATTGTAACTTGTAACCTACAAACCCAATGGATTTCTCAGCTTGTAATACAAAATGCCACCTCAAACGAATAATGTTGTTGTTTGTAGAAATATTAGCCGCTCTATTGTGTAGGATTTGTGAAGTTACTGTCAAAACGTTGAGTGAAGCCACTGAGATACTAGTAATAATACTCGTAGTTCTATGAGTGAAGCACACACACAGCGAGACGAAGGCGACGCTCATGCGGAACGACGGTGTAGATGTCGCTGCCAACTGGTTAAATTAGCCGTTCAGTTAACTGCCTGGCCTTTAGAAGTAGTGCTCGCCTCGCTTCGCTCTCTCGGCTCGCACGCGGTTGATCACAGTTCTAACCTAACCTAACCCATTTGGTCGGGGTGCCCTGCCTTAGTTACTACGACCAATTCGGCTCGCGTGTGATTGGTTACAGAATTCCAACCTAAACTGTAATTGAATATTATTCAGGCCGTTAGTTGAACGGCCGCCGTTTAGTTAAAAGGCTAACTGAACGGCTAATTTAAACAGTTGGCTGCGACATAGACAAGAAACAACGTTGCGCTAGATTGAATCATAAATGATTAAATGATAAATGATTTATTCTCTGTAAGTAGGTTTGTACAGACGCCAGCACATCAACCTACCCGAAACTGTCAAATTTTCCAAATCATCTTTGAATCTTATACTTTAGCGATAAAGTTGAAAATCTATCAAAGAAATTTGACAGATTGTAGTAGCTTGATGTGCTGGCGTCTGTACAAACACTTTTAACGTCAATCATTTTTTTTAAATAATATATAATAACCCGACTTTGGCATCTTTAAAAAGTCACAATCTCTCAATCACTCTCCCCCCTATCCTCTGCGGCCGAAAATTGGCAGGCGGCGGGGCCAATGACCTGACCCGTCGCAGGGGGACCAAGGGCAGACACGGGGTCGTCTGGCAGTCACCCATGTGCTGGTACACATAGCATGCCGTGATCACCCCAGGGTGGTCCCTGGGGTGATCACGGCATGCTATGTGTTCTGGTGCGTCGGTGATGGGGAGTAATCAGTAAATAATAAGTTTTAGTGGGTTATGGTCCCACATGACTGCACTACATCCCCGTAGTAGTGCAGAATGCATAAGCATTTCTCCAAGTAAGTTGAAAAAAAAAAGGCCCGTGCCTTCAGTTATCCGGCTAGGCCGAGGTAAACAAATCTATAAATAATAATAATAATGATGGAGCCCTGACCGCCGGTAGCTTGGACCTTGTTCCCGATACCGGTGGGCTACTATTTTTAATATTTTTAAATGTTTTTTTTAAACTCATTTTTATATTTTAAGAAATATATAAAAATATAACAAAATGTGTTAAATAAACAAATAAAGGAAATAATAAAACATTTGTTTTATTTGGAACAACATAGATACTACAACGTATACCTACACTAGGATTAGTAACAAAGAGAATGTGAAAGAAGAAGAAACAAGTTAGTGCGTCATGTACTTAAGAGGCATTTCGTGCGGACAATGATTCCGCATGAGATGCCTCAGCACAGGCGCTCTCGGGTCCTCAGCCACGACTTTCGGTATGCTATTGCTACTCCCCCGAATCCTCCTCACAAGCGATGCCACCTTTTTCCTGATGATTGGAAACCATCTGTACGCGATTGGACAAACATCCCCGAGGCACTATAGAAACGAGGGAGTTTCAACATCATCCTGAAACCATTGTTATATTGGACGCGCAAGGCGCTTAGCGTCCCCCGTGAACAGCTGAACCACAGACTTCAATGACTTTAATGTTCATGCTGAAAATTTTCAATGTGATCGCTTTTCATTGCATTCCCAAAGTCAAAATAGTAATGTTTAGTTTGAATATGGCTTTATTAATATCAATTCGTTATTTATTTAATAATATTTTGTGCTTTATGTTTTGTCTAGATGTTTTGGTGAGACCTTATTCATTTGCTTTTTCTCTCCCTAGTCTCGCTCTCCATGTGGCATGCTCCGAAGGATGTTTAGTGACGACACACTGAGAAAAACGGGTTACTTAAAATTGGCAAATTTGTAATGTACCGGCAGCCAGATACGTATAATGTGCGCTTCACATGAAAATTATAAGAGCCATACTTATAATGACACGACACCATGTTATGTACGTATGCGGCATAATGCTCTATAAAGACAATGTAAACGAGTTACTTGTAATGAAGCCGTATCCATAATACGTAAGCCGCATCATGAAATTACTGTGCCCGCACTGTTAACGTTTACGTATGCGGTTTAATGATGCCGCATATGTATTAACAGAGCAGCATACGTAATTTACATACCCCGCAACAGGAAAAATGTATGCGCTATACGAACGACGTTATACAGCCGCATTATTTCAGTATCCAGGCTCTTTACAACAGTAACTGGTTACCAAATCATTGTACTGACTCCGTCTCATTAAGTCATGGTCCCGGTTACGTACATAATGTACGAGCAGGGTCGGGGATATGCCGATACATTTTACGCACACTGGATAATTAATAATGTCTCCGCCTACATAATCATTTACGTATCCTGGCTCATTTTACGAACTCCGTTTACTTACTGACTGTGTTCGGTACATAGAATCTTTATAACGTCAGCCGCATCATGAAATTACTGTAGCGCACTCTTAACATTTACGTATGCGGTTTAATGATTCCTCACAGAGCAGCATACGTAATTTACTTAACCCGTAGCATAAAATATGTATGCGCTATAAGTACGACGTTATAATGCCACCTTATTTCAGTATCCAGGCTCTTTAAAACAGTAACTGGTTGCCAAATCATTGTACTGAATCCGTCTCATTAAGTCATGGTCCCGGTTACGTACGTATAATGTACGAGCAGGGTCGGTGATATGCCGATACATTTTACGCACACTGGATAATTAATAATGTCTCCGCCTACATCATCAGTTATTACGTATGCTGGCAACAGTAACTGGTTGCCAAATCATTGTACTGACTCCGTCTCATTCAGTAAAGGTCCCGGTTACGTACATAATGTACGAGCAGGGTCGGGGATATGCCGATACATTTTACGCACACTGGATAATTAATAATGTCTCCGCCTACATAATCATTTACGTATCCTGGCTCATTTTACGAACTCCGTTTACTATTATACGTTTAACTCCAAAATAATCTCGACTCTCTGTGTGCGTACTTATGTTACATTTCTTCTCGCTGCAAACAGCTGGTATTATTATTAAGATTTTGTAGGCTATTATAGCGTAGGTATTTTCGCTTTTGTACGAGAGTGAGGTATCTGTTACGAAGTAACTATTTAGTAATCTGTGCCTGCGCCGCCTAAACCATAGTAGAAAGAGTACTAGTAGGTTATCAGCGTGACCACTTTTTAATGAGGGAATCTACCAAAGACACTGCTAAAATCTACTGAAATCTACTAGGTCGCATTTTAAAATCTACTAATTTTTTAGAGTAATATTTGAGCCGTTTTGGGAGGATATCATTTGAAATAAAACACATTTGTTAATGAACCCTACATTTAATCAATCATTTATGATTAACATTTTTGTATTTATTGTCATCGTCATCGAATTTTTTAACATTTTTATATAATTGTTTTTAAAATAATGGGTTTTCTTCCCACTCCGCACGATAAGTTTGATCGTATCTTCTTTTCAATTATTTTAAATTACATACAATACAAATGAACGAAAACGACTAATAAAACTGTGTTGTCTATCATTATAGGAGCAACTTAAAAATGATCTAAGTTGAAAGACCTGTTTTATAAAAATAGTTTTTATCCAGTAGAAAATTAAATTCAATTTGCTAAGCCCACAGTAACGTTCATTCATTAATAAGGTAATCCCCCAAATCACTTTCGTGTGTTGCCAACTGTAAAATTAAAACTTTTTGGACATGGATGCTTGGTTTTAAGCCTAGTAGTCTTTGATAGCGAATTAATACCAAAACCTACCGATGGGTTTCTCATTTCTACTAAATTCTACTAAGACATTTTATCCTACTAGATCATCGTCTTATTTGCTTCAAATCTACTAAAAAAGTAGAAATCTACTAAAAGTGGTCACACTCTTATCTAACTTCATACAAACGCACCGCACGCGGCTTGTATGTGTGCGCCATAATATCTAATGATGCGCGATGCGCCCATCGAGAAGCATCGCGAGATTTTGTTTGAGTGTGCGTGCGGCGACGTTAGATATTATGGCGCACACATACAAGCCGCGCGCGGTGCGTTTGTATGAAGATAACGTACTCTATAGGTACTCATTATACTATGCCTAAACGAAACAGCAGGAGCAGGCCTACATTTCGCCGCGCGGTAGAAAGAGAGGGGGATATTACTTCCTCTCCTACGCCGCGCCGGCGCCGCGCCTGCGCGGCAATGTATGTACTTTCCCTCCGTCTTACGAATTTTCGACCAGGTCACGTGTCCTGACACGAGTTTAACATTTTTTTCAACACACTTGCTCATAAAATGGCTCTAATTTCACCGCAATTAGGCACATAATGACACCTGTAATCAAACTGTGACTTTTTCTTTACTATTATTCACAAGTGAGTTATACTTAGGTTTTTTTTTTTAAATTGGTCGATTTGCTTTGTTTTTAAAAAAGTTTCGAAACAAAAAAGATCGTGTTCAATAGTACAAATAAATTAATGGTGAATAAAAGTGCACAACGCCGCTAAAGAACTTTTCACTTCAAAAAACTACACACATCAAAAGTGTCTAGGGATCAACATATATTTTTGCAATAACTTTTCTCCTGATTGATATTAATTAAAATTTTCTTTAAGGATTCATCAAATAAAGTGTTTTCGTTTGTCACAGTAACGATAAACCAAGTCACCTTTGCATTAATAAAGAAATTTGCCATTTTCCTAATAAAGGGATTTTTGACATTTGAACCACTAACACAAAAGTTCGAAAAAAAGACTGAAATAACAGTTTTCTTTAAAATTTTATTGGGTAACTTAAACAATTAATAATCCGTGTTTCTACCGCGAACACTAACAACACAAGAACATCGGTTTGGCATACTCAAAATGAGTTCATCCAAATCACGCTGTGGAATGGCCGCCCATGTTCGTTGCAACAACAAAAAAAGGTCTTCTTGCGACTGGATACCCTCCATATTCGGCAGAGCTCTTCTCTGTAGCATATCCCATGCATGCTCAATCGGGTTCAAGTCTGGCGACTGAGCAGGCCAGGGCAGGACATTGATGTTAGCTGCGGCGAGAGTCTGTCTTACAACTCTTGCGGTGTGCGGTCGTGCATTATCATGCATTAACTGAAATAAGGGACCGATTTGCACTTGTAGAGGAACGATGACGTCTGATACAATCGTCTCAGCATAAATTTGAGCGTTGAGGTTGCCTCTGATCCAAATCAACTCAGTTCTTCCGCCGATCCAAATACCCGCCCATACCATGATGGTTCCACCACTATAAGGATGGACTTCCTGGCAGGATTTTAATCGCTGTTGGCGTCCAGGGGTTCTCCAGTGTCGTATACGTCTTGTATCCGGTCTCATACCAAAACGAGACTCATCAGAAAAGCACACGAAACGCCATTGTTCTTCTGCCCAATTTCTGTGTTCAAGAGCCCATTGATATCGAATCCTACGATTGTGCATTGCTATAGGTGGTACCCGTAGCGGTCTTCGGGAATGAAGGTTCACTTCATGCAAGCGGTTTCTGACTGTTTGGTCGCTAATTAAGTTCCCTGAAGAGTGATGAAGCCTCACGGCTAACATCATGGCGGTTATTGTTGGAGCTCTTCGAGTTAAGATTTGAATGTATCGGTCTTGTCTCCGTGTGGTGCAGTGATACCGTCCTCCATGGCGCTCAGCCACGGTACCAGTGCTTCGGTAACGTGTCCAAAGTCGACTGATAACACTCTGACTTGTATTCAGAGCTAAAGCCACAGTACGTTGCCGGGAACCAGCTTCTATCATTCCCACGGCTCTGAGCATTCCTTCCCTGCTTAAATGACGTCGCCGCTCCATAATAACGTTGGTTTTAATCAGTAGTAGGGAAACAGTAGCACTAATAATGTCTTCAATGCGTTGTATGTTTTTATAGGGAAAATATTGACAGCTGATTTTCATCTTTTACTCGAATTTGATTCACAGTTCCTGATTCAAATTATGAAATGCACCAAAAAGGATCCATATAAATTTATAAAATCATAAATTTATTACAAAGCCACATCTCAATCTCAAGAAATCCGCATAAAAATGCTTGATCCCTAGACACTTTTGATGTGTGTATTTTAGGTTCCTTTGTGATTTTCCTACAAGATAATGTACCAAATAACAATACAACATGAAAGTATTTCAGTAAATAATCTGTCTGATGAGACCGCTATGCCATCAAAACAGTTAATTATAATTTTACCAACTGCACATTTACTAATTGTTTATCTAAATAAACTTTTTACTCACTAAATAAAATGGCTTTTTAGTATTATTTTCTTCACAAGTGTGTTGAAAAATGTCGTATGATACACGTGTGTATTGATGATAACTGTCCTTGGCTCTCTTAAGACCCTCACCTAACGGCTCGGGTCTCAATGGCGCCTCAGCGGTAATCACCAACATTACACACTTGTACCATAATGCACAGACGCCAGCACATCAAGCTACTACAATCTGTCAGATTTCTTTGATAGATTTTCGACTTTATTTCTAGAGCATTAGGTTCAAGGTTCATTGAGAAAAATTGACAGTTTCGGGTAGCTTGACCTGCTGGCGTCTGTACTATTTCAACACACTTGCTCATAAAATGGCTCTAATTTCACCGCAATTAGGCACATAATGACACCTATAATCAAACTGTGACTTTTTCATTACTATTATTCACAAGTGAGTTATAGGTTTTTTTTTTAAATTTTATTGGTTGAGTTGCTTTGTTCTTAAAAAAATTTCGATACAAAAAGATCGTGTTCAATAGTACAAATAAATTAATGGTGAATAAAAGTGCACAACGCCGCTAAAGAACTTTTCACTTCAAAAAACTATTTTAGGTTCCTTTGTGATTTTCCTACAAGATTCTTATTAAGTATGCCTACATTATTGAAGTAGGTACCTAGTTTATCTACCTATGAGTTTATGTTTGTTCAGCGAGATCATGAATGGTAGGTAAGCTTATATTTATTAAGTAAATAAAAACTTTTGGATTTTGCTTGGTTGGTTATTTATTACAATAATTTTATTATTATTATACTAAATATACCTAAAAACTACTTAACCAATAAATAATCTTTACAGAAACACAATTAAAATACAGAGTTTATCTTATAAAAAATAATTGCACAAGAGAAAAAACTTAATTAAACTTTGACAATGTAGAATTAATTTAATCTCCAAATCAAACAATAGTTAGGTTTCAAATTTGTGTCATTATTCCCCTTAACTTTGTATTCGCCTTAAAAGAACCATCGCGTAGGACACGAAATGCTACCAAATAAGGTAATCTGTTGCACCAATCAGCGAGCCCGTCACGCCCGTCTCGCCCCCGGCGACGCCGGCGCGGCGGGCTGCGCGGTGCGCGGCATCACGGCATGGCGGGCGACCCGCGACAGTCGCCTGAGGAAAATGGACGCGAGCGGACTTGAATCATTTTTTAATAATATTGAGAACAAAATTAAAACGCTAATTTATATGTCTCCTATAGTCTCTTAAAAAATACACTTGTCTAAAAGTTAACTTCGAATATTTAATTTAACAGTACATAAGTACTTACTTAAAACGTAAATTTTAGTGTATCTCTTTATTTATTATACTTGCGATAGTCAAATCGTATCACGTTAGTACCTACTTAGCCCTTGTTTTATCAAAAGAAGCAAATAGCCATCATGGAATTTACGGAAGAGATATTAAACGCCGGTTTAGATGAAATAATACCATTCCTTCAAGGTAAGCCATTTTCTCGGTTTTATATAATAATCAAGATTTTTTGTTTTATTTAGAATTTAGTTTTTCTTAGAAATGTCACACTTTGAAATATGTGTGTATGTTGCGTCATAAACTCCTATCATAACCCCTCGTTTTCACAAAGAAACATACCTACTAGTTTTCTTAGAATAACTAAGCTAGTTTTATAAAAAACTTGTAGAATACTTGTTTGTAAACCAAAGATTCAAATCGTAAGTTACGCCCTTGAAATTTGAATTTGAAATAATGCTATAGATTTTCAGTACGATATAAATCTTTGTTGTAAACAAGTATAATTGAACATGTACATGTAGGTACATCTCATCTTTCGTGGCGCGCTGTGACATGTTTGAACTTGTCTGATAGCTTTTCACCCACAAACAACAGACAGACGTCTTTGACAAGAAGGTGTTGTTTTTTTTAATTGAAACCCATAGGACGACCCACTGACCAAAAAATCTGTTTATTACTAATTAAAACAAGTATAAAACCTTATCCATTGCTTGTTGGATAAAGTTGTAAACTTTACTAAACGGACAGCATTTTTTCTTGCTGAAAACCAGGAGACCGCCCCGAACCTGACTCCGACTGAACATGTAGGTAGGTAGGTATCTACTTAGCAAGTTTTGTACATGTTTGTTATAATTGTATTTGTATTTTTCAGACAATCTTATAACAACACTTGAAACTGCCATTCTGCTAAACGATGAAGATTTGAAAGAACTGATTCCAAAGATTGGCCCCAGAATAAAATTCAAAAATTGGCTACTGCAATATCAAAAAGCGACCGGTGTCAATGTACGTACCAACCTACCTACTTGTTTATTGTACATCTTGTACAATAGTTAGGTAATAAAAATGTTTTCTTTGTTTTTTTTTTTCTCTTGGACCTATGCTGGTATACAGCATAGGTCCAATGGTTGTAATACTTAAAGCTTTTAAATTATTTTTCTAGAACCTTGAAATTAAGAATGCTGAGCTAAACGACTCAACTCAAAACGCTGTACGGGACACAGATGTCAGTGATAATTCAAAAATCTCTACAGATTGTAATACTGCAGCTAATAACACCGTGAGTTACTCATAATCATAACATTACTCAGTTTGATAACAAAACGTATTTAAAAAATTGTCGAATTGTAGCGACCATTTTACATGTTTCTCTTCGAAAGATATTTCTGTTCAATAGAGATTTTCACTTGATGGGCAAAAAATTGTCAGTCATTGTAGTTACAAGTTTACAATATTGTAGAATTGTAATACAATTCTGACAGGGAGCCTCACCGTTTCTTGGTGCTCACTTAAATTTTTATTTTGTAGCTTAATTTGGTAGGTACTTTATGTTTGTGATATGGATCAAAAGCATTGTTTACACAAGGCCATCGCTGGCTGCCAGTCTCACTGGCTTGAACAATAGACGGGCGCTCTATTATCGCCAGCGTTGCTGGCTTGGCTTTAATAACTGTTTAGACAAGACCAATACCAAGCCATGGCTGTGACTGGCAGCCAGCGATGGCCTCGTGTAAACCTTGCTTAAGATATAATTGAAAAT
The DNA here is from genome assembly GCA_963669345.1 of Gortyna flavago. Lineage (NCBI taxonomy): Eukaryota > Metazoa > Arthropoda > Insecta > Lepidoptera > Noctuidae > Gortyna > Gortyna flavago. Next base: position 208,941 of record OY770149.1, read on the forward strand.
GCCCGTCATTTAGATGAGCATTTTCAATTTGTAATAATTCTAAGATTCCGTTTTTTTTTTGTTTCAGGTATTGAAACTATTAAATGTAATGTTATTTTCTTTAGTAGATAGTATGAGTATTAAGAAGGCACTAGTCAAAGTTTAGTGTGCTAGTTAGAATATGCATAGTTTAGTTAGGTAGGTACCTATATTGTTTAACCAGCAAAAATGTAAGTACATCCGTATTATAGTATTTATTTGGTACATTATTAAATCCGACCAATTGGCATGATACTGACGATTGGATCCAATCGAATTGACCGTGTGTGGCCGTGGATCGGCAGGCTGGACAGATCGAATTGACGGAACAATCAAAATTCAATTCTTTTGACTGGATCATGCCGATTGGACCGTGTATGGCAGTGGGCGATCGATCGTATGATTTTCTTAACCGATTTCAAAAAAGAAGGACGTTCATAATTAGATTGTATATACCTATTTGTTTTATCATTGTTTGCGCGTATCTTCGATATTTATAGACCGATTTTGATGTTTTTTTTTCTTTATTTGTCCGATTGGACAGTTAGAATTGATCGTGTGTGGTGTATATATTATGCAACTGCAGATTGGATCCAATCGGCAGTATCATGCCAATTGAATGTGTATGGCTTGCATTACTAAGTAGTATATATTTAGTATTCAATAGTATTTAGTATTTATCATTAGCTAGCTTAACTCGATAACTGCGCGGCATTTAACCGACTTTAAAAAGGAGGACGTTTTCAATTCGTCGGAATCAGTTAGTGTTGCCTTTGGGGCGCTGTGGGAAAAAAGACTTAGAATCTTTTTTTTTTAATATGTTACCTATGACTTTTTTGCTCATAAAGAACCATTTTTTTTTTTTTTTTGAAAAATCTGTTACGGATCATTTTTTTGCTCATTCGATTTAGGGCACTTAATAGGAACATGTTTATACTTATAAACAACTGAGTTATATCGATTTTCGATCATTGTCCCCATCAATTTATGTCATGGGCATGATGTATCCCCGACTCACAGTTTTCGAGATATTTAATTATTTAAAATAAAATCTTCAAAGTTAAATTACTCGAAAAATATGCATTTTACGAAAAAAGCCTAAATTGTTTCTACTGGTATCCATATACCTAATTTAATAAGAGCAAAAAAAGGAGGGATAATAGGTCATCGAAAAAAAAAAATTACAATTCAATTTTTATTTTTTATTGACTGCTCATAGAGCCCCGAAGGCTATACTCCACTCCAACTGGACCATTTACTCATTAATTTATTAATTTGTTCAACAACTTTAAAAAGCTGGTAGTATCAATAGTGTTTGTGTTTTACATACAGGAAAGTTTAGACGGCAGAGCAATACTCAAAGAGGGACAAGGAGGCTTACTGACGGAGGGTTCCCGAAGGAAATTGAGCCAGCTGCTAATACACCACAAACTAGAAAACAATTGTGCAAAGAAAATTTCCAGTGAAGAATTTTATAAACTAGCTACCGAAATAGTGGAAATATTCCACAAGGAAAGCGTTGTGGTGTATTATTCTGCATATTTATCAGCTACAAATAAATTAGCTAAAAAAAACGCTAGCGGAAAGCTCTACTAGAGCTATATAGCTCGAAGGAGAAAGTTGCGAGAAGGTGGAGAGTTGCCGGGAACTAGCCGTTCATCCTCGAAGTCATCCAGATCATCGCTCAGATCCACGCCAACTATCACAGATGATGACATTTATAGCCTGGAATCTCTAGAAAGTGGTAAGCAAATAATCGCTAGTTACCTTTTTCGTGATTTAAATGTACCACGGGCGACTGTACTATGATGCCCTTCCTCTAGTTATCCCACCATACATACGTATATGCGTAATAATTACAGATATTGTCTATGAAGAAACATTACTGTGGCTGAAAAACAATGTCGATCCATGGAAATCTGTTGAAGAAAAGTGGGCAGAAACTGCAGCTCACCGCCTAAATCGCATCCAATGTGGAAAAGGTGAAATAGCGGATTACTTCAAGGATTTCCCAGCCTTAAAACAATCACAAGGCTATACCTTGGTAAGCTTAAACTGCAGCCTTATTTTTTTATATAATCCTTGTGGTTTTTCTATAAAAAACGTACGCAATGACATATAAATGACAAAAGTTTGTTTATTTCTTATAAGACAAGTGTCTGGATTTCGATTGCCATGTAAAATTCATAATGTTAGTTCCCGTATCTGCCACGATTCTTCTCTTTTCGCACAGACTCTAGACACTTGCAACATTCGCGCGCTGCCGACATTCCAGAACGAGCTATTGTGCAGGCGCTAAAAGAGACGAGCTGCTATTCTAGTGCTCGCCTAATAACCCAATAAGCTCTGTGGTAGCGATCCGGACCTTTCTCACCAGTGGAAATAACATAGCGTACATTTATTGTATTCTTTTTTTCAGCTAATGAACGATTTCAGTCGTCTGTACCCAGGAAAGGAAAACAAATTATTTTCCTCTATCACCCTCAAAAACGAAGAAATTATAAAATATGCTTCATTAAAATTACGAAAAATTAGAGACCAAGACACGAGAACAAAAATAGCAAATATAATTGCACTGGTTGACGGTAAGAAGTTTTGCTCAAATATTAGTTCTTAACTTCTTATTATTAAACCTTCATAAAATTGTCTCAAAAATTAACCGAAACTTTTTTTTATATTACAGTAGATAAACCAGAGACATCTAGCAATGTCGCTTTGATGTTGCTGGCTTATGTCATCAACATTTCACCTGCACGGAAAATAAAAGGAAAGCCAGCGTGGAAGCCATCCAGAGCAGAGGTATGCGACGGCTATATATCGCAAGCTGCTTCTGAAGCCGACGTTACCAACAAGATCATTCAAAAAAAGGAGAACCTGCAGAGGCTAGGTCGCACAGTTCAACCCTACGTTATTTTTGTTGGCCCTACCGTTACCGAGGTAAAAGTAGCATATGTAGTAATAAATGACACATTGTATAGTTTTAACAAATTAGTAACAGCAGTAGACTGCATTTAAAATATTTCAATCGATAGGAGCTTGTTACCCGGAGGAAGCTGGAGACATATGGCTTTTTATTCAATTGGGTTTCTACGATATTAAAACTAAATTTGACAGGCCCACGCAGGCTGTGAATACTCTTTTAACTGATCTAGAGTTAATACTTTAAAAATGTTTACCTGTTACTATTGCAAAAAAGCCAGTGCGTCTCCGAAATTACTTATAACTCATGTGCGAACTTTCTGTAAATTAACGTTAGGATTTTCCGGATTTCGGTGTGGTGAACAAGGGTGTTATCGTCATTTTATTTCCTCTGCATCTTTCAAAAAGCACTTAGTTAGAGACCACCAGTCATCATTGTCAGTCTTGCCTCATCCAAATAGTAACAAACCGATTGATACAGATACAGAAGCCAATATCTCAAATTTACCTTCAACGTCAAGCACAAAAACTTACGAAACAGCAAATACGATGGAATCTCTACCAACTCAAAGAGACGAAAACTCTCTTGGTGACCATGCTGCATGTCTCGTCTCCACTCTATATGCTAACCCGATAATACCGCGTAAAGCCGTACAAGTTCTTGTAGAAAATCTTCAATTATTTCATTCTAAATCACAATGCATTATAGAGCGACAGTTTAATGATATGGTACCACCAGACCAAAATAATGTTCATGTTAAAAATGCTTTTAAAAAAATATTTAGCGCATTCAGCGATTCTTTTGAGAATTTAGATTCGGAACACAAACGTTTAAAATATTTTACTGAAATAGGAACTTATTCTGAGCCCCTTGAAGTGGTTGTGGGTCAACGTAACGAGAAAAAAAAAAAACAAAAAAACGGCGGCTGGTTCGTTATTAGTACAAGTAAATTGTACAATGCAGGTGATTCCGTTAAAAGAAAATTTAAAACGAATTTTTTCATCAAAAAATTTCATGAAGGATACTCTTGAATATTTGGACATACTAAAAAATGACTCTTTCGGTATTGAGAATATTGTTCAGGGTTCAGTATGGAAAAAAATGACAGAAAATTCTGTAGAGCATGATGCAATGATTTTACCATTAATAATCTACTTTGACGATTTTGAAATAGGCAATCCCTTAGGAAGCCACGCTGGGATTCATAAACTTGGAGCTATTTATGCCTCAGTTCCATGTCTTCCACCTCACTACGTGTCGCTTTTGCAAAATATTTTATTATTGGCTCTTTTTCACTCATCAGACAGAACAAGCTTTGGAAACAACATAATTTTTCAAAAAGTTTTTGATATTCTTAATGATTTAAAGATCAATGGTATTCATGTTGAAACTGATGTGTATACCGGCAAAATTAAGTTTTATGTTGCAGCTGTGACGGGAGATAATTTAGGATTGAATGCTATGTTAGGTTTTGTTGAAAGTTTTTCTGCAAATCGGCCATGTAGAATTTGTACTGCTAATAAAGAACAAATCAAAACACTGCTTTATGAAGATGACACGTTATTGAGAAACAATGTCAATTATGAAAATGATTTACATTTAAATGACATTTATATGACTGGTCTTAAAGAAAAATGCACGTGGCTTGCTTTAGATGGGTTTGACTTATTTCAAAACGTCGCCGTAGATGTTTTACATGACTATCTCGAGGGTGCTTGTCGATATGTGATGTCATTTGTGATACAAAATCTAGTGTGCACTCAGATGCTAATTTCTTTTGACAATTTGAAATCAAGAATACGGTATTTTAATTATGGACCTGATTCTACATCGACACCATGCGATTCTGTAGCAAAAGAAGGCTCAATATTAAAGTTAAAATGTTCGGCTTCTGAAATGCTTACTCTTTTTTTTTTTTTTTTTTTTTTTTTTTTTAAGGATGGGAAATCATCCAATGACCCCTCCCGCTCTGGGTGGAGCGGAAGGGAGTGTCAGACTCTTACTGACTAAAACCCATCCGTGTTCCTTCCTTAGCCCTTTATGTTCCGGGGCAGCGGTAACCCTTTCGGACAATCCCGCTGCCCCGGCAGGCTTCGGCCCTAACGGGCCCCTCCATGTCTGCTGACATCTCTTTGAGGCGCGCGTGGAACACATACGCGCCGTCCGGCACGGGCCTGGTCCGAAATGCTTACTCTTGTTCGATATTTTGGGCTAATTGTTGGACATAATGTCCCAGATGAAAACGAAGTTTGGTTCTTATACATCAAATTAAGACAATTGTTGGATAAACTTTTGAGTCATAGAGTCCATGAAAATACTATTGATCAAGTAAAATTTTCAGTAGCTGAATTAAACGAGCTCTATCGTCAATTTGCTGAAACAGACTTAAAGCCAAAGTTTCATTTTCTTACACATTATCCAGAAATGTTTAAAAAATTTGGCCCACTTACCCAAATCTGGACGATGAGGTTTGAAGCCAAGCATCGTATATCTAAATTTGTGGCCAGAGCATCGCACAACAGAGTAAATGTTTGTAAAACAATAGCTATTAAACATCAATTAATTTTAAACGATACTTTTCTTAAAAATGAAACTTTAAAGACGATCTCTTATGGCAAAAAGGCAAATATGACAAAAGCGCAAATTGAAAATGTAAGACTTAACTTTAATTCTCGAGGTATAATCGATAATAATTGTTGGTACTCATTATCATGGGTGAAACTGTATGGTGTCCGATTTGAGCTGTCGTCAATTGTAATTCTAGATATTTCAGAATCTTCAGGCTTTCCAAAGTTTGGTGAAATAAAAAATATTTATTTACTTGACAATGATGAAGTTACATTTGAGTGTGTTTCATTAGAGTGTATAGATTTTAATCAGCATTACTATGCGTATCAAGTGATGAGAACCAACGATTACCTATTACATAATTATAATACCCTTGTTTCGCCTGTACCGGCTACAATAACTATAATGTCAAATTTAAAACTTTATGTCACTGTTCGATGGACTTTAGAATAACAACGAACGTTACATACACATCACTTACGACATAGGTACCCTTGGGGTAGGACTTCCCATCATATTAGCACCAACCTTCTTCGTTTATTTTTCTCTCATTACACACTTACATGCATATTATGTAGTCAAACCCCGAAGTCCCGGCGCTCCTAGGTTTGACAAGAAGCCTTAGTCAAAGTCCAAAACTAAAGGGTGTTTCGGCCTTTGACAAAAGAATTTATGGCCAAACCTAGAAGAGACCAACTTGGATAGTCAAACGCCGAAACTCAATACGATCAAATCGGGGTTTGACCAGTCAGACTTAAATTAGGGACAGAATGGGTTATAATTATGTATAAAAAAAATACATTCTTTATAGTGAAAATTTAACTAAATCAACAATCTTCCTGGGAAACAAAAATTTATGTTTTCTGTTAAAAAAAATTAACCTAAGTATGTATGAAAAACATCATTCATTTCCGATGTTAGATTTAGTCAAAACTGCCTTACTCCTGCAGGTCAGGTGGTCCTGCAGGTTAGAAATTTCATCTTAAATTTCGTGGTTATTTTTTTTAACAGACAACAGTAATCTTTGTTTCACAGGAAGATTGTTAATTTAATTTTCACTTCAAAGAAAGTGTGTTTTTCATACATTTAAATACAAAAAACAAATTCTGTACCTAATTTAAGTCTGACTGGTCAAACCCCGATTTGATCAAATTGCGTTTGGCCATAAATGCGTTGGTCAAAGGTCGAAACACGCTATTAGTTTGGACTTTGACTAAGCCTTCTTGTCAAACCTGAGGTTTGACTAGGCAAACCTAGGAGCGCCGGGACTTCGGGGTTTGACTATAACACATACAACACGTGCAAAAATTCAGAAACACACCCACCTGTGCGGATCTGTTGCCCGCAGGTGATACAGTTTACACATCTTACTTACCCATACTTTACCGTTTTGCAAAAGCGTGAATACAGGCCCACCACCAATTTGTTTCTATAACTTAACTTCAGGTTAAACATCAGTACTGAGTTTCATTTTTTGTTTGTATTCTTTCATCGTATTGTGTCATTTATGCTTTTAAAATCAGTCAAATTTCGTAAAAGTAGAAATATCGAAACTCGGTACTGATGTTTAACCTTCACCTAGGCCCTGGGGTAGGGGAGCACCGCCCCTACTGCCAAAAGGTGGCTCTCGGATCGCTACCAAAACGGGGCGATCCCCAAATTTTTTTTTTTTTTTTTGTAGAATTCCGGTTATCAGTTTAAAGTCGGGCCTTGCGACACAGGTTCCGCAACTAGTTAGGTTTATGCGTATGTATTAGCGTTCGTATGCGAACGAGCTTTAAGTTAGGTTTACCGTAGGCCTAGACGCATTGGTTTCCAGCGACGACCACGCGGACTCCATTGATGCCAAGGTACCCTTACTAGTGATTCTTTGGTCGGGAATCCTAGGTTGCTCTTACTTACCCGCCTCCGGCTCGTGCTACAAATACCCGAGATCTGAGACATTGTTTATGTTGATAGTGGACTGTCTGTTGTTATACCTAATTAAGTATTTCTAATTGCACTAAAAATCTATATATGATAATAAATATCTAATCGCCAATCCTCTCGTCCTTTCCGTATTACGTATTGTAAAGGCCTACTCAAACCTGACCGGTATCCTGTACCGGTGGCAGTAATGGTATACCCGATCGATATCCCGACCGGTATTTTGTATGGCATTACCGGCAGCAGTTGCGGAACACCTTTGAACAGCGCGTTACCGCATACCCATCGGGATATCGTTACCGCCACCGGTACAGGATACCGGTCAGATTTGAGTAGGCCTTAAATCTTGCAATGGTGGACGCCTGTCAACAATCGACAGACGGTGAAATTCATAGTTACGACCATGTAATTCTAGAATAGTATGATTAATTAAGCTTGTGTTTTTTTTGTATGTCACAATTTTACGATTGAAAATAAATAATATGAATCTTTTATGTCTATTTCTTTTTAAGCATGTAAAGCTATAAAACTTGTACTGGGTTTGAGAACAGAATTTCTTCTGTTAATAATAGATGGACGGCTATTAGACATACCTGATTTTTAGGGTTCCGTACTTCAAAAAAAGAAAAACGGAAACCTAAAAATCAAGTGTGTCTAATTAGACACACGCCCGAGTACATGCGATACTGCTACGGGTATAAGGCATGGAGCACTATTGCACTACGTGTTACTTATTGCACACCATGCCTTACGATACTTGCACCTGTATTTTCCTTATGCTGGCATGGTTACAGTCAGCGTCATTAATTTTGACTCGATGGCTGTATATATATTAATGACGCTGACTGTAACCATGCCAGCATAAGGAAAATACAGGTGCGAGTATCGTAAGGCATGGTGTGCCATACGTAACACGTATAGTGCACCATGCCTTACTTTACCCGCAGCAGTATCGTACGTACGCTACCGAGGTACATTAGTATGGTTCACCGTGCTTTACTGGTCCCGCACCAGTATCGTAAGTCCGCTGCCGTGGTACATACGCACGGTTCATCATGCCTTACTGTACCGGCAACGCTACCTTACCTCTACTACGACAGTTAATACGTCTGACACATCATGGTTTACTGTGCCTGCCACAGTATCCTACGTATGCCACCATGCTGCACACGTATGGCGCACCATGATTCACCGTGTCCGCCACAGTATCGTAAGTATGCCGCCGTGGTGTACACGTACGTCTCACCATGATTCACCGTGTCCGCCACAGTATCGTAAGTATGCCGCCGTGGTGTACACGTATGACTCACCATGATTCACCGTGTCCGCCACAGTACCGTAAGTATGCCGCCGTGGTGTACACGTATGTCTCGCCGTGATTTACTGCGTCCGCCACAGTATTGTACGTATGCCTCCATGGTACACACGTATGGCTCACCGTGCTTTACTGTGGCCGCCACAGTATCGTACGTATGCCGCCGTCGTACACACGTAGGGCTCACCGTGCTTTACTGTGGCCGCCACAGTATCGTACGTATGCCGCCGTCGTACACACGTACGGCTCACCGTGCTTTACTGTGGCCGCCACAGTATCGTACGTATGCCGCCGTCGTACACACGTAGGGCTCACCGTGCTTTACTGTGGCCGCCACAGTATCGTACGTATGCCGCCGTCGTACACACGTAGGGCTCACCGTGCTTTACTGTGGCCGCCACAGTATCGTACGTATGCCGCCGTCGTACACACGTAGGGCTCACCGTGCTTTACTGTGGCCGCCACAGTATCGTACGTATGCCGCCGTCGTACACACGTAGGGCTCACCGTGCTTTACTGTGGCCGCCACAGTATCGTACGTATGCCGCCGTCGTACACACGTACGGCTCACCGTGCTTTACTGTGGCCGCCACAGTATCGTACGTATGCCGCCGTCGTACACACGTACGGCTCACCGTGCTTTACTGTGGCCGCCACAGTATCGTACGTATGCCGCCGTCGTACACACGTAGGGCTCACCGTGCTTTACTGTGGCCGCCACAGTATCGTACGTATGCCGCCGTCGTACACACGTACGGCTCACCGTGCTTTACTGTGGCCGCCACAGTATCGTACGTATGCCGCCGTCGTACACACGTAGGGCTCACCGTGCTTTACTGTGGCCGCCACAGTATCGTACGTATGCCGCCGTCGTACACACGTAGGGCTCACCGTGCTTTACTGTGGCCGCCACAGTATCATACGTATGCCGCCGTCGTACACACGTATGGCTCACCGTGCTTTACTGTGGCCGCCACAGTATCGTACGTATGCCGCCGTCGTACACACGTAGGGCTCACCGTGCTTTACTGTGCCCGCCACAATAGTATACGGGTGTTGCAGTCGTAGTTTCAGGAGTATTCAGTGCGACTTGCGTACTACGTATTACGTAGCCGGATGTCGGGCTACGTACGTTACGTAACCCGCTCCATGATGAGCGTCAGTATGCCGACTACGTATGACTGACTACTTACGCGTAATGTAGCGGGTTACACACGTCATTGTGGTCGATTTTTGTCCTTATTTTACGTAGCGCGGCAGAGGAAATTTTTCTCAGTGCACGTTGTGCAGTTACGACTCGATAATTTATGACTATTTATTGAGGCTACTTTAACGGGGCTCCAACCGATATGCACTATAACTATACACCATTCTTGCATAGAATCATTGAAGGTTCAAGGATATTTATTAATGATGCATTTTAATTGATCAAGCTTCTGGCCCTTATTGGGTAAACAGAGAATTATATGTACAGTCACCAAAAGAGATAAGTAAACCGGGTCGTCGCATATAAATAGTTGAAGTTTAGTAAGAAACCGATGGGTGTTTTTGAATGTTTAACTTGATAAATTAACTGTTTGTTTCCTATTAATTAAATTAAATTTTATTCAAAACATCCACCGGTCTTACTAAACTTCAACTAAGACTGGTTACTTATCTCCTTTGGTGACCGTACATGGCCATAATAATCTACCGTACGGTAAGTTTAATTATTTGATAAAGTTAGAGCCCTTTTTAATTAAAAAAACAAAATCTAAATATGTATCTTATTTCATATAAACCTACATGGGCACATAAGAAACGTCAGAAGCTAGGTGCACGGTTTCAATTGGTCGTTTCCTATGGAGAAGAGTCGGCAAGAAACTCCATGGTTTTTACATTGTTTCTAATTTACAGCGTACATAGATATGGGAGGAAAGTGTAGGTCTGTCAACAAGTACAAGACATGTACCTAACAAAATCGAAAATGGTCAACAACCTCAGCAAAATAGAAAATAGTTAAAACCTCAGCATTGGTTTAAAATTCATCCATCTCTTGTGATCGCTAGACCGACCACGTGATTTTATAGAGAATATTTACTGGTCGTGAATTAATTCCGATTAATAGTGTAAGTGGCCAATAAATCGCTAATCGGTTTATCGAGAGGTGTAATCTTTACGCCACGCTACGGTTATTGGTAGGTGCTTATTTCTGTCATCCACTTTATTTATACGAATTCTTAGCTTAAATTGATTTTCGATTCAAGGTGGCAATGTTCAAGAGAACAAAACATTAATAAGAAGAAGACTTCTTATTAATGTTTTATTCATAACAGTATGTTACCGGTCAAACTTTCAGTGATATAATTTTTTATTCAGTGTAGATATATTTTCAATATTACAAGGAATGCACAGGTAAGGTCCAAATATTTGCAAGGGTTTCCCAAAAGTTATAAAGGTCTTTATTTTATGTTATCTTGATAAAGGACTTTGTGTTCAAAAGTTCTACATTTCGTTTAGCATTCATTGTTATCAACATTATCAAAAGCTTTAGAAAGGTCACAGAAGATACTTAAATTAAAAAGCGAGTCTAATTAGTTCTTCGGGTCTCGTAACCTATGAAATATAGACGTGATACTTAAGGCGCAGATATACGACATCTAATGATTTTTTAATTAAATTAAATTAAAATTCATTTATTTCAGGTAAGGTAACCCATATCAGCAAAAATCACACATTTTTCAATAAAATCACATAAAAAATAACAAAAATCATATACAATAATGACAAAATACATAATGACAAATAATAATAATAAAGAAAATAATAATAATAATTCATTACAATCGTCTCTTATATGCGACACTATATGAGACCTGTCTGTCACAGCAGTGTCGCACATAAGGACAGTCCACCCTACTAGCTATCATTTTCAGAACGCTATTGGAGCTGGCCCGCACCCTACGCACGAGTGATGCGCAGCGCTTCCGCATGGTCGCATGGAAACAATCTGTGCGTGCCAATGCGAACATACCTGAAGCGCTGCAGTAGCGGGGCAGACCCAAGACCGCCCTGAAAGCGTTATTAAATTGGACACGAAGGGTACTGTATCGTTTCTGTAATCTCTAATTCTAATCTGTAATTCGCCCACAGGCTGCAGGTGTACAAAGATGTGCAATATGCTCGGAAAAGAGTTATTTTCACGTCGTCCGAGCACCGCGCGAACCTGCGGGCCAGCATATTAGCTCTCTTAGATACCGCCCTTCGTTCCCGTTCCAAGTCAGCATGATCCCTGAGGTCAGTCGTGACTATATGCTTCACCCTGTCTAAGGGTACATTATTAAGACTGATAGAGATTTTAAATTCAACATCACGTCTAATCGACTGGACTGATATCTTTCAAAAAAATAAATGTTATATTAGACCATTTGCTTCGTAATTTGATATGTGAATATTTGCAATTATATTTTTTTAACATAGTGTAATTAATTTGTAAAGTAATGTCTACCGCGGACATAAAAACGATAATCACGCAAACACTATCGGGTGTATTTTCATAAAACTTTCACCATATAAAAGACAATTTAATTCCCCAAATTTTAGTATACGGTTTTTATTTGTTTGGTGTTTTATAAATCAACAATAGATGATTGTTTCATATTTTGCAATAAATTACCAGCGTTGTGTCATCGCGCATCTCTTTCTTTTCTATGCAGTCCGATAGTGACCGCGCTTTAGGTCATGTAGTCGCCTTAACGAGCCTGTTGCGCACTTCTTCCCAGCTAAAACAGTAGGAAGTTGTGAAGGCCGGGCGTTTTTGGGGCTGTTTCTACAAACATTTGAACCTCCAGAACCATGTAAAGCACCTTCAGAACCATGTGAAGGTGCTGATCCACTTTACCTTGATTCAGTTGTATAAGATTGTGGTGGTTACCTGAGTCCGTCCCCGATGGCGGCAACGGCGGCGGGTGACTGGCGGCACATGGCGCGCTGGCGCTCCGTCAGACCCGGCGCGCGCGCACACACTAGCGCCGCGCCCAGCGACCCGCCGCACACCGCTAGTCTGAAATAGGAAGGAGGTACAGGTTACATTATGGAGTCGTTGGTCTAGTGGTAGTCGCAAGTGCAGCTGATAAGCTTCGGGCCAAGTGTCTTTAGGGATTACATCATAATATTATCAGTAGAACCTTGGATGGCAAAAGTTATCCTATAATTATATCAAAGAAAGTTTGCCATAAATTTATAAATTATGTAGAAATTCAAGCTCCAACCAATAGCAACCTACTTAATGATACAGAGATCCCAAGACACAAGCATTCCTTGTAAAGTTTGCTCAACAGTTTCAACAATAATTATATTCGTAAGATCCGCAATGTGTACAATACCATTTAAGCAGGGTTGTCTTTCATGACTGGCCTCACTATTTCGCTGCACATTAACCTCTTTAGACAAGCGGCGTGCATTGTCCATCACACAATGTCACTGTACGAGTATGGTTTGTATCAAAAGTATCTGATGAAAGTTTAAACAAACCTGTTTACGTTAAATTCTTACGCGATCTCTCTTTAAAGGGAATTAGTAACATATTAATTTATGTATTTAGAAGGTTGCAACTTTATATCTGACCATTTTTTACAACATTATTGTTTGAACAACATTACTGATACTGTTAGCCTGCATCATCCCACTGCTGGGCAAAGGCCTCTCCCCATGACTTCCAGTTCTTTCGATCCAGGGCTTAAGTGGGCAACTGGTCGTTTGTTTTGTCCAGCTCGTCCCGCCATCTTTTACGGGGTCTGCCGCGACGTCTTCTAGCTGTGTCAGGGCTCCACGTGGTGGTTATTTTGGCCCACAGCTCATTGGGCATACGGCAGACGTGGCCAGCCCAGTCCCATTTCAGCTTAGCGGCTTTTTGAGTAACGTCAGTAATTTGTGTTTTGGAACGCAGTGTGGTGTTGCGAATATGGTCTGTCAATTTGACGCCTAGAATACTGCGCTCCATTGCACGTTGGCAAACCTTGAGTTTGGACTTTTGTATGTTTGTCAAAGACCAAGTCTGGGATCCATAGGTCAGAATGGGAAGAATGCACATGTCCATAATTTTTCGCTTTAGTGTCAAAGGCAGATTTCCTTTCATAAGCTCTTTCATGGACCAGTAGCTCTTCCAGGCATTTTCGGTTCGTCTTAAGACTTCATTGTCTTGTCTGGACTGGAAAGAGACTAACTGGCCCAAGTAGATGTATTCATGGACATATTGCAATTCCTCACCATTTACTCTGATCCTATATTTAGTGGTGTTTGACACCAGCTTGGTCTTCGACATGTTCATCGCAAGTCCAACCCCAAGGCTTGCATCACTGAGTTGGTTTAACATAAGCTCTAGTTCAGTCGCCGTGGAGGAAAATACGACAATGTCGTCAGCAAAGCGGAGGTTTGTTAACCGCACCCCGCCGACTTCAATGCCGCATCTCTCCCAATTTGCCGATAACTTTTTAAAGACTTCTTCAAGAGCGCTGTTAAAAAGTTTGGGTGAAAGCGGGTCTCCTTGTTTTACGCCTTTTTCGATACAGAATGATGGTTCGGCTGTTTGTAATCTAATTGAAGCAGTGCTGTGTAAATATACGTTACGAAGTAGGTTGATGTAGGTGGGATCAATTTCTTGGTTGCTCAGAGCGTCGAATATTGCATCGTGTGTCAGACTATCGAAAGCTTTCGAGTAGTCGATGAAGGCAAGATAAATTGGTATATTGAACTCTTGATACTTTTCGATTATTTGGTTTATTGCATGTAGATGGTCAGTAGTGGAGAGGCCTGGTCGAAATCCAGCTTGTTGTGGAGGTTGGTGTTTGGTGAACAACATTATTCAATTATAATTGAAAAATCATCGGCGCACAGTGAGGTTTAAAATTAACCTAAATTACCTTTCTGTTTTGTGCCTAAATTGCTAAATGAGGTAATTTAATATTAGAATCTCGGGTACATAATCAAATCAAAGCACTTAATGTGTGTCACTACAAACCAGCATCCACAGGTACGTTTTCTGATCCATTTATTTAAGTTTTCATCAGCAGCTTTCGGAGAGGACTATAGGCCGTACTCACACACTAGCCGCGCGGGCGCCGGAGCGTGGTGCCGCGCGGGCGCCGGAGCGTGGTTCCGCGCAGACACCGCAATTACACAGCATTGCGAACAAATAAACACGCTTCCTGTCCATCAAACACAGGGAACGTTCATGTGAGCGTGACATTAGCGACACAATATTCTGCTAGCACTCATAAGTATGCATAGTTGTAATGATGATGGGTTTGATGTTGAAGCACTCATAACGGTTTCTATGTAATCCAGTCAATATTTGTCGATAAGAGCAAGGTAGACCGAAAACCTTGTAATTGTCGCAGGAATTCGCCGGATGCGAGAGGCTCACGACCAGTATTGTGGTGCTAAACGAGTTTACTTCGTTAATATTAATAGCTCCAAAGAGACTACTGCAACTTGACATTATAGTAAGGAAGAGGTAATTTAATTGAAACAGTTGTTGCATTTGCTTTTATTTCAATACATTTTCCAGCTCATAATAAGTCATGGAGGTGGAGGCCTACCATGATCTAATTAAAAACGACTCAAAAGCAAGACAATTCAGTTTAGGTTCTTAAACTGCATCGTTCACAGTCGTACCATGACGTCCAATACACTCAGCGGCATTTGGATCGTTGAAAGTGAATGAGCGTTAAGAGCTCGTGGTAGGTATCCAGATGGCACGGAATACATTGAATTGTTAAACTGACGTCATGGTACGAATTAGAAGAACAGTTCAGTTTAGGTCCTAAAGTGGATCACGATAAGAGCTCGTGGTAGGTATCCTGTAGTGGTATTCTTTAAAAATTTCACCGTGATAACTCAGGTGAAGTGAGCTTAAAGTGGACTCAGAATCAGATGGAATGACAGCTTACTTCACTTAACTTCTGACGGTGAGATTCTAACAGAATCGACCGGCAGAGCTCGAAATAGTGTCTCAAATTAGCGCCATACACATATAGCATTCACTATGACTAATATTCTATTCACATGTAACCGTTAACCATTATAATTAATACACTACTCGACGTTAATTCCGGTAGCCGTCACCCTAACATTTCACTTTCAAAGCAATCACAGGAATTAACAAGTTTTCTAACAAACTGTTCGTCTATACTCGCGAATTGCCATCACAAATTATTACAGCGCAGTGTATTTGAGCGCGTGATTAATAAGGCATTGTTCGCACTGGCGCGGCGCAGCGCGGTGTCGCATACCGCGTGGGCGCCGCGGGAATTAGCACCCGATGTCGCGCCAACGCGATAATTGCCGCCGCGTATTACCGACGACGTATTAATGAAACAGACGACCTGCCACACAACCACACGGGAAATGCACCGCTGCGATATGGACTAATTGTGTGGGGAAATAGTACCGACCATAACAGAGCTTATCGCTCAAAAGAAATGTGTTCGAGCTTTTCAGGGCATTCCACCGGACGTATCTTGTCACAATATTTCACTATATGAAACATGTAGGTTTGTATGGAAACACAAAGATCTAATCAGAACAGCAGCAGATGTAAGGTCTAGGAATCGGCGTAACTTGAGACTTGTGTCAGATGTAATCCCTCGATTAACAAAATATAGTAAAAGCTGTTTAGCTATGACTGTACGTATATTATAACAAATTACCATGTAAATTTATATGAATAAATAGCAGACTGTTTGAATAGCTAAATGATAATAATATTTATAGCATTATGGAATACTTTAATCATAAGTTGTGTTAATAATTTCGCATGCTTTAATATTAAGCAAAACATGTATGATCTCATCCTTAACATATGTAACACCTTTGTATACCATGTTTTATGCAAATAAATAAATAAAAATAGAGGTTTTAATAGTGTGGGTGTGTGGTTCATTAGTGTATCAGCAATGTGGGGTGGAGACGCGGTGTACAACCTGAGGGACGTCTGTCGGTGTGGGAAAGTAACATTGATTGGCAGACATGAGTGAAATCGAGAATAAATAAATGATAGCTAATGAAACGTCACTGCGTCGTGCTGCCGTGGTGCTGCCACAGCCTACAGTGAGTGTGGAACCTAAGAGAGAAAGAAGATTGTACATACAGAAAGCACAGTTAATAGAAATCTCTATTCCTAGACAGCACGTTTCGCTGAAAACTTTGTTGATAGAAAACATTGTTTGTAGATATCTCGGTCCATAAGAAGCACTGTTGACAGAAATCTCTGTTCATAGCACTTCTTGCTGTAAACTTTGTTCATAAAAACCACTGTTTCCAGATACCTTGGTTCACAGAAAGCGCCTTTGGTTCACGGAAACCAATTATAATAATTATTTGTATGTAAGTTGTATTCCGATTCGCTCGCTCTCGCAGCGTATGTTGACGGAGCCCCTATTTCTGTGTAAAGGGTTTAAAGTAACCTAACCTCGGGGTGCCCTTCGCTCGCTCTTGCATCCTACGTTGCGCTTTCTGTGAACCAAGGTATCTGGAAACAGTGGTTTCTATGAACAGAGATCTCTGTCAACAATGCTTCATATGGACCGAGATATCTACAAACAATGTTTTCTATCAACAAAGTTTTCGGCCAAACGTGCTGTCTAGGAATAGAGATTTCTATTAACTTTGCTCTCTGTATGTAGTGGTATCGTACAAGCGTGTTTCTATCTTAGGTTCCACACCGGCCTACAGTCGACCAGCATGGGCGTGACATCGAAATGGGAGGAGCTAATGAAAAACAAATGAGGACATGAATAATGATTTAAGTGGTTCTTTAACACACTAATTAAATTGATTAGCATTTGCGATTCTGTAAATGTGAAATGGACCTTCAAACTGCGGAAATGATCCGCTGCATGTAAGTTACACTGTGGTCGTGCGGTTGTCCACGCATGTTCGATATAATTACGGAGTCTGACTGACTGTGGTTAGCTTTCCTTATTAGGGTTAATTAGAACTTATGTCTGGAGGAAACTGTTTTAATTAGCGCACACAGATTGAGCAGAGATCGTTTTTGTAATCGATTTGATGGACGTTAATATTGGCATGCGAATAGACGGCTGTATTACTGTGCATGGCAGGCTGTCGATTACGAATGCTTTTCCAAGACTTCAAGGATTTCCTAACACTGTTTATTGTTAGTCATTCACTGACATATTATCCAGTTATTCAACGTCAGTATAACACAACCTCTCTCGTTGGTCTAGTTTTCGCAAGCGCTATTGCTGATCACGAGGTCCTAGGTTCGATTCCCGGGTCGGTGAAAGTGTTATAGGGTTTCTACATCTGAAATTGCTCATTAGCAGCCCGGAGTCTGGATGTGTGGCCGGTTGGTTGCAACAGGCTACCCCCTATTACATGGGACTTAACCTAACTGGCGAAATGTTGGTGTAATATCAACTGCTCTGCCAAAAGCTTAGGCGAATACAGGCGTGATGGTATGTTATGCCACACTCACACAGTTCACAAAACCGACGATCTCGATGATAACAATAAACATCCTCGGAATGTATCGATAAATGAAAGCTACATCAACTCGCATTCATTACCAGAATGTTAAATGATCATCCGTTCCCTCATTAGTGACATACTTTATCAGAATTTTATTGACTTTTACATCAATAAAGTAAAAATTACGAAATTTCATTTGCATATGAATTCGAGCTTCTCATTAGCATGGCTCGGATTGGAGTCGTCTAATGAGTGGTGTCCGAGACGAGCACGGCGCGTGACGCGCTACGTAGGTACAAGTCGTGGGAGGTGCAGTGTGCTCTATTATTAGGGCTGGTTCGCATTGCAATATTAATGTCTTGTTCATGTTTTGTTTTCTTATAAGGGAGGATCTTCAGGTTGTATGAACATGGTCTGTTAAGTAATCGTATCGTGTAAAGTAATTATTATGGTCAGTATTATGTTTGATACAGTGTATCAAGAAAATAAAAGTAGTAGTGTCAGGAAGGTAGGACTTAATATGAATATGGCTAAGACGAAGATTATGGCAAACATCTTCAGCAATCCAAATCCTTCTGTTAATCCTTCTGTTGACTGGTATGTCTATCGTAGTCGTATTTTTTCTTTTGGCAAAGAGCATCAACAACATCGAGAAGAATACAGCTTGGGTGGGCCGCATTTAGAAATCTGGACGATATGCTGAGATCAGCCAAAATTATACAAAGTCCCGCCTCTTTAACAGTGTGTTCTGCCCAATATGACTTACGTTGCTGACTGCTGAGACGTGATCGCTCACGCGGGAGGCTGTGTATAGGCTAAGTGTTGCACAGAGAGCCATGGAGCGTTCCATGCTTGGCATCAGGCTAATAGACCGAGTGCCTAACGTCGAGATACGAAGACCGACGAAGGTCTTCGATATCAGAACTCGTATTATGGAACTCAAATCGAGATGGGCAGGACACCTGGCAAGGTGCTGTGATGACAGGTGGAGTAAGACAGTGACCTAGTGGCGTCCATGGTCTGGGAGATGAAGTGTCGGTCGTCCGGCGGCGAGATGGGCGGACGATATTGTTGCCATCGCGGGTAAACCTGGATGATGCACAGGAGCGTGGAGATTGGCACAAGAAAAGAGAGCCCTATGCTTAGTAGCAGGTGAAGTCGGGCTGTGGATGATGAACGAAGAAGTTTCTTGCCCATTCTGCTGCTTAGGAGTCGGGCTGTGGATGGTGAACTAAGAAGTTTCTTGTCCATTCTGCTGCATATGAGTCGGGCTGTGGATGGTGAACTAAGAAGTTTCTTGCCCATTCTGCTGCATATGAGGCGGGCTGTGGATGGTGAACTAAGAAGTTTCTTGCCCATTCTGCTGCATATGATGCGGGCTGTGGATGGTGAACTAAGAAGTTTCTTGCCCATTCTGCTGCTTAGGAGTCGGGCTGTGGATGGTGAACTAAGAAGTTTCTTGCCCATTCTGCTGCATATGAGGCGGGCTGTGGATGGTGAACTAAGAAGTTTCTTGCCCATTCTGCTGCTTAGGAGTCGGGCTGTGGATGGTGAACTAAGAAGTTTCTTGCCCATTCTGCTGCATATGAGTCGGGCTGTGGATGGTGAACTAAGAAGTTTCTTGCCCATTCTGCTGCATATGAAGCGGGCTGTGGATGGTGAACTAAGAAGTTTCTTGCCCATTCTGCTGCTTAGGAGTCGGGCTGTGGATGGTGAACTAAGAAGTTTCTTGCCCATTCTGCTGCATATGAGGCGGGCTGTGGATGGTAAACTAAGAAATTTCTTGCCCATTCTGCTGCATATGAGGCGGGCTGTGGATGGTGAACTAAGAAGTTTCTTGAAACAGGTTTACAATAAAATAGGCCGAAAGGTAGTTACATTATTTTACATGTAAAAGTTGCTACTAATACCTAAACTAAGATAATTTAATATCTTGTGTTGGCGCGCACACGCGCCCCACCAACGCATGAGCGGGACGCGGGAGGAGAGGAGTAGCTGCGGATCCCGCCACGGCGTCTCGCGCGCATGCTAGCGCCGCCGGCCGGCGGCGCCGCACGGCAGTTCGACCGCAGCAGCCGCAGAGAGCGTTCATTGTCACAATTACTTTAAAATAACGTGCGAACCAATCTGTCGCGTCGCGGTCCGGAGAATGTAAAATACTTTTGCATCGTTAAAAGCCAAAGTACAGTAAAAATAAGAGTTATTCTTTATCTCCGCTACACATCAAAAACGGGACGAGATCACAGCCCCAACATCTTGTGATATAGGTATCAGCGCCCACCCACCCTCATTTGCGTTCACATAATATTAATTTATACATTAGAGCCAGAAAGCTTAATTTTTTTTTTTTTTTTTTTTTTTTTTTTTTTTTTTTTTTTTTTTTATTTAATTAAGGTTCACCAACAGTTGTTACAGATTATACAGATAGGAATATACAAGTAAATTTGTCTTAAATCTAACTGCACAACCAATTACAGGCAAACACCACATGCAAGATGCTCTTTGTAATTATAAATTAATTTTAAGACTCAAAGTACTTAAATTCTAGATAATTATATTAGATGCCACTACTAATTACGTCTGACAAACGTCAACATTAATATTATACTTATAATGAAATTAATGTTTTACAGTTTGTCAAGAGAAAGGAGCAATCTAGGTACAAAATAAACCAGGTAAGAGAAAGAGTTTCATATCAATGCATAAAAAAAAGTGACTTTAAGTGAATATTTTTATGTGGAACGGGGCTTACTCGAGGCTGTATTCTTGAGTGAGGTATGGGGCAGGGGGGTCTGAGTTCTCCTACACTCGTCAACCTGTACATGGACCAGTTAATTGGGGAGCTGAGCAGTACCAGAGTCGGATGTTATATTGATGGCATATGTGTCAACAACATTAGCTATGCGGATGACATGTGCTGCTCAGTGCCTCAGTCTGTGGCCTGAGGAAACTGGTGAGTATGTGTGAGAGCTACGCCAGTGCTCATGGCCTGTTATATAATGTAAAAAAGAGTGTTTGGGGCTGGTGGAAAATGTCCTGAAACGGTACGTCCAATAATGATGAATGGTGTACAGTTGTCGAGAGTGCACTCTTTCAAGTACCTTGGGCATGTTTTGACCACTAGCCTTAAGGATGATGACGATATTGAGAGAGAGCGGAGGACGCTATCGGTCAGAGCGAATATGATTGCCCGCAGGTTTAAGCGTGTTTCTACGGAGGTTAAAAAACACTTGTAGAGCCTTCTGGTCTTCATTTTACACCTGTAGCCTGTGGGTACATTTTACGCAGAGATCGTACAGTGCCCTTCGCGTGCAGTACAATAATGCTTTCAGGGTGTTGATGGTGCTGCCTCGCTTCTGTAGCGCATCAGGGATGTTTGGGGAATTTTAAAACTGAAGAAAATTTAACACTTGCATTAAACGTACACTTAGTAAACAAGCATACTATACATTAGAAGATTATATCCAGGATAAGAACGCTTGGAAACATGCTGGTCCTGCTCCATAGGACAATCTAGAGTCTAGACAAAATCAAACTGGTTGCTAATTTAATTGTGTTTTTTTTTTTTTTTTTTTTACTTTGTTTACGTTCTGTAATTACTCTTAACTCACACCCTGACTTATTACTTGTTAAAATTGCTTTTTTTTTATGAAAATCTCTTACTTTTTCCATTTTTGTAAATATGTGAGTACCATGTATCTATCAGATTATTAATTTATATGTCATGGTCTCATTTTTAATTCTTTTACCTATTGTGGTATAGTAATTTTATTTTAGGTGCATCGTCTTCACATATTATTTTATTATATAATTAATGTATGCAAAATATTGTAAAACATTTTAAAAGAGTAACGGTGGAGTTTCTTGCCCATTCTTCTACATACGAAAACTACCTTTTGGAAGGGGCGACTAGAATCAATTCTATTTCATTGTAATTTTTGACGTTCAAAAGTGCCTTTTATGTGCCTATTTGAAATAAATGCTTTGACTTTGACTTTGAATTGCGTGTTGATTGCTTTTATGCATTAATGCGCAAAAGATGTGCGTCCTTGGTGCGCAGGGTGCGAGCCAGTTCCAACAGCATCTTGGGAGTTATTGCTGATAGGTTGGACTGCTGTGTTGTAAGTCGTTGCTCCAGTATCTCAGCTGGAATGCGGAAGCAGTGATTGTTTTGTTGTGTGTAATTCTTGGTGTAGTTGTATCACTAACATAGTTGTAAGTTTATTTTATTGTTACTAACACTGTATGAGTCATAGTTACTTGAAATAAAGAATTTAATAATAATAATGGCCTATTTACTTGAAATAAATGATTTGACTTTGACTTTGACGCTCACAACCCTAACTCCAAAGCTCCGGCACAGCCCTGAGTGAGTAATGTTTTGTTTACCCGGCGCGTCTGATCGCGTATATCATAATTATATCGATGCCGGTACGCCACGGGAATACTTTCTAATCTCATTCCTGCTATAAATAAGCATTCAGTGGATTGTGTTATTTATGACGCACTTTAATGAACGATTAAACTGCGTACTCCACTGTATCGGCCGCAGGCACTTCCCTTGTTAGGGCTCTGTGCTCGATTATAGAGCCTAGTTTTATTCGATTAAATCAAATCAAATCTATTTCATAATAATTTTTGACGTTCAAAAGTGCCTTTTCTGTGCCTATTTGAAATAAATGCTTTGACTTTGATTACTCTACTAAAACATTCTCAGTACACCAGAAATAAATTAGTTGCCGGTAGATCTTAGCTGACGGCGCCTATTATAATGGATTGGGTGTAAATATTACGACAAGTTATGTTAAACAGCACACCTCTGCCTGAAATCAACAAGATGCAATAATTATTGTGTAAAGATGTTTCCTAATCATGACCATCTTCGTTATCCTCCAGCGCCCTAATTGCTAATCCATTGCTTCTTATGTTCGAAAAGATGTCTGCTCAACCATATAAATAACGCAATGAATGTTGACGAACTGTCATTGCTACTGTTAGTGTGTCACGCTGATCTCATCCAAAAGGGACTAAAACGATTGCTTAGCTTGGAAATGTTACCGAATCAAAACTAGAATCTAAGCTAGACCATCCAAATCGTTTTAAACGTTTGGCCGATGTATTTCCAAGAAATAGGCGAGACAATACAAAATTAAATCAGGTATCCTGTCAAACAACTATGATGCGCAAAAGTATTTATTACATGGCCCCAATTGTTTATAATAAATTGCCATGTGCTTGGAAAGATTTGAAAACGGTGCAATTCAAAAGTAGACTTCGAAAATTATTAATAGGTAGGTAAAACGTACTACAATGTAACTGAGTTTTTAACGGACAAAACTTTAACTAAATACCTGTAATTTTTAATTAATTAATTATTGATTTACTTAAGGAATGTTACATATTAGCTATGACCTGGAATTTTAATGTATGTTTGTTTATTTATGTTACGACCACGATTTTTATTCTTGTATAATTATACTGTTAATGACAATTTAAATTTTTAACCATTTTATTTAATGTAGGTATATTGTTATATTTAAGTAAATGTTTTAATGACAATTTGAATTTTAACAATTTTATTTATTGAATGTAATAATTAATTTGCTTGAGTCCGTCTAGATTATATGGTATTTGTTGGTATATTGGCGTGGCTAGCTAACATATGGCAAATATTTTTATTGAATGTTCTGTGTCCTGTAATGTTAATTAGATACTTTGCAGATCTAGTGTTGTATACAGTCAAGTATTTTATAACTGAACAGACAGCTGTGCTGCTGGGGAGTTTGTTGCGCCACTTCTTCTCCCCAGCGAAAGCACTAGGAAGTGGTGAAAGGCGGGCGTATTGGGGGACTGTCTTTTGTAATTTTGACGTTCGAAAAGTGCTGATTCTCAGCCTAGTTTGAATAAATGACTTTTGATTTGATTTGATTTGATATGTGCCTATTGAAACAAATTGTTAAAAATGTTTGATTTTGGTTTTACTAGAAACGACGACTTTGTGCCACGAATCTCGGAATCTGATATACTCGATGCCTTGGAAATCTCACCTTTTTTATTTTATTTACAATGTAAGAATTATTTATTATCTCAAAATAATTTAAATGTTATTGTACCAGCAGATGTAATATCTATCTGTGATAGACACCAACTGCCACCCTAGTTATGCAACTCGTTATACTTCCCTCAGTTATTCTGATTTATACCGGTCTGATCCCCGGAGCCCCCCCCCCCTCCGCTTCCCCCTCCTCGATCCCCTGCTAGTTCTTCTTCTGTTTTAAAATCTTTCTTATCCAATTTTATGCTAGGAGACACGACGGTTTCCGCGTATTAAGTACTCGTACTTCTGTGAAAATGGACTGTAGATCTAGTGGAGATGTGCGTGACTACCGAGCATGATAATAAATGATAAATGATTTTTATTTTGTAAGTAGGTTTGCACAAACATTTTTACATGTCAATCATATTTTTTATAAAACTAGATGAGGTCGGCGTTTCCTATCTGACTACTATGAGAAGAAAGGCCGAAACAAACTCAGAGGTCACAGTCTCTTTTAAAGTCCAGACATAATCTTGGTCAGGTTATATGAAGACCATGTAGATCGATGTCTGAGATGGTCTTTTGAGGAAAGAACCACACAGATTGAGAGGACCTGTCCAGTCAGTGCACGCATTTGTCAGAAATCGTGCAGCTCTACTCAAAACTTAAGGAGCTCAACGATTCGACGAATAATACCAAAGAAAGGACATTTCGGTAGGCCACATAAATTAGGTACTCAAACTGCCAGACCTAGAAAAAAAAACTAACAGAACAAAGAGAATAATAAAAATTAAACAAAAACATTATAATAAAGTGACCCACATTGTCTTCACATGCACAATAATTAAAGTAATATAATACTTTACAAAGTAAGCAAATGTCAATGTTTATATAAAATTCATTAATTAATGTCAATGTGTATATAGGGAGAAATTAAACACAATCCAAGCCTTTTTGTCCTCAATATAATCCTTAACAGTATAAAAGGCTTTCTGGCACACCTTACGTTTAATGAATTATTTGAATTTATTAAGGCTTAGATCTTGAACGTGGCTTCGTAGTTTATAATAAAAGCGTATATGAGTATATTGGCATCTGAACGAGCCACCTATTTTCTTGAGCGTTGTTGTAGGTACAATAAATTTTTGTTTGTTCCTCGTATTTATATTATGGATATCACTGTATTTTTTAAACAATTTTATATATTTATGGGCATATAAAAGATTTTCATAAATATACTGAGAGGGCACAGTCATCACATTAATCTCTTTAAATTTTTCTCTGAGAAAGTGGCTCGGACTTAGTTTATAAATTGATCGAACAGCTCGCTTCTGCAAAACAAAGATAGTATGAATATTGGCTGCATTTCCCCACAATAAAATACCGTACGAAATTACACTATGAAAATAGCTAAAGTACACATGGGGTCTTGGGTTCGATTTACAGGACGGTCGGGCTGAGTTATTGAGATTTTACATTATGATTTTTTTGTAACATCCCGAGGGTTCGTGGCCGGTGGATGGCAATAGGCTCGCCATCTATTAGATGGGGCTTTAACTGGCGAATGTGGGTGTTCTATATACCTACCCCTTCGGGAACGCAGGCGTGGTGTGGTGTTACAACGAGCCGACACTTACATACGTAAGGACTATTCCACATTGCTCACTCGCAGACTCCACACTATGAATAGTTTCCAGTTGTATGGTAAGTAACGTTGGTGGTTGTAAGTTGCTGTGCCTCAGGCGGGCTTGGACGTGCGGCAGGCACCTGCTCTGCGAGCCTAGGTTGTGCGCGGTGCATGTAGCATGAGCGATAGAAGAATCAGTCCACACCAAACACATTAAATTATTTACCTTAAATCTCTTTGGTCCACACAAAGATCAGCCGACTTATTCCGTAAAATTTCACCGTGAAAACTTAGGTGAAGTGAGCGGTCAATCCCTAGTACCCGGTGATGATAGCTCACTTCACCTTTATTTTCACGGCACGATTTTTACAGAATAGACCGGTAAGGCGCTGGCTGTTTAAGCTTCCAGACTCATCACTCTCTTGCCTTTATGCCAATTTATTTTTAGTCGGCGCAACATGTCTTTCTCTTCCATACTTCTCTGTTAGTCGTCATCTCGGTGTCACCCCCTTCCTAGCCATATCATCTTTCACACAGACAATCCGTCGTTTTTTTGGTCTTTCCCAGCTGTTATAGCCTGCCACATTCATACTCAAGCACTGTTTAGTGTCTGACTGCTTAGGGGTTTAGAATGTTATTTTAAATCCTTAGAGCGGTCATGGCTGGTCGTCAGACGTGGGCTCGAATTCCTACAACCTCGCAGTTTAGTGTAATTGTTTCATCACCATTGCTCCAAAGTGTTGAAAACGTCGTGCAAAAATAATAATAATAATTTTAAGAGCTAAAAATTCGAAGGCATGTGACGTCCACCCACCCGCAATGAACCTGCTCCCTCTGGCATAGAGGAGACTAAGTTCCAGCATTGGGCACGTTATAGGATCCTTATGTGAACATGTAATGATAGCACTGCCCTTTGTCTTAAACTATAATATGGAAATTTCACCCTTTTCCCCCATTGTCCCTATCCTTTTATATCCGCTGTCGAGTGGCCCAGGAATGTGTTACGGCCATAGTTGCGGTTCTCCCACGCACTGATAATAGTTATCTATGAGCTTCGTAATTAGCACCGACCCTGCTAATTGATTGCCACTGGTATTGGGCATAAATTTAAAACGAGCCGGCGCGGCATCGAATCTGACCCAAGTCGGGTGCTCGGACAGTAGTCACGTTACTACTCATAATGTTCTGGTTTTGTATTGCAATAATACGAGTCAACTACTCGTTGGTCTAGTGGTCTAGTGTAGCATGACCTGCGTAGAAATAGAAGAAACAAGAGACAAAATGATAAGTTGTTGAAAGATTTCTACAATTACAAAAAAATAAAATACAAAATGTTAGTTCACTTTGTATAAAAGGGGATGTGTCTATTCTTCGTAGACAAGAGATATAAGTGGTCATGGTCACGAGTGATGCATTATCAGCTAACAGTCTCCTAGTTTATGGTCGAAATCAGCGGCTGCAAAAAGCAATTAAAATCGAATTATGGCTTTCTACCCAACTACTCCACATAGGTATCATCCACGGAACGATGAATGACCAAAGTCTATAGAAACAGTACAGTATCGCGTCCCACGCACGGTGGGCCCAATTAATTGGTGCTTTATATCCGCCCCATTCAAATTCACTCCGCGGCGCCGCGGCCGCTGTCCACTCGCTGGGGATCCTGAAATGTCCTCTCAAATTTTATTTTCTTTATAGAGACCATTATCCTCATATTATATCCTAAAATGCACTTATAGAATCTCGGGACAGCGGTCTACTACTGACTACTGGACATAAACCCAACATAAAACTACGAGTAGTTCAATCCTTGATCGCCGTCATCCATCCATTGCGTTGCGGACATCATCGCTTAGCCTGAGGGACTCGGGACATTTAGTTAATTGAACATCATTGTAGAATGTTAGCGCAGTCTCTCCGCCTACCTCTCTGTCCACCTGATCATAAACTCACCAATTATCGAGTGCCGCCGGTACACCTATGTACTGTGTACTTGTGTGTTGTGTACTATGTACTTGTGTGTTGTGTACCTGGTTACTGTGTTGTTTACGGCGCTCGTTAGCGCACGCCTTTGTTAGTTTTCACTTTATAATCACCCGCCAATCGCGCGGACATGATGCGGACAGCTCATAAATTATGGTGTTTCCTATGAAACTATGACCAAGGGGAAAAACTACTTGGTTTATGGGTATTGAAAGAGAGAGCATTGTAAACAAATACCGACATCGGAATGAATGGTACCTATTCAGATTGCGCCCGCTGCAGCAGCAGGCAATCCGTTTTCATACGTACTTTAATCATCATTTCTAGATACCTGCTCCCTAATTGCGTAACACACTTTCAATCACAATCCGAGGGTTTGTAGGTTTCTAATCGATTGCTTCATAGATTTGAAAGTTCGTATCCTCAACAACGTAAATAACGCAATGAAGATGATCCCACTGATCATGTGAACGTCGCGTTCGTTTCGTACCGTTTAGTTTAGCACCCAGGCAGGCTGTGGATATGGCACATCGAGCTTTTGAATGAGACTATCGCACAAGTTTAGGTAAAAGCAACGGCGATGTTCTGCAAAACCGAACATTTTCTAAAAGTCACGGTAGTGTTACTCGTACATCCGCTACGCGTAACGTTCGTTTATGGCCCTATTGTATTCTTGAAGGTGTTTTTTTCTCGGATCAGTCGCGTTGCAGCCGTTGTACCTAAAAGTAACTACACTAAACGCTAGAAGAGCTTGTTATTAGAAAAAAATCACACAGATCAAATCAAATTTTGTGAAGCATGGTATACAGAACTAGGCGAGCAGACTTGTCAGGAGATACTGTTGGTCGCCCGATTGTTATAGTTAATCGGATTGTGAACAAAACTGTTGTGTCAAGACACAACAGTTTTATGTTAGACCCCAAGGTATTTTAGTTTTTTTGCCACAGACTTCCGAAATTTAAATCACACTAATAATAAAAGGCGAAAGTTTGTTAGTGTACACACACTGAGAGAGTGTTTTTATGTTTGTAACTTCTTCACGTTCAAACGGCTGGACCAATTTTGATAAAATTTTGTATGGAGGTAGCTGATACCATGGATTAACATACTTAGGCTACTTTTTATCCCGATATTGCCACGGGATCGACACTTATGCGGGTGAAACCGCAGGGCGCAGCTAGTTATTTCATAATTTTGAGTTACTTAATATATTTTTGGAGTAGATTTTATGTTTTTTAATTACTTTTTTATTACGTAATTTTTAGTGTTAAGTAAAATCTGGAATATTTTGTTTGTTATAAGTAGTTAATCGTTTTGTTGTAAATATTGCACTAGAATTTGGCCAAGGTTTTGAGATGTTTTCTCTTTGACACCACAAACCCGTAGCGCGCATCAATAAGGCCGGCCGTCACGCTTAAACGTATTAGTCCATAAGTATGTTAAAACTAGTGAACCGATTTTGATGAAACTTGCACTAGTCCCAGTTGAAGTAAATGTAAGATAATAAAAAAATGGTCACAATCCGATTAATATAGTTTCGGAGAATTGCGTAGACAAACATACATACCTATAATAATGTGTTAGCGGTATCTACAACGCCACATGCTAACAACGCGTCATACTGACGTCACACAAAATCTCCTGCTGCTATCCTTTGTGACAGTGCGTCCGCAAGTAAATGTGTTCAATAAAAAGCGGCGGCATGTGTGTCACTCTGTGTCGCCGACATACACTAATACGTCGTTCCCATCCACGATACCCACAGAAGCACTACAGACCGCCACACTTCTTTGTGAATGTGACGTACCACTACTATATCGTCACCATCCACGATACTCAGAAGGAGCACTACAGACCGTCACACTTCTTTGTGAATGTGACTTACCACTACTACATCGTCACCATCCACGATACTCAGAAGGAGCACTACAGACCGTCACACTACTTTGTGAATGTGACTTACCACTACTACATCGTCACCATCCACGATACTCAGAAGGAGCACTACAGACCGTCACACTTCTTTGTGAATGTGACGTACCACTACTACATCGTCACCATCCACGATACTCAGAAGGAGCACTACAGACCGTCACACTACTTTGTGAATGTGACTTACCACTACTACATCGTCACCATCCACGATACTCAGAAGGAGCACTACAGACCGTCACACTACTTTGTGAATGTGACTTACCACTACTACATCGTCACCATCCACGATACTCAGAAGGAGCACTACAGACCGTCACACTACTTTGTGAATGTGACTTACCACTACTACATCGTTACCATCCACGATACTCAGAAGGAGCACTACAGACCGTCACACTACTTTGTGAATGTGACTTACCACTACTACATCGTCACCATCCACGATACTCAGAAGGAGCACTACAGACCGTCACACTACTTTGTGAATGTGACTTACCACTACTACATCGTCACCATCCACGATACTCAGAAGGAGCACTACAGACCGTCACACTTCTTTGTGAATGTGACGTACCACTACTACATCGTCACCATCCACGATACTCAGAAGGAGCACTACAGACCGTCACACTACTTTGTGAATGTGACTTACCACTACTACATCGTTACCATCCACGATACTCAGAAGGAGCACTACAGACCGTCACACTACTTTGTGAATGTGACTTACCACTACTACATCGTCACCATCCACGATACTCAGAAGGAGCACTACAGACCGTCACACTACTTTGTGAATGTGACTTACCACTACTACATCGTCACCATCCACGATACTCAGAAGGAGCACTACAGACCGTCACACTTCTTTGTGAATGTGACGTACCACTACTACATCGTCACCATCCACGATACTCAGAAGGAGCACTACAGACCGTCACACTTCTTTGTGAATGTGACGTACCACTACTACATCGTCACCATCCACGATACTCAGAAGGAGCACTACAGACCGTCACACTACTTTGTGAATGTGACTTACCACTACTACATCGTCACCATCCACGATACTCAGAAGGAGCACTACAGACCGTCACACTACTTTGTGAATGTGACTTACCACTACTACATCGTCACCATCCACGATACTCAGAAGGAGCACTACAGACCGTCACAC
Organism: Gortyna flavago; assembly: GCA_963669345.1. Lineage (NCBI taxonomy): Eukaryota > Metazoa > Arthropoda > Insecta > Lepidoptera > Noctuidae > Gortyna > Gortyna flavago. The sequence continues at coordinate 239,918 of OY770149.1, forward strand.
TACTTTGTGAATGTGACTTACCACTACTACATCGTCACCATCCACGATACTCAGAAGGAGCACTACAGACCGTCACACTTCTTTGTGAATGTGACGTACCACTACTACATCGTCACCATCCACGATACTCAGAAGGAGCACTACAGACCGTCACACTACTTTGTGAATGTGACTTACCACTACTACATCGTCACCATCCACGATACTCAGAAGGAGCACTACAGACCGTCACACTACTTTGTGAATGTGACGTACCACTACTACATCGTCACCATCCACGATACTCAGAAGGAGCACTACAGACCGTCACACTACTTTGTGAATGTGACGTACCACTACTACATCGTCACCATCCACGATACTCAGAAGGAGCACTACAGACCGTCACACTACTTTGTGAATGTGACGTACCACTACTACATACCACTTTTTAAGCTTGGGTTTCCTAGGAAAGCGGTTCCGTCATGTCTAGTATTATAAGTCCAAGGTCATGTCATAGACTAAATACGTGTCGCTTGGTTATTACTTTTATATGTCATTCAATAAAATACTTGCTATCACTAAATATTAAAATGGCGCGCAATTTGTACCATTGTAAAAATTTGATACTTCATTAACTTGAGTTTTTATTTTGAGTAGGTATATTTTATCACGGTAAGTAGATTGGTAGTTGAAAGAAAAGTAGATTACGTACCTTGCTAAAGTGAGTAATTTATGCACTCGTGTTAATTTAGTGCCCTTGCATGCGCTCGGGCGCCAACATAACACTCGTGCATTATTAATAACTCACTTTGCGCTCGATGCAACGATCTACTATTTTCTGGAAAAAATAAAAAACACATGCGGTATCGGGATAAAAGTTTCATATTTTTGACATTATTTTACTCAATCTTTATTGCTATGATATCTAGTGATGTTTTATATCAATTTCTATTGATAATGTCCAGTACGTAATCTTCTTAGCGTGTCGACAGCAATCTAAATGAACTCGGCCCAGAATTCGGCTACTTGTTTGGCGCCATCACCAGCGTCCATCAGTTCCTGTAACGTGCAGCTGACAGGACACGCAGGACACGATGTTATATGTCCCATCGTTTGTGGAACAGCACCACATTTACACTCCAAGGCAGAGCCGTCTATGAATCTCCACCTGAACAGGTTTTCCTTGCGTCTGTTTAAATACTTCCAGGTCACCCAAGGTAACTCATGTCCAGGTGGGAGGTCTTCAGCGGGTGGAACGAACGGATTGGGTAAAGAAGCAATATCTCGCCACAGCTTCAGTCTTTGTTGGGACGGTTCGTCTGTGAGTGGGACGACACACTTTAAAAAACTGTTTCGGCTTTTCAGCCTTTGTGGCACAAGGCTGTTGTCGTGCAAAGGGTGTCGTGTGTCGGAGACCATTTTGGCTCTTTCGCTGGAGCTTGCCACTGCTCTGCGAACCACTGGGTTCTGCTCTCTGGGTGGGCTCTGAGTACGTAAAGAGAATCGACCACCTTACTATAAATATGAAAGGGGCACATGACACTAAATAAGTTCCACCGGGGTGGTAAACGCCACTACTTAGTGCCAGCCACCACCAAGCGGTGGCAAGCTAGAACCGGGCAGATGGGAAGGGTGGCAGGGCCATCGTCGCGCAATCTGTTACCATGGAGTTAGTACATGATTCTGAACAACCCTGAGTTCATTTTCGTCGGTTATTACTATTAGAGGGTCTAGAATCGTGTGCTGAATTTATGGTTGCGCAGTAACTATTCAGTAATCTGTGGTTGCGCGTCGATGTGTATAGTACATACTAATATCCAGGACTATTATAAAATGCACTGGAATTGACAGGTCTTTCACATCGTCACTCGCATGCATCTCTTTTAGATCCTTATTGCCGAATTTGCAGACTGTGCCATTCTTTATTATAGCTAGCTGTTCTTGTTTTTACTGTGTCTTCAGATATCGCTGTCGAGAGTCTAACCAACTATGAATACTAGAGAAGAAAACTTCTACTTGAACGTCGATCAATCGTCACGTTTCTGTTAGTAAAACTAGAGTTTGGCTAAGACTACGGTGGCCGCCACATAGTGTCCGCAATTTACTCACTGAAGACTGAAACGTTATTTACTTGTTGTACTTCTGTATTCATTCACATGTGCATTAACTTTTACAAATGTTTATTAAAATCCAATAATTTGTTCTCCATAAAAATCCATGTGATTAGTTCCGTCCTAGCGTGGCAGTGTGGTAAGAATGTCGCTTCGTGTAAGCTCGGGTGTCGTCGGCCCTGTCTGGAATTAAGGGCATGTAATGATGTTATCACATTTACATAATTTGATGAAGGCTGGCTAGTAAAACAAAATGGTAAATGTGAGTTATTGTATTAGTTATTAATATTATAGACTTTATTGTAATTTTAAGAGGGAAGAGGTTATGGTTGAACAATAAATCACACACTTTTAAGAACAACATCAAATCATTATTCTTCCGAATTCATTTTCTATATAAAAGCTACAAGAATTGTGATCTGTGGGAAGACAAAAGACCACACCGGAGTGGCTTTATTAATATTAATGACCATCATAAACATAATTATGTGTAATTATTAAAATATGCGCAACAAACTAATGCCAGTGTGCTCAGGCCAAATAAAAAACAAAAAAGAGTGCTGCTGCTGTCAACAGTAAAGTGAAGCCGGTTTCGTAAACATGTGTGCACTTAGTGAGGTGTAGTTTGATTGTAAATGTGTGCGTGTGAGCGTGTATGCACAGAGCTGAGGTGTAGTTTTGGCATGCTTCACTGTATCGTTCTCAGCGCTCTGTCTTGGTTTTTAATTTGGTCTGAACCAGTAGGATACTAATAAATATCGGAAGCGATCAAACGAACAGACGTGCTTTACTTAGCATGTGTGCTTCACATACACACAGGTTCACATACACACAGGTTCAGACTTTTCCATGTCTACTCTACACGAAATCAAAAGTAGTTTGTAAACTATTTGTGTAATATTGTAACCTCACAGCCTCCCTTCGCTGCAACTAGAGCATGTCAGTAACTCAACACCGAGCCACAGCCGCAGATAATAATGTCGCAGTGGAGAGTAGCGCGTAACACAGATTCGGATAATAAATTACGTTAGATATTACGTTCTAACTGGTTATTGGTAGTAGGTACCACTTCGATGCTCTGTGTCTCTGGTACAACATCTAAAGTATGTAATGTCGTTATGTACATTTTGTTTATGACAAGTGCATGTCAAAAAAATAATAGTAGAGGTATAGCAGCAGGGTGTGGATGTGAGCTGTGGCGCAAACTGTCCCACCAGTCGGGCAGGCAGGACATGCCCTCTGTGCCTCATAGCGACCTCTGCGCAGCCACCGACGACGCCGCCGCGGCAGTGGCGAAGTTTTGGGCCAACAAAATGGTAAACTCTGTCGCGCCATCGACGAAGAAGAAGTAGAAGAGCGTATGGCGGTATCTACAACGCTACATGAGACCTACGCATTATTCTTATGTCACGCAAAATCATCGCGCAAGCGAAGTTTCCCGCGCAACTAGCATATACGAGTACATATATATATAGCATCTCGACATCAATCGTCGTGCAGTTTGTTATATTATTATTCTTATAAATCAGTCCAAATTGCCAAGGTTTCTACCGGAACTACAGCCGCCAAAATAAAAATATAACAAGTTGCCCACCAGACACGAAACTCTTCTGGTCGGACCTTTCTATGAAGGATGAGTGAACTTTACACTCATGCATAAGTTCTTTGTGAAGGACTCTTCAAGGAAATTACTACAACCATACCAATTTCTACGTCGTTTGAAGGGGGAGAACTCAGATGCAACAACGGGCACTGGAGAACTTTGATATTGCAGATGGCCACTAATGTGCAGAGGCGGAGGTGACCACTCTTCATTAGACGGCACGTCGCGTCGCGTCGGTTTGATTGCCGTCCAACCAAATAAAATATTTTGGGTCGGCTTGGGTCGGCTTGGGTCGGCTTCCAGTTTTATTAAACCAGTTGGATATCATAATTCTGATCATAGTTATTACCACATCGATGTAATACTGACTATCCTATAATGTAAGATTGGAATGTTAAGCTCGCTGTTCCATCTCATACTGCCTACCCTGGAATCCAGACAATTCCTGGACGGGACAGATGCACGGCAGAGTAGAAAAGTTCTGTCATTAAAAGTTACAGGTACCGGGTACGGTACTCATTACACGACCTTTGTGACCTTTGCGTGATCTGAACAGAAAGTTTAGATTGATTCCGTAAAGTCTGGTATCGGTAAAAGAGGTCACAAAGGGATTATGCTAATGCTTTTGAATCAGTATTTTGTTTGTCTGAAACAAAAAGTAATAAAAAGAGGGTGCATGCTTACGAGCACACGATAGAACACGATACGCGATTCAGCGTCACCAAACGACTAGAGAGCGTGACGGTTCAGGAGGTCCACTCCTTAAGCACGAAATTCGTAGTTTCGGCCGACGTTACTGGTGATTACTAGATATAATGTATCACCTACGGACATACGATTAGATTAGGGCCCGATCTAATAATTAATGACACCATGATTTGGCAGTTATTATAAATCATTAAATAAACAAAAAAAAATAAAAATTGTCCCTACTCCCGAAGTGATTTTGCCCGTCCATAAAGTTAAAGGTTTCACTTTGAAGTTTCGAGCTACTTTCGGACAGCAGCGTATTTTCGTTGACGGGAGTTATAGGCCCCCAGTTTCGTTGACTACTCAGAAAGAGCACAAAGTGCGCAATAATTATTCACGTTTTTCGTTTCGCCACCTATAGTATGGACATCTTTTAAAACCTACTAGAACTTGGCTCTAGGTTTTCCCTTTTCCCGAGATTCTTATTAAATCGTTACGTAAGGATCGTTGCGGTGGACGTGGGGCCGGGAACTCGATGTATTATCATTAAGACGATATATCTACAATAATCGGCTCATTAACAAGCCGCGAGTGATTTACGCGCGTCGTGCGGTCGCATCGCGCCCGTCTCGTGCCGTCTAACAGAGCCGTTTACATGGGACGATTTATGAGGATTCTTTATCTAAATTAATGGTTTGTTTGTAATGCAACGGTTTGAAACTGTCACTTTTAAAATGTATCTAACCATTTTAGACTGCGTGTTGAGTTTACAGTAATATGAAATATTAATCAGCTGTATAATTTCAGGAGTTTCATTAACAAACCGTCGGCAAAAATTAGCAAAATCCATAAAAACTTTCATCATCAGCTTTTAGACCCAGCGGTTTAGGCCTTTTTACTCCGTGGTTTAGGCTGTGCGTTGACTATTAGTGAATTTAAGATTTTACTAAAGAAGATTTCACGTGTTCAAATTGTTCAAACAAATGAATTGTGTTAACTACCTTGTACAGAGGTATTCAAGCTGGTGCAACAATCCCGTGACTTCCTAATCATTAAAACCATTGACGAGCGCAGTTGCGTCCCGCGCGGCATTCATGTCAGTGTGGCCATACAGCACATCTCTTCAGCATTATGACTGCCGTGTAATGCGATTACAATAACATCGTTTAAGTTACACACAGCCGCGGTCGCATCATTACATTGACATTACGACTGTTGTCTACAATCTGTGGTCACTTAGAAATGGACGCGTCTTGTCGCGGTTAACGTAGCGACTCCATGTAAAGGTCACGACAGATAGGCGCGACGCGCCTGTTGTGGAACAATTTTTATGAAAACTACCATGAAACTGTTCTACCGGATTCTGTCAACGGGAGCTTGAAACCAGTGGTTATTGTATAATGTAAGTATTATTTACGAGCATTACCTGCTTTAGTTTTCTCTAACTTACAATCATTTAGGTTTAATATTTAATATTGTTTTTAGTTTAGTTAGTACTTATTATATGTATTTTGATTTATGTAATTGGTTTGATAAGCCGTGTAAAACAAATAAATAAATAAAATAATGAATGGTTTCATTAGAACTTTCCCCTGCTGCGTGCTGGACAGGTGTAGGATTAGGTACGGTTTACATTGCTTAGTAAACGATTACATAAATGGAGTTATGTATTAGATTACTACTAATTACTGTGCTAACCGTCACGATTCTAAACGATTTCCTAAATCGAGCCTCTGTGCAAACCTTTAAAAACAGAATAGATACTTCGCAAAAATTATCTATGCATACAAATGGTAAGTAGTAATAAAAGCTACGAAAAGAAAAAAAAATATTACTTATGTATTCAAAATACGAAATTTACTTTAATGTTTTTCCACCAGCTTAAATTGCGTTCTACCGAAAAGTACAGTTAGTAATTTTAATCGAAACTCACCTATTACAAATTTAGAATTAACCTTACACATATCATAAACTGTGGCGCTTGTTAAACTATTGTGACATTATAAAAAATATTTTCTGTGCTTCTCTATATACTCAAAGCAATATTAAAATGTGCTTGTAATCAACATTATTCATTATTTACACCTACTTACCTGCCACTCTAATGAATTAATAATATATATACCTAGGTAAAGGTATTTGTATTCTCATTCGGTCGCTCTTGCATCCAATGTCGACGGAGCCCCGCTTGGCGGGGCTCCTATTTCTGTGTAAGTAACCTAACCTCGGGATGCCCTTCGCTCGCTTTTGCATCCTACATCGGCGTCGCGATGGAGCCCCGCTTCGCGGGGTTCCTATTTCTGTGTAAAGGCACAGAATAACTAATAGTACTTAGTGTAAAGGGTTTAATGTAATCTAACCATTTATTATTGTTTTTTTTTACGTGGAGAAATGCTCGTCCATTCTGCACTACCACGGGGAGATAGTGCAGTTATGTTGGACTCTAACCCACTAAAACTCCACGGTGTCCTCCTCTGCCGCTTACGGCGGGAACACGGGCACGCGTAGGCACTCATCCAAAGGTTGTCTTTAAAAGATCGCTCTTAGCGATAAGACCGCCCATTGTGTCACCCTTTGTACAGTTTCTATATTTAGGTCTGTAATTTATATGGTGTGCATAATAAATTTTATTTTTAATTCTATCTATCTATCTATCTCATCCGTGAACCCACCGCGGCTGTCCATCACCGGACCCTCTGGGGAGTACTCCCCATCACCGGCGCACCAGAACACATAGCACGCCGTGACTACCCGAAGGACCAAACCAGCACATGGGCGTCAGATGACCCCGTGTCTGGGCACCCTTGGTCCCGCTGCGATGGGTCAGGTCATTGGCCCCGCCGCCTGTCAATTTTCGGCCGCAGAGGATAGGGAGAGCGGCCAACGTCATACCAGCACTCCTCCTCCCCTGCGGCCCCACCACGTCCACCATCAGACGGTGGCTACCCCGTTAAGACCGCGGGAGTTAGGGAGAGTGGCGCACCGCAATACCGGCACTCCTCTCCCGCCGCGGCCTCCAACCCTCAGCCGTGATGCCACCTATCCTATACGACCTCGCGGCCCGCCTCAATTGCGATGTCTTACAAGCGGCACCGCAACCTACTTGTTGGCCGCTACGTCGTAGGCGGCGCTTCCTCGGGTTCCTATTCGCTTCACCGTGGGTGACCAAACCACGGCTACTGAGCCCCCCCGCCTCGACAATGCGGGTACCCACCGGGGGGGAAAATAACCTAACCAAACCTAACCTCGGAGTGCCCTTCGCTCGCTCTTGCATCATACGTCGCCTATCGACCTACCTCAACCATTCAACTGATGACACCCGAAGTACGCACAAAGCGCCCGCGCGGGCTGACCGGTAGGTATTTATTTTTATTAAAATTATTCTATAACCAATAGTAGAAATTAAGCTGGTTTGTATAGAGCTTAAGAAAACGATTATTTTAGCAGAACATATATTTTCGGAAACTTAGTAGGTATTTTTTTCGGAAGTTTGGTATGTTTTTTTGGAAATTTAGTTTATTATTTGAAAGTACAGATTATTTTTCGTAAAATTGTAATTTAAATAAGCTCATGCTTGTTTGCTAAATACAACATTTTCGGTAATTCATTTTAACACAGCTTAGTTAGTATTACTTTCAACCACAGATCGTTGGAAATTAATTTGTTTTTCAAATTGCCACTGAAATGATATGGATCAATGACATATATTGACAATCGCCATAATTAGACACAGTTTCGTCACAAAACGTAGGTTCGTTATTGGTAGCATAAAGCATCAGTGAGTCATCAAAATATCAAAATTACTTATTATGTCACACAACAGAACACAATAACAATGTGTCGCAGAACTCGCAGACCGTGGCTCATTGTGAATGCTATGAATGAGCTTGTGATGCGCACATAGAGGACAAAATTATACTGTTTATCCAAAAACTTTAGAATGTATGTTTTTATTTAGTCAGTTCATGTAATGAGTGTAATATTAGTCTACCACACCGTATTAAGTTGCACTCGTTTTTACAAGCTTTTATTTAACTTGCAATGTATGTGTGTAACTATGTTTGTTCGGGTGGACTCTTGCAACTCAATTTTGAAGCAGATATCTTCAACCGATTGAGCTGAAATTTTGAACACACGTTTAGTTTGGATGACAATGCATGGTTGGCTGTGTGACGTCATTCTAAATCCAACATGGTGGAACACCCACGATGGCGGACAAGTTATTTTTAATGCACTCCTACAATATGGGTATTAAATGAATGGCTTGCTGAGAATAACTCGAATAACTAAAAAGAAAAAAACTTTTTTAAAAACAAGCTTTTATTTAAATCCGCTAAAAAGATAAAATAAACTTTTCCTTTAACACTTTTATTATCAAATTATAACTTCATTACACAATTTATATGATATAAAAGCTTGTCTCGAGATTTACCTGAGTAGATAAACAAGTAAATTAAATAACTTGACCTGATTAATTGTAATTTTTTAAATTTTCACACTAAGTAAATACGAGTACTTAAATCTCGCGACAAGCTTTTATATCATATAAATTGTGTAATGACGTTATAAGTTGATAGTACCTAAAAGTTTTAAAGGAAAAGTTTATTTCATTCTTTTTAGCTTATTTAAATAAATGCTTGTTTTAAAAAAGTTTTTTTACTTTCAATTTTTATTATAATTATGGTAATGAGTAGGTAAAAGATAACATTACATCACACCATTATTCCCCAAAGAGTAAGGCAGAGGTGCAGCTATACAGTAGACTCACATTTCCCCAGTATGTTTAAGTCAAATGTAACAGGCGAGCCTATTGCCGTCAAACGAGCACAAAGCCAGACTCCGGAAGAAGGAAGAATCTCTCTCTCTCTCTCATGGAGCTCATTTAGAATTTGCAATATTTGAGTAATTCTTACAATATATACGTTAATAGTACGCTTCCATGAATGCCACATCTAGTAATACTTACATAAAATTTTACTTTAGATCCGTGTTTACACGGTTGGTGATTAGTTGATATTTACATTTTTTTTCATCACTACCTTCCTACTAGTTATTGTAAATCTACTTTTAACGACGTTATTGTACGCTCGTAAACATTTTATGTAAATTTAGTTTCTCAGTGTGAATTATTACTAAATCAAAGTTCTTAAACCATATATACTTATGTCTACCCAATATTAACTATCGTCAATTGTGTCTTATCAGCACGGTGAAAAATGTCACTTGAGTGTAAAAGTGATTTCAGAATTGACATAACTCTACCAGATATAAATCTCGTTTCCAAACCACTAGGCACTAGGCAGGCACTGTGACAAAGCCGTATTTTCATTTCAGAGATGATTATCGATACAATGCTAATCGAGTGTCAGTTCCAATATGATTTAGTTATAAAGTTCACAGCCGTTGAGGTCACACTGACATAATATGCCATTCAATTCAATCATATTGCGAAGAAACAACAGTCTTGTTAATGGGACGCACCTCTTGGTCGCATTGAGTGCGCTCAGCGACCGTGCCGCGCCGCCGCCGCGCCGCCGGCCGGTCGCGCCGGTCGCCTGGTCGCGTGGTCGCGTGGTCGGCGTAATCTCATCATTATCATGACACTTGGTGGACCACGTCTGACCGCTGACCGCAGATTGATATCATTGTACAAAGCTATCTGTACCGTGTGACATATCAATAAAGGGCTTACCGTGAGGATCTCAATTTTTTTTTTTCATAATTTTAAAGTAAATTGTATTAAAGTTATATAAGACAATAGACGGAACTAATGAGCCTAAAATTTTGAAAAAAATACAGAAAATTGTTCTATACCTATAGATTACAGGAAAATTTATAAGAAGTCTATGATCTTGAAACAACATGGTAAATCTCTCAATATTGTGCGTACAAACTTACATTTTCAGTTGGAATGTCGGTGTCACGTTCTTTAAAAAAACATGGTAGATAAAATATTCATCGTACGGAACCCTCTCCACGCGAGTTCAACTCGCACTTGACCGGTTTTTTTTAAATAATCCCTCAAGAGGGCAAAATAGGGGTGATTTTAAAATTGACATGTAATATTGTCATATTTGTGTAACTATTTTCAAGAGATTTAAGGGATTGGAAATATAGTCCTGATAGTACGTTCCCGTGGGATAATTTCCGATCTCCACGCGAGCGAAGCCGCGGGCAAAACCTAGTTTCATTATAAATTGAGAAAAAATTAAAATTATGCAGTTTTACTAGAGAATTCCAAGTATGATCCTTGAAATTAATTATTTAGGGACTCGAATAGAACCAACTACTTACTATTATACTACTTATTTATTTATTTATTTATTTATTACAAAATCCACAGCTCTTTACAATTTTAGCCTAAACTATTTTAACTAATCCTACAGCCAATTAAGGATTTACAATTTAATATCTATACATAGCTAAGAATACAGCGTGTGAAAGTGTGTGCCTGAGGTGTTAAAGTGAGTGTGTGAGTATGTTATAGCGGTGTGTGTGTGTGTGTGTGGTGATTGTCTTATACCTTGTGTACAACCCCATGTAATTATTTATTTCGTTTAAATGTATATATTATTACTATATATTCTTGGCATCATAATAGATAAAAATTTGATCTGGATATCCCAGAAAAAAAAAATTGCGTACGTTCTTTACAAACTATCAAAGACTGTCAGCCTGGAATCGGTACTAATAGCTTATCAAGGTTATGTTGCATCAACACTTACGTATGGCATAATGTATTGGGGCAACTCAGTTGATAGAGAACTTGTATTTAGAGCTCAAAAAAAACTATGTGTGGAATAAATAGCACCGACAGTTGTCAACCGTAGTTTAAAATCTTTACCCCACCCTCGTTATACATCTATGAATGTAATGTATTTGTAAAAACGCACATCTCGAAATACAAAACAGCTTTCAAAAGTCACAATAGAAAACTTTTTCTTTCCTGCTAAACGCTCTATTGACCACTCTCGATTATTCTATTAGGAATCGGTTTATTAGAGTTGGAACACTGTTCCTCCTCAGTCTTGTGTAAGTATACAGTACTTCCAGATCCCACTAAATCAGCAGCCAGGGAGTTAACATGTTTGGTTAATCTTTTCTGGTTGTTTTGACTATATGCAGCGATTTCTTGTTTCACCGTTTAGAGTTTTAGATCTTGCAGGATGTATTTATTATGTATGCATTTAGGGATGTTAAACATGGATCTAAAGGATTTGGTCTGGAACCTTTCCAGGATGCCAATTTTTCTGTTACTTGCTGTTCCCCAGTTCTTGCGGTTTCAATATGGTTTTGTAAATAATTGTAAATATTAGTATCTGTAGGTATGTCAGCTGTGAATATGAGATACAGCACGGGCCCCAAAATGCTCCCCTGAGGTACACCAGAACTTATTTCGTGCAGGTCTGATGTGAAATGATTAAGTTTGACTTCGAAACATCGTTTATCTAGGTAGCTTTCTAGTATAAAGAAGAACGAGTGAGGTAGGTATTTTTTCAGCTTATACAGGAGGCCCACATGCCAGACCCTATCAAAGGCTTGACTAATGTCCAGGAAGACAGCGGAACAGTATTTTTTGTTTTCCAGGGTGTGGCTTATCGTGTCTGTCAACCTATGGACCTGCTCGATGGTGTCATACTGCTGTCTGAAACCGAATTGGTGTCCAGGAAGTACGGTTTCTAGATGAGGACGTATCCTGTTGAGGACGATTTTTTCAAGAAGTTTGCCAACCAAAGGGAGGAGGCTAATTGGTGTATAAGATTAGGTTTCTTCTGCTGGTTTGCCAGAATCATGACAACCTGAGCAATTTTCCTCTGGGATGGATAGTGGGAGACTCTCAAGCATGCGTTGAAGAGACTCACCAAGAACATTATGACTTTTTTTGGAAGGTTGTTTAGCAGTTCTACATCTAATAGGTCATAACCTGGTGCTTTCCTTGGTGGTAGAGCTTTAATCTCTCGGATTATCTCTTTAGGGCTTACTGCCTTTAAGGGTAAGCATAACTGAGAAAACTTCGTGACAAAAATAAGCCAGAGCTCGAAATTTCACATGGTAGAACAGCCTTAATAAATAAAAGTACTTTCTGTATGGCTACAAAAATATTTAACAAGCTGCCTGTCACATAAAAATGGTTAAATCTGGACAAATTCAAGAGTGTATTAGTAAAAAGTTTAATCAATAAATGCTACTACTCGTTAAAGAACTATTTGGATGACAAGTCTATAATTACTCCTCCTCAAAATTAGGTTACCTGTCCTGTTTTTGACATTTAACATCTGATCTATGTGCTTTCTTGACATTTTATTGTAGACATTCTGGAAAAAAATTATTGATTCATTACTCATATCCTATCTGATTATTGTATTATAATAATCATAAATTGTTATAGTACTTAATTAATTTAAAATTAAATTGATAATAATATTTGTAGATACGCCTAAAATGGCAAAACATAGAGAACCTATTTAAATGTTGTAATATCTCACACACTATGTAACTCTACCTATGTTTACAAATAAAGATTCTGATTCTGATCGTACGATTCGTCCGGTTTCAGGCAACACTTGAAATCGTAAAAAATTCAATTAGCTCGCAAACAATGTGGAGGGAAATTTTGAAATTGGAACGTACCTATTTTTACTTACATCAAAATAGATTATAACTGGCCAGTCTCTCATACATAAAACTTTTTTTCGCGATACTTTCTGAGTGACCTGGTAAACTCATGTCATGGTGTGCACATTTGGAAGTTAGCAAGGTTCGAAGTGCTAATGATGCAACGGATATTTATCTTGCTTCCTAGTGTAATGTAGCTCCTGGGGGCTCGTGGCTAAATGATAACAGCCGCAAGAGTCGATCGAAGGTCAAGCTACACTTGCCGTGGTCGGATTGTGGATGGGTGACCATGCATTACATATCGAGTGAATCACCCCTCCGTGCCTCGGAGAGCACGTGTAGCCGTTGGCCCCGGTTACCATTAGTAGATCGTTGACGGTTGTTGCCAGAAACCCAAAAGTCTGATAAGTAGTTTTACCAAGGGGTGTCGGGCTACCCAGTAACTGGGTTGTGGAGGTCACATAGGCTCCATGTAAGAAAGTGAGAAAAGGCTAGGTAGATTCAACACAAAAAAATAGTGATAAAATAAAAAAAAAATGGTCCTACATAGCGCGAAATCTATTCTAAGGACATTGCAAAATGAAAGTCGCAAAATGGCTTTCTAAGGGCTTCTGTCAAAAGGATGAGCAGTAGCTTCCTTATCAACATAATATTACTATCACTGATCCTAGAGGACCACACAAACTATTAGCAATAAACTGTCAAATAAACCGAACGTTACACAGCTGGGTGCAGACACCTTCCGCGAGCAGCACTAATGTGACACCCTTGTGAATCAGCACAATCAATAAATATTCATAGACCACGAATCTATAATAAACACTATTATTTATCTCTGCCATTATCTCGGCGACATGCGCCTGCGCGTCATTATAATAATATAATCGTTAGCGGCGGCGAGCGGACACAATAACACTTATCAACTATTAAAGAGGTTCCATGTCGCGGTAACTGACGGTGATGTTAATTCGAGCTGATGGTTGAAGCTGAAGTAAGTTATGTGTGTTATGTTATAAAGTGCGTGTATGATGTGACAATGTAGTGTGGGGAGCGGACAGAATGGCGGACGCCAACGTTTCTCTTAGCTACAATCAGTCGGTCTAGTCTGTAAAAATCTCACCGTGAAAACTTAGGTGCAGTGAGCTGTCAATAGTGTTAATAATCCCTAGCTTCAGGTGAAATGACAGCTTACTTCAGCTAAGTTTTTACAGTGAGATGTTTACAGAATAGACCGGCCTGGGATCTGGGAACAATTCCAGACTCCGGGCTGCTACTGAAAAATTCTAGATTGAAAAATCCAATGACGCGGTTTGCCCGACCCGGAAATGGAAGCCAGGACCCCATGCTCAACAGTAGCGCCTCCTTCTTGTTATACATAATACCTAACAGTATCTTTCTAAAGCTCGATCATATAAACTCCCCGGTCCACATATCTATGACTCGCTGCGTAGAGGTGTGAAGTCTGCCCCGCGTCTGCCCGCCGTGCGCCCGCTACCCGTCAATAGAGTGCGCTAATGCAATAATCGCATTAAAAACATAATGATAGTGAGAGCATTACGAACATAATGATAGTGACAGCTTTACGAACCGACCGCCATTACTTCTACATCACTGTACTGGCGTCACTTGACATAGACGACGCGGAGGCTGGCTGAGGGCAGCCACGCTGTTATTACATACGCCTGCTATTGTCAATGTCGGATGGGCGAAGACGGACAGCTAGGGGAAGCCAACCTGAACACAAAATAACCCCAGTTTCTTCCCATAGGGATAAGCAGAAACTACAGAACGCCACCTATGTACCTATGTACTCCTTCCTCATCGTACCTGAACACTAAGCATCGATTTTTTCTCGCGGTGATTTATTTTCGCGCACTGGACTTTCAACACATTGCTTAGCACAAAAAAAATTGGCATATCAGGGTTCTGTAGAACCTCTCTCAAAACTCAAGCTGTTTAAGTACCATGTAATAGGGGGGGGGGTGCCTATTGCCATCAACCGGACATAAATCCAGACTCCGACCTGCTACCGAGGAATTACTCGCCGAAAACCCAATAACACTTTGGCCGACCCGATAATCGAACCCGATACCCCCTGCTCAGTAGTAGAGTTTACAATTTCTAGACAACGAGGCATACAGGATCATTTTGTTACCAGTGCGCAAACTGTAACCATGAATTATAAGTATATGATTCTAGACCCCTAGTGTAGAAAGTTTTGCATCAGTTATAAAAAAAAAATGAAACAGCAGACTTTTGTTTTGATAATCGACAAACAATTCTACGCTTAGGGGTCTACAATCACATATTTTGCTGTATTCATGGTTACACTTTGCTCACTAGTTACTAAATATAAAATATATCTTGTGTGGGATTTATTATTGATATCAGACAAACAGATTCCCAGTAGCCTCTCGCCATACTTGTAAGCGCTAAGCATCCCACCGATCCAGACCACTCGGAACTGACTGAACACGACACAACAAATGAATTGCTCGCCAGTGTAATATCAACGAGGTGCCTGCTCGCCAGTGTAGCACATCCGTCATGAGCACCTGTCGCTGAGCCACTACGTCTGGTACACTTTGTACGCGTAAAGGCCTGTTCAAACCTAAGCGGTATTCGCTGGTGCTGTGGGTAGAGGTAAATACCGCGCCAGTTTCGCTCAGGTATTTAGTATCAAGTTCCGCTTCTAGAGCGGAATAGTTGGTGCCATAGTATTGCATAGGTATTGTTTCAAAATAGACCATCAGTTTAAATAGACCATTCTCAAGTGGACTATCAATATTGAGTTAATTAGGGGTGGCAACACATTTCATATTGTTGGCAGATTTGTATGAGGGGTGGCAACACATGTCATATTGTTGGCAGATTTGTATGAGGGGTGGTAACACATGTCATATTGTTGGCAAATTTGTATGATGGTGGCGCCCCTCAGAATATGTCAAAATGAAATCCTTGCTTTTGGTGCCAATGGACTGCGATAGGTCGAGTAAAATCAACTCATCGTTTTATTTGTGATCGGCGTAATATATCTCCATTTACTCAGACATCTGAATATTTACCCCTTATTGCTATGGTCCTCATAATCTAACCATCGTTTCGTTGGTTCAGGTGAATGCCAAAATAAAATATTATGGGGTTTATTTATAAACGATGGTTAAAGTTAAGTGACGTTTAAAACGTCTAAAATGTGTGGTTTATGCAACGTATATGAAAGAAGGGTATTCACCGCTAGAAGTACAGCTGGAATGGAATTTTGTTTTTATTGTAGAAGATAATTATTATAGGATAACATTATTAGTAAACCATTGAGATTCTCCAAGTAGCCGACAAAGGCTCAACAATCATCAGTAATAATTCTATAGATTACAGCATCGAAAGAACACGCAACAAAAAGCCCATAAAAATGCCGTGACCCGGGGTAGTGGCAGCCCTAATGATGAGTAACGCGTTATTATCTCATAATGAATGTCTTCATACACTGTCAGGAAAGCTGAACACCGACTCTTACTGGAGAACAGTTAGCGTGACTGTGCGCTGCGGTGTAAAAAGGGTTTCGTTTGTAACACAAATATAATTGAAAAGCTGGTCTAGTGGTCGCCAGCGCTACTGCTGAGCCTGACGTTCTCTGTTCGATTCCCGGGTTGGGAAAAGTGTTATTGGGTTTTTCCATCAGGCATTTTTCAGTAGCAGCTAGTGGTCCAGATTCGTGCCCGGTTGATGGTAGTAGGCTCGCCTCACACGGGCGGGCTTTATAACCTTCAGAGACTGGGTACGGTTGAAGCAGGGTACGGTTGTAACATAAAAAAACTTCAAGACGCGATTGTGATATAACTCACTACGAAAATGCGTATGAAGTAGTCAAAAAGGTACTGTTTTCCGAATAACTGCAGAGTTGTACGGAGTTCAGCTGCTGTTCAGCTTGTTTTTGTTCCTACAGATAATTTGAATTATTATTATGGAAATCTTATATTATCATTTAATTTAATTTAATTAAGACCGATTGTTGATTTTTTAGTTATTTTTGTTGATTTGTGTTAGTTTGTTAGTTTAAACCAGAACAGAACAGCTCTTTTTACGTTCATTTGTGTTCATTCAGGCAGGATACAATTATCAAGACTGCTAAAAATGGTACCTTATTAGAATTTAACTATTTCTTGTTGATTGTGAATAAAGAAACTGATTTTGTATTACTTATTTGTTTATGTTTCAACTGACTCCCATCAATGTTTCAACCGTCCCTGGTATGGGTACGAATGCAACAGTGGCACATTATTTTATTAAACTCTTCCTATCTAGTAAACATGGCATTTGAGCCTCTAATTCTGAAATGTATTTTAAGACAAAAGTCTATTCTCTCATTTTAAGTGTTTTGTTGTTTGTTATTTTTCAAAATGGCCCACGGAGAGGCTACGCATGAACTGACGTCATTGATAGATGCGTGGCTTGCTCGAAAAGGCGGTTACATAGCTCAACGCTGTCGACGTGGGTCTACGTGTGTGTGAGTGGAAACACTTAAGTACACTAATATGACCCACGACTATGTACAGCTCGCTTATCGCAGCGCCGTTTCCCAGCCCGTTCCACCTCTCGCAGTGAAGCCCGTGTCCGTGGATTGCAGGGGCACGTGTATAGCCTCTCCGTGCACCGTGTCACGCTATACATAGTCGTGGGTCTTCGTGTGAAAACGTAGACCCACGTTGTCAAACAAATTAATACACGCAGCTAAAATGCGCCGCGTGCCCGTGCACAGCATGCGCCGCGGTGGGCCCGCGCCTTAACTGTGGCCTAGATTGTAAACTGCAAAACATTACTTTCATCAAATCTAAACAGTGACATCACAATGATATTCCTTCGCGTTACGGCATAATGTACAACGATCCTAATACGCTTACTACATTACATTACGCGGGCGTTCGTAATGTAATGTGAGACAATCAGATGGTCCCGCCTATCGCATCGATATCTCGTCGATATCGCTTCCGTATTGCATCGCACTCGTTACAGGGCTAGCCCCTGTAACACGGCGCTGAGCAAACTATCAATTAGATAAGTGCGTCATTACTGTAATAAGTAGTTACTTGTGTGTATTATGGTTTAGATGCCTACTTACTGTTTTAAGTTATAATTCACTTCATTATTTTTATTAATTTGTTTAACTACTAAGTTATTTCAACAAGCGAATCTTTGTTGAAATACCTACATGAAATTGAGGCATTTTATTTACTTTAGGAGTGTATTACATTTTCTGTGCTTTAGGGATCCAATTCGGAACGAAGTGACCGCTGGGGTAGACATGTTCTTGAGTGGAGGCCGCGAATCGGCAAACGTAAGGTATGACGCCCTCTGCACAGATAATATTATACTAACCACTCTAGGAATAAACCAAGACAAAAGAAAATGCATGAAATCTTAGACGGAAAAACGCATCAAGAACCCCAGTCTACAGGCGCCGCGAAGAACACCTGCTGCATGCAGCAACGCAGTACAAGGCCAGATGTAAGAAGGTCGGCAGACCTATTTACACATGGAACGACAATTTAAAACAGGACATGAAGTACTTCGACAACGGAATCAATTTTTGGATGGATACAGCGGAAGACAGAAGTAAGATCAAGATCGCTGCTAGTAAAGTAGCGAAACTTCCGAGGCCGACATTGAAAACAGCAACATCCGAAGACGACATTGAAAACAGCAACATCTAACACAACACAGCAGAGCAAGGGCATACAAAGGAAGAGCGAAAGCAGTAGAGCCCTGCCAAAAGACTCACCGATGAAGCTTAAACTGAACCAAGATGGCGGCAAGGTCGTTAAAAGATGCCCATCCATAGATAATAATTACCCATCTCTCCACTAATCCAAGGCTTGCTCTAGGATGCATATCCGGTAGGCTCTTAAATCCTTACCTATCCTACAGGCACGTCTTCCCTACCATTACCACGCCCCCCGGTCTATTCCTTGATATGCAATGGTCGCTGTAGCACCATGAACATTAGGCTACAGGAGCTAGTGCGAATCTTGGGGTTCATTCGATTAATCGAGTCTGGTTTAACCACGCTGGGATCGGTGCAATTCATTCATTCATTCATTCAGATGGAGCGACGATCTTCGCAGGGTGGCTGGTAGCAGCTGGATGAGAGTTGCCGAGAATTGAGCTGAATGGCGTGCGATTGGAGAGGCCTATGTTCAGTAATGGACTGCTGTAGGCTATTGATGATGAAAATTTAGTTTTTAGTTATTTAGGTAAGTACCCAGTTGTCTTTCTTTAATTTCATGTCAAGTTTCGGTTGTTGTTATTTTGGCAACCAATCACAGCAGTAGACATGACTCTTTACAAAAGGAACATCTAAGGGTCAGTACACACCGCTACGCGACGCGGCGCGGTGTGCAGTTGTCAAGATAGCAATTACAGACCTTGTCTAATACTCAAAAAAGTACACAATTTAGTGAGGTGGTGTCTACTACGTCGAGCAAAGCCGCGCGGCGCCGCGCGGCCCACCTCAATGAATTGTGTGCCTTTTTATGTATTAAATAAGGTCTCTAAATGTATTGCTATCTTGAAAACTGCGCGCCGCGTCGCGTCGCTGTCTGCACTGACCCTTACTGATCAATGATTTGTAAATATTTTAATGTTAGATTTAAAAGTTTAAGGGCGAATTTCACCAAACTTTTAACTCAGCCAATCGCGATTCGCAGTCCATTGTGGGACACAGGCCTCTCCCAGGTTGTGCCACAACACCCTGTCCTCAGCCTTGTGCATCCAGTCTGCCACCTTCTTTAGATCATGCGACGGTCCATCCAGCTGTAAGCTTTACGTTACGATAAGAGTCATAACCTGAGAATAAATCATAATCATAATCAGCCTATAGTGTTCCCACTGCTGGGACACAGGCCTCCTCTCTTCGAGAGGGAGTGGACTATAATCCACCACGCGGGCCCAGTGCGGGTTGGTAGATGTCACATGTCTTCGAATTTTTGGTTCTAGGACATGCCGGTTTCCTCACGATGTTTTCCTTCACCGTTTTGAGAGCAGTAGTGATGAAATAATTTACACAAAATAAAGCGCCTGACTGGGTTCGAATCTACGACCTACAACTCGTAAGTCACGGCCGATACCACTGGGCCACCACTGCTCTCCATAAAATAAATGTTGACTTGAAATAACTGTTAGACGTAATTTTCTTTCACGATTGATGTTATCAGGAGGGAGAAAACGCATGTGACTAAAAGAACCAGTTGATGGATGGAGAGGAAGGCCAAAGAAAGAAGGATTGTGTGAGGAATATATCATTCCAAGCAAGAGAAGGGAGTGAATGATAGCGAGACGGTTGACGGGAGAGGGGAAGAAGAACACGTGTTGCGTCGATCAGAAGTAACATGGGACAGGGGCTGGGAGATGACGAACATTACAAGTTTATACTTTATGTAATTTACTATCAGAGGCTGGTTAAAACTAATACTCATTCAATAAAATGGCCGTTATGTCACTTAAAAGAAGTCCTAGTGACTATTCTGATCGAAGACATAATCCCAGCTTACGGCGGCCACACTGGCCACACATCAGAGCCGTCTACGCGATGGCCCACTAGGACTAATAAGCTAGTGGGACACAGTGAACTATCTCCGGCTCTATTACCGACGCTGTTAGAACATTATTACCGACATTACAACGTTAAACTTTAATAAATTACTACATTATACGCCGCTCCGTTAACATTTAACACCGTGTTAGGACTAAGCTACACTGAGAGCGAAGCGAGCAGAGAGCTATGCTATTTCAAAAGTACACACATCAAAAGTGTCTAGGGATCAAGCATTTTTATGCGGATTTCTTGAGATTGAGATGTGGCTTTGTAATAAATTTATGATTTTATAAATTTATATGGATCCTTTTTGGTGCATTTCATAATTTGAATCAGGAACTGTGAATCAAATTCGAGTAAAAGATGAAAATCAGCTGTCAATATTTTCCCTATAAAAACATACAACGCATTGAAGACATTATTAGTGCTACTGTTTCCCTACTACTGATTAAAACCAACGTTATTATGGAGCGGCGACGTCATTTAAGCAGGGAAGAAATGCTCAGAGCCGTGGGAATGATAGAAGCTGGTTCCCGGCAACGTACTGTGGCTTTAGCTCTGAATACAAGTCAGAGTGTTATCAGTCGACTTTGGACACGTTACCGAAGCACTGGTACCGTGCCTGAGCGCCATGGAGGACGGTATCGCTGCACCATACGGAGACAAGACCGATACATTCAAATCTTAACTCGAAGAGCTCCAACAATAACCGCCATGATGTTAGCCGTGAGGCTTCATCACTCTTCAGGGAACTTAATTAGCGACCAAACAGTCAGAAACCGCTTGCATGAAGTGAACCTTCATTCCCGAAGACCGCTACGGGTACCACCTATAGCAATGCACAATCGTAGGATTCGATATCAATGGGCTCTTGAACACAGAAATTGGGCAGAAGAACAATGGCGTTTCGTGTGCTTTTCTGATGAGTCTCGTTTTGGTATGAGACCGGATACAAGACGTATACGACACTGGAGAACCCCTGGACGCCAACAGCGATTAAAATCCTGCCAGGAAGTCCATCCTTATAGTGGTGGAACCATCATGGTATGGGCGGGTATTTGGATCGGCGGAAGAACTGAGTTGATTTGGATCAGAGGCAACCTCAACGCTCAAATTTATGCTGAGACGATTGTATCAGACGTCATCGTTCCTCTACAAGTGCAAATCGGTCCCTTATTTCAGTTAATGCATGATAATGCACGACCGCACACCGCAAGAGTTGTAAGACAGACTCTCGCCGCAGCTAACATCAATGTCCTGCCCTGGCCTGCTCAGTCGCCAGACTTGAACCCGATTGAGCATGCATGGGATATGCTACAGAGAAGAGCTCTGCCGAATATGGAGGGTATCCAGTCGCAAGAAGACCTTTTTTTGTTGTTGCAACGAACATGGGCGGCCATTCCACAGCGTGATTTGGATGAACTCATTTTGAGTATGCCAAACCGATGTTCTTGTGTTGTTAGTGTTCGCGGTAGAAACACGGATTATTAATTGTTTAAGTTACCCAATAAAATTTTAAAGAAAACTGTTATTTCAGTCTTTTTTTCGAACTTTTGTGTTAGTGGTTCAAATGTCAAAAATCCCTTTATTAGGAAAATGGCAAATTTCTTTATTAATGCAAAGGTGACTTGGTTTATCGTTACTGTGACAAACGAAAACACTTTATTTGATGAATCCTTAAAGAAAATTTTAATTAATATTAATCAGGAGAAAAGTTATTGCAAAAATATATGTTGATCCCTAAACACTTTTGATGTGTGTAATTTATTCAAAGAAGGGTGAGAATCAGCACTTTTTGTACGTCAACATTACATAAGACAGTCCCAAATGTCCGCCCTGCGGCCCTGGTAGAATATGTTACGAATTATTATTTAGTAAGCTACTCAAACGTTTGAGTGCATATTGTGAAATAAACAAAAAGCATGGATATCAAGAGAAGTATTGCATAGCAGCAGTGGCAAACACGATGATCTTGTCATCGTACTCCGTGTGGCTATGTGACTAATAAATATATTTCCACAGGACAATAATCAGTCGAGTCATCCATACATACACATAAACTCAAACCACCTTCTTCCCCACGGGGACAGGCAGAAACTACAGAACTTCCTGCTATGATCCTTACGTACTCCTTTTTCCTCTTTTACGTTCATACCCCCAGCCACGTCCGCACGGCAGCGGTTGCGAGTACTAACTACGCACATGAAATTCCTGTAGACCGCCAATAAGGACGCTGGTTCCACTAAAATCCCCTAGACCAGTCCCCCAGGGGACTGCACAGCACGGACACTATATTATATCCTTCTAAGGCGTCCCCTCCCGTTGTTTCCACAATTTTTTTGTAGCAATATAACCCACTTCGAATTCTGACTTCCCACCCCATATCCAGGCAGGTCCAAATACTTTAGGTATCTATGTTATATGTAATGGCGGTAAAAGTAGCGTGGGAAACAATGTAATAAGGCAGCAGGTAACTGATGATATAAATACCGTCCAAGATCGATGTCACAGTAAACATTTACATGATTCATACCTATTTGTGCTTGTCAAAAAGGCTACTAACAGGCTATCTGAAGTTTCAAGATATCTTAGTGCACACAAAACGCTTTCTACTTGATAAAAAAAACTGTTTTTGACTTGACAGCATATGAACGAGAGCAGTGATATTTTAAAGCTAAAGATAGATAACTTGTGTTTTATGGTTTTAGCACATGTAACAGTACACCAGCCACAGTTACAGAATGTTGTTTAATAAAGACGTCTGTATATAAATTCTTTCTAACTGACGGACTCCTTTGACAACTCAAGTGCCTGTAAATAGTTTAATTCAAATAAATGCTTTGAGTTTGAGTTTATCAAATAAACATGAACAATTTCTGAGCTTTTTTGGTTTTTTATGGGGCGATAAAATTCGTAAATCATAAACAGTTAATCCCTCCTTTTTTCAAGCGATTGACCAACCAATTTATATTTTAATAATTTTTCTTATAGCATATAGTGTAGTGTCGCCCGAACCTCAAAGGCTCGGCTATTAAGGCGCAGATATACGACTTCTAATGATTTTAAATTCAACATCACGTCTAATCGACCGGACTGATTTCTATGAAAAAAATAAATGTTATACTAGACCATTTGCTTCGTAATTTGATATGTGAATATTTGCAATTATATTTTTTTAACATAGTGTAATTAATTTGTAAAGTAATGTCTACCGCGGACATAAAAACGATAATCACGCAAACACTATCGGGTGTATTTCATAAAACTTTCACCATATAAAAGACAATTTAATTCCCCGAATTTTAGTATACGATTTTTATTTGTTTGGTGTTTGATAAATCAACAATAGATGATTGTTTCATATTTTGCAATAAATAACCAGCGTTGTGTCATCGCGCATCTCTTTCTTTTCTATGCAGTCCGATAGTAACCGCGCTTTAGGTCATGTAGTCGCATTAAGGGCAGTTAATTTGGTTGTAACTGGTGAGGCGTCGTAAACAGTGAGATGTTCAGCCGAGCACGCGGTACATCAGCGACATGCTGCGACTGTGAGGTATCGTTAAGAGCAAACTAGTCGCGAGCTCGAACTCACTGGTGGTCATGGCTAAAAATCACGCTGTCTCACCTGGCTTCGTGTCTGACAGTGCTAGTTTCAGTGATGAGCAGTTAGACGCTAGTCTACATGCGCAACGTCTAGTTCTCACCCACAGAAACACCGTTATGAACTGATAGGCGCGTAAAATCGAGTTTTATGAAAAAACCACTGCATAAATCAATTATAAAAAAAGTTTATTGAGCTCTTCGATAACTGAGCTTTGTCGGTACGGTTTTGGTTTTGAAGATTTTACAGTTCTTTTATTACTTATTTACACCCAAAGTTACGTTAAAAATAGCAAGAAAAACGAATCTTTGTTGGCTCATAGCTTTTTAATGGCTTTTTATTTTACTATTCTGTTTCCGTACAGACACAATTAATAAGAAGTCAAAACGATATCATGTTTAACTTTGGATGCACAATGTCAAACAATGGAGTAATACTCTCCCGAAATTTGTATGGAAAAAGTATTGACTAGTGGCGCCTTAAGAGTGAGATGTTCAACCGAGCACGCCGCCCGTACATCAGCGACATGCCGCAACTGTGACCTGTGCTCAACGATATTATTGTGTTTCAAAGTATGCTGAAGTGATCTTGTTTAATGGTGGAGTTCTTAAAAACAGTCCAATTTATATGGGTTTCAGTTTAGTTCAAAAGTAAATGGTTTGATAGCGAGGAGTTGCAACCAACACGTGGAGATAAACTTCGGGGGAAACTTCATATGCATAAGCAGGATACAAAGCTCCAAAAAGTTACTTAAGAAAATTTTCGAAATATAGTGTTAAGTGTTACAGCCAAATTAGACCGATTTTAAAGTTTCCATAGAAACAGTGATTTCCAGTTATCTTTTTTTAAATAAGACATTTCGAAAATGTTCTTAAGTAACTTTTTAGACCTGTGTATCCTGCTTATGCGTATGAAGTTTCATTAAAATCGGTTACTTAATTAATTTCGAAAAACAAGGGCTTGAAAGTTTGTATAAAATGCCGTACGGCGTAACTATTCTACACGCATTCAATAACGGGTAAAAAATATATCCATTTAATATAACAATAAGCTCCGAGTTCAGGTGGTGATAGCATCTTAATAGTTCGCACCGTGCACGGTGGTGTGACGTAGTCACAACGTGGACAAAGGTGTGGTCACTACCGTACGGATGCAATTTGTTTTTATTGTATCCTTATTTTTACTGCTCAGTATATTTTAAAAAGCAAAAAACACACAACCAAATAATTTGCATAAAGTTAAATGACTGCACAGTAGATAATGTTTATAAACAGCTACAAGGATGAGAAAAATGTCGTGACGAAAGATTTGAGTATGAATGTGGATGGATATTGCTATAAGAGTAGGGGAAGACCAAACAAATGATAGTTGGATTGTGTCAATGATAACATGGCCATAATATGACGCAAACGATAATATGGCAGAAAGGGGTGATTGCCGAAAGAACAACTAATAGAAATGTATGGAGTAAGACATTTGCGCTGAATCCAATGAAATAGGGATAAGGGCAAGAGAATTGTGATGATGAGTAAATGTTTATAAAATTGTAAATATTATACGATCATTTATGTCCAGTAACCAATTTGTTAAAATCTAAGGATTTTAGATTTAGTGTCATGTTCTCGGAAGGGCAACAGATTTATAGACGTCTACAGTGAGATAATAGCATCGTTATCTCTCGCCATTTGACCGACCGACGCGACCGCGACGCCGACTTTTTTGTTGTTCATAGAAGTTGGCTGGGAGTTTTATATTTTGTCCTGTTACTACGTTCGTTCCGGGGAATTTCGAATATAGCTTATCAATAATTTGGTTGGACGATAGCTTTCCGTCGCTTTTTATTTTCGTAAGTAGGTAATGGCTATAAGAGTAGGGGAGGGACAAAGAAACGGTGGATGGACTGTATGAAATATGTTAAGGTTAGAAAGGTAGTGTCTACCGAGATGACGAATAATTGAGAAGTATGGAAGAAAACGACATGTTGCACCGACCACAAACAAATTGCGATAAGGGCAGAAGAATGCTGATGATGATGATGTAATATCTACTGCATTTATAGATTTCTATAGAACTCGGTCTGTCCTTGTCTCCATGAGCATATTTCTATATAACTCGGTCAGTCCTTGTCTCCATGAGCATATTTCTATAGAACTCGGTCAGGCCTTGTCTCCATGAGCATATTTCTATAGATCTGGGTCTATCCTCGTCTCCATGAGCATATTTCTGTAGAACTCGGTCTGTCCTCGTCTCCATGAGCATATTTCTATAGAACTCAGTAAGTCCTTGTCTCCATGAGCATATTTCTATAGAACTGGGTCTGTCCTCGTCTCCATGAGCATATTTCTATAGAACTCGGTCTGTCCTCGTCTACATGAGCATATTTCTCAGAATCGCTGAAAATTAATAACAGCTATTGATGATCCAGACAAATTATAGAGGAAAATATTTGTTCGCTCAAATATTACTGAGAACTGTTCGCATTGTATTGCAGCTAATCTCTCGGCGCTATCATTTAATTTAAACGCAATTCAGATAATTTACCGTTGTTGCTATAAAAAGTCTATTAAAATTAATGTATTGTAGTAATACACGCTAACAAGGTTGCGTAACACAATTCTGAGGCTCAGTTTGACGTCCGCGCAAGACCTTACCTAGAGACTGACCAGTGCCAGTCCACTGTGCACCCACAGAATAAAACGATCTGGTAGGCCCATTATTTCTAACAATGGAATCTAAAAGATTAACAGATTAATTTATTATATTGACTGTGGCATTTACTAGTTATAATTTTTAATACAGGTCATTCTACCTAGCTAGGAAAGCATAACTGATTGAAACTGAACCCACCAGATTGTGCTTGACATGGTACAAACTTATATGTGTAACTTTTATATGCCTCATGTACCACAATCTCCCTTTTTTATGAAATAATTTTATTATTATTATTAAAGAAAATATATTTATGTATTATTGATTTGACCTTTTGTGATATTTATTTTATGATGCAGTTCTGTGTCGTCCTCATCTACCACGGCACGTTTGCGTTAATATGCCCCAACTAAAGCCTACACAGCCAGCATGGCTGAACGTTAACTCGACCGTTAAACGAAAAGGCGTATTCGGACTCGTGGGCGAATGGGCGGGTCTGTTAAATTCGAAATCGGAAATAATTGACTGTCATAATCACGTCTATCAACAATGCATTTTAAATTGTAGTCCAACGAGGTAGGGTCTAGTTTTATTTACTTGCGGAAGTTAAAGGTGATTTCATACTGCCCTTATGTGGTTTAGTTAAAAGGATTGGCAGTAATGATGGGTTTCGCCGCTAGCGTCGAGTTACATCACAAGAATGATCTTTTGTGGAGCTGTTAAAGTTCTCCGACCATTCTCTGTGAAGAGAACAAATTGAACAAATGTCTCGTAATGGCTCATAAAACGCGAATGCCTGAGATCGATAGCTTTTTCGACATAATTGTTGGGTGAGCTATGCTGCAATTGTTGGGTGAGCTAAGCTGCAATTTTACAGACATGCAAATACTTAAGATATTATCGCTATAGTGTGGTTAGAAGGATGTGGGCAAAGAATATAATTTCCGAAGGGTAGTTAACATTAAAATATGGAAATTAAATAGGGATCGATGTGAATCATACATATAACAGTGCAGTGGAGCCCTGCCAGCAGGTACACACGGCTACACATCAAGCTATACATAACCAGTATAAGCTGACTTCTGATTATACGAAAAACTTATGCAATGCGAGGTCAGCTAAAACTGGAAATGTATAGCTTGATGTGTAGCCGTGTGTACAAGCACGAAAAACTTTTAACAAGCACCCATTACAGACAACAAAAACATAATTGGCCGCTCCCGGCCGGCTCTTGAGTCTCGGCCCACAATTTTGGGCCAACGCACACGTTCACGTTAATTTAGTAAAAAAAACAGTTTGTTGACAAATACATTACTATTCACGTCAATGTTCAGACTTGATAGGTTAGATGTTCACAAAGATTTGATCATGTTTGTTTTTGGCCAGTTTTTTGAACTTGAAATTGGTTCGATCCACAATTTGCGGATTTATTATCTGTAATTATGGGGTTCGGTGGTACATATTGTTGGTAGGTTCTACCTTTTGTTGAGTCGTATCCTTTTGTGTTTTTTTGATCAATCTCTTGTCGATGGCTTATAAGTTGATGTATGGTTGAAATAATTTGGGGTTTTTTTTGGCCGTGAATTCAGATGAGTGATGTTATTAGGTAGCGTGTTTACTGTCAGTTAGGTAGTCAATGTGAGATTAGTGGCAATTTGCCGTAACTACTGTTTTGATAACTTTGATAAGTGCTCGCATACATTAGCATACGATTTGAATGATGAATATGTTTATTTTGATAATTTGATTCCGCTCAATTGCCGTGTAACGACTGCTAATGCTTTTAAGACACACAGGTCAGATAAAAACGTAATTCAATAATTGGAAAAAAAGACGTGATTAAGATTTGAAATAAATGATAACTTTCTAACTAACTAACAACGAAACTTTAAAAAAATGAGCATTACACTTTTGTCACATACGTTCTTCTTTTTCCTAAAAAAAAAAATGATTTATGTCAACAGTCTCACTGACACAAATAGTGAGCAGCTGTCGCTAATGTCATCTGTCAGGCACCAGTTCACCACCAATGGCGGGGAAAGGTGGAGCGTGAGGTGGCCCTGCACGAGAGGCCCGGTGTGGTGACGTGCCAGTGTGCTCAAAACTCACAATTTAATCTTTTAGCTCTCGAAGGTGCTAATAACATTCGCAATAAATGTCATAACTTACGAACAAATGAACAAGTCCGCGATACAACTGCGCTTTATACTACACAAGATCAAACTGGTTGCTAATTTAATTGTAAATTTATTCTTTTTTTTTGAGATTGTTTTACATTCTGTAGTTGCTCTGACTCACACCCAGATTTTTTTTTATTATTATTATAAGCCTGTGTTGTCCCACTGCAGGGCAAAGGCCTTCCTTCCCTCCTGATTTATAACTTGTTAATTATTTTTACATATTTTTTAAATGAAAATCGTTTAATTTTGTCATATTTGTAAATATGTGATCACCATGTATCTATCAGATAATTAATTTATATGTCATGGTTTCATTTTTAATTCTTTTACCTATTTTGGTATAGTAATTTTATTTTAGGTGCATCGTCTTCACTTAAATTTATTATATAAAAAATAAATATTGTAAAACATTTTAAAAGAGTAACGGTGGAGTTTTTGTCCATTCTTCTCCATACGAAAACTACCTTTTGGAAGGGGCGACTAAAATCAATTCTATTTGATAATAATTTTTGACGTTCAAAAGTGCCTTTTATGTGCCTATTTGATAAAAATAAATGCTTTGACTTTGACTTTATGTAAGGAACCGTTCCACTGGATGACATCGAATTTTATTTGTTTGGAACTGGTTGAACTGGTCAACACTTAATAAGGAAACAATCTGCAATAAAGGCATGTGCATGTATTTTCAATAGTGACAGTAGATTGTTTAATTATTGATAATTGTCATCATCAACACCATTTCCTACGTTCTGGTTCTTCAAAACTGTTCCTAATCTAAAGTTTTGGTTTCTTATGAAAGCGGTGAGCGGTCACACAACAACGGCTGTCCAAGTACAAAGCGTGTTTTGACACTTTAATGTCAAATACTACACCCTAATTGCGTAACACACACTATCATCACTATATATCTCAATTTGAATTATTTTGAGGGATATTGCTTATCCGTTGCTTCATAACTGTTCGCAAAATGTGTCTGCTCAACGACGAATGTTGTTGAACTGTCAGAATAAAAGCCATTGCTATAGATAGTATGTTACGCAATTACCCCACTGGTTAAAATAACAGATTTTCATCACGGCCATTGTAATATGACGGAACCGCCTTCCCAGGAAATCAAAGCATAACGTTGTAATATGACGGAACCGTTTTCCTAGGAAACCAAAGCTTAACGTTGTAATATGACGGAACCGCCTTCCTAGGAAACCAAATCTTAACGGTTTTTCCAAAAACGGAATTAACAATATCTCACCACAAATAGTTTTAATATAACCTCCTCCTTTTTGGAAGTCGGTTAAAAAGACACATTTATTTTGGACATCCTTACAAGAATACCTACTGTTCACACACGTTATGCACATGCGCTTGAGTGCATTTTGGGTAAGTAATTCTATAACTGAACTAAATGCGTTCAAACAGTTCACTTCAGTAGTAAATTTACTAACGTTGGGAATATAGCGCGCTTAACGAGCGGGAGACGGCATGCGAGGCATTTCCTCTTTGCTGCAATGTGTATCGCCTAAATACTTACAATTTTGGTGCCATATTTTTTTTTAATATATATTCGTTATAACCTGAATGTTTGGCTGTTTTTAGAAGTGCACAGCGTCAATAAAGAAACTCGTACGCAGAAAAATGAATAATAATTTACTAAAAGTTTTCGTTAGTAATTTAGCTGTAGTAATTTGTTATGTAGGTAAATTGCGTAAGAGTAATGTTTTGTTAAATCTACTGAATCTTTTAACAACACAAAAAATCTAATTAAATAGTCGACAGCAAAAAATTCCAATAGGTACAAGCTCACTTTTCAAGCGCGTAAGCGGTCCGATGTGGCAGTTATTTTAGTTCAATCTCAGACTTGGTTCCTCCAACTACATCCAACTGCTTGAAAAATGAGCTTGATTTGAACTCTTTAGTTGCTGTCGGGTTTTTTGATCTTCTAGTGTGTTATATTTTTGGAATCGTCTCTTCAAGCCCTTTATTTTGAGACCCCGCAAGGTCATGTTTTTTTAAAAAAGAAATTATTTATTGATTTCTAATATCCGCCATTTTGATTTTATTAAAATAAAACCTAGCCTATGACCATCGCGTTATCGTGCGTCGACTCGTCTAGCTAGCGTGTTTTAAAATCTATCCAGCCGTTAAGATAATAATCCCCATCGCCGTATCTCTGACGTCGTGGTGGGGCTTGCGCGCTCCGAACTCTAGACCTGTGCCGGAAGAGTTTACTTTGCCGGAACAGGTCTAAGGTGAGGAGCCAGACCAAGAGAGATACAGAAACCCGCAGGGCAGCATGTGGCGAGCTGTTGGACAGTAGGTTTCTGGTGACAGTGACTAGTTCAAGTTACGGCTAAGAATAGATTTAATTTATTTATTGTAACTTGGGTGAAATTTATAAGTTTAGCATTTAAGCACTCTGTAAATTCATTTTCATCATCCACTCCCATCTCTCTCGCCCGGGAATATGTACGAGTCATGTATCGTACATGGCACGCGCGCATTGTAGATATGAGAACTTTTCCGTCGCCTTGCACAAATTATAATGTAATGCGACAGTACACGAACAGCGTTCATAATCAGCGGTACTCATTCACAAAGCATTCAGATAGTATTAGTTACGTGGTAGTTAAATATACTCAATAAACCATCATCTTTGGCTATCCGTGACTTATCATTCAAACTAACATCCAAGGTGTGTGCGACCCGATCAACAGCGCGTACAGACCCCACGGACCTTATCTCCCGGGAGAAGTCTTGTACCTCACCTCTGGCTTGTCTTTATTGGCCGGCTGGAGTGAAAAATGATGAGGAACAGAGCTCCCACCTCATTCTTGCCTTTATTGGCCGGCTTGAGTGGAGATTCGCAAGAGCAAACATGGTCGGAGGAAGGAAGTATTCCAGTAAGATGCTGGTAGGGATCTTGACCGTAGTTCCGGGATTGACTGATAGCCGTGGAATACATCTCCACTCCTCATAAGCACCTCAGGACATGTGCCACCCAAACCCATAGTCCATCTTTTCATTTTTCCATATCCTGCAATAGTCCTACACCAACCGGGGGTTATCCTTGGGTGCACTTGCATAGTACATACAGGGATAATCGTCGGTTGGTGTCACATTTCATAAAAAAATCCTAAGGGGCCTCTGCGAGTTGGCTTCGGCCCCTCATACGCTTTCCAAAGGACCGGGACTCAATGATCCCGAGATATGAAAAAGAAAATAAATAATATAAACTTATTCAATAATAATATAAGTTTATTCAATAATTGTTTTTTTTTTTTATACACGTATAACGAAATGATAGGCTGTAATTTTTTAAAGATGAAGATGCTTCGAGGGTATGAATAATCCCATAAATTATACAAAGATACGTAAATACGCGTGAAAAGCCATAACTGTCTTTGCTGTCGCGCAGTCGAGTAAAAAGTATCCAAACATTTATGTACACACATATACAGACAAGAAGAAAAGAACAAAAAATATGCACAAAGGTAATGCTAATTTGTAAAGACATCTCTTCCAGCGTGCCTGCGATAGCAAAATTACCATTGTAAATACTATCTAAGCTCACCTCGCACAGTGCAGCAATCCGAGCAGTAGAACAACTCGCCGCGCAGACTTTTGTCTCAGCAAGGTTAGTCCACATTCGGCCGGCGCGCGTACCACAGTG
This sequence comes from Gortyna flavago, assembly GCA_963669345.1. Classification (NCBI taxonomy): domain Eukaryota; kingdom Metazoa; phylum Arthropoda; class Insecta; order Lepidoptera; family Noctuidae; genus Gortyna; species Gortyna flavago. The sequence goes on from OY770149.1 coordinate 272,605, forward strand.
CTCGCGCCGCGCACGCATTCCAACATGTTTCACATCCTAATTATTTGTGCCATTTTTATCTTTTTAAACACATTTTCACTGTCACTTGTATTGTCCAGGCCCGCCTTGTTTACGACCACTGGGCTCCACACTTAATAGCACATTGTTATTTTCAGTAGTTTTGTTTCAAGTCTGCATTGTTTTGATTTGTGAATTTTGCGCAATGTGCAGTCAGCAGTCGCTTTCACAATTTTATCTGGAATAAATAAAATTGTTGTTAATGAAGGTGGGTACACACAGATAATACGACGATTTTGTTAATGTCACTATTTTCTATTAAATAATATTGAAATGAAACGGGGTCAATGAAATGAAAAAGTTTTGTAAGTGTACCTATGTGAAGTACGTTACGTAGTTAAGTACGTTACGTACTTCACACAGGTACGTACGACGTTTAAATTTTCTACTTAATTATTAATTATTTTGGCAAATTATTCATTTTGAAATTTTGCAACAATGCATTTTTCAACACTATTGGAGAATTGTTCCTTAGCACAAAACCTCTGAACGTATATTTCGTCACAGGCTCACACACAGGTCAGCCCGTCACGTGCCCGGTATCATTAGACGCGGTCGTTTCCCTACATATCTCAATACGAGCGGCGGCGGCGTGGCTTGCGTAACAAGCAGATGACCGCATGTAACTAGAGGCTAGTTCACACTGGTGTCTTACGTGGGTGCAGCTATTTTTCAAATGAAGAAAGAAAAGTATTTATTGGGAGTCGCACAGGAAGATCACAAACTAAACACAATCTTATAAAAATAAAAATAAAATAAACCAGAAATTCCTGGACGAGGCTGTAGCAAAAGGGTGCTGTAGCTCAGCACGGTAAAGGGTAAATTCAAATATACAACATTATTTTTAGTATATGCGAAACCACCACACGTGTCTAGTATTTTTATGTAAAGAATCTATGTACAAAATTTCAAAACTGTATCATGAGAAATCACAAAGTTATAAGCTTGTTATGTTACCTGGTTGTCCTTTCAAAAACATGCTCACCACGCGGTGCGGCGCGGGGTGAGCATGTTTTATGCTCCTCCAGCATCGTACGCTCATTAATAATAATTTGGCAGTAGGTACCTAACTGTACGGCGATTTTATTGTAATTAACTAGTGATTGATTATTTTTGGGACAAAACATAACGGTGCAAAAATTATTGAAATCGATTCAGTTACTTATTCTGAACAAACTATATTCAGGTTTCGCATGTACAGAGGCCAGCACATCAATCTACCCCAATCTGTCAAATTTTCCCAATTGAATAAGAACCTTATTCGTTAGTGGTAAAGTTGAAAATCTATCAAAGAAATTTGACAGATTGGTGTAGGTTGATGTGCTGGCCTCTGTACTAAAAATAATGTTGTATATTTTCACGTAAACATTGCTTTTGTGATATGTCAGAAGCTAGGTGCACGGTTCCAATTGGTCGTTTCCAATGGAGAAGAACCGCCAAGAATCTCCACGGTTAATCTTTTAAACATAATTGGCTTTTGCAATTCGTTTTCAAATTACACTGTTAATAGGTATGGATGGGGGGACAGCTGTATGGGCCTGTCAACAAGTACAAGACTTGCGTCCGATGGGATTTCCCATCTGTTAAATTAGTGAAATTTCATACAAACTAAAAGGTATATGAATTTTCCTTCGTTATATAAGGAAATCATGTGCTACGTTCATGTTGTGGCTTGCGGCTGTGCGCTGTCGCCTATTAAGTAGAGAGATCCTACGACGCTGGGCGAAAAGGTTCGAATTGGACGACTAACCCTACAGCAATTCAAATTTAACAACATATTTGGCGTAAATTGCGTCATACGCTTGACGTGGTTGGTCCGTGGATGGATAACCATATTTACATACCAAGACCCCTCCGTGCCTCGGAAAGTATGTACGTTGATTTGTTGGTCACGGTTGTCATTCGTGGATCTTTGACGGGTCGTCAGAAGCCCCTGCATCTGGTTAGACTGGAAGCCGACCCCAACATAGTTGGGAAAAGGCTAGGCAGATGATATACTCGTACATATAGGTCATACTTACAACACTTTCAAACTTACAACCCAGGAAAATTGCAAAATCATCATTCACGCAGGGCCTATGTTGTCATACCCGATATTTATGATACGTGAAAATACCAATGCAAAAAATTCTTTGAATTCAGCAATCCGCATAACATGGATTTAACGATAATCGATTTATGAGCCGACGACCACTCTGAATTCCATGAAAAATGTAGGTCAGTCGTTTTACTGTAACCGCTGACACACGAGCAGTTCATACATCGAAGCATCGATGTTGTGCATTCTGTGTCCAGTCGCGTGCTACCGAGTGCAACGTAAAGTACGGACAGAAGGCCTGCTTCATAAGCACAACAAAATTAGAATCATCATCATCACCCATGGCCATATCCTAATTTATTTGTGGGTACGTCTTCATCTTGCATACACCTCTGTTAGTCGCCGTCTCAGTAGTCACTCCCTGTCTAACCATATCAAATTCTTACACAGAATCTATTCATCGTTTCTTTGCTATTCCCATTCCTAAACTTTTCTCACGACATGACACACAACAATCACGTTGTTCAGGAGTTGTCCCGGCATCGGCCGCTGGCTCCAGTGGTTGCGTACGGTGCGTTACGACGATATTCGCGTGTTGTGGAGTATGTGGAGCATCGCCGAGCGCGTTACATTCGCTCCGGAGCTGTAACTATTCGTGTAGCGTGCCACCATGTTTTGGAACTTAAGAACACGTTCTGTTTAAATACTACCTTTTTAACCGACTTCCAAAAAGAAGGAGGTTATAATATGTACGACTTTACGTACTTGTTTTTTTTAAATGTATGTTCACCGATTTCTCCGGTAATTGTGGACTTATTTAATTTTTTTTTGTTTGAAAGGGTAGTCTCTCGAGGTGGTCCCATTGTCATCAAGTTGGAATCTGATGAAAGGATCCCATAGAAATCGAGGGAAACCCTAAAATTTTATAGGGAAACTGATAAGTATGCGGATATTGTGGAGGGCGATGGCCTGGGATGCTGGTAGCATGGACTTATAATACGTTTATTTCTTTAAGTCAAGATGACAAAGAAAAACCATAGATCAAACATAAACTGTACAACATTCCTTCCCCTAGCTTGACAAAAGTTGACAAAATAAACATAAATCAAAAACTTTAATAAAAACGCTTATAATCTACTCGAATCACTTTAACATTAACATGCTGTGTCTTGTCCAAGTATCTAATAGGCAATTGCACTATTCCTAAACACTGAATAACACACCCCGAGTATGTAAACAATTGATCCGTCGTTGGTGATAATGGCAACAATTCAAATTATTTTTGAAGTATACTTTTTCTGAAATCGCTGTGACTACCGCTCCGGTATCTATTTCGAACTTTAGCTTAATACTTTGAATCGATACTACTAAAGTCATAGGTTCACCTCAGAATGAACAACTTTTTTTTTGTTTTACAAAAAAGAAAACAAAAAAAAAACAATCTACTTTCAAAAAAAAACAATACAAACTGAAAAATTACTTTAATTTCGGAAGTCGGTGTCAATAAACGAAAATGCAGAACCAACGACACCGACTTCCGAAATTAAAGTTATTTTACACTTTGAAGGGCTTTTTTTTTGTAAAAAAGTTTTTTTATTAAACGGGTGCTGGTTTCTTTGCTTGACCTCTTTGAGTCCATTGAAACACATTTTCTAAGAAGTTTTGGGTTCGTATACCATAACATAACATCTTTTCTTTCTGCCTAGCCTTTTCCATACTATGTTGGGGTCTTTGAATTCTAGCAGCGGTGGCCCAGTGACAGTGACAGACTAACGAGTTACAGGTCGTAGGTTCGAACCCAGTCAGGCGCTTTACTTTGTGTAAATTATTTTCATCAACACTGCTCTCAAAACGGTGAAGGAAAACATCCTGAAGAAACCGGCACGTCCTATAACCAAAAATTCTAAGACATGTGACATCTACCAACCCGCACTGGGCCCGCATGGTGTATTACGGCCCACTCCCTCCCACCGAGAGGAGATCTGTGTCCCAACAGAAACATCAACACATTACACATGGGAGCATTATAGGCATGTTTAGTTAATTCTTAACTGATTTCGGATATTTCACCACGATCGACTTCCTCATTACAATTTTTCAGTGGACGGCGCAGCAGTCGTCTTCTATACATTCCTATCAGTTGCCATGTCAGTTTTCACCCCTTTCTAGTCATTTTGTTTTCACAATTTTGTTTGGCCTTTCCCTACTCTGAAGGACCTCTCCACTCTTGATTGTAAACTGAAGACTATTGCAAATATTATTATTGCGAAAGTAACTCTGTCTTTTACCCTTTCACGCCTTAACGGCTGAACGAATTCGATGAAATTTGGCGCAGCGAGCAGTAACCTTCCCTGGGTTAGGGCTTACACTCAAACTTTTTTTGGGATAATTCCCGACATTCACGCAGGCGAAGCCGCGACTAGATTTCTGTTCCGTTAGCCGGTGCTCTCCCACTCCTTAGCAAAGTTAGTGATTGATGAAACGTTCAGTCTTGTTCAGCTGATGGTCTCCCTGTCCCAATGTTAGACGGTCCAGCTCGAGAGCGTCAAACCAGTTTACGACTAGCCGCGTCAGCGTCCAGTCGCGCGATACTTCCGACTGCGACTGTCCTGACCGCCGCCGCGCCGCCGTCGTGCGACACACGCGGATGAGACGCGGGGGACATGCGAGCCAGATGCCCGCATGGAACTGGGCGCTTTTAGGATATAGGGCGATAGCCATTATTATTTTAGTAGCTGTTATTGTTAGTTTGCAACATTCCATTGCTAGGCAAGGGTGATTGGTAGTTGTTAGCAGGTCTAATAGTAATAATAATGTGTTACATGTGTATTAACATAAATATGGAATAGATTATATTTAAATGTATTCTAAGTACTATGCTAATTTAAGAATCTTTAGTTAAGCTTGGCATGTAACTGTTTTTTGTCCCTAACAAATAAAATAAAAAAAATAAAAAAATAAAAATAATGAACGTTAATTTCGACCAACAAAGGTTCATAATAGGTACAATTAAAAACATACAATTAAGAAGAATTCACATAAACATATTACAAATTGCGATTGCGTAGTACGTAAACAAAACATCAATGGTTCTGCTACTGACAATCGAACTTCTGCGCGAATGCCCTCAGGATGCCGCTGGCGCTAGCTCGAGCTCGATGTTTTGCCAAGACGCAATGATTTCAGTAATATATATGTCAATGCCAAGACGTAACAACTAACAACCGTGCGTAGCTGAGGCGGTCGCCAGTTAAGTTAAGTAAAGAACTGATTGACAAGCCTAAAGCCTAGTATTTTCACAATAAACATGACAATATTTTCAATTACCGCTGCCTGTCCCGCCCACACACCTGCGCAAGGGCACGACATGCTGATCACTACAGATACATAACATTAGTGCTAAGTTATTACTTGTCTTACACATAAATCACAATAATTAATATTACCTATCCTATGCTTTACTTGTGCTTGACAATGCCTGCGGACAATAAATTGTAATAAACATATCATAATATTGACACTTCCGGCTGTTGGTCACGGCTGTCATTTTGTGCTTTGTCAGTCACTACGGATAGTTAGAAGCTCGAAGTCCGAAAACCACTTTTACCAAGGGGTGTTACCCAGTAATTGGATAATTGGGTTGTGGAGGTCAGAATATGGCGGTCGCATGTAAAGTCATCTCATCGCGTTCTCATTCAGCTACATCCGGTTAGACTGGAAGCCAGCCCCTACATAGTTGGAGAATTGTTAGGCAGATGATGAATATTTGCACTACCCACGTAAATAGTTAAGAAGGGTTTTCCATCTCAATTTGAAGTTGCCAGTTAGTCTATCTCATGTAGTCTCAGTCACTTTCACTTTAAGGTGTCAGCATTTTATTTGTTGTTTATTGTTATTTAAAACGGTAACACCAATTACATTAATTAACATGTTAGAGATTGAAGCAGGCATAAATGGTATACAAAAATGTTTCAAATACTAACATATAATAGGACACCCTTACATAGGTACTTCGTCTCACAACACATATTCAGACATACATGCCTACTCCATTCATCGGCAAACAGATCACATTTCGGATTGGTGTTCAGGAAGGCGTCTGGGGACTCATCTCTGGCAACAGTTTTAGATGACGGCGGCGACGCGACGCACAGATTGTGTCGACGGCTTTGGCGATGTCCGATGTTTTTTTCGGGAAGAAATGGCCGACAGAAAAGATCATTGATGCGTCGCCGTCCTCTAAGAGTTTTACTACTGTGAGCTGTTGAAAGCCTCGTCTAACCTCCAACGAGTTGAATCCCAAAACTCCTAGGAGGTAATTAGTAGGGTACATACATGGAAGGAAAGAAGTGAAACATCCTTTTATACAGAAAATGTGTATTAGTATAGACTATTTTTAAAATGGGGGAGTTAACCTTTTTTTTACTACAGGTACAGAATATATAATTTTACAAGTAAGTACTACAGGGTTAGTTTTCAGTTTAATAGTAAGTTTTACCGGCAGTGGCAATGAGTATTCTTTTCGTTAGAAAAACGCTGTCAAACTCACGATATGATTGTTTCCTTCGTCAGTTCGGTGTTAGCTATCTAATAATTATTATTGTTTGCTTGGTTGTCGAGCTTACGGACGTGCACCGCACACCTCACGACGCGCGACGTGCTTTTTTTTTATTATTTTTTTTTAAGGATGGGAAGTCATCAAATGACCCCTCCCGCTCTGGGTGGAGCGGAAGGGAGTGTCAAACTCTTACTGACTAAAACCCATCCGTGTTCCTTCCTTAGCCCTTTATATTCCGGGGCAGCGGTAACCCTTTCGGACAATCCCGCTGCCCCGGCAGGCTTCGGCCCTGACGGGCCCCTCCTTTCAATGCTGACATCTCTTTGAGGCGCGCGTGGAACACATACGCGCCGTCCGGCACGGGCCTGGTCCTGATCGGACGGCGAGCTACCCATTACTCGCCGTCCGCAGGCCCGCGCCTACGGTGGCCGGGAGTCGTCACGCGGCTCCCGACGCCCGGAGCGTCTACCGCGGCGGCTGGGACGGGCGGCTCTCTCAGCTCTCTCCCTCGCCCATCCCGCCACCTCCTTCGCTAGCATGACTGCTTCGCAGAAGGAGGTGACTGCCTCCCACTCCCTCTTACACCGGACCATGGCTTGGACCAGGGCCGGGCGCGACAGGTCACCGCCGCTGCCGATCGCCTCTACGAGGACACGGCGGTGCTCTGCCCAAGCGGGGCAGACCTCCACCGTATGCTCCACCGTGTCCTCAGGGCGATCCTCGCAGTGGTGACACCCGGGCGTTTCCTCCCGCCTGATGATGTGCAGGAACCTCCCGAAACATCCGTGTCCGGTGAGGACCTGCGTCAGGCGGTAGGTGAGGGCGCCGTGACGCCTCTCTAGCCACTCCTCAAAGAGGGGCCTTACCGCCGCTATCGCGGCGTGCCCTGCGCTGGGTTGCGACAGTCGACGCGCGACGTGCTCCCTTTGACAGACATCTATCTACCTGACGTCTATTAGTTCGTAACAAATGGTGCGATGACAAGTCGATACGATCTTAAGATCGTCAATCATTCTCTCATTACCTACGTTATTATTCGACTTTTGTTATATTGCATTTGTGCCGATTCATTGTCATTATGAATTCAATCTCATTAGAATGTAGTAGGGTTTAGTTTCGTTCTGCAGCATAAGTGTGAAGGTGATTATATTACAATTTGTTCACAAGTTCTGCAGTATCATTAATATTAGAAATAATTACCACATTTGACATATTATATTTATGTAAAACAGTAGCAGCATTGCAATATACAGTGCATATTATGTTGCATCAATCATGCAGGATACATAGGTAATTATTAATAGTAAATATTTGAATAATGACTTGAATATCGTAAATAATATAAAACCTTTACAAATTTATTTTTCGCATTGCGTGTGCGAGGTCTCGGCTCATTAATTTCGTATAATTCCTCATTAATAAGTGTTTATTACACGATATCCGACAGGGCTGCTGAACGACACGAGTTCGGCGACATGAGTGACTACGAGTAGATGGTGAGCATAAAGTAGAATCTTTAGTACGAGATAAAGTTAAGTTATAGCTTAGTTAAGGATTTAGATATATTGATAGATACACTATACTTATTTATGAGACAAAGTAATATAGGAAAATTCATTAAAAATACCACTTAAGACGGGATAAATGCGGATGTGCAGTATCCTATCGTAAATATAGCATTTCGAAACAAAATATCTTCTTTGTAGAGTTCGCCTATCATTCGTAGGTGTGTGATCACAGAACATAACATCACGCCTGTATTAACCTTTCTGGTAAGGCAGAGGTACACGTGCATTCAGCCAGTTATTTTTAAGACCTATGTAATAGGGGTCGAGTCTATTGCCATCAACCGGCCACAAGTCCAGACTCCGAGATGCTGTTCAGAAATTCCTGATGAAAAACCCAATAACACTTTGACAAACCGGGAATCGAACCCAAGACCTCATACTCAGCAGTAGCGCTTGCGACCACTAGACCAACGAACCATTGTGTTTCGTTGTTGTGTGTGACGCGGCCTGACGCCGATATTTGCCCGCGTCAGGCCGCATTGTTATTTTTTTTTTCCTGTGACTGATCAGATGTGTGGTGTATGTTAAGGGATCGCTGCATCAGTGTCTGTGATCGTGAGTTTAATTGTGTAGTTTAAGGCCAGTGAAACCGTTGACGGTCAAATTATGAGACATTTATGAATGTTAAACTGTGTGCTTGAACAAATACTATATCTTTTCTCTAAAGTAACATTGTAAGGGCGAATATTACCAATGAAACTGAGCGCGATCAGCACATCTAAACCGCGCTCAAGTTTTTGTCATTGTCAAATATTCCACAACAATGATGACTGACACTGACAACTCTTGAACGCGGTTCAGATGTGATGATAGTGTTTAGTTCAATTAGTGAAATTCGCTCTTAGTGGTTGCCGGTTGGCCTTGGACGTGTCTCTGTTAGTGGTTGCCGGTTGGCCTAGGATGTGTCTCTGTTAGTGGTTGCCGGTTGGCCTAGGACGTGTCTCTGTTAGTGGTTGCCGGTTGGCCTAGGATGTGTCTCTGTTAGTGGTTGCCGGTTGGCCTAGGACGTGTCTCTGTTAGTGGTTGCCGGTTTGCCTAGGACGTGTCTCTGTTAGTGGTTGCCGGTTGGCCTAGGACGTGTCTCTGTTAGTGATTGCCGGTTGGCCTAGGACGTGTCTCTGTTAGTGGTTGCCGGTTGGCCTAGGACGTGTCTCTGTTTGATTTCTGAAGAGTTTCGTTAATGAGGCAAAGCATTCACAGTTGAAGGGGTGTTATTAGACATGTGTTACGCCGACCCCAAATGCCTTGGGATAAAGTCAGGGGCATGCGGATGATAGTCGACTTTAGGGTTTAGTAGTCAATTGTTCAAATTTCATCCGTCGACATTTAGAGCTGAATGTCAAAAGTTAGTTTAGTTAGTCAGGCTGCCAATACTGCAAATAAAGTTCACGGTTGCACTTTCTTTACCGCGCTTTGTTATTGTTACTGAACATACTCGTAGAGTAGTATTTCGTGTTAGCAAATAATTAATGTTCGAGCCATTTTGTCGTAAACCATACACATTACTTACAGATGTGAGCATGTGAGCCTGGGAGGTGTGTCCGATGTGCTTGTTATCTGCGAGTGCGGCGTTACTGTCTCATGCGTGACAACTGACAACTGACAATTTAACGTCTCGTTGTTCGTTTATTGATCTCACTACGACTTATAAACATTGGGGATCCTCACACGATCGCTAGCTGTATGAAACCTAGAAAGGTAAAGACAATGCAACTTTTTTCGTCGGTGAAGCAAAATGGTGATTGGTGCCAACATCAGGTTCCATATGATGACGGTTTAATGCCATCATGATTCCAGTATACGAGAGAGACGGAGCTATACATGACCGATAGCACCATCCCTTTTTCGCACTGGAAGCATGATGGCATTAATACTTCGTAATACGGCCCCAAGGGCAGCAGCAGAATCCTAAAGCCCACTTTAGGATTCTGCTTTCAAACAATAACAGTTCAATATTGCGTTTCCTTTGAAATTGTTGGGTGATAATACTGATAATGCAAAATTGCCAAAACGTTTATTATTTTGTAAACAGTAAGCACAAAGTTATGTCCACTTACCTTTCAAACCGAGTAGGAGTACTAAACAAAGGTACAAGCCTAGTTAAACCTTATCTACAGACCACACACGGCTTCCAAACAATGCGCAGTGATTCAACAACCAATGATATTCCTCATTTATGAGCGACCACCTACCCTGCCTTCATAAAGCGACCATCTCCCGCGTGCCCTGCGCCCCTGGTACACTAGTACTGCAGCATTCGTTATTACTCATTACTCGCGCCCGACACGGGAATGCTATTAAGAAAGCCGGGTTTATGTAAACCGTGTGCTTACGTACAGGTACTGGGTATGTAAATTATATGCGTAAAGTTTGTCTGCTATAGGTACTTTTATGAAAGCCTAGTATCATGTTTGCCGTGGCGTTATTGAAATAATACCTTTGTTATGGAAGGTCATAAGCAAACAACTACCAAGGGTTTGACGATACAACAGTACGTGAAAATAAAATGTCTACAATATTTTTGCAGGTAGACAACAGTTCTGGCTTTATGAGTAGGGAAAGACCAAAGAAGGGATCGATGGACTGTGGAAGATGATACCTATAGCTAGAAAGGGAGAGTGAGTACCGAGATGACGACTAGGTAATAAAGAATTATGGAAGAATAAGACATGTTGCACCGACCATAAACAAATTGGAATAAGGGCAGGAGAATAAATGATAGGGATAATAACATCAAGACAAAATATAAATGGATAGCTGAGGATCTGAAACTTTGGCAGTACTTAACTGTTTATAATTGAAGTGCGAAGCCAACAGCAGATCGTATAAAGGTGGATGGCACCAGAAGCAAGTGATTTACACCGATTGGACGTTGATGAAGTCTTCCCCATAAAGTTTATCGTTAATTTAATAGTGAAGCAGTAATTGAACAAGTTTTAGTTTTAATTGCCGAGTGAAAACTCGTCGTTTTACGAGTCGAGTCAATCGAGCGATTGCGGAAGTGACAGCCACCGGTAGTGACGTGACACGGCGCGCGGCGGTGTCGAGCAGCCTCGCTGGCGTAGTGGCTGCAAGCGCGACGGTTGTTCGTGGGCTCCTGGTTTTATGTTGTCTTCTTCTTCCTTACATTCCATTAGCCCTCACCTCAGTGATCACCTCCTCTCTAGCCATACCTCCTTTCCAACAATTCATCCATTGTTTCTTTGGCCTTCCCCCACTCTTATTGCCATCCCATCATACTCAAAACCTTTCACTTTATCAATCCATACTAATATTATAAATTCGAAAGTAACTCTGTCTGTCTGTCTGTATGTTACCTTTTCACGCCTAAACCACTGAACCGATTTCGATCAAATTTGGCAGAGAGATAGATTGCATCCCGGGGAAGGACATAGGATAGATTTTATCGACATACCTCGCGGGCGAAGCCGCGGGCGGAAGCTAGTAATATTATATTTTATCAACATAACATCATGCTTTGTTTCCCCGAAGGGTTAGGTTAGAGGTGAGAGGTGGTTAGGCAGAGGTGTGCCTAAAGTAGGTACACCCTCATTTCACCAGTTATGTTTAAGTCCCATGTAATAGGGGGCGAGCCTATAGCCATTAACCGGCACAAATCCAGACTCCGGGCTGCTACTGAGAAATTCTAGATAGAAAAACCTAGTAACACTTTGCCCGACCTGGGAATCGCATCCAAAACCTAATGTTCAGCAGTTGCGCTACTACGAGACCAACGAGGCAGTCAAAATAATAGATAAATAAATATAGTAGGTATTTAATAAAACCCTAATAGGTAGGAGGTAGGGTGCAGGTAATATAAAACCTTTCGATCGATGACCGTCCTTCGCCTCTCGGAAGCACTCGTGTTAATAAGATATTCTTACGTCCATAAATATGCGTTATCCGTACGTTAACAATATTGCATGAAGCCTCGTATCATATATTTGCGGATCTGTCCAACTGAGAGATTTCAATTAAACACCACATATAAAATATTTACTGCACTTTCAAACCTCTCCACTACCGACTTCGTACTCGATTAGTGTTGTACAGCAGTCGACAGATTTGTTATCGATAAAATTATCTTATCTTTTTCTAAATTTATCTGTAAATTACTTTATCTTTATATTTATCTTTTTGTATCAACAAACCTACTTCTGCCTTAAACGATTGTATGGTCCCAGCTATGTAGGTCGCTATGTTTTCGAGGCATCATTGTTATAATATCGATATTATTGATGTCTTGATATTCTCAACTACAATTGTGTAATTCCACTGATTTATATTATGAATGTAGCAGTGTACTAAGAGTAACTGCGTCGTCAGCTTCTATTGTCATAAAGAAGATGCGATATTATGAAGTATCAGTTGAATACGTTCCTATCAATATTGTATCAAAACCTATTGCTCAAAACAAAAATAGTATTACTCAACTCAATTGAGTACTATATGAAACAGTTCTCATCGATATTGGAGCAAATCTTCAACATTACAAAAGTATCGATAGTTTATCTGGCAGCACCCAACACTATCACGAGCTGTCACGTATATTAACAACTTATTTAATTTGTTACTTCATTTACTTATAAAGACCTTGCTTTATAATTTAATCAGAAAGAGGTGTGAGTGAAGATTATCAGCTGACCTCTCGGAGATATGGCCAGTAAGTCAATGAGGTGCGGTGAGATGGGAGGCTTGATTAGCATTATTATGTAGAGATGGGCCATCTATTCGAGGATTGTTCGCACCATGACGGCTTTGTAATCAGCCATCAATCAGATAACCTGTATTACTTTCGTCTTTAAAGATATTTTATAGGTGCTTCAAACACCATTGGATTATGATAGTACGCTTTTGAACGAGCAAGTAGTTTCCACTTTCTGACTAGCTGATCGACTCTTCTATGCTAGGCTAGTGCGGCGATCTTTGCAGGGAGGCTGGCAGCAGTTGGATGTGATTTGCCGAAAATTGAGTTCAATTGAATTGCATGCAAATGGAGACGCCTATGTTCAGCAGTGGACTGCAATAGACCGATGATGATTGTGATGAACCGACTCTTCGACAATGCACAGTGCCTGCAAAAGGGTTTGAATGAAATAAATGCTTTGAGTGTCATAGATATTACTGATTACAGTACGGTATGTATGCAAAAGCCGTGTCTTTGATGGGGTTTCTAATCGGCAAAAATGATGAACTGCCGTACAAAGTTTCATCGTCTATTTAAACCCTTAAGAGGATGAGTATTCAAAAATCCTTTCTTAGTTCATCTTCGTTGTGTATGGAACTTATTGCTCGTCTTCGTTATGTAAAGAACTTTTGTGCACAAATCCTAGACCCATCGGTTTACGCTCAGGGCATTGTCTATCAATGTATTTAAGATTATTAATTAATTATAAGATATGAAATAAAGTATTTAAAGGGTCTGCACATACTCACATTAACAACCAGCGACCATTCCTTCAATAAGTAGGTATCTACAAAATACCAATAAAATCAAATAATAAATAATAATGTAATAATCTTGATTTGACTTAAAATATACACAACAAAAGCCCAACGGCATCGAAACAATTTGGTTTCAAATAAAAATAGTTTTAACCAAAAGTTATTTCAGAAAAATTAACAAACATACCATAGAATTCTCAAAAATACCTATTCCACTGCGGGCCATAATCATGAATCAAGCCATGTTTAATTATGAAAGTACGGACATCGCCGCGGGCCGCAGTAGGCAGGGACAGTCGTTGACTACGCGATGTGTAGTTAAAAGTACAAGAATGTCGTCTCGTCGTTAACGATGGAAATTAAATCGATGGTGAAACAAATGAGGCGTTTATGAGTCCCGAGATATATACCATGAGCATCGTATAAAATATTCATTAAATACCTATTATTTTTTCAAGATTCTTTTCGGTGATTTTTGGTTGGACAAACCGGTTCATATTACTAAAGACATAATCATTCTCCAATTTACTTGCGGTCGGCGCAACATATTTTTCCATATATCTCTTTTAATCGTCATTTCAAGAATTAACTATGCTCTTTTTAGCCATACCATTCCACACAGTACATCCATCGTTTCTTTGGTCTTCCTCTACTCTCCATCACATGCCAGTATTATATGACAACCGATTCCCACTCAACTTTTCAGTCATCGGAGCCACTTTCTGATGCTTTTCTTTTATTTTAGTATAAGCTTATTTGTGTGAAATATCATCCATTTATTGATAATTTTAAATACATCTTTAATATTGAAACCCAGTTTGGCTTCCGACCAGATCAAGGTACCTGTGAGGCCATATTTTCTATACGGCAGCTAAAGAGAAGAGCAGAGAGTAGGGTCGTCGGATGCATCTCTGTTTTGTCGACCTTGAGAAGGCGTTTGACAGCGCCTCAAGAAGCCCTCTGGGTGGTTCTGGGGGGATAGGGTGCACGGATAAGTTTGTGAAGCTTCTGAGACTCCTGCACGATGATATGGAGTAATGTGTCGCTGTTGGTGGGGAACAATCCGACTTCTTTTCTGTTACCTGTGGGCTGTGGGGTGAAGCGGGGTTGCGTCCTAGCGCCTACATTGTTCGCGTTGTACTTTGCGGTTGTAGTACGGGAGGTGTTGCAGGCTACTTCTGAAGGTACCCGCATCCGTTTCCGCACCAATGGCAACAATTTCAATTTGGCGAGGCTCAAGGCCCGCACCAGGGTTTCCTATGCAGTTGTTACTGACATCTTGTATGCGGACGACTTGTGTTTTGTGGTAGAAACCCCAGACGGCCTGCAATGGTTAAAATCCGATCTCGACGAGTATTGTCAAAAATTTGGCTTGAAAATCAGTGACAAGAAGACAGAGGTGATGTGTTTGGACATCAAAGATCACGAGGCACTATCCATAAGACTCGGTGAAGATGAGCTGAAGCAGGTCGACAAGTTTCGTTATCTGGGGAGCACGTTGACTTAAAGTGTGGCCTTGATGCAGAGATCAACAGCAGGATTGGCGTTGCAGCTGCAGCTTTTGGGAAGCTGGATGCCAAGGTCTTCAGGTCGCATGACTTAAAACTAGCTGCCAAGGTCTCAGTATACATGGCCGCCGTGTTGCCTAACATTTTATATTCAGCCGAAACCTGGACTGTGTACCGCCGGCATATCCGCATGCTGGACCAGTTCCACCTTCCAGCTGGAACAGTTCCATCCGAGGGTCTGATGGCATGCGGAACACCGAAGTGCTACGCAGGGCTAATGTTGATGGCATTGAGTCTTATCTCATGCAGCGTCAACTTTGGTGGTGCGGACATGTGTCACGGATGACAGCGCAGCGAGTGGCGAAGCGCATCTTTTATTGTGAATTTGAGGAGGGTAAGCGAAAGCATGGCGGAGAGCTCCTCAGTTATAAAGATGTGCTTAAGCGTCACTTTAGCAGGTGCGACTTGGAGCCGTCTCGGTGGGAGCAGCAAGCGGCTCAAAGACTTGAGTGGAGGACTTTGATTAAAACCAAAGTTCAAGACTTTGATTTACGGCAGTGCCTTGAGCTTGATGTCAAGCGTGACCAACTGAAAGTCCGACCACCTACGGCAATTAACTATAATTACATAGATGGTGTGCTCACGTACCCGCAATGTGCGAGGATTTTCTAAAAGAAGATTTTTTACATAGCCACATGCAAGCTACTGCGGAGTTGAAGCAATCGCCCTGGCCGAAATCGGTCGCATCGCATCATCATCATCAAATATTGTCAATTTTAAATACATCTTAAATGAATTGTAATATGAATATTTGGTACATAAGTAACTGTCAGTGAGATGATTTTAATTCGAGGTGGGCGGAGCGCAGTAGGCGGCGGCGCGCGGCGCAGCGTCGACCAACAAAATATGACATATTCCGGTGACCGCGGGAATCGTAGTGAAGTGAGTTAAGGCGAAGTTAGTTTACATCAAACAAAGGAACGTTAAAATCAAACAAAACCCCATCTTCGAATTATTATCGAAACTCACTATAAAGGAGACTAGCCAAAACTGTTCTATTTTGTGTGTGTGTTCTGGGTGTGTATTTGATCGTCTACAAAAAAATTACTAACCAACCACATCTCTATCTATTTATAAAATTCTTGAATTCATTCATTCATTCACTGACACTGACAGAAAAGGCACATCCTAGATCCAGCGGTTGACCGCTGGGTCTAGAAACTTGAAATGTTACACAAAAGTGCCTCAAGTTCTCATCTTGACATCGTTCTGATATCAGAGACACACTTCACATCACGAAGTTCCGTAATAGTTCCAGGCTTCAATATATATAGCACAAACCACCCAGATGGCACATCACACGCCGGTTCAGCCATTCTAGTTAAGAAAACTATCAAACACCATCCTTTACCAGGCTACCGATCGGAGCACATACAAGCTGCTACTGTTGCCATCAAAGACAAGGCAGGGTATTTTAGTATATCTTCTGTATATTGTCCGCCTAAACACAAGATAAGTGAGAATATGTTCACCCAGTACTTCTCAACTTTGGGCAGACGCTTTATAGCAGGGGGAGACTGGAATTCAAAGCACACTCATTGGGGATCAAGATTAATCACAACCCGCGGAAGGGAACTTAAAAAGTCAATAGACAGCACAAATCTCATCACGCTGTCAACAAAAGAACCAACGCACTGGCCAACAGATCCGAACAAGCGGCCGGACATAATAGACTTCTTTATTGTGCGGGGAATGTCACGACATTATTGTCACACTGAGTCCTGCCTCGATGGATCTTCGAACCACACACCGATAATTATGACCGTTAGCACCACCGTGATCAACCTCGATAAACCAACCTCTCTCTACAGCAATAAAACCGACTGGAATGACTTCCGGTACTACCTGGAAAATAATATAAAATTAAATATTAGGCTTAAAACAGAAAATGACATTGATGAAGCTACTGAATACTTCACCAAATTAGTCCAAGAAGCCTGTTGGAAATGTACACCTGAAATTGATAGAAAAATTAAAACTCCAAATCTGCCTAAGGAACTAAAGGCTATGGTACTGGAAAAAAGGAGACTTCGCAGGGTATGGCACACAAGCAAACACCCCGAAGACAAGAAAAACTACAATAAAATGATAAAATTGCTTAAGTCTGCACTCAAAGAAACAGAGGACCTCACCCTGGAAGCACAATTGGAAAGCCTAACAGCCACGTCTGCTACGAATTATTCCTTATGGAAATATACAGCAAAATATGACCAACCCCAAGAAGTGAAACCTCCTCTAAAATTGAATAACAATCAATGGGCAAGAACGAGTGAGCAAAAAGCAATCGCATTCGCTAAACATCTGGCTGCTGTATTTGTCCCAAATGAACCGAGGAACCAGAGCAGTGACACAGAATCAAATATAGATGAAACCCTGAAACAAGACTTCCAAATGGAGCTGCCACCTAAACCAATAACACCTCAGGAAGTAATGACACACATAAAAAGACTCAAGGACAAGAAAGCACCTGGGTATGATCTTATTACAAAGAAAGTACTAGTTGAGTTGCCAAGGAGGGCTATTGTTTTTCTAACAGTGCTTTATAATGCAATCCTAAGAGTGGGTTATTTCCCTTCGCAGTGGAAAGTATCACAAATTAAAATGATATACAAGCATGGAAAACCAGATAATGAGATCACTTCGTACAGACCAATCAGCCTGTTGCCCATCAACTCAAAATTGTTGGAAAAGTTGATCTTACACAGACTTAAACCACTATTAGCACAGAAAAACGTGATACCTGATCATCAGTTTGGGTTCCGCGAGAGGCATTCCACAATTGAGCAAGTTCATAGAGTATGTAACAAAATTCGACAATCACTTGAGCTAGGAGAATATTGCGCTTCTGCATTCCTAGATGTGCAACAAGCATTTGACCGTGTATGGCATAAGGGCCTACTCTTCAAAATTAAAACAAACCTACCTCACAGTTACTATAGACTTCTCGAGTCCTATCTAACAGATCGCCTGTTCCAAGTAAGAGAAGAGGATAGCTACTCTGAGCTCCATGAAATAAGAGCAGGAGTTCCACAAGGCTCTGTACTGGGTCCCGTTCTTTACACAATCTTCACAGTAGATATACCACAAATCCCAAATGTTACAACTGCTACTTTTGCCGATGACTCAGCCGTTATAACCAGCAACAAAGATCCGATAGAAGCTTCGAGAAAGCTGCAAGAGGCACTAGACTTAATAGATGGCTGGCTTGAGAAGTGGAGAATTACTGCAAGCGTAGCAAAATCAACACAAGTGACATTCACACTCAGAAAAGGTGATTGCCCTGCGGTCAAGCTGGGAAGTAATAACTTGCCACACAAAGACGTTGTCAAGTACCTGGGTATGCACTTGGACAGGCGACTAACCTGGAAAACCCACATCAAAGCCAAAAGAGACCAAGCTAATATCACTTTTAGGAACTTGTACTGGTTGCTGGGAAGAAAGTCTAAACTCTCACTCTAGAACAAGTTACTGGTTTACAAAGCCGTGATACAGCCAATATGGACCTACGGGATGCAGCTATGGGGTAGTGCCTCAGATTCAAACATCAACATAGTGCAACGACTACAAAACTCAATTCTGAAGTCAATTTCCAATGCCCCATGGTTCATCACCAATGCAGAAATCCACGAGCTATTAAAAGTAAACACAGTAAAGGAGAATATACAGATGGTAGAAAGTGCATACAAGGACAGACTCAAAAACCATCCAAATCAGTTGGCCGTAGACCTGCTGCATGCAAATATTACTAAGCGCCTCAAAAGGCAACACATCCTCGAGCTGAACAAATAATTAAGCACCATATGTGCAGTGCTCACTGGAGCCCTGCACAGCCACGCCATGAACTAACAACACATTTGCTTATAGCCGAAAGGCTGATTGCAGATACTAAAAAAACAAAAAAAAAAAAAAAAAAGTGCCTCATAATATAACGAAGGTGATTACTTAGAAAGGTTTTTTGAAAATTCATTTGAAGTTCGTAATTTTTGGCGATGGGAAATTCGATCGGGCATAATTATGGCTCCCTCTCACCGAGAGGCCTGTGTCCCAGCAGTGGGAACATTACAGGCCGATTATGCTTATATGGCTAGTTGGTCTATAAACCGCTTTCCATATAATTAAACCCAGTGTCCTTTTCACTTTCACTCAAGATGTTACAGATTATTGGATTGAATCTGAATGTAGTGGGAGAAATTATAGATACAGTAATGAAAGTAAAAAATGTCCTGCCGTGTGGTAGGTCGTCAGGTCCGCGTACAGATGTCCATAATCAGTCGTTACTCCAGCTCGGCGTGCTACTGAGCGCAGTATATTGAGCAGCTCAGGGTTAAGTGCTGGTGGTCGGTACAGTTTATGGTAGCGCTGTTGAATCACGCACTAACTACTCGTATGGATGATGAGTTACATATTTGGTGGAGTTCGAAAAGTATGTTATAAGTGTAAGAGCTTCTATTTGGTTGTAATACCTAGATATACTACTTGATTACTTAATTATTACGGGGACTACAGGACCTAAACGCAAAAAACACAAGTTTAAGTATATGATCTATTCCAGTAAACAAAATCAGAAAAATATATGATATTCTTCAGGATATATGCTAGTTAGATAGTGTATTGTAAACATAATACAACTAATTTGATATGATAGAAAAAAAATCATGAAGATACCTCTAAAAAATTTCTTTTCACAATAAAAACCATACTAATATACACAATCATTCTGATTTTTTGTCAGATTATTCTACAAGCAACATACTAAAGCAATAGCGTTTTAATTTTTTAGACCAAACAATACATTTTTTGTAAATAGATAATTACTTCATATTTTGCAATAAATTTGGTATCAGCGTTGTGTCATCGCGCTTGTCGCACTGTCGGACTGCATAGAAAAGAAAGAATTCTTTTCTATGCAGTCCGACAGTGACCGCGCTTTAGGTCATGTAGTCGCCTTAACGTATTCTACAAAATTGTACAAATACAAACAAACTGGCTCTCAGTAATTATACGAGTCACATAGTTCTCATAATCAGTGAACACTCTCTCACGTTACATACAAAAATATTTGTTGAACGGGCGACCGACTCATTCCAATCGGCTGCGTCTGAGGCGATGCTCAGGGCTGACAAAAGACCAGATTTTAAAGATTTCCGATGTCAATATGTAAGAAACGGACTTACAAGTGTTACAGCTGTGCTGTGGGCAGCTGCGGTTTTAAAAAGCGGGGAGAGAGGTGATGGCACGACACTGATTAGGCATCCCAGAAGCTCCATAGATTATTTTATAATGTTCGTCTTATTTGAGCTGAATAAAAAAAACTTTCTTTTTGTTTACCAAAATATTCATTGTCCTTCTTGCACGTTTTATGACCACGATGACTACTTTAAGGCGAGGTTGTAGTATTTTTCAACTTTTTTAAACCTCTGTGAATCTAGCAAAATATTAATTTTGCGCAAGAAGTAAATATATTTTAGGAAAATTGAACATGTGAATTAAAATAATTGGCTCAATAAAAAAAAGCAAAAAGATTACACTAAATCGCTATTTAAAACGTGTACCTTGAAGAGATTACATCGTTAAACCATGTAAAAGTTATACCAAAAGATAAGCCTTATTGTTTTTTAGGGCTTGGTGAGAACACATTTTATAAAATTTCCTTATAGTTTTTTTCTATGAAACAAATATTCACAAAATCTAGCAGTTCAAGAGCTCGCAACTTCCGGCCAGTGCCTGCGAGAGAGAGATGCCCCGATACGTATTATGCGGGGAGTGAGGAAACTTATCATACCTACACACCGCACTACAAGAGGGCTTTAAGTCTTCCCGCCTTGTTAATAAACGCGGAGTAAAGTGACTTTCTCCTCCTCTCCAGATTTACCATACATTTTTCGAGGTTGGTGTTAAGTGTATCCTAAACCTAAGTCTAGCCTCATGGTTTGGATGATCGTTCGAACATTGTCCTAGTATAGTTACGATAGATAAACTAGTGGCAGCCCTACAAACAAGTGCCGCCGCGCCGGGTGATCCGCAACACACCGCACTCCACGACACGCCACGGTTTGTTGTGCTGTCCTGTCTCTGATTGCTCTTTACGGCTCATTATGCTCAGATTAGTTTTCAATCCTTCATGCTCTCTCTTCTAATGAATTTTCAATGTTTATAAGTTTCGGTTGAGTAGTAACTAATTTCTTATAGAATACCTTGATTACATTTGTATTTCCTAGCAAGTACCTATTAATTGTTCGTGCAAAGACTTACACTTACATAATTCTACTTTACCAATTATGTAAGTATGGATCTAAGCACAAAGCCATCAGCTCACCTGTTTTTGCAACAACTGTTACTGTAGTCGTAGCTGGTACACGACACACCGTATTGAAATGACTGTTTATTCCACAACAATACCGACTCCTTCGTAAGTCGCGCCCGTTACCACTGCCCCACTGGTCCACCACTGCTCTATAATTCTATTCTATTCTAATCTCTGAAATTTTCAGTCTATTATTATTTAATTGTCTTTAAGGTTAAACAGGACAAAACATTGGCAGGCACTGAGATATGAACGCAAACAAAGTATTCCCGATGTAAACGATTCTTATGAAAGTGAAGTGTAATAATATTTGCATAGATCTACATGAACTTTTGTTTATTTATTTTCTTTAATGGTTTAGTTATTGGTTAATAAGAATTGGTGAAAAAAAAAATGCTTTCCGTACCTACCTACGTATATCAAAGAGCACCCTAATTGCCTAACACACTATCAATCACAATCTGCATAATTTTGAAGGAAATTGCTAATAAAAAATGTTAAAATTACATTGCATGTTCGAAAAATTTGTCTGCTCTTTTTTTTTCTAACAATATGAAAAACGCAATGAATGTTGTTGAACTGTTAAAATGAAAGCCATTGCTACTGTTAGTTATGCAATTACTCCGCTGTTTGCTGAAAGAGTCAAATTGACAGTACACTTAATGATTGTGCATCCTAGATCTAAATATGAACGTCTGAATCATGCCGCTGTTACTCATTCATTCATAACGTCTTAATCCACACATGACACCACTGACAATGTTGTCTCAAACTGATGTTAAGGGACTATGCACAAAGCCGGGGCGCCCTGCGGACTCTCCGTCCGCATTCCGGCCCATCGTGCTGCTCGAAGAGGTCGGCAAGCTCTTTGAAAGAGTGATTGCGGGCCGCCTCGTCGGGCACCTGGTGAGGACGGGGCCGGATCTTTCGGATAGCCAGTTTGGCTTCCGCAAGGGGCGCTCTACGGTGGACGCCATCATGCGCGTGAGAGCCCTCACGACGGGGGACGCGGTGTCCCGGGGTGGGGTGGTCGTGGCGGTGTCACTCGACATCGCCAACGCGTTTAACACCCTGCCCTGGAGCTGCATTGGGGAGGCACTCCGGTATCACCGGGTGCCGACCTACCTCCGTCGAATAGTCGGGGCGTATTTGACGGACAGAGCCGTCATCTACCCCGGTCGCGATGGGGAATGGAACCGGCGAGAGATGTCGTGCGGTGTCCCACAGGGATCGGTCTTGGGACCGCTCCTGTGGGACATCGGTTACGACTGGGTGCTGCGGGCAGACCTCCCTGATGGCGTCAGCGTAGTTTGCTACGCTGACGACACGCTGGTCCTGGCGCAGGGGAGGTCGCATCAGGCGGCGGCCGACGCAATAACACGCGGGGTTGCGATAGTCGTGGAGAGGATCCAGCAGTTGGGTCTCGAGGTGGCTCTGCACAAATCCGAGGCCATGTCTTTTCATGGGCTTCGGAACGGGCCACCATCGGGATCCCAACTGACGGTAGGAGGGGTTCGCATCGGCGTCGAGACGACGATGAAATACCTGGGTCTCGTCCTCGACAGCCGGTGGAACTTCGTCGAGCATTTCCGACGTTTGGCCCCCAAACTGGAACGGGCTGGGGCCGCTTTCAAGCGGCTTCTGCCAAACCTGAGGGGGCCAAACGCCTCCTGCCGGAGGCTTTACGCGGGGGTCGTGCGGTCCATGGCCGTATATGGCGCCCCGGTGTGGGCGCGTTCACTGCGGCTTCGAGCCGCCCACTACCTGAACGCGCCCCAAAAAGTGGTCGCCATACGGCTGATACGGGTACCGCCGCACGATCTCGCGCGAGGCGGCAAGCCTCCTGGCCGGACTGCCGCCATGGGATCTGGTGGCGATAGTCCTCGCGCGCCTGTATGAGTGGCGCGCGGAGGCACTACGCCGGGGGGAAAACCCGCTTCCGCGGCAGATTGCTGCGGAGCGGACAGACCTCCGGCGCGATCTCATGGCGGCATGGAAAGCGCGACTGTCGCAACCCAGCGCAGGGCACGCCGCGATAGCGGCGGTAAGGCCCCTCTTTGAGGAGTGGCTAGAGAGGCGTCACGGCGCCCTCACCTACCGCCTGACGCAGGTCCTCACCGGACACGGATGTTTCGGGAGGTTCCTGCACATCATCAGGCGGGAGGAAACGCCCGGGTGTCACCACTGCGAGGATCGCCCAGAGGACACGGTGGAGCACACGGTGGAGGTCTGTCCCGCTTGGGCAGAGCACCGCCGTGTCCTCGTAGAGGCGATCGGCAGCGGCGGCGACCTCTCGCGCCCGGCCCTGGTCCAAGCCATGGTCCGGGGCGAGAGGGAGTGGGAGGCAGTCACCTCCTTCTGCGAAGCAGTCATGCTAGCGAAGGAGGTGGCGGGATGGGAGAGGGAGAGAGCCGAGAGGGCCGCCCGTCCCAGCCGCCGCGGTAGACGCTCCGGGCGTCGGGAGCCGCGTGACGACTCCCGGCCACCGTAGGCGCGGGCCTGCGGACGGCGAGTAATGGGTAGCTCGCCGTCCGATCAGGACCAGGCCCGTGCCGGACGGCGCGTATGTGTTCCACGCGCGCCTCAAAGAGATGTCAGCATTGAACGGAGGGGCCCGTCAGGGCCGAAGCCTGCCGGGGCAGCGGGATTGTCCGAAAGGGTTACCGCTGCCCCGGAACATAAAGGGCTAAGGAAGGAACACGGATGGGTTTTAGTCAGTAAGAGTCTGACACTCCCTTCCGCTCCACCCAGAGCGGGAGGGGTCATTTGATGATTTCCCATCCTTAAAAAAAAAAAAAAAGGGACTATGCACACAACTATTTTGTGATATTGAAAACAAAAACATTGCTGAAAAGTGAAGTGAAGTGAACTGAAGTGTGAACCACAAAGTATGCACGAAAAGGACATTTAATTTTCACGTAAGGAGAGCGTTTTTGTACAAATTAGAATTGTGCCAAAGTGTCTGCATTGACGGTTTTGCTCGTTTGTAAACATACACAGAACCTAAGGACGAAGCATAGACTTATGGAAAAAGATGGACTCTGCGCCACGCATATCGCAAGTGAAGCACCGTACCGATCTATGTGTGCGTGAGTGACGATTGACGCTGCCGTGTCACGTAATGGCGGCCGGTCGGCATACTATGATGTAAATGTGAGCGTGAGGCGTGTTTGTACTTACTGTGCTTAACTTTCGATTTTATAAGTCTAGGGATGAAGTTATGAGCACAAAGCGCTAGTTTGTTTTCTTCTGCCTGTCCTCCTTTATGACTTGGTCGGTGTAAAATGTTTCCTTTTCCATTTTGTCACTCACGTTATTATTTACTCTTTTTTCATGACATCCATCTCAAGCCATCCATCAACATATTATTCTATATTCATCACATACATGGCAGTTGGTTGTTTTTTTTTTTGTAAAAAAGATTCTTCATCCCTCCTCAATCCACAAAAAACTTGCCTGCGACTTCGTCTGCGTTAAATATCTTGTGTTACAATAAAACACCATAATACACTCGGCAATTTTGTAGCTTCCGATTAGTGACAGAATTTTCTTAATCGGATCATTAGTTCCGAAGTTTTGCTCCTGCATACAAACTCACTATCTCTTTATATCAGTATGATGCGAATGCTTTGTGTCCCAGTGTGAACAGGCCCTAACATTGGCAACTCCGATTGTTCATCCACAGAACAATTGCGGCGCTCACCGCTCAAGGAGATTAACCACTTAGCGCATTAGCCGCGACTCAATTGTGGCTATAACTGGCTCTCATTGAGCTGGCGTTAGCTTCCACCAATTAATGGCTTCTTCCGTCTGCTCCCATTCTGCTGATGAATGAATGATAGATTGTCTGCGAGATACGCGGGCCGTGGCAAGTGCTCGAATTCATTGAAAATGTAGGTAGAATATTGATGTTACCGCCAGAGTTTGCAGAGTTAGCAACCTGAAGAGTTAGAGCAATGTTTGTCGAAGGACAAACATTGCTGTGTGCACATATGTGGTCTGTCATAGTAAAAGAAGATGGTCAAGTGTGTTAATGTACTTATTAAAAGAAAGAAAGAAAAATAGGTTTATTTGTCACAGAAACACGTGCATACAAAAAGATAATATTAATTCTAATAATAAGGAAAAATAAATAAATAAAAACAAAATATAAATTTACTATCTGTAATAACGAGTACAAAGCAGGATAGTCGACGACTGCTCGTCATGACTGTGACAGAAAGGCTTCCACTCAGCATGATGCTGTGCTATAGGGGACCCACAGCATGATGCTGTGCTATAGGGGACCCACAGCAAGCGCTGATTTTCAGTGGTTACCCGAAAGGACGTACGGAAATCAAGTCAGATTAAATGTTGTACTATGGGCAACAAAATAAAACAAACAGTACTTAGAAATTAGCAACTACAACACCAAATGATACTACTAAATAACATAAAACATAAAAAAAGCCAAACCAGCCATCCAGCTTTAAGCCATTGTTAGATATAGTATTAAGGAACGCGAATAAAAATATGATTATTAATTTTACCATTGCAAGTCTTGGCAAACGGATTTGTGAGGCGACTACTAAAGATCCAGGTGAATGCCGCCGAGCTACATAATCGATACATAATGTACGTAACCGAGGCGAATGAGTTTCCGATCAGTATCGCTGACTCATCGTACGTTGACCTCTCTTTGAACTGATGCCTCTGCAATAGTTCCATGAAAGTAACTTCTTACTTGTAGAAAAAGTTTTAGTTTGTTGCATTGTTTGTTTTGATAGTAACCTAAAGAAATAATATAACGTCACGCTTGTACCTATTACCCACAAGGGTTGGCTGAGGTGTATGGTACGCCGACATTTCGCAAGTTATGTGTAACTCCCATACACCTAACAGCCGATGCGCCTATTGCAATCAACCGGCCACAAATCCAGAATCCGGGCTGCTACTGCGAAAAAATCTGATAACATAACACTAACAACACTGTCAAAACAAATAATTATTAACATTGTTTGACCTGGGGATCTAACCCAGGAGCCCATGCTCACTCGGCAAAAAAATACAGATAATTTTTACAATGTTTTAAAAATCCGTAACCTTAATCTAGTTTCCCAGTTCGATTGTTGTCAGTGTCGGACTATTGAACTCGGTCGAACTCTTCGCTCTTGCGCTGAACTGTGACAGAGGCGCTTGACGAATCACATTCGGGTGTTTGCACTACTATTGAAACGGAGAAGCGACCACAGCGCGATAATCTGTGGCTCATTTACCTGTTGTAGAGAGTTAGATGCTGTTGGACTGGGCAGGCGCCAGTGGGAGTAGGACTAGGCATGTCATGTCATTGGTAAACCTCCTTGTTAACCAGGTGACACTTAAATGTGACTTGACAACAGGGAGATGTTGAACGACTGTATGCGGCAACCCACGGCCTGTTATATAATGAAATAAAAAGTTTGGTGTTCCCGCGATATTTAAATTACGAGCCCTCAATATCCCTCAATGGACGACCACTTATTAGGGTCACCCAATTTAAATACTTGGGTCACTATGTCACCGAGGACGCAGTGTACGCAGGGCACTGGCAGCCAGATGCAACATGTTGGCTTAAAGTTACAAAGACTTGGTTACATCATTCATGTTAAAAATTATCCATGTGAGAACGATGTAAAACTTTAAAAGCGTCATGCAAAAATAAGTCATAAAATAAGCCATGGCAGCAAAGAGATGACTAGGACCTACTGACAGCGCCCGTTCACGAACATGACGCATGTATTAGCTTCATTCAGCTCAACCATTTTAAAGGGAGCTAAATGATCCAACGCCTGTGTTGCCATCAGCGAGACATTTGAGTGAGCATGGCATACCCTCAGCCGCCAGGGCACATTCAAGTCAATGAAAGACGTACCCAGTAAATGGTAGCTTTATAGTATGACATAGTACTCACACATGTGCTATGCACTTAACAATACTAGGAGATTGAATTTATATAATGCAAAAATTGTATTTCAAAATCGTCAGCAGTTCCAACAGTATTTTCCAATGATGCAATTTATTTGTGCGTCCTCATGGAGCAGGACTAGTGCTTAGCCAAGCATTTTTATCAGCGATGTAATCACCCAATTTATAATATGCCTGGCTGCATAGTGTGCGTTTTATACAAGATTTAAACTTCGTTTCATTCAGTTCAAGTATGTGGGTAGGTATTTTATTGTAACATTTTAAACAGTAGCCCATGAAAGATGAATCTACTTTAGCCAGTCTAACTTTACGTCAGTGAATGCTTACCCAACAGAATGTTTTGACCAATAACTTTTCACCCAAAGAGCAAGGCCAACAGACACCGGGAAAGGTGAAAGTAAAATAATAAAAAGACGTAGACGACAGAGCCCCGCTTCGCGGAGCCCCTATTTCTGTAAAAAGGGTTTAAATTGACCTAAGCTAACCTTTTTTTTTTTTTTTTGTTCCGGGGTGGAAAATCCTCATGGATGTCCGCCGCCCTGCGGCGGGCGGCGGGGTCTGTCAGACTCTTACTGACTAAAAACCACCCCGGTGTTCCATCTCACACCTACGTCGGGGGTCGCGGGAACGTAAGATCCTTCCGCAACCCCCGACTGGTGCCGGCCCGCAACTGCGGGCCTCGTCGGGTCAGGGGGGGGGAGTGAGGTGTTTGACTCCCCCCGTGACGTCTAAGAGGGGCGCGCGTGGAACACTACGCGCCGCCACCTCGGGTCCTGATGTGTGGGGGGCGACGGACGTCCCCGAGTCCGTCACCCCTTGACCCATTTAGGGGGGCTGGAAGAGGGCATTGTCCGCCCTCCGCCGACGCCCGGTGCGCCTGCTGCGGGCCGGGTGAGTGGACGAGATCTCCCTCTCCCGTTCCGCAGCCTCCTTCAGCGACACGACTGTTTCGCAGAAGGAAACCACCGCGTCCCAGGACTCCTCGCTGCCGACCATCGACTCGACCACGGCCGGCAGCGATAAGTCACTGCCTACTTCTGAGATGAGGGCACGGCGCGGCTCCTCCCAAGCGGCACACTCTGCCAGCGTATGCCACGCCGTGTCCTCCCGGCAGTCGACGCAGTGGTGACACCGGGCGTCCGGCTCCCTGTTTATGCGACACAGGTACTTCCCGAAGCAACCATGCCCCGAGAGCACCTGTGTCACCCGAAACGACAGGGAACCTAACCTAACCTAACCTCGGGGTGCCCTTCGCTCGCTTTGCTCGCTCACTTGAGCCGCCATCATCCCATTCGAACCTAACCTGTCCGAGTCAGGGTGCCCTAAGTCCCGAGCTCGCTTCGCTCGCTCTTGCATCCTAAGATCTATTTGACATGGGTCAATTGTTCTTTGGGTGAAAAGTTATTGGTCAATACATTCTGTTGGTTAAACATTCACTGATGTGGAGTTATGTTGGCGAAACGTTCGCGGGCGATAGATAATGTTGACCAACGGTTCATGGATCAATCGACTGTTGGTAAAACGTTTCAGTACCCCAGCACAGCATGCCGAGCCAGGAAGATGGAATGGCGCAAGAGTATCGACACACGTTCCGTTGAATAGAATAGAAAACTCTTTAAAAAGTACAGCATAAAATGAATTACAGATATAAATGTAGTTTTACAAAGGCTGACACAATAGGCGGTCTTGTCGCTAAAAGCGATATTTTGAAGTCAACCTTTCGATGGATTAACGCGTAGCAGAACATATACTACCTATAATGTAATTATTAGCCAGTCATTTGTTATTGCAATTATCGGTCCCACTATAATGTAGTCATCAACCGCTAGCCCACACCAGCGGTGCTTTAGTGGCAGTAGCTATAGTGTAACAGTATAGTTCTCGCAGTTGATATGTAGTGGGCGATCAATTTATACCTGACACGTTGACTTACTGCCGTATACTGTGAGATGTGTCGCTCGTTATAGAGTTTTATAACTGACTGTAAGAACTGTGGTGCACTGATGACTTTTAGTTCGTTACTTGGTTTGTGGTACTTTGTTGACGTTTAAAAGTATTAGACACTTTAGAAAAAGCGGATCAAATCGGAATGAGAAAGTTTATAGTGGATAAGACAGAGAATAAAACGGAAGAAAAACTACCAGGGGATCTGGGGGTTCAAGGGATCAGTCCGGGATAACTCGTGGAAATGAAGCACTCCGCTAAATTCTTTACTATTGAACTATATTGCTTGTGTCATAAGAAAAGTTTTGAGTATGCACATTCATACTCAAAACTTTTCTGCTGGAGTGGGAACAGGAAAGATGATTGCGGTTAGAAAGAAGGTGTTACAAGAAGAGTATATTCACAAAAACCAAAGAAATTGGGGTAAGGGTATGAGGTAGGGCAGGATGATGAAAGCTTAACATTTTAGTCTGTCTTGCCACAATTATCCTCAATGTTAAGTTTAATAAGATGAATACTGTGATTGACATACATAGGTACAAAATGAATTGCCACCTTGTTATCGTATTATATTGCAAACAAGAACCAATCTACCTAAATCAAAAGTCATTTATTCAAATTAGGCTGAGAATCAGCACATTAAACGTCAACATTACATGAGACAGTCTCGCGAACAACTCCCGCTCTTCACCACTTCCTACTGCTTTTGCTAAGAAGAAGAAGTGGCGCAACAAACTCGCCAGCAGAACATGGCAGCTCTCTGTGCAGTTGGAAGAATATTGAATTCTATACAGTAGAATGCAAAGTAATTATCATTATACAAAACAAAGACACCCAAAACATAAAATTAAATTATTGGCCATATGACAGCAGCAACTGCTCATGTGCGTTCGCCCTAAGCCCTCAGGTGTGCGATATTGTAAATTCCAGCTCGTTCGTTAGCGCGTGT
Organism: Gortyna flavago; assembly: GCA_963669345.1. Taxonomy (NCBI): domain Eukaryota; kingdom Metazoa; phylum Arthropoda; class Insecta; order Lepidoptera; family Noctuidae; genus Gortyna; species Gortyna flavago. Next base: position 302,979 of record OY770149.1, read on the forward strand.
TTACTGTCGTTTGTTACAGTTTACTGTCGGTTGTTGGAGGATACCGCCCGGGAAGCGACCGCTATCGTGACGTCAATCAATAAGCTCGATCGCATCTCGAGTACTCGGGTGTCGACATTCAATACGGTGATGTACAAGTTGTAAACCGGGAACGGACACGTGCCATAGTTTGTCTATTGTTTCTTTTTTGTTTTTCGTGTGCTGTATTTCATTAGAAGAAAGAACAATCTGAGAACATACTGGAAAAGTATAAGATTTTGAGAAAGACATAGAAGAAAACAAGAATTTAGAAATTTTGTTCTATTTACTGACATTGTTACAAATAAAGAATTTTCTCCCAGAGAAGTTTAAAGAATATACAAAAAAAGTATTTTGTCCCCTAAAGTGGTCATATTGAGTTTTCGCTAACTACGCACATTTTAGCCTTATGCTTGATAACATTTATTTATTTAAGTATTTTTTGGTGCACAACCGTGATATTATTTATTATACATAAATATTAAAACATTTATTTTATTACAAGCCATGTGCCCAAATGACAACTTCCATACAAACTTTCATCCTTTTGTACTTTCATCACGGATGAATTTTAAAAATCCTTCCTTAGAAACTTAGCAAAATTTCATGCCATCTAGACCAAGCAGTTTGGGCTGTGCTTTATCTGTCAGTCAATGAATTAATTTAAGATTTTTATCAATTATAAGATAATTTTACCATGTAGAGCAACTTTACCTACTATTTGCCTCTACTCAATTTATTAATATAAGTAGCAGAACTTACTACGTCTAAAGAACAACAGCCTGAATGTTTGCCTCCAATTACCATATTTTACAACGGAAGCCGGACAGTTTCCGTGTCCGTGCGATACAGAGGGGAAATTGGAACAAACAGGACATTACCATAGCAACAGTTTCATGAATACTGCTGGCGAATATAATACGGATGTGGTTCAGAGTGAGTGTGTTCCAATGTTTTATGATTACCTTGCTTTAAGACGTTGAGGTATGTACATGTCTTTATTTCGTGCGGCCTGTTAGCACGTCTATGTATTTGCTTAAAAATGCTGAAGGTATTTTAATTATTTTGAATAGAGGGTTACAGCACCCAATTGAAAAATTTGGTAGATTAAGTTTCAGAAAGAGGTCGACTTTGCAGACCGCCGCCTCTGCAATCTCTGTAAAGTACTCTTACATGTCAGTCCTTTAAGCTCGATTTTTCATGTACAGTTGTGCAAATATCTTTTGTAGGATTATAAAAAATGTGAAATAACGCCCCTATTTTGTGTTTCCAATGCAATTTCAGTAACTTAGCAACAGCGCCCGGTGTGAATGTCAATCTAGAGCCAAAAGATTCTTCTAGCGCTGGACGTCCCAACATCTATGCATATCATATCTATCTATGTATATTATCGCAGTAATCAGTTAACACTACAAAGCTCATATTCGCTTGCACCACGTGGTCACTTTCCTCGCGGTCTATATTTGTTACAGCGCGACTTTATTCGACCACCACTGTACAACAGTTAGTGCCAACGCTAACTGTGCATCTTGTCGCTGCGACAGTCGCTGAAACAAGAAACATAGTTGTAGTTTGCATCTGCGTCTTGTCGCTGCTAAAAGAAGCAAGAGCGTGCGACCGTCTTAGCCTGTCGTTGCGACCAGGGACTTGAAACGTTATTCAAAACAACGTTACGTCCGTAGTTCGTACGTACGTAGTTCCGGTACCGATAATTTGTACCGTTCCACCAGGATCGTAACAAAATTAATTCCTTGGCAATAACGATACTGACAAATGGAACGAAATCTTAAACTGTTCACTAACAATTTTATCAATCTATCGTTATCAGTATAACAATATAATAACGTTATTTATTTGGAAACTCAACTTTGCCAGCTTCATGACATATAAGATGACTAAAAAGTCGAAAAACTTTGAAGAATAACGTCACAAATGAATCGGTAACGTTTTGCCTGTAACGTTATTACAAACGGATAAGCTTAATGTTGCTGATACCTATAACGTTACTTATAAATATTGTTCTGCGAATTATATTCTCTATCGTTTTTGTTTTGTAACGTTATTGATGTTTTTAGGTTTTAGTTGGGTTACAAATTTTGGAACGATAACATTAGTGGTAACGGAACGAAATTCATTTCGTTTTACAAGTCCCTGGTTGCGACTCTCCAACTCGAAGCCAAGTCTACAAAAAACTTTTTTACAAAAAAAAAACCAACCGACTTCAAAAAAAAAAACTACAAAATGATAAATAACTTTTATTTCGGAAGTCGGTGTCGTTGGTTCTGCATTTTCGTTTATTGACACCGACTTCCGAAATAAAAGATATTTATCACTTTGTATTTTTTTTTTTGGAAGTCGGTTGTTTTTTTTTTTGTAAAAAAGTTTTTACTTTTTAGTGAGAGAGTTTGTAATTTATCTAAGTTACAATAGTCTTACGTCAACTGCTCATCACCTTTTGCAAAATATTGCTTTTCCCGATGCTGGGACGTTAATTGTTGAGTTCTCCTGGTAAGAACCTGGAGAACTCCACTCCACCACCACACGCATTGTGACAAGCATAAATTGCTTAGCAACCATATTAAAGTAATCGAATCGCATCCCGTGAAATATTTATCATTGATTAGTTCCGATGGCCGTCTGTGGTCTTCATCATCAGCTCCACTTTAACAAATGATGATTTCCGAGAGCAAATGCTCAAGTAACTCTAAAAAATATCCAAATCGCTATAGGTTTGCCAATAAAATTTGAGGGTTTCCCTCGATTTCCATTGGATCCTCTCATCAGATTCCAACTTCCTGACAATAGGACCACCTTGGGAGTATACCCTTTCAAAAAAAAAAGAACTTTGAAAATCGGTCCACTATTGGCGGAGCAATCGCGTAACAAACACACAAAAAATAAAAAAACATATCGTCGAATTGAGAACCTCCTCGTTTTTTTTGAAGTCGGTTAAAAATACAATGAAAATTGTCGGCAGCTGTCTGTCATTGCGTCTAGTCGCATGGTGTGCGTCGTGTCTTATACAGCTGTCGATAGAGTAGGTTTCCACTAGCTACTCCTGAAGTAAACGCTACTAGTGCGTGACTGCTGACCTAATGAGTTTACTGCGAACCGGCCGTATGCGACGAAATGCGGACAAAATTAATATGTCCGCGTTTTGGTCTCATAGTCGGTTGCAGCTTGCAGCTGTCCGATTTAGAGAGAGATTTAGGTTCACAGGATGCCTAACAGATGTTGTGTGACGGTTAAGGGATTATTTGGTGCCATAGTGTTAAAGATATTCCGAGAAAATTGTTAGATTTTTCTGACAAACTTATCAAGACTTCATTACTGGAACCATTTTAAGCACTTGTATTAATTACTTGACGTATTTTTAACATCAAACGACGACTGTTAATAAATTTGAAAGTCCTGATTAAATTATTAGCTTGCCATAGTCATCGACCTTCTACCGTTAGGGCATGATTTTGGTTGATTGGCTCATAGAAATGTCTACGGTCCTCGAAGTTCCTCGACTGTAGAAGTGTCTCCCACTCAGTCTACGGCTCGTCACCTCCTCCCCCCCCCCTGTCCCTGATTTGCAGACACGTCCGTGACAGTCACGACACCTATCACAGATAATCCTTTCAGTAACTAATCAACACTGAACGTTAAATTGTCGATCGGAACGCGACAGAATTGTATCCTGAGACGAAATGAAAGTACCAGGCTCACATAAATCTAAGGATAGTGTGTTGTAAAGTCCGTCGAAGTGGAATTACTGAGGAGTAGTAGTAAAACTAAGTTTATTTGTTCCACACGCGTCCAAACACATGGAAACACTAGGACCACTTAAACTATCTAAATGTCTGGTGTGAAACTCACAAGCAGGTTGTGATTTACTTGTCCACGTCTTCGAATTTTAAGGGTGGCGCCATACATGCGAACTGACAATGAGGGCTTTAAAGCGATTTATCGTACGATGTGCAACAAACTTAGTGTCAAATGGTTTCTACCAATTTGTCTGAAAGAAACGTGCTCTGTATATAAATTAAACATAATTTAGCTGAAATTATTCCACTGGAGGGCAAGCATCTTCTCTCAATGAAAAGGAATAAGTAACTTAACTGGACAGCTGTGCTGCTGGCAAGTTTGTGCGCCAATTTTTCCTCCCAGTTGAAGCACTAGGATGTGGTGAAGGGCGTTTTGGGGGACAGCTGTCTTATGTATCTTTGACGTTCAAAAACTTCTCAGCCTAATTTGATTGAACGACTTTTGATTTTGATTGTAATGGATCACCACATCAACAGTAACTTTTGGCGATACCGACTTACGAATTAAGTACACACTAAGAATGAAGGCTACCGCAGACAGGCGAGACCTAAAGTAGAAAAATGCAGGTTTCCTCAAGATGTATTCCTTCACCACATAGTCACTGAGGTCCAAGAAATTGACATGAGGCATGTCAATAATTTAAAACTAGTCTAGAACAATGCAGTCATGGCCCAGTACGACTCGGTCTGATCCGTGTAATGTAATAATTGTCGACGTGCCTCAACAGGCGTGACCGATGAGATCAACCTTCCACTCAGACATACAGAACTATGATTATTGTAGTTTTTGTGTCTCTGGCTGCTTCTAGAACATGTTGTTATGTTCGCGTGTGCATGTAGATCTTGCTCGAATCGAATTCATCGCGTGTGAGTCAAAAAATTGAGAGAAAAAAATTAAATAGATAAGTATTTAAACTAAGTCGTTAGTGTGAGAATCAGTCCATAAAAAGAATCAGAAGATGGCCTTCTTGAGTACTTTTGGGAAAAGAAGTGACGCAACTAACTCCCCAAGTTATGCTTGTTTTATGAGGACTCTTAAATGACAAGCTATTGTATGTTTTTTTGGAAAAGTAAAGTATACTCTATTTTCCCAAAAACTACTGCACGAATTTTAATCGTGCATATTTAATCACGTCGTATCGTTCTTCATCTGTAGTAGTAGCTAACAGCACCCATATTTCAACGTTAACCTTTCAAAATCTGGCTTTATAACAATCACCAAATGATTTATGTCTAGCTCCCAGGTAGGTACACCTGCACTTGTCTAGGTTATACCAAAAGTCTAGACTCGCTCGGTTTCCTATATGATTAGGTTGGTATCGCCGGCGGCGCTTCGGTAGTATAACGCGAGATGTCTGAATCACAGACGGCGTGTAATTATGTGCGCTGTAATTACTGAGCGACGTGCGGTGCAAGTAAAGTGCGGAGTGCGGATATGATAATAATAAACTATTTCTTTTCAGGTATCAAAGACCCATAGATACATACCTTAACCTAAGTATACATAATAATATAGTAACAATTGTGTTAGTAAATAAAACTTAATAACTATGTTAGTATCACTTGGTTGCACTAAGTCTTTGTGCGTTCAGGTGGCACTTCTCGGCGAAAGCGGCGGAATAACACATCCTGCGGCCAAAAGCTTTCATCCATCACCAGGTGCAGGTAGCATGTTGGTATGCGTACCACAAACGCCTTAAAATTGACGCCTAAACACACACATAGCATCACGCCTGTATGCCTATAACATTTGAGGAATTACGTCAGTTCCTCATGGATTGGGATCCATGAGACATTGGTCCCACTTTTGTCAAAATCCAGTTGTGATGATTGGTCATCAGAACTGGTTTTGACAAAAGTGTGACCAATCTGGAAGTAGGTACATCTTTTTAAATAAAAAATCGGGGAACATACATAAAAATATTATATATTTATATTATCCATCATGTACTACATTACACCTATGTGTACAAATAAATAAATTTGAATTTGAATTTGAAATTGAAAAAAAAAAAAGATTCTGACGAATTGAGAACCTCCTCCTTATTTTGAAGTCGGTTAAAAACCAAACAACACTACCCGGCCTGGGAATCGAATCCAGAGCTCATGCTCAGCAGTAGCGCTTGCGACCATTACACCGACGAGGCAGTCGGAGGTGGATCTATCCTTCTTTTATACATTACTACATTACGCACAACATTTACATTACTTACTGACTCAAAGCACTACCTTATTTTATTTCCATTTAATAATTAACAATAATTAATTAATTGTCGAAGAGTCCTTGAGTTAGAAAGTTGAAGCTGATAAATAGTTTTACATACTTAGTTGTATTTATGGGAAACGAATGAATAGCGGCATGAATTGAAAATAACCAAATAGATCAATCACTATGCTACCAAAAAGCTTTTGCCTTGCACCGATACTACTAAATCCATCCAATTTCAGACACAAACATAAATCAAATAAAAATTGACAGCAACATTCAGCTAATCCGCTCATATCGCTGTTTTTGTAGCCCAACGCCTAACTCATAAGCTAATTAATTGCATTACTTAAATATATTGCTAGAAAGCATGTTTTTATTATAATAATGCAATTTTAATAATTACATTATTATTATTTGTTTGGTATGCTAATAACGTCGACTGAGTAGCCGCGGGGTCGTGTTCGAACTATTTATGATTATCGCACATTATTTACATAGAACATTTTATTAGTGTAGTGTATTAGAGTTTACAGGCGAATGTTATCATTTATTTGGTCAATAACTCCGCGGTTAGTGGCTGCTTGTCGAATACATAATGCTAAATGTCTGCTGACTTTATACGAGGCATACGATGCTTGTAATTAAGCGCGAATTAACTTGAAGGATAAATAATATAAATATGTCGCGCAGTGAATGGGAGGACGATAAGTCCGCGTACAGGATGGGACATAAAAAAAAAATAAACGTTATTTAATTTTGTAAAACATGAAACGTTTATTTGCGCTTGATTGTACTTACCTGTCAAAAAGAGTAAGGGGATCAAACCTAGATAAAGTGAATGACACAGAGATTAAAACAGAAGAAGAACTAGCAGTGGATCGGGGGTTCCAGGGGGATCAGACCGGAATAAATCATTAAAGCTGGGTGTTCACTAGCAACTTAAGTTTAAAGAATGGTAGTTCATAAGAAAGCGCCAGGGTAGCCCGCCAAAGTCAGGGCTTCACTTTGTCTGTATACATTGCTTATATAAATAATAATAATAGAGTAATTTGAAGTTAGATGTTTTTAATGATTATAAATCTGGAAATACATACGACTAAAGTTCGTTTTTTAATCTCAGAGACTAATCTGACCGTGTAATGTCAAACTTCTATACTAAAAAAACGCAAACACATAAGACTTAAATGTCAGATTAGTCTCTGAGATTAAAAATCTAACTTTACGTTATGGTCGCAAATCATAGTTTGATCAATATACAACCTAAGAAAACTTAAGAAAATTTGAATTTCGCTGACTTCCTTGGCGCTTTCGCCTCAGAAGAGGATAAGGCCCGGATTCCACTGAAGCGGAGCTACGCAGAGCGGAGCGGAGACGTACAGGAATCGACCAATCGCAATGTTTGAAATCCTCATCGCGGCACTCGTCTCGTCTGTGATTGGACGACTCCTGCACGTCTCCGCTCCGCTCCGCTCCGCTTCGGTGGAGTCCGAGCCTTAGGTAGAGCAACGGACCTTGCATAAAGACACTGCTTTAGTTTATACTAAGTAACATGGCAATGATAGTCTGCCTACTATTTCACACTATAGTTATTGTCCCGATAGTCTACTATTTTGGGAGACGTTAGTGTTTTGTTTTCGACTCAAGCAATACCACGTGATTGCTGCTACAATACTAGATATTACCTACTGTCGACCTGTGAATACTCAGCTTTAGGCGACAAGACATTAACTCTAAATGTATGCAGCATCTCCACGCAGTAATGGTCAGCAAACAGCCGCGAGCCATATAAAGATATCTCTATTAATAACGACTGTCGCATGCAGTTATTACTTGCCGCAAAAACTGAGAGACTGGACACGGCCGTCCTACTGAAAATATGAGTGAGAAGGGCTAAGTTCTTAGAAAAACAAAGATTTTGACTTATGGTAGTACTGGAAACAGGCGACTAGCACCCTAATTGCGTCGCACACTTTCAATCCAAATCTAAATCGTTTTTAAAGATATTCATTGCTTCATATGTTCGAAAAATGTATGTCTGCTCAACAACGTAAATAACGCAATGAATGTTGTTGAACTGTCAAAATGAAAGCCATTCCTACTGATAGTGTGTTACGCAATTACCCCGCAGATGACGGCAGATGGACGGAAACGAAACAAAAGGAGTATTTAAGGATCGTAGCAGCTAGCGTTCTTAGTTTCTACCTACCCCCATGGGAACAAGGCGTGAATTTATGTATGTATACATTATGTTATGGTCAGAAAAATCTGAAAGCTTTCTTCGAGCTTTAAAACGAACAAAGTGGTAAGTGAACTTAACGCTCCTATTGCAAGTGTGACTGCGGAAGCTAGGGTCCTTGGTACGATTTCCAGGCCAGGCACAGTTTTAAGCGGGGTTTCCTTTAATAATTTCTCAGCAATAGTACAGTTTCTGGATTTGTGCCTGGCAAAAGGCTCGTTCCCTATTATATGGGTCCTCAACATATTTGACAAAATAAAGGTTTTTGTACATAGGTACCGCCACTCTTCCACCACACACCACACCACTCTGACTAATCCTCAAAGGAACATAGATGTGATGTACCTAATGTTGTTACAGTAAGTCATTCGCGAACTTGGTCCTACACTACCGTGCGCACAGATACCAGTTCTATAAACAAAGTGTAGTGCATGATACGCGACAGTTTGTATGATTTATTTCAGTTCCATCGCAGTTCAAAGAAAAACATGAAATGTCAGGGTATATCGAGAGCATGTAATACGTAATGTATGAGACAGTCATAAGGCTATCAATGCAAGAAGATTTTTTTCAAATCGCACTGGTAGTTTTACAGATTAGCGCGTTCAAACAAGCAAACTCTTTAGCTTTATTATTAATTTATTAGTATATCTAATTACCTACATATTATAGATAGTACCAACATTTTTATAGATAGTGTAATTTAAAACTGTTTAACCAGCACACTTGAGATTTGAGTGGCGTTTCAGTATTCGGGTGTAAGTTTATGCACAACAATATTCGGGCATGCTCGATTAGTTTTAAACCGTCTTCTAAAAAAGGAGGAGGTTCTCAATTCGGATTCAATATTAAGATATTTCGTTATGTTTTGGGGAAACTCAGCCAATAAGGAACAAAAATTTTAATCCCAAAAAAAGTGTATTAGGGCAATGTTCGGTTTGAAATTTACAGACATTTGTAAACCATTTTTTATTCAGTATAAAATACTTAGACTGCCCTCTCTGTCCATATTTGAGGTATTTGCGGTATTTGTGAAAATCAACCCTGTTTCCCAAGCTAGTTGACTCAAATAACCGTAGTCGTCGACATGTCAATGTTATGTGCAAAACAGTCTAAGACAGCTCTGATGCATAAAAGTGTTTTCTGCATGGCACCAATTGTACATGATCATATACCAGAGTCAATCAAAATCTTAAATGTTAAATGTATAAAAGACATTTAAAAAACTTTCTCATAAGTAAATCGTATTATCTCGGAGTTCCTATCGGAAAAAATCGATGCGACCTAAGTGGGATCTAAGTATCGATGGTGTTGCAATCTGTGGGATCTAAGTATTAATGGTGTTGCAATCTGTGGGACCTAAGTGGGATCTGAGTATCGATGGTGTTGCAATCTGTGGGAGCTAAGTGGGATCTAAATATCGATGGTGTTGTGTTGTTCTCTGTTATTTGAAAATGTTTGTGTTTATGTTGTTGATGTGCCTTAATAATAAATAAATATATCTGTGGGAGCTAAATGGGATCTAAGTATCGATGGTGTTGCAATCTGTGGGAGCTAAGTGGGATCCAAGAATCGATGGTGTTACAATTTTAAATGACTTTATGATTGACTTCTTGGTACTCATCTTGTTTTCAGTTTATTATTCCTGACATGCATGCATGAATTAATTAAAATGTAATTGGACTTTTTGATAAAATAAATTATTTCTTTTCATATTCAAATTGACATGCTTGTATTGTATCCATTGACATACTAATATTGTAGCCAGTGACACATTTTGATGTAATATTACGATTTTTTTTTTTTTTTTTGTTGTGATTCAAATGATTTCACATTAATTTGTAAAATGGAATTATAATAATATTCAAATTGTTATTTAAAATTATGTTAATTGATTATGATTTGCATGCCCATCTGACGATAGAACATGGAGATCTAACTTCTATGACAACATCACTGTAAATAATTGTATTAATCCATGTTGTTTGCAAAGAAATAAATGTTTTGATTTGATACAATCAACATGGCGCACCGGTGTAGCTACAAATTAATTACAACATTCTTGCCGCAGATTTATTATTATGTCAGTCTCGTAGCGCCACTAATTAACGTAATATTAGCATTGTTCATTACAGCCGTTACTTCAACGAGACTCATACTTCTAGCACATGGCCTACGTTATAAAGCATAGTTCACACATACGTATTTCTACATACAGTACAGTAGATATTTTATTAGGAAGTCCCTAAAAGGTTTTTTTTCGCTCTTGTCTATGAACACTAAGTAAATGAATACAAATATAACAGTAGAAATTGAAATATTTCAATTTGTGGAGGAATGGGGTTGATTGTAACATGAGGTCTGCTGTAACATGAATAATATTGAGTAATGGGGTCAATCTGTAGCCACCAATTACACACACAGACGGTTAAACTAAACAGGAGATGAACCGTTAGAAAAAAAAAAAAAAACTAATCTTTCACTGTTAAATCAATAAGTCTACTCCAATAGATTTGTTTACTCGAGCACGAACCTTGACCTCCTCTCTCGCAGGTGATTGCACTCACTCGAGAACAGCCGATGTTCCATGTGGGTCCACTTTTTGCACATCTTGCTAACGGTAACATACGTCAGATCAGGAAACAACCGGTATTCTTGGTCCTTAAGTTTTTCTAACCACTGTGGCATGCGTGCCATGAATAGTAATATTTAAGCAATGGATGCTTACGATCCATTAAACAGTACGATTAAAAAATGTGTTTTTTTTTTAATAAAGTTTTTATTTTTCAGTTTTTTGTTGTACCTACCCCACAAAAATCCATCTCGAGAGCATACCATTTCAAACCCTAATGTTAACTGCTCATCACATGTTACACAATATTGCTTTTCCCGATGCCTTTTTTTTAAGGATGGGAAATCATCAAATGACCCCTCTAGCTCTGGGTGGAGCGGAAGGGAGTGTCAGACTCTTACTGACTAAAACCCATCCGCGCTCTTTCCTTAGCCCTTTATGTTCCGGGGTAGCGGTAACCCTTTCGGACAATCCCGCTGCCCCGGCAGTTATCGGCCCTGACGGGCCCCTCCTCTGATGCTGGCACGGGCCTGGTCCTGATCGGACGGCGAGCTACCCATTACTCGCCGTCCGCAGGCCCGCACCTATGGTGGCCGGGAGTCGTCACGCGGCTCCCGACGCTCGGAACGTCTCCCGCGGCGGCTGATGGCTGGGACGTTAATTGTTGAGTAAATTGTTGTCTCCTGTAAGACGCATTGTGACGAGCATAAATTGCTTATTCGGATAGCAACCCGTGAAATATTTATCATTGAGTAGTTCCGATGGACATCTGTGGTCTTCATCATCAGCTCCACTTTACCAAATGATGATTTCTGAGAGCAAATGCTCAAGTTACTTTATAAAATACCCAAATCGCTATAGCTTTGCCTATAAAATTTGAGGGATTCCCTCGATTTCCATGGTATCTCTCATCCGATTCCAACTTGATGACAATGGCTGGTGCCATTGTGGTGGTCCTCGAGAGTATACCCTTTTAAACAAAAAAAAATTAAATAGGTCCACAATTGACGGAGAAATCGGTGAACATACATAAAAATAAAAACATAAAGTCGAACATATATTATTACCTTCTCCTTCTTTGTAGTCGGTTAAAAAGAGCAGAAATCTGAATAAATTATCTTAAAAACTTAAAAAAAAAAACAACCGACTTCCAAAAAAAAACACTACAAAGTGCAAAATAACTTTAATTTCGAAAGTCGTTGGTTCTGCATTTTCGTTTATTGACACCGACTTCCGAAATTGAAGTTATTTAGCACTATGTAGTGTTTTTTTTTGGAAGTCGATTGTTTTTTTTGTAGAAAAGTTTTTATTTTTAACTTTTTTGTGGGAGAGTTTGTAATTTATCTAAGTTACAATAGCCTAAATGTCAACTGCTCATCACCTTTTACAAAATATTGCTTTTGAATTTTTAGATTTTTGTTGATTTTTCAAAAACCGCTTGTCAGATTTCGAAAAAAAATTCATGTGACCATTTGGGAAGTATACCCTTTCCAACAAAAAAAATATTTTTCAAATCGGTCGGCAAGCGACCCCTCACCGAGGGGAGGCCTATGACCCAGTACTGGGAACAAAAAAAAAAGCAAAATTGCCTGTGAATTGGACGATTATAGAGTCGTAATAAAATTCTCTGCACTAGTCTATGTATATATGTCGCAGCCAACTGGTTAAATTAGTTGTTCAGTTAACCGCCTAGCCTTTTAACTAAACGGCGGCCGTTCAACTAACGGCCTGAATAATATTCAATTACAGTTTAGGTTGGAAGTCTGTAACCAATCACGCGCTAGCCGAATTGGTCTTGGTAACTAAGGCAGGGCACACCGACCAAATGGGTTAGGTTAGGTGAGAATTGTGATCAACCGCGTGCGAGCCAAGAGAGCGAAGCGAGGCGAGCACTACTTCTAAAGGCCAGGCAGTTAACTGAACGGCTAATTTAACCAGTTGGCTGCGACATACATAACGAAGCTCAGTTATAAATTTATATTTATATCTCATAGATTTCCCGCTAATCTGAACTGAAATCTAGTTTTAAATTGATTTTCACGACTGAGCATGACTCTTAAGAACATGGTCTTAGTATTTAATTGTTATATGGGACATCAACATTTTAAGGAATATTGTGCTATATTGTTTATGATAATATGTAGGTATTTGGGTGCATCTTGAGATGCTCAATTTATGATGTCCGGAGGTATAAGTAAAGTACCCGCAATATTGAAATAAGACCCAAAGTATTTTTTTTACGTCTTAACACTATGGTATCTAATAGATGCACAAAAACTACTTGAAAAAAAAAAATACAATTTATGTAGGTATGCAACAACTAGATTAATAAGTGTTTGAAATAAAAATATACAGTTTTTATTTTATCCCATAGTTTTACATAGAAATAGATTTAAAGTTTTGTCCCGAACTAAACAGTGATTCCTCTGGCGCGCAACATAACTAAGACATAGATCACTATACTCCGACTTTTAATTAGCTGCAGTAAAATGATACTTCTTAATAACTTATTTCGGACTGCGTTTAGAGATATACATGTCAAATAAGTTTCTTTTGTTACACTATTCTGTACTAGAAAAACAAGATTTGGTTGAAGGCCGCGAAAAAACAAAAAGACGCCAATTTTAGTTATTTAAGTAACACATAAGCTGTCATTTTACTGCAGCTAATTAAAAGTCCGACTATAGTGGAGCGGCCGCGAAGCAAAATTGTGTTCTAGAGAAATCCTTGTAACTTGTAATGGTTGAACGCTTCGATCCCGCAGGTTGAAACCTGAGGTTGACCAGAGGGGTACCTAATGCGTAACACACTAACAGTAGGAATCGCTTTCATTTCGACAGTTCAACAACATTCATTGCGTTATTTACTTTGTTGAACAGATTAATTTTTCCAACATAACGCAATGGATTAGCAATATCCACCAAAATGATTGAAATTGTGATTGATAGTGTGTTACGCAAGTAGGGTGCAGCACAGTACAACATTCGAATGACCTACGATGCAGTAGATAGACATTCCGAGAAGTTGCACTCGTAGATGGTTCAGTAGCGTATACAACCGCAGCCCTCTGCCCCCGGGGATAGGCAGAAACTACAGAACGCCACCGGCTACAATTCTTACATACTTTTTTCGACTCTGTTAAGTTAGACATCGCTAAAGAAAGATTCGTATTTAATTGTTAGAAGAATATTCTTAACAAATTCAATATACGCAATTAAGTTTTTTCTAATAGTTAATAACTCTTCTGCGATATAAAATAAATTACAACTCTATTGCTCAACTATAAGCGAGAACACTAATAAAGTTGTCAGAACTCGAAGCACATTCGATTTTTTCAAATAAAAGATAGTAATTACGTGTCTATGGTTCCTAGAAAAAATATACAGACTTTATGGATCTATCAGGTATTCAAATTAGTTATTTATTAAATTTAATATTAATATTAGTTTGATGGACGAGTAGCGAGCAGGCTAGTACAGTACAGCGACTAAAACGAGCCATTGTAAAAACGAATAAATAATAATTTATGCGCGAGAACTTGCCTGCCACGCTATCATTACAGGTCGCTGAATTGAGTCTGTATTTGTACATGGAATTCATAATTATATATGATTAATTCATAAAAAATGATTCTGTAATTATTTGTTTATGTAGGTACCTGACAACCAGTCTTACTAAGGGGTATCGTATTACCCAGTAACTGGGTTGTGGAGGTCAGATAGGCAGTCGCTCCATGTAAAATACTGGTATTCAGTTGCATCCGGTTAGACTGGAAGCCGACCCCAACATAGTTGGGAAAAGGCTAGGCAGATGATGATGACCTACTCATGACATTTCTTGGTAGATATAATACATCTTGTAATTTAATGAAAATCTATTCACTTTCGAATGAATTAAAGATTTTTATTATACGACGAAGTTATAATTACTAAGATAGCATAAATATGGAGGTAGGTAGGCCTCTGGTGTGGGACGCAACGTGTGTCGATACCCTTGCGCCGTCTTATGTTCCTAGCACGGCGGGCTGTGCTGGCGCCGCTGCTGCGGCTGCTGAGACGCGCAAATACTGTAACCTTATGGGCAACTACAGCTTTGAGCCGTTTGGGGTCGAAACGCTCGGGTCATGTAGCCCGTAGCGCATCTCCTTTTTAAGGAAATTTCTCGCCGGCTAGTCGACACTTCGCTTGACCAGAGGGCTGGGTCGATCTTTGGCCAAAAAAATTGCATTGCCGTTCAACGTGGCAATGCTGCCAGTCTTCTGGGCACGTTTCCGGATGACAGCGATGCGGACGAGTACTTCGACGCCTAAGTGTCCTTTGTTTTTGTATAATAATAATAATAATAAATTTATTTGACATAAAAAGGTACATAGATACAGAGTGACACTTAATTTGAGCGTGCGAATAGCTTGGTACAAAATAAATGATCAATGACCCCCATGCTAGGCAAAACCTGTGTTACAGGGGTCATCCAACCGTCCATTCTGGGTATTATAATAATTACTTACAATTTAGTAATGTGCACTTCTGTAAAAAATAAACTAGAAAAATACAATTGTTTTTGAAGATAAGAAACGGGGAAAAAAAGGTAAATTAGTATTTATTTATATAATATGTTATTTTATAGTCATTTAATTTAATGACTGAATATTCCCCAAACGTGGTTAAATATGGGAAGTTTGTATGAAATCAGATAATTACTTATTGCTTATGTAAAAATCCATGGGCCCACACACACGGCTTGGAGTTGCAGAAATCTGCACTAATAATAAAGCTGAAGAGTTTGTTTGAATTCTCAGTAGCATCCCGGAGGAAGGAAAACTGGCGAAATGGAGGATTACCTACTGTAAGATTATATCTGCCTAACCCTTTGGAGAATACAGGCGTGATGTTCACGACCTAATTGTATACAGGACCTGCATTGTAGCAAATAAATAATTTGATGTTAAATTACGTTATGCAGATCTATATAAATAGTGGCCCATTTAGTCCTTCGACATGGGACTTGAATATAACTGGCAAAATGTGGATGGACTTCATACGTCTTTGTTGATTCCTCTAGTACGAGTAGCTAACGCTTTACCGCGTCCGTGGTTGGTTCCTTCAATGCTGCTGTAGTTACCGTGAGAACTCTCTAATAAACCTGCCAACTTGAACCAACTAGCTGTGATTGACATATCATAAGCATCTTGTTATTATTTTGTTTGGCATTTGTCATCCCACACTTCAATTACCAAATGTCAACATTATATTATGTTCACATGTCACATTTGATAAGTATGTCATATCACTTGTGGGATGTTTTTTGTACAAAAATATGTATTTTTGTTATACCTGCGTCGATACGTCTACTTGTGTTACCGTTAATGTCACCGTTAACACAAAAACTGATTCGATTCGTAGGTATTATTGTATTGATGTTACTGTTGATCCGTTAGGGTGGCTACGAACTAGCGATTTTTTAACGCAAGTGTAATTGGAAGTAAGTATCCCTTTTTTATGTGTAGTTTGGATATCTTATTATCTTTAATTGGTCTAGTGGTTGCAACCGCTACTGCTAGCATGATGGCCTGGATTCAATTCCCAGGTCGAGCAAAGTGTTATTGGGATTTTCCTTCAGGAATTTTTCAGTAGCAGCCCGAATCTGGATTGGAGCCCGGTTGAAGGCAATAGAGTCGCCCCCCATTAAAATTAAACATAACTAGCGAAATGTGGGTTATGGGTACACCTCTGCCTAACCCGTTGGGGATGACCGGGTTGATGTTATTCGTGATGTTATCATTTGGAAATTCGATAAAGAAAAAGTCAAAACAACCCGTAGTGCGAAGTATTACTGTTTGCTTTACCTAGTTCCGTTGCTAATTATCTATCTTATCTAGAGCACAGTTAGTTCCAGTTAATTTAACAGCAGAAGCTACTCAATACGATAAGTGCAACACATTCATTAGCGTCAGCTCCGTCCTCCATCACTGCTGGGACTATCCGCACATCTCTGAACGTTACACGACGCGACTAATAATTCTAGTTGCAATCACTTCTAGTTATTACAAGTAAGTAGTTCGTCGTGTGATGCTGGTCTAGATTTGTGTTCCGAGATACCACAACATACAAATACATACTATTAATATAACATATGTACAAGAGCTGCGGCCCTGAACATGCACAGATTTAGTTTTATTTCGGAATACACAATCGATTTTTTTCTAGCCAGTATGGGCAGGCCAAAAAAAAGCCCAAGGCCAATTAAAAAAAAAAAACTTTCAAAAACAATCAGCCTGTACACAGAATACCAATTGGAGATAGCCGATGGAGTACGATTTTCATTGGACAGAAATTAGGCCCAGCAGCAGTGAGTGGTTCCGGGCTTAAAATATGATGATAAAGAACTCATTGATAGCTAGCGCAATTCTAGAAATGACCCAATGGCTAGAAAAGGCTTTACAAATGAGGCTAATAGAGATGCATAGAAAAAGAAGACATGTTGCGCCGTCACTAAATATATTGGTAAAGACAGGGGGGTGATGATGATAGAGAACTTTGTAGCCATATCTGTAGGGAAAAGCTTTTAAAGGCTTCGTTCATACTCATAACTAGTTCGAACTCGCCCGCTTTTTATAAGCCTACACAATTTGTCGGAAAAGTGCTCGATGTAGAAATAAATACTTATCACGTATTAATGTTACTGTGGCACTCTTGATCTTTTTCAATATATTTTTTTGCAAAATTACTTTAGATTCAACATAGAAACAAACTTTTAAATTTTATTGTCGTTGATGTGATTATTCCGGAAGAATTCCAACATTTCGTTTTAGTGGACTTTTGCGAACATGGCAATCAGATTATTGTTTTTGCATCTAAAGATATCAAAGAGCAATTACTGACTGAATAAAAATCATACTATTCTTACCATCAGTGCTTTTGCGCCTTTGTAGCTATACATGTAGGTAGATAGATATACACCGACCGGGCGAGTTCGAACTAGGGAAGAGTATGGACGAAGCCCTTTAAACAGCTTTGAATTAAAATCATAGAGTTAAACAAACGTGGGATGAGGGCTGGGGAACGATGATATTTAAATATATTTTAAATTTGAAAACTGATTGAATGGTGCATAGACGCGAACGGTGCGGCGTGATTCTGGATGAACAATTTCCATGAAGTTTTCATAGAAATTGTTGTAGTCTGCGCGAGTCTAAAGTCGTGAATGTTCAGTCGGCCTACAGAATGTGATTGGATTATGACAGAGTATCGCGTCGATGATTTGTTTACGACGCAGTTCCATATTATTATTTACGGCTGCGCCCGCGCCGCTCACTTCATTACAAAAAATAACATTTATGGCAGCCATTAAATATGGAACTCGTATCCGATGCCATTGCCGAGATCATAACGACTTCTGAGCGGAACGTCATTGGTTTTAGTGCAATATATCTTTTTGTAACTATTATAATTTTATTAGACCCTAATCCCACATATTTTGGACTGTCTGCCAGTTATGTATCTGGTATCTGTTGTATTGTGTCTTTAGTCTGTGCTAAATAAACGTATTTTGTTTCTTCTTTCTTTTTCTTTAAGTTTAACTTCCCTGTTACAGGTGGGAGAGGCCTGTTGTCATCAAGCGAGTAGAACTGTTACAGGTGGGAGAGGCCTGTTGTCATCAAGCGAGTAGAACTGTTACAGGTGGGAGAGGCCTGTTGTCATCAAGCGAGTAGAACTTCAGGCTGCTACTGAGATATCTAAACTAATATTATAAAGAGCAAAGATTAGATTTTATATAGACTTGCTTGTTAAGTTTTCGCACCAAAACGGCTGAACGGATTTGAATGAAATTTTGCCTCTATAATGACAAAGGATACTTTTTATACCGATATTCCCATGGGATCAAGACTGTCGTAACGGCTGTCAAAGATCTACGAATGACAACTGTGACCAACGGCTTAACGTGCCTTTCGAGGCGCAGAAGGGTTTCGATATGTAATGGATGTCGATCCATGTAAAATACTGGTATTCAGCTGTGTCCGGTTAGACTGAAAGCCAACCCCAACATAGTTGGGAAAAGGCTAGGCAGAAATACCAAGTTTAATGGGCCAGTAATCATTTAGATAGATTTTGGTTCTCAGGCAATAATACGGCATTATCTAGCGTAATAATTAATTTGCTGAAACTGGCAAACTGACCTTGTGTGTACATCGATAGCACTAGAGTTACTATTTATGTCCCATACAAGCTCAGCTGCTCTCGTCACAGAGTAGATATAACACAGAGACCAAGCTTCACTGTCCGCTCATTGGCTGCTATGTTAGGCACAGAACCGCGCAGAGCTATTGGGTTATTCCATTAGGAATTTGTAAGTCCGGGGTCTGGTTAATTTCAAGCTAGCCCCAATTATAATTATGTGTTTTAAGGCTCAGAAAGCTATAAGGCCAAGAACAGTGCGACGCGACTCTTGTGGAACAATTTCTACGAAAACAACAAAATAAATCCATATAAACTCAGAGTTGCAAAGTAGGTAGATTACAGGTATTCTATGCAACCTACCCTTCGGTAAATGCAAGCGTGAAATTTTAATTTTTTATGGCTATTTAGTGTTAATCTGCAACCCGTTAGTCTATTTGCAGTCACGTAGGAAAACGCAGTCGCTGATAAGTATAGCCACGCCATCCATGCGCCATGACACAGTTCGGTCTCTGTTGTCTACCTACTCTTTGCCTCTCCGTGCCCTTTCAGCTGAGTGCGTGAGATAGCGCGGAACTCGCGCGGTGCGTGTATATCGTAATCTGAGCGTGTATCGTGTTAATGAGCCACCTATGAAATGGCGCGTGACCCTTTAATGTTGGTACGAAACCGAACAGCAGGTGCTAATTACTGTTTACGATTATCATACTTCTATAAACGATGTAAAAATTGGGTCTGTTACTTCAATCGTGGGAGCTAAGGCGAATAAGGGCTAGGTACGCCAAAAAAAAACGAAACAGCACTGACAATCAAAAACTGAATGATGGATGGCAGCGAACGAAAATAAATGGTTGGATCATTAAAAGAGTGTCCATGGAGTTTCTTGTTCATTCTTCGTCATAGGTACCTACTACGCTTTGGAATGGGCAACTAGCTTCATATTTCTGACTGACCACGACCCCTTGGTAATTCAAAATTGCGTGTATTTGGTCAAATAAATGCTTTGAGTTTATAATACCTGTTTTCCGTGATTCATCTTCAGGAATAATGTTACGAATTAAAAATTATACAATTATTATTAAGCTCGCTCACCGAATCATGTATTTGGCAATGAGTGGAGATTATCCGCCATGCGATCATAATATTACAATAATCCGATGCTACCCGATGCCACCCGACGACACCCGACGACACCCGACGAGCCGCGCCTCATGTCATGCGGATTATATATTATGCTCACTGCCATATTGGGGCATATTGGGAGATTATCGATTGATTCACTGACTTAAGTCGGATCACAAGTTCACGCTTGATTGTTGATAGTTTTTCGGTAAATTTTGCTCAATAAATTTTCAGCGGCCGAATTGCCTACTAAGCTTTAAGAATTATGTTCAAATAGTTGACTGCCTTGTTCGTCTGGTTTTAACTAGTTTGATCCTTTTTTTTTTTGAGGGTGGGAGATCATCAAATAATTCCCGCTCTGGGTGGAGCGGAAGGGAATGTCAGACTCTTACTGACTAAAACCCATCCATGTCCCTTCCTTAGCCCTTTATGTTCCGGGGCAGCGGTAACCCTTTTGGACAATCCCGCTGACACGAGTTTGATCCTGGACTCGAATTTAGTGTAATGAAGTTAGGTAGCCTCAAAAGTTGTTTAAAATGTTATAATAAAATACCTCCCCACATTCTTCAACTGAATGAGACAAAATTTAAGTCTTGTATAAAACGCACACTATGCAGGCAGGCATATTATAAGTTAGGGGATTACATCGTTGATAAAGATGCCTGGATCAATGCTGGTCCTGCTCCACAACCACAACTAATTAATTAACACTTGACCAAATTGTTGGAGCTGCTGAAGATTGTGGGACTATATTTGCATTGTATAAACTCAATTTCCTTTGTATTGTATAATTTCATAGCACAGATGTGAGTTCTATGTGAGCTACCATTTACCGGGTAATAATAATATGTCTTTCATTGACTTGAATGTGCCCTGGCGGCTGATAGTATGTCATGCTCACTAAAATGTCTCGCTGACGGTGGCGTGTGTGTTGGATCATTTAGGTCCCTTCAATATGGTTGAGCTGAGGTGCTGATCTATGTGTCATGTTCGTGAACGGGCGCCGTCAGTTGGAGCTGGTCATCAATTGGCTTTTTGGATTGTTGTTTAGTTAAGTACTATTTGCTGTACTCTGGACGCTCTTAACACGTACGTCTTTTTTATTTTATTACATCGTTCTCACATATAATTATAAATTCAACATTAATGATGTAACTAATACACACATCAAAAGTGTCTAGGGATCAAGCATTTTTATGCGGATTTCTTGAGATTGAGATGTGGCTTTGTAATAAATTTATGATTTTATAAATTTATATGGATCCTTTTTGGTGCATTTCATAATTTGAATCAGGAACTGTGAATCAAATTCGAGTAAAAGATGAAAATCAGCTGTCAATATTTTCCCTATAAAAACATACAACGCATTGAAGACATTATTAGTGCTACTGTTTCCCTACTACTGATTAAAACCAACGTTATTATGGAGCGGCGACGTCATTTAAGCAGGGAAGAAATGCTCAGAGCCGTGGGAATGATAGAAGCTGGTTCCCGGCAACGTACTGTGGCTTTAGCTCTGAATACAAGTCAGAGTGTTATCAGTCGACTTTGGACACGTTACCGAAGCACTGGTACCGTGGCTGAGCGCCATGGAGGACGGTATCGCTGCACCACACGGAGACAAGACCGATACATTCAAATCTTAACTCGAAGAGCTCCAACAATAACCGCCATGATGTTAGCCGTGAGGCTTCATCACTCTTCAGGGAACTTAATTAGCGACCAAACAGTCAGAAACCGCTTGCATGAAGTGAACCTTCATTCCCGAAGACCGCTACGGGTACCACCTATAGCAATGCACAATCGTAGGATTCGATATCAATGGGCTCTTGAACACAGAAATTGGGCAGAAGAACAATGGCGTTTCGTGTGCTTTTCTGATGAGTCTCGTTTTGGTATGAGACCGGATACAAGACGTATACGACACTGGAGAACCCCTGGACGCCAACAGCGATTAAAATCCTGCCAGGAAGTCCATCCTTATAGTGGTGGAACCATCATGGTATGGGCGGGTATTTGGATCGGCGGAAGAACTGAGTTGATTTGGATCAGAGGCAACCTCAACGCTCAAATTTATGCTGAGACGATTGTATCAGACGTCATCGTTCCTCTACAAGTGCAAATCGGTCCCTTATTTCAGTTAATGCATGATAATGCACGACCGCACACCGCAAGAGTTGTAAGACAGACTCTCGCCGCAGCTAACATCAATGTCCTGCCCTGGCCTGCTCAGTCGCCAGACTTGAACCCGATTGAGCATGCATGGGATATGCTACAGAGAAGAGCTCTGCCGAATATGGAGGGTATCCAGTCGCAAGAAGACCTTTTTTTGTTGTTGCAACGAACATGGGCGGCCATTCCACAGCGTGATTTGGATGAACTCATTTTGAGTATGCCAAACCGATGTTCTTGTGTTGTTAGTGTTCGCGGTAGAAACACGGATTATTAATTGTTTAAGTTACCCAATAAAATTTTAAAGAAAACTGTTATTTCAGTCTTTTTTTCGAACTTTTGTGTTAGTGGTTCAAATGTCAAAAATCCCTTTATTAGGAAAATGGCAAATTTCTTTATTAATCCAAAGGTGACTTGGTTTATCGTTACTGTGACAAACGAAAACACTTTATTTGATGAATCCTTAAAGAAAATTTTAATTAATATCAATCAGGAGAAAAGTTATTGCAAAAATATATGTTGATCCCTAGACACTTTTGATGTGTGTATTTTTGTAAAAATATAATTTAAAAGAGTGTCCATGGAGTTTCTTGAATGTTCGTCTCCATAGGTACCTACGCTTTGGAATGGGCAACTAGCTTCATATTTTCTGACTGACCGACTTCTTGACAATTCAAAAGTGCCTGTAAATGGTTTAATTGAAATAAATGCTTTGAGTTTGAGTTGTATGACAATAAATGTTTAGTAGGCATCACCTTACTTGATGGAAAAAAAATAATCAAAGATACGATTTATTCCAGTCTGATCCCCTGAGTCCCCCCCTACAAAAATCACCTTACCCCAGTAATAATATTCGGAAAACAATCCATCTGCGTGCGCCAAAATATTATTGTGCTATCATAGTTTATATTTTTTTCTCAAAACAGATAATGAGTTAATACTAAGATAACAAATATTAACTAAACTAGTCACATTCCGGCATTTTCCTAAAACAAACTGTATACATAAAATGTCGCAATTTGGAGATGAGCACAGAATAACAATCACGTTTTACTAAAGTTTTAGGCGCTCATTACTGACCTGGCGCGATGGCGTGCCGGCACAACCTGCACATTAAGATATGCATCATTTTATACTGCAAGACTTATAATATTATTGTTGGCATTTTTAGTTTTATTACATTTTTGACATAATTCTACGATTTCCGGACATGTTGAGGTCATCTTCCAGTGTGACCAGGTGCTATTAAATGTTGACTAACATAACGTAAACGTAACACAGAACTGAAGAATCGAGATTACTTATTGTTACTACCCTTGTAAGCATATCGTTGGTGTGCCTTGTTTAAATAAATAAATAAGTAATAAACAAATCTTTTGAAGCATTTATTAGACCGTGGTAATTTACAGTTACATGTTGATATAATCATAGAATATTGTACTTTTGTGTGTTGTGCTGTCTTTTGTGTGCGCTAAATAAATGGTTTATCTATTTATCTATCTATCTATCTATATAGGCGATAAGAACGAACAGCTATTCAAGCAATAGGAAATAAACTTTTGAACAAAAAAGTAAACTGAAAAGCGAAAAATGAAACTTGTTAGTAGGTAACTGATTACGACCTTCGTAGAAAATAAAGGGATGTCTAAAATATTGGTAAACTTAACCATCGAGTTACTTTTGAACAAAATATTGGTAAACTTAACCATCGAGTTACTTTTGAACAAAATATTGGTAAACTTAACCATCGAGTTACTTTTGAACAAAATATTGGTAAACTTAACCATCGAGTTACTTTTGAACAAAATATTGGTAAACTTAACCATCGAGTTACTTTTGAACAAAATATTGGTAAACTTAACCATCGAGTTACTTTTGAACAAAATATTGGTAAACTTAACCATCGAGTTACTTTTGAACAAAATATTGGTAAACTTAACCATCGAGTTACTTTTGAACAAAATATTGGTAAACTTAACCATCGAGTTACTTTTGAACAAAATATTGGTAAATTTAACCATCGAGTTACTTTTGAACAAAATATTGGTAAACTTAACCATCGAGTTACTTTTGAACAAAATATTGGTAAACTTAACCATCGAGTTACTTTTGAACAAAATATTGGTAAACTTAACCATCGAGTTACTTTTGAACAAAATATTGGTAAACTTAACCATCGAGTTACTTTTGAACAAAATATTGGTAAACTTAACCATCGAGTTACTTTTGAACAAAATATTGGTAAACTTAACCATCGAGTTACTTTTGAACAAAATATTGGTAAACTTAACCATCGAGTTACTTTTGAACAAAATATTGGTAAACTTAACCATCGAGTTACTTTTGAACAAAATATTGGTAAACTTAACCATCGAGTTACTTTTGAACAAAATATTGGTAAACTTAACCATCGAGTTACTTTTGAACAAAATATTGGTAAACTTAACCATCGAGTTACTTTTGAACAAAATATTGGTAAACTTAACCATCGAGTTACTTTTGAACAAAATATTGGTAAACTTAACCATCGAGTTACTTTTGAACAAAATATTGGTAAACTTAACCATCGAGTTACTTTTGAACAAAATATTGGTAAACTTAACCATCGAGTTACTTTTGAACAAAATATTGGTAAACTTAACCATCGAGTTACTTTTGAACAAAATATTGGTAAACTTAACCATCGAGTTACTTTTGAACAAAATATTGGTAAACTTAACCATCGAGTTACTTTTGAACCAACTATGTTTGTAGAGTCGATATGTGGCAGTACCTCCATGTGGACCCACGACACGAGAGGGGTGGACATTCTTTTGAATGGTATAACTAATATCCAAATTGGCTTTAATTTGAATTTATAAATATAACCTTCATATTCCAAAATCACACAATATTCTTGACATTAGCTCATTTTCCTATCATTGGTATCCTTCACCATCTATCATAAACTTGTAACCCAATTCCGTTCAGTCCATATTGATGTAATTTAAATGTAAATTAATTAACATCACCGTAACAGGCACATCGTAATGTTTATGGCGAAGTGGGCGCCATCGCCGATACATTAGCATCAATCATATCGGCGTATTAGGAGGTAGGCAGAGAGGTGGGCCGCTCAGCCCACGTGGAGGGACTGCTATTGGTCGTATTGGATGTTAAAGATACTATTGTAATAATGTGTGTATTGTGTATTGGCCAATTACCACACAAAAGAATCAATCTGCCGAGCCTTCTATGTTCTATGTTATGGGTTTGGTTTCCGCACTTAGCCCTTCAGTGGACCATTGTGCGTGGGCCATGGCGGCCGTTGGTGGTTATTCCAACCAGCCCACCTCCCTCCAGAAGCTGATTAGGTCTCCTGGTCTTTTGAGAACATCTGTGTACGATCTGGGTGTCCCGAGGGTTTGTGTCCTGATCTGGTTGACGCCTGTGCACTCAAAGAGCACATGCGCAATGGTTTCATCAGCCTCCATGCAAGCTCTGCACAGGGGGCTGTCCGCTATGCCTATAGTGTGAAAGTGTTTGTTTAGCGAGCAGTGTCCCGTGATGGTCCCCGTCACCAGGCGCAGGCCTTTCCTGTCCAATCGTAGTAAGCGACTGCTTAGCTTGCCATCCAGTGATGGCATAGCTTCCTTGGACTGCCTGCAGGCTGGTGACGACGTCCACCAGCTTTCTGCTTGTGTGTGGGCTTGTGTCTGCCGAGCCTTTTCTCAACTATGGACTTCCAGTCTATCCGAATGCAGCTGAATATGAGTATTTTACATGGAGATGTCACGACTGCGTATCTGTCCTCCACAACCCAGTAATGGTAACACGATACCCCTTGGTAAGACTGATTCTCAGACTTCGGCTTCTGACTACCCGTAGCGACTGTCAAAGATGTACGAAGGACAGCCGGGACCGTGCCTTCCGACGTTCGTAGGGGTGAGAGGGGGGAGATCCACGAACCGACCGCAGAAATCGTAGCTTTAACTTTGATCTAACCGTGCGGCTGTTATTATTTAGCCCCGAGCCCCTCACATGTTTCTGTTATTATTTATCCCCGAGCCCATCACATGTCTCTGTTATTGTTTAGCCCCGAGCCCCTCACATGTCTCTGTTACTATTTAACCCCGAGCCCCTCACATGTATCTGTTAATATTTAGCTAAGAGCCCCTCACATGTCTGTTATTGTTTAGCCCTAACCCCTCACATGTCTCTGTTATTATTTAGCCCCGAGCCCCTCACATGTCTCTGTTAATATTTAGCTACGAGCCCCTCACATGTCTCTGTTATTGTTTAGCCCCGAGCCCCTCACATGTCTCTGTTATTATTTAGCCCCGAGCCCCTCACAAGTCTCTGCTAATATTTAGCTACGAGCCCCTCACATGCCTCTGTTATTATTTAGCTACGAGCCCCTCACATCTCTCTGTAATTATTATGATCACATACACCCACACACCTCCATCAGCTTTCATAAAAAGCCAATAAGTGTGTCGGCTGCTCGTAAACTTAATGATGATACAATTAATTTAAAGCGCCGCAGTCGTCTACAATCCACAGTGCAGTCACTCTTTATTCGGTGGCTTGGGACACGGTTCCAAATTGGCGCTGTATTACTGCCAATTAGAAGATACTTCGGCTTACACCGAGATGAGAACTACCTACAGTGTACTCGTACCAACAGAATGAAACATTGGAAATGGTAGATCTAGATACGGAAAATAACGGATGTAAAAGGACTCTTAACGATGTCGGGTCAGCAGTCACTTTTACTCCCCGTCATGCTGATATTTTTTTTGTACTACACAATACCTTGGAACCTTCTGGTTACGGAGATATTGAAGGTCAAAAATCCAACTTATACTGACGTTTTTGCGAGAAAACAAATTTTGAACTATCCCCACGACCCCTGTACCGTTGCATGCGCCCATAAGCTCAATATTTTGCGTGTGTTACCCTGCACACTGCCGCAAACAGCTCATACCAAAAATAAAAGTCGTTTCCCGGCAACTATTTATGCAATGTTACTTAGTTTGATGTACAGAATGCGTCGTTGACGGCTGTGATGTATGTACAGAATGCGTCGTTGACGGCTGTGATGTGTCTTAGTTTGATGTACAGAATGCGTCGTTGACGGCTGTGATGTGTCTTAGTTTGATGTACAGAATGCGTCGTTGACGGCTGTGATGTGTCTTAGTTTGATGTACAGAATGCGTCGTTGATGGCTGTGATGTGTCTTAGTTTGATGTACAGAATGCGTCGTTGACGGCTGTGATGTGTTTTTTTACACCCTGTAACATTATTAGGTCTCGACTTCTCGAGCTGAAACTGAGATTGCCCAAGTAAGCGGGCACGTCTTTTATGCCTTTTATCTAAATATTAAGGTCTGCTTACGTTTTCATTGTTTTGACAAAAAAAAAAGAGACACTTAGGCGTCAAAGAACTCGTCCGCATAGCTTTGACGCTGTCATCCGGAAATGTGCCCAGAAGACTGGCAGCATTTCCACGTGTATAGAATCAAGTTCTTCTAACTTATCAGACAGACGTGCTGCTGGGGGAGTTTGTTGCGTCACTTCTTCTGGAAAGAACGTAACGTAACCATTGCGAAGGGCGGGCGTTTGGGGGACTGTCCTCTATAACTTTGACGTTCAAACAGTGCTGATTATCAGCTTGGTTAAAATAAATTAATGACTTTTGATTTGAATTAAAAAGGATTTACGAAAAAAAATATTCATAGTTGAGCCACATTCCACAGAAATACAGCCTTGTTCTGGCAGTATCAGATTTAAGATTACCCCAAAACTATAAATAGACTCTCTGTCATTCATAAAGAGAGCTTGTCATTTAAATAGCTTATTAATAAAGTAATATTTTAATTAATATAAAATAAAGTTCGTCCCACAGCGTCGTTAACGACGGGTGGTCCGCCATCTTGGAACTGTTCGTAGACCGTAACGTAACGGACATGACCTTTTGATTAATAAATTATTAATCAATTACGATTGCAATAAATTTCCCGTTTCCGCGTTTGGATGAAGATATCAGTGTCATTAATTATTATTATTTTTGTTTTATTCTGTCATAATTTTGAGATTCCAAGATTCCGTTAATGTGAATACCTACCGGTTGAATTATGATTATGTGTTTCTGTATATTAAAGGTTAGAATAGAATCCTCTATATGAAGATTACGTGTCACCCGCATAAGTATCGATCCCGTGGGAATATCGATATAAAAAGTATTCTGTGTGTAATTCTGATGTATAAGTTTCCTACTGCAAAGTTTCATCAAAATCCGTTTGGTAGTTTTATCCTGAAAGAGTAACAAACATCTATTCATCCTCACATACTTTCGCGTTTATAATATTCGTAGGATAGCAGGATTTTATTTTGTTTATTTTATTAATTACTTAACTGATAAAATCAATGAGTTTTTAAGAGTACCTTTTATAGTATCCAAAAATGTTATTTGCATAGAATGTATTGTAAAAAAATAATGATATTTTTGGTTTCAGGTAAATCAGAAAACTGACAGTAGTAAGTGACCACTTGTTTGATATTATTCGTATTTGATGTCGTGACAAAAGGCTTGATCCCTGATTGATTGATTGTGTCTGATCGGAGATCAAGAATCCATTATTGATGAAATGTAGTCTGAAAAATCATTCGTGTAATACGTGTGTGATGGCACGACTCAGAAAATACCCAAGGTCGAAGAAGGATCGTAGCGGTATCTATATCATGCCTAGCTTTACCGTAACAGATTAGTCAGTTAATTAATAAATGCTAACGAGCTAGTTAAGAGACTTAATTATGTAAATAATACGCATAATTTTCACGTTCATGATCTAGTAATATTTTATGATTTATGGCAATTTCCTACAAAGCAGGTAGTTAGGTTAGGTAGACTCAAAAAAAAATTTTTGAAAAATAAAAAAATTTAAGTAGACTTGGAATGTGCCTGATCAAATAACTATGAAGCTATGTTAAACTACGGAAAAAACTTGTACTAACAATAATTAAATCACGGTTACTATTAAGTAGGCCCCTCCTCTTTGCCTCGATCACGCCTGATGAAGTAAAGCGATGAATGAGGTTTCTGAAAACCTAATGTTTGAGCGCCCTCGTTTGTAATGTCTGAGCGCCCTCGTTGGTCTACTAGTAAGCGCTACTGCTGAGCGTCGGTCGGGCAAAGTGTTATTGGGGTTTTCCATCTGGAATTTCTCAGCAGCAGTCTGGAGTGTAGATCTGTGACAGGCTGATGGCAATAAGTTCGCCCCCTTTTACGTGGGACTTAAGTTTCATAACGGGGGTAACCCTTCGGGACAAACAGGCGTGGTGGTGTTATGCATTATTTGCAGATTTGTATCAATCAATTTTCTGACACTGAACATATCCGTGCTTTTAGTAAAGCTTATAGGTACCGATAAATGCAGTTCCTTACATCTTTATACAATGGGTTTCATCTTGGTTTACTGTAATATCCTGCTCTATGTGCAGTGAGTCACGGATTGTCTGGAGAGGCTCATTATTAGATATTTATGTCATTCCGCCGACATGTTGGCCGCAGCACGGGCGCGGCTTCCGCAAACAATCGCCGCACTCTAATATATTGATAGTTTCACAGAAGTGCTACATATAAGTAAATACTTACATCGAAAATAGGCGCTTACTGTGTGACTATGTGGTTAGTAATCCGGTTAACTTTATAGCGCATGTTCCTTTGATATCATTTAGCAGAGTTTAGAGAGATGATAAAAATGGAGAGGCTCCCCTACCAGTGAGATACTACAAAGAAAAAAATAAAAGAAAGAAAATACAATTGTTTGCACTAAACGTGACGCATAATAGTTATTTATGCAGCTGTTGTATAAATGATAAATGATATAATACCTACTTAATTATGTACAGTTGCATACAAGACTTTATCTACACCCAAGATATTTATCCTCTATTAAAGGTTCTGAAACAGTTTTTTGCAATACTAATATCGAACAGAAATGGCGGCCGGCGGGATATGACGTGCATTCGAATAACCTATATATATTATCTGTGCCTATAAGTTCTTTTTTTTATCACGGCGCCTGTGGTAGTGAAACGCGCGTGTATGACAAATGTTTTTTTTTTTAAAGGAGTTGCATAGTGGGTGTAGATAAATAAATAATACAACATAGCACCCATTGCAAATACAACAAGAACAAGTTGGGGGGAATTAGCGTCGTAATCACGCAAAACGCCATTACGTTCATTGATAGGTATGTAGGTAAGAAAACTAAATAACTTTAGTTACATTGGCGTAAAAACTAGAAACTTATTTCCTGTGAAAAATTATTACTTCCAACGATACATACCTTCTAAGATACCTAGTATTGTTATAATTTTGTTCATTCAGTCAAAGATGAGACATGCTTGTTTTCTTATCAATATCTTAACTACCTATAAACGTTGTAATAAATTATATATCAATATTATTTCTAGTAAAAATACTAGCTTCTGCCTGAGACTTCGTCCGCGTGACACTTCTTGTTCACCGACCCATCGCATCGCATAACCTGCCCTATGTCACTTCGTTTTCGTTTAGCGATCTTTCTTTCTGACAAGAATTCCTCGAGAATTTTTTAAATCTGACCTTTTATTATTAGTATAGATTATATTTATTATGACTATGTTTGTATAATACCGTTAGAGCTAACCATGAAGTGTTAATCATTCAGTCAATTAATTAGTTAACAGTCCATGACATATTTCTATAATATAAATGTTCGCCATAGCTACCTAATAGAATTCAGTCGTTGATAGACGGCATTCTATCGAATCAGTCCTGCGAAGTGGGCGTGAAATTATAACATCTGTAAGTTCAAGCTCGTATGAATAAATCGCTCACAATTTAGGTCCCTTTTAATCTTGAGAGAATGAATGAATGAATTAATGAAGATTAGTTTAGAGCCAGGAAGTGGGAGTGTGCTGGCGACTTCGCACTAATGCATCTGGAGAGATAGGCAAAGATCGTCATTCACTGGACGCCTGAGGGAGGACATCACTGTCGAGGTAGACCACGGCGAAGGTGGTGTGATCATGTTTGCAGGGCCAACATGGCCAGATATCGCACAAGACATTGAGAGGATTGGAAGGAAAAGTGGCTTTTGCCCAGCAGTGTGACACTATGTAGGCAAAAAACAAATTTAAATCTATGAAATATAGATTTATTCCAGTTTGATACCCTGGGTCCCCCTCCACCCCCTTCTCCTCCTCGAAGGGTGATAACTGACGAAAAACTTCATCGCAGGGAGTCAGAATCATGTACTGAGTCCACAGAGAGTAACAGGTTGCACGTCGATACCCTGCCAGCCCATTGTATAACTTAAGTTTTGATAGCTAGCTCAATAGAATTACCCATCGAACGTCATGCCTGATATACTGGAGTTACTTTTGTAAACTGATTGAACATCTTCCCCTTTTAATGGTCACGCCCATATCGTTGGTGTAGCTAGTGGTACTGATGAGCATGTGTCCCTGGAACCCAGGGCGGGTCGGGCATTGTTATTGGGTTTTTCTATCTGGAATTTGTACGTAGCAGCCCGGAGTCTTGAGTTTGACTATTGCCATCAACCATGGGCATGGGCCCGGTTGATGGCAATAGGCTCGTCCCCCATTAAATGTGGGTGTACTGTAGGTGCACCTCTGCCCAACCCTTTGTGAATACAGGCGTGATATTATGTTATGTTAGTAGTAGATATAGTGACTCAATAGTTCATCTACGTCGTAACTATAACCCCTGTATTCATAAACGTTGCTTAAAGTTATGTAGTCATTTTAGCGACTGTTTAACCATACATCTTGTACGTTTAAACGTCACTTAGCTTTAATCATAGTTTATAAATAAACCCCACAATGATGATTTATTCCGGTCTGATCCCCTGAGCACCCCTCCACCCCCCCCCTCCTCCTCGATCCCCTGCTAGTTCTTCTTCTGTTTTAAAATCTTTCTTATCCAATATAGCTCTGTTAAGTGGTTTCTTCGGTTGGACAATAATTAAGTTGATAGTACTATAATTCTATTCTTAGTGGAACCGGTGAGAGATCTATCGATCCCTCTCTGTAGTGACAGCGAGCTAATGAACGGGCTCCGTTATCAGCTAGATTAGATGTACTCGCTTTATGTACTACACAATGATTATCACTAGGGCTGATCTTAGACTCGACAAGCTAGGACTCGATAGTTTTATATTGTATTCATTTCCAGTGTATGCTGACTTCTTATTGTACGAAAAGCCAATGAAAGGTCTGCTAAAACTGGAAATGTATAGCTTGATGTGTCGTCGTGTGTATTATTAATGTATAGCTTGATGTGTCGTCGTGTGTATTATTAATGTATAGCTTGATGTGTCGTCGTGTGTATTATTAATGTATAGCTTGATGTGTCGTCGTGTGTATTATTAATGTATAGCTTGATGTGTCGTCGTGTGTATTATTAATGTATAGCTTGATGTGTCGTCGTGTGTATTATTAATGCATTTAGAAGATCGAAGTAATTGCTCTAGTTCTTTTTATGTTTTAATGTCATATCGTGTCGTGATTGCCTCGCGGTCGCCTCTCAAACGAGGTTGGGTTCATACCCGGGCAAGTACCAATGTGACTTTTCAATTCATATGTACCGTCTGAGTTTATTTTGGACATTGAAGGCAAAACATCGTGAGGAAACTTGGACTTAATATAAGGCTGAAACCTCCAAACCGTCTTGAGCAAGCGTGGTGTGTGCCTTCTCTGTATGAGAAGAGGCCTTTGCCTAAAATAAGCTGGTCTTATTATAAACTGTGTTAAGTTAAAGACTGAACCTGCTATTATTTTATAGGAACTCTATGGATAGACACAATTTGTAAGTTATCAGAGAGGAGTATTCCCGTTTGAGTACCTATTTGTATATTGTAATAAATTAAGAAGTAAGTATCGAATTTGAATCCGTTTCTGATAGAGTGAAGGCTTTCAACAATGTCCTAAGTATCCCTACTTTAAATCAATGACAAGTTATAGTACTTATCGATAACTCCGGTATCGAATGAGCCCTACTTCTCGCAGCACTTTGTGTCCTGACTCGCACTCAAGCCGAGATTTACACAGATTGAAACGTTTCCATCTGTCGCCGCAGTAAGTACACCACAGATTATATATCGTATCGCTTGATTATCATGTCGGCTAGAAAGTTGGTATCGGTATCAGATTTACGGTCTCGATATCGGTATCACGCTGGGTCGCTAATTGTAAGTAAGCTTGGGGGCGTTATCGTTGAGATTGTTAGGGCAACGATTAGTGGGCTCCGGTACTTTTTCATGTTAATTTATGGGAAAACAGTACAAACATTGATTAATTTCGTGAGAAAGTAAACAAAATGTATGTTACGACGCTATGTTTTACCAACTTCATTAGTTGAATATTTTTAATTAGGTACGAGTAGGTAGGTACATAATACTAAACTTGTTGACAGGCCTACGCCGCACGCTGTCCCCCCATACCTACTGTAATTTAGCGGGATTGTCCAAAAGGGTTACCGCTACCCCGGAACATAAAGGGCTAAGGAAGGAACACGGATGGGTTTTAGTCAGTAAGAGTCTGACACTCCCTTCCGCTCCATCCAGAGCGGAAGAGGGCCTTTGATGATTTCCCAACCTAAAAAAATAAAAAAACTACCTAGATACTGTAATTTGAAAACATTGTAAATAAAAGACAATTTTCTTTTAAATAGTAGGTAACCCTGGAGTTTCTTGGCGGCTCTTCTCCATATGAAACGACCAATTGGAACCGTGCACTTAGCTTCTGATCTTTCATGAGTGCCCATGTAGGTTTATGTGAAATAAAACTTTACACTAAGCTAAACACTAAGTACCTACAAAGTGAAAAATAACTTTAGTATCGGAAGTCGGTCTTTGGATCTGTATTTTAGTTTTTTGCCACCGACATCCGAAATTAAAGTTATTTTTCACTTTGTAGTGTTTTTCGGAAGTCGGTTGTTTATTTTTTATAAAAAAAGTTTTTTTTTTTTTTACTTTTTAGTGGGTCAGTTTGTAATTTATCTAAGTTACAATAGCCTAATGTCAACTGCTCATCACCTTTTACAAAATATTGCTTTTCCCGATGCATGGACGTTAATTGTTGAGGTAATAACCAGGAGAACTGGAGCTGATTGAGAAGTCAACTCCACTTCACCATACGCATTGTGAGGAGCATTAAAATGCTTAGCAACAACATTAAAGTATCTAATTGAATCGCAACCCGTGAAATACTTATTATTGAGTAGTTCCGGTGGCCATCTGTGGTGTTCATCATCAGTTCAACTTCACCAAATGGTGCTTTCCGAGAGCAAATGCACGAGTTACTATAAAAAAACCCCAATCGTTATAAGCGTGCCTATAAAATTTGAGGGTTTCCCTCGATTTCCATGGGATTCCCTCATCAGATTCCGACTTGGTGACAATGGGACCACTTTGACACCATACCATTTCAAACAAAAAAATTTTTTTTTTATTGGTCCACAATTAACGGAGAAATCGGTGAACACACAAAAAGAAACATAAAGTCAAACAATATAACCTTCTCCTTTTTTGAATTTGGTTAAATATATTGCGAAATTGAATTGAATTTTTTAATTTTGACTGCCTCTAGTGTAGAGGCTGTCGCGACTGCTGTGCTTGAGGACCTGGGTTAGAGGGTGATGGATCCTGTCAAATTTTTATTGTTTTTTTCCTTCAGGAATTTCTCAGTAGCAGTTCTACCTCTCGATTTGTGTCTACTTGATGGCAATGGGTTCGCCACCTATTACATCCTAACTCATCATTTCAGCCGAAAGATTTCCACTGCTGGACATAGGCCTCCCCCAAGCACCTCCACTTCGACCGGTTTTGTGCTTCTCGCTTCCACCGGGTTCCTGCTTGCCTTACCATGGCACATCTTAGCTCAATTACTATAAATGCCGCACGCCTTAACGACTGAAAGGATTTGGATGTTACGTACGCAGATTGACCTCATGGTCTATCTGGTCTGGTAACCTGTGTCCTGCTACTTTTGCATCCAGTCTGTCCTAACCACCTTTTTACGTTCGTAGGTCCATCTTGCTGGGGGGCGTTCCACACTATGCTTGCCGATACGTGGTCTCAACTCCAGGGCTCATCTGCTCCACCGGCACATAGGCAGCCCACTACCACTTCAGCTTGCTTACTCTGCAAGCTATGTCGGTAACTCCGGTTGTTTTCCGGATAATATCATTTCTGATTTCATCCCCTATACATTAATTTATCCTCCACATAAACATAGCAGGCATGATTTATTATGCTATTAAAATGAATTTGTTTGACAATTCCATTATTCCCACTTTGCTGAATCAACCCTCTATCGTGCACCCACTCATCCGATATCGTTATTAGCACAACGGACAGGGTCACCACTACGGAGCAGCTCTAATCTCCTCTATAACTATGATGCTGTATCAGGGAACCTCAATCACCAGGGTTTGTGTTCTGTAGAGCTGCACCCTCGGAGATTACTGTACGACGAGTTTATCCGACGCTCTTTATCTGTGCACTTTGTCGTAGTGTCGGAATGCAGAATAGTTAAAGAAAGACCAGTCAACGCAATAGTGTAGCATACTCAGCCTATAATGGTCCCACTGCTGGGAAACAGGCCTCCTCTCTTCAAGAGAGACTGGGCTGTAATCTACCACGCGGGCCCTGTGTGGGTTAATAGATGTCACATATCTTCGAATTTTTGTTTTAGGACATGCCGGTTTCTGGGTTAGAACCCCCGACCTACAACTCGTAAGTCTGGGCTATACATATATATATAGTACTGGGCCAGCACTGCTCTATTTATTGTATAGTGTTCGGCAAGTTTTGGAAAACGCCACCTGCTACCAAAACTGGCTGCAAGTAGTAGTTTCTGCGCACCTCCACCACCCACCAGGTTATTTGCCTCAAGAACCTGTGTGACAAACACAGTCTCTTTCTGAAGCTGATCGTATGTGCCTTGTTTATTAACATCTTTATTTATTTTTGTAGTACCTTAAATTGCGCATTTTTGTAGAGAAGATATTTAACCACAAATATTGAAGACATCTTATCAGATACTCTAGATTTGTCTTATATGAAAAGAAAATAAAAAAGTGTTATTGTAGCAGTCCAGAGTTAGATTGCGGTAGTGTCAGATTGCCGTCCCATTGGACTATGAGAGAAAAGGAACAGAGAGAGCGTCTGTGTTTGCGCACACACCTGTGCACTATAATACCTCCCGCGTATCGCCGTTGATATTCGCCACCATGACCGAAATCGGTCGGAAGCAATATAAGAAATTCATATTACTTTTCAGTGTTCACCTTGGTTTACGGAGTGGGCCTTTTGAGCTTTCCTGCAATATGTCCTGATTGATTTATTTAGATGGTAATATATTGTAGGACGGCTGTTAGACGCGGTGTCAGTGATACCTTGCTTCAATATAAATTAGTGATAGTGTTCTATTGTTTAGTGTTATTTATTTGTTAAGGGTGTAAACGATATCTTGATTTAATTTCATATTTATCTCTTAGTGTCGTGTTTTTCTGTCTGTTTCTGACAAAATGTTAGATACAGTTATTTTTACCGAAATGTTTATTTTTTCTCTTTGTTTTAAGTTATTTGTGGAATATAAATCTTTCCTTTTTTCGGTTATTTATTAGTGTGATTTAGGAGCCACTTTTTATTAGCTATCTATCCTATCCCCTATGTTAGCATAAATGAGAGTTGCTTTAGCCCGCTGCTTCCAAATAATCCCACGGGGACGTACCTACCACCCAGAGAATAAGTATCCTAAGTCCTAACATAGGTCAAGGTCTGCCGTTCAGCCGTATAAACGTAAAAAGGTAACAGACATACTGACAGTATACAGGTTGAAATTGAAAACATGCGACAAATAGAAATGGGAGATTATACTCATCATTATGAACAACTTTTACTATGGACCAAACCTAAAATAGCAAAAAAAAAATCTGCTGTTTCCTACATTTATGTTCGCATAACTCGTCAAAATGTGGAACAGCTGTTTTTTATTTCGCGACTTAAAGTTTGGTCCCATAGTTGTTCATAATGATGAGTACAATCTCCCATTTCGATTTTTCGTATGTATTCAATTTCAACCTGTATAGAAGTGTATGTAGTGTCATAGAAATCGATGGCAGTTCAATACTGTTAGTCACCGCGTCCTTACCGGGAGCTCTGTGAACGTTGTGACTTATAACTCGTACCTCAATAGATGCAGTGACTCTTGGTATGGACCCGGTCACTGCATCTATTCTATATATGCAGTGACCGGGTCAATCTGGTCCTCTATTCTGGTCCGGCGGCAGGTTGGCACGACACGAGTTTCGTAAGGCTTACTTTGAAATGTGCTGCTTGTAGTGACTGGTCGTGGTCGTCTTGCTGACCATGGTTTTATTGTTTTTATTAGTAATAACTTGTTTATTTATTTTACTTCGATGGTCCTAGTTTATCATTTGTGACTTCAAGTGACAGCTATGTGAACAGAACCCAGCATTGCATAAATATGTAAGTTGTCACGCCCTTTATACCTGGAGGCTTTTATTTAGTTAGTAAGTTTTGTTTACATTTTTAATTTTGATTTATTATTTTATTGCTTGAGTAGATACGTACTTATAGATTTTATTGTATTTGTTGGTATATTGGCGTGGCTAGCTAACATATGGCAAATAATTAAATTTAACATTGTGTCCTGTAATGTTAATTACTTTGCATACCTAGTATTGTATACAATCTAGTATTATATAACTGAACAGAGCTGTGCTACTGGACAGTTTGTTGCTACACTTCTTCTTCCCAGCTAAAGCACTAGGAAGTGGTAAAGGGCACTGTCTTTTGTAATTTTGACGTTCGAAAAGTGCTGATTCTCAGCCTAGTTTGAATAAAATGACTCTTGATTTTGAAATAAATCGTTTAATATTTATCTGCGAATACCTAATCAGTGAAGGCCATATTTATACCTACAGGAGGTACCTTAGGTGCCTAATGGAGAAAAAAACGTTTGTAGTTTTATTTGAACCTCTGATAACTAAATCTATACTAATAATAAAGTTGTAAAGTTTGTTTGGACGCGCTAATCTCTGGAACTACCAGTCGAATTTTACAAATTCTTTTTGCATTATATAGTCCATCTCGTCTGCGAATTTTCGCTAGCTAATTTAAATTGACCCTGTATATATATTTATATAGTATAGTCTGTATACGTGTATAGTTATATAGATGACACCACCTTCGCTCGTAACTATCAGCAGTCTATCTGATGAATGTTTTCACTAAACGCTCTCGTCATGAAAGTCGCCATGTCTAAAGTGCAAATAGCCACTGAACTCGGTTTCCAATTTATTAGTCGTACGGCTTTAACAGTTTTCTTCTTTCCTGATCAGCGAGAAAACGGTGTACGCCTTTGTTACTACAACTCCATTATTCAATGTACTACATACTTACAGGCATTTAATAGAAAAAAAAAAGAAACAGTGGTACTCCTTAAGTGTTTTTTTTATTCATTATTGTAAACCGCTACTACAAAAAATTATATTCATGAATATACAGTAAATAATTATTAACACTTCACATTAGTAAGTTAATTGTATGATACATTATTTTTAGCGTAGCTACGAGTAAACCAAAGAAGAAGAAAAATTGCCTGCCTGAGCTCGTACCCAAGACCTGAAACTCGTAAGTCGGCCCGTTACCAGCACCAATACTACATCTTACTCAACTGAGGCTAATTAGACACAATTGAACTTCTATTGTTATTAAATAAAATTTAGATTTTTCAACAGTTGAGAGGATGTACGAGTATGTGTCTCCCCCTTTGGCTCAAGTTTCGTAAACAAGATCTAACGAAAAATTTATGAACGCCATTCAATAATATTATTATACACTTCTGGCTTTATGATTGATGTCAGAGGCTAAAGTTAACTCAATAAACTCTGTAATCCCAACACAGTATCTGTCTCCATAAAGCCGCAATGCCCACATTAGTCGCACCTACTAAATAATTCAACAATCGCCAATAATATTCTACAATTTATATGAATGGTACAAACGTGTCCTGTCCGGGTGTAAGTAAAGCCAGCCTAGACATAACTTGTCGCGCGTATTGCTCGCTGTCTAAAGGTTAATCATTTACTTCAGTTTGTGTCAGTCCACACTAATTGATAAAGGGACTTATTGAGTTGGCGCTGTTGGGGCGTTGCTCGGATAAAGCTTTTTAAACTGAATAAAGTGCTACGAGTTCAAGTTCGGTACCTACTTGTTTGAAGATGTGTGCATCACTACTCGGTATTGATATAACAAATCATACTATATTAAGTACGGTGACCATTAGAGGAGCTCGTGGTCAATTGATAACAGCCGTACGCACAGGTCGGTCGAAAGTTAAGCTACGCTAGCCGCGTTCAGTTGATAACAGCCGCACGCTAGCCGCGGTCCGTTGATAACAGCCGTACGCACAGGTCGGTAAGCGCCAGGGTAGCCCACGAAATTAAATTTTTTTCAATTTGCTGGTCAGTATTAAGTTTTATGTTCATTAAAATATGATTCGCGACACAAGAAAATTGCCTCCTCCACGTCCATTCTCACTGAATGTTCACGCTAGGCTGTCGCGCGCAAGCCGCCGCCATCTGAACAGGTGAATCGCGCGGCAGCGCGCCTTGTGGCGCGTTCATCTGAACTTAGCCTTAATGTATTTAGGATTTTTACTAAGTAGACCTCTTCTATATAATAGTCGTGTCGAATATGCAGTGTGATGTCACCCTAACGTAGTGGTTCTTATTTCGGTTAATTATTGGAATTAATTATAGAGTAAACAGCGTAGGGTATGTAGTTGTTAATTGATCTGGAAGTTTGGCAGATGCCGCAGATGTATGAACATTATGTTTATATTTATGTAATATTTATACAGCCGTCCATTTGATGTTTATGTAATTTTAATTGACGGTGGGAGTGATTCAGAACTTGCTTTAAAGTTGACTTTTTATTGCCGAAGCTATGTTTAATATTTTATGACTCGAAATAAAATTAAGAGCATGAACCGTTCAAGTTGCCAAAATGTTGTCAACCTCTTTATTGTATTTTCTGGTGTTTGTTGTTTTTTGTGTGAATGACTCTGAGATTGTGCTGATTAAAACCAGTAGTGATATTCTGTAAAAATCTCACCGTGAAAACAAAGTGTGCATACACACCAGCGACACGCGTCGACGACAGAGGCAACTGCAACCGTTGACGCGTCGGCAGCGGCGGTTGCCGCCGACAACGTGCCGCTCGTGTATTTCAGTAACCGTACTGAAATACACGAGCGGCACGTTGTCGTCAGCTGTAAATCATTAGCGTCTAGTGGGATGACAGTTCATTTCAAGCTCACTTCACCTGCATTTTCACAGAATAGATCGGCAGATGCCACATGCTCAAGATCACTAGTCAACGAAAAGAAAGCAGGAAATGACCGAACTTACCTATGTAATCTAAATCGTTTTACTAAAAGGTACCGGAAAACCTAAAAATCACCAGTTTTCTATATTTCCACACATTCATTCATCGCTTTCCCCCACGTCGAGGAAATATTCGTTACATATTATGCTGCTTCTACGTCACTAGACATCACATCAGGAGTCGCTAACATTTTTTGAATAATGCTGTAAGGTTAGGTTTATTGCTAAATAGATACCATTTTATATCAACGTACCTATAATATAATTGTTGTGGTTCTCGTGCTGAACCTTTAAAAACCGAAATATATAAATTAAAATATGTTATCAAAAATATTTAATTTGGACTAATATCCATCTCATTGATTATGTGGTGTCAAAACATTCCAAGTAGTGTTCCCTGGAATGTTTTCCAGCACATAACCAAAATACACCAAAAACGGAAATAAAACGTACGCCTAACCTT
This sequence comes from Gortyna flavago, assembly GCA_963669345.1. Taxonomy (NCBI): domain Eukaryota; kingdom Metazoa; phylum Arthropoda; class Insecta; order Lepidoptera; family Noctuidae; genus Gortyna; species Gortyna flavago. The sequence goes on from OY770149.1 coordinate 344,225, forward strand.
ATACGGCAAAGTGTGATATTGGTTTTTTCAGCCCGGAGTCTGGATTTGTACGAGGTTGATGGCAATAGGCTCGCCCCTTATCTCATGGGACTTAAACATACCTGGCGAAATGTGGGTGTACAATGTATACCTAGTTAGCTCGATAGGTACACCTCTGCCTAACCCTTCGGGGAATACAGGCGTGATGTTGTGTTATGTTTAGTATAAGTTTTCTTTTTGTTTTATGTTAAACCATTTGAATACATTTATTTACTATTAACTTCTGACTATAATATCACCATGTACAATTCATACATCAGACAGTTTAATACCAACACCAGAAGGAATAATAAAAACTACGATTTTTGCTTCAAATTTTCGGCCCCTGTTGGTCTGATTACACGGCATGTTGTGACAAGTCCAAGTAATTAATTAATGAGACATTATCGACGAGTGTTAGCTTGTATCTGTTATGAGAGGAACTGGTTCCATGTATTAACATAATATCTACGTGTCTGCGCTGTCTAATGGGAGATAAGGTCAGTTTTTTGTTTCGAGTTGTGACTGGAAAGGAATGAGTGTTGCTGAATCTAAATGAGTTGATGTGTTTTAAATGAAACGATGGATGGACTGTGTGAGAGATGATATGACTTGAAAGGGGGTGACTACCGAGATGACGACTGATAGAGAAGTATGGAAGAAGACATGCTGCCCCGACCACAAATAAATAGGGATGAGGACAGGAGAATGATTGTGAAGGTGATGTGTTTTAAATGAAATTTTAGACAAGGCTGTTTAATAAATATTATCATCATTTAGACAAGGCTGTTTAATAAATATTATCATCATTTAGACAAGGCTGTATAATTCAATAATGATTCGAAAGACACGTGGCGCCATCTATTATCACAATAACGTTATTGTTGTTTTCCTCGGGAACAGCACTTTTTTTCGAGATGAAAGGTATCCTATGTCCGTTTCTGTACACCTGAAAACGTATATGCAAAATATCAGGATGATCGGTTTAGTGGTTTAGGCGTGAAACAGTAACAAACAAACTTACTTTCGCATTTATAATATTATAGTTAGGATTAGAATAATAATTATTATAGATTGTGCAGCCACTATTTTAATTTAATTGTTATGGTGTGAGAACAATAAAGAGCTCGTGGAAGGAGAGAGGCCGTGCCTAAATAATAACAGCCGCACAGGTCGATTTTCAAGGTTAAGCAACACTTGCCGAGATCGGTCCGTGGATGGGTGACCATCTTTACATACCAAGACCCCTCCGCACCTAGGAAAGTACATGAAGCCGTTGGTATCGGTTGTCATTTGTAGATCTTTGACGTCTGACCATCAGTCTTACCAAAGGGTATCGTTATTTTACTACCCAGTAACTAGGTTGTGAAAGTCAGATAGGCAGTCGTTCCATGGAAAGTGATATTCAGCTGCATCCGGTTAGACTGGAAGCCGACCCCAATATAGTTGGCAAAAGGCAGGCAGATGATGGTGTAAGGCATTTTATCTTAAAATTTTAGTAGTTTACGAGTATCCCATTAGGTACCTTAGTTTCGACTTGATTTCCATAGATAATAATGTAACTATCACGGATTTAATTACAATGCTGTCCAACAGAGATGTATTAATTGAATATAATCTACGATCTCGCACTTATTGGTAAGACGTCGATTTATTACGAGCGAACTGGCACAAACTATGACATTGAATTAATTATCACAGGTAACTACACTGACCGCGGAATATCATTGGGGAGTAGATTTACAGTTTGGCTTTACTTGCGAAAACAGAACGTCAATTTCCGTAACTAAAATTATTCAAAATCTAGTCGCAATCTCATCTCAGCGAAAATCAATGTCAAAAACTTGTCAAAGGGGTTTTAGAGGTATTTTTGACAGATTGAGACTGAGATCAGACTGTGAGCGTTCTAAAATCACGAGAATTGCCTCTCAGATCTTTGTAGTGTTAGATGCAATAATTTAAGGTGTGTTAATTACCAATTTCTTTAATAACTTCACTAGTCAACAACATTGATATCCAAATCGCCGAGCGGTAATTCGAAAGCGCGGGAAGTCACCTTCAACTGACAGTTCCCTCAACCAGTGATGTGCGACCCTGCTTGTAGGGTTGGGATTCGATATGCGATCTCTAGAATTCTGGTTATCAGAAGGTAGGCCCATCGTTAATCGTCTGTCTGTAACCTTTTTACGCCTATAACACTGAACCAATCGTTATGTTTGACAGACGACAGCTTGGGACAAGGGAAAGCTAGTAACTTATAAATCTCACTGGCTATGCGGTGAGTTTGTTCCATACCTCGTACAACCTGTATTCTATTATATTTTTAATTATGGCAAGTAAAGCCGATGTTAGCTTTTCTGCCAATGTCAAAAGTGATTTGGAGAATAAAAGCAAGTGTTCATTATAAAAAAAAACGATGCTACAGTTGAACTTAATGTAAATCTTGTGGGGTTAGTACTGGCCTCGCTTAAGGCAAATTGTCACCGGATTTATGAGCTGTCAGTGTCAATATTCCACAACAATGATGACACTGACAGCTCTTGAACGCGGTATGAATGTGCAGATCGCGTTCAGTTTCATTCATTTGTAACTGTAAATAAAACAAAATTTACCTCACTGGATCACGAACTAAACTAAAATAACTGCCACCAACTGCATACTGCTTGAAAAGTGAGCGGGTTTTGAACTTTTAGTTGTTTCTTTTATTTTGACTAGTGTGCATACACATGTGCGACACGCGTCGACGACAGAGGCATACACACGTGCGACACGCGTCGACGACAGAGGCAACTGTCGGCGACAACCGACGCGTCGACGCTTGCAGTTGCCACTGTCGTGGAAGCATGTCGCTCGTGTGTATGCACACTGTTTCTATTTTCTTGATAGTACTTAACGTTCCATATCTCTAACACGGCACTATAACATTCTCACGACAAATTGATCGCTTTCCGATATTCAGAACATTCTATCAAGTTTATAAATATTAATGTCGATAACTGTTACACTTTACACTCCGGATATTAACGCGTCTTTCTTACCAACTTTATTTTAATTTGTTTAATTATGTAAAGCTGTTAAAGTGTTAATTTTCACACCAACTCCTAGCTAACGTCAAATATATGTCATTCAAACCTAACTTAAAGCAAGTCATTTTAGCCCTAGGCTCTAGCCGCCCTACTGAATTTCATTATGACATAATTTGGAACGTAAACTGAGAAAATCGTATGGAAATAATAACAAAAAAAAAAACTAATAATCTGTAAGTAGGTAGGTACTATTTTTTCATTCGTCGTTTACAAAGTTCTCACTTCATAAAGTCAAAGTCAAAGCATTTATTACAAATAGGCACATAAAAGGCACTTTTGAACGTCAAAAATTACAATGAAATAGAATTGATTCTGGTCGCCCCTTCCAAAAGGAAGTTTTCGTATGGAGAAGAATGGGCAAGAAACTCCACCGTTACTCTTTTAAAATGTTTTATAATATTTTGCATACATTAATTATATAATAAAATAATATGTGAAGACGATGCACCTAAAATAAAATTACTATACCACAATAGGTAAAAGAATTAAAAATGAGACCATGACATATAAATTTATAATCTGATAGATATGTCGCAGCCAACTGGTTAAATTAGCCGTTCAGTTAACTGCCTGGCTTTTAGAAGTAGTGTTCGCCTCGCTTCCTCCCTCGGCTCGAACGCGGTTGATCACAGTTCTAACCTAACCTAACCCACTTGGTCGGGGTGCAATGCCTTAATGACTGCAACCAATTCGGCTCGCGCGTGATTGGTTACAGACTTCCAACCTAAACTGTAATTGAATATCATTCAGGCTGTTAGTTGAACGGCCGCCGTTTAGTTGAAAGGCTAGGCAGTTAACTGAACGGCTAATTTAACCAGTTGGCTGCGACAGATACATGGTGCTCACATATTTACAAAAATGGTAAAAGTAAACGATTTTCATTAAAAAAAAAAAAAAAAAACAATTTTAACAAGTAATAAGTCAGGGTGTGAGTTAGAGTAATTACAGAATGTAAACAAAGTAAAAAAAAAATAAAAAATTACAATTAAATTAGCAAGCAGTTTGATTTTGTCTAGATTGTCCTATGGAGCAGGACCAGCATGTTTCCAAGCGTTCTTATCCTGGATATAATTTTCTAATTTATAGTATGCTTGTTTACTAAGTGTACGTTTAATGCAAGTTTTAAATTTTCTTTCATTTAATTGCATTATATCACAAGGTATTTTATTGTAACATTTAACACAGTACCCCATAAAAGATGTATGTACTTTGGCTAACCTGAAAAATTGTTGATGTATTTTATCTTTATTTCTAGTATTAAAATTATGTCTATCGCTTATTTTATTAAAAAGATGTAGATTTTTTCTTACATACATAATATTTTCATAAATGAATTGGCAAGGTACCGTCATAATATTAATTCCTTTAAAAATTTCCCTGAGAGATTCGCGGCGACGTAGAATATAAATGGCTCTGACAGCTCTCTTTTGCAAAATAAATATGGATTCAATGTCAGCAGCTCGACCCCATAGTAAAATGCCATAGATTTTAGTAACCGTCGACGAACAAAATGATCGGTTGCCGTGGCGTTCCGGGGTAGCGCGGTAACCCTTTCGGACAACCCCGCTGCACGCGTGTACCCCTGCGTTAGAATTTTGGATTAGGGCTGAAGCTCCATTGACGATATTATTATTTAAGTATTGTCTTTTTGATGAAAATGCATGAGATAATATTGAAAAAATAAAAAAACACGAAATAACATACCTACAGGCCGTAGGTACCTATGTTATTTTAGTATTAGTTCAATCTCAGGTTTGTTGCCACCAACTGCATCAGACTGCTTGTGCAAAGTGAGTTATAATTTTTAATATTAGTTTTTGATTTAATTTTAATTCTTCTAGAGTGTTATATTTTTGGAATCGTCTCCTCAAGCCCTTTACTTTGATACCCCAAAATTATGTGGGGTATCAAAGTAAAGGGTATGAGGAGACGATTCCTAAGAAAAATACCATTACTAAATGGTTTTTTTTTCAAGACCGTTCTTGTCCTCTAAAATCCACCATTTTGATTTTATAAAAAATAAACCTATCACCTTGGGCAGGGGGATTGTCCGAAAGGGTTACCGCTACCCCGGAACATAAAGGGCTAAAGAAGGAACACGGATGGGTTTTAGTCAGTAAGAGTCTGACACTCCCTTTCGCTCCATCCAGAGCGGGAGGGGTCATTTGATGATTTCCCATCCATAAAAAAAGGCCTATCACCTTCGCGCGACAAAAACGAGTTGATGACACCTCATGGATTAAGATCCATCCGGCCGTTAGGATGCTTCGAGGGTATAAGGAATTTCACATTCAAAGATACATAGTACGCATAAAAACATAACCCTGTCCTGTCACGTAGTCGGATAAATAGTGTATGACACTGCGCATATCGAGGTATTCCCTGGTTATTTAACAGTTTCATAAACTACTAATTCGATAATAGAATTGGATTTCACTGCATTCAGGTTTCTAGTCTTAACTCCCTCGCTTCGCTCAGGAGTTAACTCAGGGTTGCGTTCTGGATTCAAAATAACTCCCAGCATTATCGAGCAGTGGTGGCCAAGTGGTAACGGCCGCGACTTACGAGTTGTAAGTCGTAGGTTCGAACCCAGACAGGCGCTTTACTTTTTTAAATTATTTCATCACCACTGCTCTCAAAACGGTGACTGAAAACATCGTGAGGAAACCGGCATATCCTAGAACCACAAATTCGAAGATATGTGACATCTGCCAACCCGCACTGGCCCCGCGTGGTGGATTATGGCCCACTCTCTCTCACCGAGAGGAGGCCTGTGTCCCAGCAGTGGGAATATTATGAGCTGATTATGATTTTATCCCTTTAGTGAATAATCTACTATAAGTGCGGTTTTCACGGTGATTAGGCGAAGCGTTTATTATCAACCAGTTTAGTATAAAGCGGGGTAATTACCTAAGATACTAACAGTAGGAATGACTTTCATTTTGACAGTTCAACAACCTATAATACAGGATGAAATTGAATACATGCGACAAATCGAAATGGCAGATTGTACTCATCATTATGAACAACTTTTACTATGGGACCAAACCTGAAATCGAGAAAAAAAAACAGCTGTTCCCTACATTTTGACGAGTTAATGAGAACATAAATGTAGGAAACAGCTGATTTTTTTTTCGCGATTTCAGGTTTCATCCCATAGTAAAAGTTGTTCATAATGATGAGTACAATCTCCCATTTCGATTTGTCGCATGTTTTCAATTTCATCCTGTATAAGGCTGGTCTCCGCTGAAATCGCAAAATTCGGCCTGGAAGACTAATTCGATCATATGAAGCAATGAATTAGCAAAATGATTCAGATTGTGATTGATAGTGTTACGCAATTAGGTTGCTGGTATACCAACAGTACGTTTACCTAAAATACTGCTGGGATGTTAAAAAGGGTTATTTTGAAATGCACATAAAAAAACTTTTCACACATTAAGTAATTTATTTTCATCAATTTTAATAGTTTTTGAATAAAATAAATTATCTCATTACAAATAAACCAACTGTTCAACAAAACTTGTACTTCAGATAATTCGAAAATATACATCAACTGTGTATCATAATTTTTTCTCAAATGCGCGTCAATAATTTTTTGTATTGAACAAAAATATTATTTTCATATCAATAATACTGATTGCACAGCAAATTTACCCGGGCGTTTATACATAATACTCACACTCGTACCAACATAACTACTCTTGCAACGTTTTTCGTTAGGCTACCCGGAACCGAACTAGTTAGATTAGATTAATTAGTTATAAAGAAATGGTTGGGTTAGGGTAGGTTAGAACTGTGACCCTCTACGCACGAGCCGAGCGAGCGAAGCGAGCGGTGCCGCGGCAGCGGGCGGCGAGTGCCAGAAACGACTACATTATTATAGAAAAAAATATTCTTACAACTGAAAACTGTGCGTTTTTGTGATTAAAGAATAATTAGATTATAATGACAAATAAATGGTGTTTTACGAGTATTTAGATAAACTGCAGTATGCAATAAAAAAATAGAAGTAAAAAAAAAAAATATTTAATGGATTCGTTGGCCACTAGTTATTATTAGATATGCTTTCCTAAAAAAGATTTCGTTTTAAATAAATAGCGATGCGCGGGATGCGCCACGAACTTAAATTGCGGCCAATATTAGGTAGAATATTTTGAGGTAATTATTTCGCTGTGCATATTAGTATTTCTGATTGTCATATAGATTATATTTGTATTAAAATTCAAGGAATATTGATTTGCAGTTAAATACCACCCGTTAAAAAATAAAATTCTGTAATCTCAGTGTCTTTTGACTGCTGTCAGATTAATACTTATGCTATACAAATAGTAAGTACATAATAATTCCATGCATACATATTATTATTATTATTATTATTGCGACATGAAATATTAGATTTATTCCAAAAATCCCCACCGAAAAATCCCCACCAGTATTACGTTAAACGTAAAAGTGTTCGTTTTTTATTCTAGAGCTAGAATAAATTTGCTGGCTGGATTGCAATCTGGAAACTTGTTGGCGTGATTTTATACAAAGGATTATTTTAAGTCAGAAAGGTGATGATAATCTATCTTACAATAATTTACTAACAATAAATCGTATGTAAATGTTAAATAATTAAATCACATAAATAACGTCGGGTATCTGCAACATTTAAGTGATCTATAAAATATTAATTAGCAATATTTAGATCCGTTTAGCGACCACAGACAATTAGCATAGTTAAGGATAATATTAATTATGTAACTGTATTTGTGTTACAAGTATTCGATTAGCTTTGGAATTAAAATACAGTTTTAATTAATTGATTCGTATTCATTAGATGGATGAACTTCTGTTTTCTCACGGTTTTTAAAGAAAACAGATAAGTTGGGAAAAATGTCGTGAGGAAAGTTTTAAGTGTGAATGTGGATGGCTATAAGAGTAGGGGAAGACCACAGAAACGATGGATGGACTGTGTGAAAGATGACATGGTTTGAAACGAGAGATTACCGAGCTGACTAAATAAGGAAGTACGGAATATGGATGTGTGAAGAAAAGTAACAATTGTTTATAGAAATATTCAACACAACAACAAATATTCACAACAACTTATAAGTTTACAAGCCGCGCGCCTGCCCGATAGGTATTCCTATCGGCAAAAATAACAATATCCCATAAAAATAGTGCTGCTCCTTAGTGCTCACTTTCGTTATAATATAAGGAAATCATATTTTATGCTGAATTTTATGCTTCCAGATCCAGCGGTTTAGGCGGTACGTTGTCTGTGCATGTAAGAATTTTGTTATGTAGGTGGCTACTCGCTAAAATCTATCTCAAAACAAAACAAGCACTGCTCAACCGGGCACGAGAATCGAACCAGGCCCCTATAAATATCCTCAATCGTAAACCGAGCTTGTAAACCACTACACAACAAAGATACGGATTCCGAGAGAAACACGATACGAAACGTCCCAGGTTCGGAGCCGGCTGAGGCATAAATAGAATTAGTGAGTCGGTCACGACTTTACTTCCATAGTTTATCGCGACAGGGAATCGCGAGCGGACTCGGGAAAAGTTAGATTATCATATTCCATAGTAAAGTATTACAATGAGAAATAGTCTGCTGGTTCACTGATGATAATAATAATAATATCAGCCTATTATAGTCCCACTGCTGGGCGAAAACCTCTTCTCAAACAGAGAAGAAATCGGCATTGGTTATTGTATACTGGCAGTCTAATAACATACCACCACGTCTGTAGTTCCCGAACGGTTAGGCAGACGTGAACTTATAATAATAACATATTCTTTATTACGGACTACACATACCAGTACACATAATCCTTATAGTACACCAGCGATTATGTTTAACTTGTATGTGATAGGGGCGAGCCTATTGCCATCAACCGGCCACAATCCCAGACTCCTGTTTGCTACTAAAAAACTCCAACACAAAGATCCCATAACATTCTGTCCGTACGGAATCAAACCCAGGACCCCATGCTCAGCAGTCGCACTAGCGACTGTTCAAGCATAGCGAGAGGCTTGAGTGGATTTGATATTCAAGCAGTTTTGTATAGTGAAGAAATGCGACTGATTTAATTACGTAGGAATGCGTGTGGATGTTAATAATGTCTCTGCTCTGATTTGCATAGATAACGTATCTCCAACACTTTCCGTATTCGATATCTATCTACATTTACTTGTATTTCTTTATTTTAATGTTACAAATTAAAATGACGCCTTTGAAATAATTTTCTCACGTTATATGGAGCAGTGGTGGCCCCGACTTACGAGTGGTAGGTTATATGGAGCAGTGGTGGCCCCGACTTACGACTGGTAGGTTATATGGAGCAGTAGTGGCCCCGACTTACGAGTGGTAGGTTATATGGAGCAGTGGTGGCCCCGACTTACGACTGGTAGGTTATATGGAGCAGTAGTGGCCCCGACTTACGAGTGGTAGGTTATATGGAGCAGTGGTGGCCCCGACTTACGACTGGTAGGTTATATGGAGCAGTAGTGGCCCCGACTTACGAGTGGTAGGTTATATGGAGCAGTAGTGGCCCCGACTTACGAGTGGTAGGTTATATGGAGCAGTGGTGGCCCCGACCTACGATTGGTAGGTTATGAGTTTGAACCCAGGCAGGCACTTTACTTTGTGTATTTAATTTCTCTAAACGGCGAAGGAAAACATCATGAGGAAACTGGCATGTCCTGGAATAAAAAAAATAAAAGACCTGTAACATCTACCAACCCGCACTGAGCCCACATGGTGGATTATGGCCCACTCCCTCCTCACAGAGAGGAGGCTTGTGTCCCAGCAGTGGCAAAATTATAGGCTAATTATGATATGGACTTTGAAGTTTTTTATCAACCGCCTCCGAAACGAAGTGGGAAGATGCAACTACAACCTTGCAAAGTGGGGTTACCTCGACGGTACGGTAACAGGGTGTAGATGTGGAGCCGTAGCGCAAACGATGCTCCACCTCATATCCTGCTCTCTGTGCTCCAAAAAATGCAGCCACAGCGGTCTCTGCGGTGTTACCGACGATGCCGTGGAAGTGGCGAAGTTTTGGGCAACCAAAATTAAATACGTGTACGGTTTTTATTTGTTGTGTAATTTTAGTATACGGTTTTTATTTGTTTGGTGTTTGATAAATCAACAACAATGATTGTTTCATATTTTGCAATAAATTACCAGCGTTGTGTCATCGCGCTTCTCTTTCTTTTCTATGCAGTCCGATAGTGACCGCGTTTTAGGTCATGTAGTCGCCTTAAACTGAAGACTGTATCACAGACACCACCTCACATATATTAGTTATAACGCCTGAGCAGTGTATCTTATTTAACGTAATCAGCCCATAATGATCCCACTGCTGGGACTCAGGCCTCCTCCCTTCGAGAGGTAGTCAGCTGTAATCTACCACGCTGACCCAGCGCGGGTTGGTAGATGTCACATATCTTCGTAATTTTGGTTCTAGAATATACCGTTTCCTCGGGGCGCTTTCCTCCACCGTTTTGAGAGCAGTAGTGATGAAATTATTTACACAAAGTAAAGCTCCTGACTGAGTTCGAACCTACGACCTTACAACTCGTAAGTCGCGGCTATTGCTACTGGGCCACCATTGCTCTCAAGCTCTGAATGCTTTATCGTATGCTTACCTAAAAAGTATCCAAAGCGCCACAAGCCTCCATTACAAAATAACCACATTGACCTCTTGTAACTAACTAACACGATCTATTGTGCATCGTGGATAGGTACGTTATACAGGATGATGAGTATTACAGGGTGGTGAGTATTCACTTGGTTTCCAGAGGATTAATTCGTTCAAAAGCTATCAGAAGAGTATTAAATAGCTCCAAAGTTGTTGATGCGATTTATATTTATTAGTTTGTGTAGATTTGATCTAATTGCAGTTTAGAAGAACAACCCGGTCACATAGACAGACACGAAAAGTGACTTTGTTCTATTATAATTATGTGCTATTGACCCGCTCCTGTTTTTTACGACTTGAAAAATTGAAACATTGAGTATTCTTTATTATTGTACACATTAGGCTGACATACATACATTCTCTAAACCACAGTGAAATCCGCATTAAAATCCGTTGTTTAGTTTAGAAGAACACACAGACAGACACAAAAAGCTACTTTAATTTATAATCTGTATTATTAGATCATCATCTGCCTAGCCTTTTCCCAACTATGTTGGGGTCGGCTTCCAGTCTAACCGGATGCAGCTGAATTCCAGTATTTTACATGGAGTGACTGCCTATCTGACCTCCACAACCCAGTTACTGGGTAATACGATACCCCTTGGTAAGACTGGTTGTCAGACTTTCGGGCTACTGACGACTACCCATAACGACTGTCAAAGATCCGCGAATGACAGCGGGAACCAACGGCTTAACGTGATTTCCGAGGCACGGAGGGGTCTTGGTATGTAAAGATGGTCACCCATCTACAGACCAACCGCAGCAAGCCTAGCTTAACCTGATCGATCGCCCTGTGCGGCTGTTATTATTTAGCCACGGGCCCCTCTATGATGTAGATGAGATGTAGACTTAGATATAGATTACCAATCACCCTGTATGCTCATAGTTAAGAGCGAATCCAGTAAGAGTGCGCGATGACCGGCGCCCGCGCTGTTTGTTCATTATTAGTATTTCGACACATGCAGGTTGCAATACTTTGGATCGAAACTAATATCTGTAGCTGTCGGCGATTGAGTGGAGTGTTTACAAGATGGGTGACGACATGTGAGCTAGCAAGTTGCGGAGATGCGTCCTAGATAGTGACGGGCTTATGACCAACTCATTCGGCGTACATATTCAACGTACATTAATATTCTAAGGAACTAACTTAGTAACTCTGTCTGTCTGTTACCTTTGACGCCTAAACGACTGAAATGATCGTAGCCTGGAACCTGGAGCAGGACATAGGCTACTTTTAATTATGGATTGCAGACGAACTCGCTTATAACATTTTATGGCAATCAACGTGGTTTTACTGGAGGTAAATTTGGTGGATATTATGTATTATGGACTTGCCAATTATCCAATATGGCTGGGAATTAAGTCAGGTTCTTTCAGTTTATAGATTTTAGAGGCAGACAGAACTAACGAGGACGACGCCGGAGCAGCTTTTTTATTCTGTTGATATGTTATAGTAGTTCAAGTGAACTCAAGCGAAAAGTGATTCAAGTATGAGATTTGTATTTCAGGATTATCTTTTTTCATTAAAAAGCTCCGAACCTAAAGGTTTTTTCCACAAGTACCAGGATATCGTTTCGGCACTTAAATATTTTTTAATAAATAATTACGAATCACTTATTGCGTTGGCTGCCTTATCGCGCACATCAAGCTAGACACGTAAAATATTATAACCACTTAGCAAGTTGTCACCGCTGACATCTGATATAACTCAAAATAAATTAAATCTAGATCACTTCAAATAACTAATATTCACTTCCCACGAATGACCCACCTCCTGTAATATCTCGTGTACACGGGGTGTCTCGCCTAAAATATCTAGGTGTCAAAAAAGAGACAAAAACGTTGACTTGTGAAAAAGTCTACTGTTCTATGATCAAAGGAAAAACTCGACACACTTGTTAAAACGCAAGTTCGGTCACCACGCCTTTTTAATGTTTGAAGCTCGCGTTTCCAAATTATCTAGTACATACTTATTCGATAAAGAAAACTGTAATTTAATCAATTTTGTTAGTATTTAGGGTCGGTGTAACATGTCTTTTTCTTCCATACTACTCTATTAGTCGTCATCTCCGAGTCACCCCCTTTCTAGCCATATCAACTTTCACACAGTTCATCCATCGTTTTTAAGGTTTTCCCCTACTCTTATCCACATTCCTACTCAAAACCACAATGACTATTAGTCCTTGTAGTTTTAACGGCAGACGGAGGACGGCTAATAGTTCTAAGTATGGAACAAAAAGACATGTTGCGTTGATCATTAATAAATTGGGATAAGGGCAATGCAATCATAGACTAGTTCTTGTTTCTAGCTTAGTGTCAATACAATTAATGCGATAAATGCTTTGCGAGTCTCGCCTACTAAACTCGTCACATCGTAAGGATATTTTCGCCTCTCTAGGTATAGGCAAGGTAGTCTGCTCGTGTAAATGGTGCTTTATAGCCGCCAATCATTCGGATCTCAGTTACAATATAATCGAATAATTTCTAATCGATACGACCCGAGTGTTTGCAATAGAGAGCGCAGGCGCAGAGGAGTAATGTGACGGAATTAACATATAGTATCTAGCTGTGGCGCATGTTGTGTTCGTAATGATTTATCTAACTTGGGCAACTTTGACTGTGTCTTATTTAGTAGGCTAGTTAAGTACAATCATATTCCTAATAGATCGCGTTGATAAATATTGATTTCGATTATTCGGTCCTGTTTCAAATTTACACAACCATTCAATATTGGGTAAGATCAATACAATCCCTATATAGGAAAAGGTGCGTAAGCGTCATTTTAAATACAACAAACAAGCTAAAACTAAACTATATATAAATTATGTAAAAATATATAAAAAAGGAAGAGGTTATTGGGCATCAAATATAGCTGAAAAGTTTTTTTTAAATCTACCTATGTTTTTTTTATCTATATGTTTTTATAACTTTCAAGAGTGATATTTGAAGCTCTCAAAAGAGGATAGGTGCAGCAAGAAATACCAAGAATACGAATCTTAATTATTATAAAATTGTCTCACCAGGAAAAAGTTGTTCATTATTTTTGCTCAATCTACAAAAGTTAACTGTGCGACGATACAGGTTTTTATCGAGTTTAAAGGTCATTCATTCTTATTCCTAGTGATAAGGTTACACTTGCACTATTTAGTCATTCGGGTATAACATTTAAATAAATTCTTAAAACTAAACAACAATAAGAAAAACACTTACGAAACTTTTGGTGAAAATTTTCAGCGTCGTTTTCAGGTTTTGAGCGAAAAGTTCAAATTAACATTTTCTTAACAAAATGGTGAAACTGTTACTAACAAAATTATTTACTTTTATAACAAAGGATTGTACAAAAAAACAGTTAGTTCTTTAAATCACAGTTCACTTCACACACGGGTTTCAAACTCCCGAGCGATGTATAGAATATTCGGAGATAGTCGGTACGCGATCGACGTCCGTTCGCGACGCGGCCACAGCATCCACTGACGGTCATCGCCGAATGGACCGGCATTTCGCCTGCATAGTGCTGGCGGGAAACTATCCCATCTAGAAAAGAACATACATTACTCGTTTTCTTCTTTTTTCAAAACTTCTGTCCTTAGTTTAAACAGCAATGAACTTTCTGGAAGGAGAGATTGTTGAAAACTTTTTCTTAGATTGATGAAATGTAGTTATCATTATCGTGTACTGCGAAGGTTTTATTAAAGCCTTTTCTACGAAAACTGGGCGAGTTAACTTTTTTTTAAACGAAACTGAATGGAGGCTGTATGTGTCAGAATGTGAAACATTTTAACGAAAGAGTCTGAATGTTAGTGCCACAGTTAGGAGCAATGTGTCATAATGTGCTAATTATAGGACACATGCTGGAGCGTGGTGCAATAGAAGCGTATTTTTAGAATGTTATTGAAGGTAAGAAGGTATTTCGTTTTGTTTATTTATTTAATAAAAATCATATATGAATGTATTCATTCATTCGCTTAATGTTGTGCGTTGTCTGTCACAATGCATAGAACTCGTGTAAACCTTTGGGTATACAAGCATCAATTTTTTTTAAAGAGTTCTCCAAAAGCTGAGGAAGAGTTTCCCAAGAGCTGAGGAAGAGTTCTCCAAGAGCTAAGGAAGAGTTCTCCAAGAGCTGAAGAAGAGTTCCCCAAGAGCTAACAAAGGATTTTTGAAAATGCCTAGAGAGGATGGAAGTTCGTCATGGTGCGATGGGTACTCTTATTTTATCACATTCATATAAATAGAATTTTGATGTGGACATTGATATTTTCCTTTTCAGTTAAAATAAATCTATTTGTCGTTTTTGAACGTTTATTCGGAATCGAATAGAAATTATCTTGCAAAAGAAACCCTCAAAGGCCTCTTCTCATACAGAGAAGGCACGAGCATTGATCGCCACGCTTCTTCAAGACGGGTTGGCGATTTCAGAGTTATATAAACTATAGAGTCCAGGTTTCCTCACGATGTTTTCCTTCACCGAAGAAAACCACCGGGATTGTCTTAAAATATCAACGACTGTTCAGTGGTTCAGTGGTTGCAAGCGTGACAGCTGAAAGGCTGTTGGTTCGACGGCTCAATCCCCGCCGATTGGTCACATCATGTGACCAGAGGACTGAGTCGTTCTTTGGCATTAAACGTGGCAATGCTGTCAGGCTTCTGGGCACGTTTCCAGATGTCAGCGATGTGGTGGAGTAGTGTGTGTTGTTGTTTAGTTATTCATTTAATTTAGTATCTAGTGTAAACAGTTAGTTATCTATGCATACAATAAAGCAAGTTAGTTATAGCGGTCTTTATAATGTTAAACTTTTATTTAAGAGCAAACAAAATCTGAACATCCTATATTGATCAATCAAGTTAGCTAGGTACGGCCTTCAAACAAAATACGGGCAAGTGACCACATCGCCAATATTGTTACAGCTATAAAACTATATTATGTCTACTAACGTTACGATCATAGGAAACTATTAAGTTGTTGTTTGTGGAGGATAACTATGAGTGTAACTATTGTTCATGATAATCTGTGAGTCAGGGTTAGTAAATACACTAGTTTATTAACACATCAAATAGGTAATTTAGTATTAGTGTTCCGAGACGATTGTGTTAACTTTATTAGTGTTCCGAGACGATTGTGTTAACTTTATTAGTGTTCCGAGACGATTGTGTTAACTTTATTAGTGTTCCGAGACGATTGTGTTAACTTTATTAGCCTATAATGTTCCCACTGCTGGGACATAGACCTACTGAGCGGGGAGCGGGGGGTGTGGGGAGGTCACGCTATCACGCCTGTATCCCCGAAGGGTTAGGCAGAGGTGTACCTATAGTTCACTCACATTTTGCCAGTTATGTTTGAGTCCCATGTAACGGGAAGCGAGACTATTGACATCAACCGGGCATAGATCCAGACTCCGGGCTGCTGCTGAGAAATTCCAGATAGATAAACCCAATAACACTTTGCTCAAAGCAGTAATCGAACTCAGGACCTCTTGACCAGCCACATAATGTCTTCGATTTTTTGGTACTAGGACATGTCGCGTTTCTGATGAAATTTTCCTCCACCGTTTTAGAGTACCTAGTGGTGATGATATAAATTGTACAATTTACCTTCATATCTGTCTGGCTTAACTCGTACCTCGTAAGACGAGGCTGGTAAAGATGGGCTACCTCTCCTATAAGACATCTTACTTCTTGACAGTCATAGTGTCCTGCTGTCATTGAGCCAATGTATCTGCAGTTGGCGCAGTATCTCCTCGTCTTCGCACATCTCTATTAGCTGACTTCCTCGTTATCCACTCACACGACCGGGTTTTTCATGACGCGCTCATGACCGCTCCCGAACACGCGGTCCTGGATTCGATGCCCGGGTCGAGCAAAATGTTATTGGGTTTTTTCATCTTAATAACATTTCCACCCAATAATAAATCCAAACTCCGTGCTGCTGCACGGATTCTGGATTTGTGCTCGGTTGATCGCGACAGGCTCATGTCCTATTACATGGAACCTAAAGATAACTGGTGAAATGTGGATGTACTCTAAGTTCACCTCTGCCTAGCCCTCCGGAGGCTACAGGCGTGATGTTACGTCATATTTATCTCCTTCTTCTTCTTTTCCTTCTAGCCTGTTTGTTGATCATCGTCTTTACTTCTATTTTTCATCTAATTTTGTATTGGTCGTGATGGTCTGGTTATAAGGTCTGGCCTCTCGAACACGTGGCGGTGCGTCCGAATCCGAGGAAGCAGCAATTTAACTTTTTCACTTGATTTGTACTTTCTGAGTTTATCTAGGACATCACTGACATCGGTGAAGGAAAACATCGTGAGAAAACCTGGTCTATAGTTTACATAAGTTTAAAATCGCCAACCCGTCTTGAGCAAGTGTGGTGAATAACACTAGTACCTTCTCTGTATGAGAAGAGGCCTCTGCACTGCAGTGGGACAGGCTGATAAGCCCTTTAATATCTGTTAGGTTCATAAAGTGGGCGCACAGTCGTAGCTACAATGGCACAAATCTCCGCGGTGGTCCCACTCTGCGACTTTTTGCTTCGTTAGCCGCGTCTGGTCTAGCCAGCGCCAGACACACATTCCTAACATAACTTGATCCTAACGATCTCATAACTTTGACGAGGGATTCCTAGCTTTTGGCGGTTTGTATGTGACTTAGATAAAAGGGACATAAGAGTATGTTTAGATTTAAGTTTATTGGTAAATAGTTTAGTGTCGGCACTACTGGGTATGTGGGTGGCCCTAGATTATTATCAGTTATAATGACATGATTTAGCGAATACCTAAGTTCTTAGACTAATAACTTAAAGAACCCCATTGATTTGGTGTTTACAAGATCGACTGTCAAGCCACGACACTATAATCCATTCTATTTAATTTTGTAAGTGATTTTTGTTGTAACAATAGTTATTATCATTTGCAATTTTGGTATAAAAACAATAAATTAATAAGCACTTGCAAAAAGTATATTTATGGGCGGCGACAGATAGGACCTTATCGACAAATAAGCGAGATACATAAAATAATTCCTATGAACATAACACTTTACCTTATTAAAAACCAACAAAATAAAAATCAGAGAAAATGTAATTCCTTCCTTAACAATCAAACAATTAAAGGGACGTCTCTCGTTGAAGTCTTTTGTATGAGCGCTCTGCCTTGTGCTTGGAAACTTAAACAAAACTTAACAAGCGCAGAACTTCCTTAGCTTTTATTGTTTTATGTGCGTTAAGTTATGAACGGTGGTTCATAGAGCATGTCTTATGTATTTATTTGTTTAAGCCTGGATTCGATCCTAATTAGGGAAAAGTTATTGGTTTTAGGAATTCCTCAGCAGTAGCAGGTCCAGTTCCAGATTTTTCGGTGTGAGGCATTTAATTACGGGTTGCCACTAAGTGTGGCGCGTGTTTGACCGCATAAGTACCTTTCTATGAAACATCATGTGCTTATAGTTCGCGTGGCGACGTCCCTGCCACCATGCATACCTGTGCCTTCCACTGTGGGCGATACAGCCGAGGATTTATTTCATGTTAAGTTACAAAGTTAGTAGTATCCATCCTTGCTAAAATACTATGCGCGGTAAATAAACTAAATTAATTAATGATAGTTCAAGACAATAAATTATTTATCCTTATTATCTAGTTTAATTAACGATGCACTTAGTACCCATCCAATGAGTTATTGTAATTATGAAGATGTCTTTTGTATTGACGCTAAGTCATCATTTTCATGTAAAGCAGATTTCCTTATGTTTATATGAAAAGGTGTTATTTTTATAAATAATGAATTTATTATCAAAAGCAATTAATCCCTCTGCTCAGCAGTGGAACAAGCTGTGCTTACAGTTATAATGATAATTTAAAACTAACATACCATTACGCTTGTATTCCATTTCACTTCAAATAATCTTTGTGGTTAGAATTTATCAATAGAAACAATAATTAGGGACGCAATCGGGCTAAATTTTAAATAAGACATAGGAAGAACGCCCCGAGAGTGAAGGCGTTCAGTTGAGTCCCATATAATAGGGGGCGAGCCTATAGCCATCAACCGGGCACACACCCAGACTCCGGACTGATACTGAGAAATTCTTGATAGTGAAAATAATTTCTCCATTTCGATAAAAATAGAAGGCGAGCCTATTACTATCAAAATCTAGATGTTGGCTTCTCTGACTTGAGAATCGAACCCAGCACTCTATGCTTATCAGTTGCGTTTGCAACCACTACATCAACGAGGCTAGACTGCCAATATAGACATATTTTTACCCGACTGTGCCACAGCAAAGACAGGAATATGTTTCTCATGCGTTTGTATGTATCTTTGTATATTTGTATGTCTTTATCCCGGAGCGTCCAAACAGCGGGATGGATTTAATAATAGATGTTCATCGACTCGTCTGGGTCTCCCGATGATACGCTAGGTTTTGTTTTTATGAAATCAAAATGGCAGAATTTCAGTTTTTTTTTACAATTTTCTACTTTCTGAATTGAACCCAGACCCACTCGCTAGATAGCCTCACCATACAACCTCTTTACGTACAAGAAGAACAGACCAACGTAAATGAGACTAATGTAGTAATTTAAGGAGTAACCTTAGCCCCAACGAACATTGCCGTAATCAATAACTCGGCCTGGACCGCAATTCAGCCTAGACTGCAACTCAGCCTGGACCGCAACTCAGCCGGGGTGCTAACTCACTGTATATCTGATCTGTGCTACACGCAGCGTAATTACAATATATAAAGGTAACGGGAGATACCGTCAGATAATTTATACGGATATCTAATGCTGGCTGTTCAATTGATGATGCAATTTTATTATTTGTTTTGTTTAATAACTTACCGCTCCGTTTCCTTCCACAGCGTGAAAAGCATTCGGATATCTTACTCCGTATTTTTGCACGCATGATACATACAGATAAAAATCGGACTTATTGAGCAGTTGATGGTGACAACTGCGTCGTAGGTCGCTACTGCTGAACATGAGGCTCCGGGTTCGATTATCAGTGTCGTTGGGTTTTTCTAAAAGGAACTTCTCAGTAGCGGCCCGAGGCCTGGTTGATGGCAATAGGCTCGGCCCTATCACATAACTTCCAAAATTCTTTCATCGAAAAGCCTTCACATTCGGGAAATACAAACGAGATGTTATGACAGATATGTGAACGAGCGAGATGTAAAAGCCAATGGAACTTCATTCAGTCTTACATCACCGAATGTCATCATTATCATTCAACATCATCGCCACAACGACCGGCCCTGAGCTTCCCGCATCCAGCGGATATCCACGACCTTCACGGTAGAACTATTCAGCCCCATTGGCAATCCGTTCTGCGAGGAATGACTTCTGTTTGAAAATTCTTCGGGAATATTATTTCTCACGAATGTAATGGTGTGTCTGTATCGTATTTAATCTGTGTTACTTACCGCTCAGGAATCATGAAAACTACCTATCATTTTTGTACTAACACTATTGCGCGTACGCAGCTATCGGGAGTGTATTGAAAAGGTATCGGGAGTGTCTCGCCAATGAAGGTATGTGCATTGTCATCTACTATCCTGTAGCCAGGGGTGCTGCAACTGGGGATTTCTAGCAAGGACGTCACAGAGCATGTCGACCTTTTGGTGAGGGGTTAGGGTTGTCACTGTATTGTCAAATTTCGTCATCAATTGCACAATCCCCCTGCATAAGATTTTCATATTAGATTACTGACTTGTTAATACTTATTATGCTATTCAAAGATATTATTTTTATTGTGGCTTGAAAAACAAAATTTCAGACATCCTTTAATGTAGTTTTAGTACCTACGCTTGCAAAAGTCTACATCGATTTCTAAATCAAAACCACTAGGTGTTCAGTTTTTTAACTGCCATAGCGATCCATGTTCACAAAATTACCCTGTAACATAGATCATGTAGAACGTTTTGCTAAGGGCGAATTTCACCAATGAAATTAAAAGCGATCAGCACATCTAGACCGTGATTAAGAACTGTCAGTGTCAATATTCCCACAGCAATGATGAAACTGACAGCTTTTCAACGCGGTTCAGATGTGCTGATCGCGTTTACCTTCATTGGTGAAATTCGCTCTAAGACTATCTCCGACAAAAAAATCGTAGATATTTTCTAATCTATGATGATCCACACCCCTATCCCTAAAATACCGTTAGCATCAACACACGGATTCTGTTTCAGCCGCAAACCACAGCTTTCCCTAATATCGTGTACCGACAGCAAAACAACCACTTTATAATGCAGCGATTGTTAGACTTTCATTAACTTGTTCTTATTTGAATAAAACGCTACATATTCGTATTGGACTTTACCTTATTTGAACTTGAAGAAATTTTACTTTAATAAGATGTCAACACTGTTTTGCTCGATATGCGGAAAATAGGCAATAGCATTATATCAGTTATAGCTTTCTTGAGAGTGAAGCCAAATATGTATAGATAATAATAAATGTGATTTAATGGGAATGCCTATTGGTGTTATGGTGCCCATATTGCTAGTAATCTTTGAAAACCTGACTTAAGTGTTTCAGCGAAAATAAAGATTAGGTATACAATGACATGTCAGAATATATTATTATTGACTACATTATTTATTTATTTATTTATAATAAGCACACCAACAGCACAGTCACTTAACATTCAAATTAATAATATCATCTAAAATTAGGATTTCAGTAGCCATGCAAATAAAAAGTACCTATGCATAACATCCAACTTATTAAAAAAATATAGAAACAAATGAGAACATTCAAAAGTGTGTCTAGTAGATCTTCTAGAACACTACAAAAATAAACTTATTTGAGCTACATAGATGTGCACTCTTCACACTGTCTAAATAGGGAACGTCTGTATGAAGAAAAACTTATGGAGAAAATATCAATAGGAAAATCGGCCTACCCCTTCAGTAAATATTGGTCTTGAAATATCAGGTCATAACAAACAGTCATGCCAGTACTTACCATGAAAAACTGCCCTCTGTTCCAAAGACCCTTGTGTGTTAAACGAAAGTCATCAACAAAATTGTCACCTAATTTATACTCCGACGATACCTAATCACAATAATGTGAAATTGTACACAAAGTAACTGAACACGCCTCCCACCCCGCACCGCACTGCACCCCCTCTCTCGTCCTGAGCCTAGGAGTTAGATGCCTTGTAGTATTGTCTGTTCCAAAATTATCTGATGAAAGTATAAACAAACCCTGTTCAGGTTAAATTGTTCCGCAATGACTCACTAAACGAAATTACTAACACATTTACCTATTGTATAAAAAAGATCTCAACTTTATGTGTCACCACTTTCCAAAAAATATTGTTTAAATAACACTGTTAAATTGTAATTAAAAACGATAGACGCAAATTAAGGTTATAAAATTAACTTCTTTCGACTTCGACTTAAGTATCTATTTAATTATTCAAATCTGCATTTGTAAGCGATTCTATAAATTGGCATCCACAGGTACTTATTTTACATTTTCTGATCCATTTATTTACATTTTCATCAGATGCTTTAGGAGCAGGTCATAATGATTGCCTACAAGTTCCACATAAAATATCATTAAGACTAATTAATGCTTCATTAAGAGAACATTCCTAGTTGTGCTAGGTTAAGGATCAGGTTTACATGGGCGCTGAACTTGGAGGAGAGGATATTTTATAATATCCACTATCATTTGTATCAGATTAGTAGATAACCATTGATTGAAAACACGAAGATGAAGTTGTATATTGTTATATAGGTGCATTATTCATAATGGGGATTGTCCAAAATTTCTAACCATTAGATTTTATTTTATTTTTTGAAAATTTAGAGCATTGTGAGAAACTAATTTGAATATTTTGATGGTTGGCTCAATAGTAATTTTTTTATAAATATTTAAAAATGTTAAGGTAGGTTACGTCATCAGTGGCACTAAAGATTAAGTGCTGTTGCCTGACTAGTACAGAAATAAAAAATTTCAATCTGTCAACACAACGTCATCCACACCTATCAAAGTGTCAAAGTATCAATCTATTAAAAATTTTCATTCCATAGCGTTTCATTCCATTTTTTTTGTATTCCATAGCTCTTCCGATATATTAAATATTGTCGATTGTTGAAACAATGTAATCAGATTTATAAACGAGATGAATAAGAGGCAAGTCGGAATGTTTAAATTTAATATACGTTTGACATATTATAATTTTACACTTGACACTGACGGATTGTAGACAATACTTGCCACTTACTTTTTATTTTATTTTTGAGGTAACGATACTAAACTGTACGGTCGTAGGTGACGTAATTTGAAGGGCACAGAAGGTTAATCGTATTTTATCAAAAATATCAATAAATATTAATAATATTTTTCGTTAATTAATTAGTCCATAATGATTAGTAACACTATTCCTCGAAATGGTTTTTCAATTACAACATTTAAAAAAAAAATGAACAATGCCCATTGCATTTTTTTTTTTGTGTCAGTGGTAGCCCAGTGGTAAAAGCCGCGACTTACGAGTCGTAGGTGGTAGGTTCGATTCCAGGCAGGCATGTTGCTTTGTGTACATTATTTCATCATCACTGCTCATAAAACGGTGAAGAAAAACATCGTGAGAAAACCGACTTATATAATTATAAATCATTTTTTTAAATGTATTTTCAGGCATAACTCCGTCATTAGACGGATTTGCAAAATTATTTTTGTTCGAAAGAGGTTTATTCCGAAATTGTTCCATTTAAATTTCGTAAAGATTTGATGATGAGTTTCGGAGACAAGACAACGGAACTCTTCAATAAATGCCAGCAAATCAACCGCGATTGCTGCTATCGTACCAACGTCTGCATTGTTTACGCAATCACACAACATAACATCACGCCTGTACCCTCTAAAAGGATACTCAGATGTGTTCAGTATACCACGGTATACCCACATTTCTGTAAAAGTTGTTATTAGGGTACCTCTAATCTTGCAAGGAAATTCGGGCATAACTTTTTTGTTTATGAATTTATTTAAAAAACCGGCCAAGTACGTGTCGGACCACGCACAATGAAGGGTTCCGTAGTTGAAATGAATTTATCCCAAGAACAAACTTAACATTGTATTTGAAAAACATGTTCTCCCATACATTCCAACTGAAAATGTAAGTTTGTACGCACAATATTGAGAAATTTACCATGTTGTTTCAAGATCATAGACTTCTTATAAATTTTCCTGTAATCTATAGGTATAGAACTATTTTCTGTATTTTTTGAAAATTTTAGGCTCAGTAGTTTCGGAGATAAGGGGGGGGGGGGGGGGAATATTAAATTTCCGTCTATTGTCTTAAATAACTTTAATACAATTTTTTTGAATTATGAAAAAAATATATTTGAGATCCTCACGGTAAGCCCTTTCATTTTCATTGATGTGTCATACGATACAGATAGTGAAACTTTTTTTTTTAAGTTGTCTATTTACCCCTCAAAAATGACTCCCAGTTTTCAAAACTCATTTATTTACTTTACACGTCTGTGTTTGGGTCACAGAGATTCATATGTGTACCAAATTTCAACTTAATCGGTCCATAAGATTCGGAGCAAATTGGCTGTGACAGACGGACAGACAGACAGACAGACACACGAGTGATCCTATAAGGGTTCCGTTTTTTCCTTTTGAGGTACGGAACCCTAAAAAAGGAGGAGGTTCTCAATTAGTTCAGTGAAAACTTCTTTAGCGGCGTTGTACACTTTTTTGTAATGGGTAAAAAAATATTAACTCGCGTCAGGACACGTGATCCGATCCTGATCGAAAATTCGTAAGACGGATGGAGAGTAGACCTAGACAGCCGGCGCGGCGTAGGAGAGGAAGTATCCCCCTCTCTTTCTACGGCGCGGCGAAGTTGATTTTTCTTAGAGATAAACTTTTTAATGTAATATAAATTGTCATGTTTGTGTACGATATCGCAATAAATAAATATTGTATTCTACCACATAAATGATACGTACTTTTATACTGATAATTAAGGCAATTCGTGCAAAATTATTCCCTAACCATTCCAAAATATAAAAAATGCACAACGTTAATATTCAAGTTTTCATTTCTGCCGGCACTCCCGGAGTGCAACCCGTCGTTTTTTTTAAAATGTATTTTCGGGCATAACTCTGCCCGGATTTGCAAAATTCTCTAATTTCTTCATGGATAAGGTATGAATTTTATTTCTTTTTTATATAAATAAACCTAATGAGAAAACAATCGTCACTAGATCCATCATAGATCTGTCCAATGGATCTTCTGAGATTGAACGGATTCGGGGGTGGTCCCATATAAATTTTATTAACTTTGCTTGGGTAGTTTTTGAGTTATTAAATAGCTTCAATATTTTTTTTTTCGACTTAGTGTACATTGATGATGTTTTAATAGCTTCCTGTCACTGATATTTACATAGCAAGTATATGAATTTTTGTGGGATAGAGTACAACTAAAAAGTAAAAACTTTTTTACAAAATAGTTGTTTTTTTTTTTTGTAAAAAAGTTTACATTTTAATTTTTTTTTGGTTTATATAATGTCAAATTTTAGACTCTCTTTGCCGTTCCTCAACTATGTTGGCGTCAGCTTCCAGTTTAACAGGATGCAGCTGAATACGAGTATTTTACATGGAGCGACTTTCTATCTGGTCTCCACAACCCAGTTACTGGGTAACACATTACCCCTTGGTAAGACTAGTTGTCAAATTAACGTGCCTAGGAATGGGATTGGTAATCGCATAATTACTAATATTTTGATCAAAATGCTGCAGCTTTTATATTTATTTATCTCAGACAAAACATCAGTAAGTATTAAATCCATGAATCAACCCTATATACCGTGTAGCAGCTTCTGTTAAATCAAGTCTCGTGTACAATGATCTGACAAATTGTGACAAATATAGCGTCCGTGAGCACCGGCACTATGATGGACGAAAGGGAACTCACTCGATGGCGTATTGTTGTAGAGCAAGCCGGCAGGACCGACTTGTAGAGAGAGCCGGCAGGGCCGACTAACATTTCTCATTGATCGATACATGAATCTTGATTCCAATCCGACATATATGGTACAGATCTAGTTCTAAATCGAGATTCATGTTATGTATGTATGTTTAGATATCGATCGAACCCATCGCGTTTGCGGAGTTTAGATAGCCAATATAAAATAACCCTGTGTAGTAGCATAGTCTGAGGAAACGACTCACTCCGTCTAGCCGTTTGTGAAACTGTGACCTACACAATGAGTGATCAATTGAACGGTTCCAGCAAGTCTTTATCGTTACATCGACGAGCACACTGAGTGGGTTAACGACGATCGGTTTAATTGTGAATGTATTGCGGTGTACCGGCGCCAATGAAATGGTCCGTCATTAAATGTACTGCATTTTACCAATGCCAATAAAATCTGTTTCCGTTTAGAATGTTACAGCACAAGTGAGAATTGGTAGTTTGGGAAACAACTAAGAAGTGCAGAATGTTTTTGGAGGGAAAACAAGCAGACTGCACTCCCGATGGCATGTGGACATCTGCAATACCAGAAGCATCGCAGTTGCATTGTCATCCGAAGGGCAAAGACAACAGATATCTCATGTGCCTCTATTTATGTCGTCGGTAGTTTGTATGATTCGTCACTATACAAACGGAGCTGTCCGTTTCGCTCTCGGTCGCTGGTTTGTAACATGCCGAATGCAAATTGATGAGGCTTTTGATCGTGTTCATTTCGCCAAGAGTCACACAGTAATGCTTGTCAGTGGACACTTCTCCGGACAAGTTTGTCACAAAGAAGTTAGGGCCCTTTATGACATAAGTTTTTCTTGCCGTGAAAAAACTACGGTTTATTCGCCGTGTGGACGCACGGTCTTCAGTGTTGTATGGATCACTATGGGAGCTTTTTGACAAACCCGTTTTTCTACGGCGCGGTTTATACACCGTACCGTAAAGAACCGTTGTACAAAGTGCCTTACTGTTACTAAAATAAATGAATCCTACCTTAGACAGATCATAGATCGGAATTTGCTTGAAATTACCTATAATTACCTTATACTGTAACAGATATTACTATTGACTGTAGAGGTCATGTTCGCGTATTTACCTATATACTTATTTAATCGTTATTATAATTATCTCCATGTCCGGCCCCCTTGATATTTTATTATCACTGAGAAAGCTTGAATAATTATTATTGTAATTAATTTGTTTAATTACTTATGTATATCGACTATAATAATTATGTGACCGCAAGGGTAAGGTCACCAAAGCTGTATGTTTATTTATTTACCGATGCAGCAAGACATTGTCTATCTAGGGAGATGTAAAGACAAAGCATGGTGAATATTTGCATTAAGTACGTGCTGTAAGCATTATGACCAAAATTAAATGATTTACAACACTGAAAAAGTAATGTGTTTTAGTATAATGTCAAAAGATTGACAGCTGTCTTCTGTGACTGAAGAGGAAGAAAAAAGTTAGCCGCGAGCCTACGAGCACTTGATTTTGATCATTAATAAGAAAAACTATTGGACATTTTATAATACAGTCTGAATAAACGATTAAAATGGAAAACGAACTAAGACTTTATTTTCAGTGGTAATACCACAGTTCTTCACAAAAATTTTAAAATTGCCTCTTTGAATGGCAATGCTAATTATTTGGCCAAAGAACGACCCAGCCCTCTGGTCACGTGAAGTGTCGACCAGCTGGCGAGAAATTTCCTTAAAAAGGAGACGCACGCGTTTCGACCTCAAACGGCTCAAAGCTGTAGTTGCCCATAAGGTTACAGTATTTGCGCCGCTTGAGGGTCTCAGCAGCCGCAGCAGCGGCACCAGCACAGCCCGCCGTGCTAGGACCATGAGATGGGCCAAGGGTATCGACACACGTTGCGTCCCACACCTGAGGACTACCCACCTTTCAAGGCAACAACGTCATGCCGCCTGGTCTCTTCTCATCGTCACGTACCAAGCCGTTTGGTTCTAACACCACTGGTACGCCGGCGCGGCGGTGACAAGGGCTCGACGAATAATTTCGTTGATGCTGGCGTGACCGCGTGACGTGCTATGCGATTAAAGTAAGTTAGCGTTCTGCAGTCAGCCTCGCTCCCAAACTTCTTGTACGCCTATTGTTCTCTTGCAAAGGTCGTGACAATAAGTTCTATAAAAGCCTGTATTCGAACCTTCGACCTTATACACCTTTACAGTTGGACTAGCGCCAGTTTAATAAGCAACCCTTAATTTAAGACCTGCTGACAGCCAGCGCCTTAGGCGCAGTCTAATAAACTATTTCCTATACATTTAAATATTTTACAACGTAAATAAACTGCGCCCACGCATGCATTTATTTTTCATCAAGTGTAGCAATAATGAGATCGAATTGACATGGGTTTACAAAAACCTGACAAGTGCAAGTGGGACTCGCGGAAAAAGGGTCCCGTATCCGTATCCGACCGATTTATTTGTTATTTGCGGTGCAAACAAAGGTGTGAGAACATCAGAAGGCCAAGTCTTGTACTCAGTCTCGCTCTCTCACTCTCGGCGACAATCAATGTCAGCAACTCCTTAAAAATGTATGATTTAAAAGATTGAACTTACATGTAAAATGCGAACGTTCTTAAAAATACGGAACTTGTTCTGCTGATCTAGTTGGTGCCTATAAATATTACTGTTCTCAAGATAAAGCTAAAACAAAAAACCGTTCGGTTCTGTAGGGATGAATCTTTACGCAAGCACAGTGTTGATTTCATCGGCACCAAAATAAAGTAGGTATTTTATACTAGATGCTTCTCAAAACTTCGAAACTGACAAATAAAATGATTTCTGCGATTCCTTCTCAAAACCTACACGACATAAATCTTCTTCAGTATCCTTTTGATGGTAAGTGTGTCTAAGTTGCACCAATTTTTTTTTTCTTAGTTCCTTTTTTTATGTAAAAAGTACATAAGAGCCAGACAAACGGGGTGCACTTGTTGGCTTAATAAAGACCATCATTCTCTTGCCCTTATACCTATTTATTTGTGGTCGGTGCAACATGTCTTCTACTTCCATACTTCTCTATTAGTCGTCATCTCGTGAGAAAGAATATGTATCTAGAAAGGATTACCCCCTTTATATATTCTTTCTCACAGTCCATTCATCGTTTCTGTGGTCTTCCCCTACTCTCATAGCCGTCCACATTCATACTCATAACTTTCCCCCATTCCGAGGCTTAGTAAGTGGTACACATAAATGTCGCACTGTATTTATGTGTGTGGTCGATTGGATATGGAACCCTAAAAAGCATAGTTATGCCCCGCGGCGTCTCTCGCTCATTACCGCGTCATTACTGTGTCATTGCGTCCGTCTGTCTGACTGTGCACGCCATGGGAAGCATGTTATAATGTGGCATAATCATACATATATTATGGTTGTGGCGGACAGGTTACGTTTATTATGTTTGTGGTTCCGTTTGTACAGTCTGGGAAACAGATTGTAAAGCAAATTCTCTGTAAACTTTCATGTGATTTTGTGTCATGAATCTTGTGTGTATCCAATAAAGATTATTATTAAACTTAACGTGAACGTATTCAAATCACAACTGCCAATGTCACACAGTAGTATGAAAAGGCTGTTATGCAGAAACTACGGAATTTGTTAATTTTATAAACACTGCTTTTCTCCGGCAGTACATTTTCTGTAGTTGGCATATTAAAAACTGACATAATTGTGTCAGTTACTCTATTTAAGGCACACCAGGACAAAAAGAAATAACTTCTTGTTTGAATTTGTAATTTTTCAGTTGTAGACACAGCTGTTTTGTCGGTGTGGGCGGTCCGTTATTATTTTTCAGTTAATCCATATTTAATTTTTTTGTGTTTCATTGTGATTATATTATTAAAGTTATTTAAGAACTTACGGCTACGTAGGCATTACGAATATACGACAAGGCAAAAAAGGTTTGCCACGAACTACCATATTAGGCCAAGAGATTAATAGGGTGTGAAAGAAAAAGATAAAGTTTTATAAAGACCTATTAATCGAACAATGCATCTGTATCCATCAGTTTCTTATCTGAAACATTTATCTTAAACGTGTTAAGAAGGTTTCTATATAGGGGATGCAGGACGTAAGTCAGATCAACTTTAATATCTTTTACGCCCTTTTATCTCCGCGCAAACAATTTATTTGTTTTAAAAAGGACAAGTTTAAAGAATTTGTCGGCTGCACAAAAAACTGTCCCTTTCGTTTCACGCCAGTTATCGAGACATATAAACGTTTGGACCAATTAGTTAGTTAACTAATAGTGCTGTCCCAACAAAGGGACGAGTAAGTGACAGATGTCATCGATGCAACTGCAGATAGGGCTGTGCTGAACTGAGATAACCATAGTCCAGTGTACAGTTTATTTTTCAATTCAACCATTTTTTTGGGTGTTGTTAACGAGGTATCGTCACTGATTATGTGATGTAAATTTTTGTGTGTCAAAAAGCGTAGGAAGTGGGTGCTTGTTTTTTATTCAATGAAACCTTTTCTGAATACTGTTTAACAAGAATGATAAGTGAGTACATCGTTCCATTGGAATCCTCCGAAGGATATACTTCGTTCCATTGGAATCCTCCGTAGTACACTTCGTTCCATTGCATGCAAGTAGCCACAGATTGTGTTCCTTACAACAGGAACCAGCGACGTGGTAGGTCCAGAAGGAGGCGTAGTGAGTTGGAATGTAATTGCAAAAGAGAGAGAAAAATAGAAAGACAGAATTAAATAGAAAGACAGAATTGCCCTCCAGTGCGACACAGCAGGCTCATAATAAAAATAGAGATAGGTCTTGATTCCGGTAGTCAAGTTCACCTTATTACAATAAACATTTTTTATTATTTTTTATTTATCCTTTTCCGACTTTATATTGATGGATTACAGCCATCAAATACTAACCTACAAATTAATTAAAGATAATAAAAGTTTTTAATGTCAAGCTACTAAATATTTATAAGGAGAGGAAAAATTCTGATTTAATTGTAACTGTTAACAATAATATAAGAAATAAGCGATTGTTATGGCTCGGCGCAGGCGGTAAATCAAGGAGGTTTTACAACTAACATTATATTGCCGTACAATTAGCAAGTTTAATGCGTCTGCGCATGGCAGGACTTGTCGGCTTGTTTTGGACACATGTGCCAGTTTTTGTAAAAGTGCCACTGAACTTTATTTGGAGTTGGTAACAATAATATTATAATGGTGATTCTTGACAAAGCGGTCGCGCATGACGAGAACCTTGTGATAGCTGAGAAAGATAAGTACCTTGACCAGGGCCACAATTCTGTATGGTAATTATTATTCCCCGAAGAATAATCCCGCGTTATCTCTTACCCCGTGCAAATCACGTAACGGTTGTCAAGCGTAGTATTTTGACAGTTCGAACCACGCCACCTTCGCGTTTTTTCGCGCGGTTTCGTTCATTGTATCATAGAGAAAACGTTATTAGCATATGTCGCGAATAGCTGAGGAGTTGACGTGGTTTCGAAGTAAGGAATCTTTATGGGGTCATAGTGACCACTATTTTTTATATTTCAATTTTTTTTTAAATAGCGCCTCGTGTGATAATAGTATCACATGAGTGTTTTCACTCCTAATTATGTACAGTTGTATACAAGACTTTATCTACACCCATGATATGAATCCTCTATAAAAGGTTCTGAAGCAGTTTTTTGCAATACTAAAATCGAAGAAAAATGGCGGCCGGCGGGGTACCACGTGAATTCGATTAACCTGTAAGTTCTTTTTTTAAATTATGGCTCTCTGGTAGTGAAACGTATGTAATGTAGTAATAAACAAAATATTAAATGGTAATATGAATCTGGTGTGTGAGATAGGTACCTATACGTACCTATGTATGATTCATTAAAATTAGGTAAGTACTATAAATATCTCTAAGGTCAATGTTATTACCATTTTATCAGATTACATTATAAAATGTCAAACATTTAAAACTAAGTGGCAGGTTTAGTAAAAAGTTTGTTAAATTTGATATTTATTTTCACACAAAGCCATTGATTTATTGAGAATAGAATAACATAAAGATCAGCTAATAGTAGCCAAGAATAGTTTGCTGTAATGTAAAGATAAACTATGTAGTTAGCAAATTTTATTTTGTGATAAGTAGTTGGACATAGAGGCTCTTTTAATAAAAGTCTATACACTGCATTTCATTTACAAAATTAAAGGGGTTTAAAAGTAAATCAGAGGGGTAATTCTCGCTATTAAGAACACTCACAGTCTGATCTGTTTCAATCTGCCAGAAATATGTACCTACCTCTAAAATCCCTAAATGTTTGACAAGTTTTTGACATTGATTGTCGCTGAGATGAGATTGCGACTCGATTTTGAACGTTTTTAATTACGCTTCTCATTAACCTCACCTGTGTCACAAAGTATCCAAGCTTGTAGAAATTATACCAAAATAATGTTGGTCGAAGTAAATTACGAAATAAATGTCAAACTCAACGTTAGCTACCACAGTGGACATAATCTTTACTGTAAGGCTAACTTACAAATAACTCAATCTGACTTTGTAGGCAGTCATAATTTTGTCACATTTGCGGCCAGGTGGTTGGTACAGCCCTAATATGGTTTGATACTATTGTTACCGTGCACTTTACTCTAAAGTTAGGGTTGTCAATTTTTTTTTGTATTTTTTTGAGAAAACATTATAATAATATATTAAAGTCTTTAAATAATAACAGTCTTAAATGCATGGCGAGCGCATGCATTTCGCACGCGTAAGTACCTAGACGAAGATATGCAAATGATGCGAGAGTATGCGTCTTTCACAGCATGGGACAAGCTCATTAGTGTAGATATGTATTTCTGTGCTACTATCTACACCACTAATAATATTGATAATTTAAAAAATGCGAATATTACACAAACTCCACTTACATGGCTGAAGAATTCTAATGTCATGATAACGAATCAGCTCAAATGTTAATGAATGTTAATGATGAATGACAATGAGAGTAGGAAGAAGGATAATGTTACTGTAAACAGTTTTAAGTTAGTTTATTAGTTAGTTGGCTTTTCGTTTTTAATTAATTTAAATAAAATCTTTTGACATATTAAGTCAAAAAGCCTTAATCTCCAGTAGTTGCCGCCCCTGTCTGCGTCAGGGGCGCCGCGCTCGCTCCGGTAGCGATCCGTCAGCCACTTTACTGCCTCAGATATGAATTCAGACGTGTTTATAGCTTTCGACGCGACACTCGGCTAATTCGCCGTTAAAAGGTGAACACTTTTTATTACTAGAATGTGGAGTTTTTTGTTGAGGTTAAGGAGAGGACTTGATATATGGAAGATAGCGGTTTTGATGCAAATTGAGAATTTTAAAGATGTTTAATTTTATCCCAATTCTTAATACCAGTAACTGTTAAGGGCATTGAAGAACGGTGGATGGAATGTCATAATTGTTCAGAGATTTTTTTCAAATAATTATTATTTTTATCCAGTATAGCTAAGTATTCATAACCATTCGACAGGTTGTCGAATTGAAATATGTCACATTTTAAATTACTAATTTGCGTAGTCTTCCTTACAAAATAGCTGCCAAAATTTTCGGGTTTTGACTTACAGCCTTAAGAGATAACCGTTCAGCCTCAGAATGTCCCTTTCTTAAAATGTCCCTTGGTTTCAAATAGTACCTTTCCAGAAATGTCCCCTACCCATAATGTCCATTTCCCAGAATGTTCCTTTCCCAAAACCATAACATTGATTGATGTTCGATTCGGCACGGAAGCGTAACGAACGGTTGTGAACAGTTATGCAGAAGGGAACACCTAGAAACAACGTGATAGGAGTAGCATGAGTAGGTATTAGTATTACTGCCATTTTGCTCTTGTGTGCTTCACTTATGAAACTAATATAGACCCACGAAATTAAACACATCTTTATACATAAATCGAAACTGTCTCCTTAATACTATTAAAATCGCAGACATAAAATGAAGACAGCCAAGTTAATCCATTGACTTTAAAGGCAGGCAATTTATAACTAAACATGACCAGTCGCACGTTTGTTACCGTGCTACTAAAAAGGGTAATCGCATTACCGTCTGCGTTAAGGTTAAAAGTTAACGTTACGTTTGGGTTTACGTTACGTTTTAATTTTAAAAGGTGTTTAGCCTTTAAAGTAATGTAAGTTGAAAGGTTGATGACCTGTTAGACTTTGATTGATTTGTACAAGTGACTGAATCGTTAATTTAACACGAATTTTATAGGTATGGTCAACAGAATATACGATTAGCGATGTAGATTATAAATAAATAAAAAAACATGCAAATTCACTCTGGTGTCCTGTGACGCATTCGTAGAAGATTGCTTCGGATGCGTAAGATAAGTGTTGCAATTCGTAAAAAAAAATTGATGAAATATGTAGTAAAATCAAGATTTTTTCTTATAAAAAACTAGCTTGTTTTTATATTTTTTAACCGACTTCCAAAAAGGAGGAGGTTATTATGTTCGACTTTATCTATGTTTTTTTTTATATGTGTGTTTACCGATTTCTCCGTCGATTGTGGACTTTTCTTATTTTTTGTTTGAAAGGGTACACTCTCGAGATGGTCCCATTGCCACCAAGTCACAATTTGATGA
This sequence comes from Gortyna flavago, assembly GCA_963669345.1. Taxonomy (NCBI): domain Eukaryota; kingdom Metazoa; phylum Arthropoda; class Insecta; order Lepidoptera; family Noctuidae; genus Gortyna; species Gortyna flavago. The sequence goes on from OY770149.1 coordinate 378,620, forward strand.
AGGGATCCCATTAAAATCGAGGGAAATCCTCAAATGTTGTAGTGTGTTAGTTGACCTCTCTCAAATCAAACGAAACCTATTAATGATCCAGGTGTTGAGTCTTACAGTCATCACTTAATGCTACCGAGCTGACGATGGTAGCCACGGCAGTCCATAACTGTTAGGAGTTAGGAGATGCGGCAATATGTTGACAGAAACTACTTAGCAGTTCTTGGACAGACGTGGACTTGTAAGACAATCGTATTCAGCATTCCATTTCTCGTAATGATGTAACGGGACGAGCAGGTCCCGCATCTGATGATGGTAAGGGCTTGTAATTGTCGAAAGAGCTTGTAATAGGCCTAATCGAATAAGAGTATTTGACTTTGACTTATCATCAGCTCAGCAGCATGAAGTGATGACTCTCAGACAGACAACACCTGAACTGAAATTTCACCCTCACCCCATTCACCCTCTTAGGGGTGAAATTTCGAAAAACCTTTTCTTAGTGGATACCTAGGTACTCTTCACAAAGAACACACCCTCAAAATGTCATGTCTCTAGGACCAGCGGTTTAGGCTGTGCGTTGATATATCAATCAGTCAGGACTTTGAATTTTATATAGGTAACAATCCCCCTTTAGGTAGTAGTTTAGAAAAACTAAAAATGCCAGACTTCATAATTTACTTAGATAAGTATTCGGCCAAGTTTCAAGTTTATTAACTCAAGGAATAAGATTTTTCATACAAACTTTCATCCCCTATTTAAATCCCTTATGGGAGTATCGTTCGTTATTCTTGTCTACATTATAAAGGGAACCTCTATGTCAGTCAGTAAACGCAAACGTGGAACCAGCGACACCGACTTTCGAAATGAAAGTTATTTTTGACTTTGTAGTGTTTTTTTTTTGGAAGTCGGTTGTTATTTTTGTAAAAAAGTATTTTTAAAGCCTTTGTTTTGTCTCGCTGCTCTTTTTTATTACAAAATGAGCCTGCTATTGACCTCGATCTGGAAAGATCTAGCTACTTTTCCAACCCAAACTTTACGAAATTGTTTTAGAATATTACATGGGACTTATTATAACTATGACTTATGAGTCAACAACACAACGAGGTGTTTTAGCTAATGAAAGGTCACCCGCTGGCCGCTCCTCTTATCGCTCCGCTTTTGTCCACATCGCTGCCTAATACTTCAACGTGTGCGTATGCGACTGCCTCAGCGCCAAACTGATTATTTACCTGGCACCACAGAGCTACCAGACAGAACAGATCTCATTTACGTTATAATGGCGCTAGCTGATTCTGTGGTTTTACTTGATTTTAAATAATGAAAACTGAGTGAAATAGATAATTATTTTCGTGATTAATTAGCATGGCATGTATCTGAAGCTAACCACACCATACTTGGGATAATGCTATAATTTTCTTCTTAGCGTGTCAATGGCTTTGCTGAATTTTGGGACAAATACACAAATAGTTAAAAAAATACGCAGCCATTAGGTTCTCACGTGTACAGGCGACAGGCATGCGCAAGAGGGGACGTGAGCATACACACCGGAGTTCTGAGCCTTTCATGATCCCCCACTTGTCTAGGTTGTCCTTGCTGCGGCCTATTTGGGTACCAAGTCGATTTAAAGGTTTTCCAAGTAAGCCACGGTAACATTTGGCCATTATACAAAGTAGGTAGGACAACCTAGATAATGATGGATGAGATGTGTTTGTATAAGAGTTTTCCCGATAGCATCAACCGCGTGAATGGTCACTTCTCTTTAGAACATTTAATTCTTAATGGCCCGCCTTTTAAGCATCAGTATAAACAGGAATGTATTCATTTATTAATCTAGACAGATACGACCGGTTTGGGCGGTGACCCTCAAACTAGGCGATTGCCTGTAGGTATCTTGGAGGTCAGAAACATAGCAATTCTTAAGAGCAGGTATCAACCAAAATAGCCTAACTTCAATATGATTTTTCATGAAATTGATGAGACTTAGGTATAAAATAAAAATAACACGAATAACTACATGATATTTCTAAACTTATTGTGGCAACAAATCACAAAATAGTAAAATTTTCTGTAATAAAAAACATCACGAAGTTACCTCCAATTTTCACGACTTTTCGATTTGTACTTAATATGCTAATGACTACTAGAATGAAAATTTGATGATTAATTTATTAATATAAAGCGACTTAGATTGTGGAAGGATTTTATTTTATTACTTTTATTTGTGGTTTTATTACGACGATAAGCTTATAGCACTTACGACGTTCTTAGTTCGTGGAAGAAATCATCTTCCATCGCACGTTGCGGGAACTTCAAACATATATATGTTTCACAAATCAGTCGCCCCCGCTCTGTTGAGACGAGAGGACTGCGCTCAAATTTTCGGCTGCGCTGCTATTATTTAATTTACGTAAACAATATTTTCGTAATTTATCACTTTGTAGGAAAGACACTGTGAAACAGAAAACATGGAAAAATAACTAAAACCACTCCCGAAACGATTATTAAAAACAATAAGACTTGATAAACTAAACAAATACCGAGGCAAAACTATTAAATAAAAATATTGAAATAATTCAATGTTGATATTTGAAAAGTCAAGATGACATACATTTTATTTGACAAATTTTTGACTGGTATAGTACCACTAGCGCCATTGTTCTGCATTTCGGTTCATTTTCTTGCGGAGAAAATTTGCAACATAGCCAACTAGCGTTCATTTGAAAGTTCGCGCTGGAGATTTTAGACCTTACGGTGATTAACTCAAAATCCAAATTCGTTTTCTTCCACTTTTCTTGACAAACTCCGTATAAGGTTTTAGTAAGTACTATTCCCTAAATCAAGTTGAAACTCGAAATTCAGCGTAAAGGGTATATTATTATTGGAGCATACAAAAGAAATATCGGAAATTAAAAACGTAATGAGTTTATTGTGGACAAAAGTACGAAACGGCACATGAAATATTTCATACAGATAGTGTTCTCATGACTAGCCTTCTTTTTATGGTGAGGATGAGTAAAGGTTGTGACGGATCAACATGTTTGGGATTGTCGGCTTCGCCGATAAAAGAGTTAAGCTCTGAATGGGTGCTAAGTTCTATAGAGTTGAGAGAAAGTCTACAGTTCATATTATAACTTGGCAAGTTGGAAACTTGGAAAGTTTCAACAGTTACAAAAGAGGAACCTAATGAACTTTAGACTTTGGAACCCATTTACATATATGCCATATTGGTAAATCCGACAAACATGTACTTCTTTTGTTCCGAACTTAGCCTCGTTTTCCACAAATGTTTTCGGTGGGGATTTTTTCCTACTCGCACTTCGCGCAGGAAAGGCTTTTATGACACATGCCGTTTGACGTTGCATAATACAGTGCAAAATCCACCATACGAATATCATTTTTTATTTGGGTATCACTGTTGCTAATTTATTGACTTTGCACGATCCTGCAAAGAAAAATCCACGATATACAAATATAATTTTTTTCTTGGTCAACACTGTTTTTCATCAAGATGTGGTGACGTCCAACTTGTAGGTCCTAAACAAAATTTGGTTACATTGGAATTTGAACTTTGTCACATCAACATTGAGTTTCTAGTTCCAAAAAAATACTAAGACATGATTCTTAGATTCTGAATTCAAACTTAGCGTATAGTAAGTATATGCAAAATAAACGGATGTTTTTACTTACTAAAGAATTGCATTGAAAATAAAGGGAATGAACAATGATCATATTTCGATATTGTAATTTGAGAAACCAATACGAGAAAATTAAATAGGGTTGCTCATCACTGCGGTGCGACAAGTTTTCTAAGATTTTTGATAGATATTTTCAATCATCTTTGTCCTTAATATGACCATTACAACGTCGTCATTCTAAAAAGGCTTGATTATATAACTCAAAATAAAAAATCATAAGATAAGCGATGTGATTACATTGGCCTTTATATTGTTAAAAAAACAAATTAGTTGAGTTTGTTTTCATCATGATTTATGATTAGGTGTATGTAATATAATACTTTGATGGAAGTGCTTTTGCTTTTTAGGGTTCCGTACCTCAAAAGGAAAAATCGAAAACCTTAGATACAGGATAACTTCGTTGTCCATCCGTCTGTCCCTTTTTCTCAGGAATACGTATCAAGTTGAAATTGATATCAAATACGGTTTCTTGGAGCTGTAGAAATATCAAACCTCAAAGACGCTGACTTAGAAGCTAGCATAAATTGCCATTCATGTCGCGTGTTTTGAAATTTAAATGCTTGGGTGTACCTTATACGTTTTAATTATTCCCGTTGACCTAGAATAATGAAAATTGGCAAGAAGCAAGGTCTCACAGCATAAATAGGTACAGGAAAATATCCAAAAATCGTTCATTTGTAATTTCATTCGGAATCGAAAATGTATAGGCATTCAACTCGGTTTGCTCTCTAATATAAGATTTTTTTTTTTACTGTATAGTAAAGTTAGTCCTTCAATCCAGAGTTGGAAATTCATAGATAGGCTGTATTACATGTATGTCCGTGAATCTGTTACCAGCATCGGAACAGATTCAGGGACATACAATAATATTGCCCTATCAAGATATCTACTTGCACAGCCTGCTATAATACTTAGGTACATTGAATAGAGCCGTTTCATCTGATTATTTTGCATATACTTATTACAGAAGATGGAAATTCAAACACAAATATATATGATTTATACCGATCTGTTCCCATGAGAACCCCCCCCCCCCCTCACCCCTCGATCCCCTGCTAGTTATTCTTCTGTTTTAATCTCTGGCTTACTTGGCCGGGCGAAAAGTTTCTGCTGGCGGGAAGGGATTGTGTTTTGTTTTTGTCGTGTTTGATGAGAGGGGTAGGCAAGGAAGCGCGGGTGAAATTTGATTTTTTTCTGGCTTTATGCCCCCCCTTAAACTTCAAGGATATGAAAGTAGGCTGAACCTTTCCCTGCACATTGGCCCCTGAAACTATCTTAACAAAATAAACCCAAATATTTCACTGAAACAAACAAACCGGACACACTGAACATTATTATTAATTTTCTACTGTCTTATAACCATTATTAAAACAAATGTCTAGCTATTAAGTAAACAGGAGCTGTTTATATTATAATAAGGTATAATGATATAATTTTAATAATTGTGTGAAATGTTTATTCACGACTTCACACCAGCAGATTACATCGGCATAATTAATGAATAATGAGCTAATTTCTTTAATATTTATTGCGTTAAATATTAAGATGAACATTCGTATCGTAATATCGTTTAAAAATCATCAGAAAACGGCATATCAAGATCAACTTTTTAAATTCTAAGATATGTTAGTAACCTAACAATTGATTGTAGTGTTTTTTTGATATAACACACACACATACACTCACGCCTTCTTCCCATGGGCGTAGGCAGAAACTACAGAACGCCACCTGCAACGACTCCTTTTGCTTCGATTACGTTCATACATGGTCATACACGCACACCGGTTGCGAGTTCTATGCACCTGAAATTTCTGAAGAACATCACCAATAAGGTCACTATACTATGACCTTCTAGGGTGTACCGACATAAAACAAGTTTAAAGATAATCCCCTATTTCATGGAACTTATAACTGGCGAAACGTGCACGCACTACACATATCCTGTCCTACGTACCATTATGGAAAATATAGGTAAAGGCGGGCAGGTTTTAGTTGCAGTATCTTTGAGAGGGTCGGGGTAGACCATGGCCTAGGTGTTGTGACAATCTGATAATGTATGCAGGGCCAACATGGCCAGAGAAAATATTAATAATAATAGGGTATGATTCAGAAGGCAGTACTCCTCGATACGGGTCGCATTGTGAGGAGGTTCCTGTCTCTGGAGCCCTAACCAGCGGTAGCTGGGACCCTGCTCCCGTCACCGGCGGATCGCTATTTTTTTATATTTTTAAATGTTTTTCATACTTATTTTTTATATTTTAAGAAATATTTAAAAATGTAGGTAATAAAATAAGTTAAGTCAATAAATAAACGAAATAATAAAAATAATAATATCCTTAGACATTTCACACAACGTCATATAGTCCCAAGCTAAGCAACCTAATGCTTGTGTTATGGTAACGCGATGGCTGATAAACTACTTATATACTTTTTTTTTGTAAATACATACATATTGTAGATAAAACACCCAGATCGAGATCGATAAATAGAGATCGCACAAGACAGAAAGGTTTGGAAGAAAAAAGGTGAGACCGTTGCTCAGCAGTGGGACACAAAATAGGATAACAAAACAAAAAACTTTGGAAAGGAGGTCACCCAGGGTAGTACGTAGTACCGATATACATATTTATACAGCCAAGCAGCGTTTCTGTGTTCTGGTTTTAAGGTAGGTGCTGGTACAGGTACATGAGACATTTTAGCTTAGCCATAAAGCAGACACAAAGCCAAAATGTCTGTAGCTATCTATACTTTGAAGGATAAGACTTGAAATGAAATTGTGCAGAAAAGAACTGGAGTTACCGACATAGCTTGTAGAGTAAGCAAACTGAAGTGGCAGTGGGCTGGCCGTGTTTGTCGAAGGACCGATGGCGGAGCAGACGAGTCCTGGAATGCTCCCAGGCTAGATGGCCCGACGAACTTGAAAAGGTGGCAGGGACAAACTGGATGCCGAAGGCGGAAGATAGGGGCGCAGCATGGAAGAGGTCTATGAGTGAAGTGATGATTGATCTGCAGTGCCGGAGACTAAGCATCTGTTAAGCTCGATGGTGACAACGTACCATCGCGGCATCGGGTGAACCGCCTGCTCTTTTACCACTCCATAACTTAGTGAAATCCATCCAAAACAACTTTATCAGAATTTACACTACGGCAAGTCCAATTATAATGTTATCTAGCCGGAACAGTCCGCAGCCGCACTCATTACTCCCGTACAACTGACTGGCGACTTTGTTACAATAGAAGCAACAAATACAAGCCTTATTTAATTAGCTGAGATCGACAATCAAAGTTATTATATTTGTTGCGCCGAACGGCGACGTTATTATAATGTAAATGTGTTTAGTTTATGATCGGCTCGACAGATCCAAATTATATCAGCTTTGCACAGTTAGATTATGTTAATAATTACAGATAGTGTGGATGTTTGAACGTTTCCCTTGTCAAAATGATGAAGTTTAAGTCCCACGTAAGTAATCGGCGAGTCTATTGCCATCAACCGGGCTCAAATCCAGACTCCGGGGAAATTCCAGATGGAAAAACCCAATAACACTTTTCAATTCACTTTTCACAAACACATTGCCCCACCCGAAAATCGAACCCAGGACCTCATGCTCAGCAGTAGCGCTTGCGGCCACTAGACCAACGAGGCAGTCAAATACTGGGACAGGACGAAAAATCTTATTTAAAAAAGATGACTGGAAATCTCTGCTTCTATGGAAACTAAAATCGGTCTAATTTGGCTGTAACACTATTTTTCGAAAATCGAAAATTTTCTTAAGTAACTTTTTGGACCTTTGTATCCTGCTTATTCGTATGAAGTTTCATTAAAATCGGTTCACTTATTTCGAAAAACAAGGGCTTGAAAGTTTGTATGAAATGCCGTACGGCGTACAAACGCTCTAATTATTGTGAATGTGAAGACTATGTGGGTAATTTTACTTTTATTATTATCTTTGTTCTGTTAGTTTTTGTCTAGGTCTGGCAGTTTGAGTAATTTATGTGGCCTACCCAAATGTCCTTTCTTTGGTATTGTTAGTCGAATCGTTGAGCTCCTTAAGTTTTGACAAATGCGTGCACTGACTGGACAGGACCTCTCAATCTGTGTGGTTCTTTCCTCAAAAAACCATCTCAGATATCGATCTCCATGGTCTTCATATTATTATGATATGGCCAAGATTATGTGTGGAGTTTAAAAGTGACCTCTATGACCTCTGAATTTGTTTCCGCCTTTCTTCTCAGACTAAACAGAACCTTAAATTGGAAATCACATATTGAGGTCTTAGCCAAAAAAATAAGCAGTGGTGCATATGCGTTACATAAATTATCGCGTACTTTAAATATAGAAGCGCTATTAACGGCTTACTATGGTTTAGTTGCATCCGTCATTAGATATGGTGTTATCTTCTGGGGAAACTCAACCGATAGGGATATCATCTTTAAAAGACAAAAGTGCTGCTTGAGATCTATGTTTAATCTCAAAACTACCGATAGCTGTAAAAAATATTTCACAAAATACCAAATATTAACATTACCTTCAATTTATATATTAGAAATAGTTATGTTCGTAAAAACAAATCCACGTTTGTTTTCTCTTATGGCAGACAAATTTCAAAGAAATAGACGTGATGATAGCAAACTATGTGTCCATACATCAAAAACTGCACTTATGCGCAAGAGTGTTTTTTGTATGGCACCAACTATCTACAACAAATTGCCCAAAAGTTGGAAAGAGCTAACTATACCTAAATTGAAACAAACATTGAAATTGTTTTTGGTGCAAAAAGCATATTATAGTATTGCAGAATTTTTAAACGACTCATGGTGATTATTATAAATAAATGAATATTACTAAGAGTGTGGTAAGGTGTGTTGTAGTAGTGGAGTACTAAAATATACTTAGCATAGATTTTATTATTTGAATGCCTATTGAAGACATGTAAATCTTCATTCTGATTAATTCATTAATTCATAAAATAATGTAAATGATTGAATATAATACGTATTTAAAACTGTGTCTGATATTTAATATACATAGAACAGTAACATTTAAAATAATTGATTCTATTATAATAATTGTATTTAATTGATTGTTATGTAATGTCTAAGTGTAAATTTAAAAATCATTAATGCAATAAAATTGTACCGAAAATATTTGCACGCCATGAGAAATGGCAGACATGTCGTGAGCCACTTTATTTAAGATCTTGCACGCATGTATTATTTTATTTTAATTCTGTATGTAAACACATGTTTGAGCTAATAAAATTTCTTATTCTTATTCTTATACTAGTCAGATAGGAAACGCCGACTAGTTTTTGAAATATGATTGACGTGTAAAAGTGTTTGTGCAAACCTACTTAGGAAAACAAACCTATTTACAAAAATAAAATCTAATAGAGCGCCGAAATTATTAGAGCGCCCGCTGCCTCACAACCTATTACCATAAATCAGTTTTAACTCAAGATAACAGGTTTGTAAATACCGTATACAACGCGAACAAAGTCGTGGCCAAAAGCAAATGTACAAACGACAAAAAAGGAGCAAGTTCATTATAAGCAATGTATCCGGATCACTCCCACAAATTGGCTTATCACTAGTTATGAGCTTCTAAAATTATAGTAACAAAAAAAATTACCTCCACAGCCCAGTTACTGGATAACACAACACCTACAAAGGGGTGTTGTGTGACAGACTGGTTGTCAGACTTATCGGCTTCCGGCTACCCGTAACGAATGTCAAAGATCTACAAACGAAAGCCAGGACCACTGGATTAACGTACTCTCTGAGGCACGGAGGGGCCAATAAATGTAATGAATTGTCATCCATCCATGAACGGACTGCGGTAAGCGTAGCCTAAACTTCGATCGACCCGTGCGGCTGTTATCATTAATCCACGAGCCCGTTTCAAATTATTTTGCCCCTTTTATATTAATATCACATTAAAATACGATTTTGTTGAGAATCGAAACCTGAATCGCGCTTTTGGATTATTAAACTGTCACGACAACAACAGCGAAGACACTGGATACTCTACCAGCGTGCAAAGCAAACAATTTCGCCGTCTGTACACCTAACTCCCAGCATTCGCACAGTGAAGCAGAGCTAGTAATAGTAAATATAATTCATAGCATCGTAGTGAAGCTGGCTCGCCTCACTAACTCGCTCTACTCACAATAATACACTTTCCTTTTCAACGCATTGTTGTCTGTGGGACCGGACTACACTCGAGTTATACCGATCCTGCACGAACGGATTACTATCAAAGCTCTACATAATTCAATAAGAGCTTTATTTCTTTGTTACTCTTTATCTAATGTTTTAGGAATGTTTGTCGGTCATCAATGATCGTGACTAGAGATGAAACTTTAATTTTGTGTGGGATAAATAGGATTATGATTGCAACAAGTTTTTAGAGGGAAAGAGTAGTAGCTCGCACTAGCTCTCTTGTGTTTGAAGTGAAAACTTCATTAGGTGCACTTTGCGCTTTTTCTGAATAATGTACGAAACTGAACCAACACGTTCGGGTCGGTGACGATGAATAGTGTACGAAACTGAACCAACACGTTCGGGTCGGTGACGATGAATAGTGTACGAAACTGAACCAACACGTTCGGGTCGGTGACGATGAATAGGGTATATCTACTCGGCTCCGAATCGCGTATACTCGGCTCCAGTCGTCAGTTTTCACTTCTACCGTGTGATTATAAGAACGCACCATCTTGTTTTCAACATAACACCATTATCCCATATTCGGGTAGGCAGTGTAGTGTTTAAATCCACATTTTGCCATCGCCTGCAGCGGGCGTATCTTTTCATATGTCTCTAATAAGACTATAATCAGTAGATAAATAACATTATATCCAAGTCTATTGAATTGTAGATGACACCTCGTGTGACGAGTTTCATAATATTGTGACGCTTAGCGGTATCGGTGACAAAGATCTCTCGAATGCATCTCGGAGTCAGTAGGGTGTAGGGTGGGTGAAACAGTTGGAATAGGAATCATGTGATTATTTTTGGTGTCAACGTTCTTGTACTGAAAAGATTTGTAAGATACTGCACGAACAATGAATTGGGATAAGGTGATGTAACTGGTCGTACACATCTATACCTCAAAGTTACTTCAGTTAAATATCACCTATTTACATAGTTACATAGATACTTGAGTCAGAATAGGTAAAACAGATTGAGTATTATTTTCATCATCTACATAAAATTAATTAAGTACCATATACACGCTTTAAATAAAAAGTGAACATAATACATCAGTTCTATGTGATAGGGGGCGAGCCTATTGCCATTAACCGGACACAAACCCGGACACTGGGCTGCTACTGAGAAATTCCTGAATGTAAAACCTAATAACACTTTACCCGACCAGGGAATCGAATCTAGAAACTCATGCTCAGCAGTAGCGCTTGTAACCACTAGACCAGCAAGGCAGCAAAAGTGACTGACTTTTACAACTTTATGTTTTCTGCGTCCATTACCTGCTACCTGCATCCAATACAAGTTTAAGGTAATCAGATTATAAGTTTAGTCTTACTATGATTTGAACTGTCTTATTAAGATACTTGAGGCGATTGTTCATCTGGCCACGCGTTAAGACTTAAGACACCTTGTGCACAGATAATATAATACTCTAGTACCTTGTGGAATCTTGTTAAACACAAAATTTAAAGCCAATGACCATGATGAACTGGTGAGTTGGCAAGTGAGGAGGATCGAGCCCTCAGTCCCGAGGCAATCAGCACGTGTTCATAGGTTTCCAGCAGGTTGTTTCGGCAGGTTTTCACAAATTTATTGAAAAGAAAATAATGAAGTCGCCCAAGTAGACTCTTAGGGGTGCTACAGACTTGATCGGGTCTGCATGCTTCGGCACAGCCGGGCAACTAAATTGAATATATGTGTGTAATAAATAAATAAGTAGGTACATGGAATAACATGTTCGGGAAAAGCCCCGACTGGGTGACCCGAACATGATTTAAGCGAGTGTAGTTGCCGAACGGCACGAGCCGAATGATAGTTGAATATGTGTAGTAATGAAGGTTTTCATGAAAATTCACGACACCAGTTGGCGCCACTTTGACAAGAGCTCTCCTATTTCGACAATGAATTTAAAATACTTTTCCAGCTCACATTAGACATTAGCAGAATAGTCGACATCGGCTTTGCTTGCCATTTATTAAACATAGAATAGAATAGAATTTAAAATACATATGATGTCATTTCATCATTCAGTCACAACTAAAGATAATAAGTCACTGACCTCTATTAAACAAGCGTACTTGTTTAAAGGTCAGTGTAATAAGTACATATTATGATATAATGCGCTTTGACACATTTGACACTTGCACGTACCAGACGTCTCAGTGCTGCCACCTCGTGAACGCCATTTCAGAAAACCCTCATTGCTTTGGTTGGCTTTTTTAACCGACTTCAAAAAAAAAGGAGGTTCTCAATTCGACGGTATGCTTTTTTTTGTGTGTTTGTTACGCGATTACTCCGCCAATTGTGAACCAATTTTCAAAATTATGTTTTTGTTTGAAAAAGTATATTATTTGGATATTTTTTAGAGTAACTTGAGCTTTTGCTCTCGGAAATCATCATTTGGTAAAGTGGAGCTGATGATGAAGACCACAGACGGCCATCGGAACTAATGAATGATACATATTTCACGGGTTGCGATTCGATTACTTTAATATGGTTGCTAAGCAATTTATGCTCGTCACAATGCGTGTGCTGGTGGATTGGAGTTCTCCAGGTTCTTACCAGGAGAACTCCTCCACAATTAACGTCCCAGCATCGGGAAAAGCAATATTTTGTAAAAGGTGATGAGCAGTTGACGTTAGGCTATTGTAACTTAGATAAATTACAAACTCTCTTACAAAAAAGTGAAAACAAAATTTTTTATACAAAAAAAAAACAAACGACTTCCGAAAAAAAACTACAAAGTGATAAATAACTTTTATTTCGGAATTCGGTGTCAATAAACGAAAATGTAGAACCAACGACTTCCGAAATAAAAGTTATTTATCACTTTGTAGTTTTTTTTCGGAAGTCTCAACAAATACTGCGGAATCGAATATGCCACCAACCCGAATATCTGTGTAGCATGCTTAGTTTAGTGATATCCAAAATCCAAAATCAACCAATCAAAATCAAACACAGAATCCGACAAAATCAGTGCCGAAATCTGTCGATTTTGTCAACTGGCAAACATTGGGCAGTCAGCTTCGCTGCTGACGTTACTGACTGGCTAATCTATTCTCCTAGTCATAAGCGTGATTCTACTGCTTCTATAAAAACTTCTAACTCTGCTCAGTAATCGTAGATAGAAAACTTCATCTCACCTGCACACAAAATTCGTCTCTAAACTAGATTGCTTCCAAACAGCGGGAAACCAGACATTATGGTGCAAGGCGACGCTTATTAGCATGATAAATAATACAGAATTACTTAATAATGTTAAGTTACGATATAATATCAAATGCAGCTCATTGCTTTCTACACAATTAGTCAGGCAGTGGTCCAGGTGACGCCCACGCGGGCGGAAGTCGCCTCCACACTCGGGACCTCTTAGTCGACACCTGTTTCGACGATTGCTGATCTGTTTCATATTTGATCACTTGTTGGAGTCCATGGTTTGTGTTTATGGTTATGTGTAGTTAATTGGTAATGTCTTAATGAGGAGTTTCGTTATAGTTCTGATACATTTGCTGCTTTGAATGGTAGTTGTTTGTGCAAAAAAGCCTACTAACTATTGTGTATTTCTTCACAGCCGAGTCGATCTCGCTTGATGAAATGCTATGGATGGGGTCTACAGTGGAACGAGCATGCCCAGCAACAGATTGTTATCCCATTTATGTACCTATAGCTTCAACACCAATGATGTAAGAACGTGTGAAATTATAATAACTTTATTTAAAAGAGTAGATAATTATGGAGTTCCTTCCCATTCTTGTAAATAGTAATCTAGGCTGCGGATTGGAAGTTTTAACTTTCTAATTAACTGATCGATTATTTGACAAAATCACAATTGTATGTGAATCGTTTAAATTAAATAAATGACTTAAATCAATGTTATGCAACGAGTTTCCACGGCCCACTGTTACGTTACGACGTGATAAAGAAACCAAATTTGATCCAATAAACAAGAAACACTTAACTTTACTATAACTTAACTTCGCGCAGACAAACTGACCAACATAATAACCTGACTTATTTGCGCAAAGGCCGACATAAATCTAACATTATGTTACAAAGTCGAGAAATAGTCACAATAACGCGACAACTGAGATATATCTCTCTTCAATGCAAATATAGGGGAAAGCGATCGCGAAATCGTTCTGAAACCATAAATATTTGAGTAAAGCTATAGAACACGATACTCGCTCAAGCATTATACACAATTACAGTCGTCATTTATCAAGAGTTATCACCGCCTGAATAATAACCGGTGGGCCAGAATCAATTACAGGTGGGTGGTGTGAAATTTGCGTATAGTGTGGTGCCGCACCTCTGGTGGTTATTGGCGCATTTTTGTGTAGAATCGCGATCCACACGGTGTGGCTTTTGGAAACCATTGCTGTTAATGAAAGTAATAATTAAAGCAATAATTATTGGATGATCGCCTACATAATCTACATAGTTTAGGGAAATTTTAAGTTTTAATGGAGGCCGGCCCAGAAAAAGATTGCGTACTGAGAGGGCTGGTTCGAGGTGGCGCGGGAAAAGAGTTCCTGGAAAGATATGGGGAGGCCTTTGCCCAGTAGTGGGACAGTAGAGGCTAACAAAAAAAGAGAAAAATTTTACGGACTGGGCAAAGATCAAACTTCAACGCCAGCTTGAAAATTAATAAATAGTTTTTTTTCTTTTTTAGGGTTCCGTACCTCAAAAGGAAAAAACGGAACCCTTATAGGATCACTCGTGTGTCTGTCTGTCTGTCTGTCTGTCTGTCTGTCCGTCTGTCACAGCCAATTTGCTCCGAATCTTATGGACCGATTAAGTTGAAATTTGGTACACGTATGAATCTCTGTGACCCAAACACAGACGTGTAACGTAAATAAATGAGTTTTGAAAATGGGAGTCATTTTTGAGGGGTAAATAGACAATTAAAAAAAAAAGTTTCGCAATCTGTACCGTGTGCATATCAAATGAAAGGGCTTATCGTGAGGGTCTCAAACATATTTTTTTCATAATTTTAAAATAAATTGTATTAAAGTTATTTAAGACAATAGACGGAAATTTACCATTCCCCCCCCCCCTTATCTCCGAAACTACTGAGCCTAAAATTTTGAAAAAAATACAGAAAATAGTTCTATACCTATAGATTACAGGAAAATTAATAAGAAGTCTATGATCTTGAAACAACATGGTAAATCTCTCAATATTGTGCGTACAAACTTACATTTTCAGTTGGAATGTATGGGAGAACATGTTTTTCAACTACAATGTTAAGTTTGTTCTTGGGATAAATTCATTCCAACTACGGAACCCTTCATTGTGCGTGGTCCGACACGTACTTGGCCGGTTTTTTTTTCTTTTGCACCTTATTTTATCTTTTAATAGAATCATTTATTGGCAATCTACGAGATTACAGGACGTGTAATGTACACGATAAGTATGTACCTAAGCATTTATCAAACAACGTGTACAAAGGCTCAGTACAACTGTACAACTTGAGGATGACAAATTGTGATCACTGACGATCATGTAGCAATCCGTCACGATCGGAACTCGTCAGAAATCGTCGGGAATCTTCGGCTGAGGTCGTAAATCTTGTGCTTGTTACGAGACACAATGATGTAACATACATGTGACATAAGTTGCACTGTTACATGTAGCATTTGTGAATGTGAAGTTTATTTTTTATTGTTCTGTAATCTTCGCTATACAGGATGAAATTGAATACATGCGACAAATCGAAATGGGAGATTGTACTCATCATTATGAACAACTTTTACTATGGGACCAAACCTGAAATCGCGAAAAAATAATCAGCTGTTTCCTACATTTATGTTTGCATAACTCATCAAAATGTAGGGAACAGCTGTTTTTTTTTCGCGATTTCAGGTTTGGTCCCATAGTAAAAGTTGTTCATAATGATGAGTACAATCTCCCATTTCGATTTGTCGCATGTATTCAATTTCACTACTACATTGTAAGCTTGTACCGTACGATACTATTCCACAAGTAAGCAGTTTTAAAGTAGTGACTCACTTTAAAAGAGCTATCGAAATGTAAAATTCATCTGAATGTCGGCCATTTGAGAAAACATTATAATATTAAAAGTATATTGTTTATTGACAAAGGAAATAAAATAAACAATAACTAGTAAACGATCTTTACAGTGTGATCCATAACCAAGGGTTAAAATGCTTAAACAAAGGTTAGACTTATTGTTCCATGTAAAAATATAGAAACTTATGAAGATGACATAAACAGGTCCATCCTTTGCATCATAAATTGGTTACTTATAAATAAATTAAAAATAAACATAGATAAGACAAAGCTTATGAGTTTTTATCAAAGAACAAAAAAACCTAACTTAAACATAGCTTATGCAGATCAAATAATAGCTGAAACAAGCAGTGCTAAATTTCTGGGAATTCACTTGGATATTCACTTAGACTGGAAATGTCATATAGAAACTGTTTGTAGGAAACTAAACCAGTACTCATATGCGCTCTACAATCTAGCAAAAATAGTAAAAGAGTCTGTTGTTCTGGTTTCTTACAAGGCCTATGTTGCATCCACATTACGTTTTGGAATTATATATTGGGGAAATTCCACTGACAAAGACATTGCGTTTAAGGCCCAAAAAAGATGTGTGCGTGCTGTGTTTAAATTGAAACCAACTGAAAGCTGTATTCCATATTTCAAAAAAAATAAACTCTTAACATTGCCATGTATGTATATATTTGAGACAGCAATATTTGTCAAATCTAACTTTCATCTGTTTGAAACATTGAAATCTGAACGACGCAAAAGAGAGATATGCGCTAAGCCACATAGCACTGCTCTTTATACAAAAAGTTTTTTAGGAATGGCACCTAGGATCTATAATAAGATCCCTAGACGAATTAAAGAAATTAACAACATACACGATTTTAAAAAGGCTTTACTAAAGATATTTTATGAAAAAACATATTATACATTGAACGAATATCTAACTGATACATTATAAATTTCTTTTTTTTTCTTCTCATAATTTATTATTTCTAATCTGACAATTAATACTAGAATTTATTATTGACATATTTTATTGGAATGTTTTTTTTTTTTTTTTTTTTATTATTTTTTTTTTTTTTTTTATTGTGTCGACAATTTGAATTAGAATTATTTAAAAATTTGTGATAATTGTTTGATAATTTATTAGAATCAGCATGTTTGTAGCAACATAATATTTGTACGCCGATGACAGCTAGACATAGCGTTCTTAAATTATTACAACATCTGTACCTAACCTACCTATGTTCCACAAATAAAAATATTTGAATTTGAATTTGAATTTGAATTTAGACGGTAGCTGTTAAAGATTTGACAATCTGAGTCTGTAACTTGAATCTATTCTGTAAATCTCACCATGAAAACTTAGGTGAAGTGAACATGAAGTGAGACTGTCAGTAGAGTCAATCCCTAGGGTCAGGTGGAATGACAGCTCACTTTAAGATCATTTTAAGTTTTCACGGTGAGACTTTTACAGGCGAGAGGTTCAGGCAACATACCTATTTTGATTTGAATATAAGACGTCGAGATAATCTGTCACTTGCCAATAGCCAATTAAATACCCCTGAAACTACCATCAATTATAAATTACCCTAAAACACAAATATTCAACAGATCTACGTAAACCAACATTAAACGCATACTTAACTAACAACGTGGAACCGTAAATCAACATAAATAGTCCCGATGGGCTCACCCCCCCGCGCCGCGCCCTCCCTGCTGCGCGGGACCCGGACCGCGGCACAATCGCCCGATGACATGTTTACGAGCCCGCGAGACCCCTTATAATGGACTCACTTTGTATTTTATAAAAAAAGGTTGCGTTTACTTAGAAAAGGTGTCGGTAACGGAATCATTTTGGAATTGTAATAAAAAGGTTCGAATGAATGTTAATTCCTTTAGCTTAATATTTGGGAAAGCTACTGTATGAGAATTAGGCTATGCGCGGAGATCAATATTCAAGTTTACTATTACGATTATCTTGCGGCGATGTTTTTAAAGATTCAAAAGGGAAGGAAGCCTTCCTTCCCTTTTGAATCTTTAAAAACATGAACATACAAACATGCTCGGAGCTTCTTTGAAGGATAAAATCAGAAATTAAATTATTCGGAAAATAACCGGAGTTACCAACGTAGCTTGCAGAGTATAAGCAAGTTGAAGTGGCAGTGGGCTGGTCATGTTTGTCGAAGGACCGGTGGCCGATGGAGCTGACGAGTCTTGGAGTGGAGACTTCATATCGGCAAGCGTAGTGTTGGCCGCCCCCCAGCTAGATGGACCGACAACCTCAAAAAGGTGGCTGGGACAGACTGAATGCTGAAGGCGGAGGACAGGGTATTGTAACGCAGTTTCATAGGATTGGAACTAAAAGTACCTAAAACAGATTACCGTTTTAATCATCATCTGCCCAGCCTTTTCCCAACTATGTTGGGGTCGGCTTCCAGTCAAACCGCAGCTGCATACCAGTATTTTAAATTAAGCGACTGCCTATCTGACCTCCACAACCTAGTTACTGGGCAATACGATCCCTTGGTAATACTGGTTGTCAGACTATCGGACTTCTGACGACCCGTAACGATGGACAAAGATCTACGAATGACAGCCGGGACCAACGGCTTGACGTCCTTTCCGAGGCATGGAGGGGTCTTGGTATGTAAAGATGGTCACCCATCCACGGACCGACCGCGGCAAGAGTAGCTTAAGCTGATCGATTGATTTGTGCGGCTAGAATTATTTGCCCCTCATCACAATACAAGCTTAATGTATCAACAAAATTGTCGAATTACTCGTAAAAATCAAGAGCGGCACAATTTACATTTTATGACCGACAAATTGTCATTTACGCTGATAACTAACATTATAACGAGTATTTGAGGACATCACAGCGCTTGGACACAATTTTTTATTGCTTTCCATTTAGGGCCGACGCACATCTGTCAAGGCGCGGCGCAGCGCAGCGCGGTTGTCAGTGTCAAACAAAAATCAACATTGCTAACCTTAAAATAAAGTCGAAAATAAATAACATGAGACGAGCACCCTTTTCCGCTTAGAATATGCTCTCGAGCTAATGGAAGTTTATTTAATCTCAACTTTATTTTAAATCTTGCAAGGTCAATGCAACGCAGCGCGGTCGTCATCAACTTTAATAATGGATGTCAGTCGAATTGTCACCGACCGCCTGTGGACTCTCAAATGTGTGGTAATTCCTGAAAAACTATATCTATATACTATTTATATAAATATAATATATCACATCACTCTAATAGTATAAAGGCGAAAGTTTGTGAGTGTGTGTGTGTGTGTGTGTGAGAGGGTCTGTTTATATGTTTGTTACTTCTTCACGCTCAAACGGCTGGACGTATTTTGATAAAATTTGGTATGGAGTAGTTGACACCCTGGATTAACACATAGGATACTTTTTATGCACAATGTTTTGCGTGTGTTCCATTGCGCATTACCGTAAACAGTATCACATCAAAAATAAAAGTCGTTTCTCAGCAATTATTTTTGTACAAAGGTACTTAGTTTGATCTACCTAAAGAACGCTTCGATGACGGCTTCGTGGTGCATCTTTAAACACCCTGTATGTCCTAGCCTTATTAAAACTGACATAATTATGTCACTTTGTGTTGTGCACACTGTAGACGCGACAGCTGATATTTAACTTCAATATTTTCAATGTAATATGAACATCTCCTGCGCAAACTTTTATGTCGATAAATGCCATTGGAACATTGTACTCATATTCTTTTGTTTTTATTGTCATTGCCTCGCATTCTGCGCTGAAATATGACGGCGCCTGGAGATCCTGACATAAAGCGTGTTCAATATTTTAGATTTAATTCAAAGTGAAACATTATGCCTTTTATATCAATAACCGTTCGGCCCTACTTATCCCACCGGGGAAACGAAATCTCTGGCAATACTTAATACATAGGAATATTTCTTTGTATTTTATAAATTTTATTTTGTTAAAACTAACTAAACAGTAGGTATGTCGACCATTTTCTTATATATATGAACCGACAAACTGTTATGCAGTTTGACAGACTTTCTGTAAGTTATTGTTAAAACAGATTATTAATAAATAAATAACAAAACAAAAACTTTTTTACAAAAAAAAACAACCGACTTCCAAAAAAAATTACAAAGTGAATAATAACTTTAATTTCGGAAGTCAGTGTCGCTGGTTCCGCATTTTCGTTTATTGATACCGACTTCCGAAATTAAAGTTATTTTTCATTTTGTAATTTTTTTTTGGAAGTCGGTTGTTTTTTTTTGTACTTAATATAGTTTTTATTTTTCACTTTTTAGTGAGAGAGTTTGTAATTTATCTAACTTAACTGCTCATCACCTTTTAAAAAATATGGCTTTTCCCGATGCTGGGACGTTAATTGTTGAGGAGTTCACCTGGTAAGATCCAGGAGAACCACACACATTGTGAAGAGCATAAATTGCTTAGCAACCATATTAAAGTAATCGAATCATAACCCGTGAAATAAATATTTATCATTGAGTAGTTCCGATGGCCATCTGTGGTCTTCATCATCAGCTCCACTTTAGCAAATGATGGTTTCAGAGTGCAATGCTCAAGTTACTTTAAAAAATATCGAAGTCGCTATAGTTTTGCCTATAAAACTTGAGGGTTTCCCTCAATTTCCATAGGTTCCTCTCATCAGATTCCAACTTGATGACAATGGGACCACTTCGAGAGTATAGGTACCCTTTCAAATGAAAAAAAAATTAATCAAATCGGTCCACAATTTACGGAAAAATCGGTGAACATCCCAAAAAAAAAAAGATACATAAAGTCGAACATATAACCTCCTCCTTTTTGGAAGTCGGTTAAAAAGTAGTGATGACTATGGTTTTTGCCAATATTCGACTAGCAGTGACTATAATATATTCTAATTTTTATGGAATTTTTGAATGCAGACTGGGAATGTCATGAGATGTACGCAGTTGAATTTAGTGTTGTACGAGTATTGGCGCTCCCACCACGTATCAAGTGAGTCAACATAGAATAAAGAACTAAGAATAATTTAAAGCAATAATCGTTGATGTGAAAAGATTTAACTACTAAAACGTAGATATACATACTCCATCTACTACTAAAAACCATTTCCGTGAATCCAAAACCACGGACACCCAGTCCCGCCTCCACCCAAGTCAATGAATGCTCTTAATAAATAAAACCTATTAAAAAACCCTTTAAATATAGAAAGCTCAGTAATATTATCGAGGCTCCATTCATTAGGATCAAATAATGCTTTATTTGAATAAGCGAATTATAATTATAAGGAGCGGAGGACCCGTGTGGTCTGCAAGGAGGTTGTATGGACCATTGTTATACTGGGGCTGTTCGCGTTGACCGACGTCACACGATATTTTGTATATTACGATAGAACTACTGCATTATTTATTTTTATTATAATATTATTGAGTATGCTTAGATTGTTTGGTCATGTTGAGAGGACTAATGAAAGACGACTAATTTACGGTATTTATAAGGCAGATGTGATCCGGTGACATAATATAGTGACCCTATTGGTGATATCCTCCAGAAAGATCAGGTACGTAGTACTCGCAACCGGCGCGCGTGTACGTCCAGATGTAGGACGTGCACGCAGTAAAAGGAGTAGGTAGGGATTGCAGCAGGGAACGTTCTGTTGTTTCTGCCTAATTAGCTCCACGGGAAGAAGTCGAGTTTCTGTGTGTATGTGTATTATTGAGCTCACTGCAGGGCAAAAACCATATTTATTTATTTTAGGATCTCCAACAAAAGATACACTTTTAATATACTATGGTAGTGGTGGTGGTGGTGGTAGTGGTGGTTGGTGTGGTGGTATGGTGGTGGTGGTTTATGGTTATTGGTTCAATTGCCTACGTCTGCAGCCACCTGGCGCCAGGAGTCCTGTTCACTCCGTCATCTGGTTCTTGCTTCACTTGTCTACGTCTGCAGCCACCTGGCGCCAGGAGTCCTGTTCATCCGTCATCTGATTCTTGGGCTGCTGCGAAGTCGTTTGCTATATATTCGGCCAGTTGAGCTGTGGCCCAGTGGTATCGGCCTCAAGTCGTACGTCGTCAGCCCGAGCCCAGGCAGACACTTAACTTTGTGTAATTAATTTCATCAACTCTCAGAAGGGTGAAGGAAAACATCGTGAGGAAACCGACATAATCTTAGAACCGAAAATTCGAAGATATGTGAAATCTACCAACCCGCACTGGGCCCGCTTGGTGGATTACGGCCCACTCCCTCTTACACAGAGGAGGCCTGTGTCCCAGCAGTGGGACCATTATAGGCTGATTATGCAAGTTACTCGAACGAAAATAAAGCGTTGTGATTGGTTGATTATCAACAGCCAATTGCAGCGTGCAATAGGAGAGGCCAGCAGCAAACGGCGGTCCAGCAGTGAACTGCTATAGGCTGATGATGATGATGATGATGAGTTGCAGCAGTGTGAGCGCTTGGAAATTTGTCACATTAATTATTTAAGAAACTGGCCTTCACATCGCTAATTTATATTAAACAAAAAAATACAATTTAATTATAACAACTTCTTTATCACATACTTTATTACCCTAATTAAGTGATACGGTTGACAGAGTTATTAAACGTGTGGATACGAAATTAGTGATATCTTATAAAATACTTCGGTTAGATAACACACAAATGAGGTTAGCTATCTCTGGATCTTATAAACTAAATGAGAGATCGCAAATCAAGGGTACTTTAAAACAACCTGACTTTAAGTAAGATATTTAAGTCATATAAGCTATTTTAACGAAAATCGATTCCTAAGCCGATCTTTGATGTGATTAATCTGACAGAGAAAGGAAGTATTTATCCCAAAAGTCGAGTTATTATAATGATTTGCAGTAGCTTATGATAATTCATCTTTTTCTGTATTTATTAGTTTTAATTAGACTTAGATTTAAAATAATTTTAGTATATTATTTAAAATTGAAATAAGTCAAAGTCAATTTTATTTGCTAAGATTGCAGGTACATAAAATAAGATGCTTATAATAAATAGTAATTATCGATAATTATAGACAGTACATATCAAGAAATTAAAAAAAACCTGTCTACAAGGTAACCTTTATAACCGCTTAACGTACTTACTTACGTACGTAATTGGAAACGTACCGCTCTCCCAACTATCGTGCTCTTCGTGTGACACATAATACTTCCTCCGGACGGCTTTGAATAATGTGACAATAACGACCCATTTCTTTGAGTTATCATCTCCTTCTCCCGCGGGCTCCAACGGACCCGCCTTTCATTAGGGTTCCGTACACAAAGAGTGCCAACGGGACTCTATTACTAAGGGTTAGCTGTCCGTCCGTCTGTCGCACGGCTGTATCTTTTGAATCGTAAGTGCTTGGCCAGACCGGCAGCGCGGGCGTGAGACGGGCGCGGCGCGGCGTACTCAAACATAAAAACTTCATTTGAGTTACCATAGTGCATACAAGTAGCCGCAGTGGGTGTGCGGGCGGCCCGCGTGGGGACCAGGGTTCTCAAACTAGTTCGAGCTTTTTTCTAGTAAAAGTAAGTCTTCTTCATCCTTATTATATTTTGACAAACACTGGACACGACGACACGCAGAACGCAGCCGCTCTCTACTGCGGACAGGACAGGCAGATCGCGGGCATTCCCGCCCTGATAGCTAGATACTTAAATTTTTGACAGAGTGTGTGTTATTATGGCCGCTATAACAACACATAATAAAAATAAAATATTGTTAAACATTAAAGGGGGTTGAGAAAAGTGTTTTAAGCTAGTAATTTTTCTAAAAAAAAAATGTAGTTATAAAATAATATTATACGGTAACACGGAACTCTAAGTGTTCGAGCCTGAATCGCACTTGGCCGCATTTTTTAACTATTATTTAATAGCGCGCGTTTAAGAGTTGATGTATGACATCATAATTAACCGCTACAATAGATTTTATCGCTTTCGGATTTGTAATGAGTTTTCTATTATTTGTCGAGGGTTAACTTTTTGTCGACTCAATTTATGAAGGTATTTAATTTGATTTTATTTCGTATTGATATTTTTATTTGACAAAAGAATGTATTTTTCGATAAAGTTTTTATGAGGTGAATTATGACTTTGATTAGGAAACTCCAAAGGCAGACAGGCGCGACGCGACACTAGTACAAAAATTTTAATGAAAATTTTGTGGAATTTGTTCTACCAGAATCGCGTGGCACTGTCGCCTATCTGCCTGTCTGCAGGAGCTCTAATGCAAGTTATACATACTTGCGTTTAGTTTGTTTGCCGTCTAAATATCATAAGTAGGTATTGATTGTGAGATAGTATCTATTGAATAAAGAGAAACTAGGACTCATCGATACAACAATTTTCTGGGGATCACGTTTTACGTATGTGTGTGTTGTAAATGGTACACCACACACTAAGTACCTGCAGTATTGACTCTCCGTCTCCCTCAACCCTTCGTATGGGAACGTGGATACACGTGAGACACAATGGCTTTTTAATTGTTTCTGTAATTACGGCAACGGTTGTCTTTAAAATATCGCTTTTAGCGATCGCTGCGTCTACGATGATGAATGTACCTACTTATTGTAAAGTAAGTTCGAGTCGAAGGTGGGCGCCATTCCCACATAAACAGCGGACGTTAGTACTGACAGCGTAATGTCAGATAATGACGCCAAACCATGGGAAGAACGTGCATGGTCACTGCGTTGTAATGGTCAGCCATACTTGTACTTACATGTATAGCCGAACGAGCTATTTGGTATAGGGAGAGAAATGTTAACAATATACTGGCGTTGTTCCTTTTTATTGTGTGCGTAATAACTTTTCAAGGTTAAGAAAATATTATGGTAATACTCTCTCGATTTATTCCGGTCTCTCCGCTCTCCCTGTTTTCCGACGAATCAAATGGCAGACGATCACAACTTCTGGAGATCTGTGAGATGAGTGTATGGCTTTGTGAAATTTTGTTTAACTAATGTCATTGTCAGATAGCCGTTTTACTTTAAACTAAAATAAATAAATATCTACACAACAAACAAAGCAACACGCCTGATGTCCAAGGAGAGCGGTAGGAGTAAACTGGTAGAAATCGTCACGTAACGAAAAAGCGTTATGTGGCTGTCTCTGTCTTAATAGAGACAGTTTTCATGGTTTTCGAGGGTGTTGAAGCCACTAGTCAGGTTAAAATTAAAATCCAAGATGGCAGCAATTTTGTCATCATGGGTGTACCTACTATGTATCTACGACTGTGTGTGTACGTTAGGAAGGGTCCACGGACCGCATGCTTTGGCTTTTTTATAAACACGCTAGGGGGTCTAGAATCATGTGCTGACTTCATGGTTACCGTCAGAGCGTCGATGTCCCTGCCACCCTGTATTGTTCGACTGTACTTATACTAGTTCGTATGTTTTCATGGTGAAGAAGCTCGGCGTACAGGCAACTACCAGCACACCACACCTTTTACTGCCGCCGAGCAGCGTCACTCTGTGCCGGTTGGAAGGGTGTGACTACCGGGAGCGTTACAGAGACTTGAGACATTTCATTTGTCCCCTGAATGACAACGTATCTGTGATGCCTCTGATATTGCAATTGTTATCCTATGACCTGTTTGTGTCAGAAGCCCAAATTGTGACAACCAGTCTTACCAAGTGGTATCGTGTTACCCAGAAACTGGATTGTAGAGATCAGTTAGGAAGTTGTTCCATGTAAAATACTGCAACGGGTTAGACTCGAAGCTTACCTCAACATAGTTGGGAAAGAGGCTCAACAGAAGATGATGAATAACCTATTTGTGTGTGAAATGTAAAATAGAGCTGCGACATCAAGACTGCCGTCTGTCGCCTCGATCGCTATCCGTGGTCGCCTCGAACGATGTTCATAATAGAAAATAACAACACGCCTGTTTTGTGTGGTTAGGCAGAGGTGTAACTAACTATAGTACACCCACATTTCGTTAGTATTGTTTAAGTCCCTTATAATAGGTCGCGAGCCTATTGACATCAATCGGACACAAATCCAGACTTCAGACTGCTGTTAAGAAATTCCGCAAATAAGCGCCCGACCTGGGAATCGAACTTTGGGAAAAGACCTCGTGCTCAGCAGTAGCTCTTGAGATTTCTAGACCAACGCCGCAGTTTGAGATGTTTACCATTATTAGCTGGTTTATCCTATTAATTGTGAAACGCAAAATCGAGCTGCAATAACAAGAGTAGTCGCATCTGTAACAGCGCTGACAATGGACTAATCCATAATAGAACATTTTCTTTAACATTACAACCTGCAAGTACTTTAGTATTGCTCTTAGCTCTAAGTGGCCGAGCAACAATGAGCAATTTAGTTAGCGATCTAGACCACGCCGATATGACCAAGCCCGCAGCCGTGATGCGTATCGGTAAGTGGAAACGGATGTGCAGGAGTCTAGGATATAGCATAAGTTATGATATAGGTATGTGTCATGTAGTGATGGCCTGAAGGTTTAGGGTTCCGCACGGGATCGGGGTTCGAAAATTATTTGCGATTTTATAAATTTAAAAGAATACGAGTGATACTGCATTTTGTTCTTCAAATCCAATGTAATAATTATGTATGTACACTTGTTAAACGCAAGTAAAGTGCGCGTCACTTCGTGAGATAAAAATAGCATAACATAGTTGGGAAAAGGCAAGGCAGATGATGAGTCATATCTTGTCACGAATCGCGCTTCATATGTGTTGTATACCGGGCCGGATTAACTTGGACACGTGTGGGTCTCGGTGCTGGTCGGCAGTCTGCTGCTGAACCCACGGCACGTAGCGTGCGAAGTCGATGAAGCGAGCTGGCAGCGCGCAGCCTGGCCCGAGCACGCTCATGCCTAGCTGGAAACACACATAGTGACAGTGTCACAGTTGAACTAAAGACAAAACAAAACGTTTGAGAAGTACAATCGAACAAGCTATTTGGTATACAGGAAAAAAATCACTTTTTCATACTACCAATATTCATTTAAATTGTGTACTTTAGGTTAGTGGCATACTTAAGATAGTGATGTAAAATAATTGACAACTTAGAACAGTCACACATTGTTTAAATTAAATTAAATTTATATTATGTTTACTCCGGGATAATAATTATTTAGTGAGAAATTCCTGACGGAAAAACCCAATGACAATTTTCCCGACCTGGGAATCGAACCCAGGGACTCAGCAGTCGTGTTTGCGAATTTTGACCGACGAGACAACAAGACTGTACATTTAAAATAAATTCTGTTTTACGGTAGACTGTTTAAGCAGTTAATGCAAACCAGTTTCCATCTCCTCAGATGGTGAACAGCGAGCGTCATCCCAGACTCAAACACACACTTTTCCTTGCTGAACTTCTTCCTGAAGCATTGGTACTCCGTGGGGGACATCCATTGGCTGTCGAGCTGAAAACAAATGTTCATAGATATACTGATAGGAAATGTTCTATCACACCTACTGTCGGATAAAGAATACCTTACCATACTAAGTGCCAATCTCACCAATGAAACTGAACGTGACCTCTAAACTGAGCTCTGTTGTTGCAGATGATGGGTGGTAGTAACCACTTACTAGCAAGTGTTGCAGATAATAGACGGTGGTGACCACTTACTAGCAAGTGCTGCAGATGATAGACGGTGGTGACCACTTACTAGCAAGTGTTGCAGATGATAGGCGGTGGTGACCGCTTACTAGCAAGTGTTGCAGATGATAGGCGGTGGTGACCGCTTACTAGCAAGTGTTGCAGATGATAGACGGTGGTGACTGCCTACTAGCAAGTGTTGCAGATGATAGGCGGTGGTGACCGCTTACTAGCAAGGGTTGCAGATGATAGACGGTGGTGACCGCTTACTAGCAAGTGTTGCAGATGATAGACGGTGGTGACCGCTTACTAGCAAGTGTTGCAGATGATAGGCGGTGGTGACCGCTTACTAGCAAGTGTTGCAGATGATAGGCGGTGGTGACCGCTTACTAGCAAGTGTTGCAGATGATAGACGGTGGTGACTGCCTACTAGCAAGTGTTGCAGATGATAGGCGGTGGTGACCGCTTACTAGCAAGGGTTGCAGATGATAGACGGTGGTGACCGCTTACTAGCAAGTGTTGCAGATGATAGACGGTGGTGACCGCTTACTAGCAAGTGTTGCAGATGATAGGCGGTGGTGACCGCTTACTAGCAAGTGTTGCAGATGATAGGCGGTGGTGACCGCTTACTAGCAAGGGTTGCAGATGATAGACGGTGGTGACCGCTTACTAGCAAGTGTTGCAGATGATAGATGGTGTTGACCGCTTACTAGCAAGTGTTGCAGATGATAGGCGGTGGTGACCGCTTACTAGCAAGTATTGCAGATGATAGACGGTGGTGACCGCTTACTAGCAAGTGTTGCAGATGATAGGCGGTGGTGACCGCTTACTAGCAAGTGTTGCAGATGATAGGCGGTGGTGACCTCTTACTAGCAAGTGGGCTATCGGACTATGCCATCCAGTTATATAAACGAACGACTCAGGCATTAATATTTTTCTTTTAGTTTGCATATTGTTGTTTATAATCACCGACCTCATGCAGTTTTTAAAATATGATTGACATGTAAAAGTGTTTTTACACACCTACTTACAAAAATAAATTTTATGATTTACCTGTCCAAGATGGTACAGCCCAGATGGTTTTTGACCAGGCATATTCAGGACTAAAAGTTAATAGCGTGGCATGAGGAGAGAACACCGAAAATATAATTTAAAAAGATTCAGATAGGAGCCCGTTGGTCAGGAGACCACTTACAGATTAAAAAAGGGGCAAATATAAAGTGATCTTCAGAGCCCTTGATTTTCAAATGATCGTGTGCGACCTAACCCACAAAGATAAAATAGGGAAATCTAACGAAGAAATTGTGGATTTTCCCCAAATCTAACGACTTTGAAAATTTAATTAGGACCATTTTTAAAAGGTTTTCAGTGCGAATGAAAGTTATTTTGTGCAATAGTGTTACCCATAAGTGGCCATAATTTTGCATATATCCTTAGAAATCAAGGAATAGCTTCGATTACTGTTTAAATTGGAAGGTGACACGTTTGTGAAGATTTCTCGATATTCAGAAGTTTAAAAATACTATTTACTTTCATTCGCACTTAATATCCTTTTAAAAATGGTCCAAATTTATATTTTCAAAGTCCACCATTTGGGAAAAGTCCACAATTTCTTCGTCAAATTTGCTTGTTTAAGTCATTGTGGGTTAGATCGCACACGATCATATGAAACTCAAAGGCTCTGAAGATCACTTTATGTTTGGCCCTTTTTAGGGTTCCGTTCCGGTTAGACTGGAAGCCGACCCCAACATAGTTGGGAAAAAGGCTAGGCAGATGATGATTTAGGGTTCCGTACCTCGAAAGGAAAAAAACGGAACCCTTATAGGACCACTTGTTGTCCGTCCGTCCATCCGTATGTTTGTCTGTCAAGACCCTTTTCCTCAAGAACACTTAACGGTATGAATCTGGAATTTATATGAAATACTTTAGTCTACTGTCCCTTCAAGTTGTGAAAAAATCAAACTTCTAAGCCAATGCAATCAAAAGATACAGCCGTTTATGCCGCAACTTTCCGCAAATTTTCGACACTCGCAAGGGAATCAAAATCCTACAGGGTACTTCCCGTAAACTCAGAATCATGAAATTTGGTACGAAGCAACGTCTTATATCACAGATAAAGGGAAAATTGCGAAAACCGTGAATTTTTTGTTACATCATATAATAAAAATATTTTTAATAATTTTAAACTTACTACCCCTTTCCTCCTAAACGCGTAGAGGTATTAAATTGAAATTCATATAAAATACAAAATAAGGTGTGTAATACCTTTAAGCTGTAACAAAATCAAACTTCTATGTCAAAGCAATCAAAAGAATCAGCAATTTAAGCCGAATCAAAACCTAAAGGGTACTTCCAGTCGACCTAGAACCTTGAAATTTGGCATGAAGCAATTTTTTATAGCACATTTACAGGAAAAATTCCGAAAACCTTAAATTTTTTGTCACATATTCTTTTTTAATAATTATATACTTATTAACCTTTTTCTCATGAACGCGTAGAGATATCAAGTTGAAACCCATATCAAATACTTAGGTCTAATTGCCTTTAAGCTGTGAAAATAAAACAAATTTTCAAACAAAAATCTTGCCATCATTCATCAGCAGACTTTTGCAATGCTGCTGCAAGGCAAGTGTAGGTATTTCATTTATATTATAAAATAAATGATATGTGTTAATATAAAATAAAGGATTACTGAAACGATAATGAGACCTTTGTCCTTAATTTATGCTCCTCCAGCTTTCCATATTTTAACGTTATGGATTTCATTTTGCAATAAAAATACCATAACTTTGACTCGATTGTCGTGATGGGTGAACTTTTACTTATATACCTACAGGTTTGTATGGAACCCTCGGTGCGTGAGACCGACTCGCACTTGGCCGGTTTTTTTTTAATCCGAAAGTGGTCTCCTGGCCAAGGGGCTCCTATCAGAAACTTCTTAATATATTTTTGGTGTTCTCTTCTCATGCCACACCTACTCAGATATCAACTTTTCGCCCTTAATATGCTTGCTCAAAAACTCTCTGGTCTCCCCTTGTGGAGGTTAGATAGGCAGTCGGTCAAGTTCTGGTATTCAGCTGCATCCGGTTAGACCGGACCCCAACATAGTTGGGAAAAAGGTAGGCAGACTGATGTATAATATAATCAAGTTCTTCTAACTGGACAGACAGCTGCAGGGCGACCCTTTTGATGATGTAACTTTTGACGTTAAAAACTGCAAATTCTCAACCTTAATAAATGACTTTTGATTTATCAATCTGTCTAAGGCTCTAACAG
The DNA here is from genome assembly GCA_963669345.1 of Gortyna flavago. Lineage (NCBI taxonomy): Eukaryota > Metazoa > Arthropoda > Insecta > Lepidoptera > Noctuidae > Gortyna > Gortyna flavago. The sequence continues at coordinate 409,387 of OY770149.1, forward strand.
CAGATAGCAATGCAATACAAGAGAGTGTCGCTTACGTCTTCCCGCTTGTAGAACTCATTGCACTCGTTCAGATCGACGAACTCCATTGTGTGCATCACTTGTTCTAATGCTGCATGGTCTGCAAGATAAACGATACCTGCATACTACATTATATTTATAATTTTACACTCCTACGAGTTTCTCTGTTTCGTCATAAGTGATTTTAACCAGGAGTTAAGTTTCATTTTTTTTGCATTTGCTCTTGTTTAATGGGAAGATGTGTAAGCTTTTTTTAAAATTATTGTTTATGGACTTAAAAAATAAAAAAATTCTAAGCCCATACTTCAAGTCACCACACTTGCGGATACTGACTCCAAAAGAAAAGTACCCATAACTTTCTTTGTTTTTAATAGGTGTTTGTGTATAAACGTTGCTTAAAGTTAAATATGGTAAACGACTGTTTAACCAAACATTTTTGACGACTAAACGTCTCTTAACTTTAATCAACGTTTATGTATAAACCCCTTAATGTTTAGATATCGATACCCATCACATCTGTGGAGTTTCGCTAGTTAATAGTTTTATTTTATAAATGTTAGTAATGTTAGTATAGTTTTACTTTATAAATGTTATTTTATAAATGTTTTTAATAAATGTTATACCTAGTAGGTAAGTACTAAGTACATGCGTCTGTAGCTGATATTAAAAATAATGTGCTTCTCACCGTCTACATATCCGAAAGTATAAACATAGCCTAGCTGGTTTTGCATCTGCTCGTACTTCTTGGGCCAGTCCATCAGCACCCCTGTAAACATAGATGACAGTCACACATTACTTGATAACGTCGCAAGTAGCTGTCAAATATTGCACTGTGCACGTTAACTGCTGCGATAAGAAAAAGCTGGCCCTAAGACTTTCGGAATGCACTGTGCATTCTGAAAGTCTTAGGGCCAGTTTATCAAATGAAAATGATCGCAAAATTACTGTGACAAATTGTGAAGCACTAGTGTTGTGATTGTGACAAATTGTCAAGCACCGGTGCTATGATTGTGACAAATTGTCAAGCACCGGTGCTGTGATTGTGACAAATTGTCAAGCAATGTGCTGTGATTGGATTGTGACAAATTGTCAAGCACTGGTGCTGTGATTGGTTGAATGATCATATCAACAGCCAATCGCAGCAACTGACAATTTGTCACATCATTTTCGTTCGAGAAACTAGCCCATAATAGTCCTCCAGGCCGTATTTGGGCCATGGCGGCCAATCTCAAACGAGACTAGCCTTCGGCGCAGGAGATATTAAAGTGCACAAGTGCACTCCCTCTTACCTCACTCTCATAGTCCGATGGGACGGCACGCAATCCAACACGATCGAAGAGAGATCAGGCGCAGGACCAACAGCTTAACGTGCTTTCCTAGGTACGGGGGTATCACCACCAATTTCCAAACTCCGGGCTGTTACTAAGAAATTCATAATGGAAAACCCAACAAAACTTTGCCCGACCTGCTAATTAGAACCCTACGCTTAGCAGTACCGCTTGCGACTAGCCGACTACGAGACCAACGGGGCAGTCGCTATACTGGCCTATAGTTAATAATCAAAGTGACAGTTAATGAGCTAAATCAAAGAAGAACTCATTACAGTCAAACTTCTCCTCGACATAGTCCAGCCGCACGAGCGCGATGGTGTTCAGCGTGTCCTCGTTGAACTCGGGGTGCAACACGTAGTCAATGACCGCGGCGTACCGCACGGCGCCCTCTTGGGCCAGGAACATGGCCTTCGTGGTGTTCCTGAGAAGAATGAAAGAAAGATAGCGAAGAGATTTCTTTTTATTAGAGAGACAGCGCCTGACCTTACTGTAACTGTCCAACGAAAGAATCGTCATAACATCACGCCTGTAATCCCCGGAGGATTAGGCAGAGGTTTACCTAACGGGTGTAAAAGACACTTAACGAAGCCGAGAGTCACTTGTACTTCCCGTCATTGTAATTTTACTACTATACTATACTGGTTCATACCTGGGAACCTTCTGGTTACGGAGATATTGAAGGTCAAAATGCTAATTTTTATTGCCGTTTTTTTACGAAAAATCTTTTTACAAAAAAATATATATGTCTGTTTATAATTTATCTACCTTACAATGGAATAGTGTCAACTTGCTCATCGCCTTTTACAAAATATTGCTTTTCCTGATGCAGGGACGTTAATTGTTGAGGAGTTCTTCTGGTATTTCATCATCAGCTCCATTTCACCATTCGCACTGTGACGAGTATAAATTGCTGAGCAACCATATTAATTTAATCGAATCGCAACCCGGGAAATATTTATCATTGAGTAGTTCCGATGGCCGTCTGTGATCTTCATCATGAGCTCCACTTTACCATATGAAGATTTCCGAGAGCAAATGCTCAAATTACTTAAAAAAATACCCAAATCGCTATAGGTTTGCCTATAAAGTTTGAGGGCTTCCCTCGATTTCCATGGGATCCTCTTATCAGTTTTAAATATAACTGGTGAATTGTGGATGAACTCAAGATACAGGGTGTAAAAATACCCATCACATAGCCGTGAACTTCGCATTCTGTACATCAAACTAAAATTGCACTGGAAAACGACTTATAATTCATATTAAATAAAGCAAAGAAAATATATGTTTATTACACAGTTATAGATATAATATTATTACTAGTTCCAACTTATTATTATGGTCCAAGAAAAAGAGATCCTAAACGAACATTAACTTCCTTAATTAAAGATGTTTTAAAATACTGAAAAAAACAACATATGACTACATAATAAATATTTATTTTTTTACATGGATTTTATGAGACAAGTATGATTTTGTATATCCTTCAGTACCTTACAATACCTACCATTTTTAATAAACTCTAATAGTAAATATAATAACTCTTACAAAGATGTAAATACAGTCAGGGAAAGTAATTGTTCTCCAGATTGACTAACTACTAAAATTGGGATCAGTGACAACTCCGCCCATGACAGCTCAACCCGAATAATAATACCAAATACTACGTCGACAAAACGCCCTTGTACCGTCGGCATGAAAGTATCGACTTATGCTTCTTATATAGGTATCATAATCGAAATAGGCGTTGTAGATAACTATGTTTTCTTGGTTTGTATGTAAATAAAAAACGAAATCTTCCAACAGATTAATAAATTCATAATGATTTATACGGCACAATAACGTAGTCATCTTAATGTAGTCGTACCTTATGTTTGCCTTGGCTATCTGCACCACGTCGTACGCATTCGACAAACCAAACTTCGTTTTGATAAGAGTTATTCCTGTTAAAGATTCTTGAGAAAATCTTGCTGTAATGAAAAATGTAAGGCATCATTACTCTAGTACTGCCAACCTACGAAAACCATAACTAGACTTCCTCTCTTGTTAAAATCATACAAAATACAAAAACGGTACAAGGATCTTTTGACGTGTGGTCAAAATCGGAACTAACGCCGCCATATTGTTTTTTCAACATTTAATATGACAATTTTTCACAAATGTTTACCAACGATGCTCCCCTGTCAATGTCATTCGGGCGCCACAATATCCTTTTCATAATAGAAATAAAGTGTCAACGATGTAACAAGGGCTCGTGACTAAATAATATCAGCCGCACAAGTTGATCAAAGTTTGAGCTAGGCTCGCCGAAGGCGGCCCGTGGATGGGTGACCATTAATTACATATCGAAACCCCACCGGAAAGGATGTCAAGGCTTTAGTCCCAGCTGTTATTAGTAGATCTATGACAGTCGATGCTGTTAGTCAGAAGCCCGAAAAACGGACAACCAGTCTTACCGAGGTTTGTCGTATGTAACTGGGTTGTGACGGACAGAAAGACAGTCGCTCCATGTAAAATACTAGTGTTAAGCTGTATCCGGTTAGACTGGAAGCTGACCCCAACATAGTTGGGAAAAGGCTAATACAGGAATTTAAAGATCTTTGTAGCACAAGAAGTGATAGTGACTGTTTGACAACCAACGTGTTTATTGTGACGAAGTTCAAAAGTGATAAACGATTTTGTTCTCTGATTGTACAATAATACATGCTCAATAATGTTGATCTTACTCTCTCGGTGGCTCAGTACACCGACCCAGGACACTGAGAATGACTGTATCCATTTCCTTGTAGAACGGTTTGCTGAGTAGCCTGGATCAGCGTTACCTGTACAATGAATAAGAAGATTGGTATTGTAACCACCTGCCTGCCTGGTCTAGTGGCCGCAAGCGCTACTGCGCTGCTACACCACGGGTACGAAGTCCTAGGTTCGACTCCCAGTCGGGAAAAGTGTTTTGGGTTTTTTAATTAGGAATTTCTCATTAGCAGCCTGGAGCCTGAATTTGTGCCAGGTTGATGGCAATAGGCTGGCCCCCTATTAAATGTGACTTAAACACAATTGATGAAACGTAGGCATACTAAATATACAACTCTACCCTGCCTAACCCTTTGGGGACTATAGGCGTGATGTTAATTGTAACAAATTAACTTACCCAGTGACATGATGATGACCCAAATGAAACGCATTTTCCCACAAAACTATTCAGTACAGGTATTGTCTGAAGTTTTCTCCACAACAACGACACATCGACTGAGTTTATGACACAATCATAATTAAGTTCCCCGTACATTATTATTTATTGCAAACAATAACATTATCGTTTTGTTATTATTGTTATTGAGGTGTTATTTATGTTAGCTGTGGCGGTCAGTGTAGGTTTTACATTCCATTATAACTATTTTGGGGGGAAATGGGGTGACATAACATCTTGCCGCCCAAGTCAAACCTCACCTGTAGGCACGTGGTACCCCTGCTGACAGACGAACGAGGAAATGGCCAAAAACTCGCCAAGATGCATTGGCCAAAAAAAACTCAGCCCTCAGTAGTTCCAAGTTGAGACGGAATCCATCAAATGAGACCTCATAGTTATATCAGAAGTACGTCGGAAAGGTGAAGAGCTCCTAAAACTACAACCAGGTCACCTTTTCTTCTACAGAGGTCACATGGATACCTCTTACGGTGGTGTAGGATTTGTCATTAATAAACGGTAGCCTCATTAGTTCAAAATATTAAAAGAGTCTCACCAAGAGTCTGTTTTGTTATTTTGAAACTAAATGACTGGTACTCTCTTAAAATCGTTCAAGTGGATGCCCCAACATCTCAACATCCGGACGAAGAGGTGGACACCTTCTACGAAGATTTCGACAAAGCCCTTGCCGACACTCCGTCACATTTTTACACCATTATGGGGAACTTTAATGCAAAAGTTGGCCAGCCTCTCACAAGCGACAGCTCTATCGGCAGATTTCAAGAGGGCAAACTCTAGTCAATTTTCTGGAACAAAAGAACATGTACGCAATGAACAGAATACATTCATTAAAAAGCGACCTACAAGAATGTGGACTTGGGTGAGCCCAGACGGCAGTCCAAGAACGAGGTTGACTACATAGTAAGCTCACATAAACATGTAGTCACAGATGTCTTTGTCCTCACTCGCTTTAAGGCCGGAACCTATACACCGCTCGACGATGATCGCATCGTCTGGTCAGACCGGTGTATAGGTTCGATTTAAAGAAGGAAAGAACAAAAATAATACGAAGATCAAATCTTAAGTACGAGAAACCAGACATGCTCTCCCTCTAAGAAGAATATACTTTGGAATTAAATAACCGATTCCAGGGACTTGAAGAATCGAACATAGATACCAATCGCTAAACAAACTGTTATGCAAGGTCATCACTGAAACTACGCAATAACACCTCAAAGTCAAACTCAAAAACTCAAACTCAAAGCATTTATTTCAATTAAACCATTTACAGGCACTTTTAAGTTGTTAAGAAGTCGGTCAGTCAGAAAATATGACGCTAAATAATGGGCTTACCCATTCCAAAGCGTAGGTACCTATGGAGAAGAACGTACAAGGAACTCCATGGACACTCTTTTAAAATATATTTAAAAAAATATTAGTTAAATCATTAATGTTGAATTTATAATTTTATGTGAGAACGATGTAAAAAAAACGCGTCCACGTTAAAAGCGTCCAGAGTACAGCAAATAGTACATGACAAAACAACAATCCAAAAATAAGCTGAGGCAGCTAAGTGATGATGATATTTTCGTAGATATATTGCAAGGCACCGTCATGATGTAGAGAATCGCACCTGCGAACATTATATATGGCTCTAATAGCTCTTTTCTGCAGAATAAAAATAGAATCCATGTCTGCAGCCCGTCCCCAAAGTAAAATACCGTAAGACATGATACTATGAAAGTAACTAAAATAGACTAGTCTCGCGGTATCTACATCCTTAGATTGACGGATTTTTGTGACAGCATAAGCTGCTGAACTTAGCCGTCCTGAATGAGGACCCCATTGTAGCCTTGAGTCGATCGTGATCCCTAGGAAAGCAGTTTTATCAACGAACTCTAGTTTCTCTTGATTCAATATTATCTCACAATCACTACCTTTGACATTTGGTAAAGAAAATCCTATGCACAGAGATTATTGAGATTTCCAGGAGAATACAGCTTGGGTGGACGGCATTTGGTAATCTGCAACATATTTTTCGAACCATAAGGATCCCTCAGAGCTTATAATTCCTCCTTTTCAATCAATGTGTCCTGCTAACAATGACCTACGGTGCCGAGACATGGACGCTCATAAAGGAGACTGTCCAAATTTCTCGACAAGCTTACCTAAACCGAAGATCGAACCAGCTACTTAAATGTCATACTGTCAATGTTAAAGATACAATTTCTCCAAGAAACATTAGGTCTTACTCGTCAGTCGTACAACATATCCATGAAATCTAATATTTAGTACACAAGAGCTTTAACCAACATTACCTAGACTTGAACTGTTCACTTTCAATAAGTAAAAGACACGTTATAATTTACTTATAACTCTAACATCCAAAGACATTCTATGAAGTACAAGCTTGCTAATTTATCTCTAAGTACCTTGTTGAAGACAGATAAGAAAATCTTTTAATTGGTGATAATAATTCTATGCACATTTCCTTCTTAGACGAGGCGTTTTCACGAAAAGTTTAAAAATTGTTTGCGGTGAGGAACTGCAATTTTGAAATTCGAACGAACATTTTGGACATTTTTATCGATTATTACTTTTCAAACAAAAAAAGTTAAGTAAGTAAGTTAAGTAAGGGTATCCGTAACGAGGGGTCTCATTTCGAATACATCATTATGCTGAAAGGCAACTAAACTCATAATGATCACTAAAGACTACCCATTGCATCAAGTATTGTCGCAAACACCCAAGAAAACAGACAACCTTTTTTTTTTTTTTTTAAGGATGGGAAATCATCCAATGACCCCTCCCGCTCTGGGTGGAGCGGAAGGGAGTGTCAGACTCTTACTGACTAAAACCCATCCGTGTTCCTTCCTTAGCCCTTTATGTTCCGGGGCAGCGGTAACCCTTTCGGACAATCCCGCTGCCCCGGCAGGCTTCGGCCCTAACGGGCCCCTCTATGTCTGCTGACATCTCTTTGAGGCGCGCGTGGAACACATACGCGCCGTCCGGCACGGGCCTGGTCCTGATCGGACGGCGAGCTACCCATTACTCGCCGTCCGCAGGCCCGCGCCTACGGTGGCCGGGAGTCGTCACGCGGCTCCCGACGCCCGGAGCGTCTACCGCGGCGGCTGGGACGGGCGGCCCTCTCGGCTCTCTCCCTCTCCCATCCCGCCACCTCCTTCGCTAGCATGACTGCTTCGCAGAAGGAGGTGACTGCCTCCCACTCCCTCTCGCCCCGGACCATGGCTTGGACCAGGGCCGGGCGCGAGAGGTCGCCGCCGCTGCCGATCGCCTCTACGAGGACACGGCGGTGCTCTGCCCAAGCGGGACAGACCTCCACCGTGTGCACCACCGTGTCCTCTGGGCGATCCTCGCAGTGGTGACACCCGGGCGTTTCCTCCCGCCTGATTATGTGCAGGAACCTCCCGAAACATCCGTGTCCGGTGAGGACCTGCGTCAGGCGGTAGGTGAGGGCGCCGTGACGCCTCTCTAGCCACTCCTCAAAGAGGGGCCTTACCGCCGCTATCGCGGCGTGCCCTAAACAGACAACCTTATGCAATTTTCACACAAATATACAGTACACAATAAAAAGGCAGAGAAACAGGCGATGTAAATGAGCGCAGTTGATTTACTGGCGATTGTCTACGGTGCTGTGTCGCAGTAATTACGAGCACCCAACATGGCGGCGCGGCGGCGCGGCCACGCTAATTACTTGCACCCGCTTTCGTAATAAATATGTAACGTATTTCTATGAGTGCTAATAACATGTAATTTTAGAGATTTTATACGAGGTAAAGAGGATACTCCCACATTTTTAGCAATGTTTTGTTACAAGATGTTCCCTTCCCACCTACGTAGACCACACACGTCCCAGCCGTTACTGTGATACTCACCTAGGTAAAACGAGTTTTAGAAAAATACTTTCACAAAAGTATCATTAGAAAAGACAGCTCTTCAAAGCCGCACTTTTTCTAAACCTCAATCAATCTGCCTGCCTATTCCTAACTATATAGTTTGGGGTCGGCTTCCAGTCTAACCAGATGCATCTGAATAACAGTATTTTCCATGGAGCGACTGTCTATCTGACCTCCACAACCTAGTTACTGGGTAACAGGATACCCATTGGTAAGACTATAGCTATCAGACTTCTGGGCTTCTACTGACTACCTGTAAAAACTGTCAATAGTCTACGAATGACAGCCGGGACTAAAGCCATCATATATTATGCTTTCCGGGACACGGAGGGGTCTCGACAATGTAATAGGTGGTCACCCATCCACGAACCGACCTCAGCAAGTGTAGCTTAACATTCAATCGACCTTTATGGCTGTAATCATTTAGCCACGAGCTCCTTTTTATAAAACCTGATGCCACTTACTATGGCTGTCAATATCACACAATATCAGGTATTTATATCGTTCCCGCACTGTGGTCAAGGTCAAGGTCAAGGCCGACTGAATGTCACCTTTAGTAGTTAGTCAATTCAATTAGGTAATCATTATTGCAATGTACACATAGGTAAAGGCGGTAAGTATTAATAAATAGAAACAATTATGGACCCTGTCGGGAACAGCTATGCGGATGAGCGGGCGTGTGGCTAAGTAATAACAGCCCACGGGTTAAGCTACGCTTGCCGCGGTTGGTGAAAGGCAGGCAAATGATGAAGAAAGAAGAAGAGCGCTGTTATTTTTTTTTTCACTTGGGGTATTACCATACACTTATAGGAAGTCAATATTATACCAAAAGTAGTGTCATGCGATTTAAGTGCGGTGCACCTTGGCCTGCCCTGTGCATCACCTGTAAGAGCACCTGTAACTTGGTATGGTGGAGCATATTATTGTAATCTGTGTAGTTCTCAGGTATCAAGTACATGGCTTCAAGCTACAGTGTCGAATCGACTACCAACAAATACGTAGATCACCCGCACCTGGCTTGTTCCGTGTGGGACTAACTTGCACAGTAATATACACACATTCTCTATATCTCTAAGGTTGACTGGTAGAAGATGCGTCATGCATTAAGTCCACCTTTGTACGGTTATTTTTATTTGCGCCTAAAGTTTGATAAGTGAAACAATAGAAACCATAAAAAAAGGTTTTTATTTAAACATTTATACGCAAAATACGCGCATTGTTGTGGAGCTGGGGACAACAGCCCGTACCTATACCTATTTAAACATTTATAAAAGCGAACAAATTAGGTAATGTTTTGTTCATTTCCACAGAACTACTGAGAACGGCCGGTAGGGACGACTTTAAGTAATATTGTCTCAAACGCAGACAAATGACTATTTCGGAGCTCAAAAGGCACACACCATTTGCATCTTCATGTAAACATAGAAAGGTAACCTTTCTGTAGTTTGCAAGTCTGTAGTCTGTCATGCATCTGTTACATTACTCAGGATCCCACTCCACCAAACTAACTTAATCTACCAGTGCAGCAAGCTACTGAACTAACAGAGCTCAAGTAATACTGGTGATGCGCAGTTCCCACCGAATTAATAGGCACTGAGCATTGACAAAATGGTGGAGATTCGATTACCAGGTCGGGTAATTGGAGCTTCTTGTTGGCATAGGGTGTTAGGGTTCGCTTCACACCTATATTCCTGAAAGGTTAGGCAGAAGTGTATTGGACATCACATTCTATTTGGTTTCTTGCCCATTCTTCTTCATAGGAATGCGCAACTAACTTCAAATTTTCTGACTGACCGACTTCTTGACAATTCAAAAGTGCCTGTTTAATTGAAATAAATGCTTTCAGTTTGAATTTGAGTTTGAAAAACCTAATAATACTTTGTTCAACCTGCGTCTTGAGCCCAGCGGGGTAATTACCCCCTGGGTTCAAGACACAGGCTAACGAGAGCAAATGTTTTCATTTTGACAGTTCAAAAACATTCATTGCGTGTTATTTACGATGTTGAGCAGAACCATTTTTGGAAATTATTAAGCAATGGATTTGCAATATCCTTCAAAATGATTCAGATTGACATTGAAAGTGTGTTACGAAATTAGGGTGTAGGACTACACTTAGTAGCCGCGCGACTTAGGGCTTAGATCAATGAGAGAGTAAACGAAAAATCTCCTTTTGCAAAAATCTTGTACCTAAAAATCATTATCATCTTAAATAAATATTTCACTCAACACGACAACATAGTCAACTGTTCCCAAGGTTCAACGGACTAAAGGCCGGAGGAAGTTACATAATGACTACAACAAACAAATATGTTTCTTTATACTTTTGATAAAGAATAAGTAGCACATGGAGTGATTTTTTTGCGAACGCATCTTTGTGATGATGGTAATTGACACATTGCGGGACACGAAACGCCTCCAAGCGTTATGAAAATAAAACTTCTATTTTGTCTCGTTCAGTGTTCTTCAACCGATTTTTTTTGACACCTTTTTTATTTTAGAATTATTTTAACATTATGAACTACGACATTCCTGAAATTGCGAAGTAATATTTTAATTAGGCCCTTTGTGGGACGAATATTTAGGCAGTTAAAAAAATGGTGTATATCAGCTTTTTTTACATATTATAAGATTTGCACTGGTTAAAAGAACTGTACAAATGCATAGATTACTATTAAAAGACGATGTTTCATTTAATTTTATAAATCTTATTTTTTTTGACAAATAATTAGCATCGCCATACAACGTGGGAATGCTGCAAACCTTTTGGGCACTTTTTCTGTTGACAGCGATGCGGATGAATTTTTTGATGGCTTTTGATTCATTTCCTTCTTGTTTTCTGTACATGTAAGTACATATTATAAATATTATTTTAAGTCTGTTAGCTTATAATTATTTAAATATTATATTAAATAGAGATCGCTATTGGAGCTATCCCGTAACTCAAGGGCTAGCCTTCTGTGTCAGTTCAAATCAACACTTCATTTGAAAACTATTATGTGTTTATTAACAATTTTAATTGTTTGTATCAAATATCGACAGTTTTGTAATAGTCCATTTATTTGACAGAATATTGTTACAGAGTTGTAGTGAATGTGTCCGTAATTAGTCATTAATTAGCAATGAGTGGCTTGTAGCAATTAGTCATTAATTAGCAATGAGTGGCTTGTAGCAATTAGTCATTAATTAGCAATGAGTGGCTTGTAGCAATTACACGGTCGGTATACCTGTGAGTAGCCGCCGTTTTATGTCTGAACGTGTAACTTCATATTTTGAAACGATTATTTTTGAAATGATGGAGGGACCCAGGCTTCTCTTCGTCAAATTGGTGATCCTGTTCATTGGTAAGTTGGTTGTTCTGTATTTCAAATTGGTGATCCTGTTCATTGGTGAGTTGGTTGTTTTTGTTTTACACGCGTATCTTTGCATATTGTGGGATTCTTTATACCCTCGAAGCATCCTAACGGCTGGATAGATTGTAAAACATGAGATGTCTATCAGTTTTATTTTTATAAAATCTAAATGACGGATTTTAGAAGTCAGTAACGCCGTGTGTAATTTTTTTTACTATGACCATGTGGGGTATCAAAATGAAGGACGTGAGGAGATTCCAACGAGGGTAAAAATCAATCTTTCTGCAACTGAATGCAGCTGTATACCAGTTTTAAATGAATGACTGCCTATCTGATCTCCACAACCCAGTTACTGGATAATATGATACCACATACGTTGTCAGACTTTTGTGTTTCTTAATGTGTATCTATTCATACACTTTTACAAGTATACAAATATTTTAAGAGATACACCTACAAGTGCTTAAGAAACGATAGAAACGGAAAATAAAGTTGTGCCTGAATATATATGTTACGGGTAATAGCCGAAGTGCGGCTACAATTAGTTTTAACCAAACCTAACCGCAGGGTGCCCTTCGTTCAGCGGGATTGTCCGAAAGGGTTACCGCTACCCCGGAACATAAAGGGCTAAGGAAAGAACACGGTTGGGTTTTTGTCAGTAAGAGTCTGACACTCCCTTCCGCTCCACCCAGAGCGGGAGAGGTCATTTGATGATTTCACATAAAAAAAAAAAAAAAAAGGGTGCCCTTCGCTGGGCACGCCACAATTGCGGCTATAAGTCCCCTCTTTGAGGAGTGGCTAGAGAGGCGCCACGGCGTCCTCACCTTCCGCCTAACGCAGGTCCTCACCGGGCACGGCTGCTTCGGGAGGTTCCTGTTTAGAATAAGGCGGGAGGAAACGCCCGGGTGTCACCAATGCGTGGATCGCCCGGAGGATACGGTGGAGCATGCGGTGGAGATCTGCCCGGCTTGGGCTGGGCTCCGCCGTGTCCTCACGACGGCGATCGGCGGCAGCGATCTCTCGTGTCCAGCCCTGGTCCAGGCCATGGTACGAAGCGAGAGTTCATAGGAGGCTGTCGCCTCCTTCGGAGGCGCGTGAGGGAGAGACAATCTTTGCGCCCTCGCGCCCCTAACCGCCGAAGGAGACGCCCTGGGCGTCGGGTATCGATTGCCGATTCCCGGCCACCGTAGGCGCGGGCTTGCGGACGGCGAGCTATAGGCAGCTCGCCGTCCGGTAAGGACCAGGCCCGGGTCGACGGCGCGTTGTGTTTCACGCGCCCATTCCGCTCCGCCCAGAGCGGAAGGGGTAATTTGATGATTTCCAACACAAAAAAAAAACAAAAAAAAGGGTGCCCTTCGCTCGCTCTTGCATCCTACGCCGCGTCCCGAAGTACACACGAACGGCATGTGGCCGGCTGCACCTAGTACCCGGCAAAAACTAAGTGTGGCCCCATTTCGGCCATTAGCCGTGACATAATTATGCACCTTATATACCTGTAACGTCTGTCAGCGTCTCTTAACAACTTTTTTCATTTGTTTTCTCCGCAGTAACTGTTGCGAGACGCGCGTCGCTTGATCGTGTAGCTCGTGGCTAGGAGGTAATGAGGTTGTTTTTCAGGGCGTTCTTCAGCGGAGCACTGCGACCGCGCGACAACTGCGCAGGTGCGGGCGGGCAACCTCGGACAAAGTGGCGACTTCAACTGGCTCGGAGTACTCCATGTGCATCTACGTTAGTATACTACCCGCATCTTGCCGTAGACTAATCTCTATTCACTAAGGTTCTACGTAATAATTATGAGCGATTTTCAAACTACTCAAAAGAAAATAGGGCACACCCAATTTTTAGGCTGTTATTTAAAAATATTAATGATTAAGTGATTTTTATGAATACCTAGATTTGTTTGGAGTAGAGATTTAAAAAAAATTTAAACTCACAAAAATAAGATTTTTTACAAAAAAAAAAATAAACGAGAGGTGTCGCGGGACAACTGGATGGAACGACGTTCCTTTCACTATATTATACTATGCGTTTCGGATGAGAAGATGCTTCACTTGAACTTCACTCACAACTTGTCAATCAGTAACAACTAAATCGATTATACAAATTTTATTTTTATATTACAAACAAGAAAATTATACACAAAAAAAACATATTTGATCATCGATAAAATTATTGATCGAAGTATTTAATCATTATTAAAATTAAGTGATTGTGATACAGAAGTAGACGCCACATTTTCAAAATTCACTATTTGTGATACAGAAGTGGAAACAATAGCAGGTGTATATACTCTTCATCTTCTCACATTTTTATATTTTTATATATATTCCTCTAATATCTAGGATTTCAGGCAATAGACACTGCATATAAAAATAATAACTTTTTTTTTTCTTCCTAAAATTTACTATCTTTCACTGTCTTTATTACACGTATGGGTATTGTTTCACGTGATCATATGCAAAACATTACATGTACGGATATTGTTTCACATGATCATATGCCAGACATTACATGTACGGGTATTGTTTCACCTGATCATATGCCAGACATTACATGTACGGGTATTGTTTCACCTGATCATATGCCAAACATTGCAAGTGTACGTATATTGTTTCACCTGATCATATGCCAGACATTACATGTACGGGTATTGTTTCACCTGATCATATGCCAAACATTACATGTACGAGTATTGTTTCACCTGATCATATGCCAAACATTACATCTACGGATATTGTTTCATCTGATCATATTATGCCAAACACGATATATTGCCTCCTGGTAACATGGAGTTGGCCCTGAAATTATATTGCATTAATTTTTCCTTTGAATAATATAATATGTTGATAAGAAGAAGAAGTAATAAACGTATTTTATTTCTTTATTTCTTACAAGTAAAATGGGGGTCTAAGTTCTATAGGCAGGTAATAGATCCTGCTGGTTCTGGCAGGAATTTATTACCGTAGAGTCATACGGTAGTAGATTCTTGCTAGTTCCAGTACTAATGGGACGGATCGACCGGTGAAAATATTATGTATGTGTCATACACTAATACGTGTCGCTTGGTTACGGTTGCTGATTACATTTTATGTCACTCAATGAAATACTGTTATAAGTCAATGCTGCTATCACGAAATAATAGGCTTTAATTCATATCTAACATCTGGGAGAGTGGTGGGATACTGCACAAGGTCCGTACGGTTAGAAGTCTCCTCCGCCTTAAAATTTTATGCCAAGTGGGAGGATTCCCTTTGTGGTTCTATATTGTGCTCCCTAACTTTTTTATCCATAATCTAAAGTGCCATTTTTTTTTTGTCCTAGTCATCTTTTGTCCGAATAATAACTTTGCCAGAACTTAATATCACATGACATAAAATTGAAATCCCTTAATACAATATGCCCTAAAGTTTGTCATAAATATTACAATTAATAATATACAAAAAAGTTTGAAATAAAAAGCAAAATTAAAAATTTTGAATAAACCCACGACGGTTAAATGTAATTAGAACAGGATAAAATAATTAAATACTCCACTTAAAGAACTTATTTAACGAGACTAAAATAGATAAATTCATATGGCAGTCGGGGGACCTCTTAGAATAGAAGGTGTTCCACAGAACGGTCTCCCGACTTCCTTAAGAATGTATCGTCCCCACAAGGTACATTTAGTAAAGATGCGTCAGCGCTTGACTATTATGTTCAATTTTGTTAAAATTATTTTTATTTTGCGCAATATTTACAATAATAAGATATAAATAGCTTCAAAAAACTTAAAAATTTGTACAACCTCGCTTTAACCCGGTATTTCACAATCTTCTGCTCATAATAAAAATTAATGCTTATGATATAAAGTTTCATTTGATGTATAGGTAGGATAATTATGTGTTTTTTATTGGACATACCGGTCAAAACGCCCATCATTATTTACCATTCTGATGTGATGTTCTTACCAACGAACAGTATATTTTTTTATTATATAGATAAATTTATCTTTTAATGATATTTTATTAAAAAAAAATCACTTTCCGCAAAACCAATGTAAACTTTATTATAGAGCTATTTTTCATAAAATAATTTCCTGTTTGTGAAGGATCTCCAATAATGGTAGAACAGTAGCTCACTAGACAGTGCGGTTAGTGGAAGTGCTCAGGTGCGGTTCATCCAAGTGCGGTTCAAATCAGTGCTCTGAGTGGAATACCTCCACAAACTGGTTGGAGGAATACCCCTTCTCAATGGAGGAACTCCGTGTTGCCTAACCTCCAAAAGCACTTTTTATAATAAAGTTATGTTAATTTTTTTTAATACATTCATAGATGATGAGCACAAGATTCGTGTCGTTATGACTGGGATCATTCTCGTCAAGATCAAATACGCGCTCGCTAACGCAGACGACGTGGTCAGGATACCTCCAAACATCTTCAAGTGAGTATCACACCCTCACTCCGACCATTTATGCACTTTTGACGAAAGTCCACAGCTCTTCCCATTTGCCACTTTGATAAGAAGAACTAGAAGGGTTCGAGGAAGGGGGGGCTGGATGGAGGGGGGGAATCAGGGATTAGACCGGAATAAATCAGTGTAAGCCATATTGTTACAATACGTAGTTACAAAAAAATGTTTCTACAGCATAAAATATTTTTTAGAACATAAAAATACTTGTTTAGGTATTCATTAATGAATTTATTATTAATACCAAATACTTTGTCGTCCATTAACTGTATAATATTTAGTGTATATCTTTTGTTGGAGATCCTAAAATAAATAAATGACATTTAGATATAGGTAATAATAATGTGTAATAATAAAGTATGATAATGATAACAGTGTGATAATACTGTAATAATAATAATATCTGAATGATAATTATGACATTTAAACATAAATAATTTGCACGCTTGCTTGCAGGCAAAATACAATGACTTTATGGCTGTAAGATGTTCCCTTGTAAGTTTAAAATGTTTAAACATTTTGAATTGAATTGAATTAGCTTGACAATAAGTGAGGATAACAGTATACTCCCCAACTGCTGTAAAGCAAACCTCATCTATTCGTACGACATGGATCAAAATCATTTTACATTCATTTTTATTCGGTAGTTGTTCCTTTACATCACTTTTCCTCTTCAGATGGCCTCGCCATCGTAAGCCTCCCCTCGATAAGTGCCACTGATAAGTGGTATTCCAAATTTGAAGATATACATAAGTAGGTGGCATCGCATGGTGCACCGTGTATGCAGGATCTATAATCACTCTCTATTTTGGCAAATAGTATTTGTAGTCGAATTTAATCATACGAAAATAGATCCTAAGCATTTATGGTCTGTCAGTCCTTCATTATTCGATCTCCGTCGTCTGCACCAGGTCGGACAGCAAGGCTATGTTCCTAGCAGCTCGGGACACTCCATTTTACGCCAAGCCGGAGTCCTACGTCACTCACGCTGAGTACGAGTACTCAACCCTCAACACCATCGCCGTCGTCGAGCTGAAGCTTGACGAGACTGACGACTGTGAGTCACTTGTTTCTTTTATCATTGTTGGTGAGCTATCAGAGATAAAGCGCATACTATCTACATTTTTGGTGCAAAATTCTGGGCTACCCAGCCCATTTGCTGATCAAAATTCACCTTAAGTTTCAGAAAGTGCAAAAACGGCCGTGAATTGTCCTTTTTTTATTTATGATATATATGTTATTCTTGTCCTTGGTAATCTGAATTTTGTAAGCTCGGAACTAAGTTGCATTATCAGTTCCTTTCATCCGATACCAGCAGCATAATTGCGTAACACAGTTTCAATCATAATCCGAAATATTTGGAAGGAAATTGCTAATCCATTGCTTCATATATATGTTAAAAAGTCTGCTCAGCAATGTAAATAACGTAATAAGTGTTGTTAAGCTTTCAAAATCAAAGGCATTGCTATTGAAGAGTGTGTTACATAATTATCCCGCTGCAGTGAATGGTACAAGTTACTAACGGGCAACATTTGGCAAACTTGACGAGTTGACAGTGTCAAAGACTTCTCAAACAAACATACTGTCCAGTTGATTATAAATTACATTACAGTTCCGTTGAATCCGATTTGCATCCCAACTGGCGAAACATTCAACACCTCTAGATATCTCTACCTAACTGGCTTTACAGACGGTGAGTAATTATTTGTATTATTCTTCTTTACACTTATACACCGATTATATGGTCAATATGGATGGCGATCCGTGATCATAATCAATGATCGTGCAAATTGTACCGACAATATAGACAATATATACAGTGGTGGTCATATAATTAAGAACGCTTATTTAAAGGGAGGATTTTTGCAAACTAACAAGTATAACTAATTGCATGTATTTTTTTGTATTTCTCTCGGTATCGCAAAACTTTTCCATACCAGCGGTGCATTCGTTGATACCCATGATTGGCTAAA
The DNA here is from genome assembly GCA_963669345.1 of Gortyna flavago. Classification (NCBI taxonomy): domain Eukaryota; kingdom Metazoa; phylum Arthropoda; class Insecta; order Lepidoptera; family Noctuidae; genus Gortyna; species Gortyna flavago. The sequence continues at coordinate 427,606 of OY770149.1, forward strand.
AAATAAATAGATAAACTTTATACATTGGATCTGAACCTAGTATTACTACTTACTAGCTGGTCACATAATTAAGAACGCTAAATACACACATCAAAAGTGTCTAGGGATCAACATATATTTTTGCAATGACTTTTCTCCTGATTGATATTAATTAAAATTTTCTTTAAGGATTCATCAAATAAAGTGTTTTCGTTTGTCACAGTAACGATAAACCAAGTCACCTTTGCATTAATAAAGAAATTTGCCATTTTCCTAATAAAGGGATTTTTGACATTTGAACCACTAACACAAAAGTTCGAAAAAAAGACTGAAATAACAGTTTTCTTTAAAATTTTATTGGGTAACTTAAACAATTAATAATCCGTGTTTCTACCGCGAACACTAACAACACAAGAACATCGGTTTGGCATACTCAAAATGAGTTCATCCAAATCACGCTGTGGAATGGCCGCCCATGTTCGTTGCAACAACAAAAAAAGGTCTTCTTGCGACTGGATACCCTCCATATTCGGCAGAGCTCTTCTCTGTAGCATATCCCATGCATGCTCAATCGGGTTCAAGTCTGGCGACTGAGCAGGCCAGGGCAGGACATTGATGTTAGCTGCGGCGAGAGTCTGTCTTACAACTCTTGCGGTGTGCGGTCGTGCATTATCATGCATTAACTGAAATAAGGGACCGATTTGCACTTGTAGAGGAACGATGACGTCTGATACAATCGTCTCAGCATAAATTTGAGCGTTGAGGTTGCCTCTGATCCAAATCAACTCAGTTCTTCCGCCGATCCAAATACCCGCCCATACCATGATGGTTCCACCACTATAAGGATGGACTTCCTGGCAGGATTTTAATCGCTGTTGGCGTCCAGGGGTTCTCCAGTGTCGTATACGTCTTGTATCCGGTCTCATACCAAAACGAGACTCATCAGAAAAGCACACGAAACGCCATTGTTCTTCTGCCCAATTTCTGTGTTCAAGAGCCCATTGATATCGAATCCTACGATTGTGCATTGCTATAGGTGGTACCCGTAGCGGTCTTCGGGAATGAAGGTTCACTTCATGCAAGCGGTTTCTGACTGTTTGGTCGCTAATTAAGTTCCCTGAAGAGTGATGAAGCCTCACGGCTAACATCATGGCGGTTATTGTTGGAGCTCTTCGAGTTAAGATTTGAATGTATCGGTCTTGTCTCCGTGTGGTGCAGCGATACCGTCCTCCATGGCGCTCAGCCACGGTACCAGTGCTTCGGTAACGTGTCCAAAGTCGACTGATAACACTCTGACTTGTATTCAGAGCTAAAGCCACAGTACGTTGCCGGGAACCAGCTTCTATCATTCCCACGGCTCTGAGCATTTCTTCCCTGCTTAAATGACGTCGCCGCTCCGTAATAACGTTGGTTTTAATCAGTAGTAGGGAAACAGTAGCACTAATAATGTCTTCAATGCGTTGTATGTTTTTATAGGGAAAATATTGACAGCTGATTTTCATCTTTTACTCGAATTTGATTCACAGTTCCTGATTCAAATTATGAAATGCACCAAAAAGGATCCATATAAATTTATAAAATCATAAATTTATTACAAAGCCACATCTCAATCTCAAGAAATCCGCATAAAAATGCTTGATCCCTAGACACTTTTGATGTGTGTAGTTTATTTTTTATTCAAATAAAAATAGAGAACACTGTGGCTTTGTGGTTATAGGTCACTATTCGTATAATTTTGGCGCCATTTAGTGCTGTAAAACTTTTAAAGGAGATTGCTTCATATGAAAACAATGGGGAAAAATAAAAGTTGTGATAAATCTACAAGGGAAGTAATGATAAAACTTCGCGAGAAGAATTGGTCGTATAAAAAGATAGCCGCCCATCTGCAATATTCAAAAAACCGGCCAAGTACGTGTCGGACCACGCACAATGAAGGGTTTCGTAGTTGGAATGAATTTATCCCAAGAACAAACTTAACATTGTAGTTGAAAAACATGTTCTCCCATACATTCCAACTGAAAATGTAAGTTTGTACGCACAATATTGAGAGATTTACCATGTTGTTTCAAGATCATGGACTTCTTATTAATTTTCCTGTAATCTATAAGTATAGAACTATTTTCTGTATTTTTTTCAAAATTTTAGGCTCAGTAGTTTCGGAGATAAGGGGGGGGGAATGGTAAATTTCCGTTTATTATCTTATATAACTTTAATACAATTTACTTTAAAATTATGAAAAAAATATATTTGAGATACTCACGGTAAGTCCTTTCATTTGGTATGTCACATGGTACAGGTTGCGAAACTTTTTTTTTTAATTGTCTATTTGTCCCTCAAAAATGACTCCCATTTTCAAAACTCATTTATTTACGTTACACGTCTGTGCTTGGGTCACAGAGATTCATATGTGTACCAAATTTCAACTTAATCGGTTCATAAGATTCGGAGCAAATTGGCTGTGACAGACGGACAGACAGACAGACAGACAGACACACGAGTGATCCTATAAGGGTTCCGTTTTTTCCTTTTGAGGTACGGAACCCTAAAAACGACGGTTTTCCACTTCCGCGCTTCCGTTTTCAAATGTTCCGCGTGTACCTAAACCATGTGGTGGACCATGGGCAATATACGGATAATTTCCCATAGTCCACCTAGAAAACATATTAAGGACATTCTGGTGGACCACGGGAAAAATATTTTCCCATGGTCCACCTAGATGGACTAGCCGGGTGGACCATGGGCAATACACGCTAAACAGAGAAAGTCATCTCATCGAGATGATCGAAATATCGTTCGTTTGGCAAAAAATTCCTTCTAATGGTCTAATGAGCTGAGAAATGAATATTTTGGTGAAAACAACCCTTCAGCAATCCCGACACGCACTGTTCGAAGGTGTTTGGTAGAAGAACAGTTACACGGAAGCATAGTAAGGAAGGTGGCCATGTTGAAGCCATAGGCAAGCCCGGCTTGCACTTGCAAGAAGGTATACTGGACACTTAGACAGTGGAATAATGTTCTTTTTTCTGACGAGACAAAAATAAACAGGGTATGTTCTGATAGAAAACGATATGTACGACACTCCGAGTAAAACATTCGACCCTATGTACACAAAAAACATTATAGCATGGTGGGGGAAATGTGAAAATTGGGGGGTGCTTTTCTGGACATGGTGTTGGACCTGTTAAGCTGATAGAAGGAAACATTGATCAATTCAAATACAAAAATATACTGGAAGAAACAATGCTACCTTATGCTGAAGACATGCTTCCGGTTATTTGGACATTCCAGAACGACAATGATCTAAAGCATACTGCACGCACCGTGGAGGAATTTCTCACATCGCAATCAGTTGTGGCCAGCTAACAGCCCAGAACTAAACCCAATAGAGCATCTTTGGTGCTAAGTCAAGAAAAAGGTTTCAAATCGACAGTGTGGCAATTCTTAGAAGTATCTCTCTTGCGATAATGTATATAATGTATAATGTGTATGTGTATAATGTCAAAAATTGATGAGAGTCAATGCCTCGCCGCCGGTGTAAAGCAGTAATTAAAAGCCGTGGACATGCTACTCACTATTAATTTTAGTTTAAAATGTATTAAATTGCTTTTTTCTTTACGCACTTTACATTAATGTGATTTATTTAATCTAAGTTTCATAAAAAACAACTCTCAAGCAGTTTAATATTTGAATTTGTTACTATAGACAATAAATATAATTTGTAAAAAAAATAGTTTGTGATTTTATTCTTTATTTCTAATCCCGTTTGCTCTATTCATGTGGCTGTTTCATAACATAACTATTTACTTCTAAGAAAGAACACAAACTACACACGACACGATTAAGATAAAAAAACGACGGGTTGTAGTCCGGGAGTGCCGGCAGAAGTGAAAACTTGAATATTAACGTTGTGCATTTTTGATATTTTGGAATGGTTAGGGAATAATTTTGCACGAATTGCTTTAATTATCATTATAAAAGTACTATCATTTATGTGGTAGAATACAATATTTATTTATTGCGCTATCGTACACAAACATGACAATTTATATTACATTAAAAAGTTTATCTCTAAGAAAAATCAACTTCGCCGCGCCGTAGAAAGAGAGGGGGATACTTCCTCTCCTACGCCGCGCCGACTGTCTACTCTCCATCCGTCTTACGAATTTTCGATCAGGTCAAGTGTCCTGACGCGAGTTTTACATTTTTTACCCATTACATAAAAAGTTTACAACGCCGCTAAAGAAGTATTCACTTCAAAAATTTCTGGAACTTCAAATAATGATAAATGATTTTTATTTTGTAAGTAGGTTTGCACAAACACTTTTACACGTCAATCATATTTTTTATAAAACTAGATGAGGTCGGCGTTTCCTATCTGACTATTCTGAGAAGAAAGGCCGAAACAAACTCAGAATATGACCACAACTGTATTTTTTTTTCGGAAAACACAACAAAGATTGCCATTATTTGCAGAAAATAAAAAAATGGAGAAAGTAATCTACAACATACAATATTTGAAACAACAAGTATGCGAAGAATTTTATAACAGAGCAGGGGTAAGTAAGTTATGTTACACTTAAGCAGTATTTTTCAATTAAAATAAACTGACAAAGTGCTCTACGAAGGTTTGATGTTAGCACCGACCTAAATGGGTGGATTGCAGCTGTTCTTTAGAAAGGTTTGATGTTAGCACCGACCCAAATGGGTGCATTGCAGCTGTCCTTTAGAAAGGTTTGATCTTAGCAAGGACCCAAATGGGTGCATTGCAGCTATTCTTTAGAAAGGAGACCCGCACCGTAATTGCGTAAAACTTTTAATCACAATCTGAATCATTTTGAAGGATATTGCTAATCCGTTGCTTCATATGGTCGAAAATTTTCTGTGCTCAACAACGTAATTATCGCAATGAATGTTATTGAACTGAAAGCCATTGCTACTGTGAGTGTGTTACGCAATTACCCCGCCAGTGTGATTATATAACTGGGAGAAACCTGTATTCCAAATAGGTAGACAAAAGTGAACCAGACCCGAAAAACTTTATTTTTGCCTTTTCGTTCACTTGCTCTATCAAAGTACTTCCTTTTCTGTCTTTCTGTATTTAATGTTGCCTTTATTTCCCCTTCTATATTTGTGGTAGTAAACTTATTGAATCAGTTTCCTCTTATTTCCACTATCATCATCATCCTCCTGCCTTTTTTCCTCAATTCCCTTGGGGTCGGTGCAGCGTATCTTCTTCTTCCATACAAATCTAATATCTGTCTTTTCTCTTTAACCTTGATGATGTCATTTCATCATTCTGTTTCCAGTTGTCATCTCAGAAACGAACCCCGTCGGTATATTTGTGTGGTTATGCGCCGAGCAACGTGACCCAGTGTGTCTGGGACAACGGGATGGCGCTTGTGTCCAACGTGACTGGATATTTCTATCTGGTGTGTATAGCGTATACTTCACCTCGAAATGTGTCCTGTCACCTCTGCCTTCCCCTTCAGGGTATACAGGCGTATTTTGTTTAATGTTGTTTCCTCAACTGTATTTCATCATCAGATTGGGTTTGGCATCCACGGCCCCGGCTGCGCGGCCCCCGCACGTTTTATCGACTTGTTCCCGTACTTCTCCTGGATCAAGTCCGTCACCACTCCGGACGAGGTCTTCTACGACGGTGGCTACAGGCGCAAGGACCAATAAGAAGATGACGAGTTCGTTAAAAAGTTTTAAATCCCAAATCTTACACTTGTTGCTTTACATCAGCAGGTACTTAAGAAGTACTGTAGAATATGGCACAGACGAGGGCAAAAAAGGATAGCTTTTTGGTTGATTCGCACGAATGATCTCCCGAGAAAAGTACGAATCGACACTTTTAAATAATAGGTATTAATTTTGCTGTAGGGAATTCGAAGTTAATTTATTAAACGACTTCAAAAAAAGGAGGTGGTTCTCAATTTGGTTGTTTTTTTATTTTTTTTAAATAAGTTTTACCTCAGAACTCCTTTATTTATTATCCGATTTGCAATAATCTTTTTCGATTACCTGATCAATAAAATCTGCTCCTCTTACCTTTCCGCTTCTTGGCTAGGTACTATTATCCCAACATTCCCACGGGATCGACACTTATGCGGGTGAAACTGCGGGGCGCAGCTAGTACATAAGAAAATTAATACCAAATGAACACTATTGATTTGCGCTAAATATTGAAATAATAATTAATACTAAATCCCTAGTTATTAACGTAATAAATACGAAAGTCGTGAGCGTCAAAATGAAGGGACCAAATCTCCAATGTCTGTCATACATAATAAAAAAATAATACCATTAATCTACTATTGCCTACCTTTGCTATAATTTTAGCTACCTCATTATATACATAATATTTTATCAAAATTCTTGGTCCCTCCATCATGATATCAAGATGGAGGGACCAAACTGATAGACTACTCCCTGGAATGTTCTATCTACTTAGTGTTATAATACCTTAATTCTACCTTAATATTATTGATTTTGGCTGCCCGAAACATATTATATCGTTTTAAAGATATCGATTTTATAAGTTGGTCCCTCCAAATTGACGATTCAATTGTTTAGTGCATCAAGTAAATGGGCGGTTTATTTTCGATCTTTGAAGGATAAATATTTAATACTAATCGTTCAAAAGTTCTTACGTTAAAGTTCATTTTAATTAGTAAAAAAAAATTTTGAAATAAATAGGTACAACGTACAAGTTTTAATCGTAGTAGCATTAATAAAGGCGTTTTTAACCGACTTCCAAAAAGGAGGTTAAATGTTCGACTTTTTGTATGTTTTTTTAATTTTTTATTTATTTATGGTCACCGATTTTCCTGTCAATTGTGGACCGATATGATTTTTTTTTTTTTGTTTGAAAGTGTATTCTCTCGAGGTGGTCTCATTGTCATCAAGTTGGAATCTGATGAGAGGATCCAATAGAAATCGAGGAAAACCCTCAAATTTTATAGGCAAACCTTTAGCGATTTGGGTATTTTTTAAAGAAACTTGAGCATTTGCTCTCGAAAATCATCATTTGGTAAAGTGGAGCTGATGATGAAGACCACAGATGGCCATCGGAACTACTCAATGATAAATATTTCACGGGTTGCTATTTTACTTTGATATAGTTGCTAAGCAATTAAACACTCTCCTACTGAAAAGTGAAAAATAAAAAACCGTTTTACAAAAACAACAACAGACTTCCAAAAAAAAACGCTACAAAGTGAAAAATTACTTTAATTCCGGACGTTGGTGTCAATAAACGAAAATGCAGAACCAATAACACCGACTTCCGAAATTAAAGTTGTTTTTCACTTTGTAGGGGTTTTTTTTGGAAGTCGGTTGTTTTTTTTTTTTTGTAAAAAATATATTTTTCTTTAAGGTAATTTAGTGATCTTTGTTCATTGATTGTTTGGCGCCGACTCAAAATTACTTAGGTTTTTTTTATTATTATTATAACTTAGTTATTAAGGTTAAATAATAAAAAAAAGGTTTATTATTTTTTGGTTTTCATTTATTTATTTATTTTACCATTTATGTACACACATATATAAACAGACAAGAAAAAAACAGAACAGAAAAATAGGTACAAAGGTGGTGCTTATTTCATAAAAAATCTCTTACAGAATACCTGCAATAGGATAATAAATAGAGAGATGTAGACAGCGTGCAGCGTGTGAAAGAGTTTCAGTTCAGTTTTGTCGGCAGTTTAATTTTTTTGTTAAAAAGTTTTTCATTTTACATCGTGTTGCTCCTTTATAGAATTGACAAGAACATAACGGCGTTCCCCCGAAAGCGGGTCCTGAAATAAATTGATTAATTATTATTAATCACAAAGCATATCACCACTGCTCTCTAAATGGTAAAGGAAAACAATCGTCATTCACAACCTGCATGTCCTAGGACCAAATATTCGAAGACGTGACATCCACCAACCCCCACTGAACCCGCGTTGTGGATCCTCTCCCTCTCACAAAGATTTATTTTATTTATAATTTAGATTGATGTATCAAAGGGAAAATGCGACATCGACCAATTTGTTCCGGAAAACGGCAAACGGACGCGGTTTATGAATCAGAAGAACAAACTTCAAATATTTTTATTTTGTACTTAGACAGCAATTATTTAAAAAAAAACATTTGTCCCAGTGAGGGATAAAGCTAAACTGTACAAAAAAACATTTGTCCCAGTAAGGGATAAAGCTAAACTGTACAAAAAAACATTTGTCCCAGTGAGGGATAAAGCTAAACTGTACAAAAAGAAATTACATGCCGTTTTGTTAGTTGCTTACAGAACTGTACCCATAGAAATCGTAAATTTTGTCCCTGAAGAACTACCCAAATGCCGACTGTCGCTGCAAACCAGCGCTGTGGCTCTGCCTAGCATAGTGTCACAGCATTATGCTGAGCGATGGCCGTTTTGCGTGATTGTGATAAATATTTTTCCTCAAATTTTTCTTACGCTAGTAATATTATATGTCAATGGTTTGGGTTCCTTATTTTTAAGTACTTAATGCGTCGCGTTTAATGCAAAAAAATGTAACTTCTTTCATAATGTGGAATTCGTACGACCACACCGGCGTGGCGGCACGCTGCTCGAGCCCGTAGTCACCGCGGGATGTTTACTACGTACCTACAATTCAATAATTAAAACAAAAAACAAATTAATAAGAACATGGAGTGGTCATTTTGCTGAGTGTGCGTGATTGTGGTGGTGATAAACAACACTTCCATAATTATGTTATTCCCTACTTATGGCTGTGATGCTCCATGGCATATGTAATAACAACTTTGACTGCTCTGATATCACCATTAAACTATGTTATATTGTAACCAGAAATGTAACCCTCCATTTGTTAACTACTCCATGACTGTATGCAATGTAAATTGTTTGATACAATGGTCTGACTTGGTCGATCGGTATGCACCTGTGACTAGACATAGTTTTGTGTTTGAAAGTGACATTGACAGTGACACACACAAATTGCAGCCATGATAGATGGACAAACGCTTCTGTTATTTAAATTGACTCTTGTTGTCGGTGAGTTTTTACTCTAAAACCAACATGTGTAACCAGGTTCTGAAGGCCCTGAATTAAAAATTTTCATAGGTTATTTAAAATAAAATAGCTGTTCCATACATTTTGACAGCGTACTTATTGTTCTTTTCTATGAAACAGCAGATTTTCTTTTGATAAACGATGATAAATTTCTACCCTAGGGGTTTACATTCATGTGCTGTAATCATTATTACAGTTTGCGCTTCTAGGTCCCTGCCACACTATTTTCCTTTACAGTTTTAAAAGAAAATGATTGGAATGTCATTTATAGTTAGGTACCACTGACCTCTATTAAACAAATAGTATAATACAGGTCAGCGTTAGGTACTTACTGAGGTTGAACATTTTGGGCGTTTCGTTGTCATTTGCCATCCCGTAATCATGACTCTTCCGATATACATACAGGGTGTCCTAGAAGTCGACGTCAAGTCTGAATTGGGTAATAAGGCCAAGTCATAATAGTTATCAAAAAATATTTAAAAAAATCTAAGTTGTGTATTTTAAAAATTAATTTGCATTAAAAAAAAACGAGAATATCTGCAGCTTTTTTTTTTGGTGGGAACTTATCAAATAAATTCTCCCACTCTGGGTAGAGCGGGAGGACTTGTCAAACTTTTACTGTCTAAAACTCATCCGTGTTCCTTCAGTTGCCTGTGCCAGGGGCGACGGTAACTTATTCGAACATCCTGGCAGGATCGGCCCTAGCGGATCCCATCAATCAGTGCTGACATATCATTGAGGCGCGCATGGAACACAACGCGCCATCGACTTCGGCCTGGTCCTTACCAGACCGCGAGCTACCCATTGCTCGCCGTCCGCAAGCTCGCGCCTACGGTGGCCAGGAATCGGCTCTCGATTCACGACGCCCAGGGCGTCTCCTGCGGCGACTAGGGGCATGAGGGCGCAAAGATTGCCTCTCCCTCACGCGATCCGCCTCCTCCATTGCAAGCATTACTGCTTCGCAGAAGAAGGTGACGGCTTCCCATGCACTCTCGCTCCATCCCTGTGACAGTCTTTTCACTACTATTGCTACAATATTTTTTTTTGGGTCCTTTTGAGTAATGTTTCTGTAAACTCTTGCCTAAAATGTAAAACCAAGTGCTCCACCTTGAAAGAAAATGTCACTTTTTGCCCAGCCAAATATTCAAAATGAATACTTTGCCCAACTATGAGTGATTGTACAGGAAAATTTAATTGTTAACAAAGATCAAAATAGCGTATACCTTTTGACCAATATCGAGTTTTAGTTCGATACCTTTTTAATGGCCCCGCTATCCCAAAAAACATTAAAAAAATGTCCGACTCTGTCAGTGTCACATTTTTAATACGGTAAGAAATCGGCTGAATTTTATTCTCTGGAATTGACATTATGACGAAAAATACAAGGCTGATGTGATAAAGTATATTCTATCGTGCAATTAGCAGACGAAATAGCCCGTGACTCTAGCTGTCACTCGACCTAGGAGTAGGAACTTTTGTTGCCATTTTTTTTAGTTTCTAGTCCGTTCGTCAGCGGCGCACTGCGACCGGGCAACCACTGCGCAGGCGCAGGAGGGCAACCTCGGACAGAGTGGCGACTTCAAGTGGCTCGGAGTACTCAAGGTGCATCTACGTTAGTACCAGCATCTTGTTTTGACCTATCAGGCTTTGACTGGTGCAAATAATATAATCAGTCTATAACGTTGTCACTGCTGGGACACAGGCCTTCTTTCTGTGAGATGGAGTGGGCCATAATCGACCACGCGGCCTGGCGGGTTGGTGTTGACTGGTGACAAAAAATAAATTATCTGTTTATACACGATTCCAGGAAGTCCATAATATTTCCTCAAATACGAAGCCGTTTGGCAATGGTATAAAAAGGTTTTTTTTATTGTTTACAAAGCCTTCTTTTCCAATATATTCACAGATGAATGGGATAAGCTTCGTATAGCCATATCTGGGATCGTTCTCGTCAAAACGAAATACGCGCTCGCTAACGCAGACGACGTGGTCAGGATACCACCAAACATCTTCAAGTGAGTATGACGAATTTACAGTAGAAACTATAGCAAATCAAAACATTTAAAAGATTGACTGAGTACTGGAGATTTAGATCGTCTCAATTCAAAAGCAGATCAAAAGGCATTTATTGAAACTAGGCTGAGAATCAGCACTTATTAGCAGTCCCCCAAAACACGCCCTTCACGCCCAGTGATATTTAGCTAAGAAGAAGAAGCGGCACAACAACCTGCCCAGCAACAGCAGCTATTTGCAACAGCTACACATTCCAGTCAAACAAAATAATCTCCAACATATGGCGCACGCTCAAATGTTTAGCATGCGACCTCCTCTTCTGTGGTCTGAAGCCATTTTCTTTTTTATTTTTTCTGTAGAACGAACAGCAAAGCCATGTTCCTAGCATCTCGGAACACTCCATGGTACGCCAAGCCGGCCTCCTACATCGCTCACCCTGAGTACGAGTACTCCACCCTCAACACCATAGCCGTCGTCAAGCTGAACCTTGACGATACTAAAGACTGTGAGTCTTCTGATTTTCGTTTTGTCTTTATTGGTGTGCCATTTGCTGGAGTAACTCAGGTTCGAGTTAGTCGGGTCGTCAGTAGTGAACTGTTATAGGTAGATGATGATTTAGAATTATTTGTATACACGACGCGCTTCTTGTTACGATAGATTCAGTACATGATTCTGAACTCCCCTGCGTCGAAATTATTTGTCGGTTATGTTTTTAAACGAAAGTTTTCTAAGCACGGAGGTCTATCGTGTTCTGAATTTACTGTTCATTTATGTTGAATGCATTGCGCGAAGATCTCCCTGCCAGCCTGTATATAGATATTAAGTCAAGTAATGTTTGGTCCCTGTACAATTTTGTTTGATTGAGTGGATTGCCAGTTTGAAATATTCTGTTGATTTATTTTTGTTACTTGCATTCTAGAAATTAGTGATTCAGTTGATCATAATTTGTGAACTATGAATGTTATCCAATATTTTTTTACATGAAGTTGGGTAGATGTGTTAGGCAGTATGTCAAGCAATCCATGTTGCTTTGCATTATCTGTACCAACCCTAAGATTTCTCATTTGATTTTCTTTATGATTCCACTTATAAATTTAACATTATACTTCCTCAGATTTAATAATAATAAATAAATTCATTTATAATAAAGATTAGCTACAAAGGGTTATATTTCTTTTTACTATCAAAATATATACAGATTTATGGCATTACCACTTGTCAATTTTGTTTCCCATGAACGTTGTACGTGTAGGCCTATTTTCATTTACATTTAATAATAATATTTATAACATATATTTTGTTGTTGTAAATAATGTTTGTTTCGTTTCGTTTAATGTAGATAGTCAATTGGGTTAGAAATCAATTTCCCAGACTGTACAGTTGTAGTGTAACTGTTTAGTAGGATGTAAGCGATAAAACAAAGTATAGAATAACCTACTCTTTATTATGTGCACCATACGAGTTACAGATAATAAATTTAGAATATATACCAGCACCCTAATTGCTAAACACACTATCAATCACGATATGAATAATGTTGGAGGATATTGCAAATCCGCATAATGTTCTAAAAATTTGTCTGCTCAACAACGCTGCTTCGCAGAATTCGATCCTTATTAGTGACACTATCCAATGGTCTAATAATCCAGTTTCGATTTTCTTTTACAAAACTAACTGGTTCGATTCCTGGCTAGAAACAATGATTTTTCAAAAATCCAATGATGCTGTTTTAGTTTTCATCAAATTCGAGCCCGAAATTGCTTTGAGTACTTTTCGCTATTCTTCATAGTTTCGGATTTAGCTATCCACGCTCACTTGAAGATTTGACCCTGTATATAATATTAATGGTAATTCCAGTTCCGTTGACTCCTATTTGCCTGCCCACCCCCGATGCATTCAGTGCTTCTAGATATCTCTACCTCATGGGTTTTACAGACGGTACGTAATTTATTATTTTGTCAACTACGTACATTTATAATAACATTCATGATCATTATTGGCGGCCTCCAGCCACCCACTGCTGCACTGGTGAGTACAGGCACAGAACATACAATAATAGTAGAAGTAGTATAGGCCTCCTCACTTACACATTACTAGATATTGTTTTTTATATCGTAATTAATAACGTAATAATAATTATAACTTTTTGTAACCACCAATCATTACTTGTTTAGATAATCAAATGTTGGAGAAAGTTATTTACAAAATACAATATGTAGACAACACAGTATGCGAAGAATTTTATAATAGAACAGTGGTAAGCAATTTTGAAGATACTAAACAAGTATATTGTGTGTCACTGGCTTTGATGTTGCTTGCACGGAGACAAATGCACTCTAAGATATTTTTAAAAAGGTAATCAGTTATGATTTTTATCTACGAGGGTTGAAGTAGCGGCAAATTCATTAAAAAAACGGAATAAATCAGCTTTTACTATGTAATATAGGTAATATGATTATGTCATAATCATGATTTTATTTTGGAAACATTATGTCGTAGCCTAAGTCATAGACTAGCTGTATGCCAAAGATGTTTGCAAAGCACAGAATTAATGAAAGTTAATTAATTGAAGAATTACCAGAATTTAAATAATATTTAATTACTCAAATTTGGAGCTTTGTAGCTCCTCACTGACTAACAATATAATAAGGAATGTAGGTCTATATAACATAAATGACAATATTAATGAAAAAAAATAATAATATGTCGGGTCCACCTACATAGGATTGTGATCAGACATCCTTAGTGACAAACCTAGTCAGATATATACAGTTGTGGACGCAGAATCGGGATACGGGTAAACGAGAGAAATGGTTCCTATAACTTCTACACAGTTTATTGTTAGAGAGTCAATTACTAACACTACTGTACTAAAAATTAATACTCTGTAGCGACCACGTCTAACCATCACTGTCGCTCCATGGTCCGTATCGGCCACCATAGTCTGTCCTAGACTCCGCACAACGCTAAACAAAAGCGCCTGTGTCTCATTTTAAGTACATACTCATAACAGATCCGACATACTCGTAAATATTCTCATTGATGAGATCTCCATTGACATATATTACCGCTATTGGGCATTATTCGGGTGCTATTTGGCAGATGAACCCAATCTTCTTTTATGGAATTTCGTTCAGTAGTTAAGGCGTGAAAAGGTGCCAGACAGATTTTTTTCTTTATTGATGAGATCATAAAATAGTCCTTGAAGATAAAGACAAGAGCGGCTCACTAGACTGGCCACTGTTACTGTTATCCATTCCTTCCCTGTCTTCTTCGTTTTCATTTTGCCTTAATTTCCCCTTCCTTATTATTTTGTAGTGATAAACTTAAATTGTGACTAATCAGCTTCCTCTTATTTTCTCTATCATCATCAATACTGGTATTTACCTGCATTCGGTTAGACTGGAAGCTGACCCAACATAGTTGGGAAAAAGCTAGGCAGATGATGATGATGATCATCATTTTTCTAATTTCTTACCAATTCGTTTCAGGTCGGTGCAACAGGTCTTTTTCTTCCAAACTAATTATGATTAACTCTTCCCTATGAGTTCCAATATTTGTCTATTCACTCTTACTCTGACAAGGTAATGTAACAATGCTTCTGTTTCCAGGTGCCACCTGTACAACTCACCCCTGTTGCATATCTGTGTGGGTACGCGCCGAACAGTGTGACACAGTGTATCTGGGAGAACGGGATGGTACTTGTGTCTAACGCGACTGGGTCCTATGACCTGGTATGTATTGTGTCCTACACTACGATCTTCTGTTCATGATCACTATCGTCTGTTCATATTTATGATCCTGCGGTCGATCCCAGTATTATTTGATTTTATCAGGCCTTGTAGACTGTAGATTTGTAGACCATTTTTAACCAACTTCCAAAAAGGATGAGGCTATATGTTCGACTTTATCTATGTTTTTTTTAATGTATGTTCACCGATTTGTCCTTCAATTGTAGACCGATTTGAATATTTTTTTTAGTTTGAAAGGTTATACTCTCCATTGTCATAAATTTGGAATTGATGAGAGGATCCCATCGAAATCGAGGGAATCCCTCAAATTTTATAGTCAAACCTATAGCGATTTGGATATTTTTTTAAACAGCTTGGGCATTTGCTCTCGGAACTCACCCTTTAGTAAAGTGGAGCTGATGATGAACACCACAGAAGGCCATCGGAACCACTCAATGATAAATATTTTACGGGTTGCGATTCAATTACTTTAATATGGTTGCTAAGCAATTTATGCTCGTCACAATGCGTATGGTGAGTGGATGTTCAGGAGTTCTCCTGGTGCTTACCAGGAGAACTCCTCAACAAATAACGCCCCAGCATCAGGAAAAGCAATATTTTGTAAAAGGTGATAAAAAGTAAAAAATAGAAAACTTTTTACAAAAAAAAAAACAACCGATTTCCAAAAAAAAAACGCTACAAAAAGAACGTTTTTTTTTGGAAGTCGGTTGTTTTTTTTTTAAGTTTTCTATTTTAATAAGTACCAGGTACTAGTTGACAGGCCTACACTGTCCTTCCATACAAAGTGGATAATATTATGTTTACAAATTAAAGTGTTAATGGAACACTTTAATTTGAAAACATTGTAAAATCTAATTATTTTTAAAAGAGTAGCCGTAAAGTTTCTTATCGGCTCTTCTCCATAGGATATGACCATTTGAACCGTGCATCTAGCTTCTAATGTTTTATAAGGTGCCCATGTAGTTTTTTATTTTGATCATTAGTCCATCATGCGTACAATAGTGGTACCGATAATTAAAGATAAGACAGGTGACTCGTCTGACAAAACTAATTATCGGCCCATCTCGCTTGCGACTGTAACTGTGCTAAATGGCATTCTCGAACAACATGTGGACTTACATGATGCTCAGTTTGGTTTTACTTCAGGATTGTCCACTGAAAATGCCATTCTAAGCTTATAGCATACTGTCACTTACTATACTGAGAGGAAGACACCGGTATACGCGTGCTTCCTTGACTTATCGAAAGCTTTTGACCTTGTTGTATATGACCTTCTGTGGGATAAGCTAGGAGGTGCGGGTACCATGTCAGTGCCGGCGGATACCATCTCTCTACTCAGATACTGGTACTCAAACCAGATAATCCAGGTGAGATGGGCCGGTACGTTGTCGGTCGAATACAGGTCGGAATGTGGCGTCAGACAAGGTGGGTTGTGTTCACCTCTTCTGTTTAATTTGTACGTCAACCAGGTACTTGAGAGACTCAGCAGCACTCATGTCGGATGCTATATCGACGGTACCTGTGTCACCAATATTAGTTATGCAGATGACATGGTGCTGCTGGGTCCCTCGATAAACGCATTGAGGAAACTACTTTATATTCGCGAGGTATATTCAGAAGCACATGGACCTCAATGGCATTGCACTAAAGCTGGTTGACAAATTTAAATATCTGGGGCATATTGTGACGGGTGACCTCAAGGATGACGAGGATATAGAGCTTGAACGCAGGGCGTTGGCGGTGAGAAGTAATATGGTTGCTCGCAGGTTCGCTCGATGTACAGTTCAAGTAAAGATAACGCTCTTTAAAGCGTATTGTCAATCTTTTTACTCGAATGGCCTGTGGGTGAGCTATACGCGACGATCATAGGACACCCTGCGGGTTCAATATAACAATGCTTTCAAAATGTTGTTATGGCTACCGTGGCGCTACAGTGTCTCCAGTACAGGCCATAATTCTCAAAAAATCGGCTTCTTTGCTGCAGCGTCTGCGGGGTGCTAAGAATGGCATTCTGAAAGTCGTTGTTGCTCGATTTCACTGCCCCATTCAAAAACACTGGGTGAGGGTAGTGAATGGTTTTATATAAGTAGTCTGCATAACAATAAGTACCTACTAACAATACTAACATAATTGTATGCTTATATTGTTGCAAATGTATACTAACAAGATATGGATTTTAATTATCTGAAATAAATCATTTAATTTATTTTATTAAATTTATTTAAGATGGAATGATGGAATGGTTCAGAGGATGTTTCTAAGCAGCAAAGCGGAGTCTGGATTTGTGCTCGGTTGATTACAATAGGTTCTGCCTATGTTCCTAAAAAGAGAAATGTGGACTTACTGTATATGTCGCAGCCGGCTGGTTTAATTAGCCGTTTAGTTAACCGTCGAGCCTCTTAACTAAACGGCGGCTTTTCAACTAACGGCCTGAATGATATTCTATTATAATTTAGGTTGGAACAGTAACCAATCACGCGCGAGCCGAATTGGTCTTAGTAACTAAACCAAGGCACCCCGACCAAATGGGTTAGGTTAGGTTTGAACTGTGATCAGGCTTTCACGCCCTACCGCCGGCGCCGGCCTCGGTTTATATTTATCAAGGGGCTCGTGGCTAACTACACGCGTTGATCTTAAAGGTTATGCATCGCTTGCCGGGGTCAGTCCGTGGATGGGTGACCAATCACTATATACCGCGACGTCTTCGTGTCTCCGTATCATTCCTAGATCTTTGACAGTCGTTTCGGGTAGTGAGAGACTCGAAAGTCTAATAAACAGTCTTGCCAAGGGGTATTCTGTCATCCAGTAACTTGGTTGTGGAGCTCAGATAGGCAGTCGCTGTAGCTCTGGCTCGCTATGTAGATTAGTGGTATTCAGCTGCATTCAGTTAGACTGGAAGCCGACCCCAACATGGTTGGGAAAATGGCTATGTGATGTGATGGATGATCTACCTAGATCTCATCATCAGATTGGCTTCGGTATCTACGGCCCCGGCTGCGCGGCCCCCGCTCGCTTCATCGACTTGTTCCCGTACTTCTCCTGGATCAACTCCGTCACCAGTCCGGACGAGGTCTACGACGACGGGTTTAGGCGCATGAAGGAAGCCAACAAGTTCATTCCAAATGTTCCAATACAGGAACTGTATACGTAAGTGCTTTTCTATGTATAAAAAGCTAGAAATTGTCTTAAAATGGTACTTACATTAGGTCGGATTTTATTCCATACTAATATTATACAGAGGAAAGATTTTTTTGTTTGTTTGTACCGAAAACTCTCCGTAACTACTGGACCGATTTGAACCATTTTTACACAAGTAGAAATCAAAATTATGAGGAAGTAACATAGACTATAATACGTTTTCAAAAAAAAATAGCAATAATGGAACCCAAAGTAGCAAAAATTTTGCCTTTACAATTCATTATTTGGTATGCGCTGATAAAAGTATTGATAATACATAAAGATTATGTACTACATGATTAAAGTACTCATTATTATCTACAAAATAGTCCGCAGGGAATATATCTAACTATCATAGTTAAGTCAAAATAGTATCCTTTGTGTTCTAAAATTTAATTAGATCGCCGCCGCGCCGGTAGAAACAAAAGTTGGTTACATTCGTATCGTAGCATTAATTCTTATTCAAATAAATAGTTTTATCATACAGGGTATTTAGAATATTGTAGAAAACATAGCTGCTGTTCACTTCCAATTTTCATTAGCCGTCCGCCGATACAAGGATGCTTGGATCTAAATATTTCCTGCAACTTATATTAAACTTAAAGGGCCAATATACAATTATTATTATTTCAGTTTTTAGAGGTTTTTGTTTGAGTCGGGAGTTTTGACAATTTTTAATCTAACGTTTATTTCTTGCTTTTTACACTTTATAATATTATATTACTAGTAAACATGCTACGATCGACACATTGACTAACAAAATATTGACGTGTACAAGTGTCTTAAAAGATCTATTTACAGAAACAAACATTTCATTTCAGACATTGCGTATTATTTCAGAAAGAAAGGTTCTCATCGTCGTCATGACTTCGAGCGGTATCCGTTCAACGTGGATGCTCTGAAGTTCCACCTCATTAAGCCTTCCATGGAAGACAATAACACTTTAATGATCATACCTTGTAAGTACTCAGCCCGATAAACGTCGAATGAACCAGCGCAGCGATTGTTCATAAGATAAAATAATTAATACTAATAGTCGGTAGGGCGCAACGCTCAACGGTTATCACGAGTATACAGGGTTAGAGTATTATATTCTCTGTGCAAAGGCATTATGCCAAAGTATAGTAAAAGTATTAGCAAAGTATAGTTAAATTATTTGCAAAGTATTAGGCCACAGTATCATTAAGTTAATAAAAGGTATGCTGAAATATTATGCCTTAAATTTTATGCCAAGAGAGGGATTTGTTTCTAATATAGGCGTGATGTTATGTTTCAGTCAACGGCACATGGCAAGAAGACGCCTGCTCGGAGCCTGCGATCCTAATGTATAAAGAATACTTCGAACTGCGAGCGGTGCCTGGGATTAAAGGAACTACAATATATAAGGTTGGGCAGTCATACACCTTTCAATGTGTATACAAGGTCAAATTAAATTAGCTAACGAAACTCCGCAGACGTGATGAGTTTTTTGGGATGCATGAAGAAGTCTCCTCGTGTAGCGCAGTTTGTTCCGCCAGTTATTGAACCGAGCTTTCGGCGCATCCTGGACAGTCACACCCAACACCTTATTGGACTGGCCAATTCTTCCCTTGCTGTGGTAGGGCTAACGCCCACCTGGTTTGCTACCGTCCTCCCACCAAAGTCAAAAGGAGCCTGGTATGTTTCGTCGATGCGTGGGAGTTCCATCCCTTAGGCATCTTCTGGGCATGCTCGTTCCATCATAGACCTCATCCATCGCTTTCCACCAGGCGTGATCGAGATCAATAGCGGGCCCATTCAGCAATAAAAAAAAAACTTTTTAACAAAAAAAAATAAACCGCCGAAAAATCTGAAAAGCAAGCAAACAATAATAAACCTTTTTTATTTAACCTTAATAACAAAGTTCTTAAACTTATGTAAGTATACCTAAATAATTTTGAGTTGGCGCCAAACAATCAATGAACAAAGACATTAGTTCCGCATTTTCGTTTTTTGAGATGTTCAAAATGCGGAACCAATGACACTGACTTCCGAAATTAAAGTTATTTTTCACTTTGTAGTGTTTTTTTGGAAGTCGGTTTTTTTTTTGTTAAAAAGTTTTTTTCTTTAAATTTAAGGTAATTTAGTCAAACTCAAACTCAAAGCATTTATTTCAATTAAACAATTTACAGGCATTTTTGAATTGTCAAGAAGTCGGTCAGTCAGAAAATATGAAGCTAGTTGCCCATTCCAAAGCCTATGGAGAAGAACGGGCAAGAAACTCCATGGATACTCTTTTAAATTATATTTTTACAAAAATATTTGTTACATCATTAATGTTGAATTTGTAATTATATGTGAGAACGATGTAATAAAATAAAAAAAGACGTACGTGTTAAAAGCGTCCAGAGTACAGCAAATAGTACTTAACAAAACAACAATCCAAAAATAAAATAATGAAAAACTTTTTTACAAAAAAAAACAACCGACTTAAAAAAAAAAAACTACAAGGTGATAAATAACTTTTATTTCGGAAGTCGGTGTCAATAAATGCAGAACCAATGACACCGACTTCCGAAATAAAAGTTATTATCACTTTGTAGTTTTTTTTATTTTTAACTTTTTTGTGAGAGACTTTGTAATTTATCTAAGTTACAATAGCCTAACGTCAACTGTTCTTCACCTTTTACAAAATATTGCTTTTCCCGATGCTGGGACGTTAATTGTTGAGGAGTTCTCCTGGTAAGAACCTGGAGAACTCCACTCCACCACCACACGCATTGTGACGAGCATAAATTGCTTAGCAACGCATATTAAAGTAATCGAATCGCAACCCGTGAAATATTTATCATTGATTAGTTCCGATGGCCGTCTGTGTTCTTCATGATCAGCTCCACTTTACCAAATGATGATTTCCGAGAGCAAATGCTCATGTTACTCTAAAAATATCCAAATCGCTATATGTTTGCCAATAAAATTTGAGGATTTTCCTCGATTTCCAAGGGATCCTCTCATCAGATTCCAACTTGCTGACAATGGGACCACCATGGGAGTATACCCTTCAAGTTACTCAAAAAAATATCCAAATCGCTATAGGTTTGCCAAAAAAAATTGAGGGTTTCCCTCGATTTCCATGGGATCCTCTCATCAGATTCCAACTTGCTGACAATGGGACCACCTTGGGAGTATACCCTTTCAAACAAAAAAATAATTTTCAAAATCGATCCACAATTGACGGAGAAATCGGTGAACATACAAAAAAAATAAAAAACATACATAAAGTCGAATATATAACCTCCTCTCTTTTGGAAGTCGGTTAAAAATAAGCCGAGGCAGCCAAGTGATGACCAGCCCCAACTGACGGCGCCCGTTCACGAACATGACGCATAGATCAGCACCATTCAGCTCAACCATTTTGAAGGGAGCTAAATGATCCAACACACACGCCACCGTCAGCGAGACATTTTAGTGAGCATGACATACTATCAGCCGCCAGGGCACATTCAAGTCAATGAAAGACATATTATTACCCGGTAAATGATAGCTCTATAGTACGTAGAACTCACATCTGTGCTATGCAATTATACAATACAAAGGAAATTGAGTTTATACAATGCAAAGATAGTCTTACAATCTTCAGCAGCACCAACAGTATGTTCAAGTGTCAATCAATTAGTTGTGGTTATGGAGCAGGACCAGCATTGATCCAGGCATCTTTATCAACGATGTAATCCCCTATCTTATAATATGCCTGCCTGCATAGTGTGCGTTTTATACAAGACTTGAATTTTATCCCATTCAGTTGAAGAATGTGGGGAGGTATTTTATTATAACACTAGCTGTGCCCGCGACTTCGTTCGCGTGGATGTCGGAAAACAATAGGTAATGTGTCGCTTAGGAAAGGTGTAATTACCACTCCTTCATTGAAAAGGAAGAATCATCCGATCTTGCCTGGTAACGCTTCCCTTACCTAGGGTTCTCTACCACGGCCCTTTCGACTGCAGTCACAGCGTCTTCATGGTTCATAATGACAATGCGACGAAGTGTCACTTTGATTTTTGAAAATAAATTAAAATAAAAGCGCCTGCTCGAGGCTGATTATCTAACCAAACAGCCATAATTATGTCCATTTTATTTTGCGTCTGTCTTAGAATACCAACATGTAAAATCATATCACCATTTTATCTAAAGTATATCTGAGATTAGTAGGTGAAGTTTGAAGTTAGTTTTTCTAAGTCTTGGTTTCTTCTCTGCGGTAAATTTAGAATTTCGAAGATATCATATATACCTACCAATATTATGCCTTATAAAGCATCGAGATTGTAGATGATAAAAGGAAGAATACATTAATGGTAAGAGCTTCTACATAAAGTTGCCCGTGTAAAAAGCAACCCATTTACTATGGTTATATTTGACGCCGGCCGCCATTTATAGTACGAAGATGGAACCCATGACAAAAACTTTAGACATGATTTTGATTTAGACCTTATACTGCCGAAAACCAGAAAAAAAATTGTAAAGCTTATTATAAAAAATATAACCGACTTCCATAAAAAACCCTACAAAGTGCAAAATAACCTTAGTTTGGGAAGACGTTGCGCGTTGGCAAGAAATTACAGACTTCTGAAACCAAAGGTCTATTGCACTTTGAAGTGTGGGTTTTTAAGTCAGTTGTATTTTATTTTATTTCACACAAAGTCGTGTAAGTTTATATTGAAAACCATGAAAACGACACACATGATTAAAAAATAAAAAGAAAATTGCAGCCGCCATCTTCGATTTTCATTTTGACGTCACTATCGGCTTCAGCGGGGGCGGTGTCTGTTGGCCTTTTTCTTTGGGTGAAAAGTTATTGGTCAAAACATTATGTTGGTAAAGCATTCACTGACGTAGAGTTATGTTGGCAAAACGTTCGTGGGTGAAAAGTCCTTTGGAAAAAGTTAATGGTTTAAAGATAATGTTGACCAACGGTTCATGGGCCAATCGACGGTGGGTAAGCCGTTACAGTTTCATTTTAACCTCACTATTGGCTTCAGCACTCTCAAAAACCAATAAAACGAAACCCATTAAAAAAATTGCAACCTCCATCTTGGATTTTCGTTTTGATCTGCCTCTCGGCTTCAGCACCTTTGAATTATATGAAAACGATAACCACGAAAAAAAAAAAAGAAAAAATTGCAGCCGCCATCTTGGATTTTCATTTTGACCTGATTGTCGGCTTCAGCACCTTCGAAAGCCATGAAAACGACAGCCATGACGATAAAATTTAAAATTTAGGCAACCGCCATCTTGGATTTTCATTTTGACTTGCCTATCGGCTTCAGCACCCTCGAAAATCATGAAAACGACACCCATGACAAAACATTTAAAAAAAATGGAGTCGCCATCTTGGGTTTTCATTTTGACCTGACTATCGACTTCAGCACCCTTAAAAACCATGAAAACGACACCCATGACAAAAAAAAAATTGCAGCCTCCATCTTGGATTTTCATTTTGACCTGACTATCGACTTCAGCACCCTCGAAAACCATGAAAACGACACCCATGACGAAAAAGTTAAAAATTTAGGCAACCGCCATCTTTGATTTTCTTTTTGACCTTACTTACCGGGGTCTGGATCCTCGGAAACCATGAAAAATATCTCTCTCTCGCTCTCTCTGTGTGTGTGTCTCTATCTATCTATTATTAAGAAAAATGAGGCCTAACGCTTTTTCGTTATTTGATGATTTCTCCATATAAGAACTTCGTTAAAAAACGCTTTGCGTTACTCAACTTTCTATAACAATAATTATATATCTTCTTTATCGCTCAGAACACCACATTAATTATTATTATCTTACATTATCCTCACTTTTTGTTTAAAATTCTTTTAGCGGCACAGGCGCCACTAAATAAACCATCAATGGAAAGCGATCTTTTTAATATTATAATCATTATCATTACTTTTTTGAATAATATAGACATAAGTAGGTATCTGTGTTATTTCGTCATTTAAGTAAGCATAAACTAATAGGACGTGATTATTCACATCACAACAACAATATGTTTTCGTTAGTAGGTACTATATCGCGCCAATAGATGTCGTTACGTGTTACTAAAAAACGTAAAAAGTTGTTCTAGAATACTTTAAATTGATTATATCTTTTGATAGAGTGAACCGATTGCGATGAAACAAAAACTAATCACTGCTTCGAGTTTTACACCATATTTTAGTACAAAAAATAACCGTATTTGTTTGGTACTTTTTACGTTGACCCTGTTCAAATCAATAATTTGTCACATCCAAACAGACAAACAGACAAAAATTCCAAAAATTTATGAAATGGCATCAGTTGGTTATCCTTTAACAGTCCAACAATTTTTTTTGGAAATATTTTCAATGTACAGAAACGTCTCGTCTACAGATTTATTATATGTATAGATAGATAGATATAGATAGAAAAGATAGATATAGAAGATAGATATAAATATAGATATGATAGAAGATAGAATAGATATAGATTTTAAACAGTACCCCATAAAAGATGAGTCTACTTTTGCCAATCTGAAACCTGGTTGAACTAATAGGACCCTATTTCTAGTTCTATAATTATGTCTGTCACCTCTTTTACTAAAAAGATGTAAATTTTTCCTTACATACATGATGTTTTCGTAGATATATTGACAAGGCACCGTCATGATGTTAATATCCTTAAACAGTTCCCTTAGAGAATCGCGCTTGCGGAGATTATATATGGCTCTGATGGCTCTTTTCTGCAGAATAAAAATAGAATCGATGTCTGCAGCCCGTCCCCAAAGTAAAATACCGTATGACATGATACTGTGAAAGTAACTAAAATAGACTAATCTCGCGGTATCTACATTAGTAAATTGACGGACTTTTCTGTCAGCATAAGCTGCTGAACTTGGTCATCCTGCAAGAGATGTTAAATGAGGACCCCATTGTAGCCTCGAGTCGAGCGTGATCCCAAGGAAAACAGTTTTATCGACGAATTCTAGTTTCTCTTGATTCAATATTATCTCACAATCACTACCCTTGACATTTGGAAAAGAAAATCTTATGCACTTAGTTTTTTTCCATTTAATACCAAATTATTAGCAGTGAACCAATCGTGGACCAGCAGTAGGGCATTATTTACGTCGTCAAAATTGGTAGCACGTCTATTTTTACCTTA
This sequence comes from Gortyna flavago, assembly GCA_963669345.1. Taxonomy (NCBI): domain Eukaryota; kingdom Metazoa; phylum Arthropoda; class Insecta; order Lepidoptera; family Noctuidae; genus Gortyna; species Gortyna flavago. The sequence goes on from OY770149.1 coordinate 452,718, forward strand.
AAAATTAAGGAAGTGTCATCAGCAAATAACACCATTTGTGGTTGATTTTTTAATAAATGGAGTACATCATTAACATACACTAAAAAGAGGAAAGGACCCACTATCGAGCCTTGTGGCGCACCCATTTTTACTGTTAAACTAAGTGAATTGACACCATTTATTTGAACTTGCTGTTGTCTATCATTTAAATAAGAACTAACTAAACTGAGCGCAAGTTTTCCAAGTCCGTATTGCTCAAGTTTCAAAAGCAAGGTTTCGTGATCGACGCTATCAAATGCCGTGGAGAGGTCACAAAAGATTCCTTTGGCATCTTGAGCCTCTTCTCACGCGTTAAAATGTGTTTTAATAAGGTTATACCGGCGTCGGTCGTACTTGAACGTCCTCTGGTGAAACCATACTGTTGATCGTGAAGGATTTTATTCGTGTTAAAATGATTGAGCATCTGATTAAGCATTATCTTTTCAAACACCTTGCTGAATACCGGCAACACGGATACGGGTCTATAATTATTAGTGTCTTTACTGTCCCCGGATTTGTGAAGTGGTATGACCTTACTGGTTTTCATTAAATCGTTGAATGCTCCTTCATCCACACACGAATTAAATACTAAGGCTAAGTAAGGCGCAATAGTCTCAATTATGGAGGTACAGTCCTTAATGGACATTCCCCAAGGATCTTCTGTCAATTTGATCTTAATTTGCTTAAAAGCTTTAAATACTGTTATGGGGTTAATGTGCCTAAAGTTAAATTCAATCGGGCAGGCTGAAACTTTCGCCCTTCCTAAATCAAAAGCGAGCAAGGGCGAGGAATTTAAGGTTTCAGTTGTTTTGAGTGGGATACTAGTAAAGAAATTTACAAATTCTTGAGCAACTTTTTTGTAATCGCAAATGAGACCACTTGACGTCTGCAGTGTGTAATCAGAATAATGTTTTGTAGTGATATTTGTTCATTGATTGTTTGGCGCCAACTCAAAATTACTTAGGTATACTTGAGCGTTTTCACAAAAAAGTGTACCCCCAACTTTTCGGTTGTCCCTTGTGTTTGAATTATTACTCTAATAAAATGTCGCAAAACTGACGTGACTCTCCCCTTATAATATTTTGAACTGTATTCTAACGAACGGCTATCAGGACAATCCCGGAAGTACGCCGGCCAATAAAGGCAAGCTAGAGGTGAGGTAGAAGACTTCTCCCGGGAGATAGGGTCCGTGGAGTGGCTACTGCCCAACAGCTCGCCACATGCTGCCCTGCGGGTTTATTATTATTATTATAAGCTTGTGTTGTCCCACTGCAGGGCAAAGGCCTCCCTTCCCTCTTTCCACTTTTCTCGGTCTACTGCGATTGTGGGCCAATCCTATAAATTACACACCTAAATATAGAAACTGTTCTGTTCTGTACTGTTCTAGTACGTTTGTTGAACCAGAAATACGCCTTTATTGGATCGGACAGGGTTTTTGTTACATACTGTATTCCAATTTTTTATAAATAATGCCATTGCCTAAATTTTAAATCCTACTGCAGAAACTTCTTCTTGACAAATGCTACTACACAATAGACGAGTTTTTAAACGATAAATAATTATAATTATTTAAAATTTTGACACCTGTATTTTTTTTGTGAATAAAGGAATGTTTCTTTTCATTATTGACATTTTTTAGCATATGTATTTACAAAACATAGCGTACTATTTTATATGTGTGACCTATTGTATAGCTATATGATATATGAAAAAAAGAGTATCCATGGAGTTTCTTGTCCGTTCTTCTCCATAGGTACCTACTACGCTTTGGAATGGGTAACTAGCGTCATATTTTCTGATTGACCGACTTCTAGAAAAAATTTTACATGAATGAGAGGCGAGACCAACGGCTGTGCTTTCCGAGGCACGGTGGGGTCTATATATCTATGTAGACACTCACCCATCCACGGTCCTACCGCGGACAAGCCGGTCGATGGACTGGTGCGGCTATTACTAAGATACGGTTTCCCAGGAAAGCGGTGACCGCACTTAACGGTCGCAGTGACAGCTGTCATGAAAATGATGACAGCGGTAAAGATTTAAATCGTTAGAAACGCCGCGTAAAAAGATAATCGCGCTTCTGTTTTGTTTTGATACATCTGACACTGACTTGACTTGATTGTCATGGAAACGCTACATGAAATTGTGTGAACTTACTCTTTTCAGTATGGACACATTTTCGCGTAACTAAGTACGGCGAGGGCACATCTAGCGATTTCAATCTTTGGGCTGTGGGGTTTGACTTTATGATGTCAAAATCGCTCTCTAGGAAAACACATCAACTTACTTTCATAAATGACTTTTCAGTGACGTAATCACTTTTAAATCGCGGACGCTATTATTATTATTATTAAATTCTTTATTTCGAGTAACTATGACTCATACAGTGTTAGTAACAATAAAATAAACTTACAACTATGTTAGTGATACAACTACAACAATAATTACACACAACAAAACAATCACTGCTTCCGCATTCCAGCTGAGATACTGGAGCAACGACTTACAACACAGCTGTCCAACCTATCAGCAGCTATGTGGCAGCCACCGCTCTTCTACGAAATCATAGCTTAGCTTAGCCAAGAGCTAGTATAATTTGACTGGGTATATTTTTTGTTTTTAGTTATCATTGTACGACAAGGCATATGGGACATGTTCCTGTGTTCGTCTTAACGTAAGTATCAGAAGGTCTTTCATTTATTTTCCGATAATGTATTACCCACCGGCGAGATTCGGAAGTCACTTTCAGCAACGACTCCTATTGCTCCTTCCTACATACTTACAAACTTTATATCATATTTAAAGTAATTTGAATACCTGATTGAGTTTATGTGCTCACAAAGAAAGAACGGCAAAGTACACAGATAATTCTTATTTCTTGGAAACTCGGCACATAATAATTTAAGGGTTATTTTTAAATGCACATCAAAAAACTTTTCACACATCAATTTCTTTTCTGATTCAATTTTGAGAGTTTTTTAATCAAATAAATTATTTCATTACAAATAAACCACCTGTTTAAAAAAACTTAAACTTCCGATAATTCGAAAATATACATCAACTGTGTATCATCATTTTTCCTCAAATGCACGCTAATATTTTTTTATAGTACAAAAATATTATTTTCATATCAATGATACTGATTGCACAGCAAAATTACCCGGGCGTTTATACATAATACTCACACTCGTACCAACATAACTACTCTTGCAACGTTTTTCGTTAGGCTACCCGGAACCGAACTAGTTAGATTAGATTAATTAGTTATTGAGAAAGAAATAGTTGGGTTAGGTGTGACCCCCTACGCGAGCGAAGCGAGCGGTGCCGTGGCAGCGGGCGGCGAGTGCCAGAAAAGACTAGATTATTATAGAAAAAAATATTCTTACAACTGAAAACTGCGTTTTTGTGAATAAAGAATAATTAGATTATAATGACAAATACACGGTGTTTTATTTAGATAAACTGCAGTATGCAATAAAAAAATAGCAGTAGTATGTTTAAAAAAAAGAAGATGTATTGGTTTTGTTGGCCACTAGTTATTATGATTTATTCCGGTCTGATCCCCTGAGCCCCCTCCGCCCCTCCCTCCAACCCCCCTCCTCGATGCCCTGCTAGTTCTTCTTCTGTTTTAAAATTTTTCTTATCCAATTTTGTCTAGGTTACTCTTTATGACAGGTAAGTACAGTCAAGAGAAAATAAACGTTTCATGTATTAGATATGCGTTTATAAAAAACATTTCGTTTTAAATAAATAGCGGTGCGCCACGAACTTAAATCGCTGTCAAAATTAGAATATTTTGAGGTAATTATTTTGCTGTGCATATAGTATTTCTGATTGTCATATGGATTTTATTTCTATTAAAATTCAAGGAATATTGATTTGCAGTTAAATACCACCCATAATTTAATGTTATTGTAATTCATAAAAATATTCACTAATCATTTTGTTATTTATATTAATTCATTAGGTATTAGTTATATTATCTCTTTGATAAACATTTTTTTTAATTCACTTAAGTATAAAATAAAACACAAATAACACACAAAAAGTAAAAAAAAAAAAAAAAATAACATGGTTTTGATTTTGTGTAATTTCTTCACAGATGGATTGTAGGGAACATTCAGGTGTTGTGCTCTCATTTAAAGAAGAAATCAACCTCAAAGAAAACACAGAGTTCACTGAAAACTCATGGGAAACACCCAAAGAAATTTTAAAATACTTTCCTATCAATGAAAGAACAGAGAAACCAAAAACAAAACTAGAAATTAAAGACAATGAACTGCTCTTCGAACCTGAATATATCCAAGACAACTATATGTTTTCTAGAAAAGTAATGAATTATGATTTGTATATTAAATTTGAATTCACCGCGCGGGCTATAATGAAGTTTGAAATGTTTGCCAAACCTTTTCACGGCAGTGTTGGGTGGCTGTTACCAACAACAAATACAACAACGACAGAAACTACAATGCTATCAGGAACGTTGGAAACTACAACGCTATCAGAAAGTTCGGAAATTATAACTACAACGCTATCAGAAAGTTCGGAAACTATAACTACAACGCTATCAGAAACGACGGAAACTACAACGCTATCAAAAAGTTTGAAAAGGAAAGGCGAGCAGTGGCCGGATAGTTTTTATCTACCATCAACGGATCGGAATGATACATCTGGATACACTCCAAGAATAACAATTGAATCAACAAGGCCAAGGTATCCCACGGGTACTCTAAATCGTGATAACGACCATGAATATAAATATGGGCGTCCAAGAGTAAAGAACAGGCCGACGTCTCATTGGCGAATGGTCAATTGGGCTGATCAGAAGTTGAAAAAAGCCCAAGTTAGTATAGTGGCTAACGTGGAGGAAGTGCAGGAAACTGAGAGTGCAGCGCGCAGTGAGAGAGCGCCAGGAGCAGTGGTGATGGTATGCTGGCTGGTCAGCGCTTGTCTGAGGAGAGCGTTCTTCGTTTATTAGCTACGCCCCATTCACGGTCTCAAAGCAATGCGCGCGTCATCTAGCAAGCAACACATCAAAGCAGTATAGTCATTGACATATATATTACTAGCGAGTATAGTCCATGCCCTGGTAACTTAGAACATATCTTTTTTATTGTGAAAAGTGCCATCTATCCGCTACACATAGAACTTTTTATTGCAATGTACCACTTTTTTTTACTTGATGTATTTGGTACTTTACCCTAATTGTTAATTTTGCTATTTTTCTTTAATTAGCCCAGTTGCACAAAAATGTATGCATTTATAACCGGGTATAATTGTTTTTTTAAATATTTGAATATAATGTTGTATTATTTGGGATATTTTTACGATGATAGAATCATAAGGGTAGTTTAGTGATACAAAACGTTAGCAACACTAAGTCTAAACGTCACAAGAAAGAAGAGTTTTCCACTGGTGTGCTTGCATGCTCGTGCGCATTTTTCTTGTAATTTTTGGTGTGTTTGTGTTTCGCGACCGTAACCAATATGTGTTTACAGAATTAGAATCAGTAATACAACTTGTTAAGTTACTATAATCCTAAAATGTCAACATTTCATGAAATACATAGTATGTTGATGACTTTAATGATTATAATTCTGTAACTACATATTTGTTACGGTCGCGAATCATATTTTAATCAAATTACGAATGTTTCATAAAACTATGCATTGGTCAAAACACTGTAAGTATCAGCGAAATATAAATAAAAACCCAAATCATACGTAATTACGTAGGTACCTATACATATCGACCTATACGCACCTACCTATAAATAGACATATATGTCATTTACTTCATTGCGTGGCGTTCAGGTGGCGCTCATCGCTAACTAAAACCGAAAACGTCAGTTGCAATATTGTTACGAGCTTGGGGTTCGTGACAATAAAGACTGCCGATTTAATAACCAAAAAATAGACACTTTAATTAAGTAGGTACACTAATTACAACTTTAATGCACTAATTACAAAATAGGAGTGAGGCATATTTATTGTAACGATACAAATAACAGATATTTAAAAATAACAAATAACAATTGTTTCTACCAAAGTAACTATCTGTAACATAAAATAACAGACCCTCAGAGACTGTTACCACGGCTCTTTCTGATATTTCAATATATCAGTCCCCACACAGGCTCAGACTGTTACCACGGCTGTTACTTTCATACACACTCACTCACTAAAGGAAGAAAAATAACAGGGTTATCAATTTCTCTCTCTTCCTCATTAAAGAATGGGGCTTGCTAAAAAGAGAAACACCTATTATTTCCTTCGAAATATGTTTACTTCTCACTCTTACTAAAGCGGTTAAACTACGCTAAAAAGAGAAGCACCTAGTATTTATTATCCCTAAAATACAGTTGGTGGTATAAAAAGAACCAACATTTTCGAAAAAGTGACTCCTAAATTAGGTCGTGTTACCTACAGTGTTACAGTTAGCCAGTTACCATTATAAAAAAAAAACTTAATATTTTATTACATTTTTCTATATGGAAAGGAGAGGTCAAAAGAGGTATAATATTCCGAAGATTTTTAAACGCTAATTTGATGTAAGTATCTACCTTATTCGAAAGCTTTATAGTAATCTATTAGATTATATTTTACGTTAAGTACACGTTACAATAATTTATATATCATGAGGCAAACCTAAGTGGAGGGATGAAAGGGACTGCGTTGCTATCGCCCTTCAGACCTCCCCTAGGTGGCTAGTTTCCTGAAGACTACTAGACTATCTTTTTTTTATTTTATTTTATTGGTTCACCAACAATTGTATACACTAATATAAGCAATTTAACAAAGCAACAAATCGGAGCAAAGTGTAACAATCACTTATAGGTAAACTCTGCATGCACATAAATAGTTGTCGTAATTAACAAAAAATAGAAATAAAAGACTGTGAATGTGTATGTGTACGTGTGTGTGTTGTGTGTGTATATGTATGTATGTGTGTGTAAGTTAAACTGATTAGAACTTAATAAATTAGTTAAACTAAATTAAAACAAACAAATTAAGACAAATTCAAAACAGACTAAACTAAACAAAATTAGGTAGTACAAATAATAAGTTATACGTAACCTAAATTCACCGACCCAGTGACATAATGCAGGGCTAAGAGACTCAATGTTCGGGGAGGTACTTATAAAAACTGGATTTCAATTTGCCTAAGCTGTCAACGTGGAGGTCGATCCGATCACTGCAATCATTCACAACCCTGCAGAACCTCGCGTAGGGAGAATTAGCGCCCAGAACCGTTCTTCTCTGCGGAGGGCAGAGTGGCGTAATAGGATTGCGAGGAATTCTGGAGGGGGCACGGAAGCTAAAGTTATTTAATATTTTCGGACAGTCAATTTTATGGGCCATAACTTTACACACAAACATCGCGTCATTCAGTCGTCGACGTTTGTCAAGAGAAACCATATTAAAATGTTTGAGCCTATCACTATATGAGCGTAACTTCTTGGACAAACCGCTGGCATAGGCCAGGTGCCCCAGAAAACGTTTTTGTACACGCTCAATACGACATGAGTGAGTAGCAAAGTGTGGCCGCCAGACCACGCTACAGTACTCTAACATGCTTCGACTCAAACAGTTGTAAAGAATAATTTTTACTCTGCAGTTTTTAAATTGTTTCGTGTTTCTGATAACAAAACCCAGCAATTTGGAAGATTTTTTCACTACATTATCTATGTGAGGGACAAACGTTAATTTCTGATCAAATATGACACCAAGATCTTTTATTGTATCTAATTCCTTAATTTTTTCTCCATTAATATAATAATCCTGGTCGATAAGTTGAAGTTTCCTAGTAAATTTTATATGGTAACATTTGCTAGAATTTAGGAGCATCTGGTTTATTTGGCACCATATTACTAATTCATCTAAATCGCTTTGTAATTCAGAGGCGTCATGCTTAGATTTAACTATCTTGACGAATTTTAAGTCATCGGCAAACATAAAAATTTTACAGTGGCGAAAACAGTTCGGAATATCATTAACAAAAAAGTTAAATAAAACCGGCCCCAAATGAGACCCTTGTGGCACGCCCGAGGATATGTGTCTGATGGTTGATCGAAAGCCATTGACTACTACAAAGAAAGTTCTGTTCTCAAGGTATGAACTCAACCATGAGAGTAAAGGTCCAGCGATACCATAACTTCTTAATTTGTCAATGAGAATTTTATGCGAGACCCGATCGAACGCTTTGCAGAAATCTGTATATATGACATTAGCTTGATGGCCTGAATCTATTGCTGCCGTTAATAGCTCAGTAAAAAGTGTCAGATTGGTATTTGTGGATCGAGACTCCACGAAGCCATGTTGATCCTCACTTAAATAAATTTTAAGATGATTTTGAATGTGAGGGCAGATCATAGACTTTACTAAGGGTTGACAAAATTGAAATGGGTCTATAGTTCGCAATTAAGTCCTCATTGTCAGATTTATGGATGGGGACGACCTTTGCTTCCTTCCATTTTGAAGGGAAGACTCCACTAGATAAGGATTTATTAAAGATAAACAGCAGAGGCGTGACCAGCTCGTTTGCACACTCATAGATGAATATTGGTGGTATACCATCTGGACCAGCACCTTTGTTGCAGTCTAAACTTTTTAGCTTTTTATGTAAGGCTTCTCTGTCAATAACTGGGCTGTTTAAAGTTAAGCTACTTTCTTGAACATTATGTATATTTGTTGTTTTATTGGTACTGCGATCGTTTTCAGCAGGGCTGTATACAGAAGAAAAGTAAGAAGCGAAAAGCTCACAAATCTCCGTACCATCTGATGATACAGCTGTGCCATCCGTCATAGATAAAGGATACGAGCTGGATCCGCCTCTTTTAGTTTTAACATAGGTCCAAAATAATTTTGGGTTATTGGTTAGGGTGTGTTCAAGAATTTTTAAATAATTATTATAGCAAACCGTAGCTAGTGCATCACAGCGCTTACTGATTATTTTTAACTCAATTTTGTCCAACGGGTTTTGGTAAGTATTGTAACGTTTCCTGATCTTATTTTTTGTGTTTAATATTTTAATTAGAGTTTTGTTAAACCACGGCGGATACTTACCATTTTTGGGTCTTTTAATAGGAATAAATTTTTGAATAGCACCATTGATGATGTCATAAAAAACCTGTACCATATCATTGACTTCATGTTGTCCCTCAAACAAATCTTCCCAGTCCAGTTCTTTTAAGTATTTTTTAATTGGTATATAGCTTGTTTTACGGAAGTTGCGTAACTCATGTGTTATATTATATGGAAGTTTGTCTTCTTTTTTATTAAGACCAATATTTATATCTAGGGGTGGATGATTCTGATCGATATTACTTAAGGAGCCAATACTTTGACTTACATTACAGAGTGGATGATCAGTTAACACAAGATCTAGTATGCGAGAGGAGGCATTATATACGTTATTACTTTGGTTGAGCTTGTTAACATATGTGAAATCCAGCAAAGCTTCACAGGTATTAGGCAATTTGAGGTTTTTATTCAGATTACTGTCAAGATTCCAGTCTATACACCCTAGATTGAAGTCACCTATGATATATATACATGATTCATTAAGTTGTTCAAAAACAGCGTTACAATTGTTTAAAAAAAATTCCAGGTGAGGGAGGCGTACTGGCGGCGGAAGATACACAGCGCAGAAAGCTATTCGACGAAAACATTTATTGGGAGGAAGGTCCAAAGTAACCCAGAGATCCTCACATCCACTCTCAAAATGTTCAGTGCGTTTAGGATTGAATTTCTTTTTGGCAGCAATTAAAACTCCTCCACCCTCTTTACCGGCTAGTTGACTGGTTTCTCTATCTCTCCTATGGACCGTATATCTGTCATCGAACAGCTCACTGCTCTGGATAGAATTGTTAAGCCAGGTCTCCGAAAAAATTATTACATCATAGTCATTAATACTAACATTGCGGAAAATCATATGCGTTTTTGTTCGCAAACCCCTGCAGTTCTGATAGAATACATTTAAGTTATCGAATTATGTACATTACTTTCACAGGAGCATGCATTTTGTAATATGTATGTATATAACTAGACTAACTTATTTAAGGAATCTAAATTCTTTATCAAAATATGTTCGTCTTCGGTAGTTTTCCTAACAAAAATCCTGCTGTTTCTCACCCAGACAAATTTATATCCCTTGTCTTTTGCCTTTTGTCTAGTGGCTGCATGCAGCGCTTTATTAGCAGGCGATAGATGTTCAAGCACGAACACTGGCATTTTATCACCAGCAATACCCAGGTCTGCAGTGTTGAGTTTCTCTGAGTTAACCTTCTTATTTTTATTATGATTTATAATAGATGCCAGGAGGGTATCACGAATTTTTGGGGAGGCGAGCTGGACAACGATGGATCGGGGACGGGTGTTAGCGGTTTGCTGTTTGGCAACACGGGTACTATGAAGAATGTCATTGTCATTCAGGTTGCATCCTACCACAGACCCCAGCTGCTTAACGATAGTGTAAAGGTTCTCCTGCTTGTGTTCAGGCAGACACTGAATTTCTAGGTTATTTGACCGAGTCTGTATCGCCTGCTATCGAAGCAGGGAACTAGTCGTACTAAGGATGAAGAGCTGGCTGCGTGGCTACCGAGCTCAGAAAGTGACTGACGACTTGTTCTTTTTTTTTATGGTATCTCGCAGTTCATTCTATGAGGATGTCTACTGCTTAACCGGACTTGCCTGTTGATGCCTTAGTTAAGGCTTCCAGCCAGGGCTTACAAAAACTTAAAAACTAAGCGACTACACGCTAAGGGCACCCCCTGTGAGGCTCGGACCTCGGCTTAGGGCGTCGCCGGGAGAGGACAGCAAGGGACAGGCTGGATCGGAATTTTTTATGGACGAATTTAAGACTACAGGCTCAGCGGCGTGGGCTGGCTCGAGCAAGGGTCAGGGCGTAGCGACGGGCCTCGACGGCGAGGACGGGAGGACGGCTGTCGGGACTTGTATTACCTGAGAATACTGGTAGCCTTACTACTCTCCTGTCGGAGGGTAGTGACGTCGTCGGGGATGGCAGGGTATTGGTCGGCGAATCCTACTAATGCGGGAGGGAGTGCATCGGGAGGCCGCCGTAATCAGGGGATTGGGGTGCTTTATGGCAGAGTCGAAGAAGCGCTTTGAGAGGCGTTTTATAAACTGCTGGACGATGGGGATTCTGAGATCTAGATGTAGATTCAGATTACGGAAATAGAAGGGGGCTCCCGAGACCTTTCTGAGGAAACGGTTTTAGAGGGTTTGCATTTTATGCAGATAGCGAGGCTTAGCGTGTGCGAAGACTACGCAAGCATAGGTCATGGTGGGATGGATGACGGCGGTGTAGAGGCGCAATTTGCACTTTAGTGACAATTTGCTGCGGGCAGTCAGTAAGGAGTGAAGCCTACCGAGAGCGACGCGCCGTTTTTATGCGCTCTTTGAAAGTGAGATTATGATCGAGGATGACACCTAAGTATTTGGCTTGCTTTCCCCAGGGGATCGGCTTGCCATACATAGAGAACGGCTCGTGACTTGTTCGAAGACAGCTGCTTATAAAAGCGGGTTGTTCAGTCATCTGTAGTTGTGGTGCAGAAAACTCGCGAGGTGGCGCTTGCACAGACCGTTGCACACGAAGATTGTAAATGGCGTCACTTGTCTACAGAAATCGTTTGTAGTTGCTGTCTTCTAGTTTATGAGGCCGCTCATCATAGTGCTTTGGATAATGTACACTAGATGGCGCTGTATGTTTGTTACAACACTTACAACAGTGAATATTTTTTCACCTTACGCCCATGTGACGGTAGCGAAACGACCAAGCCTTATATTTTGACTAAGGTGTATTAGTCAAAATATGTGGCTTGGCCGTTTCTCTACCATCACATGGGCGTAACTTGAAAAATGTATTCACTGATTATTCCTTTTCTGTTATACACAATAGTTCTTGTAGTAACAAAACGGCCAAGCCTTATATTTTGGCTAAGGTGTAGAGTTTGTGAAGTTAGGGCTTGTAGAGTTAGGGTGTGTAGAGTTATAAGCTTGACTCTACATGAGATTTGATAACTTTTTGACAGTGCGAGCCATATGGTTACGTCTTGGCAACATTTTACGTGAAAATGTTTTTGATGGGATTTCACTTCTTTTTATAAGTTGCTTATATTATGACAATTTTATTATAATACTAGCTTCTGCCCGCGACTTCGTCCTCGTGAAATTTCACCCTCCCCCCATTCACCCTCTTAGGAGTGGAATTTCGACAAACTCTTTCTTAGTAGATACCTATTCTTCACAAAGAACATACCCTCCAAATTTAATGTCTCTAGGACCAGCGGTTTAGGCTGTGCGTTGATATCTCAGTCAGTCAGGACTTTGAAGTTCATATGTAATAAAGACAACTTAATTGCCGAACGAACACACACACGCTTGACCACTGTCAATAACAATCAAGTTATCAAGTAGCAGTTAAAACATACAATTTATAGAATGCTAATAAGAACGAACGCTCGCCACTCGACACGTCCGTTCAAATAAAAATTCAAAAAATGTATGATGCGCGAGCGATATTGTATCTTAAGATAAAATATTATAGTATCTTAGCCGTGTGCAGCGCCCCTTAGTGAACTCCTCTGCAGGTGACGTAACCTACGACAAACATAATATTTGCGGTTGGTACAGTAATCGGGTCTAGGGATCGAACCGCAAAATTAAGTTTGTTTTTTATTGTTTATACTTTTCCGGGATAAAAAGTACCCCGTGTGGTGCCCAGGATATTAAAAAATAATTATACCAAGTTTCATCGTAATTGAACTGGTAGTTTTTGCGTGATGCCTGAACAAACAGACAGATTTTTTATCACATTTTTGGGTTCGGTGTCGGTCTAGTAAAACCCCCTGCCATTAATTTTTTTGATATTTTCAATGTACAGAATTTTCACTTCTACAGATTTATTAAAAGTATAGATTTATAGGGTTACTTGTAATTCAACATATTTCTTCCAGGACGTGATAGTGTGACCTATTTGCAACAATTAACCACCTCATAAAGCCTACACGAAAATTCATGGGATTCGATAAAAATATTTTTTATGTATTCTTGAAAATTTCGTCACTAAATATCACTTTTTTCTTAGCTCTTGAATTGAATGGCCTTCATTGCTATTCCATTGGATACCTGATACTTTAACAAATCTTTCTATTATTTTTCTTGAATCCCATGAATTTTCGCCTAGGCTTTATGGGTTGCTTAATTGTTGCAAAAGGGTCACACTATCACGCCCTGAAAGAAATACGTCGAAGTACAAGTAACCCTCTATAATAATGTTTTTTTTTTTTTAAGTTTGTGAATTGTTTTGTTGTTTGTATACTAATATTATCTTACATACCGAATTTCAGTTTTCTAGAACTTCAGGAAGTTCCCTAAGAATTTTGGTGAGTGAGACAGTGACGAAATCGGGGTTTTTTAGATTTCAATAAAATCTATAAGAGATATGCAATTGAAACTTTATATGTTTAGTTTTATCAATATTAAAAATCTTTTAATTTTTTAAATAAATAGATTGACTTGGCCATCGCATGAAAACACAATGTATAGATCTCACAAGTATACATATTGTATTAAATTAGATTGTTTTGTGGGATTGCCAAGTCAATCTATTTATTTAAAACAAAAGATTTTTAGTATTGAAATGGTCACTATAAAATGTTGTTAGGTTACCTAATTACGTAATAACTTAAGACAGAATGTCCCTTAATCATCTCACAACTTTTTACGGTAGAAGAACTGAGTTGCGAGACTTGTTTTTTTTACAAGTTATGTTTTTGGTGGCATCTCACTTCTGTTTGTAGATAGTCTTACTTTTTTTCGCTGGCATGGCAATACTCATCATACGAGACGAGAGCGGCCGCGTAGTGTTCTGTGTTTTAATATTTTCTTTGCATCAGTATTTAGGAAACACTCGTCAAACGTCAGTTAAAGTTAATCCTTATGTAAAATTGTTATCTCTACTTCACTGTAAATATTGTCAATGTACCTAAAAGAAAATTACAACATCAAACTTAAGTAAGGATTAACTTGAACTAATGTACGGCAGTCACTGCCGCACTCAAAGCACTCAAAGTTTTTTAAATGAATAAATTACTTTACCCATTATTTTTCTATAGAATTAGATTTATTTAAAGATTATTTAAATTTTTATACCCATACTGACTGACACAATTTGCGTAAGTTAAATAAAACGTGGTTTGTGTGTATACCTGCAACCGCAGTAAGACCCAAAGGTTGCCTGTAAGAAAGTGGCCGCTTTTCTGTAACGGACGAGTAGCGTGGGCCGCGGCGCGGGCAAGCCACCTCCGCTGGCCGCGGTTATGATTATTAGTGTTCTTTCTTTCATGGCAATTTCGGGCAATTTAGTCTACTTAATACTTTGCGAGATTTTGATACAACTTCTTATGACATGTCCCATTCTTGCTTTTTCATTCCTTTGATTGACCATTTTACAAGTCACTTAAGAACATAATCCGTTGACCATTTTACAAGTTACCTTTGAACATAATTATAATATGTCTAGGTACCTATCTACACCTATTATTCCACTAAATTATACATTATACAGTATACTGATTCATTCACTACAAATGTAAATTTGTAATCCTATTTATTTATATGGGACTACAAAGTTATTTATGCAGTTGGTGTATCAAGAAAAGTGGACCGAAATTGCAAAATATTTTAGTTTTTTCTTGATTTATACACTAAGCACTAATTGTATTCTAAATTTGAAGCTTCTGTCTGATAGAAGTGCCTTAGAGTTTTGATGATGACGGTGAGTAAGTCATTCAGTGAGTGAGTGACAAAATTAAGAAACTTTGACTAGTTATAATTCTTAAACTACTGTTTTAAATTGTATGAAATTTGAAATATACCGTGTTTATACAATGCCTGCTTGGTTACTGAAAGTTCAGGCTTCTAGTTTTACCCACAACAAAGTAATAGGGGGGTCGAAATTGGCCTGAACTGGTTCGAGAAAAGGATGGTACGGCCGTGCCGCTTTTTGCTCGACTTTGCGGGGGCACTGCCGTGCCCCCAGATCAGAAGAACAAACTTCAAGTATTTTTATTTTGTACCTAGACAGAAATTATAAAAAAAAAAATTTGTCCCAGTAAGGGATAAAGCTAAACTGTACAAAAAAAGTTACATGCCGTTATGTTAGTACAAAACGGCATGTATTTTTTTTGTACAGCTTACTGAAATGTACCTACCCATAGAAATCGAAAATTTTGTCCCTGAAGAACTACCCAAATGCCGGCAGTCGCTGCAAACCAGAGCTGTGGCTCTGCCTTGCATAGTGTCACAGCATTATGCTGAGCGATGGCCGTTTTGCGTGATTGTGATAAATATTTTTCCCCAAATGTTTCTTACGCTAGTAATATTATATGTCAATGGTTTGGGTTCCTTATTTTTAATTACTTAATGCGTCGCGTTTAGTGCAAATAAATGTAACTTCTTTCTTAATGAAGAATTCGCACGACCAAACCGGCATAGCGCGCGGCACGCTACTGGAGCCCGTAGTCACCGCGGGATATTTACTACGTCCAATTCAATAATTAAAACAAAAAATATATATAAACAGATTAAGAAGAACATGGAGTGGTCATTTTGCTGAGTGTGCGTGATTGTGGTGGTGATAAACAGCACTTCTATAATTATGATTATTCCTTACTTATGGCTGTGATGCTTCATGGCATATGTAATAACAACTGTGACTGCTCTAATATCACCAATGAACTTTGTTACATTGTAACCAGAACTGTATTACGGAGAGACACGCGTGCCTCGGCTGTTCCACACTGTAAAGTGCAGAACCAATGCTGGCGCAAGGGCGCCAGTCCGTCGTCTCTTAAAAACATATAACACACACTTTATTAAAATTTATATATTTTCACTATCTCAAACAAAATTTAAAAGATTTTATTCAATTGCTTGCTCAATTATTATGAACTTTCCTTACCAAAATCGGCTCCATTAGATGCGTGGTTTTGTTTTATTTCTCCATAATATAAATAGATTATTCTGCGGCCATTGGTGTGGGTTATGTGTTTACCTCTATTAGGTACCCTAGTTTGTTATTTACTAAAATTGTGACGTGTAACGGTTTTATGTCCCAATAAAATAAAATAAAATGTATAATTTATTTTTTATTTTTTGTGAGTCTGCTCTGTCCTACATCTGGCGTCCAGTACTTCCATCGTTCGTGAGCCTGCGTGTCCTCTGGGTACCAGTTCTGTGCTACCTGGACCCCCAGCAGACATGTCGTTCCCAGTCTCATTTAAGTTGGACAGCCTTTTGAGCCACGTCAGCTATCTTTGTTTTGGAGCGAAGTTTTGTGTTTTGAACACGATCCGTTAATTTAACACCCGCCTCCATTGCTCGTTGGCAGATCTTGTGTTTGAAGTTCTGGATGCTTCTAAGTGTTTAAACTGAACTTCACGTAACTAGCCTAAGCTGTAGGTATTCACTACTAGTTAAGCATTAGTATTTAATAATAATAATACCTATGTTAACAAAAAATAACTGTAAGCGTATATTACCAAATGTAACTTGTTTGTAGACGCCTTGGGTTGACCTGTTAAGTCTACAAAATCTTTTCATAATAAATAAATAAATAAATGTTGGTCAAAGACCAAGTCTGTGCACCAATAGGTTAAGATGGGAAGAATACAATGTTCATAAGCCTTCGACCAACGACATAGGCTACTCTCCCCTAAATATTTCCTTCATGGACTCTCTTCCAGGCGTTTCCCGTTCGTCTTGTGACTTTAAGACCACCCTCAGACCAAACCGGTTGAAGTGGCGGTACTTAGGGGAGGCCTCTATCCAGCGGTGGACGTCTTGTGGCTGAAATGATGATGATGATATTTCATACAATAGGCACTTGCCTAGAATTTCAGATATTCGGATCTAACAAATAAGTTCAGTTTCCTATTTTTCTACTTATTTTATGGCAAATCAAGAGTAAAAAAAAATGATAATCCAAGAGAAAATGAAAAAAAAAAATTGTCTGTGTGGATTTTGTGACTTTCAATCACACAAAAAAAATCAAGTCAATTGCACAAACTCCACGAATGAACCCTCCATTTGTTAACTACTCCATGTCTGTATGCAATGTAAATTGTTTGATACAATGGTCTGACTTGGTCGCATCGGTATGCACCTGTGACTAGACATAGTTTTGTGTTTGAAAGTGACACTTGTTATTATTGCAGCCATGATGGATGGACAAACGCTTCTGTTATTTAAATTGACTCTTCTTGTCGGTGAGTTTATATTTTATAACCTGTTACCAGATTCTAAAGCCCCCCCCCACTGAATTAAAATTTTTCATACGTTATTTAAAATAAAATAGCTGTTCCATACATTTGACAGCGTACTTATTGTTCTTTTCTATGAAACAGCTGATTTTCTTTTGATAAACGACGAAAAATTTCTACCCTAGGGGGTCTACATTCATGTGTAATCATTATTACAGTTTGCGCTTTTAGGTTCCTGCCACACTGTATAATCCTTTACAGTTTTAAAAGAAAATTATCGGAATGTCATTTATAATTACTTACTAGGTTTGAACATTTTCCTGGGCGTTTCGTTGTCAATTGCCATCCCGTAATCATGACTCTTCCTCTTCCTCAACCACGACTCTTTTGGTATTGTTCGTCGAATCGTTGAGCTCCTTAAGTTCTGAGTTGAGCTGCACGGTTCTGACAAATGCGTGCACTGACTGGACAGGTCCACTCAATCTGTGCGGTTCTTTCCTCAAAATACCATATGAGACACCAATTTACATGGTCCTCAAAGATTATGCCCGGATTTTATATAAACTTTGACATTGATGACTTTTATATATACAATGACATGAATATTTACTTTGTAAAGTATTTTTTATTTCTTTTTATTTAATTGTTGTGTACCCATTGCTCTCCGTCCGCAAGCTCGTGCCTATGGTGGCCAGGAATCGCGACGCCCAGGGCGTCTCCAACGGCGACTAGGGGCGTGAGGCGTAAAGATTGCCTCTCCCTCACGCGATCCGCCCCCTCTATTGCAAGCATTACTGCTTCGCAGAAGAAGGTGACGGCGTCCCATGCACTCTCGCTCCATCTCTGTGACAGTCTTTTCGCTCCTATTGCTACAATTTTTTTTTTTTGGGTCCTGCTGAGTAATGTTTCTGTAAACTCTTGCCTAAAATGTAAAGCCAAGTGCTCCAGCTTAGAAGAAAATGTCAGACTGTGTCAGTGTCACATTTTTAATAAGGTAAGAAATCGGCTGAATGTTATTATCTGGAATTGACATTATGACGAAATATACAAGGCTGATAAAGATAAAGATAAATTTATTTGTTCAAACATGTGTAATATGATACTTAGATAATTATGCACATATAGATGGAAAAAAGTTACTGGTTCTTGGTTCAACATGTTTTGCCATAATCGGCGAACAAAATAGTTTAGTTTGTAGTACGATTATTTAGTTGGAATTATAAAGCGAAATAATTAAATTACAATCAAAACATTCAATCAATTCAAATACAGTCAATACAAAAAAAAAAAATGTAAAAAATAATAATAATAATGAAAACAATAACCTCATCGCCGTATCTCTACGTTGACGTCGTGGTGGGGGTTGCGCGCTCCGAACTCTAGGTCTAAGGTGAGGAGCCAGACCAAGAGAGATACAGAAATCCGCAGGGCAGCATGTGGCGAGCTGTTGGGCAGTAGCGACCCCACGGACCCTATCTCCCGGGAGAAGTCGTGTACCTCACCTCTGGCTTGCCTTTATTGGCCGGCTGGAGTGAACAATGACGAGGAACAGAGCTCCCACCTCATTCTTGCCTTCATTGGCCGGCTTGAGTGGAGATTCGCAAGAGCAAATGTGCTCGGAGGAAGGAAGTACCCACCTGTAATTGTACATTATGGATTGCAATAAACGATTTAATTTGATTTGATTTGATTTGAAGTATTCCAGTAAGATGCTGGTAGGGATCTTGACCGTACTTCCGGGATTGTCTTAATAGCCGTGGAATACCTCTCCACTCCTCATAAGCACCTCAGGTGATGTTGCCCTCTTGGCACTACGTCACCATGTGCTAGCGACCGTTTCCGGAGGCCCACTATTGAGTGTGCAAGTCACCCCCTGCCATTTTATTCGTGTATATATAAAACATTCATCAGGCAGGGGTCATAGTTCTTCCATAGTTCTTGGTAACCAGTCCACTTTAGCCACCCAAACCCATAGTCCAACTTTATATTTTCCATATCCTGCAATAGTCCTACACCAACCGGGGGTTGTCATTGGGTGCACTCGCATAGTGCCAACAGGGTTAATCGTCGGTTAGTGCCTCATTTCATTGAAAACGTTCAACGGGCCTCTGCGAGTTGGCTTCGGCCCCTCGTACGCCTTTCAAAGGACCGGGACCCCATGGTCCCGAGATATGTTAAAACAATAAAATTAAGAAAACGAAATACCAACATATTAAATTAATTAAATTCATAATTTGTCATTTAAAAACTCCGTGACATTGTAGTATCCCTTACTAATTATCAATTTTTTTAACTTTCTCTTGAATGAATTATTATTCATTTCCTTAAGGGAATTAGGAATTTTATTGTAAATTATTTGGGCCATGCATATCACACTTTTTCTTAGAAATGCTGTTTTGGCGGAGAGTGATTGCACCCAAAGTCTGTACTTCTCGCGTCTGTTTCTATCTTTATTATTAATCCGAAGGGGAAACAAATGAGGATTATTTTTTACAAACAGCGATATTTCTAATATGTAAAGTGATGGAAGTGTTAAAATTTTGTACTGTTTAAACATTGGTTTGCAACTGTCAGTAGTTTGCAACCCAAACATAGCTCGTATACAACGCTTTTGTGCTTTGAACGCAGTGTCCTTCTGAGTTGAGTTGCCCCAGAAAATTATTCCAAATCTTAATACTGATTCAGTAAGCCCATAATATGCTGTAAGTAACGTATCTGTGTTGACAGTCGGTGCCAACTTATAAGGAGCATATGACGAAGTACTAATTTTTTACAAAGTTCGTTAATGTGAGTTTTCCAATGTAATTGCTTGTCAATGATTAATCCCAAAAATCGGGCTGTTTCAGCTTCTTGTATTATATTATCTTTGTATATTAAATTAAATTTTGATGTATGTGATAGAGTATATTCTATCGTACAATGAGCAAACAAAATAGCCCTTAAGGTGACGAACATTTTTTGGATGTGACTGTAGCTGTCACTCGACCTAGGAGTAGGAACTTTTGTTGCCATTTTTTTTACTTTCTAGTCCGTTCGTCAGCGGCGCACTGCGACCGGGCGACGACTGCGCAGGCGCAGGAGGGCAACCTCGGACAGAGTGGCGACTTCAAGTGGCTCGGAGTACTCAAGGTGCATCTACGTTAGTACGCGAATCTTGTTTTGACTTATCAGGCTTTGACTGGTGCAAATAATATAATCAGTGTATAACGTTGTCTCTGCTGGAACACAGGCCTTCTCTCTGTGAGATGGAGTGGGCCATAATCGACCACGCGGCCTGGCGGGTTGGTGTTGACTGGTGACAAAAAATAAATTATCTGTTAAACACGATTCCAGGAAGTCCATAATATTTCCTCAAAAACGAAGCCATTTGACAATGGTATAAAAAGGTTTTTTTTATTGTTTACAAAGCCTTCTTTTCCAATATATTCACAGATGAATGGGATAAGCTTCGTATAGCCATATCTGGGATCGTTCTCGTCAAAACGAAATACGCGCTCGCTAACGCAGATGACGTGGTCAGGATACCACCAAACATCTTCAAGTGAGTATGACGGATTTACTGTAGATACTATAGCAAATCAAAACATTTAAAAGATTGACTACTGGAGATTTAGATCGTCTCAATTCAAAATCAGATCAAAAGGCATTTATTGAAACTATGCTCAGAATCAGCACTTATCAGCAGTCCCCCAAAACGCGCCCTTCACGCCAGATTTTGCTGGGAAGAAGAAGCGGCGCAACAACCTGCAACAACCCAGCAACAACAGCTATTTGCAACAGCTACACATTCCAGTCAAACAAAAGTAATCTCCAACATATGGCGCACGCTCAAATGTTTAGCATGCGACCTCCTCTTCTGTGGTCTGAAGCCATTTTCTTTTTTATTTTTTCTGTAGAACGAACAGCAAAGCCATGTTCCTAGCATCTCGGAACACTCCATGGTACGCCAAGCCGGCCTCCTACATCGCTCACCCTGAGTACGAGTACTCCACCCTCAACACCATAGCCGTCGTCAAGCTGAACCTTGACGATACTAAAGACTGTGAGTCTTCTGATTTTCGTTTTGTCTTTATTGGTGTGCCATTTGCTGGAGTAACTCAGGTTCGAGTTGGTCGGGTCGTCAGTAGTGAACTGTTATAGGTAGATGATGATTTAGAATTATTTGTATACACGACGCGCTACTTGTTACGATAGATTCAGTACATGATTCTGAACTCCCCTGCGTTGAAATTATTTGTAGGTTATGTTTTTAAACGAAAGTTTTCTACGCACGGAAGTCTATCGTGTTCTGAATTTACTGTTCATTTATGTTGAATGCATTGCGCGAAGATCTCCCTGCCAGCCTGTATATAGATAACGGGTTCGATTCCTGGCTACAAACAATGATTTTTCAAAAATCCAATGATGCTGTTTTAGTTTTCATCAAATTCGAGCCCGAAATTGCTTTGAGTACTTTTCGCTATTCTTCATAGTTTCGGATTTAGCTATCCACGCTCACTTGAAGATTTGACCCTGTATATAATATTAATGGTAATTCCAGTTCCGTTGACTCCTATTTGCCTGCCCACCCCCAATGCATTCAGTGCCTCTAGATATCTCTACCTCATGGGTTTTACAGACGGTACGTAATTTATTATTTTTTCAAGTACGTACATACATTTATAATATTCATGATCATTATTGGCGGCCTCCTGCCGCCCACTGCTGCACTGGTGAGTACAGGCACAGAACATACAATAGTAGGTACAAGTAGTATAGGCCTCCTCACTTACATATTACTATATATTGTTTCATAAATCGTAATTAATAACGTAATAATAATTTTAACTTTTTGTAACCACCAATCATTATTTTTTTAGATAATGAAATGTTGGAGAAAGTTATTTACAAAATACAATATGTAGACAACACAGTATGCGAAGAATTTTATAATAGAACAGTGGTAAGCAATTTTGAATATACTAAACAAGTATATTGTGTGTCACTGGCTTTGATGTTGCTTGCACGGAGACAAATGCACTCTAAGATATTTTTAAAAAGGTAATCAGTTATGATTTTTATCTACGAGGGTTGAAGTAGCGGCAAATTAATTTAAAAAATGGAATGAATCAGCTTTTACTACATGTAATATTGGTACTACATGTAATATAGGTAATATGATTATGTCATAATCATGATTTTATTTTGGAAACATTATGTCGTAGCCTAAGTCATAGACTAGCTGTGTGCCAAAGATGTTTGTATAGCACAGAATTAATGAAAGTTAATTAATTGAAGAATTACCAGAATTTAAATAATATTTAATTACTCAAATTTGGAGCTCTGTAGCTCCTCACTGACTTATAAGGAATGTAGGTCTATATAACATAAATGGAAAACGTATACCTACAATGTGTTAATGAAATAACCCAAAACCTGAAACTAGTTTGTAATATATAGAATCGGCAGCAAAATCGAATACAATAATTTTTAATATAGGTTATTTTTTTTCCAATAAATAATTTTTTGTCATGCCGTATCTAATACTTTTTAACGACGCTGTACAATACGACTGTGACACTACTGTCCAACGCGATGTAAACAAAAAGCGCAGGCGAGGGTGAGGGGGGGGTGTGAGGGAGTGGTGTTGCTAGAGCTGGCGCCACCCCGGCTACCCTCCGTAGTCTCCCTAGCGCAACACGGGGTTGGAGTTAGGATGAGCATACCACTACAGACGGTGTTGGGAATTAAATGTACTGGATTTCCAGCCTCGTGTTGACTTTTAATTTACGAAAACGTAAATTACGACGATAATTACTAGTGACACTAATCACTGTAGTGTCACTAAAACATACGCATTATTGAATAACCGAAGGAGGGGATAAACCTCAAACGACAGTGCTCCCGTCACTCCCGTGTCAACGAACGTTTGACAGCGCGGCGCGGCAATAGAGCTACGAATCTGTAAGAAGTAGCGCCACAACAACATTTACAAATATCTTTTACAATATTTTATGAAAATAAATAATTATACGTCATATCAATTTATTAATAAAAAAATCGGTTGGGGTGTCTGAGGTTTTGGGTTATTTCATTAACACATTGTATATTATGTCGAGTCCACCTACTTAAGATTATGATCAGACATCCTTAGTGACAAATCTAGTCAGATATACATTTGTGGGCGCAGACGAATCGGGTAAACGAAAGAAATGGCTCCTTTAACTTCTACACAGTTTATTGTTACAGAGTCTAACACTGCTGTACTAAAAATTTACACTGTCGCGACCACGTCTATACAATCACTGTCGCTCTATGGTCCGTATCGGCCACCGTACTCAATTCGACTCCGCACAACGCTAAACAAAGGCGCCTGTGTCTCATTTTAAGTACATACTCATAAAATATTCTCATTGATGAGATCTCCATTGACATATATTACCGCTATTGGGCATTATTCGGGTGCTATTTGGCAGATGAACCCAATCTCCTTTTATGGGATTTCGTTCAGTAGTTAAGGCGTGAAAAGGTGCCAGACAGATTTTTTTCTTTATTGATGAGATCATGAAAAAGTCCTTGAAGATAAAGACAAGAGCGGCTCACTAGACTGGCCACTGTTACTGTTATACATTCCTTCCCTGTCTTCTTCGTTTTCATTTTGCCTTAATTTCCCCTTCCTTATTATTTTGTAGTGATAAACTTAAATTGTTTAATTAAATGACTAATCAGCTTCCTCTTATTTTCTCTATCATCATCAATACTGGTATTCACCTGCATTCGGTTAGACTGGAAGCTGACCCAACATAGTTGGGAAAAAGCTAGGCAGATGATGATGATGATCATCATTTTTCTAATTTCTTACCAATTCGTTTCAGGTCGGTGCAACAGGTCTTTTTCTTCCAAACTAATTATGATTAACTCTTCCCTGTGAGTTCCAATATTTGTCTATTCACTCTTACTCTGACAAGGTAATGTAACAATGCTTCTGTTTCCAGGTGCCACCTGTACAACTCACACCTGTTGCATATCTGTGTGGGTACGCGCCGAACAGTGTGACACAGTGTGTCCGGGAGAACGGGATGGTGCTTGTGTCTAACGCGACTGGGTCCTACGACCTGGTATGTATTGTGTCCTACACTACGAAGTACAATATTATCGTCTGTTCATGTTTATGATTCTGCGGTCGATCCCAGTATTATTTGATTTCATCAGGCTTTGTAGACTGTAGATTTGTAGACCATTTTCTATTTTATTAAGTACCTGGTACTTGTTGACAGGCCTACGCTGTCCTTCCATACAAAGTGGATAATATTATGTTTTCAAATTAAAGTGTCAATGGAACACTTTAATTTGAAAACATTGTAAAATCTAATTATTTTTAAAAGAGTAGCCGTAAATTTTTTTTCCAGCTCTTCTCCATAGGGTACGACTATTTGAACCGTGCATCTAGCTTCTAATGTTTTATAAGGTGCCCATGTAGTTTTTTATTTTGATCATTAGTCCATCATGCGTACAATAGTGGTACCGATAATTAAAAATAAGACAGGTGACTCGTCTGACAAAACTAATTATCGGCCCATCTCGCTTGCGACTGTAACTGTGCTAAATGGCATTCTCGAACAACATGTGGACTTACATGATGCTCAGTTTGTTGTTACATCAGGATTGTCCACTGAAAGTACCATTCTAAGCTTAAAGCATACTGTCAGGTACTATACTGAGAGGAAGACACCGGTATACGCGTGCTTCCTTGACTTATCGAAAGCTTTTGACCTTGTTGTATATGACCTTCTGTGGGATAAGCTAGGAGGTGCGGGTACCATGTCAGTGCCGGCGGATACCATCTCTCTACTCAGATACTGGTACTCAAACCAGATAATCCAGGTGAGATGGGCCGATACGTTGTCGGTCGAATACAGGTCGGAATGTGGCGTCAGACAAGGTGGGTTGTGTTCACCTCTTCTGTTTAATTTGTACGTCAACCAGCTACTTGAGAGACTCAGCACTCCTGTCGGATGCTATATCGACGGTACCTGTGTCAACAATATTAGTTATGCAGATGAGATGGTGCTGCTGGGTCCCTCGAGAAACGCTTTGAGGAAACTAGTTTATATTTGCGAGCTATATGCAGAAGCACACGGATTAAAATACAATTTCTAAAAGAGCGAGGTGCTGATCTTCAAACCAGGCAAACATCGACCTGCCCATGTGCCTGCAGTATACCTCAATGGCGTTGCACTAAAGCTAGTTGACAAATTTAAATATCTGGGGCATATTGTGACGGGTGACCTCAAGGATGACGAGGATATAGAGCGGGAACGCAGGGCGTTGGCGGTGAGAAGTAATATGGTTGCTCGCAGGTTCGCTTGATATCAAAGCAAAGATATCGCTCTTTAAAGCGTATTATCAATCTTTTTACTCGAGTGGCCTGTGGGTAAGCTATACGCGACGATCAAAGGACAATATAACAATGCTTTCAAAATGTTGTTATGGCTACCGTGGCGGTGCAGTGCCTTCGGGATGTTTGCAGAAGCCCACACGGACGGCTTCGAGAACATAATTCTCAAAAAATCGGCTTCTTTGCTGCAGCGTCTGCGGGGTGCTAAGAATGGCATTCTGAAAGTCGTTGTTGCTCGATTTCACTGCCCCATTCAAAAACACTGGGTGAGGGTAGTGAATGGTTTTATATAAGTAGTCTGCATAACGATAAGTACTAACAATACTAACATAAATGTAAGCTAATATTATTGCTAATATGTACTAACAAGATATTTATATGGATTTTAATTATCTGAAATAAATTATTTTATTATTTATTTAAGATGGAATGATGGAATGGTTCAGAGTATGTTTCTAAGCAGCAACGCGGAGTCTGGATTTGTGCTCGGTTGATGACAATAGGTTCTCCCTATGTTCCTAAAAAGAGAAATGTGGACTTACTGTATATGTCGCAGCCAGCTGGTTTAATTAGCCGTTTAGTTAACCGCCGAGCCTCTTAACTAAACGGCGGCCGTTCAACTGAATGATATTCTATTATGTTCAGGTTGAAACAGTAACCAATCACGCGCGAGCCGAATTTGTCGCAGTAATTAAGACAAGGCACCCCGACCAAATGGGTCAGATTAGGTTAGAACTGTGATCTCACGCCCTACCGCCGGCCTCGTCACCATCGAGGCAGTCCGGCCAGTGCTCGAGCGCTGGCTCGGGAGGAGGCACGGCTCCCTGTCGTTTTGACGCAGGTGTTCTCGGGGCATGGTTACTTCGGGAAGTACCTGTGTCGCATAAAGAGGGAGCCGGACGCCCGGTGTAACCACTGCGTCGACTGCCGGGAGGACACGGCTTGGCATACGTTGGCAGAGTGTGCCGTTTGGGAGGAGCCGCGCCGTGCCCTCATCTCAGAAGTAGGCAATGACCTGACGCGGTGGCTTCCTTCTGCGAAGCAGTCGTCTCGCAGAAGGGGGCTGCGGAACGGGCGTCGGCGGAGGGCGGACAGCGCCCTCATCCAGCCCCCCTAAATATGTCCAGGGGTGACGGATTCGAGGACAGCCGTCAGGACACACATCAGGACCCGAGGTGGCGGTGCGTAGTGTTCCACGCGCGCCCCTCTTAGACATCGCGGGGGGAGTCAAAAACCTCACACCCCCCCTCCCCTCAACCGACGAGGCCAGCAGTGGCGAGCCAGTCGGGGATTGCGGAAGGATCGTACGTTCCCGCGACCCCCGGCGTAAGTGTGAGATGGTACACCGGGGTGGTTTTTAGGACTGACACACATTCTCAGCCTAGTTTGAATAAATGACTTTTGATTTTGATTTTTTGACACCCTGCCGCCGGACATCCATGAGGATTTTCCACACCGGAAACAAAAAAACAAAAATGGTTAGAACTGTGATTCCCGCCGGTTGGTTCCCGCATTGTCAAGGCGGGGGGGCTCAGTATCCGTGTCTTGGTCACCCACGATGAAGCGAAGAGGAACCCGAGGAGGGGCCGCTCGTCAGGGCTTTTTCCTGTAGGCCGACGAAGTAGCGGCCAACAAGTACTATCACAACACGCACACGCACATAAACACCTGCACTCACGAACAGCACACACTCACACACTCGCAGTACACAAAAGTCCAACACTCACTCAACTCAATCACGTCCCTCACAAAACAACCAAATTTTTTTTTATCATTACTTAATTCATATTTTTTCCCTCCGAATCTGTAACCATCTAAAGTATTAATTTTATATAGATTTACTCAACGGATCAACGTTGATAATAAGGTATGTAAGTTCGTTAACGACGTGATTTGGGAGACAACACGTAGCACTATGCTCAATTTATTTATATTTTAAGATTTTTATCAAGGGAGGCAAACTGTTTCTTCACAGGTTGCACGGCTACCTAGCTAGGAGAACAGTTAGTAGTTCACCCCTACGAGTACTAACATTTGTTAGTATAAGCTCTACGCTTACTTATTATTTAACTCTAATATGTATGTACTACAAATACCCTATAAGCAATAGGTCCTTTTTATTATTACTAAATAGGTTGCGGTGCCGCTTGGGCGACATCGCAACTGAGGCGGGCCGCGATGTCGAATGGGAGGCATCGCGGCTGAGGGTTGGAGGCCGCGGCGGGAGAGGAGTGCTACCTTCCGCGGCCTTGACGGGGTCGCCACCGTCTGATGGCGGACGCGGTGAGGCTGCAGGGGAGGAGGAGTGTTGATATGACGTTGGCCGCTCTCCCTATTAAAATTGGCAGGCGGCGGGGCCAATGACCTAAACCGTCGCGGGGGGACCAAGGGTGGCTAGGCACGGGGTCATCTGGCGCCCATGTGTTCTGGTGTGCCGGTGACGGGGAGTGCTCCCCAGAGGAGGGTCCGGTTCACGATGAGTGCTTGCGTTTTAGTGTGACGCAGATGAGACGCGCCGTGTTGTAGGTAGCCAGTACTCTAACCGTATTAACCTGGATATTGTACACGACTGGCCCAGAGCAGCGGAACCCGCGGTACTAATCTCGTTTTACGGTGCACCGCTGTTCAAGCACGTGCTGTTAACAGCGCGCTGCTCAGCGGCCCGTCTAGCGACGTGACGATAAAACCAGCCTTAGTGGGTTAGAGTCCCACATAACTGCACTATCTCCACGTGGTAGTGCAGAACGAATGAGCATTTCTACACGACAAAAAAAAACCGGCCAAGTGCGAGTTGGACTCGCACACGAAGGGTTCCGTACCACCATACAATGTTTACCACAACATATAAAATAACGGCAAAAAAATCACGTTTGTTGTTTTTCGGCAACAGAAATACACATTTTGTGAAAATTTCAACTGTCTAGCTATCACGGTTCATGAGATACACCCTGGTGATAGACAAACAGACAGACAGTGGAGTCTTAGTAATAGGGTCCCGTTTTTACCTTTTGGGTACGGAACCTAAAAAAAAGGTAGAACTGTGATTAACCACGTTCGAGCCGAGAGAGCGAAGCGAGGCGAGCACTACTTCTAAAAATACTTATTATTATGAAATGATAATGACCTATTGATATACAATACCTAAAAATACAAATAAATATAATGCTACCCGGATGTACACTAACATAATAATATATACATATATAATTATATACCCAATGAAACACCTAATAACTTTTTGACTAACTAACAACTAATTTGCGCTTAGCATTAAGGAATACAGGTTGTTTATTTAACTAGATCTCATCGGGGGACATTCATCAAGGGGCTCGTGGCTAACTACACGCGTTGGTCTTCAAGGTTATGCAACGCTTGCCGGGGTCGGTCCGTGGATGGGTGACTAATGATTACATACCACGACCTCTCCGTGCCTCGGAAAGCATGTAAAACAGTTGGTCCCAGCTGCCACTCCTAGATAAAGGACAGTCGTTTCGGGTAGTGAGAAACTCGAAAGTCTAATAAACAGTCTTCTGTCATCCAGTAACTTGGTTGTGGAGCTCAGATAGGCAGTCGCTCTAGCTCTGGCTCGCTATGTAGATTAGTGGTATTCAGCTGCATTCAGTTAGACTGGAAGCCGACCCCAACATGGTTGGGAAAATGACTATGTGATGTGATGGATGATCTACCTAGATCTCATCATCAGATTGGCTTCGGTATCTACGGCCCCGGCTGCGCTTCCCCCGCTCGCTTCATCGACTTGTTCCCGTACTTCTCCTGGATCAATTCCGTCACCAGTCCGGACGAGGTCTACGACGACGGGTTTAGGCGCATGAAGAAAGCCAACAAGTTCATTCCAAATGTTCCAATACAGGAATTGTTTACGTAAGTGCTTTTCTATGTATAAAAAGTTAGAAATTGTCTTAAGACAGACCCTGTTAACAGGGTACTTACATTATTTTTTAGGTCGGATTTTATTCTATACTTAATATTATAAAGAGGAAAGATTGTTTTGTTTGTACGAATACTCTCCGAAACTACTGGATCGATTTTAACCATTTTTTCACCAGTAGAAATCTAAATTATCAGGAAGTAACATAGGCAGAAATTTGTTTAAAAAAAAAATTGTAATAATGGAAGTAATGTAACCCAATGCAGCAACATTTTGCCTATACAATTCATTATTTGGTGTGCGCTGAGAAAACTATTGATGATCCATAAAAATTATGTACTAGATGATTAAGGTACTCATCATTATCTACAAAATAGTCCGCAGGGAATATATCTAACTATCATAGTTAAGTCAATATAGTATAATTTCTGTTCTAAAATTTAATTAGATCGCTGCCGCGACGACGCACGCTGGTCAATTATTAAAAGTTAGCGTCCCATAATTATTTTTGGTCAATGTGTCCGTAGTTCGAAAAATCATTTTATTAAGACTTGAAGGTAAGTTGTTTACATTATACTAAAACATCACCATTATGCAGACAGTAGTTTAATACATATGCTATTTCAAAGTTATCTCGAGAGCTAAACTATTATAACAAGACTGATTTATCGTTGTTTTGCGCTCCTATTCAAGTTAAGTTGGCTAAGTTATCAGTGTAAATTGTAAATTGAAAAAAATGGTGCACATTAAGGAAGGTCTGTACTTTTTATTGGTACATAAATTAAAAAATAAAATAGATCAATTTATGTGATAAAAAAATATATTTAATAATGTACTGATATTTACTAACTTTTCTAAGTTTGAACTGTGTTACGTTTAAAAGTACAAATTAGTACATTATCATTTTGATTCCATTATATAGCAGGGACTATTGGCTATACAAAAATATATTTTTTTTTACCGGTGATTGCCGGTTTCTATAGTAAAAAGTGTTTTTTTAGGTAATGGTGCCTCAATAAAAAATATTGATTTATTCAATATTTTGTCATTACATCGACCAGTGAAGCCACTATCAATGGACAATAAAGATAAACTACTTAGCTATATTTTAGAGACATTAGATTTATCGGAACTGCCTACTACAAGCAAGGACAGTTTTCAAAATGTTATTAAAACTTTTACTGTAACAACTTCAAGATTTTGGAAATAATGTTCTCTTAATATTATTAGATTTTGGAATCAAAATGAAAAATGGCTTGATCAAATAGTAATCACTTCTGGCGGGCAAGAAAGTGGACCCTCTACGTCTACGTCTAGAGAAGCAGGACGTCCAAAGAAGAGCTTTTGTGAGCTATCCACTAAAACTAAACGAAGAAGGTTGAATATAGAGGTCAAATCAAAAAGTAAAGAAGAACTCTGTCTCGCTGCTTCGATGAAGTTACACTCAGAAGGAAACCGCAGTGCAGCTTTACTTATCCTAGACATCCTCACCCGATAAAGGCCAGATTGCAAAAGAAGCTGGTAAATCGCAGGACAACTGTATATCTTATTCATGTCAAGAAGCTTTATCGTTATTTACTGATTTGAAATTAACCCGCCATCAATATAATGCTTCAAAGGCATCTGCAATCCGTAAAAACTTATGAAACTTGTTTCCTCCTTACTACCAGATTATTGAAGAAAAATCTAAGTGTTATCCAAAGAACATTAGGTAGGTACTGTTACAGAAAAGTCAAAAAAATATTAATTACCAAGTTAAATTATGTGAAAACGATTTTTCGATACTATATAATGTTATAAATATACCTTTATTTCACGATTTCAGTATTTAATAATTTCGTTCCCCTACATTTTTGAAATTGATCACTGTGCGACGGTTGAAACAAAAGTTGGTTACATTCGTATCGTAGCATTAATTCTTATTGAAATGAATAGTTTTATCATCCAGGGTATTTAGAATATTGTAGGAAACATAGCTGCTGTTCACTTCCAATTTTCATTAGCCGTCCCCCGACTCAAGGGTGCTTGGATCTAAATAGGGCGAATATACAATTATTATTATTTTAGTTTTTAGAGGTTTTTGTTTGAGTCGGGAGTTTTGAAATTTTTTAATCTAACGTTTATTTCTTGCTTTTTAAACCTTATAATATTATATTACTAGTAAACATGCTACGATCGACATGTGATTCGCCGAAATCTGCGCAGCTGTACCTCGTATTTTTACCACAGTCACAGATAAAATAACCACAGTGAAGCTAGTTACTCGTGGTCGTTGGCATTAATTCCACACTAACGTATTCCTTTGTTTTCTCCCTGAATAATGATACTAATCCAAATTTTTTGGCTTGATTTTTTTTTTTTCTACAACGCAATAAACCAAAACTTAGGCATATAATAGTGGAAGATATAGCTACGACATGTTTATCTATTCTATTTGTTTTTTTTTTTTAATTTGTACTCGTTAAGACACATCTCATCATCATATGAGTCCATACTCGATCGGTTTACTAGCAGTTAATTATGAGTTTAATTATTTAGCACCCTGGTCAGTCATCAGGTAAAATGAACAGAGGGGCAATTCTCGTAATTTTAAGAACGTTCACAGTCTGATCTCAGTCTCAATCTGTCAAAAATACCTGTAATTTCCCTACATTTTGACAAGTTTTTGACATTTGTTTGTCGTTGAGATGAGACTGCGACTAGATTTTGAACGTTTTGAATTACAAGAATTGGCCTTCAGGACTCGTTGATATTCATTTAGTGAGCCCACATTCGAGGGGTTTACTAATTGCTATTCAAAAGTTCCGTTATCTAGCGTCCAGGTCAGTTGTGAGGTCCTCGTCATTAGGTAAGTAAAACTGTTTAATAAAATTAATAGGACTCGTTGAGACATATCTAATGAGCCCACACTCGATGGGTTTACCAGCAGATATTCAAGAGTTCCGTTATCTAGCATCCAGGTCTATCATCTGACCGGCTCGATGATACCATATTATTTTATTATCATCGGAATGAATATATTTGCGAATATTCAAAAATTCTCTCATCTACCACCGTCCAGCTCCGTCCTACGGAACATCGCCATAACTTTTTTCACAAAACTACTTATTTGATAAGAACAGCCAAAGTAGTTCTTGTTCTTTTTTAAAATGCCTATGGATAATGACATAAATGTTTGGATCTGCTTTAAGTTAAGGGAGTTAGGAATCCTACGAATTCCAGATGATTCTGCAGCAGCAGTTCTAGGTTACTATGTTCGTCTACTATCATTGAAGTAACGAAATGCCAAATTTCGACTCAATCAGACCTGTGAAAGATGCACACATAAATTCATCAACTAGAAAAGAGCTTAATCTTCAAACGGCTGAACCGATTTTCTTGAATCAGTCGATCAAGTCACCTTTCAAACAAAAAAAAATCAACATCGGTTCAGCCGTTTGGGAGCTACGATGGCACAGACAGACACACAGATACACACGTCAAACTTATAACACTCCTCTGTTTTTGACGGGGGTTAAAAAGTTTGGGAGAGAAAAATAACTTTAATTTCAGAAGTCAGTGTCAAATAACGAAAACGCGGAACCAACGACACCCAGTTCCGAAATTAAAGTTGTTTTTCACTTTGTAGTGTTTTTTTTTGAAAGTCGGTTTTTAAGCCTTAAAAGCGCTCGTTCCACTAAAATCCCCTAGATCAGTCCCCTAGGGGACTACACAGCACTCAATGTTCCACTACGATCCCCTATGCTGGGGATTCTCTAAGTACTAATAAATGCTATTCCTTTATAGTCCCCTTCTAAATAAAATACCCGCTTACAAAATAACAATATGTGATACGTATAATAAAAATCTTAGACAGATTTTTATTATACGTGGGAGACAGAGGGGATAACAACGACGTAAATTCACTTTTCTAAAATAAGTTAGATGTTGAAAAAAAAAAGTACCAAAAGCTATAAAGAATTTTGCAGGTTCGATCAGTGCAGCGTCTCGATGGCGTAGTTCGAATCGCGTTCACCTAGAATGACCTAGATAGTGAAAGACGTGGGTTCAAATCCCACCTAAGGCGTTCGATTTTTTTCAACGTTTAACTTATTTATGTATAATTAACGTTATAAACGCAAAATACAAAAAAAAATAAAATTAACTCTTCTACTTACAAAATTAAAGGTATATTATTCTACTTAATTAACCCAATAATTGCAAGTTATTTATCCCTGAATGTATGAAAAGTAAATAGTAATTATTTACTTCATCATTTCTAGAAAATGACCGACTGATATTTGCCCATTCAGTAATTTCAGTTGTGACTCTTGAATCCACTGATCTTTGAGTATAACTTCTGGTCTTCGATGTTTAGCCATTGGGCGGCGCTCTCTTTTTAACACATTCAAAACATGTACCAGCGTTGGTTTACTGTATTTGTAACCATCGTGTAATAGCACTTCGCCTCTTTGTATAATTTTTAACTCTTCAGACATGAAGTTGATTATGTAATTAAATAAATTCAATTTAATTTCGTAATAATTTATATAATAATTATATCCTTGTGCGATAAAAAATCATCAGCTATCGGTAAATGTCAGTCAATGTCAGTGTTATCCTTGAGCAGGCCATACACGCTAGGGTGTACCTGACAGGTTTGCCTCTACAGTTCAACCGTACAGGTAATCTTGAGCTGGGTAGAAACCGTACATATATAAAAACTCAGTTGAAACCATGGCCCCGCCAGCGACGCTTGATCTCGACACAACAGCGTTAATAGGTTTATTGTTTGTTTTATTAAAGAAACGGAAATATAAGCACCGTGAACAGTGGTGCAAAGCATGGTTACTGCAAAGAAAACAGTTCTCTCATGTCAACTTATTGAAACAATTTTAAAATTTACGGCACGAGCTCAAGGAAATATTATGAGTGATGCAAAAAAATGTGAGAATTATTTTATTTAGGGAAATGTTCACTTCTGTCTATTCTATTACTTTTCACTTTTAATAAATATTACTAAATAACGCTAAAATATATGTGCGTATAAATAAATATATCGCTTGCGCAGGCGACCGCCACACACGCTCAGTTTTACATGCACAGTTAAGCTGTACAAGTATACCCACAGGCAAAATATATGAAAATTCATATTTTGATACTTGCCTGTATAGGCGTGGAAACCTGCACAGTTGTGTGACATATACGCTCCGGTTTGCCTGTATAGGCAAACCTGTCAGGTACACCCTAGCGTGTATGGTCTGCTTTATTAGCCAGTGCTACTTTGTAAATAGGTTTCATTCAGGTTCTCAAACAATTAGGGGATTGAAAAGGAAATTGGAGTTTTATATAATCCCCTAGGGGATCGTAGTGGAACATTGAGTGTTGTATAGTCCCCTGGGGGACTGGTCTAGGGGATTTTAGTGGAACGAGTGCTTAAAAGGGGCTGTTTTAACTAACATCGAGAAAACCTGAGGGCCAGCATGTTCGCCCGGACTGACAACGCTCTGCGCTCCCTCTCCATATCTAAGTCGTCTTTCAGGGAATCTGTTACCAGGCGGCCCAAGTATTTAAAATACACCCTGTTTATTGGGTGTCCTTTGAGTAACAGAGGAGGGACCGTAGATGGACATCTGACACCAGACCTGAAAACGATGTACTCTGTCTTTTTGGTGTTGTACATCAACCCATGATACTCCGCGTACACGACTCACACGACTTGACCTTTCCTTTAAAAATTCTACACGATTTTACCATTGAGTTATAAACGGGACCAGATGACGGCTTAATGTAGCTGCACCACGTCATGAAATCTAGCCTAGCATTTCTATGAGCCTCGCTTACATACCCATTCCACCCAGCCAAGGGTTTCCTTTGTTTACCAGCCTTTTGCTCGTAAGTGACAACAGCGTTCGTACATAAGGTACTTACTACATCTTTATTAATACTAAATGTGATCTCTCCATGAGAGGTAATATTACAATATTTTCCACAACACTGTTGTAGCTCAGTATGCAAATCAATGTGCCAAAGTTTAGAGTTACTTAGGCTTTCGTAGGCCTAACATTGACTTGCATTCCTAACTCCCGATTTCATTTTGTTACAAACAGGGTTCATTGGCAATGCTTTTTGTATAATAACATCTAGATTACAGTTGATGACTAATGGGAGACGGTCAGACCAATAGACGTCGTATTTTACATATAGAAATACTAGCTTCCGCCCGCGGCTTCGCCCGCGAGTTATGTTGATAAAAAATATCATATGTCCTTCCCCGGGATGCAATCTATCTCTCTGCCAAATTTTTATCGAAATCCGTTCAGTGGTTTAGGCGTGAAAAGGTAACATACAAACAGACAGACAGAGTTACTTTCGAATTTATAATATTAGTATGTGTTGTGACTTGATGTTATTTAAACACAGCGCAGATTCTATAAACTTTATTTGTGTAAGACAAATAAACAAAGATTAGAAATAAATTATTAATATACCGAACCGCTTATGTAGACGTGCATATTAACACAGAGTGTTTTCATTGATTCTAAACAACAGTTGTCTATTTTAAATAATCTCTAATTCAAAATTGACAAACAACAACCAGCCTCTCTTCTAAACAAATAACAGTTTCATTCCTTAGTTCCTCATCTAATTTTATGTTCCAACTTCTCGGAGCCTGCTTCAGATGGACTGAATATGACTTCTTCAGAAGACACACATAGTCCTCTTTTCCTTTTTGTTCGAAACCATGTAGTTGTTTCATGTAAACAACTTCTTTTAAGTGTCCATTTAGAAATACAGTCTTAACATCCATCTGATCAATTTGAAGATCCAATTTAGCTGCGAGAGCTATTAAAGTTCTGAGTGAGCTGTGTTTCACAACTGGTGCAAAAGTCTCATGGTAATCAATGCCTCTCCTTTGATTATATCCCCTTGCCACCAGGCGTGCCTTATACCTATATCCCCCCACTATAATATAAACCCTCTTCATTTCTTTCTGCTCTTAACAGTATTTGACCATTAAACTTTACAGTTGCGTTTTTCTGTTTAAATAAAACTGTTGCACGTTAATGATGGTACATATAAAGCTTCGGTCAGTTACAGATCAGGTCTTTCCTTGATGTTAAGTTGTGCTGAACCGCGGCCTTCAATTTGTGCTGTACAGTTCTCTGATGCTAACTTTAAGGATTTGCTCTCATCCTTATCAAGATTTCGGAATCTTTTTAATTCATGTGTCATAATATGACGTGCAACCACTGTCAAGATACCACTTGTTTACTTTTTCTTTACTATCATTTGTATTAAGAAATGT
The DNA here is from genome assembly GCA_963669345.1 of Gortyna flavago. Classification (NCBI taxonomy): domain Eukaryota; kingdom Metazoa; phylum Arthropoda; class Insecta; order Lepidoptera; family Noctuidae; genus Gortyna; species Gortyna flavago. The sequence goes on from OY770149.1 coordinate 489,574, forward strand.
TTCTTCAGAACAATATAAATTTGAAAAGCCTTTATTGCATCTTTTTGGGGCTGACTGTACTACTTTGGACCAGCATTCATTGGCTTTGTGTCCTTTCTTTTTGTATTTATAACATTCAATAAAATTTGTGTTTATTCTGCACTGTCTACTATATAACGCTTCTTGTTCAGAATTTTGTTCACTTGTACCAGCTATAATTCTTCTTGCTTCAGCTTCTTCGATAATTTTTATCTTTAAGTTTTCAGGATTTGGTAGATCATCCCTGGATTCTATAGCAATTCGAAAATTTTCAAAAGATTGAGACAAACTATAGAGCATCATAATGCTAAGTAGATTTTTATTAATTTCTATGTTCATATCTGCAAGCTTATCGACGATGTCCATAAACTTGTTCAAGTGATCCACTATGTTATCGTCTTGTTTCATTTTTCTTAAGATTATTTCCTTCAAAAGACTTGCCTTTCGTGCAGGACCTTTGCTGGTGCAAATACCTTCGAGTGTGTCCCAGACATCTTTGCTAGTTTGACAGTTCTTCACTTGTTTCAGTTTGCTCGGCGAGATGATCAGAAATAATTCTGCTAGTGCCAAGATTTTTCTAAATATTTATTTAGTTCGTCACCTTCACTAGTACGTTTTTTTATTGTTTGAGAGACGTAATTCCATAGGCCCCTTTTTAATAGAAGGGCTTTTGCGTGTATTCGCCATGTATCATAATTTTCCCTTTTTAGTGGTTCAATATGCATGTGACTCATTATTACTCACAATAATAAATTGTCCTGGGCCCATAACCTATTATATAATATTATATTTTATTGAAAGAATATATTTATTTTATTTAACATCTCTAAGATTGACGACATAACATTGACATCTATATAACTTCTTTTTTAAATCATAAATCATTGTTGACAACATAAATCATGGAGTAAGAATTTTATCCTTATCATTAGGCAAGTGTTTAAAATATTTTTATTAGTGAGACTGGACCAAAAGTTGTTTTGTTTATAATGTTAGTAATATAGTCCTGAGCGGTTGATAATGTTTTGCCAATAACCCTCTACGCAAATTTCCAGCAGATCTGATAGCGTCGTGTGACGGGCCGCTGAACTGGTAGCGTCGTGTGACGGGCCGCTGAGTTCCCTAAGATAGTGTTGAGCTACACGATGATTGAGCATTCATGCCGTCTGTCTGTTGGCACAGGTCAACTCAAAGCTGCAATAGCTCTTTCTTCAAAAGGCCCTTTCAGACATGGCCCTGCATTGTTAGACTCACATAAAATCCTAATTAATTTTTGGACTTTGAGAATGGTCTAAAAGTTCAAAAATTATATTATTAGGATTTATAATTCAATTCAATTCAATTCAACTCAATTCAAATTCATTTATTTGTCCGAACATGGTACATTACATGGTCTTAAATTAATAAATGGTCTCATCACATTCTGCCACGTGGGGCGCGCAAATATCAGGTACACAAATAAAGTTATTACAATACAAAAATAAAAATATAAGGTTAATATTGATACTATTGAATAAAAAATTATGAATAAATATTACATAATGAGGCATGTCAGTTAAAAAAAATATTATCTAGGTTAATGTCAAACAATTATTCAATTTCAAACTACCAACTGTCAGAGATTTCAGAGTATAAAGGATTACAATTAAATTACGATAGCATAGTCGTATCGTTCAAAAAGTCGTTTAAAGTATAATAACACTTTTTATACAGCAATTCTTTAAGTTCCTTAACCCATTTAAATAAAATTAAACCCATTTTAATTTAACTGTTTGATTTGCTTTGGGATTTTGTTAAAAACTGCGGGGCTATACAGAATATGCTCTTCCACATTAATGCTGTTTTGGCTCTACGTCCGCGTAGCATATCATTCCTCCTGTTACGTTTAACTGTATCTGATAAGTTAGGAAACAGGTGCGAATTCAGCTTAACAAATAAGGCAGCTTCATACTCGTATATACAAAGACGGTAGTGTTAAATTTTTTATTTTTTGAAAAATGTTTCACAACTGTACGTTATTTGATGTCTGAACATGGCTCTGATGGATCGCTTTTGCGCTTTAAAAGCGATTTCTCTATTAGTTGAGTTAATCTAGAATATAATACCATATCTTAGTACAGATGCTGATGAAGCACGTTAAGCCGTTGGTCCCGGCTGTCATTCGTGGATCTTTGACAGTCGTTACAGGTCGTCAGAAGCCCGAAAGTCTGACAACCAGTCTTACCAACGGGGATCGTATTACCCAGTAACTGGGTTGTGGAGGTCAGATAGGCAGTCGCTCCATGTAAAATACTGGTATTCAGCTGCATCCGGTTAGACTGGAAGCCGACCCCAACATAGTTGGGAAAAGGCTAGGCAGATGATGATCTTAGTACAGACGCTACAAGACCATGATAGGCGGTAAGTAGTGCATCTGTGTTAACTGTTGGGGCAAGTTTATACAGAGCATAGGATGAACTACTAATTTTCTTACATAGCGCTTCAATATGATCTTTCCAATTGAGCTGCCTGTCTATTATTAAACCTAGAAATTTTGCACTATCTACATGTGTGTGTTTCGGCGTTTCTTCTCAGGGATCAGTTAACTAGGAAATGCCGGCGCCATCTAGTTTTAAAATATTGACCAACAAAATATTGACGTACACGTTGTACAAGTGTTTTAAAAGATCTATTTACAGAAACAAACATTTCGTTTAATCTCAGACATTGCGTATCATTTCAGAAAGAAAGATTCTCATCGTCGTCATGACTTCGAGCGGTATCCGTTCGAAGTGGATGTTCTGAAGTTCCACCTCATTAAGCCTTCCATGGAAGACGATTACACTTTAATGATCATACCTTGTAAGTACTCAGCCCGATAAACGTCGAATGAACCAGCGCAGCGATTGTTCATAAGATAAAATAATACCAATAGTCGGAAGGGCGCAACGCTCAACGGTTATCACGAGTATAAAGGGTTAGAGTATTATATTCTCTGTGAAAAGGCATTATGCCAAAGTACTATTAGGCCACAGTATTATTAAGTTAATAAAAGTTATGCGAAAACATTATACCAAACAATATTATGCCTTAAATTTTATTCCAAGAGAGGGATTCGCTTCTAATATAGGTGTGATGTTATGTTTCAGTCAACGACACATGGCAAGAAGACGCCTGCTCGGAGCCTGCGATCCTAATGTATAAAGAATACTTCGAATTGCGAGCGGTGCCTGGGATTAAAGGAACTACAATATATAAGGTTGGTCATACACAATGATGTGTAAACAGGGTCAAATTAAATTAGTTAACTAAACTCCGCAGACGTGATGAGTTTTTTGGGATGCATGAAGAAGTCTCCTCGTGTAGCGCAGTTTATTCCGCCAGTTATTGAACCGAGCTCTCGGCGCATCCTGGACAGTCACACCCAACACATTATTTGACTGCCCAATTCTTCCCTTGCGCCCTTTCCTTGGTAGTTGTTGTGGTTTCCTTTCCTTTTTCCTTGGTAGGGCCCTGGTTTTCGAGCGTCCTCCCACCAGAGTCCGGCGTCAAGCAGCCTGCTTGCTCCGAAATTAAAGTAATTTTTCACTTTGTAGTGTTTTTTTTTGGAAGTCGGTTTTTTTTTTTGTTAAAAAGTTTTTTTATTAAATGTAAGGTAATTTAGTCCTGATCGGACGGTGAGCTACCCATTACTCGCCATCCGCAGGCCCGCGCCTATGGTGGACGGGAGTCGTCACGCGGCTCCCGACGCCCGGGGCGTCTCCCGCGGCGGCTGGCACGTGAGGCTCTCGAGGCTCTCTCCCTCGCCCATCCCGCCACCTCCTTCGCTAGCATGACTGCTTCGCAAAAGGAGGTGACTGCCTCCCACTCCCTCTCGCTCCGGACAATGGTTTGAACCAGGGCCGGACGCGAGAGGTCGCCGCCGCTGCCGATCGCGTCTATGAGGACACGGCGATGCTCCGCCCAAGTGTTTTCCTACCCTCAGGGTTGTTTTTTTTTTTTTCAAATTTATATGGGACCAACTTCGGGGTATACCCTTTCCAATAAAAAAAGAATGATCAAAATCGGATGCTGTAAAAAGTCATGCGTGGTCATCATACATAAAAAATATATATATTTAGATACACGTCGACTTCAGAAACTCCGTTTTTTCGTCGGTTAAAAATAAAAAAAAATCTCCGTAACCAAAAGGTTCTCAGATACCCTATTCTGTAAAAGTCTCACCGTGAAAACTTATTTGAAGTGAGCTGTTAATAATGGCAATCCCTAGCATCAGGTGGAATGACAGCTCACTTTAAGCTCACTTCACCTAAGTTATTATATCACAGTGATCTTGTTGCCGTATAATGTAATATAGCGTTGAGCGAGTCAGCTTGGTGCCGTATAATGTAGTATAGCGTTTAGTGAGTCAGCTTGGTGCCGTATAATGTAGCATAGCGTTGAGTGAGTCGGGTTGATGCCGTTTATTGTAGTATAGCGTTGAGTGAGTCAGCTTGGTGCCGTATAATGTAGTATAAATGCTTTGAGTTTGAGTTTGTTGAGTTTCGCTACCTAGTTTAATTTGACATGAATGAGAGCTGGGACCAACGGCTGTGCTTTCCGAGGCACGGTGGGGTCTATATACCTATGTAGACGCTCTGGATGGGTTCCACGGTCCTACCGCGACAAGCCGGTCGATCGACTGGTGCGACTATTACTAAGATATGGTTTCCCAGAAAAGCGGTGACCACACATAACGGCCGCAGTGACGCCTGTCATGAAAATGATGACAACTGTAAAGATTTAAATCGTTAGAAAGGCCGCGTCAAAAGATAATCGCGCTTCTGTTTCGATACCTCTGACACTGACTTGACTTGATTGTCATGGAAACGCTACATGAAAATGTGTGAACTTACTCTTCTCAGTATGGACATTTAAAGGTTTCGAGACTTCAGAAGGTTGAAGAAATACTCTTGATGTATGAATGTGAAAGGTTAATTTTTTTTTTTTTTTTCAACAATGGCTTCTCGCAGTTCATCCTTTATGAAGATGGCTACTGCTTAACCGGACTTTCCTGTGGATGCCTCGAATTAAGGCCTCCAGCCAGGGCAAACAATAAACTTAAAAACTAAGCGACAGCGCTAAGGGCACCCCCCACGGGGTTCGGACCTCGGCTCAGGGCGTCGCTGGAAGAGGACAGCAAGGGACAGGCTGGATCGGTATTATTATTAATATTTTGGGGCGAATTTAAAACTGAATTAAAGCGCGCAGCTGAGCCTGTTTTAAATTTAAAATAGAATTAAAACAGGCTCAGCTGCGCGGGCTGGCTCGAGCGAGGGTCGGGGCGGGCACGGTGATGGTGCAAGGCGTTGCGACGGGCCTCGACGGCGAGGACGGAAGGACGGATGTCGGGGCTTGCACTGTCGTCTGACAGTACTTGTGGCCTTACTGCTCTCCTGGAGGAGGGTAGTGGCGTCGTCGGGGATACTCAATACTCAATACTCAATACTCAATACTTTATTGCATTCCACATGTAAACTTAGGTGGTAAAAACTTAAAATTAGATCACATGTCGGGCACAGCAAAATAAGTGAGTTAGGAGAGAGGAAGCACTTTTAATTTATAATTATAAAATAGTAGGTAGGTACTTTCTAAGAAAAATTAACAGTAGATATAAAATATAAGTAAATAGGTATTTATAAGAGAGATGAATTATTTTTTAATTTTTGTCTAGGTACTAAAATTATGACTTAATAAGTCTATCATTTAGATACTCATTAAGTGAATAGTAGCTTTTATTAATTAAGAATTGTCTAAGATTTTTTTAAAATATGTGAATGTTTTCTTCTTCTTTTTTTTATTGATGCGGGTAGTTTGTTGTATACTTTAATGGACATTACGTAGGGACTTTTAGAGTGCATTTTTAGTCGAGAACTTGGTATGTTTAGCCTAGATCGGTGTCTGAATAAATAGCGTGACTGAATGTCTTCACGTTTAGGGTAAAATTCTTGATGTTTACGCACAAATTTGCATGTTTCTTGAATGTATATACAGGGAAGGGTTAAAATGTTATGTTTCGGATAGTGAGGGTATGCCTTGGTCGGCGAATCCTACTTATGCGGGAGGGAGTGTATCGGGAGGCCGCCGCAATCAGGGGATTGGGGTGCTTTATGGCAGAGTCAAAGAAGCGCTTGGAGAGGCATTTCATGAACTGCTGGATGGTGGGGATTCTGAGATCTAGATGCAGATTCACATTTCGGACATAGAAGGGGGCTCCCGTGACGTCCCGTGAGTTTGCGCGGTTTCGAGAAGATAACCGCCTGACTCTTATCGGGGTTGACCTCGATTCTCCATTTCCGGAACCAATCGCTTAAGGCGCTTACAGAGGTTTGGAGGTTTCGAGCGATGGATCACTGGTTGGCACCCGAACAGTAAATGGCAGTGTCGTCGGCGAAGAGCGCCAACTGTGCCTTTTTACTGTTCGGTATGTCACTAGAGAACAGGGTGAAAATTAGGGGGGATAATACGGAACCCTGGGGGACTCCGGCACGGATGGGGGAGGGGGGGAGAGAGTGCCCTCGATTCGGTAGCGGAAAGTGCGGTCCGACAGAAAATCTCGTAAGATGAGCACGAGACGCTCTGGCACACCTAGGAGGTACAGCTTATATAATAAGCCATTGTGCCAGTCCTTGTCGAAAGCCTTCGCTATATCGAAAAATAGGACGCCTGTCGACGCACCTCGCTGGAAAGCAGCGCTAATGTGCTCCACTATGCGGTGGAGCTGGTGGATGCAAGAGTGTTTGGTTCATAAACAGAACTGCTCGGGGGGGATGAGGCTCTTTGCTTCGGCATAGTCCTTGAGGCGCTTATAAATAAGCCTCTCGTAGACTTTACCGAAAACATTGAGCAGACTGATGGGGCGGTAGCTGGAGGGCTCAGACTTGGGCTTGCCTGGCTTCGGGATACCTATGACTGTGGCTTCTTTCCACACTTGGGGAAGATGTTGTTGCTCAGAGCGCCATTGAAGATGGCGGTCATGAGCAGTATGAGGGGAGCGGGGAGGAGTTTGTACACCCTATTGGTGATACCGTCCGAACCGGGGGCTTTGCGAGTTGCGAGCCCTTTTATGATGTCTTGCACTTCGTCGGCAGTGACGGGAGGCAGAGGATCATCAGGGTCTTCGACTAGCGGGAGGGAGGCTCTACGTTCGACTTCAGCGTTCACCTCGTCGAGGTGCGCTCTGTCTACTGGTTGAGAGCTGGGAGTGCATTGAGCATCTAGGCTGTCGGCTAGGCATTCGGCCTTTTCGAGGTTCTCGAAAGCGACCGTTTTGTCGGGACGTGTGAGAGGAGGAACTGTGGCCTCTTCAGAGGAGCGAAGCTTCCTCTGGAGGTGCCAGAAGGCTAGGTGGGTGGGCTCGAGTTCACCGATCATCTTATCCCAACCCTCGGAGCGCCATTCCCCCATGCGTTTCTTTACAGCACGCTGTAAATCTCGCATGTGGGCTTTGTTCGCATCCCAGGGAAAGGAGTCGTAGGCACGAATGCGTCATCAGTTCGCGTACGTCATCGGGCAGTTTCAAGCGATGGTCTTCCATCACTGGAACTTCCCGTGAACAATCCCTCAATACGGATTGAACGTGCTCTGTGAACGAGTCGATCGCCTCCGTCGTGTCTGCGACTGAGATAATTTGCTCGGGGATGGAGTCTAGGTGGGGAGACGTGGTGGATTTCAGTCTTTCGCTTACTTTCCTCCAGTCGGTGACTAATTTGGTCTGAAGGGGCTGGTTGGGGTCGTGCGGGGGGCCCGAATAGGGGGCCAGGTGCAAGATGACCGGGCGGTGGTCAGAATCAAGCTCTTGTAAACGGAGGTTTACATTCTTGAGAAGCGCTACATCGAGAACGCCAGGACTGTGGGCGGGATCGCCCGGGAAATGAGTGGTATACATCGGAGCGATGATATCGAAATTGAGGGAGTCGCCTAGCTTGAACACGGTCCTACCTCTGGTAGTGGTCGTGCTGCTATTCCAAGCGGGAAGTTTGGCATTGAGATCCCCCGCCATGATGACGGAGTCACTCGGTCCGAAAAGGGTAGTGGAATCGTTAGTGGGAGAGATGGGATCCTCTGCACCATTGATGGGCGGGATGTAAGCAGAGATGATGGTGATTGATGGGTGACCAGTCATGCCGAGCCGACAGATAGAGATCTCTAGCTGAGAGTGGAGAGGAGGCGGGTCAATTGGGATGCAATGAAGGGACTTCCTATAGTAGATGAGGGTACCGCCCTTGTGGCAGCGGGACCTGTCATTTCAAACTATCTTGTAGTTGGCAATGTTCGGGTTCCGCAGATGGGGCTTCAGGAAGGTTTCCTGGACTAAGAGGACATCGAGCTGGTGATCGCGGAGGAACGCGGCGATCTCATCGCGTTGTTTTTTAATGCCGTTTGCGTTGAAAAACCCTAGTCTAAGGGATCGGGGTTTGGTAACGCTCATTCTTTGTAAAGCCATTGGAGCTTTTAGAAGTTGAGGGTTTGCATGACTTGAGTAATCTGAGGATACGCATTGAAAATCTCGGCGATGCGCCTAGGATTGCCATTACAGGCTTGAATTTCCGCTGCCATGGCATTTGCGGGGGCAATAAAAGCTGCGTATGCACCGATTATTACCTCCATGCTGCTAGGCTGGGGGCGGGAGGCGGGGGTCGGGGGGGACCTACTGGTACCAGCGGGAGCCCTGGGCGCGGCGGCGGGAAGGGCTAACGGTGGGGCTACTGGGACTGAGGGGCCTACTGATGGCGCGGGGATGACAGTTGCCATCAGCGCTGGGATGGTCGGGGGTGGAGGGGGCACCGAAGCTGCGGGAGCTTTGAGGTGGTTGAGGTTGGCCCATGGGGAGGGGCATTGGGGACTGAGCCTATCGGGCATTTGTGAAGAAGGGATCCTCACAGAGGGGCTTCCCTTTTTGCTGACGGTCGCTTGCACGCTTCCTCAGCTTGGGAGAAGAAGCTTTGGGAGCTTTGGGGCAGCCTCGGTAGTTAGCCGGGTGCCCGGATTGGCCGCAGAGAACGCAGCTCGGTGGCTCTGAGCACTGAGAGCGATCCTTGGGGCGGGGACAGTCCGATGTTCCGTGAGAGGGGTTTTCCGCGACCGGCTTTTTAACCTTGTTGGCGTGAGAGGAGGCGCTCTTCTTCCTCTTGCTGCCCTTTCCGACGACTACATAGTCGTCTTCCGAGGAGGACGAAGAGGCTGAGAGGGCTTCCTCTGAGTCGGATTGGGATTGAGGTACGGACGTGTCCATACTCTCTGGGAGATCAGCTGCGATGGCGGCTGGCACGGAAGGTGCGGGATCGGGGACTGGCACGGAGGGTGCGGGTTTAGGGGCGGACACAGAGGGAGCTGGTATTGGGGCTGGCACAGAGGGTGCGGGTTTTGGGGCGGGCACAGAGGGTGCGGGTTTGGGGGCTGGCACAGAGGGTGCGGGTTAGAGGGCTGGCACAGAGGGTGCGGGTTCGGGGGCAGCGGCTGGCACAGAGGGTGCCGGCGTGGGGGCTGGCACGGAATGTGCGGGATTGGGGGCGGCGGCGGCCTCGGGAATTTTGCCTGTGTCAGGCGGAAAGAGCGGGCTGACTAGCGCGTCACTGAAGTCAATGACTGAGCCGGGAGGGCGTCTGAAGTTGATCAGACGGTGACCATATTGGTCGAGGAAAGAGGGGTCCTTGAAGAGGACCTCTTTGACGAACGCCAAAATGATAGCGTCAGTCATGATGATCGGGATGGGGCCGGGGAGTGGGAAGAACAATAGGAGGCGTGAAACCCTAACCCTAACAAACCTAGCACCCCGAGTGGATGGGCCCGAGGGTGTGAGATCCTACCCTCCCTGTCGGGTGTTTGACAGGGAGGTGAGTACCTAATGTGAGCCCTAAGCTTGTGACCCGTCGCCGATCTTATTGTGCGAACGGGGCCCTAACCAGTGCAATGGGTGTAGAGACACCCTAGACCGGTTCTAGTCCGAAGGGGTTGACACACCCAACCGTACTAGGTGCAAGCTGTCGACAAGGGATTAGTTACGAAGCTAGAGCTGACTAGGAGCCACACCCAAGGCCAAGCTTCTTCGTGTGAAGATCTGTGTAAGTGAAACTCTTCGGGCGCGACGATAGAAGATAGGAAGACGCCGCGAACCGAAGTTGGACAACCTTGGTGTTCCTGGAGAACACGAAGTCGGCGTGTGGCATCTGCAGTCCTGATCTGATACTCCTGTTTCTTTAACGAGTTGTCAAAACGTGGTGTCAGTTCTTCTCAGGGCTGATTGCTTCCGTGTTTCTTTAACGAGTTGTCAAAACGTGGTAATGTGCTGTGGCTACAGACACATTTTCGCGTAACTAAGTACGGCGAGGGCACATCTAGCGATTTCAATCTTTGGGCTGCGGGGTTTGACTTTATGATGTCAAAATCGCTCTCTAGGAAAACACATCAACTATTACTTTCACAAAGGACTTTTCAGTGACGTCATCACTGGTAAATCGCGGACGCTATTATTATTATTATTAAATTCTTTATTTCGAGTAACTATGACTCATACAGTGTTAGTAACAATAAAATAAACTTACAACTATGTTAGTGATACAACTACAACAATAATTACACACAACAAAACAATCACTGCTTCCGCATTCCAGCTGAGATACTGGAGCAACGACTTACAACACAGCTGTCCAACCTATCAGCAGCTATGTGGCAGCCACCGCTCTTCTACGAAATCATAGCTTAGCTTAGCCAAGAGCTAGTATAATTTGACTGGGTATATTTTTTGTTTTTAGTTATCATTGTACGACAAGGCATATGGGACATGTTCCTGTGTTCGTCTTAACGTAAGTATCAGAAGGTCTTTCATTTATTTTCCGATAATGTATTACCCACCGGCGAGATTCGGAAGTCACTTTCAGCAACGACTCCTATTGCTCCTTCCTACATACTTACAAACTTTATATCATATTTAAATTAATTTGAGTAATTGAGTTTATGTACTCACAAAGAAAGAACGGCAAAGTACCTACAAAGATAATTCTTATTTCTTGAAAACTCGGCACATAATAATTTAAGGGTTATTTTTAAATGCACATCAAAAAACTTTCCATACATCAATTTCTTTTCTGATTAAATTTTGAGAGTTTTTAATCAAATAAATTATTTCATTACAAATAAACCACCTGTTTAAAAAAACTTGTACTTCAGATAATTCGAAAATATACATCAACTGTGTATCATCATTTTTCCTCAAATGCACGTTAATAATTTTTTTTATTGTACAAATATATTATTATCATATCAATGATACTGATTGCACAGCAAAATTACCCGTTCGTTTATACATAATACTTCGGCCGCCGAATCCTCGACGCGATTGGGCCGGTCCTGCGAGACTGGCTCGAGTCGCACGGGTTCCTCTCCTTCCGTCTGGTGCAGGTGCTGTCCGGACACGGTTGCTTTGGATCGTACCTGCCCGGTATCGGGCGGGAGGAGACGCCGTCGTGTCACGGCTGTGGCGCGAGGTGTGCCCGTCGTGGCCCGGGGCCGCGCCGCAGTCTCACCGCGGCGATCGGAACGGACCTCTCGCTCCCCGGCCTGGTCAACGCCATGCTGGATGAGGGGTCCTGGGCGGCAGTCGCCTCTTTCTGCGAACACGTCATGTCCCAGAAGGAGGCGGCGGAGCGCGCGGGGAGGAGGACCCTCTCGCGGCGCCGCTCTGAAGGCAGAGGAGGGGTCGAAGAAGACGTCAGTATGACAGTCATCTCCGACTCCTCCAAGGTGGAAGCCAGCAGGCGACGAGTGCGAGGGCACCCGCGCCTGTATTGCACGGGCTTACCAGTGCCGGACCATTCCCGTAGCCCCCCAGTCTGGTCGGCATGCGGGACCCGCTAGCTAGGTGGGCATGCGCCGGGAGGGTTGTGGAAGTAAAGGCTGAGCCGGTTTCCCATAGCCCTCCCATCACGGCAATGTAGGAACAACGCTGAGTTTTAGTGGGTATACTGTCGGTGTCATTCCGACAGGGACTCCTGTCCACATATTCCGTCTCGTCCCCCGACGAGCGGAGATGCGTAATGTCATTTCTCAGCGACAAAAAAAAAAGTGTATGTTAGAACTGTGACCACCTACGCACGAGCCTAGCGAGCGAAGCGAGCGGTGCCGCGGTAGCGGCCAGCGAATGCCAGAAACGACTAGATTATTATAAAATTTTCTTACAACTTAAAACTGTGCGTTTTTGTGAATAAAGAATAATTAGATTATAATGACAAACAAATACATGGTGTTTTATTTAGATAAACTGTAGTATGCAATTATAAAATAGAAGTAAGTTTAAAAAAAAATATGTAATGGGTTTGTTGGCCACTAGTTGTTATTAGATACTAGCTTCCGCCCGCGGCTTCGCCCGCGAGGTATGTCGATAAAAACTATTCTATGTCCTTCCCCGGGATGCAATCTAGCTCTCTGCTACAAATGGCGTCCCTGTTCGGGCGCCATTTGTAGCGAAATAAAACAAGAAGAAGAAACACTTCGCTAATAAATACGTTTAATTTTGGTGTAAAAATAAAAAAAAAACGAAAAAATACAGGAATCAAATATAAAAATAAAAATAGCAAGAAAAGTCTACTTTCTGTAGGTACCCTTGTGGCGATTTGTAGCGAAATAAAACAAGAAGAAGAAACACTTCGCTAATAAATACGTAAAATTTTGGTGTAAAAATAAAAAAAAATAAAAAATACAGGAATCAAATATAAAAATTAAAATAGCAAGAAAAGACTATTTTCTGTAGGTACCCTTGTGACGACAGTAATACCAATTTAAAAAAAAAGATACTTTAGGTTTTGTAAAGAAAAAAAATGAGGTGGATTTTGTCACGCGACGCGAATGCAGACGTGATTGCTTTTATCGATATCCGTTTAGTGGTTTAGACGTGAAAAGGTAACATACAGACAGACAGACAGACAGAGTTACTTTCGAATTTATAATATTAGTATGGATGCGTTCATAAAAAAGATTTACTTTTAAATAAATAGCGGTGCGCCACGAACTTAAATTGCTGCGAAAATTATAATATTTTGAGGTAACTATTTTGCTGTGCATATTAGTATTTCTGGATTCATTTCACAAATCAAGGAATGTTGATTTGCAGTTAAATACCACCCATAATTTAATGATATTGTAATTCATAAAATATTCACTAATCATTTTGTTATTTATATTAATTCATTAGGTATTAGTTATATTTTCTCTTTAATAAACATTTTTTTTAATTCACTTAAGTATAAAATAAAACACAAATAACACACAAAAGGTAAAAAATTTAATAAAAAAATAACAAGCTTTTGATTTTGTGTAATTTCCTCACAGATGGATTGTAGGGAACATTCAGGTGTTGTGCTCTCATTTAAAGAAGAAATCAACCTCAAAGAAAACACAGAGTTCACTGAAAACTCATGGGAAACACCCAAAGAAATTTTAAAATACTTTCCTATCAATGAAAGAACAGAGAAACCAAAAACAAAACTAGAAAATAAAGACAATGAACTGCTCTTCGAACCTGACTATATCCAAGACAACGATATGTTTCCTAGAAAAGTAATGAATTATGATTTGTATATTAAATTTGAATTCACCGCGCGGGCTATAATGAAGTTTGAAATGTTTGCCAAACCTTTTAACCGCAGTATTGGGTGGCTGTTACCAGCAACAATTACAAAAACTACAACAAAGACGGAAACTACAATTCTATCAGGAACGTTGGAAACTACAACGCTGTCAGAAAGTTCGGAAATTATAACTACAATGCTATCTGAAACGACGGAATCTGAAAATTACCCCCGGCGGTCGTCGGATAGTTTATATCCACCATCAGCGGATCGGAATGATAGATCTGAATACACTCCAAGAATAACAATTCAATTAACAAGGCCAAAGTATGATTATAATACTCCAAATCGTGAAAACGACCATGAATATAAATATGGGCGTCCAAGAGTAAAGAAAAGGCCGACGTCTCATTGGCGAATGGTCAATTGGGCTGATAAGAAGTTGAAAGAAACCCAAGTTAGTGTAGTGGCTAACGTGGAGGAAGTGCAGGAAATTGAGAGTGCAGCGCGCAGTGAGGGAGCGCCAGGAGCAGTGGTGATGGTATGTTGGCTGGTCAGCGCTTGTCTGAGGAGAGCGTTCTTCGTTTATTAGCTACGCCCCATTCACGGGCTCAAGTAATGCGCGCGTCACCTAGCAAGTAACACATCAAAGCAGTATAACGGCCGACTTCTGTGTAGTTTTCGCATTTTGAGTTAGTTCTATAGTAGCACTACAAACGTTTATACGGCTCCTGTAATGCTTATTTATTCACAAATTATACGGCTTTAGATCCTAGATAAGTTCACAATAGTTGTTTAATTACATTACAGACGCATTATATTAGCATTATTGTGGTCAAAGAACTTGCCAATTGCATTAAAGAAGCATAATTACGGTTAATGAAGTTGAAGGCATTACACTAGCAATATTATTGATAATGAAGATGTTAATTGCATTACAAAAGCATTAGACTGGCATTAGAATGTAATAAAAGAATAATCGGAGCAATCTAAGTGTTCACAGTTAGAACTTAAGTAAACCCTACATCATTGCAAAAACATATCTAATACCACGTTACAAACGTTATAGCACAATTAACATTTAACTACTTTGTCTCGCAATATAATATGGACGAAGACGGTCAAAACTGAGTGACACCATAAATTAGTTTGCATCAAAACAAAATTTATAATTCTGGATTTAGACTCTATTGATATTTAATGCTCACAAATATTACTGCGCAATTTAGTTTACTGTAAATGTCTATTTATGCTGTACCTACTATGGAAGAGCGGTGTCTCCTAACACAGGCATTGTTTGCTTAAAAGGAGGCTCCAAACACTATAACTCTTTTTGTAAACTGAAGCATTAATAAACTTATTATTATTATTGTTTCCTTTATTTTATTATATACATATAAATTATATTTTTAAATATTACGATATAAAAACATTTCAAAATATAAAAAACAGGGTCCAAGCTACCGGCGGTCAGGGCTCCAGAGACAGGAACCTCCTAACAATGCGGGCCGTGTCCAGAAGTACCGCTCTCTGAATCAAACACTTGATCCAGCTGCCCAACGAGAGCCTCCTTAGGTGTTAGTCGAGGCTCTTGGCTATTAACTTGTCAATATCTTTAAAAGCTCCCTTGGAGAGTCACGCCTCTTTTCTGTAGAATAAAAATAGACTCGATGACTGAAGTCCGTCCCCATAGTAAAATACCGTAAGACATAATACTATGAGAGTAACTAAAATAGACCAGTCTCGCAGTATCAACATCAGTAAATTGACGGATTTTTCTCACAGCATAATTATGCTGCTGAACTTAGCCGTCCTACAAGGGATGTTAAATGTGGACCCCATTGAAGCCTTGAGTCGAGCGTGATCTCCAGGAAAACAGTTTTATTGACGAATTCTAGTATCTCTTGATTCAATGCTATCTCACAATTACTACTTTTGACATTTGATAAAGAAAATCTTATGCACTTCCTTTTTTTCTCATTTAGTACTAAATTATTAGCAGTGAACCAATTTTGGATCTGCAGTAGGGCATTATTCATGTCGTTAAAATTTGTAGCACGTCTATTTACCTTAAAGATTAAGAAAGTGCCATGGAGGCCATACAGCTCTAACAACTTTCCCTACTTTTCCTAATACCCTTAGTTGCCCAGTCACTGAACAAAAAATTTGGACGAATAGTTTTAGTTTTCTGTTTTAAAGTGTTATTGAACTCGGTGCGCACTATCGAAAAGAAATCCTCATATTTCATTTACATTGTTTTTAATATAGCCTGCTTACTAATTAAGTTATTATTAAATCTATTTAGATTGCTTGGTGTTATTTTTCTAGTTTATATCTGAATTTTTTGTAATGGTGTATTGGACTTGAACGCAACGGTTTGACCGCTGTGATCAGAAGGGAAATAATTGATTTTCTGTAATTGATGTCATTATTTCTTTAAAGGATGATCCAGGTAAACAATAGTTTTGAGTAGTAAAACTAAAGTTGTTACTAACTAATTTCCCTAAACCTCTTCCTATATACTCGTATATAACGGGGAAGGTAGGCTTTGTCTCGATATCATCAGGCATTTGTGTGGTTAGTGTTGGTTTATGTGCAATAGAAAAACTGTTTGCAGTTTAAATCAGATTATAATTTCATGAACAATTAATCACACTAGCAAGTCACACACTGTAGGTACATGACACAACTAGATACACAGTAAAATAATTATGTACAGTAACAAAGTAATTGCGAACAAATCGTAGGATCGATTACTGTTCGTATAGTGACAAAGCCACCCAAACATGGCGTATTTAGAATACAGGTATGTAATTCCAGCAGCAAGGCTGCACTTTAGTAAACTGACAGGTTTGTCGGGAGCTAGTGCTATGTCAGGAGTAGAGTCCGAAGACCGACTTTTTTTGCACTATTTTTTTTTTTTTTTTTTTTTAACTATGGCATCTCGCAGTTCATCCTTTATGAGGATGGCTACTGCTTAACCGGACTTTCCTGTGGATGCCTCGAATTAAGGCCTCCAGCCAGGGCATACAATAACTTAAAAACTAAGCGACAGCGCTAAGGGTAACCCCCTGCGGGGTTCGGACCTCGGCTCAGGGCGTCGCTGGAAGAGGACAGCAAGGGACAGGCTGGATCGGTATTATTATTGGTGTTTAGGGGCGAATTTAAAACTACAGGCTCAGCTGCGCGGGCTGGCTCGAGCAAGGGTCGGGGGGGGCACGGTGATGGTGCGGGGCGTCGCGACGGGCCTCGGCGGCGAGGACGGAAGGACGGATGTCTGAGCTTGTTTTTGTGTTGTCGACTGAGAGTACTCGTGGCCTTACTGCTCTCCTGGAGGAGGGTAGTGGCGTCGTCGGGGATGGTGAGGGTATGCCTTGGTCGGCGAATCCTACTTATGCGGGAGGGAGTGTATCGGGAGGCCGCCGCAATCAGGGGATTGGGGTGCTTTATGGCAGAGTCGAAGAAGCGCTTGGAAAGGCGTTTCATGAACTGCTGGATGGTGGGGAGTCTGAGATCTAGATGCAGATTCACATTTCGGACATAGAAGGGGGCTCCCGTGACCTTTCGGAGGAAACGGTTCTGGAGGGTTTGCATTTTATGCAGAAATCGCGGCTTGGCGTGTGCGAAGACTACGCAAGCATAGGTCATGATGGGACGGATGACCGCGGTGTAGAGGCGCAATTTGCACTTGAGTGACAATTTGCTGCGGGCAGTTATCATAGAGTGGAGCCTACCGAGAGCGAAAGAGGCGCGCGAACGCGCCGTCTTTATGTGCTCGTTGAAGGTGAGGTTGTGGTCTAGGATGACACCTAAGTATTTGGCTCGCTTTCCCCAGGGGATCGGCTTGCCATACATAGAGATCGGGCGTGGGAGGGGGGGGGGTAGTTTGCGCGGTTTCGAGAAGATGACCGCCTGACTCTTATCGGGGTTGACCTCGATTCTCCATTTCCGGAACCAATCGCTCAAGGCGCTTGCGGAGGTTTGGAGGTTTCGAGCTATGGATGACTGGTTGACACCCGAACAGTATATGGCAGTGTCGTCGGCGAAGAGCGCCAACTGTGCCTTTTTACTGTTCGGGATGTCACTAGTGAACAGGGTGAAAATGAGGGGAGACAGAACGGAACCCTGGGGGACTCCGGCGCGGATGGGGTGAGGGGGAGAGAGAGCGCCCTCGATACGGTAGCGGAAAGTGCGGTCCGACAGAAAATCTCGTAAGATGAGCACGAGACGGTCTGGCACACCTAGCAGGTACAGCTTATATAATAAGCCATTGTGCCAGACCTTGTCGAACGCCTTCGCTATATCGAAGAACAGGACGCCTGTCGAAGCACCTCGCTGAAAAGCAGCGCTAATGTGCTCGACTATGCGGTGGAGCTGGTGGATGCACGAATGCTTCGTGCGAAAACCGAACTGTTCGGGGGGGATGAGGCTCTTTGCTTCGGCATAGTCTTTGAGGCGCTTATAAATAAGCCTCTCGTAGACTTTACCGAAAACATTGAGCAGACTGATGGGGCGGTAGCTGGAGGGCTCAGACTTAGGCTTGCCTGGCTTTGGGATGCCTATGACTGTGGCTTCTTTCCACATTTGGGGGAAGATGTTGTTGCTCAGGGCGCCATTGAAGATGGCGGTCATGAGCAGTATGAGGGGGGCGGGGAGGAGTTTGTACACCCTATTGGTGATACCGTCCGAGCCGGGGGCTTTGCGGGTTGCGAGCCCTTTTATGATGTCTTGCACTTCGTCGGGAGTGACGGGAGGCAGAGGATCATCAGGGTCTTCGACTGGCGGGAGGGAGGCTCTCCGTTCGACTTCAGCGTTCACCTCGTCGAGGTGCGCTCTGTCTACTGGTTGAGAGCTGGGAGTGCATTGAGCCTCTAGGCTGTCGGCTAGGCATTCGGCCTTTTCGAGATTTTCGAAAGCGACCGTTTTGTCGGGGCGTGTGAGGGGAGGAACTGTGGCCTCTTCAGAGGAGCGGAGCTTCCTCTGGAGCTGCCAGAAGGCGTGGTGGGTGGGCTCGAGTTCGCCGATCATCTTATCCCATCCCTCGGAGCGCCATTCCCCTATGCGTTTCTTTACAGCACGCTGTAAATGGCGCATGTGGGATTTGTTCGCGTCGCAGGGAAAAGAGTCATAGGCACGAATGGCAGCGTTCTTCTCGGTCACCAGTTCACGTACGTCATCGGGCAGTTTCCAGCGATGGTCTTCCATCACTGGAACTTCCCGTGAGCAATCCGTCAGTACGGATTGAACGTGCTCTGTGAACGAGTCGATCGCCCCAGTCGTGTCTGCGACTGAGATAATTTGCTCGGGGATGGAGTCTAAGTGGGGAGACGTGGTGGATTTCAGTCTTTCGCTTACTTTCCTCCAGTCGGTGACTATTTTGGTCTGGGGGGGCTGGTTGGGGTCGTGCGGGAGGCCCGAATAGGGGGCCAGGTGCAAGATGACCGGGCGATGGTCAGAATCGAGCTCTTGTACCGTCTCGATAGACTGCAAACGGAGGTTTACATTCTTGAGAAGCGCTACATCGAGAACGTCAGGACGTTGGGCGGGGTCGCCCGGGAAATGAGTGGGATACATCGGAGCGATGATATCGAAATTGAGGGAGTCGCCTAGTTTGAACACGATCCTACCTCTGGTAGAGGTCGTGCTGCTATTCCAAGCGGGATGTTTGGCATTGAGATCCCCCGCCATGATGACGGAGTCACTCATACCGAAGAGGGTAGTGAAATCGGTAGAGAGAGAGATGGGATCCTCCGCACCATTGGTGGGCGGGATGTAAGCGGAGATGATGGTGATTGAGGGGTGACCGGTCATGCCGAGCCGACAGATAGAGATCTCTAGCTGAGAGAGGAGGGCAGGCGGGTCTATCGGGATGCAATGGAGGGACTTCCTATAGTAGATGAGGGTACCGCCCTTGTGGCAGCGAGACCTGTCATTGCGAACTATCTTGTAGTTGGCAATGCTCGGGTTCCGCAGATGGGGCTTCAGGAAGGTTTCCTGGACTAAGAGGACATCGAGCTGGTGATCGCGGAGGAACGCGGCGATCTCTTCGCGTTGTTTTTTAATGCCGTTTGCATTGAAAAACCCTAGTCTAAGGGATCGGGGTTTGGTAACGCTCATTCTTTGTAAAGCCATTGGAGCTTTTAGAAGTTGAGGGTTTGCATGACTTGCGTAATCTGAGGATACGCATTGAAAATCTCGGCGATGCGCCGAGGATTGCCGTTACAGGCTTGGATTTCCGCTGCCATGGCATTTGCGGGGGCAATAAAAGCTGCGTAAGCACCGATTATTACCTCCATGCTGCTAGGCTGGGGGCGGGAGGCGGGGGTCGGGGGGGACCTACTGGGACCAGCGGGAGCCCTGGGCGCGGCGGCGGGAAGGGCTACCGGTGGGGCTACTGGGACCGAGGGGCCTACTGATGGCGCGGGGATGACAGTTGCCATCAGCGCTGGGATAGTCGGGGGTGGGGGGGGCACCGAAGCTGCGGGAGCTTTGAGGTGGTTGAGGTTCGCCCATGGGGAGGGCCTTTGGGGACTGAGCCTATCGGGCATCTGGGAGGAAGGGATCGGGATCCTCACAGAGGGGCTTTCCCTTTGCTGACGGTCGCTCGCGCGCTTCGTCAGTTTGGGAGAAGAAGACTTGGGAGCCTTGGGGCAGCCACGGTAGTTAGCCGGGTGCCCGGATTGGCCGCAAAGAACGCAGCTCGGTTTTTTTTGCACTAACGAATGCGCTCAGTTATAAAGGGGTTGTCCCCACCACGCACTCTCCCCACAACAACTCTGTCCGATGACGCACGGAATTACGTCAACGTGTTTACTAGAGTTGATACAAAACACTAAAATATGCTAAATCTAATAAGACTTACATTATAAGTAATCAAATAATACGACAATAATTGTCGTAAATAAACAATGGTAAATTCAAAAAGTAAATCATTTAGAAATCAAAGTAACATGTCATCAGTTATTTCGAACAAAACCATAGATTACAATTATCTAAATAAGTTGCCAAAATCAATTAGTGCGTACACCAAGTACTCAATCAATTATGTTCCAATTTATTAGACAATAATTCATAGTAAAATCACTTAAATCAAACTAGAATCAACTACGACTAGAATCAAATCTATTTCATAATAATTTTTGACGTTCAAAAGTGCCTTTTCTGTGTCTATTTGAAATAAATGCTTTGACTTTGACTTTGAAATTAATAATAACAAAAACAAATCGTAACAAATTCTGTTGACTACTCACAATTCTCAACCAACTCCGACATATAGGTATACTATATATAGGAAGAGGTTTGCCTATAAAAATTGAGGGTTTCCCTCTATTTTCATAGGATCCCCTCATCAGATTCCAACTTGGTGACAATGGACCACCTCGAGTGTAAACACTTTAAAAAAAAAAATCTAAAATGATTACGAAGAAATCGGTGAACATGCAAAAACATACATAAAATCGAACATAATTATAACCTCCTTTTTGAAACTCGGTTAAAAATACAGAACCAACGAGACCGACTTCCGAAATTAAATGGGTGCACTGACTGGACAGGTCCACTCAATCTGTGTGTTCTTTCCTCAAAATACCATTTCACACACCAATCTAATGGTCCTCAAAGATTATGTCCGGATTTTATATACACATTGATATTGATAAATTTTATATATACAATGACATGAATATTTACTTCGTAAAGATTTTTTTTTTTTTTGTGAATGTGATGACTATGTGAGTCATTTCTTTTTTCTGTTTTCCTTCTTAGTTACTTTTAATTATTAAAAAAATATGATTGACGTGTAAAAGTGTTTGTACAAACCTACTTACAGAAAATAAATCATTTATCATTTATCAAAGTTATTTTTCACTTTGTAGTGTTGTTTTTTGGAAGTCGTTTGTTTTTATATTCTTTTTGTGAAAAAGTTTTTTCTTAAAATTATTTTTTACTCTTCAGCCTGAGCTGGAGATCGAACCCAGGAACTCACGCTCAGCAGCCTAACAACGCAATCAAAATGAAAGCAAAATAAAATTATTAGCTCATTCCGCGTTGAAGTGAGTAATGCGTCGCACAAGAGAATGCTGTAGCTGCCCTTTCTGTTGATAAAGAGCTATTGTATTCTCGTTTTTAACAATGACAAAACAACAACAAGCAACTAAGTTTATTTACCCTTTTGTTCAGAATAATGAATGTGATCAAGTGATGGAATGATAATTTTTCTGCTAGCTGACAGCACGATTTCGGTAATAAAAATAAATTGGTAAAATGTAGGTGAAAGAATATAACCTTTGTACTCAAAATTATTATTATGTCATATGTCTATGTATTTTACTGTTTGTATATATGTGCATAAATAATAAAATAAATAACTTTATTTGTCCTAGGTGACTACAATACCGCTCCCTATCCCTTCAGGGAATACGGGCACAATGTAATGCTTGTATGGATGACTGCGAGATTCAAACGCGGCTTAGTTGAAATAACCAATGCACGAAAGTCGCGCTATGGGCAAAAACAAATATTTGCCAAACGAAGTCAAATCACACAGTCACAGGGTATCTCTTCTCCCTTTTGTATGACATTATTTTTTTACCACCCAAGGAGAGAAGCAAATTGTGGGAAATGGAGCACACCTCCGGGCGGGATCTGCAGTGGCCTGTATATGAAAAGCTTTCAATCGATTGCGTTCCCAAGTAGGCCACTGCTGACACGATTTTTCGAAGTAGGGGGATAACAGAGTCATCCAACACCCAATGCGAGTGCGGTGCTTCTGACCAAACAATCCCCACTTGCTGGAGTGTCCTAAGTGCCCGTACACCTGCACATCGGATGGCCTAAATAATATAGCACTGTTGCCGCAATCAACGTAGCCACCTACTGGCCACAAACTATATAACAAAAAAAACCGGGCAATAGCGTGTCGGATTCGCGCACCGAGGGTTCCGTACCATCATATGTTATTAAATTTTCATCGGCGAGGCCTATATTCATCAGAGAATTTTAACACTACGCTGCGATGTAGAATATTACAGTTTTAAAAGTCAGCGCCATCTCTTGACCGATAGTGGAACTAATGTAACTTTTGTTGATGATTTCTGAAAAAGTGTGCTATTTTGAGACATTGTTTTATTTTTCCTCTCATCTTTACATAAACTTCTATCACTCAGAATAATTTCAGATTTTTCTCTATGCAAACTTCGGAGATAAGGGGGGAACGGTATATTTTTTTAGATTTTTAATCAAAAGTCGAAAACTAAACTACCTGAAAAAAAAAAGAAAGAAAAGTGTTTGAAAATGTGCAAACTGCGTTCTTTCATATGAGACATGTCCCACTTCGAATTTTTCAGACCCCATTTCAGTGCCAGTTGCAAAAAAAAAAAATCTTTCTTATTTGCAAAATAGTTGGGCAAACGTCATCTAAAACTAGCAAAGGTTCCTTTTTACCATTTTGATACGGAACCCTAATAAGAACGAGTAAGAGTACCATCAATACGGAAAGAAGAAGAAGAACTGCGAATAGTTACATAAAAATCGCCTGCTCTGCAAAGGTGTTTATCAAGTTTATAGTATGAACACTCCATTTGTTACCGCTGCCGTGTCTGTTTGTTAGTTAACTATTTAGCTCAAATAACTGCCAATCTTTACGATCCTTGATCAGTTTCTGAGCAGCTGAAGCAATAAACGTGTGATTTGTTAGTAGTATAGTTCATTTTTTTTGTATATTTTAAGATTTAGGCAAACTATGCGCGGAGTGTTACTTGTCAAAATTGTGATTATTTTTTTCGGTGAGTTTTATTTTGTATTTGCTTTAGGGCTGATTTTTCCAACGCCAGATAATTTTATCTAAGGAACAAATGGAACAATTTTGAATTTTTGATAGTTCTTCCCAAAATCTGTCAGACGTAAATTTTATTCCACGAACAAAAATGATCTGTCGATTGAGAAATCAGCCATTAGTAACTTAAATAATTAAGTTATTTTAAAGTAATTGTTTTTTCGCCCCTGCATTTTTTTCTTTTGAATCCTACGTCTTAACCGAAAGTGATTGTCACACGAATACGCGATTACGAATAATGAATAATTTATACTAATATTAAAAAGAGATATGTTTGTAAGTTTGTATGTAGGGAGTATTTTTTGGAATTACTGATGTGATTCCGAAACTTCTTTCACTAATGCAAAGCTACAGTATAGCCGAGTGTTTACGCACAGCAAGACGATCACTTTCGGTTTGGACGCGGCCTAAGTGCAACTGGTAAAAATTAAATGAACTTGGCAGTGTTTCTTTGCTTTTCAAAATTGAGATTTTGAAAAGCGGCTGATGTTGGTACAGAAAACCTTGAACGGAGCAAATATTCCAATTTTATTGGGTGTTATAAATGGTCGAGCCGTTTGCAGTCTCAGCGTTTTACGCTGAGGCTACGCACGCACTGACAGGGAACTTGCTTAGCGCCCAGAGCCTAGCTACTTAACAACGAGGGCGCCAAGCGTACAGTGCAGCCTGCCATGTTGCGAACACTTCGCTACTCGCCAGACTCACTAGGATCTAGGCGCTAAGTAAGCCACCTGTCAGTGCGTACGTTGCCTAACACTATTGGGTTCGAGGGCGCATTTAGTTCATCAGTTACCGCCCCAAAGATTGGTCGATTCTTCACGTGACCAGAAGGCTGCCTTATTTTTAGTCCACAGAATCAGTATTGTAATAAATACTGATTGTATTGCCATAATACAATGTGGCAATACTGCCAGCCTTTTGGGCTGATTTTTACTGTTGACAACAATACGGAAAAAAAAAACCTAGTATGGCCTTTTTCATTCTTTCCCCGTATATTTCCTCTCCTTTTTTACATGCACATATTATTATTTTTATTTCTATTATATTATGTATTTTTTTTATAATTCATTTCATGTAGTTTTGTGGATGAATGAATAACATTCTCGTCTCTTCACGGTCGGGACTCTCTCCGTGTAAATGAGCCTTTAAATGTTGTGACGTCACGGATATCGTGTGTTTCAGAGGTCACGTCGGCAGCGCCTCAGTGTGACATGACGACCGGTATCGAACTGGATGAGGGCAACATGGGGCAGACCTCCGACTTCAACTGGCTCGGGATACTCCAAGTGTTCCTAAGTTAGTGGCCATTTTGTTTTTTTCTTCGTAGCCCATGTTCACTAGGCAAAAGCGCTGTTGAATTTTCAACTTTCGGCGCTGAGTCGAGCTTTGTACAGAGGCCAGCACATCAACCTACCCCAATCTGTCAAATTTTCCCAATTGAATATGAACCTTATACCTTTGTGTTAAAGTTGAAAATCTATCAAAGAAATTTGACAGATTGGGGTAGCTTGATGTGCTGGCCTCTGTACATCGAACGGAACGATTTTTCTTTTAAGTGTCATCTAGTGTTAGTGAGCGTTTTATATAACCGTTAGTTGTTTTTCAAAAGAGCTCCGTTATGTAAAACAGCTGAATGACGTTTAGCGATTTTTCATAATAACCGAATGCTAACGTTTTGCGTTTATCAATGCAGCGGGTCAACGATTAGAGGTTTTGTAAAACAGCGTGGAATGAAACGTCAGATTGTAGATTTTAGTTCTAAATTTTGTCGCCCGAGACTCTGTGTGTCATAACAACAATAATGGCGTCCAAAATAGAAATAAATAAAACGACTAATATGATTGAAACTGACCATAGCTCAAACTGAAACCAGTGAACCCACTAAAAACATTTTTATGTAAAATATTGCCAAGACGACACCATATTTATTGTGGCTCGCACTGTCAAAAACTTATCAGATCTCATGTAGAGCCAAGCTTCTAACTCTTCACGCCCTAACTCTACAAGCCCTAACTTCACAACCTCTACACCGTAGTCAAAATATGAGGCCTGGCAGTTTCGTTACTACAAGAACTATTACATAACAGAAAAGTAATGAACAGTGTAGGGTTGCTAGTTGTGAAATTAAAGCCTCATTGAACTTGATGATGTACTTTACTGGCAACTTTACTTATTTTACGTTAAGTACACGTTACAATAATTTATATATCATGAGGCAAACCTAAGCGGAGGGATGAAAGGGACTGCGTCGCTATCGCCCTTCAGACCTCCCCTAGGTGGCTAGTTTCCTGAAGACTGCTAGGCTATCGAAGCAGGGAACTACTCTTACTAAGGATCAGAGCTGGCTGCGTGGCTACCGAGCTCAGAAACCTCTTACTAGTGACTGACGACTTGTTCTTTGTTTTCTTTTTTTTTTTAATGGCATCTCGCAGTTTATCCTATGAGAATGTCTAGTGCTTAACCGGACTTACCTGTGGATGCCTTAGTTAAGGCTTCCAGCCAGGGCTAACAAAAACTTAAAAACTAAGTGACTACACGCTAAGGGCACCCCTTGTGAGGCTCGGACCTCGGCTTAGGGCGTCGCCGGGAGAGGACAGCAAGGGACAGGCTGGATCGGATTTTTTTTTATGGACGAATTTAAGACTACAGGCTCAGCGGCGTGGGCTGGCTCGAGCAAGAGACGAGACGGCTGTCGGGACTTGTACTTCCTGAGAGTACTGGTGACCTTACTACTCTCCTGTAGGAGGGTAGTGGCGTCGTCGGGGATGGTGAGGGTATTGGTCAGCGAATCCTACTTATGCGGGAGGGAGTGTATCGGGAGGCCTCCGTAATCAGGGGATTCGGGTGCTTTATGGAAGTGTCGAAGAAGCGCTTTGAGAGGCGTTTCATAAACTGCTGGACGATGGGGATTCTGAGATCTAGATGTAGATTCAGATTACGGACATAGAAAAGGGCTCCCGTGACCTTTCTGAGGAAACGGTTTTGGAGGGTTTGCATTTTATGCAGATGCTCGCCATCGCTTGGCGTGTGTGAAGACTACGCAAGCAAAGGTCATGATGGGACGGATGACCGCGATGCAGAGGCGCAATTTGCACTTTAGTGACAATTTGCTGCGGGCAGTCAGTAAGGAGTGAAGCCTACCGAGAGCGACGCGCCGTTTTTATGCGCTCTTTGAAAGTGAGATTATGTTCGAGGAATTTTCAAGAATACATAAAAAATATTTTTATCGAATCCCATGAATATTCGCCTAGGCTTTATGGGGTGCTTAATTGTTGCAAATGGGTCACACTATCACGTCCTGAAAGAAAAACGTCGTAGTACAAGTAACCCTCAATAATTATGTATATACTTTTTTTTTGTTTTAGAATTTTGTTGTTGTTTGTATACTAATAATATCTTACATACCTTTCAGTTTTTTAGAAGTTTAGGAAGTATCCTAAGAATTTTGATGAACAACACAACAGTGAGTGAGTGAGGGATTTTTTAGATTTCAATAAAATCTATAAGAGCTATGCAATTGAAACTTTATATGTTTAATAAGTCCACTATTGACATCATATCCCGAGATTTTTTTATCTGATATAATCCAAACCCTTGTTATGAGGGCTCAAAAAACGACGAAGCGCTTCGAGAAAAGGTAGGTAAAGGCCTTGCGCTTCGCTTGGCTCGTTTTGGCGAGGGCACTGCAGTGCCCCCTGGTTTTAAGAACAATTTTAATATAAATTATCAAAATTTTATGGAAGTCAATCTTAAATATAGTAAATAGCCAAGTAACTGCGACAAACTTGCAAGTAGCGCTCGCCGGCCGCGTGAAACGTAACGCAATGACAATTCAACTGAACGTTGTTAGTTTTTAACCGACTTCAAAAAAAGGAGGAGGTTCCCAATTCGGTTGTATGTTTTCTCTGTTTACTCTTTTTGGTGAATTCAGGCGTGATGTTATGATTAACTTGTTTTATCGGTACTTACACACAGTATGTTGTAAGGTGTGTCCTGTTCGAGATTCGAACACAAAAGTTTCATACCCAACTTTTGGTACATATACAACATAAGTACTTCAAACAAACACGTTGCCTAAAGTGTCGTCTGTGTAAATCAATGGCACAATGGCATCGCAGTAAGATAGTATCAGGTAATCGTGATTGCAGTCATAAAATACAAATGAACCACTCTTATCTTACATCAATAGATGAAGACGATGACGTGCAGGTAGCGGTGTCAGGCATCGTGCTGATCAAACCGGACCGCGCGCTCGCCTGTGCTGACGATGTCGTGCGGATACCGAAGCGAATTTTCCAGTAAGTAATTATCTGGGTACATATTTGAATAATGGGTACAGTTTAAATGTCGGTACGTCAATGTTCAAAACATCGAAAATTTAAATATCGAACGACCATAAAACCGAAAATTAAAATAACGTAAGTTTGTGTTGTCGAATGGTTAGATAACTTAGGTTTGGTTAGGTTACTTCCTGTCACGGAGTCGGAACTCAGCGCGGCGATTGTGCATTATATCAGCGCCAAGAAGACGGCTCCGGGCCCCGACGATGTCCCGGCTAGGGTGGTGGCAATTGCCGCCAATCAAATGGAGGAGCGGTTTCGGGACCTCTTTAGCGCATGTCTTGCGTCTGGGAGGTTCCCGAAACCGTGGAAGGAGGGGCAGTTGTGCCTCCTTCGCAAGGAGGGCCGCCCTGCAGACTCCCCCTCGGCATACCGACCCATCGTCCTGCTCGATGAGGTCGGCAAAATGGTCGAGGGGATAATCGCTGCCCGCCTAAAGGGCCACCTGAGGGGTGTCGGGCCGGACTTGTCGGACGCTCAGTTCGGTTTTCGGGCTGAGCGTTCCACGGTGGACGCGCTGGCCTGCCTTAAGGGCCAGGTGAAGGAGAATATGGAGGCGAGGGACGGACTGTTGGCGGTGTCATTCGACATAGCCAATGCCTTCAACTCCGTTCCCCATTCCACCATCCTAGAGGCGCTCCGATTCCACGGAGTGCTTCGATACTTACGTAGTCTTCTGGCCAGCTACCTGGAGGATCGGACGGTCCTCCTGGTAAATAGGACTGGCGAAGTCCGGCGGTAAGCTGTGGAAGCCGGCGTTCCGCTGGGGTCAGTCGTGGGACCTCTCCTCTGGAACGTCGGCTATGATTGGCTCCTGCGGGGAACTCTCCTCCGGGGCACGAGTGTCATTTGCTTCGCGGATGACACTCACCGCCCGGGGGGGAGGGAGTTTCAGGGAGGCGGCCAACTTGGCTTCGGCGGGTGGATCCCTGGTCGCGGGGAGGATCCGCCGCCTAGGATTGACGGTGGCGCTGCAGAAGACCGAGGCCGTGTTCTTCCACAGGCCTCGGCAGCGCCAACCACTAGACGCCCACATCTTTGTGGAGGGCGTCCGAATCGAGGTGAAGGCCCAGATGAAATATCTGGGCCTGGTACTCGACAGCAGGTGGCGTTTCGGCTCGAGAGAACTGGTTTGGACTAGCCGAAACTAGTACTACTTTATTGTACACCACAAAAATACATAACAAAAAATTTATCGATCACTAAAAAATATAGGTACAATGGGCGGCCTTATCATTTCTGCGATCTCTTCCAGGCAACCTTGGAATGGACAGTGATTTGCCTGGACATAAAATGGGGTTGTCGTTGGTGCAAAATAAAAAACTAAAATAGATACACAGGTAAATACATATACTAAATATTAGATACATATATACATATATGACAACCAGTCTTACCAAGGGGTATCGTATTACCCAGTAACTGGGTTGTGGAGGTCAGATAGGCAGTCGCTTCATGTAAAATACTGGTATTCAGCTGCATCCGGTTAGACTGGAAGCCGACCCCAACATAGTTGGGAAAAGGCTAGGCAGATGATGATGATGATGATATACTAAATACACAAACAAAAAAAAAAAATATGAAAACTATAGACAATTACAGTTTCGAGAACAAGATGACATCACAATGACAAGTAATGTTCCTTAACATGTATTTCCCCCTAAAATCATTAAATCCTTGATTATTTGATACTGTCGTCATGCCTATGCGAGGTGAAGGGAAGACGAAGGGAAGGTGGCTGATAGAAGCTGGATGAGAGTAGCCGGCTATAGATACATGATGTCCTATAAGCTCCTTTATTAAATAAATATGCATTTAAATTACAGCTTTAAGTATTTGAATGTAAAAATATACTTAATGTATATGGAAATAGGGTCCAAGCTCAGGGCTCAGGGCTCCAGAGAGAGGAACCTTCTAACAATGCGAGCCCTGTCCAGCAGACCTTTGAACCACCTGGCCAGCCAGAGACTTATCTTTGTCGAGCTCTTACTATTATTATCTTAAATCAAAATCGCAGCTTCCTTCATCTGTTTAAGGCACAACACTCGTGCGATGTTCTTTCCGGACGGCGACGTCGCCGTGAACTACTCGCTCGTATCCTACGTCACACACCCTGAGTACCAGACCGAGACCTTCAACAGCATCGCCATAATCCTGCTGAATATCTACGACGATAGTGAGTATTCTATATTATAATAAATTTATAAAGAGGTAAAGTTTGTATGTAGGGGGTTAATCTCTGGAACTACAAGTCGCATTACAAAAATTCTTTTTACATTAGATAGCCCAATTTTTGACGAAGGCTAAAAGTTATTTAACACCACGCTATGATCCGTAAGAGCCGAGCAAAAATAAAAAAAGTTAGAAAGAACGCTAAGCAAAAACGAAGTGACAGCGTGGGCAGGCGATGCGTTGCGACGTATTATGTCTATACTTCAATACCCAAACCATTCTTCCATACTATCCATACTAATTTATACATAGGGGTCATTGGCGTGAACAAAAAGCAAGTGATTTTTAAAAGGGTAAGTAATATATGATATAATTACAAAACCTCTAATATTTACAGGATATAACTACTGAACCTATAATTTTATTTGATATAATGATCAGTAAATATAATAAACGATTGATATAATTTTAAAGTAACTAATTTCTATAAGCATATGAGACAATTAATATAAAATCGTTTGATACTCGTATACCACTCAAAAGACATAAAACCTATTTAATCAAATATGATTTAATAAACATGTTATTTCTATCATACCTAGTTATTGACCAGAGTGGTTCACTAAAGTTTCACCAAAACTCTATTGACAAATTTTCATTTTACAACCAACGTTTCAAAGTCAAAGTCAAAGCATTTGTTTCGTATAGGTATTATTTATTTCGAAAATAACTTATTCCGCAAATGTTTTATTTAAAAACACTCGTATTGCAAACATTTATTTGGCAAACAATAGCCCTCTCCATTGCCCTTTGGGAGACTTAGTCTTCTAATATGACCCATTGTGAGCGACCACATTTCAGTGCCATAGGTCATCACAGGCAACACGCACTGGTCAAAGACTTTCGTCTTGAGACACTGCAGTATGTGGGACGAGAAGACATTGCGTAGCTTCCCGAACGCTGCCCAGCCGAGTCGGATTCGACGTTTGACCTCTTTCTCGAAGTTGGACCTACCTAACTGGATAGTTTGTCCGAGGTAGACATCCGCGACCTCAAGTGTAGCGTGTCCGATCTTCATGAGAGTGGGTGTTACATGGGCATTTGACATGAGCTTAAATTTTTCCGTGTTCATTTTAAGACCCACTCTTTCGAAGGCTCTGCTGAAGTCATACATTGTACTACGATATCATCGGAAAACCGAAGGTGAGCTGTGTACTCGCCGTTGATGTTAATGCCAGCCCCTTTCCAGTGCAGAACCTTGAAGACATCCTTCAGTGCAGCGGTAAACGGTTTCGGAGAGATAACGTCTCCCTGTCTCACACCTCGCTGCAGAAGGATAGGTTTCGAGGTCTGATCCTGGAGTCGGACTGACATAGTGGCGTTTTCGTACAGAAACTTCAGCACCTCGATGTATCGATAGTCGATCTGGCACCGTTGGAGATACTGCAGTACAGCCCACGTCTCGATCGAATCAAAGGCTATCTCGTAGTCCACAAACGCTAAGCAGAGAGGCAGGTTATACTCTTCGGTCTTCTGTATAACCTGTCGCAGCGTATGTATGTGGTCTACGGTGCCAAAGTTTTTATGGAATCCGGCTTGTTCGAGAGGCTGGAAGTCGTCAAACAGGCGCAGGCAGGTTTGTGATGACTCTTGAAATCAGCTTGTAGACATGGCTCAGAAGTGAGATGGGCCTATAATTCTTAAGAAGGGCATTGTCACCTTTCTTAAAAAAAAAGTATCACCACACCTCTGTCCTATGCCTGTGGTGTTTAACCTCGAGCATGACGGAACCAAACAGCTTCTGAAGAGCAAAAAGAACTTGTTTTGCAAAAAGAGCTCGGCCGTAATTCCGTCATCACTCGGCGCCTTATTGTTTTTGAGCTGCTTCAGTGCCATCCTAATCACGTACAGCCTAAAGTCCGGAATGTCTTCGGTATAGTGTCGGGCAAATCATATCATAATCTTATAACATCAGCTGTCTAAAATCAAAAGTATTTTATACAAATTAGACTGACAAGTGACAATCAGCACTTTTCGTCGTATCTAGTGAAAGTCCCGTCAGCAGCCGTTTTAGAGATTAGCGTATAGACAGTTAATTGTTTTTTTATTATAAGTATGAATTTAGTAAATAGCTGTTATTTTGACATTTCAAACAGACAATTCAATTTTATTTGTTGATGTTTAAGTCGCAACCAACTGGTTATATTAGCCGTTTAGTTAACCGCGCGCCTAGCCTTTTACATAAACGGCGGCCGTTCAACTAACGGCCTGAATGATATTCAATTATAGTTTAGGTTGTGGAACTGTAACCAATCACGCGCGAGCCGAATTGGTCGCAGTAACGTTACGAGTCAACCATCGTCGTCCATCTTATCATTATTCCCGGGTCGGACAAAGTGTTATTAGGAATTTCTTAGTAACACTCCGGAGTTTGGAAGTTGGCGGTTTATGGTCCCTGTGCCTTGGAAAGCACGTAAAGCCGTTGGGCCTGCGCCTGATCTCTCCACGGTCATGTCGGATTGCCGTCCTGTCGGACTATGAGAGTAAAGGAATCTGTGTTTGCGCACACACTTGTCCACTAATTATATCTTCTGCGTACCTGGCTAATCTCCGTTGAGATTGGCGTGACCGCAATCGGTCGGGAGGCTATTATTATTATTAATTCGTACGTAAATAAAAAAACATTTGTTATGGATATTCTGTTTTCAGGTCCGTTGGTGCCAATATGCTTTCCTATCATATCGTACGATACAAGCTATCTCTACCTCACCGGTTTTACGGATGGTAAGTTCTATTAAGTTAAAAACTAGTTTTATAATAATGGGCGTAAAAAGACACTTAACGAAGCCGAGAGTCACTTGTACTCCCCGTGATTATAATAGTTTTTTGTACTGGACCATACCTTTAAGCCTTCCGATTACGGAGTTACTGAAGGTCAAAATTCCAACTTTTGTTTTATACGGAAACAAGTTTTAATGTTACAACACAACTTTAAATATCCCCACGACCCCTGTACCATTGCTTGCACTCTTAAGCACAATGTTTGCGTGTTCGCACTACCGTAGACAGTAAATTATCACACCAAAATTAAAAGTCGTTTTTATTTTTGTGCAATGTTACTTAATGTACAGAATGCGCAGTTGACAGCTATGTGATGGGTCTTTTTACACCCTGCATAATAAAACTTTGTCAGAAAACACATTTTTACTATACGAGTAGGTACAGCTCTGTCCAACCCTTCGAAGAATGCAGACGTGCTGTTATGTGTATAATTAATTCTACATTAGGACAGTGTTACGTTACTATTATTTATTTTCTCTAGATAAATGAAAACTAAACGTAGTGTCGTTCTATGTTGCAGAAAATGAAATTTTAGAGAAAATGATTTACCGAATACAATATACGGACAGATCAGAATGCGAGGAATTTTATGAGAAAGAGGGGGTAAGTGCCCTTTAGATATACAACCTCTAACACCGATGGCTGGTCTGTATGTCCGGTCGTTGAGCTCCTCAATATAAGGTTGAGCTTTACGATAACTGATGCTTTATGTTTGTTGTCTGTCATGATTAGTCATTAATTCATCATTTCTGGCGATTCACACTCTAAATACCTAATTCGGTGCCCTGTTTATTCGGGGTGAAAGATAGCAGAGAATTCGATCTCTAATTCTGATGTTGTATTTAGGTGCATATAATTATTTTATGTCATCACCTGCTTAGCGTTTTCCCAACTATATTGGGGTCGGGTTTCAGTCTAACCGGATGCAGCTGAATACCAGTCTTTTACATAGAGTGACTGCCTATCTGACTTCCACAAACCAGTTTCTGGGTAACACGACTGCCTATCTGACTTTCCCGAACCAGTTACTGGGTAACACGATTGGGTTGCTGGTAATTTAGGACTGGTTGTCCGACTTTTGAGCTATAACGACAGGTGTAACGACTCAAAACTCGCGACAAAGATCTACGACGAATGACAGCAGGCACCAACGGCTTAACGTTTCTGCTAGACACGAAGGGGTCTCGGTATGTCATGTTAACTCGGCAAGCGTTGCTTAACCTTGGAGATCGACCCGCACGGCTGTTATTACTTAGCCACGAGCCCCTAAACATGATATTAATGATATTAAAATTATTTATAGATTCTTATTAATTATTACGTTTATTCTTCTTTCAGTTGGTCGTCGAGAACCGGCAGCCTATTTCGTACTTATGCGGCAAGGGACAGAGTTCCCGCAAGAGATGTGTTTGGGACAACGGCATGGCGTTGGTGTCAAACAGCTCAGGATGGTTCACTCTGGTAGAAACAAACAAACTATTTTGTAGGCAAGCAGCTAACTTGCAAACACTTTTAAATCCAGCCAGATAGCAGTGATAATAAAGATCAGTGGCTCAGTGGAAACGGCCGTGACTTACGAGTTGTAGCACAGATTTACCGTATGCAATTTTATCATCATCATCATCCACAGCCCGACTTAGAAAGAAAGAAAGAAAATAAGTTTATTTTCGGTAAACATGACGCATTCAAAGAACACAAACACAAAAAAAAACAAGTTGGGGAACCGGAAAACACGTCACATCTACGCAAAACAGCCATCGCTATAAAGCTAAGACCTTATACGAGACAGAGCCAGCGTTAACGTGATTACGTCAACCAGTACAGCTTACACAATCAAAATAATAATTAAAATAAATATACATTACCTAGTTCTAATAGATAGTCATCATCATCATCTGCCTAGCCTTTTCCCAACTCTGTTGGGGTCGGCTTCCAGTCTAACCGAATGCAGCTGAATACCAGTATTTTACATGGAGCGAATGCCTATCTGACCTCCACAACCCAGTTACTGGGTAATACGATACCCCTTGGTAAGACTGGTTGTCAGAATTTCGGGCTTCTGACTACCCGTAACGACTGTTCAGTTCTAAAAGGTGGTATAAACATGAAATTTACTCACGCGCCGAAGGCGCGCGCGTGCAGCTGTCACAAAGCTATAGATTCACCTACTGCTGAGCATATTTCTTGTACCAATCACCATGCAGGCAATTTGGTACTCCCTTTCTTCTAAAATTGATTGTCCGAAAACCACACGTTTGCTAAACTTCAGTAGGTACGAGTAACCATAATGTTCAAAATTTCGAAATTTCGTTTTACATAATTATCTTTACTTCTAAAACTATGCTATCATAATATCGAGCACTACTCGTATTAATTGTTGAATGTCCTAATTTTGTATGAAATAAAGTCATATGTCCTAAGTACTGTAATATATAATGTGTATTATTTCGAAAGTTCATTTATTATTAAACTCGCAGCGCCCCGCGGTTTCGCCCTCATAAGTTTCGATCCCGTGGGAAAAATAATCTTATGTCCCGTTCATTTCCCGGGACTCAAACTTATATCTCTATACAAAATTTCGTCTAAATCGATTTAGCGGTATAAGGGTATATAAGCGTGAAGAGGTAACAGACCGACAGACAGACACTTTCGCATTTATAATATTAGTATGGATACTTAAATAGTATGGATGGATTATTAGTCCTAAAACATTTGCTAAAAATTTGGTTTTAGTGACAGAAACGAATCGCTGTAAATACGACTCCACGCAGTCTTGTCTACTCTACCCCTAGAGTGTATTTTAGAATCGCGTAGGCGCGTAGGGGCGAGGTGCTATGCAAGTACGAGTACTTAATACAAATTTTAAAAACATTATTAGGTTAAATAAACATTAAATAATTTCAATTTAGGACTTATAACTTTTATTGACAACGGTTTTAAATCTTTTTTATATTATTGATTTTAATATTTATGAAAACCTGGCACCTTATGGATAAAAAAGTTATTGAACCTACGAATAAGTACTTTGAACACAATACAGAACCAGGCAATTTACTTTGCGTGAATTATTTTATCACCACTGCTCTTAAAACTGTGAAAATAAAATCTTCTTCGTCGTGTCGCTGCGCGCTGGCACGACTGTATTTTTTAAATCTTGTTTCCCAAAACTTTGCGACTTCCACAGTGGTGTCGGTGGCAGCGCAGAGGTCACTTTGACTGCATGTTTTGGGACACAGAAGGCAGGATAGCATGGTTTGTGACATAGCTTCAAAATCACACCCTACTGCCTTTTCGTCAAGGTAGCCCCACTTTACCAGGTTGGAGCTACATCTTCCCACTTGTATCCGGAGACGGCTCAGAGACTTCCAAGTGGACCACGGAAGGTTACACCCTGCAGGGAGATGATCCCTTGGTGGTAGTTAGTAAGTAGTATGCAACGGGCGTCGGCCGGGTTTCCTGGATTTTAAGAAGCTGTGCCTGCTTTTTAGCCGCAAAGGAAAATATTGTGGAGGAACTGCAAACTAACCAAAAATTCAAAGACATGTGGTATCCACATTATGGCCCACACATATAAATATCACTGAAAGAAGGCCTGTGTCCCAGCAGTGGAGATACTTTTGTCTGATTATGCTCATAATATCGCTGGTCTAGTGGTCGCAAGCGCTACTGATGAGCATGAGGTCCTGGTTTAGATTTTCGGGCCAGGCAAAGCATTATTGTGTTTTCCATTTCCATGTAGAATTCCTTAGAAGCAGCTCGGAGCCTGGATTAGTACCCGGTTGATGGAAACAGGCTTGCCCCTATTACTTGAGACTGACAGGCAAATTGTGGGTGTGCTATAGGTAAACCTCTGTCTAACCCTTTGGGGAACACAGGTGTAATATTATATTATACTATTAAGCCAGATCGATTTCCGTTGTTTCTCAGATCGGCTTCAGCATCCACGGCCCGGGCTGCGCGGCACCAGCTCGCTTCATCAGCATGCTTCACTACTCCGCCTGGATCCGTGACGTCACGCGCGACAGTGGTGACGAAGAGGATGACTCTGACTACATGTCCCCTGACTTCAGGAGAACTGACGACTTAGACGCGGAATATATTCCCATTCACAGGACGTTTACGTAGGTGTTCTGCACCCTTCTTTTCTTCTTTGTGTCGATGATTCCATCTTCATATTTTATATATATAAGCTTCGACTGAATTCAGCCAAGTCGACAGCGTTAGGATCGGTCTAGCAAAGGTTAAACTGCATGGAAGACCATGCAGGGGTTATTACACAGAAAGCAGGGCAAGAGATGTGGCATCGTATGCGGTGAGGCTCCATACTCAATAAAAAACAATTTCACTACAACTATATCATCATCATCATCATCATTGACAGCCTTGTTCCACCTATTTCACACTGCTGAGTATAGGCTTCCTCCCTTTTGTGCCAAGCTTCCCTGGTCCGTGCGAGTATCATCTCTCTCTCGCAACACTTCTTTGTGCCATGCTTCCCTGGTCCGTGCGAGTATCATCTCTCTTCTCAACACTTCTTTGTATTTGTTTGAAAGTCCGAATCTTTTGTGCCATGTTTCCCTGGTCCGTGCGAGTACCATCTCTCTCTCTCAACACTTCTTTTTGCCATGCTTTCCTGGTCCGTGCGAGTATCATCTCTCTCTCACAACACTTCTTTGTATTTATTTGGAAGTCCGTTTCTTTGACCGAGTTGTTTTTCTTCGTCATAAAGGCTCTGACGGTTTTCGAAACTTTTACACACATGCAATAATATTTTATTTTTATTTTTACAAATTAGGAACAATAAACAGCTACATTATGCAATATAATAAAAAGAAAAAACATAAATTACATAAGTAATAATGTAACCCACAGCGCTGTTCACGGATTACCATTAGTAAATAAAACCTTAGTCATGAGGTGAACTGCTCATGCATGACAGTTACGCTAATATTATAAAAACAAATATTATAAAATTAAGAAAAAAAAACAGTACTTTTAAGAGCGTTTACGCCGTACGGCATTTCATACAAACTTTCAAGCCCTTGTTTTTCGAAATGAATGAACGGATTTTAATCAAACTTTATACGCATATAGCAGGATACAAAGGTCTAAAAAGTTAGAGAACATTCTGAGAACATTTTCGAAAAATTGTGTTACAGCCAAATTAGACCGATTTTAAAGTTTCCATAGAAACAGAGATTTCCAGTTATCTTTTTTTAAATAAGACTTCGAAAATTATTGAAAACTATGCAGTTCAGCAATAATTCATGATCCACCTTGTCAAAAGCTTTCTGAAAGTCCGTGTAGACTGCATCAACTTGTATATGATTGTCGATGTTATCAAATAGATCAATATAAATTATCAATAGATTAGTTGTCGTGGATCGCTTTTTCACAAAACCGTGCTGTTGTTGTAAAACAGTGTTACGCAGGATAGGGTACACTTCGTTATATACTAGTCGTTCAAAAAGCTTCGACAAGGTAGATAAAATAGTAATAGGTCAGTACTGCTCAACGCTACGCTTTTAGATCCACTCTTGTTTACAGGTTTGATATTAGCCTACTTCCACACCGTTGGCATAACACCTTCTGTGATATATTCATTGTAAATTATATTATTATTATTTGTTATTGCTAGGGGTCTAAAAATAAATCAAGCAGTATTTTTAAGAAACTACGCCGACAGCCCATCAGGACCTGGACCCTTAGATGGATCAAGGGATTTCAGTTCGACCAAAACCGATTCTTCCATAAAGTATAGGTTAGAAACAACAATGTCATTAGACACTGTTTCGGAAGGTAACTCCCATTCAGAGAGTGCAGATGAAGCAGGTTCACGCGGAAGAAAATAAATCAGAGAACGTGTTGCAAATCGATTGAGGGTCGTGGGATACATCGTTTTTATATTGAACTTTTAAAGGTATACAGAGTTTGTCTTTGCGGTTGGAAATGTTTATCCTGAAATCCTTAATGTTTTTATGTATGTATCGTGTGTGTATCGACTGAACATATTTAGAGAAGCATTTAGCACAAATTTCCTTAAAGAAGGATCTGTCCTGCGAGAATTTTTCATAGTCTGGAATGTTGCCGTATTTCTTCCATTTAACCCATGCCTTTTGTTTTTTATTGAGTGTGTTAATAGTTTTAGAAAACCAGACCGGATAACTAGTGGTCCTAGAGGCTGATACTGATATTGGTGTGTGCTGTTTAATTATATCGTCAATCATATTGTAATTTGTGCTTAGTGCCTCTTCAGATCCCAAAGGGGCAAGAAGGTCCGTCCAGTCAATATCCTGAATCTCGCTCTTAATGTGCTCGTAATCAGATTTGTAGAAGTTGTATTTTTGTAGCAGTCGCTTTCTCATAGGTTGAGTATCTACATTTAGACTTATGTCACAGATAAAAGGTGGGTGATACGTGTCGATTGGAAACAGAGGAAACAACGCAGCCGATACCTTGCATGGGTGATTGGATATAAGTAGGTCAAGAATTTTGCCATTAGTATTTGCTACTACATTATATTGCGAAGCATCAAGTAATAACATTAAGTTATTTAACTGGCTACACGTAACGGAAGTACCTGTACCCAGCCCACCGACATTAAGAGGTCCAGCTGAGCCCAGTGTGATCCAAGTTATTTCTGTGAGGTTATAGTCGCCATATAGAGGTATGAGGAACAGGGTGTAAAGTTCACTCATCCTCTATTGAAAAGGGAGGATCCTCTGACCAGACGGGTGTTGTGTCTGGCGGGCAAATGTCGATGGTTCATTTCGGGCCGTTGTACTCGTATCTATGCTAGTTGCGCGATAAACTCTGCTTGCGAGATGCAGGATTTTGCGTGACGTCAGTATGACGCGATGTTCGCATATGGCGTTATAGATACCTCTACAGCCTATTATGTGGAAACAGTCAACACCACGGTCACCCAGTACCTGCTGTAGGACTTCAAAGTGTTGCTCATATACAGAGGCAGCCATAAGGGAGGTATGCGGCACTGATGATATGACGCCTGGGCGGTAGTGCACTTGGCACTTCTATAAGAAAGAAAAGAAAGAAAGAAAGAAAATACATTTATTTAGCACAGACTAGAAGGCACACAATACACACAATAAATACATCAGTTAAATACAAAGAATAAACATCAAAATAACAAACGTGTAAAGTCCGATGTAAGAAATTAGCAGGAAAGTGTGCCTCACGGCTGCGCCAAATAGGCCCAGTTCAGCAATAAAGCCAGACAACTAGTGCCTGACGCTGGTTTTCAACTGGACCTGTAAGGATAAAGATGTGTTAATATGGCGAAAGCGTTAGGGAGCGCGAAATTAAAATTTCTTACGTTTTTTGACATGTGTTGTTCTGGTCAATGTCAGGTAGTACGATACAAAATATTATTCGCGACTTAACTAACAATATGCTATAGAATTATTATAAAAAAATCCTCAATACAAATTACGCATTTAATGATTTTTTCACGAAAGCATGACTTGAGACTACATCTAACTCAGAGTCTGCAAATTGCAAAAATTGGCTGCCTTAGCATCGCCCTTATTACTCCTACATGCATCATGCGGTAATCATGCATGTAATCATGTTTTGTTGATAATCCTACCCGGTTATTTTACCGATAGTTTGTTTTATTATACAGAGCACTCCGGGAAAACAGGACAAACAGGGCAGACACCGAACAACTAAAAGAGACTGACGGGGCTACCGGAGCTAGAAGAAATTGGCCAAATGAAGCGATCAGCAGGTACCAGTATATAAGGTGGCCGTTCACTGTTTATCGGCTGGATCACTATAACGTAATGCCGTCTGAGCATGGTGCGGACGTCATTTGGATAACCCCATGTAAGTTACATAATATATATATTTTCATATAAGTTACATAATATATTTCCATGTAAATAAGAGTAATTTACAGGAGAAGAAGAAATAATTATGTTTGGAGGATGTTTGATGACTTTTCTTCTGAACAGACAGCTGCGCTGCTGGGGAGTTTGTTGCGCCACGTCTTCTTACCGGCTGAAGCACTAGGAGGTGGTGAAGGCGGGCGTGCCGGGGGACTGTCTCATGTAATTTTGACTTTATGATTTTGATTTTAATAAAAATCTTGAATTTTTTTTTGTTTTAAGTCAACGACACGTTTGAAAGGCCCAAACACGCCTGCGCGAACGACAAAAAACAGCTGCTTTATAGAGAGGACTTCCTTCTAACGAGCAGGCGAGGCTTGTATGGTACCGTGACTTATAAGGTAAGAGGCTACATGCCACTCTGTCACACTTCTCTTATCCTGGTAGGTACTTCAGCGACCTACCCCAGCTTCGCACGGATTTTACAACTTAACCACTATAAGGTTATTTATTTATTTACCAAGGTCACAGATAATATAATACTACACCAACAAATATGTTGGGTAGGATTGGGGTAGGGCTGTGTAGTAGGTACCTATCCTGTGTAGTAGCAGAATTTTTGAGATGAGTACCTATTTAAAATTTTAAAATCGTTTGAATTTACTCCACGCATTCGTGGCAGGCCCGCCAGCATCCTAATTTCGTAACACACTATCAATCACAATCTGAATCATTTTGAATGATATTGTTAATCCATTGCTTCATAATGCTTTTGCTATTGCTTCACTTTTACACAGAGAAAATAATATACAGTCAAAATATACATTACGCCATTAAAATGGTTAAACTTACCAAGCTCTAAGTTAAAAATGCACTCAACAAGTACACTAATCATGTCAAATTAAAATATATAATATATTACCAGAAATAAATGAAAGAACAACAAAAATTTAAGTATTGAGTATGTTCGAATATTTGTTTGCTCAACAACATAAATAAATCAAATAAAAAACGCAATGAATGTTGTTGAACTGTCAAAACGAAAAGTTACTGATACTGTGTTACGCGATTACCCCGCGGGTGTAAAACCGGAGTAACTTTGAAAAACTGTAAAATAAAAATAAATATCTGTAAAATAAAAATTTGCAATGTACAGAGGCCAGCACATCAAGCTACCCCAATCTGTCAAACTTCCCCAATTGAATATGAACCTTATACCTTTGAAGTAAAGTTGAAAATCTATCAAAGAAATTTGACAGATAGGGGTAGCTTGATGTGCTGGCCTCTGTACTTCAATAATTAAATATCAG
Organism: Gortyna flavago; assembly: GCA_963669345.1. Taxonomy (NCBI): domain Eukaryota; kingdom Metazoa; phylum Arthropoda; class Insecta; order Lepidoptera; family Noctuidae; genus Gortyna; species Gortyna flavago. The sequence continues at coordinate 531,520 of OY770149.1, forward strand.
TGTAGATCTTCAATTATAATATACATAAAAGGTGGTCGCACATCTGACGGAACTTGCGTCGGGCGTAACTTTGGACGCTCGAGTGCTAAACGAACTAACGCATCATCGGTTAATTGTTTTATTATCTGCTTGTCCGTTCTGGCGATACGCGATGCATCTTCCCTCAGATGTGCGACACAAGATCACTTATAGCTTTAAGCTGGAACACAGCAGCGCTGCTTAGCGGCAGACATAGGTACAACGGCGCAAGGATCTTATGGCTCGTGGCCAAAATCGGAACTAGAGCCGCCATCTTGTTTTTAGGGTTATGTACCTAAAGAGTGCCAACGGGACCATATTACTAAGCTTCCGCTGTCCGTCCGTCCGTCCATTCGTCCAACCATCCGGCAGTCCGTCTGTCTGTCAGCGGGCTGTATCTCATGCACCGTAATAGGTAGACAGTTGGAATTTTCACAGAATGTGTATTTCTATTGTTGCTATAAAAACAAATAATAAAAATAAAATAAGTGTTTTTTCGGCTTTTTCGTTGTAGTACGGAACCCTTCGTGTGCGAGTCCAACTCGCACTTGGCTGCTTTTTTTAATTAAATTTCTGTGACAGTTCCACAAATTTTTACCAACAACGCCCTACTGTCAATGTCATTCAGGCGCCAAAAGGTCTTTGCAGCACTCTCTGGTGGAACTGCTGCGGACAAGGTCCTTCACAGATATCCTTTATGTGTTATTGTCCTGAATGGACTGAATCACAGCATCCTAGAGATGACCCTAGTTACACGGCATTTAATAAAGCGAGGAGCAGGCTTACCAGAAAAATAATGTGGTCTAGAGAATCTAGAGAAGTTTCATCTCCATTGTGAAGAACCTTGTCCAGAGAAATTCTACTATGGAGTGATTATATTCGGAATCATCAGGTAGGCAGACATGCAGGCTCCCCCTCACTGGAAGCATTCGCCTGTAATGTAAACCTTCACCCGCGTTACCTCTACCTTTTCTATAGGGATGATGACAACTTTTTTTTATTTTAAACTCACAATAATATTTGTTTGCAAACAGTGCAAACGGTACTACCAAGTAGTAATAATAATAATAGAAAGACAGCACTGTTGACATCTGTCGGGCATGCCACCCGCCGGGGGAATCAATCAGACATAAATCAGCTCTGAGTGCTCTCGTCTAGCTAACGGAGAGTACTTGCATAAACATAACCTTGTAGCCAGGATAATCCATTAGCAGCTTGCTTTGAAATACAGCCTTGTGGAATCGGAGCTGCCCGCGCGACAAGGACTGGAATAATCCTCCCCAAAATCTTTTGTCCGTCTGTCGTCGGTCAGGACCCTTTTTCTCAGGAACGCGTGGAGTTATCAAGCTGCAATCTCTCGAAGCAATGAAATAACCAAAATTCTAAGTCAATGCAATCAATAGATAAGGGCGTTTATGTTCCGGAATCAAAACCTATACTTCCCGTTGACCTAGAATCATGAAATTTGGCAAGAAGCAATGTCATGAAGCACAAGTAAAAGAAAACATCCGGAAACCGCAAAGTAGTAAAATTATAAAAAAAAAAACCGTTAAGTTTAAACTATTTACTTACATACTTACCTACAAATCTGTACGGAACCCTCGGTGCGCGAGTCCAACTCGCACTTAACCGGTTTTTTTCGGTTATTTCCTTTTAATAGTAAAAGGCATAGGCCTTCCGTACGCAATTACATTATTTGTTCGAACATGCATGTCTAATGTTAACCTGTGCTGCTGGTTTCAATTAGCTCTCCACTACCTACCAGTTGACACCTGCGCAGTCTACTTGCAGTCTTCCACTACTACTAGCCCTCGCCTTGGATCATCAGTTATCGTGGATTGTTACATTACAGACGCATGCTCCCGGTGAGGAAGCGCCCTAACTACTATGAGCAATATTTATTTAAAAATTTTTTTTTGTATATTTCCAGTTATCACTGTACGACCTTATAGCGCTGCATTGTACGTGTGTGACACTTGAGGTAAATATTTGACGAACATGATCTATTTTATTTATTATACAGATTTAAATTAAATTAGTTAGCGAAACTCCACAGACATGAGGGATATCGAAATCTAAACACGATAAAACAAAAAGAAAGGAATTTGATGTTTTTTTTTGTGGGGTCATCACCGCAGTTAGTGTAGTTAAAAAGTGTTTACTGGGACTCGCACAGGAAGAACACAGACTATCTATATCTCTAAATATTTATAATGTAGTATATAATATAATATAGAAATAATATAGTTAATTGGTTAATAACCTGGATTAACGTAAAGTTGTACGTTCCCGTGGAATATTTTCGGAAATTGACGCGGGCGAAGGCGGCAAAAGTTAAAACATAAACACAGACAAATAAAAAGATGTAAAAGCAGCAGTTGTCACAAGTGCAACGAACTGCTGACTGTATGGCATAGGTTCGATTGGATAAGATTTGCCGACTTCTTCCTGGTAAAATATGAGTGTACTTTACCTAAAATCTGCCTTCCTCCAGGGAATGCAGGAGTAAAGTGGTATTCTATACTTCAGTCCCATCAAATATTTCCACTTTTAATGAACTTGAACGTTCTCGCTTTGCAGGTGGACTGCACTAACCGTACGGAAGCTTATTTAGAGTTCAAAGAAGTTTTTGAGTACACCTCCATATCTGGCCCTCCACCCGATGAAGTATTGCAATTTTCCTTAGTTACTGAAAGAGGCTATCAAATCAAAGACGGGGAAAATAATCCCTATTTAAGACCAGCATTCATCGAATCTGAAAAACCAGAATCAGAAGACCAGTTAAGTTACGATTTGTCTATACAATTCACTTTTAAAACAAAAGCTTCCTTGAAGTTTAAAATGTATTCAAATGGGCAGACACAATCGAGGCGAGTTTCTAAGAGAAAAATGAAGTTTCCGAGGAAGAAGATGAATTACTGGGGCTCGTTTCGAAAAGTTGATAAAAACGTTAAAGCAGATCCTTTGGTGGTGGACCACGAAGTAGTGTTGGACACTGTGAGCGACGCAGGGCGCAGTGACGTCACTTCGGGACTGCTCATAATAGGCTGCTTGCTTATAAGTGCTTGTTCTACGATAATTTTATTTCTTTAGTCGATAACGTCCGTCAGGATGCGGGAGATATCCTTGACAGGTCTAAATTACCGCTAGATAACACCAGGAACTGAAACCGGTAGAAAAATTAGAATATTCCATCATCCTTCTGGTAACCTGTACTATAATTATTTGGGGTCCCTTTGCTCCCTATTAATTGACCGCCATCTCCGTGTTCACTTTCGTCCTATACCTATACAATCATTATAGTGTTCGTGTATCATTTTTCAAACAATCTATATCTTCTTTGTTCTGCCGTTTTATAGTCATCCAAATTCATGGTTTATGTTTATGTTACATAGCAACACTACCGGCCTCGGTAGTCTATGATAAAGGAGTTGACTTGTCTATGTTCTGTGTACACGTCTGGACGTCCGGCCGCGCGGTCCTGCCGGAAAGTGGGTCGCCTGACGGATGCGACAACGGCCATGATGCGACTAGTTTGGTCTCCCAGTCAAAAGTCATAATAAACTGTTTTGAATATCATTTACCGTTTTACTTATTGTGTGGTTCATCCTCAATACATAAACATAACAGTTTACACCTGTGTACGTTAAAGCAACAAATTATCAACATCCAACATTGAAATTCATCAACACCACTTGATCGAAAGCAAAACCAATCAACTGCTAATTGTAACAACAATAAGTTGCTCGTTACAATTGTGAACCATTCATAATTATTACTTGTCACGAAATTCGTTGATGTAGAACGATTTTCATGTATTGTATAAATGTTGTAGGGATAAAACAAGGAATTGGTAATTATAAAGTACCTGTATTTCAATTAATATTGTTTTATTCAATATTAGCGCCCCTGCTTAGCACGGTTTTTACGACTAGACAAGACTTGGAGATTTCTTTATTGTATGTTAGACATTAACATATTATTCACTTATACCTTCCGGAATCAATTTTCTAAATGTTGGTTGTAACTTGACAAAAAATTGAAATTTCCTTAATCTCTAAGAGCTCTTCTTCGTAATCCCTTCTCTCCAGCAGATGACACTGTTGTGTAATTAGGCAAGCAGTATTATCAGTGGTGTCGATGCGGCAACACGGCATAATGACAGAGATGTACTCGTAACGAGAAATTCGCGCCTCGGGCGAGTGATGCGACCGTTGATGTTAGAGCACTCGATACTAACTAGTCCTAAAATGGCGAACTTTTATACAAACTTCCATCCCCTATTTAATCTTTTCTGGGGATGAATTTTCAAAAAACCATCCTTTGTACTCACTTTTTAACCGACTTCCAAAAAGGAGGTTATCTGTTTGACTTTATAGTTTTTTTTTTTTATGTGTTCTCACCGATTTCTCCGTCAATTGTGGATCGATTTTGTTTTTTTTTTTTTTTTTTTGTATGAAATAATATACTCCCAAGGTGGTCCCATTGTCAGCAAGTTGGAATCTGATGAGAGGATCACATGGAAATCGAGGGAAACCCTCAAATTTTATTAGCAAACCTTTAATGAACCAGGAGAACTCCTTAACAATTAACGTCCCACCATCGGGAAAAGCAATATTTTGTAAAAGGTGATGAGCAGTTGTCGATAGACTATTGTAACTTAGATAAATTACAAACTCTCTTACTAAAAAGGGAAAAATAAAAACTTTTTTACAAAAAAAAAACAACCGACATAAAAAAAAAATACAAAGTGATAAATTACTTTAATTTCGGAAGTCGGTGTCAATAAACGAAAATGCAGAACCAAGGACACCGACTTCCGAAATTAAAGTTATTTAGGTATCACTTTGAAGTTTTTTTTTTTTAAGTCGGTTGTTTTTTTTTTTGAAAAAGTTTTTTTTTCTTTAAGGAACTCTTGTGCAAAATTTCATGCTTCTAGAGCCAGTGGTTGAGGCTGTGCGTTAAGTCTGTCAGTGAATTTAAGATCGTCATCTCGTCTATGTCTCTTAACCTCGAACTCGCCTGAGGGAATGTGATGCATGAAGTCTACGATAGAACAAGCGGGTCCAAAAGATGCCTGGTTAGTCTTCAAGACTTTGATGGGCGACGTTTTATAGGTGGTAGGGAATACAGACGCTGCGGAGTTACGCACTTGGCCTATGCGTATAGTAAAATGAATAATGTGGAGAAGAAGCACTGAGTGCGATGTAAGGGTCTAGGCTTATAGATTTTAAATAATTTTATTTTTTATTAATAAAAAATAATACTTAGAAGATTTTTAATTTTTTTTGGTAATAGATCAGAGGGCCAATTCTCGTAATTTAAAACGTTAAAATCGAGTCGCAGTCTCATCTTCAGAGAAATCAGAGGTAGATATTTGACAGATGACAGACTGAGATCAGACTGCACGTTCTTAAAGTTACGAGAATTACCCCTCAGTTATCAGAAGGGCAATTCTCGTAATTTTAAGAACGTTCACAGTCTGGTCTCAGTCTCAATTTGTCAAAAATACCTCTAATTTCCCTACATTTTGACAAGTTTTTGACATTTGTTTGTCGCTGAGATGAGATTGCGACTAGATTTTGAACATTTTACATTACGAGAATTGGCCTTCTGTTTTTCGCAATTCTGACAACTGGGATTGATGGTGTAGCGTGCATTTCGAGGCAAGGTATAAAAAACAATAGTCGAACTCAAAATCCAAAAAGTATCAAAACCAAAGTCACTGACAAGACTACACACATTTAATATGCAAACCACTATCGACACGACATCGTTCGCGACTTTTTGTTTGTTTCGCATTCATTGCAGGTGTTAATTATATTAAAGACAAGGACAGGTGCGAGTCAGCAATATACGGTGTGCGGTGACGCCTCAGGCGCTGTCGACTCGTTATTGCTGATCATTCAATAACTGCAGATTGGATGCCGTGATGAGACTTTATGAAAACACGTCATGCATAGTATTAGTTTTATGGTGCTTTATAAGGGAATATTATGGTGCCTTGACGATATATCTGTTTGGAATAGCGCTATTTATAAACTGCCATGAGAAAATTATTATCATTTGCAATTTTTGCGCGCTTTTTGTTTTACATTTAGTTTAAGAGGGCAGGATGGCCCGCAAAATTCTAATTTTCTTAATTTTTTTGCACAATTTACAGGTCTGTGTCAGGTTGTATGTTGATTAAAATATGATTCGACCGTAACAAATAAGACTTTACACAACAATACATCCTTGTTAAGCTCGCGAATCATCAATCGCATCCCCGTCCATGATTTCCGTTTGTTTTTAAGCTAGAGTGGAAACTTTGAAGAGGTAATTGTTTCAGCAATAAGAAAGTATGCTGAGTTAATAAAAAAAGGCACGAAGTTGATTAAAATGGGCAATATTTTATACAGAATCTTTAGGTTTTTTTTGTTAAGCATGTATTGTCCCACTGCTGTGCAGAGTCCAAAGCCTCCCCAAAGTACTTCCAGGAGCTCTTTTTTTTATTGCTTCATCATCACTGGCAACCTTGTTCGACCCACTGCCGAGTACAGCTCTTCTTGAAGTGAAGTGAGCTTAAAGTGAACTGTCATTAGTATCAATCCCTATTGAATCAGATGGAATGACACAGCTCACTTCACCTAACTTTCGACCGGCTGGTCTTGCCTGAAAAGAAAAAAGAAAGAAAAATTGTTTATTCTGCACAAACAAAACGCACATAACAAATAAAATAAAAAAATACAAAATATACACAACGTAGTCAAAAGCCTCTAATCAATCATAAAAAAATGTTGACAATTTTGTCCATTGCTGCAATCTTCTGGAGGCCTAAAATGCTTAGATAATAAGTAACCTATTTAAAATAATAAAAAAATTATAAAAATAATTAACATTATAATTATTATTAATTATTTAAAATAATAAAATTAGAAACATTCGTATTATTTCCTTTTGGATATAAATAATATGGTAATTCATTCACAACCACAAAACGCACCCTGTATGAAAGGTAAATTCTGCAAAAGTCTTCCTGAAATCAAGTTATTTGAACAAAAACTGAGAAACATTTCACACGCTCTGGAGCACAGCATGTCTGGAGGCTGTGATGTTGATTATCAGAAAAACTTCCCGAAACATAATTAGATTGCTGGAATTGAGTTGGCGTGTGAAGCAGACGTCTTCTGAACATGGAGTAATAAGTAAATGGAGAGTCCAAATCGGAGTAACATGGACTCGAACTGCAAATTAGAGAGCCACAAGCCATGTGTGTCTAATAGTATTTCCCATCGGATAAAGTGATGACTTTTGTATAAACTGTCATCCCTTGCTTAACACCCTAAGGGGATGAATTTTCGAAAATCCGTCTTCACTGCCCATCTTCGTAATAAAAGAAAATCTTTTGCGAAATTTCATGCTTCTAGACCCAGCGGTTTACGCTGTGCGTTGTCTTAATTAAAGTCTTAAAATCATTTACTCATTCACTTTAATTAAGTGGAATCACTAGGTTACTTAATTGTTCTGGAAATTAATGTCACACACACAGTGCTTATTTGCCGTCTTTGCCATGCCTACCTATATTTTTAGGAAAAGACATTGGACACAAGACATTATAACAAAATTATTAATACATTTGTGAATCTTGTTGCAAACGCAGTTCTAAACATAGTGTAAGGCTTTTTCCCGTATTATGCAATTATTCGATAAGATAAAGATGTATCTTCGCTAATGACTATTGGGAGTTTTCGATCTTTGCTTTCAAGTTAACACTCCATTTATTTCATAATCTATGGAGTATCAAAGCATGGCTGCATGGGAGACAGGAACCTGTTTCAAGCAGTTTTTATGGAACAAAATAATGGGTAGGTAGCATTTTTGATGATGGTAACATTCGACACTAACACGTCCTTATATTCTCTCATTTTAAAACGTAGTCTGTCTGTCTGTTTGTCCGCGTTAGTGTGCTTATAACCGGAAAATCACTTCTCCAATTATTATTTTTTAATTCATAGTTCGGTGTGACAGGGTTTAGTAGACGAAAGACCTCACAAGCGGTCGACAAATATAAAACATTACATAACATAACGCCTGTAGCCCCCGGAGGACTAGGCAGAGATGTACCTATAGTACACCGTTATGTTTAGGTCCCATGTAATAGTGGACGAGCCTATTGCCATCAACCGGCCACAAATCCAGTCTCCGGGCTGCTACTGAGAAATTTCAGATGGAAAAATCAAATAAGACTTCGCCCAACTCTGGAATCGAACCAGGATTTCATGCTCAGCAGTAGCTCTTGCGACCACCAGACCATCGAAGCCAAAAATATAAGTCATTGTGATGCAGAAACAGTCTAAAAATAAACCTAACTGCTTTTTAGCAACAAATGAACATAATAATCTTATTATCCATCCAATATTAGATAATCTTTCAAACATTATAACATGACCTGTCCCATCCTATTACGAAATGTCGTGAGGAAAGTTTTAAGTATGAATGTGAATGGTTTTAAAGTAAAGGGAGACTAAAGATACGATGGATGGACTGTGTGAAAGATGATATGTCTAGAAAGGGGGTGACTATACTGAGATGACGATAGAGCAGTATGGAAGAAAAAGATATGTAGCGCCGACCACAAAATTGGTATACCCAACAGTCATGATGGCCTGTTGTTCTACACATTCACCCACATTGGTAATCAGTGTTGGGAAAACAAGACATGCTTATCAGATTATCTGTCCCACATTGTTAAGATATGACAAAGAGAAATTTACTTTACCATGTACGACACAAGATTTAGTTTCAAGTGAAGTTGTCAGAGGAAGATTACGGATCAGCTGTGTAAATTGTTTTTCAACATCAATATGTTTCGACACAGAAGACATTTTTTTTTCTATTACAAAAGAAAATTTTTAGTGACAACTTTCAAAGCAATATAATATATTATGTCCTCTTTGTCCATGTTATCCCTAAATGGTTTTTCAAATAACTATAATAGTATTCTTCATTCCACAGTTTTCGAGGCTGACTATTTATGCAGAATAGAATACAATAGAATATTTATTTATTTGCATTTAATCTTGGTATGTACAATTACAAGGGTCTTAATAATAGCAGTACCTAATAATTTCAGACGAAAACGCATAATATGGTAGCAGTGTTTGTGATAAATAAATAAATTTTGTCACCGTATCATATTTTTTGTAAATAAAAAGAACTTAGTGATTCCATCGCTTGCAATCATTTCTGAACCAGCCAGTATTTGATCCCGAAACAAATAACAACACAATAAAATTTTACTATTTTCCAGCAAACAATATTAAACGAACGTAATATAGGAAATATTAGACAACCAACACAGTGTCATCGATCAATGACACTGTGTCGCCATCACTATCTCTTGAAGATATAAGATCAGCGTCAGTTGACAACGAACGAACGCGAAACAACACAAGATCGAACTTAGATTCTTAATTTGAAAATAGTTAGTGAAAAAGTGCTCTTCGATCTAAAATAATTTGTGACAGAAAGTGTCTTTCGATCTAAAATGTTTTTGACTGTAAAAGAGATAGTGTTCGTGAGTTTCCTGGCAACTGTACTTTTGTTAGTGTTCATATACCTGCAGATATGTGACGTGATGATTGGGCGATACGTCTTCAGAGTCTTCAGTAAGTCCATCTTTAGAGTAATTTTGCTCAATATCCATAGCATGTATGACACCCAAGGGGTTTGCTGTACCGGAAGTAATATTTAGATACTGCGAATTTATAGGTTATATATGTATTCGTATGTCTTATTCGGCTGTCTTAGTACCTACTATCTCTTTATCTCAAAAGATATAGGTCGATAGAAATAATTTTAGATAAAAATATGTTTGCGACGTTTGAGGTTTTCTTGTTTAATTGGTTCTTCCTTCACCGCGTCTCAAGATAATCATTCGAACCGCAACATTGACGTTCCTTTGCATATTATATTTTCGAGTGTGTATACTCCTTTTCTTGAAAGTCATCAAGAATATTAAGATTATGCTAAATAGTAAGATACTGAGTTGTAATCAGTACAATAATAAACCAGTCAATGACCCCTCGCGGTCAATAATATCAATAACAAGTAACACAACAAAACATCACACGGGCGTGATTCGCCGGGTACAAGGATTACAGGTAATCCCCGAATGGTTACCAACATTTCACCAGTTATGTTTAAGTCCATGTAATAGGGGGCGAGCCTATTGCCATCAACCAGCCGCAGATCCAGACTCCGAGCTGCTGCTGAGAAATTCCTGATGGAAAAACCCAATAACACTTTGCTCGACCCAGGAACCGAACCCAAGGCAGTATCGCTTGCGTAGCGTTTGCTAGACCAACGAGGCAGTTACATTCGTATGACATGAGTAGGAGTTTCCTAAATCCTTTCCCCATCGTCACTACGATATCTGACTAATTACTTTCAGTTATCAATTTGAACTGATACATTATCTGCTGTTGATAATACTTCCAAAACTTTTAGTTGACGCGACGCGACCCGTTGTTGAAGACATGGAGTACACCGTGCTATTTCTACCTTTCCTTGTGCTGATCATTTTCTACTCTTTGACTTGTGTGGGTCTACATTGTTATCGGATGTTTGGTGAGTGATTTTTGTGTAGCATACGAAGCCAGCAATGTATTTTGTGTCATGATTGTTAGTCGCGTGTTTTAACCGACGAAAAAAGGACGTTCTCAAGTCGAAGGATAGTTTTTTTTTTTTATGTAGTTATGACCACGCATATCTTTTACAGAGTAGCCGAGTAATTTTGACAATTATTTTTTTATTGAATAGGAAAGAATTTACTCCAATCCTAATCCTAACTTCCTAACTAATATTATAAATCAGAAAGTAAGTTTGTGCTTTGAGTTTTGATATTTAAAAGAGAACAAGAGTCTACATTTGAAGACAATTAGCTTGCAGAGTAATCAAATAGAAGCGGCCGTGGAGCAGCTATTTATGTAAATAGCGCCCTTGCAGAAGTAGTTAACTAGTTTAATGTCAATAACCTACTTCTAAACGAAAAAAAAAATGCCGTACAAACTTTCAAGCCGTTGTTTTTCGAAATGAATGAACCGAGAACATTTTCGAAAAATTGTGTTACAGCCAAATTAGACCGATTTTAAAGTTTCCATAGAAACAGAGATTTCCAGTTATCTTTTTTTAAATAAGACATTTCGAAAATGTTCTCTGCTAACTTTTTAGACCTTTGTATCCTGCTTATGCGTATGAAGTTTCATTAAAATCGGTTCATTCATTTCGAAAAACAACGGCTTGAAAGTTTGTATGAAATGCCGTACGGCGTAAACGCTCTTTAAGTCTTTGAGATGAGACCGCGTATCGGTAAAAGTAGCGTCGGACACCCTCGACTATAGGAAAAGACGACCTTGAAAAGGCAGCTGGAACAGACTGGATGCGGAAGGCGAAGAACCGGGTGTTGTGGCGCAACTTGGCAGTGGCCTTGATCCAGGAATGGACCACTATAAAGCAGTTACTGTTCCTCTGCAGGGTGTAGAAAGACCCATCACATAGCCGTCATCTACGCATTCTGTAGGTACAGACGCCAGCTGCACATCAAGCTACTGCAATCTATCAAAAGATTTTCAACTTTGTCACCAAAGAATAAGGTTCAAAGTTGATTGGAATTTTTTTACAGTTTCGGGTAGCTTGATGTGCTGGCGTCGGTACATCATTAGAAGTAACATTGCACAAAAATAATTTCTGGGAAACGACATTTATTTTTGGTGTGATTTGCTGTTTGCGGTAGTGCGCAGTGTAACACACGCAAAACATTGAGCATAAGGGTGCATCCGACGGTACAGGGGTCGTGAGGGTATTTAAAGTTTTGTTACTTATAACATTAAATAAAACGTCAGTAAAAGTTGTAATTTTGCTTTTCAATTTCTCCGTGACCAAGAGGTTCCCAGGTAATGGTCCAGTAGGTACAAAAAAAATGAGTAGGTACAGAGGCCAGCACATCAAGTTACCCCAATCTGTCAAATTTTTTTGATAGATTTTCAACTTAAAACAAAGGAATAAGGTTCATATTCAATTGGGAAAATTTGACAGATTGGGGTAGGTTGATGTGCTGGCCTCTGTACAATGTTGGTCATTTGAAAAACCTACGTGAAGAAAGTCTCGTGCATGACCACTGATATCCTTTATATCTCTGTTTTCTTTATCTTTATGTTAATGTTTTGTTAGAAACAAAGTTAGGTACTGATTGGTAGGTACAGTGACTCATTTATTGTAAACTAGCTTCCGCCCGCGGCTTCGCCCGCGAGGTATGTTGATAAAAACTATCCTATGTCCTTCCCTGGGATGCTATTTATCTCTCTGCCAAATTTTATCGAAATCCGTTTAGTTAGTGGTTTAGGCGTGAAAAGGTAACTTACAGACAGACAGACAAAGTTACTTTCGAATTTATAATATTAGTATGGATTGTACAATGTACAAGAATTCGAACACAGGACCCATTTTAAATTAAATAAAAGTTGGAAGCAGGCGGGACCCATTTGAATTTGAAAATATAATAAAAATGTTATGGGTCCCGCCTGCTTCCAACTTTTATTTAATTTAAAATGGCTTGTTTTTAGCTTTTCAGTTTTTTTTTTAACTTAAGTTTTTTACCGTAGTCAGGTTTATTTGTTTTTTTTTACTTTTTTTTTATTTCCAGCTTTTTAGTTTAAAAATGTGAAAGATTTCGCTGACGATTTAGTTCTTGGTACGTGTTTTTTACGATTTGCCACTTCGAATTACTTTTAACCATATAGGTAAGTTGTATAGATTTTATAATCACCTTTTAAAACCCTATTAAAGTCCGACTCGCATTTGGCCGGTTTTTTTTTTTATTTTTATATACCTAGTGTACCGTGTAACGGCACTTCTAAAGCTGAAATCGATGAGCTCAGGGGGCCTAAAAAGGCCACTTTAGCAGAATTATAAAACAACTAGCTTCCGCCCGCGGCTTCGCCTGCAAGGTATGTCGATAAAAACTATGTCCTATGTCCTTCCCCGGGATGCAATCTATCTCTCTGCCAAATTTTATCGAAATCCGTTCAGTGGTTTAGGCGTGAAAAGGTAACATACAGACAGACAGACAGAGTAACTTTCGAATTTATAATATTAAGTATGGATTCATATCACGCAATTTCATCTGTATGACAGTTTTGTATGGAGATTCTTAAAATGCTATAGGCACACCTCTGCCTAACCCTTCAGGGTTAAACTGTCAAACAGATAAATTGCGTGATATGAACTGTTTTATGATTCTGCCAAAGAGGCCTTTTTAGGCCCCCAGAACGGTATAGCGAGCTCCTCTTCGCCGATGGTACGGTCCGCCGAAATAGTCGATGGTTGGTTCCACGAATAAATCTATCGCCGATAGAACTATTCGCCGAAAACACCGTTCATCGATGGTCGCTTCAGCTACAACACGATACCTACACGCGTTCCTGAGATAAAAGGTCTTGACAGACAGACAGACAGACAGGCGGACTACAAAGTGATCCTATAAGGGTTCCGTTTTTTCCTTTTGAGGTACGGAACCCTTGTAGGATCACTTTATTGTCCGTCTGTCCTGTCTTTCTATCAAGTCCCTAAAAACGTCCCTCTTTTGTATTCGGAAATCATACAGCATTATAATCAAAGATTAGGTCAGCGCCATCTATTGGCGAGTAGCATACTTATAACTGACTGCTTTTACTGCCATCTAGTGTTTAGTAGCAAAATCTTAATAATGCTCACAATTTCTGCTAGATGGGGCTGTAAGTGATATTTGCGTCATCGTCAACTAAGTTTAATTTACAAAATATGTTAAAAAATAAATATTGTTCTGATTTTTAGTCAACGTTTTGTTCAGAATCATTATTCATTTAGCTAGGAGAACCTTCAGCAACTAATAATTAATTACTTGCAATATCTGTTCACAAGGTAATTTTGCGTTTAAATTATTACCTATTCGCATAACTAGGTACTATAAGAGGGTGAGGCTCAGAGGGAGCTCACCATTAAATCAAACAGCGATAAGCTTTACTATGTATATTGTATAGAAGGGAGTTTACAACATCACGTTATTTCTAGCACTGCTTCTACTCAATACAAAAATATTCAAATAAAATCTTTGACGTCGGCTTGAATGTTCGATAGGAATATACTGTCAATTATAACCAGCCTGTGTTATTAAAGACAAAGCTACATAGATAACCTCTACATCAGCTACGCCCACACTGGAATAAAAGTATTGGCATAGCTTCAAAACCCTAACAAGACTTTTATTCACACCATTCGAACATCCAGGCCCTTCCTGCCTATCCCTATATGAAAAATTACCTAACGTAGGAATTAAATTTACATGATGAGATCCGTCTCTTGCAAGAGTAGGCTTAAGTCAGGACGAACAAACCGAGAATCTGTCATTTCGTTAAATGCCAGATAAGTTAGCATCTACAAGTGCCAATGTGCACCAACACAAACCAACGTCGTCATGCTTAAACCTCGTCGCGCACCACTAATTTCTGGAGTACGATCAAACTATCCCAGCCTATACACATTATAAACATTGAAGACGACGTTGGTTGGTGAACTGTAAATTATTTTCGAATAAATGTGTATTCATTTGTTTTTCCTTTCCACCGTCGATATAATTATTATTCTGCCTAACAATACACCCACAACGACCAAGGAACCCACGGAAACCACTCGTCTTGATTCTGGTGGAGCTTTTCCGGCGATTTCCCGTATTTAAAAATCACATTGGTTATTAGATACATACTTATCTAGTTCGTTAAGTGTATAAGTTGTTAGATACTACCTATAACTATCTTTTTAACCGACTTCAAAAAATGAGGAGGTTTAAATACGTTCGATTTTTTTTTGGATGTAAGTAGGACTTTCACCGATTTCTCTCGATATTAAAAAAAAAGTTAGTTTGAAATGGTATAGTCTCGAGGTGGTCCCATTGTTATCAAGTAGAAACCCTCAAATTTTATAGGCAAATCTATAGCGACTTAGGTATTTTTTATAGGAACTCGTGCATTTGCTCTCGGAAAGCACCATTTGGTGAAATGGAACTGATGATGAAGACCACAGATGGCCACCGGAACAACTCAATAATAAGTACTTTTATGGTTGCTAAGCAATTTTTGCTCGTCACAATGCGAATGGTGAAATGGAGTTGATGGTGAAATACCAGGAGAACTCCTCAACAATTAAAGTCCCTGCATCGGGAAAAGCAATATTTCACGTGTCTAGTATTTTTATGTAAAGAATCTATCTACAAAATTTCAAAACCGTATCATGAGAAATCACAAAGTTATAAGCTTGTTATGTTACCTGGTTGTCCGTTCAAAAACATGCTCACCACGCGGCGCGGCGCGGGGTGACCATGTTTTATGCTCCTCCAGCATCGTATGATTATTGATAATAGTTTGGCAGTAGGTACCTAACTGTACGGCGATTTTATTGTAATTACCTAGTGATTAAATATTTTTGGGACAAAATATAACATGGTGTAAAAATTATTGAAATCGATTCAGTTACTTATTCTGAAAAAACTATATTTAGGTTTCGCATATACTAAAAATAATGTTGTATTAATAATTATAAACAGACCAAAAAGCGAGAAATAATAACTAATAGCTAACTAATTAATAAAAATGACAAATTTAAATCCTAACTTAACTAAAACTATACAGAAACTAAAATATAGCGTCGAAAAATCCTTCCGAATCGCTGTCGACTGGTAATGTACCCAAGAGACTGGCAGCATTACCACGTTGTATGGATTACCATACAACGTGGTAATGCTGCCAGTCTCTAAGCAAGCATTAGCTTAGCCTTTAAAATAAAAAAAATAAAAACTGATTGCTTACTTACTCGAGTTGTCTTTGCTATAGCACTACTTTCTCTTTCTCACTGTGACAAAATGTATTTATTTTAATTTAACAGTTTATGTACACACATATAAACAGTCAAGAAGAAAGGTATAGTAACCTACCATACGAATTATTGACGTTCAAGGAATTGAGCTAAGTTTTAAACTATCACAAGAAGCGCGTCAATAACCGTCGAACCCACCACAATTAAATTTTTCTTAGTACCAACTATGTACCAACGTATAAAAAATATTCCGGGTAGGTATTTGTAACAAAAGTGCCGAGCGACGTAATTAACTTGATAACTACAATGGGGTTCAATCTAATTCACATTGCGCGTCACGCGATGAGTCACAAGACGCATCAGTGCTGGTCACGTTACCAGCTGGTTCTGTGACAC
Source organism: Gortyna flavago (assembly GCA_963669345.1). Taxonomy (NCBI): domain Eukaryota; kingdom Metazoa; phylum Arthropoda; class Insecta; order Lepidoptera; family Noctuidae; genus Gortyna; species Gortyna flavago. The sequence continues at coordinate 547,822 of OY770149.1, forward strand.
GCCACACTTGATTGTCGATGTTTGAAAAATAAAATGCCTCGCATCATTATCACGTGAGTTACAGGTTACAGCTGGAGTTCCTTCAATCGTAGCAAAGTAATAACAGCCGCACGGGTCGATCTTCAAGGTTAAGCAACGCCGAGGTCGGTGCTTGGATTGGTGATCATTCATTACATACCGAGATAGCTCCGTGCCTCCAGCTGTCATTCGTAGGTCTTTGACTAATCTTGCCAAGGGGTGTTACCTCTAGGAAAAGAGTTGGAATCCTCAAGGAAACCGTCAGTCTAGGGAGAACGGAAGGTAATGTCGGACTCCTCCCTACTAATCCACGGTTCCTTCTACTACCATGAGTTGGAGGCCAGGAGATACCTACTCGTACATTCACCGCACTCTCGACAGGTATCGGGTATTAGTGTTCTGTGCCGCCATGCCTATCGGGCGCCACCATCAAGTGTGGCAGAACTCATGACAGCATGTCCTACTTGAAGACATGCATGGAATACTGCGCACCATCTCTGTGGGCTTATAGGTAACTACCCTGGATCAGATACCCAGCCACTTGATTCTTAAGATAGTTGGTGATATTCTTGCGTTTAGAGTTCATGCTCGAGACTGTCAGCGGTGTTCAGTGGTACTTTTTCTGAAGCAGCATACTAATTCCGTAAAGTTGGAACCCGTTGCGAGAAATATTGTCGGGTTCTTGAAAACGACGAACGAAAGAGCTCGAAATAAATCGTGCTCCGATTGTTCCGACGACCATCAGGTAAAAAATTGCAAACAAAAACTTTAGAATTCAAAACCACTTACAGCTCAGTACCAATAGACTTTTAAGTCAACTCAACTCAAAGCATTTATTTCAATTAAACCATTTACAGCCACTTTTGAATTGTCAAGAAGTCGGTCATACATAACATTGCTTTCAAGACTATGTAGGAAGGGTCAGGAAACGGAAACTAACTATTTCGCCAGCACCAACCAAGCAACATTACTAGACCATGTAAGATATACTATTGACATATTCAGTGTTACGCAAACTGAGGCCCTGAAGTAAATACTTTCCAGAGATCGAGCTTTTATGAGATACTTTGAGCTGCTTATGACTGTACATTATCAATCATGTTCATTCAAATCACTAAGTAGAAATGGTGAAAATGACAGATCTTCATGACGGTCGTTAAAACGGTCTACTAGAAAATTGTAGCTTTACAGGGCTTACAACAACGCATATCAGTGTTGGGGCAAGATTCAGTTCGCATCTTGACTTTACTTTGCTAAGCGGAGTAAGCGTTTCATACACTTATAAACCTTATCTATATCTCATCTTATATATTTATCATATATCCATACTAATATTATAAATCCTAAAGTGTGTCTGTCTGTCTGTTACCTCTTCACGCTTAAACCGCTGAACCGATTTAGATGAAATGTTTTATAGAGGTAGTTTGAGTCCCGGGAAAGGACATAGGATAGTTTTTATCCAGATATTCCCACAGGATCGACACTTATGTGGGTGAAACCACGGGGCGCAGCTAGTTTATTTATATATACTTTATTGTACACCAGAAAATAAATAACAAATATATGGTTATTAATAAAAACATACAATGGTCGGCCTTGCGATCTCTTCCAGGCAACCTTGGAATGGACAGTAACCTATAGAGCCTAATGTTCACATTCTCACCGCAACCCTTACTTTAATTAGCATACCAAAGATAAATTGTAATCTATAAATTGTGGTCTTAGACTGTGTTGTTTTATCCACTGTGTCTTTAACCGTAACTCTTTAAGCCGTGTCGAAGGAATAGCGCAGGTCGTCTGGTCTCAAACACGACGGTACCTACAAACATTACTCAATACTACGCACTCTGTAGGTGTTTCGTAAGACATTCGATCCTACCTCTACTTACCTCTAGGTCACTGCAGACGTGAGCTAATACACGCTGGATTTATTTAATGATCCTTGACGATTCATCGTCCTGTAGAACACAACGATTTATTCCAACACACACACTACACACTAACACACACTCACACGCGCGCGCGCTCTCAATTAGAATAAGTATGAGTGCATCTGGCAATACATTGAGGACCTTTGTTAAATGGCTTCAGTTCTTAGATACAAGTAATAAAATCAGCTTTTACTATCCAACTGCAGGGCAAAGGCCTCTTCTCGTACAGAGAAGGCAGGAGCACCACGCTTGGTCAAGACGGGTTGGTGATTTCATGAAGATATATTAAAATGAGTCTGAAATCAAGAACCCGTCTTGAGCGAGCGAATCATCGTAGAAAACCATCGTGAGGAAACCTGGACTTGTTTCCTCGCAATAGTTTTCCTTCACCGATGTCAGTAATATCCAAGATAATAATCCAAGTAGATCTTTACTTAACATTGTACTGACCCCACCATAGACAAAGAGAACGATGACGGGCTTATAATTTACGTAGTAGATCTAATTTTATTAACAGACTAGCGACCCGCCCCTACTACGTACGAGTGCAATGTACTGTTGTAGCGACATGTCTCTTTCATGACTCGGCAATCATCGATGATCATCATCACCATATCACAGGAAAGACGTCCACTGCTGGACATAGGCCTCCAAGCACCTCCTCTTCGACCGGTTCTGTGCTTCTCGCATCCAGCGGATTCCTGCGGCCTTCACAAGGTCGTCGATCCACCTTGTGGAAGGCTTTCCAACGCTACGTGTGACATAAACCACTCAGAGAAAAGTCTCTAAATTATGGGAAAAACCATTGTGTAGTTTAGAAGTAGTTCAGAATAAATCGATTGTGTAGTTTAGAAGAAGTAAGCGGTCACATTGACAGACAAAATAAGCGACCTAAGTACCTATGTGTAAATCCATGTAATAGGGGGTAAGCCCTGGTCATGCATATAAAAATCAGCTAAAAATATGACCCACACAGAGTTCAACCTGACCTCTGAATCGAACCGCAAACCTTGAGCAAATGACTTAATAATCACCGATCCCTATCATTGTCTATCGTGACGTCACCACGCAACTAACCTCTTAGCCTCATTTACTTGATGTGACATCAGATAAATGATAGTGTCTTTGTTGTGACCAAATGTCAGTTTATGTTTTGACAACAACAACATTGCTAATGATAAGGATGGTCCAGAAAGATAGTATAAGTAGCATAACTGGAGGAAGAGGAGTGAGAAAATATAAGAAAACCTGATCCTCATGTCGTGGACTAAAAAGAGGGCGAGAGTGACATAGGGTGGACATCCATCACTCGATCGTTATACGGCAACTGGTAATTAGTGACGGATACTTAAACACATGACTGTACTCGTCATAACAAACAACTTTCTCAAAGAAACGATACTTTTAGGGTTCCGTACCTCAAAAGGAAAAAACGAAACCCTTATAAGATCACTTGTCCATCTGTCAAGAGCTCAAGACCCTTTTTATCAGGAACGAACTTGACATTCTTATCAGATACTCAGGGCTGCAATTCCTTGAAAAAGTGAAATTTCAAACTTCTAAGTCGATGCAATCAAAAGATACGGGCCTTTATGTTCCGTTTATGCCGCATATTTTGACACTCGCAAGGGAGTCAAAACCTATCTAGGTACTTCCCGTTGACCTAGAATCATTAAATTTGGTAAGAATCAATATCATGTCGCACAAGTAAAGGAAAACGGATGTTGGTAAGGAACGCTCGGTGCGCGAGTCCGACTCGCTCTTGTTTTGATGAGAACAATCATGTGTCTATGTATCGGTCACTAAATACCAGTCACCCTAATATAAATAATGAACTTGTGGCTAACAGAATCTTTGATCCAAACGTTAGAAAAATCTGGCTTTCCTATTAGAGAAATCTGGTTTGATTACGAAGTAACATGATCACTCTAACCAGGGCATGACTGCCGTACATTGAATATGCAACAATCTAAGTTTTAGCAGCTAGATGAGTTGGACATTACGTTCGATTGCCAAGAAAGTGAGCAGTGGTGGCCCAGTGTGAGCAGTGGTGACCAAGTGTTAATGACCGCGCCTTACACATTGTAGGTTCGAAGTCAGTCAACTGCTTCACTTTGTGTAAATTATTTCATCGCCACTGTTCTCAAAACGGTGAAGGAAAAAATCTTGAGGAAACCGGCATGTCCTAGAACCAAAAAATCGAAGACATGTGACATCTACCAACACACACTGGGCCCGCGTGGTGGATTACGGCCCACTCCCTCTCACAGAGAGGAGGCCCGTGTCCCAGCAGTGGGAATGTTATGACTGTCAAGAAAGTTATTTATTTTCAGAAAATATTCTTAACACCTAATCCGGATAGAAAGACCAGATAATGATGCAGAGACAACCGGTTTATTCTCTCACCATTCTTGTACCTTTTTGTACTAAGCACAATCAATTTAAATTACTCTCATAAACACGGAAAACATGATTAAAGTCGTCTTTCCGTAGTTTTGAACGAAGGTCGATACAACGAGATTGTCGAAATAAATAATGAAGAGAAATATATAAGTGATAGTGTTCATCTTAGGATACGTGCAATTTATTTTAGGAGCATAACGGTAGGTATCACCCATGCACCTTGGGATGTCTTTCGCTGAGGTGGAGACAAGAGGATCGGATAATGGAGAGGTATAAGAGACACATTGGTTGTAAACCACGTCGATCATGTCGTCTCCATTGATTGGTCGATACCTGCGCGTGACATCACAAATCCGCTCGTCTACGGTTCTGTGGAAATGCAAAAATAAAGCTATATAAACATAAAACTCTTTCCCTGATGAGCAGGTACCGAGTGATGAAAGGTGCAGCGGACAGGCCCCCACTAACTGCCGAACCCAATAACCTATTGACAGATCGCTACTGATGGAAAACCAGTACAAATTATAACTGCCAGTATAATTAATCAAACACATCGCTACTGATATAGAATATTGGGACGTTAAAACCAGAGATAGATAGGTTTTTCTTCTCCAGTATGCCAAAACTGGTGATAGATGAGTAATTGGGTTCGGCTGTAAGTAGGTGAACCGAGGACTTGGTCGTAGGGAACTGATGGCAATGAGAAGCCTAGGAGCGGTCGTTGTGGCGATGTTGAGTCCATAGATGATCAAATAACATCCCAACTGAATTTCGAACAAGGCGGCCAGTCTCAAAAGAGATAAGGCAAGTACGCACGAGATGATAGAGTGCACAAGTGTGTGCAGAAACACAGGTGCACCTAGTCTTCCCTCACTCTCATAGTCCGATGGAACAGCAATCTGACACGACTGGGGAGCATCAGGCGCAGGACCAAAGAGGATAATAACTATCTATAGCGCAGGACCGACGGCGCCAAGCGCGCACCAAGACACGGAGAAAGACGAGAAAGGATGATAACATAGTTAATTGCCATGTAGTTAAGTACCGTCACTTCTGGATGCTGATAGTGATACGTTTCCAATCACGAAATTCCGTCTCCATGTTTCTTATCTTATCGCTCGCAGCAATTCTATTGTATACAAGAAAGTAAGTAACTGGAACCACTCGAGATATTTATAGTTAATGGGATGGATATTGTGATTTAATTTTTGTGGCAGTTGAAATGAAAAAAAATGTACTTAAGTAGGTATGTTTTTTAAATATTTTGAATGTGCCTGTATATTCCTAAAACCATAAATACCTACATGTAAATGCTTTTTTTTAGTTGTATATACGATGAGAGTCATTGACCTAATTTTATAAACTCTTTCTAATGTAGTACCAGCAATGCAATAATAGGTACCAACTGACATAATAGGCTTACAGATCATTCAGTTAGATAACAATAATAGCATTTAATAATACAGCATAAGAAGCTACAGACATTATCTTTCTCCTTGCACCAATCGATAATGACGCCAATTATTAGATCAGAGAGATAATAATAATAAAATTGCAAACAACACAAAAATAATCTGTTATTCAATTAGGTCTGTTATTATTTAATAATAGGCGGTTTCTTGCGGCAAAGTCACGGCTGTTTTATCAATGGACGTAGATAGTGTGTGTGTGTATAGTAGATGCCACGGCTCTGCGGCCTTTCTGGTACTGTTTACTGTAGGAACGACGCGAAGCAAACGTGCGCGCTAACATAACATTCTACAGTACCTACGCTTTATTTTCTATTAAAATAACAAAAAAAGAAACTACTCTTTTTTTAAAACGTGTGGGTTGGAGGTTGATTTTTTCTTAAAAGTGAACTCAGTGACCGGAATTTTTTAAATTAATTGAAGATTTTTCGTGGAAAATGTGTTCGATTTTTAAATTGGACATTGAATTGAATAAATAAAATAAAATAAGCAGAACTTTTTTTTGGAAAATAAGTGTGTTCATTTTAACAAAATAACTTTTATTAGTTTTTGTGTGAATTAATTTACGCGAAGAAGACTTTATTTAAAATGGAGAACCAGCAAGCGGAACCTAAAGGGGAGGAGTTTCCCTCGTACGTGGCTGACAAGAGACTGATAGGTCTACTGCCTATGTTCATACTAGTTCTAATCATCGTCTTAAGGATATCATGGACGCTTTACAAAAGTTTTGGTGAGTTTAAATTTTAAACCGACTTCAATAAATTATAAACCTATATACATATTACCTACAAATTATATTATATATATATATTTAATTTAATTTTAATAAAAGGAGGAAGTTTTTTTTCGTTTGTTATCTCAGATTTATTAACCGACTCCATCATTTTATAAACCGACTTGAGTGTTTTTTTGAAAGGGTGTACGTAATATAGAGTGGGTCCCATATACATTTGGTCAAATCCTGATCAGTGTTGTGTTAGTTTCAATAATAGGTATGTATTTTTTCCACTTAAGTATGTTGATGGTGTTATAATTACTTCCTGTCACTGTTATTTACTTACGAATTTGTGTAGGTTAAGTACCACAGCTAAAAAGTGATAAATAAAAACTTTGAGTATTAATACAAAAATATATTAATAAAAAAACAAACGACTTCCAAAAAAACACTACTAAGTTAAAAATAACTTAATTTGGTTTTATATTTTCGTTTTTTACCACCAAGTTGCGAAATTAAAGTAACTTTTTAGTGTTTTTTTTTTGGAAGTCGGTTGTTTTTTATTTTTGTAATAAAGGTTTTTCCTTTAAAAAAATATCAAGAAACTACTTAATTCCATTTTTTTTAACGTATTTCAAATTTTTTTTTTTTTTTTTATTAAAACAATGTTTCAATAATTTATTAATTTAGAATAGTTTAAAATGAACTGTTTTTTGAAAGCAGGATAAAAGTTTAAGGTTGCGCAATCGAATATTTGCTATTTCATAAAAAGTTAGGATCGTAAGATTCACCTTAAACAAACTAAAAGTAACAAAATACAACACTATAAACTTTAAATCATTACTTCACATCGAATACAATTCGAAGATAATAATTATACCTAAAATAATTATAATCATTTTGGTTTATGTCCCGATTTTACTAACCTCAATAGGTACTAAATCTATGTTATCAACGGATTAAGGATTTTATAAGCAAACAATTTTCAGCAAAAGCTTCCAAATGGTAGCATAATTAGGCAACACTTAAACTACGAAAATCACCCTAAATTAAAGAACTGTCGCTGTCAAATTGTTGCTGGCAGTGATGTGCGATTAACTGTACGTACCAAAGAGCAAAAATTTAGTTGCTTAATGGTTGCTTACATTAAGTATAGGTAATTTCCTTGTCATTCGCTTACGCTAAACAAAATTGGAAGACTGACATTTCAAATATTTTTAATAAAGACTTAGGTAGGGGTAACGGATTCTTTTCTATATCACACTAGGCTCCGGATTTAATACTTTACATACAAATGCGCCATTTTCGAAGACTTTTAACTATGAAGGAAGAAAGTTTGTAAGATATTCATGTCCTTATGATCTAATAAGTCATGCCTTCCCTGAATAGTTCTGCAGTAATATAAATTATTACTGGCTGACATTTGCACAGCTTGTACACAGGGTCAAACAACTGTGCAGACGTAATGGGTATTGATATCTTACCTCGACAAAACACTTTTTTTGTTTTATCTTGTTTAGATATCGATACCCATCTTGCCTGTAAAGTTTACACAAAGAAAACTGATATTTAAACGGATATTTCTAGACTACACTACATGTGGTTGCTGACCCCAAGACAAGAATCATCAAATTAATTATTTGTTTGTTTGATCACGTCTGCGGAGTTTCGCTAGCTAATTTAATTAGACCCCGTATTGTTTTGATCAACCATAATGATTGTATTTAGCTTGTATCTACCCACCGCCTGGCGTCTCTCTCTTTTTGCTCTATCCACATTCCTGAGTGCTGTAGGTATGTATCGACTGCATTCAATACAACCAGCTCTTTCGAAAAACCCGTTTATAGACAGTACCAGTGCCTACACTATTATAATTATTGTGTTCAACCTCTTGACCCCTCGATAGCTAAGCAGTCGCTTTTACTAGTTATTTGTTATATTAATATAATACACAATTATTTAGTTTTACTGTGTCCAGAAGATTGGCAGCATTGCCACGTTGAATAGAAATGATAATCAAAGCCAAAGAACGACCCAGCCCTGTGGTCACGTGAAGTGTCGAACTGCCGCCATGCCGGCGAGCGCACTCGGGCCCCATGACCCAAACGGCTCAAAACTGTAGTCACCCATTTGGTTTGATCAAGACAGACGGTTTGCAAACAATTTTATTGCTGAGCATAATAAGGTTCAAAGTTTGACAGTTTCGGGTAGCTTGTCGTGCTGGCGTCTGTTCATAATCCAGAGTATTCTATTTTACTACCGTCTGCCGGCAACTTCGTCTGCATGATATTTATCGTCCCAATGTCGCGTCGCATCACTTAGTAGGTACTTCGTTTACGCTTAGCGTTCTTCCTGACTTTTTTTCTCTTTGCTCGGCTCCTTAGGGTCCTAGCGTGATGTAACATAGCCTAAAGCCTTCCACAAGAACTGGGCTATCTAATGCAAACATTTTTTTTTTGGATTGGACTTGGGGATTACCCCCTACATACAAACTTACAAACAAACAAATTTTACCTCTTTACATTAATACTAATATAGATAAATGCTACAATTATTGCAAACTCCAAATTAATCTATACATATGTATAAAGAATAACGTGTATCAGGGTTTTTCGAAAATCTAATCGTAGCTACAAAGGGGGAAAGGCGTACTTAGTTAATTTTACAGGGGAGGATTTTACTGCTTGACTTGAGTAACTCGAAAATTGGTATAATATATCATCTTTACGTCAAGAGAAACATCCCAGACGATTTTTCAAAATTCCGCCCAAATTAAATTGTGAAAGGGATACAGTTTATATCAAAATTTTTATTCATTTGGTTAATAAACTTGAAACTTGGCAATATTTGGCTCAGTGACAAAGTTAATAGGTTAGAAAAATATGTAAGTAACCCGCTGTCGAATTAACTTGAAACTCTGTAAGTAATACTAAAACAAAAAATATAAAAGTATGTCTTTGAGTCAAGTTATAAACACTTCCCAAACGATTTTTCAAAATTCCACCTCTGTGGTGTTGAAATGCGGGGTACAGTTTATTTGAAAAATCTGATTCCTTTGATCTATAGGTACTTAAACTTAAAATTTTCCGGAATAAATAAATGATAAAGATCATACGCCTACATTTACGAAGTTTTTAGAGGAAAGTACAAAACACACGCGGACGAAGTCGCGGGTAAAGTGCTAGTGATTACATGTTTTAATAATTAATTTGCCGTTCGTGAATACTACGTCCTCGACCTTTTTGTATTTATTTGTGACTTAATTTTGCCATATAAAAAGATTCCGGTATTTTTTCTTCTTCTCAATTAGGTAAGTAATTTAGACAAGGCCTCAAGCCGTATAATTTAGATTCATAAGATAATGGTACAGCTGCTGTCCTTGGTATTAACGGAATAGAGTCCATCAATAAGTTCAGTGGCTCGGCGAGGCCTCGATTTTTATTGCGTCATGTTGTCACTGTCGTCTGCTTAGCTGACAGATTAGTAGAATATGGTATGTTGTTAAACGTGGCATAAAATGTTGCTTTGTTGTTCATTGTTAAATAAAAATCGTATAGTGCAGCCACTATGATATTCTGTGCAATGGAACAATCAAGTATTAATTATAAATAAATAAATAATATTTATTGTTATAATAATAATAATATATAAATAATAAATAGTGTTTACGATTCCTTTCTACATTAATAGACGGATTAACAAAAAAAAAAAATTTGACGCCAAGGAAGCATTTTGCTTATGAACTCGACACTAGGTCGAGCCTGTCTCGTGGAGTCCACGGGTGGTATTACCACACAGTGAACATGTGGTGAAGTAAACAGCTGGTGATTAAAATGTGGTCCCTAGTTACGCGCTCTTCAATTTTAACTTTAAACCCGGCAACCTACAACATTTATCAAGTTTTTGTTTTATAATGTTTGTAATAGTCCGAATTAGGTTTTTATAGAAAGAAATAAAATTTTCCAGATTCTTTTTCAAATTCAGGAAAAGCTGAAAGTCTCTATGGGTTTTTTTTTATTTGGACAGGAAAACATCTGTCGGGTCAAATAATAGTAAATAAAACACACACACACATGTTTTTAAAATAAATGTTCCTCCATATTGGTGCCCAAGATACAGGCTTGCCTAGGTTGGGGCCAATGTAAAATCTCTGTAATGTTTTGAGCAATAAAGTTTTTTTTTTTTATATTTTTAAAAATTAAAAGGGATGTGAATGGTGGCACGATTCTATTAAATTTGATATCAGTTTCGAATGTTCCCACTGCTGGGACCCAGCCAACATTACCTGTTCAAACTAAATACATTTCCTTCTAGAAGTCATAGTAAAGTCTATTCATAGACAAATCTAATTTATGCCCTGCAGTATAGACATAGCAGCTTATACCTAATTAGAAATTCACTACGTTTGGTAGTAGGTAACATAGGTAAATAGTTCACTACGTTTGGTAGTAGGTAACATAGGTAAATAGTTCACTACGTTTGGTAGTAGGTAACATAGGTAAATAGTTCACTACGTTTGGTAGTAGGTAACATAGGTAAATAGTTCACTACGTTTGGTAGTAGGTAACATAGGTAAATAGTTCACTACGTTTGGTAGTAGGTAACATAGGTAAATAGTTCACTACGTTTGGTAGTAGGTAACATAGGTAAATAGTTCACTACGTTTGGTAGTAGGTAACATAGGTAAATAGTTCACTACGTTTGGTAGTAGGTAACATAGGTAAATAGTTCACTACGTTTGGTAGTAGGTAACATAGGTAAATAGTTCACTACGTTTGGTAGTAGGTAACATAGGTAAATAGTTCACTACGTTTGGTAGTAGGTAACATAGGTAAATAGTTCACTACGTTTGGTAGTAGGTAACATAGGTAAATAGTTCACTACGTTTGGTAGTAGGTAACATAGGTAAATAGTTCACTACGTTTGGTAGTAGGTAACATAGGTAAATAGTTCACTACGTTTGGTAGTAGGTAACATAGGTAAATAGTTCACTACGTTTGGTAGTAGGTAACATAGGTAAATAGTTCAAACCTGTATTATTGGTTTCTTCAGATGGACTAGTTTTGAACAACTTTGCAACCGTATTATAAATTTTGTATATTATTATAAATATTACAAGAGTCAAAATCAATCTGCCTAGCTTTTTCCCAACTACCGGTCGGCTGCCAGTATAAAGCAGTAATTCAACTACCTATCTGACCTGACTGCCCCGTTGGTCTCGTGGTCGCAAGCGCGACTCTTGAGCGTGGAGTCCTGGGTTCAATTGCCTGGTCGGGCAAAGTGTTATTGGGTTGTTCCATTAGGAATTTCTCAGTAGTAGCCCGGAGTTTGGAAGTTGGCGGTGTGATACCTCCGCGGCTCGGAAAGCACGTTAAGCCGATGGTCCTGCGCCTGATCTCTCTCCGGTCGTGTTGCCATGGTTTGCCGTCGCATCAGACAATGATAGTGAGGGCAGAGAGAGTACACAGATCTGTGTCTGCGCCCACACTTGTGCATTATAATATCTCTCCCCCCGGAGGCTGCTCTCCGCTGAGATTGGTCGCCAAGGCAATTCAGCCTGGAGAATTTTATCTCATCCCCAAAACCCAGTTACTGGGTAACACGATAAACCTTAGCAAGACTGGTTGGCAGACTTTCGGGATTCTGACTACCCGCAACAACTGTCAAAGATCCACGAATGACAGCCGGGACCAACGGAACGTGTTTCCGAAGCGCAGAGGGCCTTCGATCGACCGGTGGGGCTATTATTATTCAGCCACGAGCCCCTCACAAATAACTTAAAAGACTTAATACATAAGTAAGAGTAGTAGCAAAACAAACAATATACATATTTATGATAGTGTATTAAATCTGATAACATTATAATAGTGAAGTAGTTGGAAACACTAGTAGGTTATTGTCAGATAGTGCTAGATACATGTTTTAATAGAAAGAGCTCATGGCAATAATTGTTTTATTACATAGCTATGCCCCATTACACCTCGGCAATGTTTATGAGGCTGTCTGGCTGTCTGTCGTCTAGCACGATGTAGAATAGAACATTAAAATCAAATACAGGAACAATAATTATTAATCAATTCGCAATCTGTAACCATGCATTCAGCATAGTGATTCTAGACATCCTAACGTAAAGATGGTTCGTCGATAACCAAAAAAAAATTCTGCTGTTTCATAAAAAAGTGCATACATTTTGTCCGCGTACCTAGGTATTCTAGGTACGCGGACAAAATGTATGGAATAACATTTTTTTTTTTTTCATTTTTGTCACTTCTACGCCAGGGGTCTAGAATCAGCAGCGTTACCGTTACCCCGGAACATAAAGGGCTAAGGAAGGAACACGGATGGGTTTTAGTCAGTAAGAGTCTGACACTCCCTTCCGCTCCAACCAGAGCGGGAGGGGTCATTGGGTGATTTCCCATCCTTAAGGGGTCTAGTATCATACGCTGGATTTATGGCTACAGTTTACGCACTGGTTAATTTTTTCTTCCGCGGTTATTGAATGAATGAGCGGAATTAAGATGAAGTGAATACTTATTTGATTTTGAGATCGAAGCAGTATATTTTCAGTCATGGAAACTTCGATGGCTGGCAGGAAAATAGTGCGTAAATCCCACGTATTGGCCCATTTACTTAGCGCATCCGTGAGTGTAAAATTTAATTTTTTTTCTGTTCTTTGTTTTTGTGTCAATATTGTGTGCAATCTTTCCTTAATTTTCTGTCTGTCTTTTCTTTCTTTCTTTCTTTGTTTGATTGTTTAAGCAGTCCAAATTATGATCAAGATCAAGGTCCAATACAATTGTCGGTCTGATAATGAATAATTTACTTATGAGTAAAATCAAAATTTGTGTCTTTGCGAAAACGAAAAATTGCTTTCATCCGCACTCCGTCATCTACTCCGTCATCTACTCCGTCATCTACTCCGTCATCTACTCCGTCATCTACTATTTTTCGTCTGACTAATACATATTATATTCTTCGTACAACAAACATACGTGTCAACTTGTCAAACTGAGGGCTGATTTTTCAATCATCTGATAACTATACCTATTTGAGGAATAATTTTTAAATTTTACAGTTATTTCATTCAAAAACTGTCAAACGTCAATTTTATTGTGGAGAAATCACGACGGAAAAATAAGAATTTCCACATGATTCACTACATTGTCACGTGTGCCTGTCAGTCTGTCTAGACGAAATCTTGTGGTTTGGGGTGATTGAACATCGATCGTTTAGTATAATTTTGCATGTAATACCTACTTATCTTAGTCTATCGATTACAAAATGTAGACATAAATATTTATATACGTGAAGTCTTGATTAATTATCAAATTCGTAAGGTTGTTATGACAAGCTCAGACCAAATAAAAAACCAAGACAGAGGGCCGTCAACTCAACAGTAAAGTGAAGCCGGTTTCGTAAACATTGTGTGCACTTAGTGAGGTGTAGTTTGATTATAAATGGTTGTAAATGTGTGCGTGTGAGTGTGTATGCACAGAGCGGAGGTGTAGTTTTGGCATGCTTCACTGTATCGTTCTCAGCGCTCTGTCTTGGTTTTTTATATGGTCTGCGATGACAAGATGATGGATTAGTAAATCGTGCATAACCTATGCCTTATAAGAGTCTGTAAAATCTTGTGCCAGACGTTTAGCCGTTGGTCCCAGCTGTCAGTCGAAGATCTTTGACAGTCCTTATGGGTAGAAGCCCACAATTCTGAAAACCAATTACCAAGAGGTATCGTGTTACTCAGTAACTAGGTGGCGGAGGCCACTTAACATCAGCCAAAATAGTTTGGAAAAGGCAGATGATGAACTCTTCACTATACTTGTCTAGAAGAAGGACCAACTTCAGAATAGACGGATATGACAATAAAGAGTTAAAATCATTCATATTCATAATGAGTGTTTCAAATATTCAAATAAACATATATATTGAAGTTACCTTCACCAATATTCTTCACAGTTTAAATTACCAATATATTATTATTCTAAGGTTCGTCAGGCCCTGACCGCATTGCCATGTCTATTGGAAGTCTTCACAGATGACAAGACAAACAAATATATATGTTTTAACAAGCTTACCTTTTAATAATACAAAAACATTTTAAATCTTTTAATATGTCAATGCTTAAATAAAACAAAGTCGGGTTAGTTACACCATTTTAAATAACTCAACAACGGCTGGACAGATTTCTATAATCTTTGAATTGTTGGATTTATCTCCACCCATATTAGCAGAATAACTGTTAAAACAAGGGAAGAGTTCACGAAAAAAAAAAATTAAGATAAGTCATTAATTTTCTCATACATTTTGTATTGATTCTGAGATGGTACGAAGTCCGCGGGGTCAGCTAGTATACAAAATATATTAGCGGTGACCGCATCTTTGCCCGTGAAAAACTTTCCATACATATAAGTCCCGCTTTCTTCCCATGGGGGTAGGCAGAGCATACGTAGCGCCACCTGCTACGATCCTTGTGAGTACTACGTACCCGACCTTTTGAAAAGACATCACTAGTAAGGTCACTCACTATAAAGCATTACACTTGTTAGTGAGTTACACAATTACCCCACTGGTGTAACTAACTTCAAAATAATAGTAAAAGGGTGTGTTAAGCTATGTGTAAGATTCAACAAACGTCTGAACTGGTCCCACCAGTTTCACCCGGCGCGACGGAAATAGATTCGAATTCCCTCACACACAATGGTTCCAGTTTTTGGTGTTTCTTTTTAGATAGAACTAACAACTATTAAGTTATAAATTTATATTCAGCTAAAGGTTAATTGCATGTATTTAATCTATCTTCAATAATTACCATTTTACTTTCCTGAAAATGTTATTGAACACTCTTAATAATATTAGGATTGCACCTCTTTTTGTGACCCCCAAATAATTCATAATCTGCTTTCCTTAAAATATTACTAACAGTCTATTATATTGATTGCGCCTCTTTTTGTGAACCTCAAATAATTCCTATTTTAGGGTGCTAAAAATAGTAAATGACCAACTTGCAGATAGAAGTCTACGAGGTCGGCGAGCAATTGAGGGAAAAGGACAGAAAGTTAAAAGAGGCTACATTCATTTAAAAAAGCGTAAAGGACATTTTTTTTATATTAATTAAGCCTCGAAGACCTTCACACAGTGAAGCCTGTAAACTGTAAGCCACAAAGAAATTTAATACTAATTAGTATAATAGGTAACGAATATAGATTGATGTCTGTCCAACTCTTCCAATTAGGTTAAATACACTTGTACTAGGAGTGGCGCAGCTCCACAGAGTATACTAAGTATAGTCAAACCAGCTATTTCGTATACAGGCAAAAATATTTGTCCATCCAACTAAAATATTGAGGTTGGCTTCCAGTCTTATTGCATGCAGCTCAGCGACTGCTTATCTGACCTCCTCAATCCAGTTACTGGGTAACATGATACCCTATGGTAAGACTGGTTGTCAGACTTTTGGGCTTCCGACTACCCGCAACGACTGTCAAAGATCCACGAATGACATACTCGTACGTTCCGAGGCACGGACTCATCTTTCTACTATACTGCCAATATTCATATTTATTGTTATACCGATATTCCCACGGAATCGACACTTATGCGGGTGAAACCGCGAGGCGCTGCTAGTTGTTTATAAAGTACTAGCGCCGCTTACACTTGCTTCGTTTAGTTAGAAGAACAAAGCGGTCTCACAGACAGACACGAAAAGCGATTATGGTTTATAATAAATGTATAGATTTGCAAGCCTGTATACCACATGGCGGGTTTGACTGTACTTAATACATTGGCGTAGGTCTCTCGTGGGCAGAGCATCGTACCCTTAAGGTAGGCGTACCCAAGGATGACGACATTCTCATACATTAGTTATGCAATTAATAGCTCATTAAAAAAAAAATCGTTAGCCTAGACACCCCTTTGATCTGTTCTGTGATCTAGACTGTCCCACTGCAGAGCATAAACCTCCCCTAAATCCTTTCAGGCATCCTTTTCCAATGCCACTTCGATCCAACCCAGCTCAATAATTATGTTAAAATATTAGTTCTGCTCTCAAAACGGTGAAGGAAAACATCGTGACGAAACCGGCATGTCTTAGAACCAACAATTCGAAGACTTGTGACATCTACCAATACCAACCCGCACTGGGCCTGCGTGGTGGATTACAGCCCACTCCCTGTCACTGAGAGGAGGCCTGTGTCCCAGCAGTGGGAACGTTACAGGCTGATTATTTTACGAGTATGTTATGTATATGAGTCAGCTTATACATAGTTGCACGTTATTAAAGTGCACACGCACACGCACGTTAAGCCGTTGGTCCCGGCTGTCATTCGTGGATCTTTTACAGTCTTTACGGGTCGTCACCAGCCGAAAGTCTAACAACCAGTCTCACAAAGGGATATCATATTACCCAGTAACTGGGTTGTGGAGGTCAGATAGGCAGCACTAAAATACTGGTATTTAGCTGCATCTGGTTAGACTGGAAGCCGTCCCTAACATAGTTGGGAAAAGGCTCGGCAGACGTTGATGATGATTAGTTAGCTTGTAAGTAGTTGTGAAAGTGTACAAAAAGATGTGCTTATATATACAGGGTCAAATTAAAATAGTTAACGAAATTCTGCAGACGTGTTGGGTACGAGTATAATAAAACGATTTGATGTTTTTTTATTTTAAGGCCGACAACTAGGTACTGATGGTTTTGTTAATTAAATCGCTATCCTCTATTTCTATCCACTTTAGTGTAATGAAAAGTTACAATATTATCAACATACACACACACACACTCACACACACGTCACACTTTCACACGCTGTATTCTTAGCTATGTATAGATATTAAATTGTAAATCCTTAATTGGCTGTAGGATTAGTTAAAATAGTTTAGGTTAAAATTGTAAAGAGCTGTGGATTTTGTAATAAATAAATAAATAAATAAATAAATAAATAAATAAACATTCTCTTATCCCAATTTAATTGGGGTCGGTGCAACATGTCTTTTTCTTCCATATTTTTCTACGCGGTTGCGGTTTCACCCGCATAAGTGACCATCTCGTGGGAATATCGGGATAAAAAGTAGCCTATATATTAATCCAGAGTGTCAGGTACCTCCGTACAAAATTTTATTAAAATTGGTCCAGCCGTTTGAGCGCGAAGAAGTAACAAACATATAAACACACACACACTCACAAACTTTCGCCTTTATAATATTAGTGTGATGTCATCTCTCACACAGTTCATCATAAGTAGGTACGTAACTTTGGTTTTCATACATACTTCAAACTTGGGGAAACGCACGACGTTATAGGTAAGTATATCTAAAAGTTCCTATATCTAGAACATAAATAGTGTTAATATTTCATGTTAAATGTTTATTTATAGAATGCATTTATTATTTACTAGCTGCGCCCCGCGGTTTCACCCGCATAAGTTTCGATCCCGTGGGAATATCGGGATAAAAAGTCTAATCCTATGTGTCAATCCGGGTTATAAACTATCTGTGTGCCAAATTTCATCCAAATCCGTTCATAAGTTTTTGCGTGAAAGAGTAACAAACATCCATCCATCCATCCATCCTCACAAACTTTCGCATTTATAATATTATAGTAGGATTTACTTTATTATACTATATTCATTATTGACCTTCAGTAGTGTAGATGACGCTGTTTATAGTTCGTGACATTCAAAACCGTGATTTTTGTATTCCTGTCTTACTAGTCAATGTTTGATGAGTTCAGACGCACAAAAAGATTCTATTCAAAAATTTTACTAGTCATTGAAACAATAATTTGCATACAGTCCATTCAGTTATTTTACCTCTGACAGCAGCAACCTAACAGCAACCTTATTGTAACGAGAGTAAAGATCACAATGATTTTGACAGACTTGTCAGTGGCAGCAATCTAACAGCAACCTTATTAGAATGAGAATAAAGATCACTGTGATTTGGACAGTGATGCAAAATCAGAGATAAAAATAACTATCGCCTATCGTACAGCATTTTGTTTAAAATTTACGCAACAAGCACACTTCATCAGCATCATCATCATTTCAGCCGAAAGACGTCCATTGGTGGACGTATTCCTCCCCCAAGCACCGCTACTTCGGCCGGTTCCGTGCTTCTCGCATCCGGCGGATTCCTGCGGCCTTCACAAGGTCATCGATTCACCTTGTCAGAAGTCTTCCAACGCTTTGTCTTTCGGTACTCGGTTGCCACTCCAGAACCTGCAGCACATTAAGTATCACCCATAGAAGTGAATAAAGTCTATAAACTAAAGCGCTGTCCACACATTTCCGGGTCAGGGCTATCCGAGTTCCGAGTTGTTCGTTTCAGTGTTCCCATCAGGGACGAGCCATCCGTCACCCGTGTATCGATGAAATGAAATCGGTATCAGTGTCATTGGTATTAGTGTAGTCCGTTTCAGTACGCACACAATCCGATATCCTTGTTTAACACAGAAGAATTGGCAATGATTGCAATAGCGCTAGATGAAGAAGAACTGTTGCACTTGCTCTTGCAGAAAACATCGTCGATGGAGATAAAAATCGGATAGCACTGTCAGTGCGTCTGTGCGTGCTCCGGGACACTGACGATCCGGATCCTCCTGATACGGAGACGTGTGAACAAGTTATTACAAATCGTATGTAACCGATTTTTCTCCGTCCTTGCCAAGTTCCGTCAGAGAAATGTGTGGACAGCGCTTAAATCAATATTATGTGCGATCCGTGTTTTTCCAATTCTTTCGTTACTTTTACTTGGCATGTTCGAGCTAGGCCTGCAGAAGCCTTAAAGAAATCGAGACTGTTATTTAATATTCCAGTCTCATAGGTACCTATTGTTATGGTACAGTAGGCCGCAAGTCAGTCTAACAAGTTGACCTTGAGCTGGCCTAGCTTAGAATCCATTCTAAATAAAATAAAAGAATAGAATAAAATTTATAGTTTCAATAGAGTAAAAGGCCAGCTAACAACGGTTTTGTTACCTTGATTCAATCCAGCCTGTCCCTTGCTGCCCTCCCCAGCGACGCCGTAAGAGCCCTCGGGCCGTATCCCACAGGCTACAGGGGTGCCTTTATTAGCGTGTAGTCGCTTAGTTTATAAGTTTCCTGCCCTGGTGAAGGTCGCAGGAATCCACAGGATGCGAGAAGCACAGAGCCGGTCAAAGTAGTGGTGCTTGTCCAGCAAGCTTATGTCCAGCAGAGGATGTATTTCGGCTGAAATGATGGTGATGATGATGCCCTGCCTGGAAGCCTTAATTTTTAAGGTATTCATAGGAAAGTCCAGCTAAGCAGCCGACAACCTCAACAAAAAAAAAACGCTTTCCACTGGCGTGCGGCCTACCTTACGTAACCTCGTGAGCTGTCGGTTGAGGCTCGAGGCCTTCATACTAAGTACTCTCAGTACTTAGCACATTTGTATGGGTTCAAGCAAGCGTGAGTTGGCGGGAGGTCACTGCTCCACATTTTAGGTTCACTCTGAATATAATGAAGAATAGACTTATAAAAAAGATGGACTCCGCGCCACGCATATCGAAAGTGAAACACCGCACCGATCTATGTGTGCGTGATTGACGATTGACGCTGTCGTATCACGTAATGGCTGCCGGTCGGCATACTATGATGTAAATGTGAGCCTGAGGCGTGTTTGTACAAGTAAAACATTTGATTCTTCAATTCTTCCCCGTCAACCGTCACGCTACCATTCAGTACCTTCTTTCATGTCATTCCTAACACAATCCCATTCATCTTTTCTTTGACCTCTCCTTCTGCCAACATTTACATTCATCACTATTTTAGCCACATCCTCCCATAAAAACTACCTATTGACGTTGGCAAAATGCTCACAACAAAACTAATATGGCTGCCATTCCAATATTCAATTCCAATTAAAAACAATGATGTCATGCATGTTATGCATTAATGTATGTATTTTATACAAATCAATGATGTTATGATATTTTTATTCAGCGTGTAGAACTTGAGCGTGCTTCGGCGTGTGTTTTTGAGTTTTTATTTTGAATTTTAACGATATACTATATAAATAAAATCCTGTCCCAACAACACCCGATCATTTGACCGATATGTAAACTTTATTACAATCGTATTAGTACTCACGTTTCTTTCGCATTTTTTAAGTTTTTGTTCGAATTTTAATCTATTTTTATTAAAAAAAAAGTCCTAATCATGTAATACATGGCATTTATGTCATACAATGTGTAACGTTCTTTAAATTCAGACTACTCAAAACAGTCTTCATTTCAATCTTGTTGACTGACTGATTAGTGATTAGGTCTTTTCTGCGCCACGACATGAAATATTAATAATATACCACAGAAGGTAGGAGCACAGAGCATGTTGTAACCTTTTGGTAGGAGTGCGTGTATGAGTCAGTCAAAATATGTCCAAGAATTTGACCAAAATATTTTGCAATTTTTTTTAATTTTTGCAAATTTTTTTTACTAATTCGAGGATTTTATATGTTTATATTCTTAGTTTGTTCAGTATAACCTACATGAACATAGAATTATGAGTGGCCAGGAATAATGAAATCTTTGATTTGATTGTTCCTGGCCACTCATTTGTCTGTGCTCTAAACTCTTTTTTTTTCTTTTTGTTCAATTGTGTTTCCTTTTCTATGAGTTACTAGTAATGATTAGTTATTTTTACATTTTCAACACCAATTTTATTTCCCACATAGTTCAAATATTCTTTCCTACAAGCGGCTTAGTTTACAGCTCTGTGGTCGCAGGTCGTGCAACCGTCACCTAGATATTGTTTTACCCAATAATTACTTACAACCGTGACATAATGTAGGTTAAAGTGTAGGCACTTAGTACATACATATAGCACCATATAGTTCGACGAAGGCGATATTGAATTCCATTGAAAAAAGAGGGCTAGGCATGAACATGATCTATTAATAGTTGTGAATTTTATACTAAACAAGGAATGATAAAGATATAAGGCAACGATGAGGCAACGTTTAAAAAAAGATATTGTAGTGACAAAATTTTTAAAGAGTATTTATTTTTGGTTATGTTGAGAGGCGACTAACAAAAGTTAAAATTACGGTAACGTATTACAAGACAGATGTAAGTGGAAACGCCGGAAGGGTACGCCTTAGCAGGACATAGTGACCTTACTGGTGATGTTCTTCAGAAAGGTCAGGTGCGTAGAACTCGCAACAAGAGCGCGTGTATGACCTGGGGGTCTACCCCCTAAGCACGAGATCTGTATTTACAAACATAAGATTAGTTCGGGCCCGAGCTATGAATGAATGAACAACACGATTTGTCCCTAATCCCGATGTGCTTGGCCAGTCCGAAATTTTTATATGTCACTTTTTTTGTCGGATCGACTAGGTACTTCCGGACGGGCCCGTATCTTCGATGACGGACTAGTAGACCACCAGATATTTAAACGTAAATGATGCAAAATAAGTATTTGTATGGATCGTAGGAGTGGCGTTCTGTAGTTCAATGTTGCCGGTAACTGTTTAATTAGATGGATGAAAAGCTTTTTTGGTCCTCTGGTACCTACTGAACTACGAGTATGAAGATATCGGAAGAACCAATTAAGTACGCTTTCTGTGACAATTAAATAAGAAGCTTGTGGCTAAGTAATGACAGCCGCACGGGTAGATCGATCAGGTTAAGCTAGGCTTGCCACGGTTGGTTGAGGATGGGTGACCATCTTTACATACCAAGACCCCTCAGTGCCTCGGAAAGCATGTTAAGCCGTTGGTCGCGGCTGTCATAATTATGTGGATCTTTGACAACCGTTACGGGTCCTGAGAAGCCCAAAAGTCTGATAACCAGTCTTCCCAAGGAGTATCGTGTTACCCAGCAACTGTTTTGAATAAGTGGCGGTTTTATAAATAGTTACTGCACTACAAAACCTCATTAATTTTCTTATTTCATTCATAGGTAAGTACAAAGAGAATTATAGTCTTCGAGTAGGTAGGTACTTGTAGTAATGAATAATTGAATAATTCATGACTGTTCTTAGAACATCTATTTAGATCGTTACTACTGTCTTTGACATCATCATTATTTACAATAAAAAGACATGAACTCTATGACATAAACTTTAAATAATTTGTGTAGTTTTCTATTGTTTTTTCGTCCTGAGACAACACTCCGACAAAAAATAGTCCTTCGCTCCGCACGCTCTAGCAACGTCCTTACTTATTCGAGCAAAGAGTCGTGTCGTCAGGACTACTTCTAGTTCTAATGCACAAAGTGCGTATTTCATATTCTAGCAAAACGTAGTTGAGTTCGTTCGAACAATATTTGCCGCACGCTTGCGCAAAATTGTAAGATAAGTGAGCTCAGCGTGTCGCAATGACTGCGCAACCGTGCATTTTGTTGAAATTATGATCTTTAGTAGTTTGTGATTTGCAGGTTGAAAATGATTTCTCAGTAACAGCCTGAAGTGTGGATTCGTACCTACTCGGTTGATAGCTATAAGATTGCCTCCTACTACATGGGACTTAAACATAACTGGCGACTTGTGGGTGTACTAGTACTTAACAAAGAAAATATAAAAGCAATAGTATTTGATTAATAGGTACACCTCTCTCTGCCTAAGTTCGGGGAATACGGCGTGATGTTATGTGTTAAATGATGTCTAGGATTTTTGTTTTGGCTTAGGTCTACGCCTAGATAACCTTATACAACCTGAGGTACACAGTGACTAATCTCTTCTTCGCTTAGATTTAAAAGCTGCGCTCATGACAATGTAAGTCATCACCATGATCATCATTCTCCTGCCCTTATCCCAAGTTATTTAATGTCAGCGCAATTCATTTTCTTCCTTACTTCACTATAAGGGCTCCCGCGCACTAGGCAGCGGCAGCCAGACGAATATTTATGACGGTGTATGGGAGCCCGCGCACTAAACAGCCACGTAGCGTCATACGTTCGAATGGCTGCGGTGCGCGCGGGCTCTTAGTCGTCATCTTGATAGTCAAGTCACGGCGTATCCAGCCATTGCAAATATAAGTATCTATTCTAGTCAAAGGTCCAAGGGTAACAACGCTAGGGCTGAAGTAGGCGCCAAATCAATCACTCTCACTGTACGGCTAATGCTATTTTATTATCATCGCATAAGCTATTCTTGTATAGTTCATTCTGAAAGAGAAGACCGTGACAGCGATGTCTATAATATATCACTTTAGCGTCAAGCAAATGTAACAATGACGTAGGCACTTTATAACTGATCCTAATGCGGAAAAAACACCAAAGCGAAATACAATAAAACTCTATACATAACAGCTATAAAAGCTCATAAAAATAACGTCATCATAACCGCGAAGATTAGAATTAAGAGAACGTTAATATTGACTCAAGACTCGGCTAATTACACAACGCTAAAACGGAAAGACCCGTTAAACATTCGGCATTGAGGACACAGGAAGGTTCTAACGAAGAGATAGTGCATGCACAGTTGTGTGTGCAGACACAATATCTCCCGTGCCGAAGGCTAGTCTCCGTTGAGATTGGCCGTCTTGACCGAAATACGGTCTGGAAGACTGTATTTATGTATCAACAATCGTGAAGTCTTTTTTAATGTACATCATCATCTGCCTAGCCTTTTCCCAACTATGTTGGGGTCGGCTTCCGGTCTAACCGGATGCAGCTATACATGTATTCTTTTTTAGAATAGAATAGAATAGAATTTCTCTTTATTCGAGTATCCAAGACTCAAAAGCTGTTAGTAAAACTTATGACTATGTTAGTAAACACTGAATATATAAACAACACAACAAATAATGGTGGATCATTGCTGCAACAACCCATGAGTAATTGCACAGCAGCGACCCACATAAACACAGTCCAGGCGACTGGCAATCATGCTTAGGATACTGTTGGTGCTGCCCCACACCCTGCGCACCAGGGAAGCGCACCTTTTACGCATTGTTGTGTAAAAACAATCTACATGCGCATGTTTTAATGCACAATTGAGGTATTTGGAAAATGTATACCAACATAATAATTATACTCTTATAGTAATCTGATCTATAGATCTCATCTGTTGAAACGTGTTCAAGTGCAATCTGTCTTAAGAGATAAGACTGCGTTTTGTATTTGTCGTTTTTTTGTCTTTACTGTGTTTAAAAAAATGGCCAAGTATTCATAAATATTGCGAGTCTCAAAAGTGATCAATGAATTTCAAACAGATGTGTTTATGAACTTTTACAAAATGGCATGGCAGTGAGAGTTTTGTGAATCATCCGTAGAGTATATCAAAACCGTACGAAGACTATTTCAAGCCTTGTTTGCTCTTGAGAAAGTCCAGCGTCTAGTTGCTGTCAAATCATTTAATTTATGCAATGCAATATTATAATCATAACATTTATCTTAGCCTTTCTCTTTTCAATCAGTACCCGTACCAGCATCATCCTTATCATCAATCTATCTGGCAAACTTGTTTAAGAGTCCGAGACGTTTTCTAAAGCTATTTTTTTCTAAGTTAGAAATTACAGTCTTACTTTTTTAAACATTATTCGTTCGTCTGTACCAGTCGATTTTCTTTCGTTTTCAGAAGAATAATGTTTCACACATAACATTACGCATGTAATTCCAAAAAGGTTAGTCACAGGTGTAGGTACCTATAGTTCATCCAGATCATATTTAAGTCCCAAGTAATAGGAGTCGAGCCTACATCCATCAGCCAGGCACAATCCAGACTGGGCTGTTTCTGAGAAATTCCTGATGGGGAAACCCAATAACACTTCGCCCGACCTGGGAATCGAACCCAAACAAAAGACCAAGAAAGCTGTCAATCATGTTTCTTTTGCCGTAATTTGACTACTAATGAATGTACTTACCCAGTGAAATTAGATTCGTGCATTTTGCCTTGGTGAGCGTCCGTATTATTTTCTTCTGTAACTTCATCCATCGATAAGACACCGGAACAAGATCATGGCTCTTATCTTTATCTCAAACTTGTCAAGTTAGTCGTATGCAGGGTCATGTATCTCTAGTAAAAATAGTATATAAAAGGTTAATCAATGTAATATTATTAAACTATGATGTGCCTGCGACTTCGTTCACGTGGAAGTCGTTTATCAATAATGTGCTTCGAGAGTATAAGCAAATTTCTGATTGTAAGAAAAACCTATACAATGCGAGGTCAGCTAAAACTGGAAATGTATAGCTTGATGTGTAGCCGTGTGTACATCTTTCTATGAGTAGGCATAGGCAGGTTAGTGAGCCATTATTGGAGATCATACAGGTGACATTGGCTTTAAAACAAAAGCAGAGTTACGTAATTAACATAAACACCATTAATAATGAAATACAAACAAACAAATACATAAATTCACGCTTTTTCCTCATGTGGGTAGACAGAAAGTACAGAAAGTCACCTGCTACGATCCTTTCACACTCCTTGTGCTTTGTTTACGTTCATACATCTAGTTCTACATGCACGCCTGTTGTGAGTACTGCACACCTGACATTTCTGAAGAACGTCACCAATAAGAGTCAGTATACACCGAGACGCGACGCGACGATACTGGAAGAGGTCAGTGATCAGCGCTGCGTGGTGCAACGTATTTTGAATTCTCATTAAGTATGTAGTAGGCATATAACATAAAGTTATATTTTGAGTCGCTCTATAAAAATGTGTGCGCAGCGTCGCGTCTCGGTGTGAACTGACCCTAAGGTTACTACGTCCTTCTAGGGCGACCTCTCCCGGCGCGGCGGCGTTTCCACTAACATTTGCCGTGTAATACCTTTTGTTAATCGCATTTCATTCATCCTCCTAACATGACCAAACCATGAAATGCAAACGAAATACTTAAGTATTTAAATACACATTATTTACTTACCTGAAATATTGTAAAGCATTATGCATGCATTATGTATGAGGCTACAATGTCAACAACCTCGCTTTATCATCGAATTTGCCAAGAAAAATAATTAAGTATTAAATATTTTTATTATCGTCTAGTTCCGTTGAGCCAGGGTACACCGCTGCGGGGCAGGATGTAGTATCTAGACAGTAAAGTAATCACTAATTTTGGTTAATAATAGGCCGTATTTGCGAGGGGTTTTCAAAACCACACACACTCATGCCTAACGAAGCCGAGAGTCACTTGTAATCCCCGTCATTGTGAATACTTTTTCATACTAAATCATACATGAGAACCTTTTGGTTACGGAGATCACCATTTTTCAAGAAACCTATAATTTAAGTACCCCCCAAAATTTCTGTACCGTCGTCGGCGTGGCATGCACCCATAGTGCGCACACGTCCTTAGAATGGAAATACTATACGTAACAGACGCCAGCACAATAAGCTACCCGAAACTGTCAAATTTTCCCAATCAACTTTGAACCTTGTGCTTTAGCGACAAAGATGAAAATGTATTAAAGAAATTTGACAAATTGTAGTAGCTTGATGTGCTGGCATAAAAATTAACGTTATATCGTTATCGTGGACTGAAATTGAAAAGCGTCTCCATATATTTCCACACATTTTACTTCCATGTGTTATCTTGATGCCGTGACGTGGACGTGAACGTCTGCGGTAATATCGTCACATGAAAATTTATAAAAGCGCACAACAGCAACAAAAATGAAAATTATTTGCAAGCAATTATTTTTGCTCAATTTTACTTAATTTGATGCTTTGATGTACAGAATGCGCTGATAACTACGTGATTGGTCTTTGTAGACTTTTTTTCCGTGGTGAACCATGCTTAATCTTTTCAGTGAGTAATAAAGTTTCAAACAATGTTATCAGTCTTCTGATAAGTAAAACTTGAACCGTTTCTTGCCTAGTTATTACCACCAACGGCCAGATAAAACGTTATATTTATATAGAAAACCACAAACTGGTGGCCTAAAAAGGCCACTTTGGCAGAATCATAAAACAATTCATATCACGCAATTCATCTGTATGACAGTTTTGTTTGGAGATTCATAAAATGCTACATATACACCTCTGCCTAATCTTTCCGGGATATATAGGTGTGAAACTGTCAAACAGATGAATTGCGTAATATTAGTAATTTTTTTATGATTCTGCCAAAGTGGCCTTTTTAGGCCCCCCTATCTTATTATCATGAGGTAATATTATAAAATGATTGTGGGTAAATTACATAACATAAACGGATTTTTAAATTATTTTTTATAGCTGAATGGGTCCATTCTTGATCTCGATCACGCCTGATGGAAAGCGATGGATGAGGTCTATGATGGAACCCCGGCTTTTTTGGGCTGGATGCGGGAAGCACAGGACCGGTCGAAGTGGAGGTGCTTGGGGGAGGGAGGCCTATGTCCAGTAGTGGACGTCTGTCGGCTGAAATGATGATGATAAATAATTAATAAATTAATCTAAAATTTTAAATTTAAATTTTATTTTCTCAAAATAATTCAAACGTGTTATTATATTTTTAATGTAGTTTCAATGTCAGCGACTAGGTCCTGTCTAGTCTTAATATAGAAAATAGTTTAATATCTCGTTGATATCCGAACTGGTTATGCGAGTTATGCGAGAACACGGTAATAATATCATACAGTATTTCGACTTCATACAAACGGACGAAACGCTATACCTACGCGCCTCGACCTCGGAATGCGCTCGGCATGCAGACAATCGCGACTGGGGGTCTACTCCCTAAGCACGAAGTCCGTCGTTTCGGCCTTCGTTACGGGCGTTTCCTACTCCCTATGCCCTACGGACGGATGATTCGTTCGGGGCCCGAGCGAAGAATGAATGACAACGCGATTTGATAGTTGTCCCTACTCCCGATGTGTTTTAGCCCGTCCGAACAATTAAAGTTGACACTGGTTTTGACGGATATTTATGTCAGTTGATACGACATCAAAATAGTTCTCGTGCTGTCGACGAAAGTTACCAATTTAAAAGAATTCAAACTAAGTATGACTGCTTTTTTAAATATTAAAGAAGCTTTACAGGAATTTGAGCGTGCCTAAACCCGTACAGAATTAGCGTGCGCGATAACGATTAGATTTTCTAATTAAATCTGACTATTTTTAATCGCGACTAAAAAGGTGTGGAATAAAATTAGTTGGCACACCAACAAAAACAGTACTGTATCTTTTTTCTTTTCTCTTGCTTATATCTCGAAAACGGTGTGTCCTATCGTAAAAATAATGAAAATTTCGACCCCCTTTATATAACCCGTAAACCCCCAAAACTCAACACGTAGGTAATAATTTTTCATATTTTCTAAAAACAAAATAAAATATTTTGCACGTGGTGTCGCGATTGTCAAATTCGATTTAGTTGTGTCAAAATTATTTTTAAATGTAGAGGTATTTTTTTTTTCTTCTGGCTGACAGTCGCCACCTAACTAAAGAAGAAGAACTGAAGAAGAAATGTGGTGTTTATACAAAGAAATACTGTAATAATATCGTTTTGACATTGAGTATCACTGTGAGCGCGTTCACGAGCGTTTCGAACTGTTGACAGTTCTTAGCTGTCATAATCGTAATAACTAAATCGGAACGCATGTGAGACGATGAGACAAACTAAATTCGGAATGCGGCCTTTGACATTTCATTATAAAATTTCTTCAAAAAATTAAACAGGCAAAGGTATAACAGGATGATGCCAGTTTCCAGACAAAAATGGCAAAAATAATTCAATTCTATATTTATAGACATAACAAAAGGTATATTTTTTAAATGTGGTCATTTTCTAACGACAAAAGTATTAATTTTTGTTTAATAAGCTAGAAAACTACAAAATAAGCAAACCGGTAATCGACCGGTAAAATAGTGCAACTGTATCGCCATGCGTCGTTCGTTCACGAATATTGTCTATGATTCCGTTTGAAACTGATGAGTCCGAAATCGTTAGGGAGTAGGGTTCACACCGTCGTCGTGTCGGGCTACTGTCGGACGGGCCGACGGACGGACGGACGGAGTTAGGGAGTAGACCCCCTGTGCCGCAGTGACGAACGGACGGTGTGTTGTTTTTTTTAACAATAACCGCGCGATTTTTTCACTAAAAATAAGTTCAAGTACATATTTAATATGACGTGTAGGCTATATTGTGCTGTTTTTGGTTGCATGAATTCGTCAATAACGCATCCAGAGATAACTTTTTTTAGATTATCTGGAAACTCTGAAAGGTAAGACTATAAAATAATTTTACTTACTAGTAGGTAAGTACATAATGTGTGTCTTTTTAATGGATAAGTATTTCCTTTTATCTCCCGAAAAAAAAGATGTCTGGATTAATAAATAAAGTGAATAGATTAAAGGAAACTGATAGACACAAGTGAAATAGGTAGTTATAGGCAGTTCATGAATCATTATACCTACCAATCAAAAAACAACACGCATTTTTATTAAACACTTCCTAATCAATTCACAAAGTATTTTGTTGTTTATATAAAAAGTACTTATATTTATTTTATTATTTATCTACACACAGTAAAATACAATAACAAAACTAAATGGAAACACAAAGTAGGCAAATGTAATAAAAATGCTGGAGGCGGGCAGCCCTATCGCATGTTTTCGTACCGCGCGGCTGTAGGCATTTATTTCAAGGTTACGGCCGATTTACAATACTGTATGATCTTTATACTGTGGCGAGAATCTTCAATTCTATCTCGACACAACTTAGAGATCACATAAACCCGTTCTTTGAGGTTTAGATTGAGGGTCTGATCTCTAAGGAGGTCTATGATATAAGAAATTGAAGGAAACATCGTTAAGGAACCTGAGAGTCTGAAATCTCCAACCCGTCTTGAGTAAGCGTGGTGATCAATGCTCGTGCCTTCTCTGTATGAGAAGAGGTCTTTGTCCTGCAGTGAGACACTGATAGGCTGGTTCTATTATTTAGGTATTTGACAGTACAGAATACAAGTAATGTTAAAGTAGATAAAGTTTTATTCCAGTAATTAATAGAATTGATACATATCAGAATACGTATACGCACAATAAAACTGCAAACCAATAGCGCAACGCGAACCGGAGGACCCTTACCACTTAACTAAAAATTGATTTTTGGTTTTGAGTTGGTGAACAGCGTTAAACGGAGTGTTCGAACCTAGATAGGCGCTTTATTTTGTGTAAATTATATCATCACCACTGCTCTCAATATGGTGAAAGAAAACATCGTGAGGAAGCCGGCCTGTCCTAGAACCAATAATTCGAAGACATGTGACTTCCACCTACCCGCTTTGGGCCTGTGACTGGTGGATTTTAGCCCATTCCCTCTCACAGAGAGGAGGCCTGTGTTCCAGCAGTGGGAACATTATAGGCTGATTATGTAACAAAGAAGTCATAGACTTCTTGTAGACAAGGCCCATGAACCAAAAAAATCTCAATCTTCGTCATCAATTAAATTCTTATCTTCATATCGGACAACTTGGCCGCCGACGGCCATCTGATGTCCATAGGTGGACGGTATTAAGATAAGCACATATAGGTACTTCACATTATTATTGAATATTTTCTAGACTTGCTAATCTCCTTCCATTATTCTGTTATCAGACATTGACCTATATCTGAGGTACGACAATATAATTTTATGCGTTTGTTATCTTTGGCTCTACATATGAGTCTACTTAAGGGTCAGTTCACACTGAGACGCGACGCAACGCCACGATACTGGAAGAGGCCAGTGATCAGCGCTGCGTGGTGCAACGTATTCTGAATTCTCACAATGAAATCTCAGACCAAATGAAATGTGTATCTTTTTGTGTAGTAAATAAAGTTATATTTGGAGTCGCTCTATTAAAATGTGTTCGCAGTGTCGCGTCGCGTCGCGTCTCGGTGTGAACTGACCCTAAGCATGGATGAATTCTAACATAAAATTATTACCTTATGAGAAAACATTCGTGATGAAATTATTTACACAAAGTAAAGCGCCTGACTGGGTTCGAACCTACAACCTACAACTCATAAGTCGCGGCCGTTACCACTGGGCCACCACTGCTCACTTCTTCTTAGTTTTTGTAAATGACTGTAAAGGTCATAAGGAGGAGGCATAAACATTATAGCGAAACTTGCGACGCGATTGGTCCACCCAGGTGGACTAGCCGGGTGGACCACGGGCAATACACGGTATCGTTCTCTAAACATGACAAAACTAAACGGCAAATATAATATACAACGTGTATCAGAAAGGTGTGCTCATAGTTAAGACTTTCTTCATAGGACCAACAACATATCACGAAAATCACGAAAAATTTATCAATTGTCCGATACACGCGGTAAGGGGAAGAGCTCATCGGGCATCAACAAATTCATCCGCATCACTGTCAATGTGAGAAGTGCCCAAAAGGCTGACAGCATTCTCAAATTGGATGGCAATGCTAATTCTTTGGCCTAAAAATATGCTAGCACCTTAATTGCGTCTATCAATCACAATCTGAATCATTTTGAAGGATGTTGCTTTGTATGTTCGAAAAATGTGTCTGCTGAACAACGTAAACAACACAATGAATGTTGTCGAACTGTCAAAATAATAATAATAATATATATAATAATATTCTTGGACATTGCACACAACGCCATTTAATCCCAAGCTAAGCAACCTAATGCTTGTGTTATGGTAACGAGATGGCTGATAAAGTACTTATATACATTTTTTTTTGTAAATACATACATATTATAGATCAAACACCCAGACCCGGAACAAATATTTGTACTTAGGTCGCACAAATATTTGTTCCGTGCGGGAATCGAACCCGCGACATGCTGCGCAGCAGTCAATCGTTCAACCACTGCGCCAACCGTGTCGTCAAAATGAAACCCATTCCTACTGATAGTGTTACGCAATGACCCCGCTGGTTCCTTACTAGTATGATCACCTCAAACTGCCTCCACGATGATTATGCTTGATAGTGTTTTATTAAGGATGTTGACAATTTATAGTTACCTTCATATATAAAACATTATAGGTCTAGTATTGATAATTTAATGTTACCTTTAAGTAATAATTACTTGCATCAATGTTATGATCATAGCGCGCGTCAATATGGACGACAGATTATAGGGTGATACTTACTACACTGTGTCATATTTATCTATGATCTTAAATCTATGAGTCATATGAAAATGTAATATATAGAAATATGAATCATTTTTGAGCTTTGGTATAATGTATAAAAATATAACACATTTCGTCAGTTATGTTTAAGACCCATGTAAAAAGGGGGTACATTTCTTATATTTCAAATGGGCTATATTTAAGACTAGCAGCGCCTCGCGGTTTTACCCGCATAAGTTTCGATCTCGTGGGAATATCGGGATAAAAAGTCTCCTACTCTGTGTTAATCCTGGTTATAATCTGTGTGCCAAATTTCATCTTAATCCGTTTAGTAGTTTTTGCGTGAAAGAGTAACAAACATCCATCCATCCTCACAAACTTTCGCCGTTATAATGTTAGTTAAGTGCAATATCAGAAAGGCGTGGTCTTTAATTGTGAAAAAATAATCAGTCGCTCCATACGTTTGGTTTGAGAATATATTGAAGTTTTGTAAGGGATAGTTGATAATTTTTTCGCGATTACGATGTTGGTCCCATGGAAAAAGTTGTTCAGTGTGATGGTCTGTCAAAGATTAATTAGATATATAGATAAACAATTTAAGTATTTGGCGCACGCAAAAGACAATACAACACACAAAAGTACAATATTAGTTGATAACCAATTAGGTACCTACATGAGTATAATATAAAAACAAGGTGCGGATATAAAATCAAAAGGAAAAACATACATATCGAAGTAAAAGTATCAAATTAATAACGAAAAATACACAGTGCGGTGTGCGTAATTCTCATAGTCTATCTCTACAGCCACTCGACAAGATCATTCGTAAGGACCAAAAGAATTCTTCGATAAAAAATCGAGTATTTTATCTTTATCGATCTCGTTGTTATAAATAGAGTTCAGTATCATTTGTCAACCGCATGTCACGTCAAGTCACGGGACACATGACTATTAGTTATCACGTAGTTATCCTAGGTGCGTATGTAAATCATCTGAAATCTGTCAGCTGGATAATAATAACTTCAAGAGGCTTGCCAATATTTGCGGCATGATTGCGGTAGTATGTGCGACATCTTTGATGTTTTTGAAAATAGTAAATACAAGATGAAATTAAATATATGCGACAAATTAAAATATCTAATTCAATGTGTTACAAAGTAAAATTGATACAATACGTGCGCGTAGGCGAGCGATTTGGCATAGTAGTTTTATAGGCCAAAATTGCATGATGGCTT
The DNA here is from genome assembly GCA_963669345.1 of Gortyna flavago. Lineage (NCBI taxonomy): Eukaryota > Metazoa > Arthropoda > Insecta > Lepidoptera > Noctuidae > Gortyna > Gortyna flavago. Next base: position 581,568 of record OY770149.1, read on the forward strand.
AAAACTGTCACGTGCAACTGAGATGTCAAAATTTCTAAGATAATACATTGTTGGGCTGGTCTTTTGATCCATGTCAATAAGTTTTACCTTGAGGAATGAAAAACAAGATTTTGAACAGCCGATCTATTGGAACAAGGTGACTTGTAATTTGACGTATTCCTTTCAGGACGCTATAGTGTGACCCATTTGCTTGAATTAAGCACTCCATAAAGCATAGGCAAAAATTCATGGGATATGAGAAAACTCAATTTTCATGTATTATTGAAAATTTCCCAGAATTCGTCTCTATTATCACTTAATTTCTCAAACTCTCAAATTGAATGGCCATCATTGCTATTCCATTGGAATCCTAATACTTTAACAAACCTTTCAATGGAACCAAATTTTTTAAAATATCATACCTTTAATTAAACGTAAAAAAATCTCACCGTGAAAACGAAGGTGAAGTGAGATGTCAATAGTATCAATAGCTAGCATCAGGTGGAATAACAGCTCACTTTAAGGTCACTACCTAAGTTTTCACGATGAGATTTTTACAGAATAGGCCGGCAGGACACCGTATCGTAAGCTTAGTGTGAGTGTAGATATGTGGTTTAGTAGTCTTCTCCTTTTTCAACCGACTTCTAAAAAGGAGGAGGTTATTCATTTAGTAGAAAAAGCTTGCGAAGTGGTCCCATCTATTATTTTTTACCTTTACTTGGGTACATTTTGAGTTAGCTTCATAAACGTATTTTTTCCACTTTGTGTGTGCCATGTTGATGATGTTATAGTAACTTACTGGCACTGTTATTTAATAGCAAGCAGTGGTATACGAATTTCTGTGGGAACTGTACGATGGCTAAAAAGTGAAAAATAGGCGTTACCTGGGGGGAGTCCATTTAGATTGCTATCGATACCCTAAGAAGAAGAAGAAATTAAAAATAAAAAATATTTTTCCATCCAAGTGAAAATAACTTTTGCTTCGGAAGTCGGTGGCAAAAACGAAAATACAAAACCAAAGACACTGACTTCCGAAATTAAAGACTGTCAGCCATTTGAGCTGACTGTCAAAACCCATTTTCTATTCTATGAAATAGTGTCTATTTCAAGGTTTGGTTGGCTGGCAACTGGCAAACCTCTGCAGTACTATTCATATTAGAGAATTAAATTTTAGTTAGACCCTACGTTCACTTTTGTCCTTGTTCATACAATACCTTACAAAACAAACGGGTCTTATTACAGTGACGACTTCTTTAGATAATAATACCAGCAGTTATTGTTCCACTGCAGAGCAAAGGCCTCTTCTCATACAGAGAAGCCACGAGCATTGATCACCACGCTTGCTCAAGACGGGTTGGAAATTTCAGACTTATATTAATTGAGTCCGTAATGTCCAAGATAAATCGAAATCAAAAGTCATTTATTCAAATTAGGCTAAGCATCAGCATTTTCCAAAAAAAAAATCGCCTAAAATGCTCGCTCTTCACCTGTCCACTTCCTAGTGCTTTCGCTGGGAAGAAATGGCGCAACAAACTCCCCAGCAGCACAGACAGATCAACTCAGAAAGTACATTATGAATTCAAAAAGTCACATTGGTATTTGCCCAGATTTAAACCCACAACCTCATCATGCTTGAGGAGCGAGGCCTTAATCACTGAGCCATCACGTCATTAGATGTAAGATCTTTATCAGCATCCCATTTGTCTATCCAATTTGTAGTTATGCTATTATGTAGGCACTTGACTTATTATCATTGTGTAGAGAAAGGTACTTATGTTCTAGCCATACAGAGTATATTATTATTATAATGTTAAGGTCGTTTGCTGGTTCCGCGGTACGAGACTGGCATTTCAAAAGATACCGCGACTTTAACATACTAGCATTAAACATCTCTTTGGTCGCTTAAAATGGTCCTAAGGTTTTGAAGTGAAAACTTTTTAGGCGCGGCGACTTTGCTCTCTTTCTGAAAAGTGAACGAAACTTCAGTTGAGTTTTCAACTTTCATTTGAGTAACTGGAGGAACAAACTGCGCTACACGAGGAGGCTTCTTCATGCATCCAAAAAAAAAAGTGAGGGTTATTGTTTTATGAAAACGTATATTTGTTTATATGTTTGGAAACTAAATCTTTAACGCATGATATCTAAGTAGGTACATATTTTAGAAAACCTCAAGATTTTCAGATTACAAGATGACGTTGACATAAGTAAGGAAGGAGAAAGGCGCAAACGCATTATAACTCATAGTTCCTTGGATTTGCTTGGGATTTTTCAGTTCTCCGTTTGTTTACAAATTCATGTCTCCAACTTAGGTAACACTGTCTTAGTTGAACAATGTTAAACAAACAATCTGTCACCTCTGACCTAGAGTAGAGTCAAGAGCAAACTTATTTCAAATAAAAAAAAAATAAAAAAAATGTACCTAATTGGGTAACACACAAAAAATGATGACGTTGAGCACACGAATTTTTCAAACCTATTACTGATTAGATGTCAAAATGAAAGGCATTAAGGTCGATTGCCATTTTATTTCATCATCATCATCTGCCTAGCCTTTTCCCAACCATGTTGGGGTCGGCTTCCAGGCTAACCGGATGCAGCTGAATACCAGTATTTTACTTGGAGCGACTGCCTATCTGACCTTCACAACCCAGTTACTGGGTAATACGATACCCCTTGGTAAGAGTGCTATTGTATGTGTATTGTTTTGTGTGTGTATTCGTTAAAAAATATAAATAAATAATGATAATTTTTATAGTAACGATGTAAAACAAGTTAAAAATGCTGCAAAAACTAAAGCAGCAATTAAATTATTTTGCTTACTAGGGTGACCATAACTCTTTGAAAGTTATAAAAATAACGTCCGGAAGGACCAACAGACTTATAAAGAACAAAATAAAAAACTTTGACTTTGACTTCTATTATCTCCAAGATAAAAGTAAAGTAGAATCATGTGACAGAGTCACGCTGGTTATTTATCAGTAATTTCAGTAAGCCCCTCTCGAAAACGGCCCTTACCGAGACCTCTCCGTGCCTCGTAAAGCACGTTAAGACTTTAGTCCCGGCTGTTACATGATCGTATCGTTACTCAGTAACTGGATTGCGAAGGCCAGATGGGGAGTTGCTAAAGATAAAATAATGGTATCCTGCTGCATCCGGTTAGACTGTAAGCCGACCCAAACATAGTTGGGAAAAGGCAGGCAGATTGATTAACTGACTGCCTCGTATTTTAAGATAACGTTGACATTAGTAAGGAAGGGGAAAGCCGAAAGCACATTATAACATACTAGCTGACCCGGCGGACTTCGTACCGCCCCGCCAGCCGCTCTGCCCCCGCTTTTTAAATCTTTCATATCTTCTAAGATATTCATTTTAAATGATATGGTAAACGGCAATTTTGATCTAAATGAAATGCACAACGTATTTAATGTATTTAATTGATTATGGATTATTACTGTATTGTTTAAAATAGCTTGGTAATTAACCCATTTTTTTTTGGTAATATGTATAAGATTAAAATGGTTTCTGTGGGTTATCTTTAAGAAATAAACATAATATACCATTACCGACTTTTTTATCGATCTTTTTAAGATATACAATTCCGTAGTATGTACATTAATTTGATCTATCTCGTAAGATTTAGCTAGCGTTTGCAATGTAAGCGCACAAAAATATGTTTGTTACGACATCACATTACAAATCTTTGAATTTCTCGGTTTTTCTCAACTATAATATGCATGCATATTATACATATTATTATTATAAACCTTCCTCTTGAATCACTCTATCTATTGCTGAAAACTGCACTAAAATCTGTTGCGTAATTTAAAAGATCTAAGCTCACAGACAGTGGGAGTGACTTTGTTTTATACTATGTAAAGATAGCTCCTTGCATTTGCCTAAGATTTTTCAGTTGTTCGTTTGTTTTCGAGCTTACTTCATTTCTCTGATTTAGTTACGCTGGCTCAATTAAACATGTTATCTAATTGTGTTACACATAAAGTGGCAATCGATCGCATTTTGACAATTTTTGAGCAGATAGCAGATGATTTTTTTAAACCTACGACGGTACCTATAATGGATATCAAAATTAAAGGCATTGATGTCGATTGCTATGGTATGTGTTTTACGAAATTATCCCGGAGGTATGGTATTCATTAAAAAAAGGAAATAAATAATGATATTTGCAAAAAAAATAACAGTAAATACCTGATACCTATTTTTATGCTTACGCTTACGCGTTATTTTTATAACGTTGACCTAACCCACAAGTCAACGTTATAAAAATAACGCGTACGGAAGGACCAACAGACTTCTGTCGCTATACATAGAAGATAATGATCTCTAAAGATAAAGTAAAGTAGAATCATGTGACCGAGTCACGCTGGTTATTTATCAGTAATTTCAGTAAGCCCCTCTCGAAACCGGCTCTTTTGATACAAGTAGTATCTGAGCGTAATGCTCTTTGAGTGGATTTGTTTAAATCTATACCTTGTTTTTGTTTTTCATCAATAACCGGGTTTATTTATATCTACGATGTAAAACAAAGATGTTCGTATTTCAGTTTTTACTGTTCGTGTGTCTAATTCTAATCGTAATAATATCATACAACTTTAATTTTTAACTTTTTTTAAGTGGTCGCTAGCGCTACTGCTGATCATGAGGTCCTGGGTTCGAATCGTTCGGCAAAATGTTATTGGGTTTTAGAGTAATTCTCAGTAGCAGCCCGGAGTCCGGACTGATGCCCGGTTTATGGCAATAAGCTCGCGCACTAGGTATTAGAGCGGTTTCGCACTACATCCGATCCGAATCCGAATTAAAGATTTAATCCGAATTGGGAATGTTCTAAATTCGGACGGATAGAGTTCAGTTCTAGTGCGCAACCTCTCATACAAATACGATTATGGTCACTTCGGACCAGCATTTCTCGGATCCGGATTGGATGTAGTGCGAAACCGCTCTTACATGGGACTGAAACATAACTGGCGAAATGTGTAGGTACTATAGATACCTACGCCTGTGGCTAACCGACATGATGGCATATTATGTTTTTTTTTAAATGACGTATGTACACACGGCTACTCTTCAAGTTATACATAACCAGTATAAGCTGACTTCTGATTGCACGTAAAACTTATACAATGCGAGATCAGCTAAAACTGGAAATGTATAGCTTGATGTGTAGCCGTGTGTACAAAAGAAGTTCATCATACATGAACAAATTCAACATTTATTTACTTATTACTTCAAGGACATAAATGTACAGAGGTGGACTAAATACCATAGGCATTTTCTAACAGTTAACCTTCAATATAAATAATGAACAATACAGGAGCCAAATCTACGCAAGTTAAAATACCTAGGACGATATTTTTAGGAGGATGAAAAAGTTATAGACTTCCATTATCAAAAGGGCAAAGCCCCTAATTACTTAACAAAAACCAACAGATACAGAGATACTTAAATACCATTTGCCCACATTATCACAACGACTAGTAACATGGTTTTCATATTAGCTAATGTCTCATAAACATTAAAAACACCGTGGGGTTTGTATTTCCTTTAGTTACCAGCGCTGGGGCTCTGTCTAGCATAGGGTCGCAGCATAATGCTGAGCGATGGCCGTTTTGCGTGAATGTGACGCATGTTTCCCCCCTACCTTTTATTATTTTTTGCGTTTGTTCTTTTTTTTGCATCATGTTCACCGCGAATAAACGTTTTTTCTTTCTTTCTTTCTTTTTTACTAAATATATTTCTTCTTACGAATTACAAGGGACTTTCCACTGGTCAAATTGATTAAGTACCTATTTTTTTTTTTTTATGTTTGCTTATTATTTTACGTTAGGTAGGAAAACTTTTCATAATTATGACTTTATAAATGCTATAATTAATCAATCAACTCAGCCTATCGTAGTCCACGTTTAAACATAAGACTCTCCCAGGCTGCGCCACAACACCTTGTCCTCCGCCTTCCGCATCCAGTCTGAGCTCTTAAGTTCGTCGGTCCGTCTAGCTGGGGGAGGCGTCCGAATAAACTTATTTGATACCAATCACCATTCTCCTGCCCATATTCCAATATAATGTATTTGTGGTTGGCGAAACATGTGTTTTTCTTCCATACTTCAATCAATCTGCCTAGTGCCTAGCATATTCCCAACTACTCGTGCATTTGGGATCGGCTTCCAGTCTAACCGGATGCAGCTAAATGAAAACATTTTACACGTTCTATGATGTTTTATGCCTGTATGACCTTTACAACCCAGTTACTGGGTAAATAAACATTGTTGCGATAAATAATTTGGTCCCTTTTTATCCCAAATATGCGGACGAAAGGACCAACTATTGCAGCAGAATAGTGTCACGCTTTTCAAATGCTTAGCCCTTGGTAAAACTGGTTGTCAGACTTTTAGGAAAATAAATTGACACCTATTTGTAGGTAAATCACAAAGTCAGATTGACGACAACAAATGGTGTAATGATATATAATATGGGAAGGCTTAAAACTACACAGTCATCCAGACATTTACAACAAACATCACTGCATTAGATATAACAAATGGCAATATCAGTGAAAAGCGAGTGAACCCGTCAACGATGGCTAGTTCAAATCAAACTCTCGCAGATAATAGCCGATAATGACTAGATAACAACCGTTTGTTACTCAAAGTAATGGTAACTTTAATAACCTTACCATGCTTGTTTAGCACTAACGTAAACTAAAATAACTAAATATATTTTCTAAACACTAAATAACGGAGATAAGTTTTTTTAAATCTAATTTAATAATAATCTAGGTACTCTAATTTAAAATCTCACCTTGGTTTACACCCGTGAGATTTAAAAAAATACCAGGTTCTAGGAACCTGAAAAATAAAATTTAAAAACAATTTAATATTTAATCTGTGTTATCCCACTCTGTAAGGCAAAGGTCTTCCTGTCCTTGGCCAAAAAAAATTCAAAAAAAAAAGTTTACATAATTTCAAGTGTTTTTGAACTCTTTTGTTTTTAAAATGGAAACGAATTCGACTGATGACGATACTCTAGCGCAAACAAACGTGGTTCGGAGTATTTGGTTTAAACTAGTCGCGTTACCGTTGACGATATCGTTTATTATCCTGATCTGCTTGGTGTATACCTGTTACAAAAATAACTTGGAAATGTAAGTATTTTTTGGTTATTTTTACGTTATGAATATTCACTAATTGTTGTGTAGAAGGAATAGAACAAATGGAATGTAGGTGAAGGACTGAGTCAGTGAGAAAACAAAGAAGTGTCGCAGAACCAATATGGTTGAACATTACGGTGTCAAAATCTATTATTGTAATTGTAAAACACTCAAACGTGGTGAACATTATTCATCATCGTTCTTCCGAGCCTTTTCCCGACTATGTTGGGGTCGGCTTCCAGACCAACCGAATGCAGTATTTTACATTGAGCGACTGCCTATCTGACCTCCACAACCCAGTTATTGGGAAATTCTACATTATCTTATACAGGGTCCCATTAAAATAGATGGACAAATTTTGACAAAGCGCTTAGTACCTACGTCTAACCAAAGATGTCCAAGCAAAAAAAACACTGATTATAGTGATTTTATTTTGATCTAAAATAATAAATTGCCGGCACATTAGTGTATTTTCGTTAGCTGATTATTTTCCTTATAAGTAGCTAATGCGTTTTGCTTATATATTTTTTACCATCGTCCTTATTATGGTATAGTGAATGATTTCTATAGGTTTGTCCATCTATTTTAATGAGACCTTATATATAAAAATCTCGTGTCAAAGACACGAGATTTTGTTTGTCATCGAACTCCTCCGAAATGGCTTGACCGATTTTTATGAATTTTATTTTTTATATTTGGTAGGTCTGAGAATAGGTCGTAGGCTATTTTTTATATCACTGGTGATAAGGTTGGCCCTCTTCAGATTTTTTTTGGAATCGAAACTTAAGCGGATGAAACCGCGAGACGCAGCTTATTGCTATATACAATTTGGTCCTTGGAGCTTTTTATCCCAAATATATGGACCAAAAATTGCAAATGAATTTGTATCATGCTTCTCAAAAGCTAATAAAAATAACATCACGCCTGTTATTCCCGAAGGATTAGGCAGAGTTTTATCTATAGTTCGCCCACATTTCGCCAGTTAACAGGGGGCGAAAAAAATCTATAATAAATCCTCTTAACTCTTTTAAAAATATCCTGCGCAAATATTTTCTTTTCCGATTATATTATGAACAAAGACAGTATTATATTTTAGGCTCATCATAAATAAATTATTTACTGCCGTGTTTACTTCACTGCTTGTTCGTTTTCACACAATAGCGTTTGATAGTCTGTTGTCCTGAATTGATATGGGATATCTTATCGCCGCGACGCCAGAAACTCCTCTGTCGCAATATGCAAATGGCATTACTATATAATATGGTAGTTGAGCCAAGAGTTGAGAAATTAATTTACTGGCCTGTTTCAATTGTACTGTTATTGTCAGGAATTACTAGGAGTTTTTTTTTTGAGAATTGCAACCTAGGAGGTACCTGCTTAACTGGACTATCCTGTGGATGCCTCAATAAATTAAGGCTTCCAGCCAGGGCATAAAACTTATAAATTAAGCGACTACACGCTAAGGGTACACCCCCTGTGGGGTACGGACCTCGGTCGTGGGTCGACTAGGGTTGCTTAGCGGCGCGGCCTGGCTCGAGCAAGGGTCGGGGCAGAATCAATGGGAACATATTGGGTTTTAAAGTTATGGAGACTAATAAAATGGTGTAAAATAAATATAGTATATTTTAAATCACTCCAAACAATAACAGACATATTTGACCAGAAAATCTTCACATTCTCGTTTATATACGAGATTCGGATGAAAGGACCAGAAAACTAGAAAACGTAAAGCAACGTCCAGAAAACGTGAGATTTTGGTTTGTGCTGTTAGTAGTACGAGATGATGAAATGCTTTTATTTCTGTCCACATGCTTTGCTATCTCTATGGGAAAGTGAACTGTGTTTGTTTTACTTATCTATCCGTATTGATCCGTTTGCCACCTGATTGTGCAATACTAGTATACCTACATGTACAACATCAGTTTCAGTAAAATTATTAGCTTCTAATAAATAAGCATTTTTAATGATGAATGTTTGATTTAATTTCTGTAAGTAGGTTTGTACAAATACTTTCACACGTCAATCATATTTTTAAAGCTAGATGAGGTCGGCGATGAGAAGAAAGGCCGAAACAAACTCAGAGATCACAGTCTTTTAATGTCTTAACATAATCTTGATCAGATCATGTACAGACCATGTAGATTGGTGTCTGAAATGTTTTTTTAAGGAAAGTAGGTGCCATACGGATTGAGTAGATCTATCCAGTTACAGTCTGTTCTTGTACAGAGGCCAGCACATTAACCTACCCCAATCTGCCAAATTTTCCCAATTGAGTATGAACCTTATTCGTTTGTAGTAAGGTTGAAAATCTATCAAAGAAATTTGACAGATTGGGGTAGCTTGATGTGCTGGCCTCTGTACAGTGGAAAAACAAGCGTTACCCAGGTGACAGACCGCTTAGTTCGCTTACTATGTAATTCTGATCCTAGTTTTCTCTTACAGTTTTCTTGACACGTTTGTAATGTAAATAACAGCTTTTACTAATAATTGCTTAAGAAAGTTTTTTTTTTTGTTGCCTCTCTGTCTATTTGTTAGGCACTTTCACTGACAGATAGCTGTTGTTATAAAGAGTAAACTATTAAAAGCCTGTGATGTCCCATGTGTGTCCGCGTGCCTTCTCTGTATAAGAAGAGGCCGTTGCCTTGCAAAGGCACAAACATATTCCTTCATCAAAAAGCTATAAATAATTTATTCTGATGCCGCCCAGACCTTGCAAAATAACAAGGTCTTAAAGACACTAAAACAAAAATAGAGGTAGTCCGACAACCTATTATCTAAATCCATTAGTAGTGCAGATTAATGGTCCTATTCACCAATCAGAGCATCCGTTACGTTTTTTATGCGCTCCGGAGTAGTATTCATAGGTTTTTTTTATGATATAGTGATTAGCATCGTACCTACTCTACTACTTTTTATGGGTAGATACCTATATGATGGCATGGCAACTGAAACGTGAAGGTAAACTAAAACTAGAAGCAGGGACAAAGTCTATTGCGTTGTTTGTGGACTCTAAACTCTTGGACATTGATCTCTCAGGTCAAAATAAATAATTCTACCGACCGAATTTCGGTTACGGCGGCCAATCTTGACAGAGGTTAGCCAAGTACGCAGAAGATATTATGGTGCACAAGTGTGTGCGCAAACACAGGTGCACTCTCTGTTCCTTTGCTCTCATAGTCCGATGTACGGCAATCCGACACGACCGGGGAGAGATCAGGCGCAGGGCCATCGGGTTTACGTGCTTCCGAGGCGAGGGTGTTTCACACCACCAACTTCCATATTCAGGGCTGCTACCGAGAAATTTCTAATTGAAAAAGCCTATAACACTTTGCCCGAACCGGGAATCGAACCCGGACCCCAGGCTCAGCAGTCACGCTTGCGACCACGATACCAACGAGGCAGTTATGACTATAGAAACAGCGTGTAGCTTGCATGATGTTTGTTACGGGAATATTTGGACAAAAGTTATTATGATTTGAAACAAAAAAAAACATTTCAGACATTGCAGTTGAAAAGATCATTTAAAATACTGAGGTAGAAATTAAAAAAAACGAGGTACGCTGTTAAAATAGTAAGCTTAATTAATATGTTTTATTTTATGCGGAAATAACTATCATAAATTTTGATTCACCTTAGATATCTGCTGAAATCTATGACTTCCTACTAGACATCATTGAGGAAGATACTGTTAGTTTATAACCTGCATTGTTATAAAACTCATTTTAACGTAGGTATAGGCTCCACCACATCTATATATTATAGTTACATACTTTTATATAACTTCCTCCATAGTGTCATCACTTTTTTTTTTGATAACATATAGAGGTAAAAAGGAAAAGTTTTAATTTTCTAAGTGAAAACACTTTTAGGCTCGAAAGACCAATAATAATTAAAATGCATGAGAATAGTGTTTATTTATTTACGTGTTTTTGAGGATTAACCCGTTTTGATGAGTTGGGTCAACAATCCAGTGACGTATGTTACGCCTTAATCCCTTCGATCGTTTGTATATACATAAATATATATCACTGGAGTAATTTTTATTTACATAGGTAAGTAGGTATAAGTGTGAGAGTACTATTAATGTAATTTTATTCCATTGCTATTATTACTATGGAATAAAAATATGGCGAATTTTTATTCAATATCGTATGAATGATCTCTTTATTTGTTAGAAAATGCGTTGTTAACTTATTGTTACGGACGTTTAATAAAAGATTTAATAGGTTGCCATCGGCAATTGGTTGAATTTCGAGTGATTTTCATCGACGGCAATCTTTACTTAGGTACCCCAAGAACATCTGGCCTTATCAGGTGCTTCCTGAATAGTTTTCCATTCTTTCAGGAAGCATCCGAATCTCTTCAAACGAACGCGTTAATGATGAGTTATTAAAAATAACCTTAAACTTGATGAACATGGAAATGATAAATACAAGATATTAACCTTCAACGGCTATCTTGTGTAACATAACATTTTAATATTTTGTGTACTTTTGCAAAAATAAACAAAGATAAGATACTTACGCAAATTATCTTCAGTCTTTTAGACATTCGCGTATCCCGAGGTCGCGAAATTAGTTACAAACGATGAAAAAGTTATGACAATGTTACATTAAATCGCGGTAAAATATTAGAAATCGTAACCAACTTTTCTCCTCTTTTAAAAAAAGAGAAAGCTGTAAAAGTAATTTTTTGTGGCAAACTGTCACCAAAATATCTCCGCCATTTTGAATTTTCTTTCTTCTTTTTTCAAACAAATGGTGACAGCGTAAAGCCATATAGTGTGTCAGACAGTGATTTTTACCTTTCCTTGTGATTCGTGTAACGTCTGTTTTGTGGTTTCTAATTAGTTGAAATGCTACAGGACATGGTAGGATTAATCTGTGTAGTGATGGCTCCTATTTTCTGCTACCTAATATACTTGTTGACGCTGTTACTTCTTTATTATCTGACGAAGTACCGAATCGGTGAGTTTTTTAATACAGTTCATTTAGATTAGAAAAGTATTGTATGTATGTAATTTTAAACAAGGTTAGAACCCTTCCTTTGCAAATTCGCCCGCTCATGAGATGAGTTCGAATAAATACGGGCTGTTCTTTTATATTAGTTACCTACATTATTGGCAAATAAATTATTTCTCTTTCTATTTCTAAGAGTAAAGTTTTCATAAAATAATACAAACATTTTATGAGTTGTGCGGTTTAGTATCTATATATAGGTAAGTAACCCCAAACCATCGCCATCAGCATTCAAAATCTGCGAGGCAAACAATTTTTGATCCTACGACCATGATATTCAGGTGTTAATCAGGGCAGTTTTTGATATTGTCAATCCATCTTACTGCCGAAAGGAGATCCCAGAATACATATTACAAAGCTTTTCCCAAAATTTTCATGAAACTTTAGAATAATCTAAAATGTCTTTCAAATAATTACAAGTCCAGGGAAAACCCTAAGCCTTGTTTGCTTTGGCAACTAGAATACGTAGCAAATAATGGTAAACCTACAGTAAAGAGCACTTTATCTTATTTGTACTGTAGTTAAATGTTTACTAGTAATTAATTAATTAGTTATCTTACCTAGCTTTTGAGGGATTTAATCGCGCACTGGATTTTCAACTCTCGGTGTTGAGCCGATCGTTGAGAATCAAACAGGGCGCATCCCAGCGCATCAAAAAAACAAACTTGGATTTTCAACTCCCTACTAGGTATCCAAGCATCGCATAGCTGGAGCTGCGCAAGTTCCTCGCACAGCTACCCCACGTCGCGTTGGCGCATCTTCATAGCACATCTTACTCATTCTGCTACACAGCTTAGCATTAGTGTAAACGGTCGCATATTTCGTAGTAAAGTTTTCACATCCTCGCAGCATAGCTGCATAGCACATCTCTGGTCGAAAATCAGCCTAAGGGCCTCGTCTCATACAGAGAAGAAACAAGCTCGCTCACTGAATGCAGTCAATTTTCAAGCTCTTGCCGTCTCACTGCTAAACGAGTTTTAACTTAAGTCCCTGCCCACCTTCGAACAAAACAAAACTGTCTTAAGAACCGAATCTAAGTTGACAATTTAAGAACTTTATGCCAGTCGGAATAAAGTTCAAAATAGAATAAGTGGTCCTGAGGTTTAAGCCTAAAGGTTAATATGACGTAAAACCAACTTTAAAAGAAATTACGTGGGCGTCGAATCATGAAGTAAAACTTTGGTGTCACGCAAAACCATGGAATCGGCTCAAATCAAGAAAACACACGGCTTTATTCCATAGCATCACTCATAACTACAATGTGAATCTTATCTCATGGTAATAAGGTATTAGCACCTTCACGGACATTTTGGCTGGCGTAAAACCAAAAAAATCAGCCACTCACTTGCGTTGTAAAACGCGTGTTGCGTCGATTCATCACCTGCCTAGCCTTTTCATAGTTCTCATATGGCGATTTTTACCTCCAAATATATCGGAAACTTCGTGACACTTTAGGGTACCATATTACTTGAAATTTTTTGATTGTATATGTGTCCCTACCCATCTTTTAACGTGGATATATTATGCCAAATTCCATAGAAAAATGTTGGAACCCCTTTTTCGCAAATACCTACGTCGACAGTCCATAATCATTTTGCATCACCATTTTGCTTCTTATGACTTGTTTGCACGCACAGAATACTTAGTTACCACTTTCCATCCACATTAGTACTAACTCCCTCCAAGTGTTACAAATATGTCATATTGTGTGTTGTGGACTAGTGCATGTTGCATCAACGAGTTCTGCGACTGAGCATTTTCACGGTCGATTTTAGTCACCCGCCTCTACGACCTGTCGCCACACGACAAAAGTCAAAACCTACTCTCCTTAGGTACTTGCGATTTTAGTCACCTGCGGCCTCAGACCAAATAAAAATCCAAAACAGAGGGCCGTCAACAGTAAAGTGAAGCAAGTGAGGTGCAGTTTGATTGTAAATGGTTGTAAATGTGTGCGTGTGAGCGTGTATGCACAGAGCGGAGGTGTAGTTTTGGCATGCTTCACTGTATCGTTCTTAGCGCTCTGTCTTGGTTTTTTATTTGGTCTGAGCCTGCGGTCTAGCCGAATTGCCATTTAGACATTTTCGCCGTGTGGCGAAAATCGTGTGACTATAGTCACCTGTGTAAAGCCCGCATTGACAGACTCTAGTAGATACATGATGAAGCCTGTCACTGCATACGTGACCAGTCACCTCGCTGTATCAAATGCCAGCAATCAAATTAACTGCCGATTACAACAGAACGGAAACACAAGTAATTAAGTTTCGTAATATTCATTCGTCATTATTTTGATTCAGAGTCGATTTACAAGGTTTCTGTTCACACACTCATTTTGTTTTGTGAATATGCGACATTATTGTGTCTCTCTGTACCTATGTTTGCTACGTTTTGATGACTAACCAGCCCTTGACCGCTACTTCGTCGGTAATCCATTATGAAAGTGTTCTACGAGTATATCTTTCTCCAGCGCGCAGCGGGTAATTGCCTAACATACTACCTGTAGGAATGTTCATTTTGACTGTTCACAACGATAATTACGTTGTTAAGCCGGCAAATTTTTCGAACATATGAAGCAATGGATAAGCAATATCCTCCAAAATGATTCAGATTCTGATTGTTAGTGTGATACACAAGTAGGGTGGAGGTCTCAGGCTACCTAGCTGTCGAATTTCATTACAATCGGTTCAGTTTTAGGCGTGAAAACAGCAGACAGTCACAGAATGGATTGTAGAGATTGTAATAACTTGATTTCTTGGGAATAAAATAAAGTTATTTTCTTTTTGGAAAACTAATAGGTGGAGCTGCTCCTCTCACAAAGAGGAGGCCTGTGTCACATCAGTGGAAACATAATAGACTGGTTATTATGCTAAGAGGTGGAGCCGTAGTCAAAGCTTGTTTAGTAAATAAATATATATAAGTACATATAGGCTCGCTCGTAGCTACATAATAATACCGCACGGGTGGATCTTACAGTTTAAGTAACGGGTCTTCGAGGTCGGTTCCTGGATGAGCGACCACCCGCTACATACCGAGACCACTCAGCACCTCGAAAAGCCGTTGACCCCGGCTATCATTTTATTGTAGATCTTTGACAGTCGTTACGGGTGATCAGAAGCCCGAAAGTGTGACAACGAGTCGAATCGTGTTACCCAATAACTGGGTTGTGGAAGTCAGCTGGGTCCAGTTAGACTGGAAGTCCACCCTAACGTAATTAGTTGAGGAAAAGCTAGGCAGACCGATCGATATTTCTATTTCGATAATTTTAATGAGGTAAGTACTGATATAAAAAAATATATAACAGGGTCACCCCTTTGAAAATCAAGGAATTAAAATTACATACTTCCGTTTTTATCGTGTACGTGAGTAATGTAAAATCAGGGTCAGTGGGTCGTCTTAAGGGCGGCAGTTAATTTTTACCTACTGACATGATTGATTCAAACTTTAAATATCTTTGTCCTACAGTGCAGCGGACCACGTACAAAGATTGTAAAAAAAACATGTTTTTATCCATAGATAATGTAAACTGGGTCTCAAAAGTAATCTAATCGATCGATGGTTCATTTAGATCTAATTTATTATTATTAAGAAGTCTACAGTTGACCATTGTGATTGTATCGTGTAAACAGTGTTTAAAAAATAATAGTAATTTCTATTTTTTTTTACTAATAACTATGCTAAGAATTTTAACATTACGTAATCATTTATTAAAATAATATTCGTTATAATCGAATAATGTTCGTTATTCTTATAATTATTTTGAGTTTAATAATGATCGGTGTTGTTGCCTTTATGTGGGAATATTATTTACGTGAGTACCTATTACAAAATAATATATTTTTACCAGTGTTTTTGAATTTTTCAATTCGGTCATTCTCAATTTGTCAATATTAGCCGGAGTTTGAATTCTCATGCCGTTGACGACAATATGCTTGCACCTTTATATAAGTTACTAGTTATGGTGTCCAATATCTACACCTCTGTTTAGCCTGTTCGGGAATGTAAGCGTTATGTATGTTAGATTATTTTTTTTATGTACCTACCTTATGTTTTTATGACCCACTTGATAAACAACTCGAAAAACTGTTTTTCGACTTTGTTATTTTCTTCCTACTAAAATTACCCTGGCCTAGGGGTAAACTCCATTTTGCAACAAAGTGTTCATTCGGAGTATTGTGAATCTCAGCGCCATTACCTTATGTTTTTATGACCCACTTGATAAACAACTCGAAAAACTGTTTTTCGACTTTGTTCTTTTCTTCCTACTAAAATTACCCTGGCCTAGGGGTAAACTCCATTTTGCAACAGAAGTGTTCATTCGGAGTATTGTGAATCTCAGCGCCATCTAGCGGCGAGTAGCAATACTTCGAATGATTCACACTGTACAGCTGCGTTCTCGACTGATAACCGTCGGCGTCGTACTAAATGGTTCTGACTCTTTTGCATAGGTGGCGCTAGGTATCGTACAATTTATTATCTCTCGCCGACAATCGATTAAAATTATGACGTTGTTCCATTGGCAGATTGGTCACTAATTATGGTCGTCTCAATTACTAAGTAATACTTTATTCCTGCAATGAAGTACCTAACGTATTGAACCTGTTGAAAACGTCCCAGCCTAGACAATGCTAGCTGATCACCTACAGCTTCCAAATAGCCTGGCTTGAAATACGAGAACCAGAGTCAAGGTAATTTACCTACTCTTATACAATTAGGTCATTTGAGGAGAATACCATCTGAAAATCCTTGATTCATTCGTGGACGGATCCCGTCCTGTTGTACCAGCCCTATCATCTGACTGACGTCACAATGCCACTTCACACCTCTCCCATTTCCCGATAGACCGCGATAAGATTATCACTATCTCTTTTTATACAAAAGGTTTTTAATATTTTCCCCCCTTCTACCGATAAACTACAATAGACGGCTAACCGTGATTGTTACCAACCTACTCACAATATTAACACTAAGTCTTATTTGTTGCTAAGACAGTTTAAAATTAATCCAAAGGTTTCTCGAAAGTTAAAAAAGATTGCTATTTTTTTATATGTTTAAAAAACAATAAAACCGCTACTGTGTTTTTGATCAAGTTTCGCTGGCCAAATATTTTTGAAACTTGTGAAGTGTTGTAAAGACTTGTGGTTGTGATATTGTAATGTAACGTGTGTTTGCAAAATCCTAAAGAAATGAATTCGACAACATTAGTGATAGCTTTTCCTAGTATATTCGCTTTTCTAGTGCTTTCATTCGTGTGCCTAAGATATTGGATGATGTACTGCAGTGAGTATAACCTACTTAGACTTGTGTCGTGTGTGTTGTGATCCTTCAGATTAGAATTGATGTGAATATCCTCTTAGGTCATACTGTAATTATGTTAAGTGGCATTCTATCATAATTGCATCACTTTTAAATAATTATCAGTTTTAAAATAGAAGCGATTCGATTTTAAGTAGTGATTTTGATTGGCTGTACTTAGCTGTTAATTCCGTCAACCAATCGCAGAGTTGCCATTAGGCTCTTTGTATACACGTATTTTTGCCGTTAAACGTTGCCGTTGCCGGTTTAAGCCAGGGCTATACACTAGGGGACAAATGTCCTGCGACACGTGTCGCCAGCGACGTCGGGTGAAGTGGTGCGACGCTTCCGGACTTCGCTCGACAAAGCCAAAGCCACGCCATGTCGGACGAAGTCCGGCAACGTTGCACCACATCACCCGACGTCGCTGGCGACACGTGTCGCAATACATTTGTCCGGTAGTGTGTCTTTATTTGCCATGTGTTGGCACGGTCGTCAGCGTTGTATCACCATGGAAGCTTGTTGATATATAAATTTTTCTACGGCGTGGTTTATAGTATACGCAGCCGTACCGTAAAGAAACCGTATCATGTACAAAGAGCCTTAATTTGACAGTGTAATAATAACTAATTTGTTACAGTGTTACGCAAATTATTTTCTTTTTTGTTTTGTCATGTTCAGATATCGATACTTATTACAATTTCGCTAGTTAATTTAATTTGACCCTGCAGTTACATAATTATTACGAGTTATCAGTCTGTCTGGGGGCATCCCACACGCAAGTCGACACGTACACCCACACGGAAGCATGTCTGTCCTGTCAGGATGACGTTCAATTACTTTTATAGATAGGTACTTATAATAATAGGTTACCTACGTAAAGTAGGAAGGTACTCTACTAAGTAACCAAATACGTCATTTATTCGATGAAAAATTATGTCTTCTTTCCGCGTGAAGTTTCTTGTCCCCTCGACCCACCCCGTCGCATCGCATAGCCCGCGCTATTACTTCGTTTTCGCTTAGCGTTGTTTCTGTTTTTTTTTCTTTTTGCTCAGCTCCTAAGGGTCCTAGCGTAATGATATATAAACCTAAAGCCTTCCACAATGATTGGCTATCAAACGACAAAAGATTTTTTTAAATCCGACTGGTATTTCCAGAGATTAGCGCATTCAAACAAACAAACTCTTCTGCTTTCTTCGTAATTAGCCATTTTTTTATTTCAGTAATACTCGGGAAGAGAACTGACTACCCCGTTGGTTTAGTCGCAAGCGCTACTGCTGAGCTTGAGGTATTGGGTTCGATTCCTAGGTAGGGTAAAGGGGTTGGGTTATTGGGTTTTCGATCTGGAATTTCTCTGTCGCAGCCCGGAGTCTGGATTTGTGCCCAGTGGATAGTAATGGGCCCTAATATATACCTAATACTATGCGAAATGTGGCTATACTAAGGTACCTTTGCCCAACCTTTCGAAGATTACAGCTAGGCCTAATTTTATTTAAGTTTGGGGAAAAAATGGGGTTACCTACTGACATTTTACAATCGCCATTTACAAAGCATCTTCACTAGAGGTCTACTACTACTGACTACGTCATAACCATTATTTAATGGATTGTCGATAAAAATGAAGGATTAATAAGTTACTAAAACGTTAAGTTTGTTCTTTCTTTCTTTACTGAGGATCAACAAGTCGTGACACAAATTTGAGTTATAATGTCATTATAACTTAATGTCACACAATCTAAAGTAGGTACACACAGCTGCACATCAAACTATACATAACCAGTCTAAGCAGAGTTCTGATTGTACGAAAAACCTATACCTACAATGCAAGGTCAGCTAAAACTGGAATTTTATAGCTTGATGTGTAGCCGTGTGTACAATCAGAAGTTAGCTTATACTGGTTATGTAAAGCTTGATGTGTTGCCGTGCGTACGTAACATACTTATTTTATCAAATAAACGCAAGATCTATAATGAACGAGACACACAATTACATTTGCAACCAGTTATTCATCGCTCCTGACATAATAACTGTATGAAGCCATACACAGGGCACTAAATGACCATTAGAACAAGAACTGCGGCGAAAAATGTAACTAAATGTGAATGTACTGCATTTGACATAACTTTGACAGTTTGTCGAAGCAAGTGGCGCCATTATGACGGGTCAGTAAAAACTGGGTGTTCGGTACAATGATACATCGTTCGCTGGCTTGGTTGACATGCAGGTCAATTGGATAATTTCTTTCCTGCCTTCTTTGTTAGCTCGATACAGTGTAATTTTATTATAGTGGGTAGATTCTTAGGTCTGCATCCTTCATGATCTATTATAAATACTTGAACGTATCACATGTCTGTGGAGGGGCTTGTGGCTAAGTAATAATAGCCACACGTGTCGATTGATCAGGTTAAGCTACGCTTGCCGCTGTCGGTCCACGGATGGGTGACCATGTTTACATACCGAAACTTCTCCGTGCCTCGGAAAGGACGTACAGCCGTTGGTCCTGGCTGACATCCGTGGATCTTTGACAGTCATTACGGGTAGTCAGAAGCCCGAAAGTCTGACAACCAGTCTTACCAAGGGGTACCGTGTTACTCAGTAAATGAGCTGTGGAGGTCAGATATGCAGTCGCTCCATGTAAAATACTGGTATTCAGCTGTATCCGATTAGAAGCCGACCCCAACATAGTTGGGAAAGGGCAGGCAGATAATGATGATGTCAGCTATCACACGCCATTATACATTCCTTAATTCAAACAAAAACAATCCTATTATCCTCTGAAAGTTCCTTTGTACTCAAATTATAATTATGTCAGTATCCCTATGTATTATATTGTGTGTACATAAATAATGAAATAAATAAATAAAGTTTGTTGTAGTAACGCAGATGATAATATGATGTTAGGAATGACTCTTGAGCCATCAATTTGTTGTTGTTACCTCAGAAAGTGCTCTAAGCCATCGGTTATAGCTGCCATACGAATGTGTCGTGTCTTATATTTGGGCTGTGAAGGTGAGGCGGCACCGGCAGGTGTTCCGTTTAATATTGATCAGACGCCTTAGATTGGACTGGAGACTGACTCCAATGTAGGAAAAGGCAAAGGAACTTTGCACCTTAAGAAACCTGCTATAACAAAAAATATATAATGTATATTAGCTTCTGCCCGCGACTTCGTCCGCGTGAAATTTGTTGCTCTTCCATCCCACCCTGTCGCATCGCATCGCCTGCCCGCGCTGTTATGTCGTAGGTATTCGCTCAACGTTCTTTTTGACTATTTTCGTTTTTGCTCGGCTCCTAAGGGCACTAGCGTGACGTTAAGTAGCCTATAGCCTTCCTCAAGCATTGAGCTATCAAATGCAAAAATATTTTTCCAGAATAGTTTCAGAGATTAGCGCTTTCAAACAAACAAACTCTCCAGCTTTATTATTGTATAGATATAATCCTCCCGACGGACTTCATTCAGGGACTCACGGTGGCTAGTCTCAACGGAGATTAGCCAGGTGCGCAGGAGAATTATTATAGTGCACAAGTGAGCGCACACACAGGTCTGTGCAATATCTATTCCTTTACCACGGTAATAAATATTATTATAAGTACAAGTACTTACTTAATATGGCAAAGAGCAATTATAGACTAGGTATATTGTGCTGTTTTTGGTGGCTTGAATTCGTCAACAAGTTTTTTGTATCTACTAATCAAAAAAACACAACATGTATTTTTATTGAACTCTTCCTATTTCATTCACAATGAATTTCATTTTTCCTTACATATTCCTTTTGCTTTAGTAATTGCGTAACATTATAAGTATCAGTAGCAAAGTTCAACAATATTCATTCATAACATTATTTACGTTGTTGAGCAGACACATTTTTCGAACATATGAAGCAATGGATTTGCAATATCCTTCAAAATGTTTCAGACTAATAGTGCTGGTGCCTAGTGATCATGCACTCCGGTTGCGGTACGGACTGACCTTTCGAAGAACATCGCCAATGAGGTGATTGGTTCTATGTTGTTTACCCTCACATTTGCCTTGTAAACAGCAGTAACAGTATCAGTAGCAGTAACAGTGATGGATAATATAAATCTCACTGTCATAAACAAATCGTTTTCCACCATGCAAGTCGTGGTGTACCTAGATAAGTTTTATATTTCTAATGCGATATTAAAGTGCAACCGTAGTTCTTATCGCAGGGAGTCAAATTCTAGGAGTGTAGTGTTCCAATGCGTAGTAACGTGTCGACTGTCGACACGGATTCATTGGTCGAGATGAAAGTTGACGAATGGACGTATGGCAAAGTTCACGTTATGTACCTACAGACGGCCATCAGCACATCAACCTACCCGAAACTGTCAAATTTTCCCAATCAACTTTGAACCCTATACTTTAGCGATAAAGTTGAAAATCTATCAAAGAAATTTGGCAGATTGTAGTAGGTTACATTTGTATTACAAATCTTTGTAATATTTTTACTATCAATGTTCAGATAAAAGATGTTAACATGATCTATTAGGTGTTCCCGTTCCGATTTATTTGATTTTATATCGAGAGACGTTAACATTGTTTACGTTTAAATAGTTCACATTGTTATAATTGAGGATTTCCCAACAAAAATATTTGCTGATAACGGTTAGGTTAGGTTAGGTAGTTCGGTAACCAGGTTATCAGCTGGTCATAGATCGAACTAAGGTCTAGTATTCGTCTGCTAGAAAGTGCCTGTGTCCCTTAGATTATGATTGTGTTCTTTTAAAATTTAATATTGTGGTTTATCTGCATGTAAAAATACAAAAATATAAAAATCATAAACTGACGCCTTCTTCCCATGGGGGCAGGCAGAAACTACAGAACGCTACCTTCTACGATCTTCACAAAAAAACAACAAAAAGGAAAAAAATAACAGCTATTAACACTTTCTAACATACCTACATAATTAATTATTTACTGACTTGTTTCGGGAAAGTAAACTTTACCTGCACTGACCTAGAGTTCGGAGCACGCAAGCCCCACCACGACGTCTACTATGAGATAGTCGGCGATGGGGTTATTATTATTATTATTAAATACATACATGATAAATAACTCGAACAAATGGCAGTACTTACCTATTAGTACCTACCTATACTGCTATCATAATTACTTACTGATAAGTATTAAAATATTTTCAAGGAGCATTTATCATTACAAAAACCGAGACCAATCGTTAATAGTGGCAAAGTAGCTTTGTACGTAGTCAATTGTTTGAGGCATGGCAGAAACTGCTCTAATAATGGTTGTAATGACATTGCCGGCAGTAGCATTATTGTTACTTTTTGTACTGATAATGTATTGTATTACTTTCGTCGTCTGGCTCCGTGAGTATCTTTTCATTTTTTTTTATAAGAATGAATTTGAAGTCTTGAAGATTGTCTAATGTCCATTGCTTGTTTTGTTTACAAATAAATCTAACCGTTGACTATTACCTGTCAATGTACGTATGTCGTTAAATTTTATAATGTCATCGTCATTCCCTCTTTAGTTACAGTATTTTGCAAATATTGGTAATTGTTTGTTTTTTTTATTTCTTTTCACACCTAACTTGTCATTTTTAAAGATATCATGTGAAATGCTGATAATATTTTTAGTGATGATTTCATCATTTTAAAACCCGAGTCCAATCGTTAACAGTGACAAAGCATCTTTTATACATACTTGGTATTAATGAAATTTGGTATAGAGATAGATTGAGTCCCGGGAAAGGACATAGGATACTTTTTACCCGAATATTCGCACGGGATCGAGACTTATGCGGGTGAAGCCGCGGGGCGCTGCTAGTTATAATGTCAATACATTGTTTAAATTGTGAGTATTCTATCTGCGGGGTAATTCAACAAAATTCATTGAGTTATTTACGTTGTTGAGCAGACTTATGAAGTAATGGGTTTTGTCCCAACTCTTCCCCTATGCATTTATAACAACAAAAATGTCCGTTTGTTGGTAAACCGCATAGGGGAAGAGATGGGACTAAGCCAAGTAATGGATTAGCAATATCATTCAAAATGATTAATATTGAGATTGATGGTGTTACGTAATTAGGGTGCTGAACTTATGATCAGTATTAAAAATGTGAAAGTCTGGATGTTTGTTGATTTGGATTTTTGTTCATCATCATCACTTCTGCCGAAAGACTACTAAACATACTACTTTCCCAAGCGTTGCGACATCGGCAGGTCGTATTTTGTTAATATCACCATATCTACCGGGTGAACGGATTTGGATGTTTAGCAAACTGGAATAGGACATAGGATACTTTGTCCCGTCCCGGTAGTATGAGTCGAAATTTAAACGTATTTTTGAACGTTTTCTGATCTCGTCGCGGGCGAAACTATGGGCAAAATCAAGTTTTGATTGACGTCATTTTCCTATCCTTTTTTGCTTTTATTATGTATATTATTATAGCTATGTGTAAAACCAAAGAAACGTTGGATGGACTCTTTGAAAGATGATATGGCTAGAAAGGGAGTAACTACCAAGATATCGACTAATAGAGAAGTGTGAAAGAAGAAGGGATGTTGCGCCGACTCCAGATAATTGGGATAACGGAGGAGAATGACGATGATGATGAGCTATGTGAAAACTGGCAATGTACGTCATTTAAGTTTTATCAGTGATCGCCATTGACATTTATGAATTTCAGTATCTTGTTACTTTATTTTTTTATTATTGCTTGCAACACTGAACGGTAACACTTCCATTTTCTCAAGGACAATAACAAAACAATAGTTAGGAATTGCTAATTATTAGTTCTCCTTATGACGAACACAACAAATTTTTAAGCACATAATTTGTATTTTCCGACACAGTCACAGTGGAAAACCGCATAGGTAGTCAGTCCCTATTACGACTTGTTAGTTTATTCCCGCCTTCCGCGCCGCGCAACCGTTCACAAAAAAAATATTTAAATACAAGACATTATATCATTATCAAGTACTTTTTAAACATCTGATGTGAAGTCCCTGCCTGCGCGATGTGGGTGATAAGATTACAGTCGTTGTTTTTCGAACAGTGTTGATCGGTACACAGAGTAAACACGATGGATTTATTGGGAAGTATTTTTGTTGGTATACTGATTGTTATGTTCATCTATTTGTTTTGGCTGTGGTTCTGTTTTGGGAATTGTGTTAAAAGACGTAAGTTTTTTATTTTTTTGTACTTTGTTAATAATTGTTGCTAATTTATATACTTAATAGTGTGTTCCCATTGATAATATTTAGCATAATCAGTCCTTAATGTTACCACTGCTGAGACACAAGTCTCCTCTCTTTGGGAGGGATTGGACTGTAATCTACCACGCGGGCCCAGTGCGGGATGGTAGATGTCACATGCCTTGGATTTTTGGGTTTGAGGACATGCATGTTTTTAGTAGTGATAAAATTATTTACTCAAAGCAATGCACCTGGCTGGGTTCGAAGCCACCACCTACAACTCGTAATTCGGGGCTGTTACCACTGAGCCACCACTGCTCTGACAATATTTACTCATTCCTCTTTAGTTTAGGAACGGATATGATAGCGAACTACTGCCTATAGTTAGGTACTCGCGACAATCTACTAAGTAGGATTTGACAGCTATAAAAATACTTTGTGTAGTGATGGGAAAAAAGATTTTCTAGATTTATATCGATTTATCATACTTAGACTTTGTAATCCTCAATTTATCTAGAATTCTCGAGGCATACCTATCGTTTTGAGAGTCCGGTTTTATAATCTCAATCAATCTGTGTTATTCAAGACTTCCCAAGATTTCTATGTAATTTAGTAAGCGAAAGATTACTTTATGAAGGCTTTTTTCAAAAAATATTGGCCTAGAAAAAATAATGTCTAGTTGTAATACGATATTTGAATTGTCATCATCATCATTCATTACTTTGTTGCGTATTTTTTGCGCGGTAACATAAAAATGATAGGTAATATTTTATCAGCATTACCTATTGATATTCCAAGGGGTATCGTATTACCCAGCAACTGGGCTAAATAGTGGTATTCACCTGCTTCCGGTTAGACTGGAAGCCGACCCCAGGGGAAGCGGCTTGACAGATGATGACCTATTGATATTAGATAGCCTTATTTACTTAACCTCCAGAACCAGGCTCTCTCGCTCAGGCTATAATAGTATCCGCCAGTTGTAAACACTGTCCTCCCATACATGTCAACACGATTTGAAAACATTGCAAAGCAATTTTTTTTAAGGATTCTGTTACCAGGTTTTCTTCATAGGAAACGACCAATTGGCACCGTGCACCTAGCTTCTGACGTTTCATAAGTGCCTATGTAGGTTTATGTGAAATGTTTTCCGTCACCGTTTTGGAGCAGTGCCGCCACTGCTCTCTAGAAAAGATACACATTAATGTAATCTGTTTTCAATTTAGTAAAAATGAACGCCCACACAATATTGTTATAGGTACAGACGCCAGCACAATATCAAGCTACTAAAATCTGTCATTTTTTTAAAATAGATTTTCAATATTATCGCTAAAGCCTAAGGTTCAAAAATTGATTGAGAAAATTTTACAGTTTCGGGTAGCTTGATGTGCTGGCGTCTGTACTTATTGCCCTTATTTATTTTAAATCTATTGTATACCCTTCTACCTCATTATTATCATTCTCTCGCTCTTATCCCAATTTATTTGTGATCGGCGCCGCAACGTCTTTTTCTTTCATACTTACTTCTCTATTAGTCGTCATCTCAGTAGTCACCCCCTTTCTAGCCATATCATCTTCCACACAGTCCATCCATAGTTTCTTTGTTCTTCCTCTACTGTTACAGTCATCTACATTATTGCTTAAAAATTTCCTTACGATATTTTCCTCAATCCTCAGCCCATAGTACCATGACAACCAATTTTGTAATCTATATCTACTAATATTAAAGCTAAAGAATTTTGTTTGAATGCGCTAATCTCTGGAACTACAATTTA
The DNA here is from genome assembly GCA_963669345.1 of Gortyna flavago. Classification (NCBI taxonomy): domain Eukaryota; kingdom Metazoa; phylum Arthropoda; class Insecta; order Lepidoptera; family Noctuidae; genus Gortyna; species Gortyna flavago. The sequence goes on from OY770149.1 coordinate 607,967, forward strand.
TTTCGAAAAATTATTTTGCATTTGATAGCATAATTCTTGAGGAATGCTATAGGCATCACGCTACGACTCTTAGGAGCCGAGCAAAAACAAAGAAGTCAGAAAGACCGCTGAGCGTAAACGAAGTAATAGCGCCCACTGCTGGGCAAAGGTCTATCCTAAGTTCTTCCAAGTAGGTATTCTTTTTCAGTCGTTTTAAATAGGAAAATCTATTAATTACATTTGAACATAACCCGATGGATGCTTGCATAAAGATATAGATTTTTCGGTCCCGATTTATAGGTACAGGTCGATAAGCTAGAAGAGCGATGGCCGCCACGTAGCATCCGCAATTTATGAATGACGTCACTCAACGTTATAATTATGTCTACATATTTACAGTAAGCTGGTGTGTTTTCCTAGAGAGAGATTTTTCCCTGACATCCCGATGATATCATTTTCCTGACAGCCATCACTGCGACCGTCGTATGGTGGCTACCGCTCTTCTAGGAAACCGTACATTTACTGAGAATAACACACTATCAAGCACAACCTGAATCACTTTGAAGGACATTGCTAATCTATTGCTTCATATGTTGGAAAAATATTTATTTTTATTTTATTCACACATACAATTGTTGTAACAGGTAAGACCCAAGTCAACAAAAGTAGTCAAGGATTGTCCAGTCCCAAGTAACGGGTCTAGGTAAAATCACATGTTACACAGTGGACAACATACCAAGTGTCACCCTCTGGAATTCCGCCAAAGAGCAGGAAAATATGTCCAAACGCCGAGAGACACTGCACGAATCACTGGTGCAAACTTTAATAAGTTTGTACGGGTTGCCGGAACTTTAAAAAGCTCCTCCCTCGGTCCCAACCGTAACCTTCTGTCGTAACGAGCAACTCCAACGATCCCAATATTTATGTGAATTATTCAGTATCCCACGAAAAACCATAAAAACATATTTTACAAGAGCGAGGTTGCGCCTTTGTTTTTGTCTGCTCAACAACGTAAATAACGCAGTGAATGTTGTTGAACTGTCAAAATGAAATCCATTACTACTGTTAGTGTGTTACGAAGCAGCCCGGAGTCTGGATACGTGTCCGGTCGATGGCAATAGGCTCTTACATGGGACTTAAAAACTTAACTGGCGAAAAGTGGCTGTACTAAGGTAAGCCTCTACTTAACTCATCGGGAAGGCAAGGCGTGATGTTAAGTGTGCACAAGAATCAATAACACAATGAATCTGACAAGAAAGGTCAACATAATACTGACGGCACTGACTGATTATGCAAATCAATGACAATGACAAAATGTGATAAAGATGATACGAGTATTCATACATACACCGATGATTACGCATTAATTTCAGACAATGGGAGACAGTACCAGCATCATCTAGGCGTTTTCTAACCACTAACTATTGCAAAAATGCTATTCATGACATTCTTCAATCGACGATCATATAATATCATTTGGTAGTAATAGTAATACATTTTATTTATCTTTTGATATTTATATTCTTTTAAATTTTGTGAATGTGAAAACGTTGTAGGCCTAACGTAGACTGTAGATCTGTAGATATTTTTTTTATTTTTAAATTAAGTAAGTACTTAAATAAGCGCTATGCTGTGGGTCCTCTATAGCACAGCATCATGCTGAGTGGAAGCCTTTCTGTCACAGTCATGACGTGCAGCCGTCGACTAGACTGTTTGTGCTCGTAATTAAAGATAGTAGATTTATATTTTTTTCCTTATTATTAAAGTTAATATTATCTTTTGGTATGCACGTGTTTCTGTGAAAAATAAACCTATTTTTCTTTCTTTCTTCTTTACCTGGTACTTGTTGACAGGCCTACACTATCCTCCCATACCTAATAACACTGTAATTTGAAAACATTTGAAAAGCCAAATATTTTTAAAAAGTAACCGTGGCGTTTCTTGCCGGCTCTTCCTCATAGGAAACAATCAAACGACCAATTGAAACCGTGCACCTAGTGGTGCCCATGTAGGTTTATGTGAAATAAAATACTTTGATTTTGATTTCTTCAGCCAGGGGCTCCAGTATCCAGGCTGATACTAATAACAAATTCTTTTATGAAAAAGCCAATAACTGGTAAAAAAAAATATTTTCGTATCAATCGGAAATTGTATTGATCAAAATAAAGGAAAGTGCTTCTATAAAATTAATAATTGTGACATTTTTACGTGTTCTTAAGTTTCAAAATGGCAAGACTAGAGGTGGAGGAATATTTAAAACTTATTAATGTACATTTACATATTATGCTAATCTTGTCGGTATCTTAAGACTGCTAAAAGTTTTGATAACACTAGCAATATCATGGGTACTCCCGAGTAGGTACTTACAGCCCGACATACTAATGGAGCTGTCAATACGTTTGTCATTATACAGGCTGTTCAGATAAGCAATGTTAATCCTGAAACAATGTTGGATTTCTAAACTCCTATAAGTCAATCAGCCTAGCCTTTTCCCAACTATATTGGGGTCGGCTTCCAGTCTAACCAGATGCAGCTGAATACCCACAGAACAGATTATTTGCAACTTAAACTTTTTAGACCTTTGTATCCTGCTTATGCGTATGAACGCATAAGCAGGATACAAAGGTCTAAAAAGTTACTTAAGAACATTTTCGAAATGTCTTATTTAAAAAAGGATAACTGGAACACGAGTTCGCCATGTATGTATGCCATAATAATATGTAAATTTTCCATATATCTAGGTAAGTATAATCTTATTATAAAAAAGGCAAAACACAAACCGGTAATTAGCGCCGTTATCAACAGATAGTTTATCATATTCCTATCGTGTAGGTCCCTCAATATACTGACGGTGGAGGCGTATCATTTAGTACGATATAGCTATAATAGTTGGTTCGTATCAAATTTGGCAAAATGTCGGTGGATTTAACTGCAGCTTTGGTCTTTATGGTCATTAATATAGCTTTGTTTTGGATTATTTACGCGGTTTTGGTGAGATTTTGTGGTAAGTCATTATTTATAATTATTTCTCTTCCAGAGTATAAATGTCGCCATCTGTGCAGTTTTTTTTAATGGAACACCGGAAGTATTTTTTTTTTGTTGGCAAAAAAAACTAAATTTTAATTTAACATGCTTTAAAACTTCATAGGGTAAACTGTTTTGAAGTCAATAAGAAGAAAACTTTCTAGTGTTAATCGAAAGCAAGACTACAAATATTTCTTCAACCAGGAAATACATAAATTATTATTCATTCTTTCAAGTTTCAACCAGTACCGATAGATAGTGCTGTCCTAGTTCAAAATTCAAAAAAACGCCATCTATGTTTTGTTTTCGCGACTAAACTAATACGTGTCTTTAGCTGATCTAAATAAAATAATACGTGTCACTATATTATTATTATGAAATGTCTAATTTTTTGGTATTTTATTAGTGTGTGACGATAATTGATAAAATTTGGCTTTTCTTTAATCTATTCATTACAAAACATAATTGTAATGGTTTTTTTTTTTAAGTAAAATACGTATTTAACTAGTAGGGTGTCGAAATGATATCAGCACAATCACGATTTCACGTCCTGAGAATTTAATCCCAATTACCCTTACCTGTCCAGAGAATTGAACGCATAAACGCATACAAACCTGCTGGTCTTTCTTGCGTTTATAATGCTTTGTCAAGCCAGGAATTTGAGTCCCCACGAAGTGATTGGACATTGACCTCTTTTTAGTTCAAGTAGATATAAAAATAAAATAAAGCAGTCTAATCAGCCACTGTGATGAATCGCCTAGATATTAATTAATTAATGGATAAGATTTCGCATATTATCAAGTAAGTATAAAAAAAATCCGTGTAGGTACTTGGTAAAGTTTTCAGTGCGTTGAAAAGAGCTATTCAATTAATTTTTAATCTATTTGTGCTATAATAGACATGGCGTATTTATTTCTAATAATGATAATGTTCATCTTGTTATTGATGGTAGTTTCTGTGTGGAGCCATCATTTACGTAAGTTTACAATACCATTTTTATCAAACTGTTTGTTTTATCCTGATAGAAAGAGTTTTCCCATCAAATTAAAACTATTGTAAATAGTAAACTTTATTGATATAACTAATACATTAATAGCTAAACTGTTATCAATATAAACCCTAGACCAACTACTACTACCAAACACACCACCACCACCACTGACTAGTCCTGTCAAATTAATCAGTGAACTAAAATTTATCTTCTGTCTTTTTCATAATGAAATAGAAAGAAAAATAAGCACTGAACTTAAAATTTAGTTTAGTTTGTGAACAACAGAATCGGCACCATTCTTTTAAAAATTGCTTGCATCTTTTTGCTTAAGATGTTTGATTACTTTAAATTTTCAGAGTGATTATTTCAAACATCTAAGCAACAAGATATTAATATCTCGGAAACGTTACTCTTTACGAGATTTGGTCTCATTATGTTTCTGTTTGTTTGTCAGCTATCGATTTTTATAGGTTTCTTATGTGGCCGCTATTTTGATAAAAAATCAAAATGGCGCGACAGTAGGTATGCCACGGATCTTCAAAGCCAACTACAAGTTTCAACCTACACCGTAAGATGGCGGTTTTTTAGTTCAAAAACTTAAATCAACGCCATCTATGTTGTGTTTTTATGACTGAAAGCTAGTGGCGTGTGTTTTATTTGATTTGATTAGTATTATGTAACGTTCATTTTTGGTATTTTCTAATGGAGTTCGAAGACAAAAATGTCAAAATTCGTCATAATATTTCAATCTTTCTCATTGTGAAAAAAAAAAAAATTAAAAATACTTTTGTTACAATTATAATTAAGAGTCCCGATCAATTTCGCGGTCTAAAAACAGAAAGTTAAAATTTTTTCAGCGCACGTTTCTCAATAACTTTAAATGATTTATTCCGGTCTGATCCCCTATCTAGTTTCTTTTTAAAGACATCGTTATTGCATTTGACATGCAATAGGACGTGAGCCTATTGCTAATTAACACCGGACTGCCACCAAGAGGTAGCTATCCTGATGGAAAATCGGAAAAGAACTTGCCTAACTTGAACCTAGAACCTCACACCAGACCAACAAAGCCGCCAGGCTATGATGCCTGTAGAGTTTCCCATGAACTGGATTGGCCACCACATGAATCGCATAGATAATAAGCCGATAAGATTTCGCTTTTAATCATGAATATAATTATTAAAATCCATCTGTCCGTCCACTATGCGTCAGTGTCTGTAGTAGTGCAGACGAAGATTGTTTATTTTATTTTTGAATTCATTTGTTTCTATTATTCCAATATTTTAAAATGATTTTGTTTTTAATACTTGTAACGTTCATTATACTTTTGATGCTGCTTTCCGTGTACAGAAATTATTTGTGTAAGTTTTAGTGCCTTATTAAGCAAAGGGTTTTTCTCCTATCTTCGTTCTGTTTACCTTCGATAAAAGGAGTTGCTTTTATGAAAATTGTTTATCTGTCAAAGGAAAGCGATTCTTGAATCCTTCTTATCTATTCCATGATTGTTGGATTGTTTGTTTTGGTCATCATCCTTAGGAATAGACTTTGCGTAAATAATAACTTCCTAAATATCGTTAACAAAAAAAGGACTATGTGTGGTGTAAAATATATTAATCGGGCGCAAATTAATGTATAGATAAGATTCTGTGTACATACTCAATACCGTTATCATAATTTTATCTTCACATTTCTGTGCTTGAGCTGATGTATACCACAGATATACCAGCGATCAGTATTTGTTGTTCTGTGATAGTGATTGTCGATTCTGCGTCTAGACAATTACTTTTAAGACCATGATTGTGATATTGTTTTGGCTGACCTTTTTACTCATTATACTAATTTCTTCTTCGTATAGAAAATGGCGTAAGTTTATTGTATTTTACTTCAACTTTATCTTTGTTTATTTAATTCAAATGTTTTCCGGCATTAGCTCATACGTTGAAAAAAAAAGCGTTGTTTATTTTATTTGGTAACTGGTGACTTTATGTACTTCCCGTTCATGCGATATGACATCGAAGATATAACTCTGATAGAGCCTTAAATTTCACATGTCATCGCCTAAATTAAGTACGTATAGATAAAAATATGCGATAGGTACGTTATCACAAATTATAGCTACATAATGGATCACAGATATTCAAAGAATCACGTTGTTTGCTAGTGTCAGTCGAATTCAATTGTTTTCTCATTCAATATGCACTACAGGCATACTATGTTTATAGTTTGGGTTGTTTTTATTACCATTTGCATTGCATTAGGTGTTTACAAGTCTCTAAGTAAGTTTGAACCACATTTTTCTGTCATTTTTTTCCCTTTTTAAATGTTCGATTGCACCATTTCCACTTATTCATTGTAACTCTTAAGTTGAGCTGATTGGTCCTAATGAAAGGAGTGGAACTCCTCTGTCTCACGTTACATCATTATAGAAAAATCCATCTTAGTTAGGTACTAAACTAACCTTAAATTTTATGACCACTTGATAGATCAACACAAATCACAAGTTGTATAAGTCTTATTGAATCAACCCCACAGCTGAACACCGTCTCTTACGATACATGTAACCCTGGTTTAAGAGGCAGGGCTCACCAATTACTGTTTACAGATTTCTGCAGCATAGATTATTGCTCTGTATCTACCTACTTACCTCCTACCACTAGTTGTAATAATGTCTTCATGTTTACTAGTAAATTAGTTATGTAACCTTTTTGGTAATGAATAAAATTTATTATTATTAATGTAATGAGAAAAAACAAAATATAATTACCTATATAGTCCTGTATAAATATACACAGACATAATTATAGAGTCGTCGGCGTCGGATCTGTTATGATGAGTCTGCACTTAACAATGAGACATAAGTGCCTTTGTTTGACATTGTACGGAGTCTAGGGGTTGATATGAACCATGGAGAGCATGGAGCGACAGTAATTGTTAAGACGTGGTTGCGGCACATACTGGCGGAACTGCTCAGTATTTCCTGTAGCCCTTGTAACAATAACAATTAATGTTGTTGAAGTTCCACTTAAGAGTACCTACATTTCTCTTGATCTCCCTTATCCTGATCACAGTATAGCTGACAATATGTCTGATCCTACGGTCGTATCCCCAGCAGATTTTACGTTTAAAATGCTTATTCTTTGGTATTTTTTCCTTTTTGTGATCGTGTACGTTCTGCAGATAACAGCTTGTGTGATTGTGAGCAAGTGTAAGTACCTTGAGTGTGTCATAACTTTAAGGGTCGGTACACGTCTGACGGAAAATGCGTCGCGTATTATCGGTCGCGTAACGCCAGAACAGACAATTATATGATAAAACATTCAACCTTTCACACTCAACCGATGATGCGTTAGTGCGTCGAGCGAATAAATAGACGAAGTTACGCCCGACGTATTTTCCGTCAGATTCAGATGTGAACCGACCCTTAGTGATAATAGTAGAGACTTCATGTTTCAAATCACTTTTCAAATGATAAAATTTCATACATTGATGCAATTTTATTACCTAAAGCGATTGGTTGACCAAAATTATTAACAACCGATCATATCGTCCGTCATGAAATTTAGCATCATTAAACTGTAGAAAACACCCCAGAACCCCGGAGCGGCGCGAATTTTAAATAAAAGTTCACAAATCCCCATTGAAGTATCATAGAGTACCTACATGGAGATTTTTGGACAAAGGTTCACAAATCCCCATTGTTAGTTTAAAGTTATGTCGATTTCATTCTAAATGTATATTGTGGGCTTTTATTTTATGTATATATTTAATGTGTGTGTGTATTTTTTTTTTTTACGTGTTTGTATTTTTATATACATTTAAAAATACAAAAACGTAAAAAAAAAAAAATATTATCCTGAACAAAATCATCATCAATGGAAACCCTAATAATTTGTTTCTAATCACCTAATGTTTTAAGGGATAAGATTACGCTTTATTGATAAGTAATTGAAATTATCATTTATTTTATCTGCTTTCTAAAATAATTAGGTATGTTATAAGTAGTCGTATTGTTATCACGATGCCATTCGCTGTGACTGTGGATTTTATTTAAAAATGTATTTCAGTAATTCTACGATATGGTATCAACTATTTGTTTTAATTTTTTGGGTGTTATTCATCATCCTCATAATTGGAATAACTGCATATGGAAAATGGAGTAAGTTTTTATTTTATTTTTAATCATCACCATTTCAACCGAAAGGCGTCCTCTTCTGGACAAGGGCCGGGACCAAGCATCGTCACTACGTCCGCTTTTGTGCTTCTTATTTTTATTAATATTTGGTAACAAAGCTAATTTTTAAATGGCGTATTTTCTTGATTCTTAGATGCCTATACTCGGTAAGAGCAATGCATGAGCATGAGTAATGCTCGTTCTTTCTTTGTATGAAAAGAAACCTTAGCTAACTCTAAAGTAGGAAAAATACCGGCTGATAATGTATTAAGACTAAATAGGACGTATCATGTGCGTTCAATTTCAACCTAGTAAACACAGCAGAATCTTTGATTTTAATTTTTAATCGCTTAAAATGTCAATGATAAGATTTCGCAACTAGGTATCGAAAATTACATGTTTATGTTCATTTGATACTGCCTTAATTCTAGATTCAGTAGGTACCTTATTTTGCTTTGATTGTGAATTAAGATACTATTGGCTATAAGAATGTACCTATTTCGAACTGTTTTTATTAATGTAATGGTTTACCATAATGCTACTCTTTGGATTTGCCTCAGCCTACGGAAATTGGCGTAAGTTTTTTTTAAACCTTTGTCATAATTTCTAGCACATTGTCCGAAATTCTGAATTACCTATCGATCCTTTTAATTTATATAGATAGTACCTAAAACAAAGTAAATGATAAGATTTGGACAGTTATCAACTATATTAATAACATTATCGTTTAGTTCTCGGTACGTTTTTTCCTCAGTGCATACCTACGTACATCGTAGGAAATAAATAATATATTATTAAATTGAATATAGTGAATTATCCTCCTTTCCAAAATGCATGCTTTTGATATATTTCGGTTGGTGGTCCTGGTTATTTCGATACTTCTCTTTCTATTTGTTGCTGTTTGGAAATCAATCAGTAAGTTGAGTAAGTGAATATTATTTTTTATCTGTGTTACTACGCAGTTTTCAAACTTTACAGTCTTTGTCTAACTGCGTACTATTTCTATTGTTTGGTCGCTCACGACTTTTTTATTTAAATTGTTTAGTTTCAAACCTGTCAACAATGCATTGCCACAAGTCTACGAGGTACTAAGCAAGACTTTGTTTTGGCTACCAACACTAGATGGCGCTTTCCTAAATAAACGTGAAGAGCCTTAAACCTAGCTTTGAATTAATGTGTTAATTACTTCTCTGTGATAAGATAATAAACTGATAAGGTCTTATTTTTGGCCCTAAAGAATATGCATTCAATATCGAGTATTATAACAGTGACGTCACCAGTGTTCTAGAAATATGATGGCGCAATATTTTAAATAAAACATGCACAGTGACTATTATATATTTCAGACTGTCTTTTGGACTCTTTTTTTTAGTTGTTTTGACTATGGTTGTGTATTATCGATTGAGACGTAAGTTCTGTTTTTTAATTACCATAGATTATGTTTGCTTTTTTGTTGATTTCCTAACATAATGTATGTGTAAGTAAACATATTTTGGACGAAGAGCAATAAAAAACATTTATTTAAAATCTTATTACCGAAAATCAAAAATCTAATCTACGTAATCGCTGCATGCGTTTAGAAAAATAATTTTGAATAAAACATTTTACCTACATATTTTTCAGCTGAGCTATAGGTAATCCTGGAGATAACCATGATAATGTGTTTCATGATTTGCATATTGAGATGACTCAATTTATGTAAAAAGTTATTTTTGAGGACATTTTTCCTATTGGGTGCCTATAACTTTCCATCCTGTTTTTATACAAAATTATTTTTAGTATATGCGAAACCCGAAACACGTGTCTAGTGTTTTTATGTGAAGAATCTATGTACAAAATTTCAAAACTGTATCATGAGAAATCACAAAGTTATACCTAAGCTTGTATTGTTACCTGGTTGTCCGCGACGCGGGGTGACCATGTTGCTCCTCCAGCATCGTAAGCTAATAATAGCATCATCGCTGCATCGTAATTATTTGGCAGTAGGTATCACTAGTTAATCACTTGTAGTAGTTAGGTATAACTACTACAAGTGATTAATTAGTGATTAAATATTTTTGGGACAAAATATAACATGGTGTAAAAATTATTAAAATCGATTCAGTTACTTATTCTGAACAAACTATATTCAGGTTTCGCATATACTAAAAATAATGTTGTATATCCGTTTAAATTATCTATCTTTTATGAATTTTAGTTTCTACATCCACCAGCAGATGGCGCTGTTTGAAACTAGAAGTAATTTTATTACAACGCCATTTAGCTTCGATCAAAGAAAACTAATCAGGAACATTTTCAATCATGACAATATCAATCTCAACTGATAAACATTTTGTCAATTAATTAAAACTACTATTTAACTACTTACTTTATTAAGGATATTTAGGAGTTTTGTAAAGAAAACTGAATAGTATATTTTTTTTGTCTTCTGAACGCAGTCTAGCATTCAACTTTCAGGCAAAAGCTGGAGAACGCGTAGAAATAAATGAAAATAAAAACCTATGTAGAAACATGCCAAAATTACCACAAATGATAAATAATAATGTTTTTAGGTTAGACAGTAAGGGGACGGGGCACAGTTACAGCGTGATTTCCCTTCAGCCCTGATAGCACTTGGATAAGAATAGTAGAGACGGGCTCTCTCAGTGACGTCACTTTCAAGCCTCGGGTGGATAAGATAGTACACTGATAAGCTCATCGTTTATCGATTAAAAGCTATATTTGTAGAAAATAATCCTACTAAGGCTAGTTTTTTATTGACTTTCAAAAGTGACAGTTGGCGCGTTTGAAATAAAACATGTATGGCTCTGGCACTGGACTTGCAGCCATTGTTCTTTTGGGTTCGCTTGTGGTTTGGCTTTTAATAATTAAATCAAGTAAGTTACATTTTCGATATATTACGATTACTTTATAAAATAAAAAAGCAGTTTCCAATAGATTACTTATCGTGATAAGCTATAAATTCATCCCCCACGCTTTCTGCTGCCTTACCTAAAAATAATGTAAAGGCATGCCCTTTGGAGTTTAGGTTTCAGCTTAAAAACCCCCAGGTTTATAGAAAAGCTTTTAAAGATCTTAAAATTAAATCAACAGAAGATCTCTGGGGAATGTCTGTAAAAGTATGTAGATCTTTCATCGAAACCATTGCGCCGTATTTAGCTTTCATATTTAACGCCAGTGTTGACCTGGGAGTCTTTCCGGATCTCATGAAATATACTAAAGTAGTACCATTGTTCAAATCCGGTAATAGTAAAGAACCCTACAGTTATAGGCCGGTGTCAATTCTGCCAGTTCTCAGTAAGGTGTTTGAGAAGTTGATGCTCAATCAAATGTTACGCCACTTTAATAAAAAATCCATCTTTCATGAACACCAGTACGGTTTTACCAAAGGGCGTTGCAGTAGGTACTGACGCCGGTGTTACCCTAATAAAGAACATTTTTAACGCCTGGGAAGAAGCACAAGATGCTGCATTAAATGTTACAACAAAATACCTTGTGACATATTGCAATTTAATGAAAGAAAATTTAAAACTCATATTAAAAGTACACTTTGTAAACAATGATATTACAAATTAGAGGATTATATCCAAGATAAGAATACTTGGAAAGTTGCTGGTCCTGCTCCATAGGACAATCTAGAGTCTATACAAAATCAAATTGGTTGCTAATTTAATTTATATTTATAAATTTAAAAAAATTATTACATTGATTTTTACATTCTGTGACTACAGCAACTCACACTCATGTTAAAATTCTAGGAAAATCATCTACTTTTACAATATTTGTAAATATGTGAGCACCATGTAACTATCACATAATTGATTTACCTGTCGTTGCTTTATTTTTAATTATTTTTACCTTTTGTACGAGTAGGTAGACTAATGTTACTGTGCATCGTCTTCACTTATAAATAAAAAATGAATGTATTTAAAACATTTTAAAATAGTAGGTAAAGGTGGAGTTTCTTGTTCATTCTTCTCCATACGAACTCTACCTTTTGGAAGGGGGACTAGAATCAATTCTATTTTATTGTAATTTTTGATGTTCAAAGGTGCCTTTAATGTGTCTATTTGAAATAAATGATTTGACTTTGACTTTGATAAGGAAATAAATCTATTGAGTTGTTAGAAAAATAATCATAACAAGTATGTCTGCGCGTTTTTTTAATTAATTTAGCAAACAAATAGAAGACTATGTATGTATGTTTCCGATAATCTAGGGGCACTGCAGTGCTCACTCCAAGTCCAAACAGCTATGCACCCTTTACTTTTAACTGTTTTTTCTTTGTATTCTGTCTCATTTTTTCGGTAGTTCATATTGGATCCACTTTTAAAATAAAAAATGCCATTGATAGCTTATGAACAAGTCACAGTGCAGTTATAGCTAGATGGCGCTATTCTAAATATAGGTGAAACCTTTGTTGACTCTGAGCAACGCAAAAATAAGCGCTATCATGCTGATATTTATTATCAAATTACTATCAGTTTAATTACTTTATGATCTATTCAACTCTCACTGTCTACCTTATTAGGCTTTGTGTTTTTTTTATAAGATTGTTATTTAATATTTTTATTCAAAAGCTGTCATGACGTATTACACGTACGTATTTACAGAATTATAATCATTAGAATCATTGATACATCTTTCTAAGTTAGATTTGTACCATAAGCACTTTTCCATGAGAGATTTGTTCTTATGGTACAAACCTAACTTAGAAATATGTATTAATGATTCTAATGATTATAATTCTGCAAATACGTAAGTACCTGTTATAGTCGCGAATCAAATATACAACCTGACACTGACCCGCAATCTGCAAAAAAACTTAAGAAAATTTGAATTTCGCGATCTACCACTGCTCATTCACTTTAAGATTATTATATAGAATTTTTTTTTAAGTGATCAGGCAGAAAAGGCCGCGATGGTACGTACATACATACGTACGTACACACGCCTACACATCAAGCTATACATTTCCAGTTTTCGCTGACCTCGCATTGTATAGGTTTTTCGTACAGAAGAAGTCAGCTTATATTGGTTATGAATAGCTTGATGTGTAGCCGTGTGTACGATACGTTCCAACCGTTCAACCGGCCCTTAGGGCGTTGTTGTAAAAACATGTTGCTGCTTCATATCTGTGACTACAGTATTCCAAAATGGATTTTGTTTCATTTCTGGAATTTCTTGAGGAATGTTTTAGAATAAAGTAGGTATACCATTCTAAAATATTCTAAACATTCAAACACTCGTATAAAGCTGGGGCCTACAATTTGTTAATTTATTTATTTACCTACTCGATAAATCAAAATCAAATCAAATCAAATCAAATTATTTATTTGCTAGAATGCAGGTAAGTTTATAAATAAGGTCGTGAAGAATTAAGTTGGAGCCATACATTCTGCCCAAGGTCGACATGCAAAAATTTAAATGAAAGTATACGATGATTTAACTAATTTAAAATAAGAACATTTAAACAATTATCAAATAAAAAAGTAACAGTTCAATACAATTAAAGGTACATAATAGTCTATATAATATCAAAATGTCAGAATAAACTTAAAATGTCAAAATACAATTATAATGTCAAAATACAATTCAAATGTCAAAATACAATTCCAATCTCAAAATACTATTCAGATGTCAAATTACTATTCAGATGTCAAAATACTATTAAAATGTCAAAATACAATTCCAATGTTAAAATACTATTCAATGTCAAAATACTGTTAAAATGTGAAAATACAATTAAAATGTCAAACAAAATACAATAAAAAGTCATTTTACTCAAAAAATCTTTATAATATTCAAAATTCAATTTATTAAATGAACAAAATTTCAAGGTCTATAATAATCGGTCATTTAGAAAGTCATTAATGGAGTAGTAACATTTTTCCACTAGAAAAGCCTTAAGTTTGTGTTTGAAACGTCGAAATGTGTCATTTTTTAAATATTCCGGTAATTTATTAAATATGATTGGTCCCATACAAATGACACTTTTTCTTAATAGTGCAGTTTTATAGCCACCGACATTTAAAAGGTTTTTATATTGGCTTCTCACGGGGCCTTTTCTGGTGTCCGAGACCTTAGTGAATAAATTCGCATTTGTTTTAACAAATATTGCCATTTCCATAATAAATAATGAAGGAAAAGGAAGAATTTTTAGAGACTTAAACAAAGGTTTGCAACTATCTGTGGGTTTAAGACCGCACACCGCTCTTACACAGCGTTTCTGAGCTTTAAACACCCTCTCTCTTAGGCTACAGTTACCCCAAAAAATTATTCCAAACCTCAAAACCGAGGCGATCAAACCATGGTAAGCTATTAAAGCAGTTTTTGTGTCGACTTTTCTTGCCAAATTCCATAGGACGTATGCTGCAGTACTCAGCTTTTTGCACACTTCTTCGGCTTGAGGTTTCCAAGTTAATTGATCGTCTATCAGTATTCCCAAAAATTTTGCAACTTTGACTACTTTGATCTCTTCCCCATCATATTGTACGTTTACATTTTGTGGAATTATACGTTGGTGGAAGTGCATTACACTAGTTTTTTGTAAGTTTATTACTAGGTTGTTCTTATTAAGCCAGTTTATAATATTTTTTAAAGTGCTATTAATTTCTTGTGTATAACGAGTAATGTCAGTACATTTTACAAGTGCTGTACAGTCATCGGCGAATAAAACCATAGGATGCTGTATTTGACGTGGCAGATCGTTTATATACAGCAAAAATAGAGGCGGCCCTAGCACACTGCCCTGTGGTACACCAGACTTAACTATTTTACCTTCAGATCGATATTTCTTTTCACATTTTGTTTTAGGACAAATGCTGGATGTCTCTGTGTATTGTGTGCGGTTACTTAGGTAAGATTCTAAGAGATTCAGCACGTTTCCTCTGATACCGTATCTGTTAAGTTTATTTAACAATATATTATGATTGACGCAGTCAAAAGCCTTTGTCATGTCTGTAAAGATCGCACAAATGGGTATTTTGTTATCTACGTTTATCAATATTTCATGTAATAAATCATATACGGCTGTATTGATGCTTTTATTCTTTCTAAACCCTGCTTGTTCACTGCATAGTATATTATGTTTTGCCAGAAAATTGTTAATAGATTCGTAAATAATCTTTTCTATTACTTTAGAAAAAACAGGAATTAAAGCTATCGGCCTATAGTTAGCTATATCTTTCCTGCAATTTTTTTTGTGGAGTGGTTTGACTATTACTGTTTTTAAGCCGTTTGGAAACACGCCAGAGCTAATGGCTAAGTTAACAATGTGGCTAAGATGTCCGATGATATTATTGGCAACAAACTTAATAACTTTCGTTGCTATTTCATCATATCCTACGCTGTTTTTATTTTTTAGTGATTTTATTGCCCTAAGTACGTCATGGTGGATTACTGGAGGCATAAACATTGTGCGTGGGTTTTCGAGTAAACCACTTGTTTCGAAAATTGCTTTAGGAGACTTTCCAACTTGGTCAATAAAATAATTGTTAAATGCGTCCGCAATTTCTTTGGGGTTATTTATAATTGTATTGTGTACTTTAATCTGGGAAATGGGCTCATTAAAACGCATTTTATTATTAATAACCTGCCAAGATGCCCTTGACTTGTTACGTGCCGTTTTGATGAAATAATTGTTTTGAGCTTTTTGAGTCAACTTGACAATCTTCTGAAAACGCTGGGAGTAATTTTTAAATTTTATTTTGTTTTCAATTGTAGGGCTACGCCTGCGTTCCCATAAAAGATGTCGTTGCTTCCTACTACAAACGCGTATACCCCTAGAAATCCATTTTATTTTCTTATTCGATTTGATGGTAACAAACTTGTAGGGGAAGCAAAGATTATATAACAAGCTAAAGTTTTCCATAAAACTGTTATATGCTTCATCAACATTTTCCGTCTCATATATTTCCGAAAAGGAAAGGCATTTTAGATAATTGTTGAAATTATTTAAGTTTCTCAATGAGAGGTCCCGTTTTTTTACACGCCATGATTTCAGTCTACAAGTACTATTAACTTTTATTTCAAATATTTGTGCGGTATGATCAGACAAGGCAAAGTCAATCACGTCGCATTTACATTTAGATTTAGAGTTATGTGCAATGTTATCTATACAGCTATTGCTAGACAGTCGAGTAGGTTGATCAAGCTCTAGATTGAGATTGTAGCCCAGGAGAAAATATTCGAAGTCCAAACTAACATTATTTCTCTTTAACCGGTTAGATGAACCGGATAGATGTTATTCTTATCTATGGAAATAAATAAAACTGATGTATATGTTTGCAATGTTAAAATAACAGCTTATTTAAGTATAAATAAAAGTATACGGTATTTAAAACAAAAAATCAATTTTTAAATTTTTTGTCAATTTGTTTGTTCCGGATAAAATCACCGAAAGGATCGATTTTGACGGGACTTTCATTGGCAGATAGCTGATGTTACTTTAATTTTTTTAAATAATTATTTTCTACTTAGTAAAGAGACATTATTAATTTCCGACATCTACGATAACGATGTCACGGGTACAGCTAGTTCATCATAAACCATGATGATCAATAATAGCTATAGCTCTGCCCCCTTACGTTACTACTATGGCACATGGTATAAGTATTATTACATTAACTTTTCCTTATTTGCTCCTGGATAGTGTAATATTACTCTTATGATTCGTGGGTTTACGCTGATTATATCGCTCACCTAGTAATATATTCCGACGACACGGTTGGCGCAGTCGTTGAGCGATTGACTGCTGCGCAGCATGTCGCGGGTTCGATTCCCGCACGGAACAAATATTTGTACGACCTACAAGTATTTGTTCCGGGTCTGGGTGTTTTATCTATAATATGAATGTATTTACAAAAAAAAATGTATATAAGTAGTTTATCAGCCATCTCGTTACCATAACACAAGCATTAGGTTGCTTAGCTTGGGACTATATGGCGTTGTGTGAAATGTCCAAGGATATTATTATTATTATTATATTGGCACATCTACGTTTTTCACATTTTACAGAAACGAGGATCAAAGATTTTATATAAAATGTAAAAAATTGATTTATGGGTTTGATTACTAGTATAGCGTTGTGCCGTTTTACCACTTTTTTAAATTATGCACGGTAAAAACTCAATTTCACATTTTTTGTAGATGTGCCGATATATTACTAGGTGAGCGATATATTATGTAGCATTCTCGGTAGCGTCGAAATGTTATAGCTAGTACCCGGTGACACGTTGTAGAGATAAGGACCCAGCAGAGTTGCCAATTTGTGGGGAATTTTCCAAACTGCTGGGAATCGCAGTTGATTGGGGATTGTCATTACAAGCGGGGTCTTGACATCTTACCATTAAATAAAATCAATATAGTTCATACTTCGATAGCTAATTAGTGTTTAAATTATATGAAAACAAAAACATAAAAATTATACTATGATACTGCCATTTTCGAACGTACAGAGGCCAGCACATCAAGTTACCCCAATCTGTCAAATTTCTTTGACAGATTTTCAACTTTACCACAAACGAATAAGGTTCATATTCAATTGGGAAAATTTGACAGATTGGGGTAGGTTGATGTGCTGGCCTCTGTACATACCTAAATACAGATACTGTAGTCGTAGTAGTGTGGCAACAAGATAAGGGTTAAAAAACTGGGCAGCATCGGCAGTGTCAAGTTTAACCCATCTCTGTGCCTAGATATGAAAGATAAAAACTAAATATCATAGTTGAAACTTGTTTCACTTCTTAAAACAATTTGAATTGGGGAATTTGTGGGGAATCAGCATATTTTTCTCATCAGATTTCGGGAATTTTACATATATTATTGGGGAATTTGATAAATTGGCATTGGCAACCCTTATTACGGACATTGTAATAGATTTATAACTTTATAAGTTGGTTAGTCTGTTTATAAACGTCCTCGCGATTCGTTTCTTTCATTTCTTTTTATAAACCCTCGGCAGTGCAATCCCTCTATTAGTACTTAATTACGTTTGAAAAAATGACAAACACAAGAATCACGTGGATTGCCGTCGTCATTACCTGCAAGATAGTATTATGCATTATATGGATGTGTAGAAATTGTTCACGTAAGTTAATCATTGCATAATCAGCCTATTATGTTCCCACTGCTGGGACCCAGTGGAGGAGTTGCTTAACACACTAAGTACCTAACAATGACTTTCATTCTGACAGTTCAACAACATTTATTTACGTTGTGGAGCAGTAAAATTTTTCGAACATTATGAAGCAATGGATTAGCAGTATCCTTCAAAATGATTGAGATTGAGATTAATAGTGTTTTACACAATTAGGGAGCAGGCGTCCTCTCTTCGATAGGGAGTGGACTGTAATCTACCACGCGGGCCCAGTGCGAGTCAGTAGACGTCACCATGTCTTCGACTTTTTGGTTGATCATTGATACAGTTATAAGTTATAATCACTCAATTTTATCCTTCATTGCTTCTAGTTACAAGCACCTATCCACAATAAAGTGCTTTGCAGAAGAGCTCTTTATGAAGTAGTGCGTCAGGGAGAATACGATTAGGTATGCTGAGCGATGGCCGTTTTCCCCAAACTTATTCTTTTTTTGTGTTTGTGTTATTTCTCTGCGACATGTTTGCCGCAAATAAACGTATTTCTTTCTTTCTTTCTTTACTATACTTATTTCTATTCTGTTTAAGTACATCCTATTTCTTACTTGCTGGTGTAGTTACAGGCACATGAGATCCTTCATTAGCTACGTCTCTGGGTTGTTCACGCCATAAGTAATTTTGACAACATTGATCTTTATTTTCTTGAATAGTTTGTAGTTTGTGATCAATCTTCTTCTGCTAATCTAAAAAATGCAAGATCCTGACTAACTGATATATCAACGCACAGCCTAAACCGCCCGCGCCGGTCCTAGATACATGAAATTCGGAGGGTGTGTTTTTTGTGAAGAGTAGGTATCCACTAAGAAAGGGTTTTTCGAAATTCCACCCCTAAGAGGGTGAATGGGGGAGGGTGAAATTTCACGCGGACAGAGTCGCGGGCAGAAGCTAGTTTAGTATTTGAAGGAATTATCTTAGGTACTGTAAGGTTTTCCATATAACATTATAGATTAGTCGTAACTGCCTCGTTATTCTCGTGGTCGCAAGCGCAACTGCTGAGCATGAGGTCTTTCGATTCCCAGATCGGGCAAAATGTTATTCAGTTTTTCATCAGGACTTTCTCAGTAGCATTCCGGGATCTGGATTTGTGCCCCGTCTATATTACATGGGGTCCCTATTACATGGGGTTTAAACTTTTAACTGGCGAACTGTGGGTGTTCTATATAGTTACTGGGGTTACCTACTGAGTGTTCGTCACACTGCATTGCCTTTTTCCCCATTATGAGCTCTATCGGGGAATTACCGTAACTTGTTTTTATAACTGCTCAATGATAGTAGGTCATGCCATCCATTGATCTCCGCACTGCTTTCTTGCCTAATTTGTATTCTTAGTTTGGTAATGGTCATCAGTCAGTGTGAAATGATGAAATATAAATAATGTATTTGCTTATAATATAATAAGCAAATAAAATATAATATATAAATATAGTACAAATACATTTTACCTTATTATGTAATAGGTAATACGGGCTGTTGTCCGCAACTCCACGTCAATGCGCGTATTTTGCGTACTACATTTAACCTTACGGCATGCAAAAATTTCAAACATGATTTTAATTATATAAAAATAGAATTGGATTAATGTTTATAGTTACGTACTATTAATAAAACTGAAATTGTTTGTTTGAACACGCTAATCTCTGGAACTACCTACCGGTCGGATTTGAAAAAATATTTTTGCATTTGTTAACCCAATTCTTGAGGAAGGCTATGTTATGACCCTAAGGAGCCGAGCAACAAGAAATAGTCAGAAAAAACGCTAAGCAAAAACGAAGTGTTACAGCGGGGTGGGGCGGAGGAACAATAAATTTCGCGCGGACGAAATCGCGGGCAGAAGCTAGTATTATTATAACACTATTCTACATAATAAGAAGGCGGGCGGCGTGACATGTTTGTAGTCCTCAGTATAATCTGAGGTTCGTTGTTTTTTGTGTAAATGTTTAGGTAGATTGAAACGGATGATGATGAACTCTAGATGGAAACGGTTTTGGACATGTGCTTGTCTTGTATTGATGTTATTATTATTATTATTTAGTGTTATTTTTTTTCTTCCGGTGGATCCGACTGGGTATCATATTACCCAGTAGGTAACTGGGTTGTAGAGGTAAAATAGAATAAGTGTTCCTGAGGTTTAAGCTGAAAGGTTAATATGACGTAAAATCAACTTTAAAAGAAATTTCATTTACATTTATGTTCGCATAACTCGTCAAAATGTAGGGAACAGCTGTTTTTTTTTTCCCGATTTCAGGTTTGGTCCCTTAGTAAAAGTTGTTCATAATGATGAGTACAATCTCCCATTTCGATTTGTCGCATGTATTCAATTTCATCCTGTATACATAAATATATACCTACTTACGTATAGGTTTTAGTACTCTTTGTATAGATGTATAATATGTATATGTGATCATTAAAATACAGCTGTGTACGTCGTATGTCGATTAAAATGCGATTTGCGAATATAATGATGATACATTTACTAAATTACAATCATTAGAATTTAATGACTGAAGGAGTTAATATTTCCTGCCGGAGCAGCGGGATTGTCCGAAAGGGTTACCGCTACCCCGGAACATAAAGGGCTAAGGAAGGAACACGGATGGGTTTTAGTCAATAAGAGTCTGACACTCCCTTCTGCTCCACCCAGAGCTTGAGGGGTTGGGATTGATAACTCTGGACAATACTGGACAGTATGAAATATAACAATGTGATTATTTTTATGGAATATATTACAATTATTCTCTAGAAAAATACTTTATATTAAATTAACGTAGTTATTTGATTTTCTTATTTTTGTTAAAATCGGGATTGCAGAGACATCTATCGATAATTATGAAAATAATTGTTTCTTAGTTAAGTAAAGTAGATGGCGGCTCTTCCTTTACTGAAGTGGTGCTTGTTCTAACTGTCTCCCCTGGTGAAAACCTTCGCACGTCTAGCATTATGGCGCCGACTTTATGTCAAACAATTGGCTCCCTGTTTCACTGTCTCTTACCACTACACGAACGAAAGCAGGGGGGGGTCAGGGGTTTACGGACAGCAGGGGGTTTACGGAGCCTGACTCCCTGTTTCTTATTACACTACCCTGTTCCTGCGGGCAGATCCTTCAGATCCCTGTTTCAAAACGTTAAAGGAGAACATCATGAGGAAACCGGCATTTTTTAGAACTAGGCTGATTATTATACATGACAAAGAAGCAAATTCATCTCAAAAAAGGGGATTCATCTCAAAGATGGGGATTCATCTCAAAGAAGGGGATTCATCTCAAGGAAGGGGATTCATCTCAAAGAAGGGGATTCATCTCAAATCTTACAGCACTTTACAGCATGGTAGACTACTGTAAAGGGATTTTAGCAGAAACAATACAAGTATTATTTTAAACTACACTTAAATTTAAACTTACAGAACACCCGATGTAATCCTCAGCATTGCTTTCATCCCCAATTTGTTTTCCTCCTTCAGTAATGACATCAACTCCCTTCTTACGTCAGACATTATTTTGAGAGGTAACTGTTCATAATTGGTCGTTATGTATTGATAAGATAATTAATACTATTAAGGAATGTCTCGGAATATTTCCAGTTCCCACTAACTTTAGTGATTCGTCGACTTTTCAAGTTGGTATTACGTTTGATGTATTGTTATATTATATAGTTAGTCTGTGGCATATTAACTTATTTTCTTCCTTTCTAAAATGTTGAGCTACGGTTGGACATTATTTTGGATAGTTGTCATCCTCACTTTATTATTATACTTTGGGTTGTGCTGTATATCATCACGTAAGTTCGTTGTCATTCAAACTGTTAACACTGTGATCGTACGAGTATTTTGTTCAAACTAGTGAGAAATTAAACAAGCATTGTTTTAACTTCGAGGTTTTTAACTTCATATAAAAATTGTCACTTACATACGTTATTTTTGCTACATTGAGTAAAAAGTCGCTGTCTTTAGACCGTGATCACGAATTCTCAAACAAGTATTTTGCAGGAAAAACGATTGTTAGTGTTGATCGGTGTTCTGATATGATATAATATTTTTTGTGTTGTGTCTTCCGTTATCACTACATAACTAAAATAAAACAAAGACCCCCCGCCGCCGCCGCGCGCCGCGTCTGTCTGTTCGAACGCGGTAAACGCAAAAATAAGCGAACGTATTTTCATACGGTTTTCACCAATGGCTGTCAATTGGTGGAAAACGTATGAAAATCCGTTTCAGTGTTTCAGTTATTCATGAGAAAGGTTAGTACGTAATACTTAGGTACTATTTATTTTTAGACACGCGACTGCTTCGAACTTCTCTACTTATTTTGTGAGTGCAATCAGTATTCCAGTAGTATATGATAACTAATGATAAGACTTCTTCTGTAACGTCAGGAAAACGTCATTTACAGTCATATATTTTGCACGAGAAAATTCCAGGAAACCAACTAAGTAAATCAATTTAGTCATAGTTTAATAGAAAATCAGTATCAATGTCATCATCCAATTATTATTTATCTTTAGTAAGTATATAATTGCTAACTATCCTGTTGATTTATTTAAAGTTCCTCACTTTGTGTAAGAGTTGTGACAGTAATTTTACTAGATAGAAAATGGATATATTTAATAATGAATATTTCTGGGCCTTCTTTTGGATGCTCGTCTTTTATGTTCTAGTTATTGTTGTGATTGTGATCAGATTAAAGAGTGAGTACCTACTTATATATTTTTTTCTATGATTTGTATTATCTATGGCTATTAGTTGCTACAACTATCATAATATATGATTTGCCTTAGTAATTTAGTGTTTGTTCGAAGGTTAAATGCAGGTGAATTTTCACAAATCCTTCCTTGGTGCTCATTTTTGCGATTTAAGGAACTCTTGTGCATAGTTTCATGCCTCTAGCTAGACCCAGCGGTTAAGGCTGTGCGTTATCTGTCAGTTAATTTAAGATTTTTTAAAGTTTTTATGTTTTATTACTAAATTTCGTCTTTCTCTTTTGGCTGCAATATACGTATTATCAGAATAGGTATTTATTTGAGTCAAACGCAATATGTTTATATATTTACGTAACCCTTGGCAGTCGTTTACTATATTTTATTTCATTCATCATAACTAGCACATCTTCATCTTTTCTCTCTCCCTTCTTCTATCATCACTTTTATTAATCAAGCTCT
Organism: Gortyna flavago; assembly: GCA_963669345.1. NCBI lineage: Eukaryota > Metazoa > Arthropoda > Insecta > Lepidoptera > Noctuidae > Gortyna > Gortyna flavago. Next base: position 631,438 of record OY770149.1, read on the forward strand.
AAGTCACATACATTTCATCCCAAATCCTGAAACACCCCAAATATATATTCTTAACATTTGGTATCTGCACCCTAATTGCGTAACACACTATCAATCACATTCTGAATCATTTTGAAGGATATTGCAAATCCATTTCGTCATACGAGTATGTTCGAAAAATTTTACTGCTCCACAACGTCAATACCGCAATGTATGTTGTTGAACTATCAAAATGAAAGCCATTCATACTGTTACTGTGTTATTACTCCGCTGTTCTTGACCCTGAAGTTTAGGGACTACGTTGCTCTAGGTTAAAGATCTGAAACAAACATTAATGACGATATATAAAAGTCAAGGATATCTTTACTGATAAGATTATCGATTTTATTGTCATTATTTTCATCGATAATAAATAGGTATAATTAATCAGTAATGTGTAGAAATATATAGGGTTCAGTACTGTACACTGCTTTGTGAAATAAAATGGCTATAAATTATATGTTTTTCTATGTAGTACTTGGAATCGCAGTTCTAATAGTGATTTTAAAATTTGTGAGATTGTTCGGTAAGTCATTCATCTTTCTTTTAATCTGGAAGTATATGTAGCCTTCACACAGACCAAAGTCCTCGCTCTGGCCATCGGGCACGTGATCCAGTGTTATCTTTGCTCTGTTAAATTGTCTGTATACCTCAGACACACTCTTTTGTCTTCTGTTTCAAGTTGATTTTATGTTCTTTCCTTGCTTGATAATTATCGTTTATTAACTTAATGGGTGATAATCCACTTCGAATTCCTTTGTTTTACTTAAAATACCTACTGCAACTACATTCTTCTTCTTTATTTTATTATTCTAGCAATTTTTCTTTGTATGGGTAGAATCTTACCTAGTGACGTCATAACTATTTCATGAGTTATTGAGTAATTGTCGTATTTAAAAGTCAAAGTCAAAGTCAAAGCATTTATTTCAAATAGGCACATAAAAGGCACTTTTGAACGTCAAAAATTACAATAAAATAGAATTGATTCTAGTCGCCCCTTCCAAAAGGTAGTTTTCGTATGGAGAAGAATGGGCAAGAAACTCCACCGTTACTCTTTTAAATGTTTTACAATATTTTGCATACATTAATTATAGAATAAAATAATATGTGAAGACGATGCACCTAAAATAAAATTACTATACCACAATAGGTAAAAGAATTAAAAATGAAACCATGACATTTAAATTAATAATCTGATAGATACATGGTACTCACATATTTACAAAAATGGAAAAAGTAAACGAATTTCATAAAAAAAATATATATATACACACATCAAAAGTGTCTAGGGATCAACATATATTTTTGCAATAACTTTTCTCCTGATTGATATTAATTAAAATTTTCTTTAAGGATTCATCAAATAAAGTGTTTTCGTTTGTCACAGTAACGATAAACCAAGTCACCTTTGCATTAATAAAGAAATTTGCCATTTTCCTAATAAAGGGATTTTTGACATTTGAACCACTAACACAAAAGTTCGAAAAAAAGACTGAAATAACAGTTTTCTTTAAAATTTTATTGGGTAACTTAAACAATTAATAATCCGTGTTTCTACCGCGAACACTAACAACACAAGAACATCGGTTTGGCATACTCAAAATGAGTTCATCCAAATCACGCTGTGGAATGGCCGCCCATGTTCGTTGCAACAACAAAAAAAGGTCTTCTTGCGACTGGATACCCTCCATATTCGGCAGAGCTCTTCTCTGTAGCATATCCCATGCATGCTCAATCGGGTTCAAGTCTGGCGACTGAGCAGGCCAGGGCAGGACATTGATGTTAGCTGCGGCGAGAGTCTGTCTTACAACTCTTGCGGTGTGCGGTCGTGCATTATCATGCATTAACTGAAATAAGGGACCGATTTGCACTTGTAGAGGAACGATGACGTCTGATACAATCGTCTCAGCATAAATTTGAGCGTTGAGGTTGCCTCTGATCCAAATCAACTCAGTTCTTCCGCCGATCCAAATACCCGCCCATACCATGATGGTTCCACCACTATAAGGATGGACTTCCTGGCAGGATTTTAATCGCTGTTGGCGTCCAGGGGTTCTCCAGTGTCGTATACGTCTTGTATCCGGTCTCATACCAAAACGAGACTCATCAGAAAAGCACACGAAACGCCATTGTTCTTCTGCCCAATTTCTGTGTTCAAGAGCCCATTGATATCGAATCCTACGATTGTGCATTGCTATAGGTGGTACCCGTAGCGGTCTTCGGGAATGAAGGTTCACTTCATGCAAGCGGTTTCTGACTGTTTGGTCGCTAATTAAGTTCCCTGAAGAGTGATGAAGCCTCACGGCTAACATCATGGCGGTTATTGTTGGAGCTCTTCGAGTTAAGATTTGAATGTATCGGTCTTGTCTCCGTGTGGTGCAGCGATACCGTCCTCCATGGCGCTCAGCCACGGTACCAGTGCTTCGGTAACGTGTCCAAAGTCGACTGATAACACTCTGACTTGTATTCAGAGCTAAAGCCACAGTACGTTGCCGGGAACCAGCTTCTATCATTCCCACGGCTCTGAGCATTTCTTCCCTGCTTAAATGACGTCGCCGCTCCATAATAACGTTGGTTTTAATCAGTAGTAGGGAAACAGTAGCACTAATAATGTCTTCAATGCGTTGTATGTTTTTATAGGGAAAATATTGACAGCTGATTTTCATCTTTTACTCGAATTTGATTCACAGTTCCTGATTCAAATTATGAAATGCACCAAAAAGGATCCATATAAATTTATAAAATCATAAATTTATTACAAAGCCACATCTCAATCTCAAGAAATCCGCATAAAAATGCTTGATCCCTAGACACTTTTGATGTGTGTATGTATAAAAGCTATTTTAACAAGTAATAAGTCAGGGTGTGAGTTAAGAGTAATTACAGAATGTAAACAAAGTAAAAAAGAATAAATTTACAATTAAATTAGCAACCAGTTTGATTTTGTCTAGATTTTGTTTAAATTCTACGTGACCACTTCTAGGCTATTGTATTGAGCCCAATTGTTTTTCTAATTTCATAATGTACAATTAAGTACAGGTGGTAAATAAACAAATATAAGAGACACAATTAAGGACCCTGTTGGACACAGCAAACCACATTAAACCACAACCACAGTAAATATTAAAACCCTTAAATATTTTCAGACTTTAGACATTATCAAGGCTCATAGTCATAAGTCTAAAGACATCGACACGTATTTTTAAATCGATGATAACTTTAAAGATAAGGAGGAAAAACAAAATCGCCTTTAGAAAAACATTATCATGGTCTTTAATACAATGCAGTAAGGTTCAAATTCCTTGTAGGTGATAAACGTAATGATACGGGTAGATATCAAAACTTGATCATCAGTCATTTGAAATGACGTGTCTGAAGCAGAAAATGTATGGAATACAGTTTCTTTCAGTGATTCAAAGAATAGTAGTGCGATTTGTGAAATAATACAGATAGATAAATCTGAAATATCTCAAATAAAATGGCGAAAACAATAATTTTAACAAAATAATATTGTGTGATTGTAAAATAGCATCTAAAATAATTCGTTTTGTTTTTATTAACAAGATAGTAATTAAACATCGAAAAGCTGTTGATAGTGTCACAAATTATAAAGAAAGGATTACTGAATTTCTGTTAATATAGAAATTCTTCTAATTCCTGGAGCCTATAAATAGTTCAAATTACTATTAATCCTAGAGTTAAATGTAAATTAACCACTAAGGATAATAACAGTATTAAAGAGCAACAACATATAATAGGAAAGAAAAATAAACTGTCAATATCAAAATAAAAGTAAAAATTTAAATAACGATAAACAAAGAAGACTTTAATACAATAACGGAAATAATAATAAAAAGGAAATATGGCGCCGAGTATGGAAGACGCAATGCATGCAAGTACAAGCAGTGTGTCGATATACCATATCGTGTACATATCGGTGCTGTTCACTATAATGATCATGGGCTTCGTCATAATGTGCGTGAAGATGGGACAATTTGGTAATTGCTTTTATTTGATTATATTTGTCTAAATACTTAAAAAAATCTTTCTATATGCGTCAAGTTTACTCTTGAATAAATCTTAAACCCTATATTGGGTTCATTAAAAAACCTTACGAATTTCTCTGGCTTTTACTTCTTAATAAGATCATCAGCATTCTCACTACTCATCGCAATTTATTAGGATTGGCATAACATTTCTTTTCTTCCGTCATACCTTTGGAAATCATCTCTGTATAGGTATAGGTAGGCTAGATACAGTTATATTATGATCTATTTATAAGATAAGCATAGTATCCCATACATATAAGAAATCCTACATAACTTCACCATCATCCTGATATAAGCACAACATTACTACGTACGTTCTAGATATTGACAAAAAATAATTCTTAGAATGTCGGCTTCTGAAGTCGTCATCTTCCAGTTATTTAGGCCTAGACATGCTGACAGCTTTAATACAAAATTTAATCTAAAACGGACTCTTGAAAACATTGCTAAACCTTTGCGATAGTGCTGACATATCAGAGATGATATATGTTATCAATAGATACAGTGCTGGATACAGTTGTCACACTAGTACGATCTTCAGCTCAAGAAAAGCCATGAATACCGTTTTAAAATATGTCGAAAAATACTTATAATTGTGAATCTGTGAGAATAATACTGTTCAGTGCTAAATCATTCCAATAATTTGTTGATTCAAATTAGTTGTGAGTGTTTAAGTGATCTTCGGGAACTCTAATCGTTTGTTTTGCAAGCAATTTAGAAGATTCTCGAATTTTCGAACAAATAACAGCTGGTTTCAGAGTAAAATTGTGGTCTAAAGACATTTTTGGTAATTGTATAACATAGAGTAAAATCCATGAAAATTTACCAAATAAACTGACTAACACGCCATAGAAAAGTTTGAAAAGTCTGTACCGTAGTACCAACTGAACAGAAAAAAAACTGTTTCTCAAACAACGGACGAAGAAGCCAACCTTTGATCAAACATGGCCCCATATTATCCGAATGTGAATTTCTTCGAAACAGGTGATTCGTCTGAAGACTATAGTAATGAGCAAAAGGAAGCACAGGACCCGGCCAATTTAAGCCAGATGGCTTTCTGGTATATGATCATCCTGATCGGAATGTTGCTGACCTGGCTCTTCATGTTCTTCTGTCTGAGGATTATCGCTATGAGTAATTTCTTTACTTTAATACTAAGTCATATTAAATTGTCCTTTTTCTACTAAGCTTGTAGAAAAGGGCGTGTACCTACAGAAGATTAGATTGTGTCTTGCTGATTGTGGAAATTGACATTCTAATCCCATTTTGTCTTATTTTCATAATTATATTTGTTTGTGCGCGGTTTGAAACAGACAATTTAACGTATAGGAATGTCAAAAACGTTAACCTAGTTATAATGAAGTGAAAACTAATGCCGAACTAACCACTTTCATAGTCACATTATCTTGCTCTCGTGATAAATAATTAACAGTCTCATCATTGTCTATTTTAATATTTAAATCAATATATTTATCTTCAACAATCGGCCATTAGTATCTAGAGGAATATCTATGCAAGATTTTATGCAATTACCTCTCTAAATGACAATAGTTACATCAATCAGCGATAATGACACATGTACACACTCACAATCTTGTAACTAAGGACATTAAAAGTCAATTGTGAATCAATCGTTTACGTCACTATCATAATTTTAACGAGTATATAAACATTATCAATAACCCTCTTAGTGGTTTGTAAATTTTAATTATCTTTTAACGTCAAATAATTATTTTGCTTAATTATCTTTTGTTATGAAGATACGTCAACGACGCGCGACGGTGCTTCAATTTTATCACCGAGTGGACAAAATAAAATAATTTGAATCATAAATAGTTTGAAAACTCTTTAGCTTTTTTTAGTTCATGAATGTGATAAAATGTTCTGCATTTACCTATTTCATGCAATAATAATATTTTCGTGATGGCGCAGTGGTAATAGCCATTAAATTATTGCTTTATTATTTTATATTATAAACGCCTTGCCTTTGATATACCAGGATTTGGGTTAAAATCCAGCCAAGTACCAATGTAACTTTTTCAATTCATATACAGGGTGGTCAAAAGTTTGTCTTTGACATTACTGCCATCGTTGAAAGAAAACATCGACTCATCTAATAGAAGTCTGAAATTTCCAACCCGTCTTGAGCAAGCGTGGTGATCAGTGCTCCTGCCTTCTCTGTATAAGAAGAGGCTCTTGCCCTGCAGTGGAACACTAATAGGCTGGTATTATTATGGTAGGCATCAGTCATAACACGTTGTTGTTTGTTCTATAATATTCAGCAGGATGGTTATCGTCTTTTGTCAGAAAAGTTCTTAAATTAACTTTTTATAAATATTAATCAGGTGCAATGCAAGTGCGCACACGGCTACATAATGATGATGAATGCTGGGCAACTAAGTTAGGTACTCGTGGACGCAGGACGCCCTCCCTAAGTAGCATTGCTATCAACTGTTATATTCTTAGTTACAAGTGTACCGGTTACTCGGGGGTTTACTTTAACAGTTAATTTACGATTTATCCCTTTTCTTCTTATCTATCGAGTGGAAATATTAATCTATCAAGTTCTGTAAATTTATCGCCTTTTTAATCAACAGACATTTAGTTTAGTTTTCCTTGCTGAGGTCATATTTTGTCTGTCCTTTATCATTAGTAGGTATATTATGATCGGTTTATTGCAACTTTTATGAATTTGATAATGGATCATGTTGTTTTCCTAGTTTCGTCGGTTTCACCGTTTGTTGTCTCTCGATGACCAAAGATTTTTTGTTCGATTTGGACGTAGTTTTAAGGTTCATTGTTATTGTCAGTGACAGTAATAATTATCTGTAATTTTATTAGAGAACATTATATTATATATTGTCTTCATTAGGCTCATTTTTATCATTATTCAAGTCTTCGATTCCAATTATTAAAAGCACTATCAATTTGTAATCATAAACACACTTACTTTACTGACCAAAACCTACTTTGAGAATCATCATTATCATCCACAACCCGACTTCGCTCACTACTGGGGCAGGTTTCTGTTTTCTTGTGCCAATCCCCACACTCCTGTGCCGGCCTCATCCAGGTTCTCTTTGATAACCCTCGTGATAAACCCCCGAACCACACACCTTCCACAGATTTACTTACTTACTACCTACCTACTTATTACGTAAACAATGATTCAATGTGGCTAGTATCGAGTAAATTGCATCGGCAATTAAAATCGAATCAGTAATCAATAAGATACCGTCATCACTTGCGCGCTAGTTACTTCAAGACCGCCTTAGAAATAACATCTAACAATTAAGTCACTGATAATAAAACATGGGAGGGCATATAACAATATAACCATAAATATTTCACTGTTAATCCAAGATTAAATCAATTTTGATAAAGTTTTATGTCGTATCGATTATGTTAATTTCGCTGTCATTCCAATATATGTACCCGTCGCGAGTGATAATGGGTATTGAAAAGTGAGTGAACAAACAGTGATCAAAAGACTGCAGATGGATAAAATTTATTGAGTTCGATAAACGAGTTAACTTAAAATCGCTTACAACTGTCACCGATAGATGGCGATAGTGTAATACTACGTCAAGTATTTAGTCAACTGTGATTTGGAACTTGTATTTTTTCATCAGAAAAATGGAATCTCTCAATTTTACTGCGGCCGAATCTATTGGGGACGGGAATAGTGAAGACTTGTTACCAGTTCAGAATGATAACAGTTCTTTTGCTGATATCGTGTGGTCTGCTCTGACTACTACGGCCATATTCTTGGTTATAATATTCATGGTCACGTGTATCAGGATCCTTATTATGGGTACGCATTTTGTTTGTGATTTTCCTTATTGATTCTGTGTGAGATCATGGTTCCATGGCATCATATTCACTTATTGGTTTCAATGCAATTTCATACTGTCATTTTTGTAACTAGTTTTTTTTTTTATTCGTTGGAGTAGATTTACAGTTTTTTTTTGAGCTAGTATGTATGTCTCTCTTTCAGGACAACAATTATTCAAATTGAGGATGTTTGTGTTTTAAGGTGTGTCAGTTATAAAATAGTTTTTTTTTTGTTAATCTATGTTGTCCCAATGTTAGGAAAAGCTCTCTCCAATACTTTTCCAATTTTCTTTATTTTGTGCCTTTTCCGGTTAATTGGTCAGGAACGAGTCGAAATCTTCACGCCAGCGTTTCTTAGCTAACATAAGATTTTTTTTTTTTTTTTGTTTAGCCTATACTGTCCCACTGCTGGGCAAAGGCCTTCCCCAAGTTCTTCCAGGAACTCCTTTCCCGCGACACCTCAAACCAGCCCTCGGGGTACGCGTCCAGGTCATCTCCCCACCGCTTTCTGGGCCGACCTCGGCGGCGCCGTCCATCTTCAGGCACTCATTATGTGGAAACTTTTGTTTCATAATATATTATTTGGGATTAGGTATTCGAAATCATAACTGACTGACTTTTTACAAGCTTTTATTTTTTAAACCGAAGTTCATAAGTACTTAATTTCTTTATCATAACAGGATAAGTTTTTTTTTAACTTATAAATGTTATTTTTTTAATTTTATCAATACAATTCTAATACCTACCTTATAATAGAATTTAAATGTAATACGTAGTGTCAATAGTGAATTCCATTAGTGCATAAGCACTTGCGCCTACGCATAATCAAATAATAATATGGAATTAAAAGCGAGCCTTGTTAACATAACATTACGTAGAATAAGTTCTTATCATACAAAATACAATTTGGATTAAATGCTAAAACTGATGTATTTATATGTCTATACCTGCACTAATCAGTAGATAATCTTTTTCATTCGATATCATATCACTTTTATTATCAACGATCGAAAATACATATCAGGCGATGTTCTGCAAAGAATAAAAATAAGGCGCGAATTCTATGTACCTACCTATCGCCTCTAACACGTAAGACATCAAGCCTCTTTTCCCGAAGGGTTGGGCAGAGGTGTAAAAGAAAAAAGAAAAAAAGAAAGATTTTTTTTATTCTGCACAAACCAAACGCACTTTACAAAAAAAAATACATAAAATATACACATACAACGTAGTCAAAACCTCGCCTCGTACATGCACATACATCATATGCTTTCAAGGGGGGTATCCAATTGATGCAGCCCTCTGTACATCCACATTTTGCCATGTTTAAGTCCCATGGGGGCGAGCCTATTGCCATCAACCGGGCAGACCAACCAGACTCCGGGCTGCTACTGAGAATTTCCTGATGGAAAAACTCAATAACACTTTGCCCAACCCGGGAATCGAACCCAGGACCGTTACACAGCAGTAGCGCTTGCGACCACTGATCAACGAAGCAGTCCGAGGCTACCCACTCTTATAAGTCTTGCTAAATATTTACTAATTTAAACGTACGGACCAACAAATAACATCTGTATTAATTTGGACATAATTCATCTATGAGGAAAAATGGCGTTATAAGGGAAAAGCCTATAATTAAATGTGAATATTGAACTAATTAGTCTTCCAATATGACAATGTATATTGTGCTCGGATTTTCCATTAGGTACCTAGATAACATGACACTAACAACATACATCATTATCACTACGTAGGTACCTCCGGAATAGTAGATTACTCAACGAGAGGTTAAAGCATTGTCTTTTGTCACTGGCGCTATATTGAATCTATTATTATCTATTATTTATTATCGAACGTAAAGAGTTCAATTCAAATCGCATTATTGACCAGCAGGTTATAATGAAATTCAGGACAATATTATTACCCGTCTAGAGTAGGGCTGTAATTAGGTTTGGATGACTTATAATTTAAGATTATCGAGCAGGTGGTGTAAAAATATACATCTCTCCTTACTTTATTCCGAAGCAGGTTCCCAAAAATGTCTAATACGTTACTGTGAATAACGGAAACCAATCTATTCTGCCATCTATTTTTGAACCCTGATACTTTTTATCTACTTTGTGGTGGTTTTTACCCATTGCTTCCTTTCTTCCTCGTGCTACAGATAATATGACCTGACTGCTCCGTTGGGTTTCGTGGTCGCAAGCATGACTGCTAAGCGTGGGGTCGTAGGTTCGATTGCCAGATCAGGGAGTGTTATTGGGTTATACCTTTATGAAATTTTCAGTAGCAGCCCGGAGTTTGGAAATTGGTGGTGTAATTATACTCCCGTTCCTTGGGAAGTACGTGAGCCGTTGGTCTTGTGCATGATCTCCGGTCGTGTCGGATTTCTGTCTATGAGAGTAAACTCCCAGAGAGTACACCTGTGTTTCTGCACACACTTGTGCACTATAATATCCCCTGCGTACTTGGCTAATCCCCGTTGAGATTGGCCACCGTGACCGAAATTCTGACCTGTCCAGTAACATTGTGACTTATTTCTTTATTTTGTCTATTCCAGGGCAAAAAACGCGCAGTCCGCAGCAGAGGCGAATGTATGTGGGGTCTCGAGCTCGTCAGTCGCTGGCGCAGCAAGAGCCGTCTATATACGTCAGCCCTTCCAATTTGCCACCCCCGCCCAAATATGGTGAGTACACACATCTTTACTTTATTCAAAATCAAACCATCACTTTTAAATTGTGAGTGGCGGAGCCGCGGGCAGAAGCTAGTTTACAGTTACAATAATGTTTTCCTAAATAATTACGTTTTACCCTGATGAAGTGATGATACTCCTCTAAAACACAATGAGGTAAAATACAGTATTCATTTATCCTTATTTGTAACAATATATCATCAAGAGCAGGTGTTGAATCGACAGGTTATGAACAATATCCATACTTATATCATGAACAAGTACTTGTATGACGTGAAGAAACAGCGTGTTTTGAAGTACTCCAGTTATCTATACCTACTAATATTACAGGGTCAAATTAAATTAGCTAGCGGAACTTTGCAGACGTGATGAGTATGTTATCGATATCTAAACATGATAAAACAAAAAGGAAATTAATTTGATGTTTTTTTTTTGTGGGTTCATCGATCGCACTTAGTGTAGTCAGTTGACATATCAGTTTAAAAAATAGGTTTTATTTTGTGTAAACTTCACAGTCATGATTAGTGTAACGACACAATCAGTGGTCGTTAACCCATTAAAAAAAACATTAAATCTGTATTTTTTTTTCGTGTTTAGATATCGATAACCATCACGTCTGCAGTTTCGCTAGCTAATTTAATTTGACCCTGTATAAAGAGCTAACATTTATGTGTTTGTATCTAGGGACACAGATAATATAAATAGGGACTAGGTGGTAACCTTCGAAACTACTGATCCGATTCCGAAAATTCTTTCACTAATGGGAAGCTACAGTAAAGCCGAATGTTATAGGATAAATTTTCACGCGGACGAGGTCGCGGGCAGAAGCTTGTTTATGATGTTACAGCTAGCAGATATTTTTCCCAACAATAACATCACTTTCTTTTAACTGTGCTCTATGATTTTGACGGACAAAAATAACCAAAATTTGACTTTTCAGTAGCTAAAATATCCTTAAAGTTAGATTGAAATAATAAATCAATATCTCCACAATATTATGTGCGGCGTACATACCATACATAATCAGCCTATAATGTTCTCACTGCTGGGACACAGGCCTCTTCTCTGTGAGAGGGAGTGGGCCGTAATCCACCACGCGGGCCCAGTGCGGGTTGGTAGATGTCACTTGTCTTCGAATTTTTGGTTCTAGGACATGCCGGTTTCCTCACAATGTTTTCCTTAACCGTTTGGAGAGCATTGGTGATGAAATAATTTACACAAAGTAAAGCGCCTGTCTGTCAGCAATGCCTTTTATATTGATAGTTCAGTCACATTCATTACGTTATTAACGTTGTTGAGGAGACGAATTTTTCAAACCATGAAGTATCTAATGGATTAGGAATTTATTTTAAAACCCTCGCATTTTGATTGAAAGTGTGTGTTAAAGTGTGAGTTAGGTGTGAATTGGAGTGTTGTACTATGTATTTTCACATCACTAACGCGTTTTTTTACTTCCAATTTCAGAATGCATGGCTCCGCCCAGCTATGATGAGGTCGTGGGTGTCCACTACCCCAACTACCAAGTCCAGCCAATCACAGCACCGATAACCACAGCGCTAGCGCAGACCTCCTCCGACAGTACCGAGACCAGAAGTAACGATACCGATACAGCTGTTACCAGAACAGCTGATGAAACCATCGTGAATGTGCCGAGAGCTGTCGCGGCCAGCTCGTGAAGATTATGTTATCGTTATTCAATGTATCAAGTCGCCAGTTCAACTGGCGGGTCAAGGCTATGCATTTACAGTTTACTAGTCTGAAAGTTTTCGTGATGTGATGAAAGGGATGTTGTGAAATGTTTTATAGAAGAAGGATTTAAATGTGTCTTGAAATAAAAATACAGACCTTTTGTAACGAAGTAACTAAGAAAAAAATAGCTTGTTGCAAGAAACGATCGTTACTGTAAAATAGCGGTGCATAACTGTAAATAGCGTGTACCGTTATTTTTATAACGAACGTCGTTTTTGGTCTTTAAAGTCGATGGTGGACGTGGACGGACCGTGCTCCGTGAGAGGCTCAAATATTAAATCGCGTTTATATTATTATATTACATACGTCCGTGTCTGAGCCGGCGACGGAGCTTCAGTGCCTGCCTTGTGTCTGCCAAGGCCCTATCACGTCTCGTGTACGGCCCATAAGTAAGGATTTGTATTAAAGTTTTATTTCTAGTTATAAAAATATGGGACCAAGGACCAAAATGTTACTTTTACAATGATGTAAGTTACTGTATTTTATAAATTTTTACCAAAAATATTCCGTCTTCATAGAGGACGCAAGACTGAGTGTGATTGGTAAAAAGATCACGAAAGTTGATGTTATTGATTGTTTCAAATAACGATGCAGTTATTGAAACAATATTTGATTGATCAAAGTATCGACTGTTTGATCAAACGTTTGTCGTTTTGTGATTGGACAAAGACGTTTGATCAACAGCCAAGTTAATTTAATATGTATATATTTTTGATGTGCATAGACGTTAAATATAAATTTAATTTAGAGTAAGGAATGTTTGCATTTTATTTATATCTATATGATCCTGTAATTTTTCATTAATAACCCGCTAAACAAAAAAAAAAAAAAAATTATGCTAAATGGACTGGTTAAGTTGGATTAATAATTGCAGAGATGTTTGAGTTTGAATGTAGGGGTAATCTTCGGAACTACCAACAAATCTACAGATAAGTAGTGCTGAGTGTCATAGGATATAACATAATCAGAATATAATGATCCCACTGAGGGGAAACAGGCCTCCTCTAGGTGAGAGGGAGTGGGCCGTAATCTAAGATGTCCCATAATGTCTTCAAAATATTTGTTTCTAGAACACGGTTTTTCTTACGATATATTCCTTCTCCGTTTTGAGAGCAGAAGTGATGAAATAATTTACACAAAGTAAAGCGTCTGGGTTTTAACCTACAACTCGTATGTCGCGGCCGTTACCACTGGGCCACCACTGCCCATAGGATATATTTTATGTTAAAACAAGAAACACAATTACACACAATTTATATTTCACAATGAGTTTATCTTGGACATTCGTGACATCGGTGAAGGAAAAACAACGCCAGGAAACATGGACTTTACATGTAGTTACATTAAGTCTTCATAAGTCAACCCGTGTTGAGCAAGCGTGTTGATCAATGCTCGTGCCATCTCTGTAGGAGAAGAGGCCTATGGTTTGCAATAAAACAATAACAGGCTGGTAACTATACGTAGTGGTGGTACCCATTAGATATCACCACCCACTAAGCAGAAACTCAAATTCAGTAGTGAATATAAAACATTATGATTAAAATGATTCAGATTGCGATTAATAGTGTTTTACGCTATTAAGGTGCATGTTCAGTGATCAGAATCTACGAATGCGTTAAGGATGTCACGGTTATGCTCTTCCTAGCCATATTTTCCAAGAGCTAGTCTTCCATTGCATCCGTTTGTAATATTCACACGGTCTCAGAGCTCTTGTATAGCGAGGTGGGTATGTATTACATTAGGATGATGTTTAGTATTTTTAAAGTTGATGTGGCTATAGTATAGCACAAGTATTTAGTTGATGTGGCTATAGTTACGACTCAAATCTCTCACCCATTAAACTCACCAGACCTTGCTCAAACTAATTTCCATTACTATTCGGAATTTAGATAATTTTGTACAGGGAAAAATTAAAAAAAAATGTGAAAAACGCCTCTAAAGAGTTCATCGATTCCAGGATTTTTACAGCAGAGCCATCAACGAACTTTAATGAATTGAAAGTATTCACTAGAATAATTCCATATTAAAAGATGCAAAGAGAGCAAAGGTACAAGACTTACAACCCTATCTTTACGGTGGCGCATTTGTATAATAAAAGATACCCTATGATATATTTTAATCACAGCACTACAGATTATCAATACCATAAGCTTCTATAATAAGTTTCAATAAAACCTCATTGCAATGTGTCTGGCACTCAAGAAATGCAAGCCAAGTCACTAATGATGTGTTAGCCTTATACGGGCCCAGTGATTGGAGCCAAGAAAAAAAGGAAGTCTTTAGAAAAGGAAACATATATAAATATGTATTTGTTTGACCTACATCAGAAAAAGTATCAAGTTCTTCTAACTGAACAGACAGCTGTGCTGCTGGGGAGTTTGTTGCGCCACTTCTTCTTCCCAGCCAAAGTACTAGGAAGTGTGAAGGGCACTGTCTTTTGTAATTTTGACGATCAAAAAGTGTTGATATTCAGCCTAATTTGAATAAATGACTTTTGCTTTAATGGCGAAGATAAGACTGGATTTTAATAGTGCATAGTGTACGTGAATGTCGCTTCATCATGCTGAGATAGGAGCCTTTTGGTCTCGTAAAGGACTTTCTTTTTCAAATATAATTTTGTTGTTTAAATATGATTGTGTGTAGGTTTGTTTGTGATCTTTCTGTACGAGTCACAATAAATACTTCGAGAACATAATTTGCTTCGACTCTTCATCAAAAACGCGCCTCTCATTTTAATAGCCTGCGACACCCTGCTAAGATACAATAAGAGTCGTGAAAATTAACATAAAAGAGTTTAGGAGACACTCGGGTTTGAACCGGGGACCTCTCGATCTGCAGTCGAATGGTCTACCACTGAGCTATATCTCCTGTGTGCTCTTCATAAGAAATTGCGGTCACCAATCTATGCACCGACTTCTTAAAATTGAAATTTAAGCTTAATTAGGTACCTATCTACTTTAATAAATGATGTGATAATCCTCAATGATGGTGTAAAAAAAAACAAAAGACTGTGAGCAACCTCCACGCTACGCGCGGATGGAGCGTGACTCTGTGACAAACTAGCCAATCACTCATCTATGGGTAGCAGAAAAACTATATTGGGTAGGGTGACAATATATTATGTCCTCAAATGAAGGAGTAACTTTTAAACTAATTTACCTTAACGGATCATTTCATTTCTGAGTCGATCACGTGGGGAAACTCCAAGCAGAGCCCTCTCCATAAGTCTTTGTGTGACGTTTAGCTTTTAGAAAAGAATAAAAGATCCTAAAATAATTATAAACCTGGTTTAAAGGAGAGGTAAGCATCTATCATTATCTGCCTAGCCTTTTCCCATCTATAGGGGTCGGCTTCCGGTCTAACCGGATGTAGCTGAATACCAGTATTTTATATGAAACGGCTATCTATCTGACCTCCACAACCCAGCTACTGGGTAATTACTGCATGGTAAGACTGGTTATCAGATTGTCAGGCTTCTGACTACCCGTAACGACTGCTAAAGATCCACAAATGATAGCCGGAACCAACGGCTTAATGTGCATTCAGATGCATGGAGGAGCTTGGAATGTAAAGATGGTAACCCATCCACGGACCAACCGCGGCAAGCGTAGCTTAACCTGATAGATCGACCCTTGCGGCTGTTATTACTTAGCCAAAAGCCCCTCAGAGGTAAGTAACTATCTAGGTAGATATAACGGTACAAGGATCTTATGGCGCGTTGCCAAAATCGGAACGAATGCCGCCATTTTGTGTATTCAAACTTATTTACCAACAGCACCACTTTGTCCACATAATTCAATCAAAGGGTCCTGGTAGCACTCTATCTACATCGCATAACATCACGCCTGTATAACCTGAAGGGTTAGGCAGAGGTATACCTATAGTACTCACACATTTCGCACAGTTAATGTTTAAGTGTGGTTTAAGTCCTATTTAATAGGGGGCCAGCCTATTGCCACCACACGGGCACACATCCAGATTCCAGGCTGCTGAGAAATTCCAGATAAAAAAACCCAATAACTCTATGCCCCGAACCCATGAACTCATGCTCAGCAGTAGAGTCGGCGACCGCAAGACCAACGAGGCAGTAGCACTCCTCGTACCTGTGTGTAGATATTGCCATTACTATTGTAAAACCAAAAGCAGGTTCCACATTTCGATACTTTTTAAAATAAAATGAGCGTCATGGTAATTCTACTAGCCATAATTTAGTTTTCAACACAAAGCAAGTGATCGATTCGTTATTGGCAATGATGAATCACTTCCAATATTACTACTTTATCTCTCTATTCATGTCCATTCACGCGTCTGGGGTGAGCAAAATTCCAAGGTTGCAATTAATATAAGCCAAGCATTGTTCACTTTATTGATGACCTCGAGGTCTTAGATCGAAATCATCGACGCCCAAACTCACCTGTGAGTTTCGCATTTGGATCGCCAGGTATACCTAAGTATTTTTTTACTGTCGTTTTTTACTGTACTTGTCGCCAAAATGTAGTGAAATTCTTCCTCAAAGATCACAGGCAGAATCTGTACACCGTATTGATAATAAAGCATGCCAGTGTGAATTCTGATCCACTATTGTTATCTTTTTCAATTTTTTAACTAATTTTGCCGGACACGCTCTTGTATGCACATACTCGTAGAGGCGGTGGTTAGAAGTTTTCATCGGTTATCATCGGGCCGTCATCGTTATGTTTGCCAAGCCAAACTATAACATCAAAATCTCTTGATTTTGCAGTATTTTTATCTGACGAAGTGACGCGCGCTTAAGTTGAGGTAACCAAGTGTAGAAACGCTGTGAATGTGGGTGTGAAGACGAGTAGCGTCAGTACATAACACACACACACACACACACACACACACACACACACACACACACACACACACACTTCCGCCTTCGCCATTTTGTCTCGGACGGTGCTGAGAGCTCCTGCACTTCCACACACATTCACACAGAGTGTTTGTACACTTGGTAAACACAAGCAAAGCGCGCGTCACTTTGTAGCATAAAAATACTGTAGTAACTGTACTTTATAAATGACCCAAAAATTTCGAAAGGTCAAAAAGATTACTTACTGGCACCCATAACAACAATGATTGCACCTCGATATATTATAACAAGTACTCCAGATAAAGAGTACCTACTCAACTTTAATCGAATCTTATAAAGAACTGTTATTATGTAAAAGTAACTGTCACGAACTTTTAATTTATCTTTCAATAACGTTATTAATGTGCTTTACTGGTTTGAACTCCTGCCCTTTCGATTGACAGTCGATACTTGTTCCGTTGGCTTGTTGTTTTAAAAGTTCACCGTTGATTCGATCAAACTTTCTCAGAGTAGGTGTATCGTACCTCCGTGATCTCCTCCACAGACTGTATTTCAATGTCCCCCCCAGAGATCAGTTAGATTTAATCCGCCCAGCTCCATTCTTTTTCCCTCTTCTAACTACAGGCAAAACTCATACAAAGTACGAGCGAGTGTTCTTTGCAAAGAATATACCAATTTGAATGATTTTCCCCAGTTACATAACGGTCGGAAGAAATTCCTTTTACTCGACGTCATTGCAATCACTAGGGAAACTTTAAAACGTCATACTGATACCTATTTACACTAGGCTGGTATGCCTTATTAGGAAGAGTATTACTAAGTACTATAATAATGTTATGGAAATGATAACTAAATCACTAATTCCCACGAAACTGCCTCTTACTGCCACTCATTGTAAAACACGCGAGCCAAACGCACGTGTAAATTGTGCCCAATAGCGTGATACAAAAGAAAAATATTTGAACATCCGTTTTTTTTACTGTGAATATAGAAATACAAATTTATTCGGTTCGTCACTGATAAAAAATAACAGTTATTTTTTGTAAGTACCTAGTATTTTTTCGGGAACAGTGATTTAGAATAGAGACCGGGAGTTCGGAAGTTATTTTTTCAAATCGTCTAATATTTTTGACAGTGTTAAGTGTTAATAAAAGTGGTGATATAACAATCAGTTTGACGTGTTAATCAGTATTTAGTCGTTAAATTGTGATATAATTTTTGGAAGTAAGTACACCTAATTATTGAGGTAAATATTGACTAGGTTTATATCTGTGTTTACTATTTGTATTTAAATTAGAGTTTTAAACTCGTGACATTAACGTAAACTGGTTAATGTTTCGAATATTTTGCTTTTTTCTTGATAAATTATTAGATTTGACAAGCGGGCGGAAAATCTATGAAAATCAATGGAAGGCCAATTTGTGGGATTAAATTGTAACATGGAGTTATGTAGTGATAACATAGTGTCTTCAAAGATTATTCGCACAAAAAAAAAATTTTTTTTGTGTAACTGCAACACTTAAAACAATTAACTCATCATTACAAAAAAAAAACAAAGCAGATTTCAAGGTTGTCTTTTATAAAGGTCAGTTAGATAAGACGTAAAAGAATTTAATTAATAATCATGGAATAAAATTCCTTAATAAATTAATCTTATCGTTTCGGTAATCTTACAAATACTTTTTATGATTGGATCTACATATCCTGACCGGAAATTTTCTAATGATATAACCCTTCTTTGATCGGATAGTAAAAAATATAATCTATACTTGATAACAATTACCTATAATTATGACGATGGATATCAACAAAGTCACACTGAAACATTCTTATTCATTAGTTGAGTTGATTTACACGATTACTGACAAATGCATGCACTGGGCCCTAATTTATGACCACTCAATGATTCCTTACTTCGAAACCACGTCAACTCCTTAGCTAATCACGCCACCGTGAGGTTAGCTTTCGCATTCATTTCGCGCGGTTTCGTTCATATCATAATAGAGACGGCCCCTGGACAGGTCCCCATATCGGTGTAGTCCTATCCTCAAAAGGCCATTTCAGACACTAATCTACATAGTCCTCACGTAATCTGCCCAAGATTATATATGAGGACTTTAAAAGAGACTGTGACCTCTGAGTTTGTTTTGGTCTTTTTTCTTCGAGCAGTCAGATACACCGGACTCACCTAGTTTTAAAAATATTATCAAAGACGTGTAAAAGCGATTGTACGAATTTATTTTCAAAAATAAAATAATTTTTCTTTTATCATTTGAACCCTCGGTCCTGCTGTCCCTCTTAACAAGAAGAAGCGTGAAGTTAGACAGTTTGTAGTAGCCACTACAAGTAGTTAGTTAACAAATGAATGCGGAACATTTTGTTAAACGGTTTGCTTTCACCAGCTCGCTTTACTCTTCAAGGTGAGTATACACTAGAGCATTTTCTCAAGCGTTTCCATGTTTATGAAACGTTCTTAGGAATGGTACAATACAGGCAAAAGCTCAGTTTCCAAAAGCATTTCCATGTAATGTAACGTTGCCGTGAATCCTCAACGCTCTGTTCGACGCAATGCTCACGGCGAGTGAGCATTTACCTACCTGTGACATTTCTTTCTACCTTGCGTTCATTATTGAAATATCGGACCTACAGGTACCGTTCGTGCGTTTGCTGGATAAAATGCTACACCAATACGCTCGTTGGTTTTAAAAATCACGTAACAATAAATCGAGCGTCGTGTTCGAAGTGCGGTTCGATAAAATTTAAAACCGGCGAACGCTCGATGTTCTGTCACAAGTAAATGCTCTAGTCTATACTCACCTTTATAATGTGTATACTCGTACGATGCCGGAATCGACCGCTCGCTCTGTACCCAATTCAATGGATTTAGGTTACAGCAGCAATTGTGATCTCTGCGATCTGCGAATAGTATGAGACTGAAGTGATTTTTTGGGTCAAGATTCTCAGAAACTTCTTTATTTTGAATACTTATTGAAATTAACTGCCATATAATATTTTTATTTTCAAACAAGATATTTTTTATTAGCCTATGTGTGTCCCACTCTCCCACTGCTGGGCAATGGCTCCCCTTTTTCTTTCCAAACCTCCCTGTTTTGTGCGATCTCCGGCCACAGTGTTCCTGCAAACCTTATCCGACAGTACATTAACATAATTAATAAGTATATAAAATACAATCTTAAAATAATTATAATTGATTAGCGCGGTAACCAGCTGACGGACAGTGTTATTAGCAAAATGGAGTTTAGCTCAGCCTGGGAACTTCAATATAAAATATGTGAATAACATAATCAGCCTATAATGTTCCCACTGCTGGGACACAGGCCTCCACTCTTCAAGAGGGAGCGGGTAGTAGTAATCTACCACGCGGGCCCAGTGCAGGTTGTTAAATGTCACATGTTTTCGAATTTTTCGTTCACTGCTCAAATAAATAAATATACGAATGAAATATAATGCATTATAATTGTATTGTTACTACAGATTTACCGTTGCATAAGGTACATAAAGGGGACAGCTTTAGGAAACGGAGTTCCCACGCTTGCCGGTAAAGTTGTTAATGTAGCTAAGTAGTTTTATACGATGACAATTGCGCAAACAGTCACCAGCGATTATTTTGATGATTTAAACTAGATCTTCTGAGTTGACGTCGACCAAGTTAAATAATTATTAAAACACTGACTGTTTGTGTGGTTATTTTAGGAATCGCCAGCATCTTAAATTAGCATGTTACACCCCACTGCTAAACCTCCTCAAGCATAATAATTAAAACTGAATGCTCTAAAGAACATGGTTTGTGGTGACAAGCCACTAAGAGATTAGTATAGATTGAAGGTTTAAATCAAAATCTAAAGTCATTTATTAAAATTAGACTTTTTAAACGTCAAAATTACAGACAGTATCTCAAACCGGGAAGAAGAAGTTGCGTAACAAACTCCACAGGAACACATCTGTCTGTTCAGTTCGATAGTTCCTAAACGACCTTTAACTACTTAACACCTCAACCGTTCAACTATTATCGTTTTAAATATGTGTCAAAGCCGTTAAAATGTCTATAAACAAGTGATTATTGCAGCTCAAGTAGGTATCGAGGGAACCTTGATAGCTTACTTGAACGGAAACGTCATCAAATAAACACCTAAAAATACTGTTTCAAATGAATTTGCTATTTCCTTCCGTTAGCATGTTTGCAGCCACGAAGTGAGAGAGTAAAGAAGGCCTGGTGATCTATTCTGTAAAAATTTCACCGTGGAAACTAAGCTGAAGTGAGTTTGTAGTGAGCTGTCATTCCACCTGATGCTAGCGTTTGACCGCTCACTTCACCTAAGTTTTCACAGAATAGCACCACTGTTTTGCCGTACACCGGTGATGTTGAGGAGATCTATATCTTTATGTCTAGGAAAGCGAGAAGTCAAAAAACTATGAAACCATCTTATTTCTAGGGAATCAGCTGCTCTATACATTTTGATCGTGTATATATTGCATTTTTGTTTGAAACAGGAGTTTATTTTTTTTATAAAACAAAAAATTTCACCGCTGCAAAATTATGCACTGAATTCATAATGTTTGCGAGTTGATGTTCCTAACATCCTGTAATTTAATTTATATATCTTAATCTTTTTGTTAAAGACATTGATAAAGTCAGCCTACTGTGTCTGTTTACTCTGTGATATTAGTACAAATACAAAGCAACAGGTTTTCCTGTTAGTACAAACGATAATTTATGTGTTCTGTAAATGTTACTGGCGATTCTGTAATTTTTAAAATAGCGGTATCCTGGACTAAGTTGATAAAATTGATTCGCGGCGAGCGCTACATCCAAGTTGGTCGAGGTTTCTTGACTACTTAGTATTTTTTAGGCTCCCAAAATAGGAACAATTAGAGGTTCACAAAAAGAGGCGCAATCATTATTCATATTCATTCCGGTCTGATCCCCTGAGACCCCCCCTCCACCCCCCTCCTCGATCCCCTGCTAGTTCTTCTTTTGTTTTAATATTTTTCTTATCCAATTTTCTCATTCCAAATAATATTATGTACATGCCAAAACAAAATGCTATCTGTATTATTAATTAACAATGTAATTTATTAAATTAATCATAATAAATACATTATTGTTCATTATGTTATTTTATTGTCCAGTTTAACCACAATAATGACGTAGGAAATATATATTTCATAAAAACATCATCGTTATAAATACTCTCGTGGGTCACTGTTGTTGTGTCGTCTCTCATGTCGTGGGATGTCGCTACGGTGACCAACCGATATTTCTTGTGATTTTATTAACTAACATAGTCGTAAGTTTTACTAACAATCTTGTTTGAGTCTTGGTTACTCTAATACAGAAAAATTCTATTCTATTATTTTATCGTAATAACCGGTGAAGCTCCGCGCGTACCCTATGTAGTATACGATACAATAGTAAATCAATTGTGTCTCATTAGCGGAGCTTAACGAGTAAATCAATCAATCTGCACCTAGCCTCTCCCCAACCATGTTGGGGAGAGGCTAGGTGAGAGAGTCTAACCGAATGCAGCTGAATACTCAGCGGTGGGGTAGGGTAGTAATGATGATGAAGATGATTATTTACGAAACACAAGAGGAACACTCACGTGCATTATAATAACATAACTACAATCTAATGCAATGCAGCTGAGACACAATTTGAAGCGATAGGGACGCGTCGTGAATAATTAATAATGCTTACTTATTAGACTGATAGGTGATTCGCATACAAATAGGTTACATAACAAAACGCCTTGTTTCCCCGAGGCAGAGGTTCAGTAGGTACATCCACATTTCGTCAATTATATTTAAGTCTTACGCAAGCCTAGTGCCATCAACTGAGTAAATCCAGTCTCCGGTTTGCTACTGAGAAATCCTTAATGGAAAAAATCCAGTCTGTCTGAGCCACCTTCATAAGGTCTTCGATCGATCTAGCTGGGGGGCCTCCCACACTACGCTTGCCGATACGTGGTCTCCTCTCCAGGACTCGTCTACTTCATCGGCCATCAGTACTGCGCTAAACATGGCCAGCCCACTGCCACTTCAGCTTGCTTGCACTGCAAACTATCGGCCGGTAACTCCGGTTCTTTTTCGGATAATTTTATTAGAGCAGGGTACCTACCACGAGCTCTTAACGCGATCCACTTTAGGACCTAAACTGAACTGTTCTGCTAATTCGTACCATGACGTCAGTTAAACGATTCAATTTAGGCCGTGCCATCTGGATACCTATCACGAGCTCTTATCGCTCATTCACTTTCAACGATACAAATGCCGCTCAATATGTTGGACGTCATGGTACGACTGTGAACGATGCAGTTTAAGAACCTAAACTGAAATGTCTTGCAGATCATGGTATGCCTCCTGGTCACCTTATTCATTCTGGAATTCTGGAAGTGCATAGGTATCAATTGAGGTTATTTCATGTTTAACAAATATCAACTGTATTTTTATGGAAATTAAGTTGATTTCAGAGTGACTGGCACTATTAAAGGGTTACTTGTCAATATTGGTCACAGTGATTTGTTGACTACCACAATAGCTGTAGTTGGCCACAATAGTTGGCCCAAGCAATTTAACTGTAAATGTCAATTGTATGTATAGCTATTTAATTTAATTTAATTTAATAGCCCTGAATCGATTGCGTACTCGGGTTCGATTCGATTTGGCATTTCTCAGTAGCAGCCCGGAGGCTGGATTTGTGCCCAGTTGATAGCAATAGGCTCGCCCCCTATTTCATGGGACTTAAACATAACTGGGGTGTGCTATACACAATAATACACATCTGCCTAACCCTGTGCGGATTAGGTACATGCGTGATTTTATATCTTGTGTTAAGTTAATTCACTCATTTCAATTTTTCAATTCATTCAATTTTTATTTTCAAACAAGATATTTTTTATTAGCCTATGTGTGTCCCACTCTCCCACTGCTGGGCAATGGCTCCCCTTTTTCTTTCCAAACCTCCCTGTTTTGTGCGATCTCCGGCCACAGTGTTCCTGCAAACCTTATCCGACAGTACATTAACATAATTAATAAGTATATAAAATACAATCTTAAAATAATTATAATTGATTAGCGCGGTAACCAGCTGACGGACAGTGTTATTAGCAAAATGGAGTTTAGCTCAGCCTGGGAACTTCAATATAAAATATGTGAATAACATAATCAGCCTATAATGTTCCCACTGCTGGGACACAGGCCTCCACTCTTCAAGAGGGAGCGGGTAGTAGTAATCTACCACGCGGGCCCAGTGCAGGTTGTTAAATGTCACATGTTTTCGAATTTTTCGTTCACTGCTCAAATAAATAAATATATGAATGAAATATAATGCATTATAATTTTATTGTTACTACAGATTTACCGTTGCATAAGGTACATAAAGGGGACAGCTTTAGGAAACGGAGTTCCCACGATTGCCGGTAAAGTTGTTAATGTAGCTAAGTAGTTTTATACGATGACAATTGCGCAAACAGTCACCAGCGATTATTTTGATGATTTAAACTAGATCTTCTGAGTTGACGTCGACCAAGTTAAATAATTATTAAAACACTGACTGTTTGTGTGGTTATTTTAGGAATCGCCAGCATCTTAAATTAGCATGTTACACCCCACTGCTAAACCTCCTCAAGCATAATAATTAAAACTGAATGCTCTAAAGAACATGGTTTGTGGTGACAAGCCACTAAGAGATTAGTATAGATTGAAGGTTTAAATCAAAATCTAAAGTCATTTATTAAAATTAGACTTTTTAAACGTCAAAATTACAGACAGTATCTCAAACCGGGAAGAAGAAGTTGCGTAACAAACTCCACAGGAACACATCTGTCTGTTCAGTTCGATAGTTCCTAAACGACCTTTAACTACTTAACACCTCAACCGTTCAACTATTATCGTTTTAAATATGTGTCAAAGCCGTTAAAATGTCTATAAACAAGTGATTATTGCAGCTCAAGTAGGTATCGAGGGAACCTTGATAGCTTACTTGAACGGAAACGTCATCAAATAAACACCTAAAAATACTGTTTCAAATGAATTTGCTATTTCCTTCCGTTAGCATGTTTGCAGCCACGAAGTGAGAGAGTAAAGAAGGCCTGGTGATCTATTCTGTAAAAATTTCACCGTGGAAACTAAGCTGAAGTGAGTTTGTAGTGAGCTGTCATTCCACCTGATGCTAGCGTTTGACCGCTCACTTCACCTAAGTTTTCACAGAATAGCACCACTGTTTTGCCGTACACCGGTGATGTTGAGGAGATCTATATCTTTATGTCTAGGAAAGCGAGAAGTCAAAAAACTATGAAACCATCTTATTTCTAGGGAATCAGCTGCTCTATACATTTTGATCGTGTATATATTGCATTTTTGTTTGAAACAGGAGTTTATTTTTTTTATAAAACAAAAAATTTCACCGCTGCAAAATTATGCACTGAATTCATAATGTTTGCGAGTTGATGTTCCTAACATCCTGTAATTTAATTTATATATCTTAATCTTTTTGTTAAAGACATTGATAAAGTCAGCCTACTGTGTCTGTTTACTCTGTGATATTAGTACAAATACAAAGCAACAGGTTTTCCTGTTAGTACAAACGATAATTTATGTGTTCTGTAAATGTTACTGGCGATTCTGTAATTTTTAAAATAGCGGTATCCTGGACTAAGTTGATAAAATTGATTCGCGGCGAGCGCTACATCCAAGTTGGTCGAGGTTTCTTGACTACTTAGTATTTTTTAGGCTCCCAAAATAGGAACAATTAGAGGTTCACAAAAAGAGGCGCAATCATTATTCATATTCATTCCGGTCTGATCCCCTGAGACCCCCCCTCCACCCCCCTCCTCGATCCCCTGCTAGTTCTTCTTTTGTTTTAATATTTTTCTTATCCAATTTTCTCATTCCAAATAATATTATGTACATGCCAAAACAAAATGCTATCTGTATTATTAATTAACAATGTAATTTATTAAATTAATCATAATAAATACATTATTGTTCATTATGTTATTTTATTGTCCAGTTTAACCACAATAATGACGTAGGAAATATATATTTCATAAAAACATCATCGTTATAAATACTCTCGTGGGTCACTGTTGTTGTGTCGTCTCTCATGTCGTGGGATGTCGCTACGGTGACCAACCGATATTTCTTGTGATTTTATTAACTAACATAGTCGTAAGTTTTACTAACAATCTTGTTTGAGTCTTGGTTACTCTAATACAGAAAAATTCTATTCTATTATTTTATCGTAATAACCGGTGAAGCTCCGCGCGTACCCTATGTAGTATACGATACAATAGTAAATCAATTGTGTCTCATTAGCGGAGCTTAACGAGTAAATCAATCAATCTGCACCTAGCCTCTCCCCAACCATGTTGGGGAGAGGCTAGGTGAGAGAGTCTAACCGAATGCAGCTGAATACTCAGCGGTGGGGTAGGGTAGTAATGATGATGAAGATGATTATTTACGAAACACAAGAGGAACACTCACGTGCATTATAATAACATAACTACAATCTAATGCAATGCAGCTGAGACACAATTTGAAGCGATAGGGACGCGTCGTGAATAATTAATAATGCTTACTTATTAGACTGATAGGTGATTCGCATACAAATAGGTTACATAACAAAACGCCTTGTTTCCCCGAGGCAGAGGTTCAGTAGGTACATCCACATTTCGTCAATTATATTTAAGTCTTACGCAAGCCTAGTGCCATCAACTGAGTAAATCCAGTCTCCGGTTTGCTACTGAGAAATCCTTAATGGAAAAAATCCAGTCTGTCTGAGCCACCTTCATAAGGTCTTCGATCGATCTAGCTGGGGGGCCTCCCACACTACGCTTGCCGATACGTGGTCTCCTCTCCAGGACTCGTCTACTTCATCGGCCATCAGTACTGCGCTAAACATGGCCAGCCCACTGCCACTTCAGCTTGCTTGCACTGCAAACTATCGGCCGGTAACTCCGGTTCTTTTTCGGATAATTTTATTAGAGCAGGGTACCTACCACGAGCTCTTAACGCGATCCACTTTAGGACCTAAACTGAACTGTTCTGCTAATTCGTACCATGACGTCAGTTAAACGATTCAATTTAGGCCGTGCCATCTGGATACCTATCACGAGCTCTTATCGCTCATTCACTTTCAACGATACAAATGCCGCTCAATATGTTGGACGTCATGGTACGACTGTGAACGATGCAGTTTAAGAACCTAAACTGAAATGTCTTGCAGATCATGGTATGCCTCCTGGTCACCTTATTCATTCTGGAATTCTGGAAGTGCATAGGTATCAATTGAGGTTATTTCATGTTTAACAAATATCAACTGTATTTTTATGGAAATTAAGTTGATTTCAGAGTGACTGGCACTATTAAAGGGTTACTTGTCAATATTGGTCACAGTGATTTGTTGACTACCACAATAGCTGTAGTTGGCCACAATAGTTGGCCCAAGCAATTTAACTGTAAATGTCAATTGTATGTATAGCTATTTAATTTAATTTAATTTAATAGCCCTGAATCGATTGCGTACTCGGGTTCGATTCGATTTGGCATTTCTCAGTAGCAGCCCGGAGGCTGGATTTGTGCCCAGTTGATAGCAATAGGCTCGCCCCCTATTTCATGGGACTTAAACATAACTGGGGTGTGCTATACACAATAATACACATCTGCCTAACCCTGTGCGGATTAGGTACATGCGTGATTTTATATCTTGTGTTAAGTTAATTCACTGTTTCCTTTATCAGACATTAATAACACACAAGCTAACGATATAAATACACCATGTTCTCACATTACTCGAGAAATACAATTTTATTAACTTGTCTAGACGTTCTAATCTAAATGCGACGGTAATATATATCTCACTGTACATAAAACTATGTAGGTACTTTACTATTTAACAATTTATTATATTCGCCTTACACGCATTATGTACCAATTATGTGAAACGGACAGCAGGGAATTAAGCTAAAAACAAAGTTAAAAACGCTACCAAGCGAAGCGAATTTCAATCGTATTGCAAAAACATAAAGATGAAATTGGTCGCCATTCTTTACTTGGTAGTCTTTAATAAGATACCATGTTATCTCGACACTAGAAAAAGTAATATTGAACTTTATTTTACACATGTTAAAGTCTTTACTATGTGCAGGATGTAAGATGGTAGATCTTAACGAGATCCAATAAGATCATGCTTATAGACGTAAGGCGAGAAGGTGGATATGGATAAATATGTATTAATTATCGAAGCAGGCTTTAATATAATGTTCTAGGTTGTCACAATTGGGGCAGGGTCTTAAGCGAGTAAGGATAACTCCATGTCTGTACGTATGTTGTAAGTGGTGTGAAATCTAAAAATGTTGAACTGATTTTGATGTATAATTATGTTTGAACTTAAAAAATTTTATTAGTTTAATATTATTTTTGTTAACTGCTAGGCATTCGCTAATGTAGCTATAGTCAAAGTATCAATCAACTCAGTCTATTGCAGTCCACTGCTGGACATAGGCCTCATGTCCGTGTCTCTGGTTCTTTTCCGGATAATTTTGTTCCTTATTTCATCCTATAAAGAAACTCCAAGCAGAGTTCGCTCCATAGCGCGCTTAGCGTCCTTGAATTGGTGGTCCATAGGCAAAGGTATAGACCACCCTTTTTCTTACGCCTGGAAGATGGGTTTAGACTGAATGAAAACCCGTAATTAAAAACGTTCAAAATCAAGTGACAATAGAGATTGTCACTGAGAAGAGAAGAGAAGAGAAGAGAGTGAGAAGAGTCTCAGCGACAATAAATGTCAAATACCTACTTGTCAAAAAGGATACCTAGGTATTTTTGACAGATTGAGACTGAGATCAGACTTTAAACGTTCTTAAAATAACGAGAATTGCCTCTCTGAATTCTTCAATTAATCCAGTTAAAAATATTTTTTGCATTTTTTATCCAATCTCTGATATCGATACTTCTTAGGTTTATTTTTGCGCACTGGATGGATAATTCCATTGATAATTAGAAGGTCAATTCCCTTATTTAAAAACGTTCAAAATCTAGTCGCAATCTCAGCGAAAATAAATTTCGAAAACATGTCAAAATTAAATAGTCTAACTTTTCGGAATCTTTTGGTGCGTGGCCAACATTTGTGAACCATTTTGTGAACTAACACCACCATTTTGCTTTGTCATTGCAATCCAGTTACGAAACCGCGGTTTCGATAATAAGTACTCGTAAGGACTTAAAACGACACAGGAGAGCGCATAAACGTAAAATAGGTCAGCCTATGAAAAGTACCTATTTATATTAGGTAAAAAAAGTGCTATTGGTTGTAAAAAATACTAAATAATGAAGACATAGTGTTTTTTTTTTATTAACTAAATAACGAACATTATAAAAAACCTACCTATTACTACGGTATTGGTCGTATTTGGTTCATATTTGGTCTTAATTTCAAAAACCTAGTAAGGTGCATCGACCATTTAAAAACCTAGCAAGTCCAGATACTTCGGTACTAGGTTTTGAATTAGGAGGGAGTAAATGGTGCACTTACTAGGTATCGATGCTTAAATATATCTGATTTTATGTGAGTTTAAAACGCTGGTGTTTTTGCATTTGGTAGGGACTTAGATACCTACTAGGTTAGCAAGATTATGCAATAAAACTATTTTTGTAAAAAAGTGTCCCATAATAGGTTTTGAAATGGGACAGCCGAACGGGCCCCTGTCAATGTCAATGCGCTGTGTATTTTTGACAGATTGAGACTGAGATTTGAATGCGACCGTGCTTTTATACAGCGTCAAATAAAATTAGCTAGCGGAACTCTGCAGACGTGATGGGTATCGAACTATCGATATCTAAGTATGATAAAATAAAAAACATAATATGATTCATGTTTTTTGGGGGTCAACAACCGCTGGTAGTTTGTTACTTGAAGTTTGAGCTGAGAAAATCTGATTTCTTTTGTTTTTTAGTGTTTAGTTATCGAAATTCATTCAACATTGAAAAAGTTTACAAAAATAAAAAAACTGATATTTCAAGTGCCCACACTAACTGCGGTCGATGACCCTAACAAAAAGACCATCAATATAATATATATTTTGTTTTATTACCCATCACGTCTGCAGTTTCGTTAGCTGATTGTGGTAGTCCCTTTCCAGGTAGAAAGGGTGACCATTTACAAATCAATAGGTTTTTTTGTTAGCACTGGGGTTTTCCCGTCAGACATTCTCTGGGAATACCCAGAAATGATGTTAGAATTTTATGGTTATGACAATGGGTCAATGTATGTTCTGTGTTATGGGTAGTCCTTCAAGTGGACCATTGTGCTTGATGGGTCAATGTATTAAATGTCTTCTTTGGGGAAAACCTACTAGCTTAAAGGTGGCACTAGGCGATATTTTTTTTTTACGATCTCTTCGATAACTGCCTGTATCAAAACGATCATGTTTAACTTTGGATGCATAATTTCAAACAGTGGAGTATACTCTCCCGAAAATCTTCAAAACCAAGTCCGTACTGACAAAGCTCAGTTATCGAAGAGGTCAATAAACTTTATTTATAAAAGATTTATGCAGTGGTTTTTTCATAAAACTCGATTTTCCAAAGCACTTTTCGTTTTTTTTTGCGCGCCTGTCACTTTGGAACGGTGTTTCTCTGCGTGAGAACTAGACTTTGTGCATGTAGACTATCGTCTAAATGCTCATCATTGATACTAGCTCTGTCAGACACGAAGCCAGGTGAGACAGCGTGCTTTTTAGCAATGACCACAACTGAGTTCGAGCTCGCGACTAGTTTACTCTTAAGGGTCCGTAGTCGGTACTGTATATCTGACGGAAAATGCGTCGGGCATAACTTCCATTGCGTCTATTTTCGCTTGACACACTAACGCATCATTGGTTGAGTGTGAAAGGTTGAATGTTTTATCATAAAATAATTATTGTCTGTTCTTCTGGCGTTACGCGACCGATACGCGAAGCTTTCCGTTAATATGTACCGACCCCAGACCGACCCTAGTTTCTCAGCGTTGTTATGAACATCACTGGAATTATCTTAATTATGATCTGACCAAGATTATGTCTGTACTTTAAAAGAGACTGTGATCTCTGAGTTTTTTTCGGCTATTCTTCTCAGAATAGTCAGATAGTAAACGCCAACCTCATCTAGATTTAAAAAATATGATTGACGTGTAAAAGTGTTTGTACAAACCTACAATAGCCCAGTTATTGACACTGAACTGTTAAGGTCGCACGAACTACAGTACCTACTACTCGCTCTATGGTACCTACTATCCTTGATCTTGCACATACAATGGTGCTACAAAAAATATTTGGAAACAAAAAGTTGTATAGTATTCATCCGTTTTGGATTCGTCATTTGTTTTTTATGGTCTTTGTCATCAAGTGTAAATTTCATGGACTTATAATCATAAGTCCATGGTGAATTTTAATAGATTCTGTAAGCAACTGTTTTAATTTAATGTCAATGTTTCAAAACAGAGTTTCTGAAATTTAGCTCACGTTCGCACGGACATAGAAATATCGCCGCGGCATTTTATCGCGCATTGGATTTTCATCTCTTGAAGTTGATCCTAGCATTGAAAATCCAACAAAGCGCATCCCAGCGTGACAAAAAACACACAGTTGGATTTTTAATTATTGGCGAAAGTAGTTCGCGAAAAAAAATCGTGCGAATCTTTGTACCACCGCGTATCGTCGATCGCGTAACGCCAGAATGGAGAAGCAGATAATTAACAAAAGCAG
This sequence comes from Gortyna flavago, assembly GCA_963669345.1. Classification (NCBI taxonomy): domain Eukaryota; kingdom Metazoa; phylum Arthropoda; class Insecta; order Lepidoptera; family Noctuidae; genus Gortyna; species Gortyna flavago. The sequence goes on from OY770149.1 coordinate 663,373, forward strand.
AAAATTATAGTTATTTTTCCTACAAAAGAAGTAGGTCTAAACGTACCACCTTCCACCAAGTCCTGCATATGTTTACGTTCTTACACTAATCGTAAGCGTATGGTATTCCCTACACACTACAATACAGTAGGTTACATTTCAAAACGATCACCAATTAAGTGTATCAAAGGCCATCGCGTTACGATAGCCGATAGACATTATTTGCGAAACACTTGCGGGCGATGCATCAATCGATGTTAGGTTTAGTTCTGATATAGCGACAATGATGGTAATGCCATTTTCAAATTCTTCTAACGGAAAAGCGGGGTAATTGCGTAATACACTAACAGTAGCAATGGCTTTCACACTGAGAGTTCAAAAACATTCATCGTGTTATTTACGTTGTTGAGCAGACAAATTCTTCGAACATGTGAAGCAATGGATTAAGATTGTAATTAGACAGCTGCGCTGCTGGGGAGTTTGTTGCGCCACGTCTTCTTACCGGCTAAAGCACTAGGAGGTGGTGAAGGGCGGGCGTGCCGAGGGACTGTCTCATGTAATTTTGACGTTCATTAAGTGCTGATTCTCAGCCTTTTTTGAATAAATGACGTATGAATTTCTTCGAAGAAGAAAGTAGTTCATTACTAGTTTGTTAGTCATTATTTTTTTGCCAGCGTGACCTTCGTTGTGCCACCAGGGCGTCCCTGCCTCAGCGCAGTTTGTAGCTCTAAGACTTTAATTATTCAAATTAGGCTGAGAATCAGTACTTTGTGAACTTCAAAATTACTTATGACAGCCCTCCAACCCGCACTGGGCACGCGTGGTAGATTATAGCCCACTCCCTTTCACAGAGAGGAGGCCTGTGTTCTATCTAACAGCGTGTATCTAACAGCGGGAACATTAAAGGCTAATTATGGTTTATGGTAGTCCCCCTAAACGCCCACCCTTCGCCACTTCCTAGTGCTTTAGCTGGGAGAAGAAGTGGCGCAACAAACTGTCCAGCAGCACAGATGTAGGTACCTATGTTCAGTTAGAAGAACTTGATTCTATACAATAGTATACGTTACAATTAATAAACAATGGTATGAGTATTAGGTACTTAGCATTTTTATTTATTTATTTTATTATTTATTTCCACACAGTAAAATACATAGGGATATGACAATTATAATTTGAGTACAAAGGTACTGCTTATTTCTTAAGAAATTTGTTCCAGCAGACCTGCGAAAGGAGATGTAAAAAAGAAATGTAGACAATAGCGTGTGAGAACAGGAAGATTTTTTTTTTTTTAACATGATTTTTATGTGAGTTATGCCACTGCTATTAGATATGATGACAGTTTTCTGAATTTTCCCTCTTGAATCATGTTTTATACAACGTAAATTAAGTGAACATTGGGATCTAAACGGATGTCTAGGATACTAATATCATGCCTAAATATTGAGTTTTCCGGCAAATGGCGTCACTTTGTTGTCAAGTCAACGATTCATTAGTAATTTATTTATTCAGACAACATTGATGCCATTACTTATGTTAGTAAAATATCGCTTTATTATTAACAATCCAACTTCGTCAATATCATAAGCATACTTAATAAATTATAAAGTACATAATAGCAAAATTAAACACCTGACCGTTATTTGAAGCTTAAACATATAATGAGATAGGCCTATCTGTTTTCCGCTCGTCTTACCTCTCTGTCTACCCGAGTAGCTCGCTCTCTCTCGTACACTTCCTTTCAATCCTCCACCGGCGCGGCCGCTCGGCTCTTGTCATTGGCGTCCTGTTTTCCGCTGCGCACGATCGTGCTCAGGACTCAGTAAAATAATTTTGCATATCTTTGCAAATTCATACATATTCCTGTTCCACGTAAGTGTTTTAAAAGCTTTCTTACCTTTTTACAAAATTTTAATCAAACGGTGTTACCGTTCGGTACGTTTAAGTACGTAGATTTTTGGTACCCACCTACATATTTTGCTTTAATTATGTTTTGTGTGGTTTTCTACCCTAGGTTTTACAGCTCGTGTTAACATGGAAAGCGACGAAAGTGTTTCAAATCCGGGCTCGAAAGCCCCATGTGCTAGTGCTAGTGCTCCCGCTATTAGTGACAATAAAAAACGGTCGCGTACTCGTCGTCAATCGCGAGCTAGATCTTGTTCGTCGAACAATAAGTCATCCGACTCCTCTAGTAGCTCGAGTTCGTCGTCTTCGGACTCGAGTACTCGAAGATCCACGCCGCGCCACCGCAACAAAAAAAGGGGGGGCAAACGCCGGCATCGACGACACGATTCCCGGAAATTCCGTAGATTAACACGTCAGATAGATTACCTCCGAAATCAATTAATTTTTTGCAACAATAATTCTGGGCCCTATTCCGCAGTACACATTAATGAGAATCTAGTTGACGGAAACGTTAGTGGCGAACTTTACGAAGATCCGATTGTAAATTCTGTCGAGGTGCCGGCTCCTGTTACTCAGTCGGATTTTACTTTTGAAATTGAGACGAAATTGAAAGAACCTAGTATTCCAAAAACTCCTCAGGAATTTCTTCAAACGTTAAAGGATTTGCAACATTTAGATAGTAGTGATTGGTGCGAGGTTCGTTATGCGGAAACCCAAAAACTTTATAATTCTACCCCCGGTTTTATAGACTTGGAGATGAATGAAGAAATTAAGGCATATGATTCGTTACGCCATCTTGCTCACGCTGACAAGGCTTTCGCTGCCTTATCGTTCTGCATCCTTAGACAACGCGAAGCTTTACAAACTTCTGTCAGAAGTTTTTTACAGTGGGCGCGAGGTTCGGATCTGTCTTACGAGGGTATAAACGAAAAAGTTAACGAGTTATTTTTGAAGGGCGATTTTTTCAAAGTTTCTTCCGATCTTTTACAATTAACTTGCGGTCACCGTGCGGAGGTTATTCAGATGAGAAGGGATGGAATTACAAACCACCTGCGCGATCCCCTTGTCAAGGCCGTGCTACGTAAGATCCCACCGTCGTGTCAGCACGTTTTTAATGCGGAGTCACTAGCCACAGCACTAGAGAAGGCAGGTGGTGTTCGAAAAGCCTTCTTGCCTTTACAAAAGCCGGGCAGTTCTGCTTCCGTTTCACAAACGGGTCAAAGCAAGCCCGCACGCCGCCCCTCGCAGGGGCAGGCTTTACGTAACGTATCCTCACTGAATACTGCTCATGGATGTTGTGCGCCTACGCATATTTCCCATGCTTACAATCAACCCTCGCAGGGTTACTGTAATGCCCGACCCTCGCAGGGTCATGGCTCTAATCACGACGATAATCGCCCATCATTCTCTGGCGGTTCAAAAGGTTCCTTTCGAGGCAGAGGAGGTCGGCAAGGCTACAGGCAACAAGACAGCAAGAATAGCCGCAAGCGAGCCGCGTCGCCCTCTGAGAATTACAACCGGAACAAAAAACGTAAGTATTGACTATCGATCCCGGGCATTCAGAGCGGGTCGTCTGGTTCATTTCCACCATCGGTGGAGGAAACTGGGTGCCCCAAGTTATCTGTTAAAGATAGTAAAAGGGTATCGCATACCTTTTTTACATCTACCGCCACTTGTAATACCACCGTTAAACGAAAGTCAGTTCAACACGGTTCCTTCGAATGCAATGACGTCCATAATCACCCAAATGCAACACCAGGGTGTATTAGATGTTGTCAAGGCCTCGCCGAGTTTTGTGTCCACAATGTTTCTTGTGCCAAAGGACGACGAGTCACATCGACCCATCTTCAACCTAGCTGCCTTGAACAATTACGTAATCACCGGCAGGTTCAAATTAATAAATGTCTATCGAGTCCCAGATTTCCTTCAACCAAAAGATTGGATGTGCAAAATAGACCTGTCACAGGCCTATTTTCACCTTCCCGTAGCTCCATCTCACAGACGGTTCCTACGTCTAATCTACAAAGGAAAATTAATGGAAATGACGTGCCTCCCGTTCGGTCTGAGCACGGCCCCCAAGGTCTTTGCCTCCCTATCCAATTGGGTAGCTCAGTCGCTCAGGGATCAAGGGATCCGAATAATCGTCTACTTAGACGACTTTCTGGTTGTACATCAAAACCCACAACTATTACAAACCCATGTCCAAATCACGGTAGAGAGGTTGCAGTATCTCGGTTGGCTGGTGAATTTCGACAAGTCTACACTCACACCTTGTCAATGCCTAGTTTACCTGGGCGTTCAGTGGGACACTCTGGTAAACGAAAAGTCGCTTCCAGAGAAAAAGTGCCTGAATCTAACGTCCAAGATATCGACTGCCCTAGAAGAGAGAGCTCTCGATTTGAAGGCTTTGCAGAGCCTAGTAGGTCTATTAAACTTTGCAAGTTTTGTTGTACCAAGGGGCAGGCTTCACTTTCGAGCACTCCTCTCTTTCCTGAATACAGTCGCCAAGATGCCAGTTGCCAAACAGTTCATGATTCCAGTACATGCCCTGAAAGAGTTAACCTGGTGGTTGCAGAACCACCCATATCCTTCTCCAATTCACTTCGCGCCTCCAACGCATTTCCTAGCGACCGATGCCTCAGACCTAGCTTGGGGAGCGCAACTAGACGACCGTTCGTTCACGGGACCATGGAACGAACAAGAACAACCGAAACACTGCAATCAGAAGGAACTTCTAGCATTACTGAAGATATTACAGGACCAGGGTCAGTCTCTGTGTCGTTCCACGGTTCTGTGGCAGTGCGACAACAGAACTGCCGTTGCTTTCATTCGCAAGGAAGGCGGCACGAAGTCAATAGGTCTCTTGGACTTAACATTCGATGTTTTCAAGGTTCTAGATCATTATCAAATTCACCTAGCCGCTCATCATATTCCCGGCAGATTCAACTCCCACGCAGATCATCTGTCTCGTTACCGATTTCCCCCCGAATGGCACCTTTTGCCGGCGTGTACAGACCTGATTTTCAGCAGATTCGGGGTTCCGGTAATAGATTTGTTTGCGTCGAAAAATGCGCATGTGGTGACCAATTATGCGTCTCTGGACCAAAACGACGACCAAGCCCTATTCCACGACGCTTTTTCCCAGACTTGGAATTACCACCTAGCGTGGATATTTCCTCCTCCATATTTGATCCCCAAGGTACTCGCCCATCTCAACCAGGCCAAGGGCCTCTTTCTGTTAGTGGTGCCTCGGTGGGAACGGGTCTTTTGGAGAGCCGATCTCAAATCCCGGGCGCTAGCTGCTCCTTTCACAATCAGGTATCTGAACCGTCATCTAGTAGACGCCTCGACGGGCCTTCCACCTCCCAAAGTACAGGAAATGACGCTAGAAATATGGAAATGTGGGGGTGGTCTCATAACCTAAATGATTGGAACCGTTCCCAACTGGACCTACTTTCATCGTCCTGGCGTCCCTCTACACGAAGTACATACAAAGCCGCATGGCATAGATGGCTAGGATGGTGTAAAAAAGAGAAAGCTGATCCATATCGCCCAACCGGTTCAATTCTAGCAAAATTTTTAGCCGATTTATATTTGAATGAAAACCTATCATACAATACTATACTATTACACAAATCAGTGGTGTCTACGCTCAGTAATACCGAAATATCGGGAGTCTTAAGTGCTCATGTACTGGTTAAGCATGTTATGAAATCTATTGCATTAAGAAAGCCTGTGCCCCATAAGAAAACTATTTGGGATGTCAATGTTCTCATTTCCTTTTTGTCTTCATATGAATTTAACGAAAATAACTGTTTTGCTACCGCCAGACATACTGCTATGTTGCTGCTTTTAGTTTCTGGTAGACGTATCCATGACCTGACCCTTCTGGCAGTCAATCAAGAGCATTATACTGACAATACTGATCATATCATTATGTGGCCCAGATTTGGCTCTAAAACTGACCGTTCTGATTTCAGGCAATCGGGCTGGAAATTACTGAGAAATGAAAATATTAAAAACCTCGATCCAGTGTTTTGGGTGAAGCAGTGTATCAAATTGTTTAATCAAAAACGCAATTCTTTAAATAATTATTCTTTATTTGTTAATTTAAGAGGTAATCATAAGCCAGCATCGCGTACTGTGATTGCGGGTTGGGTTAAATCTCTCCTATCAGAGGCTGGTATTGTCGCAGCTCCTGGTAGTGTCCGCTCAGCGGTCGCTTCCAGAAGTTGGGCCGATAACGTCTCAGTTGACGAAATTTTGTCTCAAGGTAACTGGAGGTCTAGTGACACATTCCGTCGCTTCTATAGGCGTGAGGTCGTTCAGGCCCCTGTTAGCTCTGGGATGTCAAATTGTTTTCGCCCAATTTAATCGAAACTGTGAATAAGTTTATTGCATTTTATTTATTTTACAATTTCTATGTTCATAATAATTTGGTGATTGAATAAATTTTCTTAGTCTCGCACACTTACAATTTTATTTATATTTTTCCTAAATAAAAAGCTAACTACTGTAACCTTAATTGTTACCTTTGCGCCTTCAGCGTGTAGATGTGCATACCTTCACATTGGCGTCCTCCTCCACCAGGCGATAACAAACAGGTCTCATTATATGTTTAAGCTTCAAATAACGGTCAGGTGTTTAATTACAGCGTTTTACCTTACAATAAAACGCTTATTAAATACCTACCTTATTTGAAGCTTAACTTTTATCCTCTGCCTGGTATAATTCGACACAATGACAAGAGCCGAGCGGCCGCGCCGGTGGAGGATTGAAAGGAAGTGTACGAGAGAGAGCGAGCTACTCGGGTAGACAGAGAGGTAAGACGAGCGGAAAACAGATAGGCCTATCTCATTATATGTTTAAGCTTCAAATAAGGTAGGTATTTAATAAGCGTTTTATTGTAAGGTAAAACGCTGTAATTATGTAGGTACTTACATACATTTTTAAATGTCATTGCTATAATTTGCAACAAAGTGAAGTATCCAGTCCACAGTCCATAAAGAGCCCTAATCCTTACAATATAATCTTAACCGACAAAAATTAAACTTAATTCTACAATTCCAGCGACTTTTTGCAGCAATTCGAGTCAATTTGCGACCAAGTCGTCCGTCCATATCAAGCCTTATGCATGTCAATACAATTATCATCCGCAATCAGTCATATCGGCTCAAATTGATCGACAGATGTTAAGGTATGAAACAAAATTTACTTTAAACTTTATTTGAATGTAACACTAAGGTTTAAAATAATGACATGAAAAAATTATCAATGTTAGTTTTCAGACAATAGACTTTGGACCGTATTTTTAATGAGTTAAAGTTTTAATTTCCTTATTGACTGTTGAATGACTGGTGAATCTCAATAGCATAGTTATCAGACCGTCTCATGGTCACTAGAATGTAAAGAAAACACTGATCTTACGGATTCTTTCCGTTTGTTACACGTAATTAGAGACTAATTTTATTACAGTAAGGAATTTGAGATAATTTTCAAGCTAAGGATCAAAAAACTAATGTCATACTCAACAAAGTTCAAATTCCATTGCAACCAAAAACTTATTAGGACGTTTTTGTTATAAATGGTCACTCAAAAATCAACTTAGAATACATTGCTCTAAATAACTGATTAAGTGGCAAATGTGGCGATGGAATGTAAATTATCTGAGACTGAACTCTGCTATTAGTTTACTCTCATTCTTATTGCATTTAATGATTACGTTACTCTAGCACTACGTGTTGTTCACAGAATGATTGAGAATGGGTAGAAATTCAAAAAGCTTGAGGAAACCGGCTTGTCTTAGAACCAACAATTCGAAGACATGTGACATCTACCAACCCGCACTGGGCCCGCGTGGTGGATTATGGCCTACTCCCTTTCAGGAGGATTGGAGGCCTTTTTCCCAGCATTGGGAACATTATAGGCTGATTATGCTATTTATCAATTATCTGTTAACTTATTTAACCAATAAAGTTTATTGGACACACGATCAATCAAAATCTCACTCATTTTGAAGGATATTGCTAATCTATTGCTTAAGAATGCATGCATAACCTAGAAATAAATATCTATAAAAACATTTATATTTGTATGCTGCAGGTAGGTATACCTGTCAGCTACTTTCCTTTCCTTTCTGTGAGGTCATCAACCTTATCACCATAAAAAATAACTTATCATAATCATCACGCCTTGTATCCCCGATGGTATAGACAGAGGTGTACCTATAGCACACCCACATTTCGCCCGTTATGTTCAATCCCTTGGGGCGAGCCTATGGCCATCAACCAGGCACAAATCCAAACCCTGGGCGGCTACTGAGAAATTCCAGATGAAAAAACCAATAACAGTTACCCGACCTGGGAAAGCAGTAGCGCTTGCGAACACTTGACCAACGGGGCAGGCACCATATGTGACGAAAGCAGAAAAAAGATAACGTAACCAGGAAGAACTTTGACCATTACTTTGGGGTAAGCCCACGTGACGTCTGACGGCTATCCAATAAACAAATTATAGTGGAACAGGTACCGACGTCATTAGAAACTGGTGTCCAGTGCCGGTCGTTACGTCACTATTAATAAAACTGGGGTGGGAGCGCTAGGCATAAGCGACAGCGGGTGACGGGAGGCAAATGATGGTAACTTTATGAGCCTGTAACATAACCGTTTGCTCGGCAATGAGAAAGAGTAGATCAAAGTGAAAGTAGAATAGAATACCCTTTATTATGTACACGATAGAAACTACAGGTACAAATGTAGAAATACTTAGTAATACTTAGTTGCATTGCTAGTGGTTCAAAAACGCACGACACCCGAACTTTTGTAAATTTTTGAGTACTGCCTTTGTTGATATTTTTGTTATAAAAATAACCATTGTTGTGGATTTTTACATTACTTACGTATAATTCGTGAATTAAGAAACTTTTAAAATAAAAAAAGCGAGCAGTGGTGGTCCAGTGGTAAGGGCGTCAGTTCAAACCCAAGTAGGTATTTTACTTTGTGTAAATAATTTCACCACCACTGCTCTCAAAACGGTGAAGGAAAACATCGTAAGGAAACCGGAATGTCCTAAAAACAAAAAAAAATCGAAGATAATTATGGGCCCGTGTGGTATATTCTGGCCCACTCCCTCTCACAGAAAGAGGAGGCCTGTATCCCAGCATTGGGAACATTATAGGCTGATAAATGTTATAATGCAAAATAAAAAACCCCCACGCTGTTTTTTTTTTAAGCTTTCCGGTTTTAATCTTACTGTCCCTCATTGATAGTACAAAAGCAATCATCAGGAAACGGTAAACTATAACAATACCTCACTATTGATACCGCGTCAAATCGGTTACAATTACAATTCAAATTTAGGCCAAATAACAACCGTCCGCTCTTGAAATAATATTAGCACCAAAAACAGTTTGGCATTCGCTATGGCACTGGCACTAAGAAAATCATGTAAATGACCTATATTAGCAGAGTACGTTAGCACGAAGGTGTGTGAAAGACATTTGCTTGGTTGAGTTTGATTTAATCGTTCTGTGACGAATTACGTTCTTCAATGTGACGACATTGAATCTATTGTTAAAGAATAGGTACTTACGTTTCTTTGGTGTTCATAAATAAGGTATTGGACTATTGTATAGAACTATTTGGTAATGAAAATATTAAAATATATTTCCGAAGTCTGTTGCTACGTACCTACAAACTACAAAGCTACAAAGAAATTAAATCAAATTAAATTAGCTGGCGAAACTCTGCGGACGTGATGGTATCGATATCTAAACACGATAAAATAAAAATTGTTTGTTGTTTTTTGGGGGTCAACGACCGCTAAAATGAGTTGAGAAAATCTTTTTTCTTTCATGTTGCGATATAATGGATACCAATCACGAGTACAATACTGGGTAACACTATACCCCTTGGTAAGACTGCCTGGTCAGACTATTGTGCTTCTGACTACCCGCAACGAATGTCAAAGATGTACGTATAACCAACGGCGTAGGACCAAAGGCACGAAGGGATCTCAATAAATATTGGATAGTCTCCCATCTACCAACCGACCGCGGCAAGGGTAACTAAACCTTCGATGGACTCGTGTGGCTCTTATTATTTAGCCACGAGACTCAAACAATGCTCACATAAGAACAGTTATTTTACGACACATTCCATCTTATGTCTCCATCACGTGAACTATAAATTATGGATACTTTGAGCGACATCTCAGCCGATACGAACTGAATCATAATTGTCTCTGAGGTCAACACATTGTCACGCGCGCAGCCATTCTTGTATCACAAAATATCTACAGAACGTTAACTTCAGACAACGAGCGAAAACACGCACACAGCTCTCGTAACCACGGGCGATATTTTTTCGCGGACTGGATTTCCAGCGCTTCACTTGGCACCGAGAGTTGTAAATTCATCAGTGTGTTTTTTGACATTCGGTTGAATTCTGAGAATCCAGCGAGTCCAAGCGCACTCATGCGTGACTGGCGTTCACAAAATCTCCGTACGTACGTGTCAATGTGTGTGTGCGCCTGTTTTTGCCTTCAGCACCTATCTATTCAGTGCTGTAAATTATAGAGAAAATCTAATTTGTGATGTGGATTGATATTCAGACATCGATATTCATCCTGTATGTAGTACGAGTACGGGTGACATTGTAGTTAGTAAAATTGTAAAATCATGATAATTTGCAAGCGGGAAAGTTTACCGTTGATGACAAATCTTGGATTATCAACAGCCGATTTGTCAAAAAAAAACACGATCTTGTAACTGAATAAAAAAAAACATTTCTATTTTATTACTTTACTCATGATTAGTCATGATACTTTAAAAAATAACCGCAGTATTTAATCGATTTATTAGTGGTCTATAAAAAAGAGGGTGAGTGCTTATAACTACACGATAGAAGTGAAAACTTATGACTGGAGCCGATAGGTATACGCGATTCAGCGTTACCATACCGAACGTGATGGTTCAGTTTCTTTAATTGTTCAAGAAGTTTTAAATTAAAAAACAATTTTACAAACGTAATATTTCAATTCACGTTCCCCGCTACCGCTCATGCCGCGCACCACCCGCTAGTCATCAATGAATCACGTCGCGCGTCGTGGTGGTAGTACGCTCACCGCCGCAGTTTCACTACCGCGCCGGGCCAATGTACCCGCCGCGACCAAAACAGACGCCCGTACGCGCTGCCACCAAAACATTCCCGTACGCGCTGCGACCAAACTGAACGAGTGTATGTACGTACGTATTTTGTGATCAAAGTGACCAAAAGTGTTAAAAGTGACAGTGGAAGGAAAGGAAGAAGGATTGTGTTTAAAGTGTGTGTTGAAAGTTTAAGGAAATTCGTTTGAAGGTAAGTTTTTGTTGCATTTCTATGGTAGTTACTTGTAGGTTTGTTTTCTTTTTGTTGGAAAATCAATGCGTGTTCATAGTATATAATTATAATTAAGTATGTGACGACGATGCACCTAGAATAAAATTATTATACTATATTAGGTAAGAGATTTAAAAATAAGTTGGGTATTGATAACATTACTTGCATACATGTTAACTTATTAATTTCTACTTGGTACAACTTAGTAGGTACGGTTGGAATACAAAGTTCGATGTATGCGTACAAAAAATAAAGTTGTTTTTTGAACGAAAATAACGTTGCATAAATTAAATATTGTTTTTCGCGTTATTGATAAATAAAGTGCCTTCTATACTTAATAATAGGTAATATTATAAAGAGGTAAAATTTGTATGTTTGTTTATTAGGGGTAATCTCCGGAACTACATGTCGGATTTGAAAAACTCGTATGCATTTGATAGCCCAATTCTTTAGGAAGGCTGTAGGCGTAAAATTACGCTAAAAAACAAAAAAAAATTAGAAAGAACGCTGAGCGAAAACAAAGAAATGGCGCGGGGAGGCAATGCGATGCAACGGGGTGGTCCGGGGCCGAAACTGTATGCGGACGAAGTCGCGGGCAGTAGAACGATCTTAAATAATTTCAATATGTACTTATTAGGACATTGTCAATTTCTCCTTTTTGTCTAAAAACATAAGGAAGAAAAACAGCAAGGTTGTTTTCACAGTCCCAATCACAAATCTGCAGACTTAATAAATTATAAATGTGAAAGTAACTCTGTCTGTCCCTCTTCACCTTTCCACGCCTTAACGGCTGAACAAGTTTCAATGAAATTCGGTACAAAAGTGAAGCATGACCTGGGTTAGGACATAGGATACTTTTTCCCGGTAGTAAGTACCTATGTTCCCGAGGGCATGTTTCAAACCCACGCAGGCGAAAGCTAGTATCCTATATTTCATCATCTGCCTAGCCTATTCCCAACTATGTTGGGGTCGGTTGGGTGTCGGCTTCCAGTCTAACCGGATGCAGCTGAATACCAGTATTTTATATGGAGTGATTGCCTAACTGACCTCCAAAACCCAGTTACTGGGTAATACGATACCCCTTGGTAAGACTGCTTGTCAGTGTTTTGGGCTTCGGACGACCCGTGACGACTGTCAAAGATCCGCGAATGATAGCCGGGACCAAAAGCTTAACGTGCTTTCCGAGGCACGGAGGGATCTCGGTGTGTAAAGATCGTCACTCATCCACGGACCAAGCGCGGCAAGCGTAGAAGCTGACAATGGACCCATGCGGCTGTTATAAGTCATAACTTAGCCACAAGCCCCTCTAGTAGCCTATATTTACTAGACTTATTATTTACTCTTGTGAACTACAACATAATATGCACATAACGTTTGTTTGTTCTTTAGTTTATAAACTGTTGTGCAGTTTTCATGACTTCATAATTTATTAGCAGAATGTTGTCTCAATATTTCAATAATTAGTCAACAGTACAAATGTGAGGAATTACTTTGTAATTCTCGTGACGAAGTTTCCGCCCCTAAGACGACCCACTGACCCTCGATCACAGTAATACATTTTTAATTTAGCTCAATGAGTCTGCCTAGCTATTTCTCAACTATGTTGGGGTCGGCTTCCAGTCTAACCAGATGTATAGCTGAATACCAATATTTCTCATGGATCGATTGCCTATCTGACCTCCACAACCCAGTTACCTACTAGGTAAGACGATACTCAGACTTCAAGCTTCTGACTATTACGTAATGACTGTCAAAGATGTTCGAATGACAGCTGGAGCCAATGGCTTCACATGCTTTCCGAGGCACGAATGAGTCTCGATATACATATAATGGATGATCACCTATCCATGAACCAGCCGCGGCAAGCGTAGCTCGATCGACCCGTACGGCTGTTATCATTTACCAACGAACCTCATAGCTAAACAGGAAAAAAAAAGCCAATGCGAAAACTGTAACCATGCATTCATTATTATGATTCTAGACCCCCAGTGTAGAAATTTTTCGTCGGTTATGTTATAAATAAAAATATTTGTTGTTCCATACATTGAAACCACGTAGGTAAGTACCTACTTATTGCAGTTTTTATGAAACAGCAGATTTTTGAAGTGAAACCTTCTTTAGGCGCGTTGGGCATTTTTTTAGATTTTTTTACCTGCGACACCGCTTCGGATGTGTTCGACTGTCCTCGGGATGTAAGTACTCGGTTTTAATAATAATAATTATGTCAGTGAGTGATGGCAGTGTTCTGTTTGTGTTTTGTTTAAAAGACGATTAAAAAAATACACACGTAATTGTTTTCACTTCTGTCTGCACTCCCGGAGTGCCACTTTTTTTTTTCGATAACCTTCGATTAATTTCTACTTCAGGCCTACAATCATGCTGAATTCATGTTTACAGTTTGCGCACTGGTTAAAATTGTATCCTTTATACCTACGGACTTTTAATGAAGTTTATGTTTACTTGAAACCTTGAACTCAGTGTTCATTCCCTTTGACATTGCACTACATTATACGTCATGAATGTAGGTATAATGTATCCATCATATTGATACACACGGCTACACATCAAGCTATACATTTCCAGTTTTAGCTGACCTCGCATTGTATTGGTGTTTCGTACAATCAGAAGTCAGTTTAGACTGGTTATGTATTGCTTGAGTGTGGCCGTGCGTCCCTTTTGTCCAACCTTTTCTCAGAAACCGCTGAACCGTTTTAAATGTGACTAACCAAGGTATTATTGCACTCCTATTGTTAAAGTTCTTATGAATGGCGTGACATTGAGTTCTTTTTATTTTCCAAAGACATTATAATTAATACATGCAGCATAAAAATTGTAATTGAAACGGTAAAATTTGGAAACAATGGGATTATTCTTTTCCGTTCTTCTTGTTTTTAACTTCAAATAAATATCCTATGACAATCGGCATATTATAAACGGTAGCTTTCCTTTACTGAAAGAATGCAAGAACTAAATAGCTTAGGTAGCTACATTTTAATGATAAATTAATTAGCGAATATTTACAAAATAAAAATACAAAGGAAACTCGTTATTTCCATTTATAATGACACCAAGATTTGTATTCATTGTCATTGACAGGTTTAGAAGGCAAATGGCTATCATTGATTAATCATTATCAAATTATGCATGATTCATCGATGATCGTTTCAAAATCTTTATATCCGTTTATGACTATACGTAAATGGTTCAAAACGAATTAAGTATCCTCTTACATAAGCTCAAAAACTACATATTTATTCATAACTAGCTGTGCCCGCGACTTCGTTCGCGTGGATGTCGGAAAACAATAGGTAATGTGTCGCTTAGGAAAGGTGTAATTGCCACTCCTTCATTGAAAAGGAAGAATCATCTGATCTTGCCTGGTAACGCTTTCCTTACCTAGGGTTCGCTACCACGGCCCTTTCGACTGCAATCACTGCGTCTTCATGGTTCATAATGACAATGCGACGAAGTGTCACTTTGATTTTTGAGAATAAATTAAAATAAAAGCGCCTGCTGATAATCAGCCTCGAGGCTGATTATCTAACCAAACAGCCATAATTATGTCCATTTTATTTTGCGTCTGTCTTAGAATACCAACTTGTAAAATCATATCACCATTTTATCTAAAGTATATCTGAGATTAGTAGGTGAAGTTTGAAGTTAGTTTTTCTAAGTCTTGGTTTCTTCTCTGTGGTAAATTTAGAATTTCTTAACTTGGTATTGAAGATATCATATATATATATACCTACCGATATTATGCCTTATAAAGCATCGAGATATCTAGATGATAAAAGGAAGAATACATTAATGGTAAGAGCTTCTACATAAAGTTGCCCGTGTAAAAAGCAACCCATTAAACTTTGGTTATATTTGACACCGGCCGCCATTTAAACTACGAAGATGAAACCCATGAAAACTTTAGACATGATTTTGATTTAGACCTTATACTGCCGAAAACCAGAAAAAAAAATGTAAAGATAATTACAAAAAATATAACCGACTTCCATAAAAAACCCTACAAAGTGCAAAATAACCTTAGTTTGGGAAGACGTTGCGCGTTGGCAAGAAATTACAGACTTCTGAAACCAAAGGTCTATTGCACTTTGAAGTGTGTTTTTACGTAAGTCGGTTGTATTTTATTTTATTTCACACAAAGTCGTGTAAGTTTATATTGAAAACCATGAAAACGACACACATGATAAAAAAAGAAAAAGAAAATTGCAGCCGCCATCTTCGATTTTCATTTTGACGTCACAATCGGCTTCAGCACTCTCGAAAACCATGAAAACGACACACACTACGAATTTTTCGATTTGCAGCCGCCATCTTGGACTTTCATTTTAACCAGCACTGAAACGGTTTACCAACAGTCGATTGGTCCATGAACCGTTGGTCAACACCATTAACTTTTCATCCAAAGGACTTGTGACCCACGAACGTTTCCCCAACAGAACTCTACGTCAGTGAATGCTTAACCAACAGAATGTTTTGACCAATAACTTTTCACCCAAAGAACATTTGACCCATGTCAAATAGAACTAAGGATGCAAGGGCGAGCGAAGCGAGCTCGGGACTTGGGGCACCCCGACTCGGACAGGTAGGGTTCGAAGGGATGATGGCGGCTCAAGTGAGCGAGCAAAGCGAGCGAAGGGCACCCCGAGGTTAGGCTTGGTTAGGTTACTTTATACCCTTTTCACAGAAATAAAGGACTACGTCTTATTATTATTTTACTTTCACCTTTCCCGGCGTCTGTTGGCCTTGTTCTTTGGGTGAAAAGTTATTGGTCAAAACATTCTGTGGGTAAAGCATTCACTGACGTAGAGTTATGTTGGCAAAACGTTCGTGGGTGAAAAGTCCTTTGGAAAAAAGTTAATGGTTTAAAGATAATGTTCACCAACGGTTCATGGGCCAATCGACGGTGGGTAAGCCGTTACAGTTTCATTTTAACCTCACTGTTGGTTTCAGCACTCTCAAAAACCAATAAAACGAAACCCATAAAAAAAATGCAAACTCCGTCTTGGATTTTCGTTTTGACCTGCCTATCGGCTTCAGCACCTTTGAAATCTATGAAAACGACATCCATGACAAAAAATCAAAACAAAATTGCAGCCGCCATCTTGGATTTTCATTTTGACCTGACTATCGGCTTCAGCACCCTCGAAAACTATCAAAACGACACCCATGACAAAACAATTAAAAAAAAATGGAGCCGCCATCTTGGATTTTCATTTTGACCTGACTCTCGACTTCAGCACCCTCGAAAACCATGAAAACGACACCCATGACGAAAAAGTTAAAAATTTAGGCAACCGCCATCTTTGATTTTCTTTTTGACCTCACTTACCGGGGTCAGGATCCTCGGAAACCATGAAAAATAGCTCTCTTTCTCTCTCTCTCTCTCTGTGTGTGTGTCTCTATCTACCTATTACTTTGAAAAATGAGGCATAACGCTTTTTCGTTATTTGACGATTTCTCCCTTAGAACTCCTACCGCAAGCTCCAAAGAACTTCGTTAAAAAACGCTCTGCGTTACTCAACTTTCTATCAATAATTATCTAACTTCTTTATCGCTCAGAACACCACATTAATTATTATTATCTTACATTATCCTCACTTTTTGTTTAAAATTATTTTAGCGCCACAGGCGCCACTAAATAAACCATCAATGGAAAGCCATTTTGTTTAATATTATAATCATTAATATTATAATCATTATCATTACTTTTTAAAATAACATAGACATAAGTAGGTATCTGTGTTATTTCGTCATTTAAGTAAGCATAAACTAATAGGACGTGATTATTCACATCACAACAACAATATGTTTTCGTTAGTAGGTACTATATCGCGCCAATAGATGTCGTTACGTGTTACTAAAAAACGTAAAAAGTTGTTCTAGAATACTTTAAATTGATTATATCTTTTGATAGAGTGAACCGATTGCGATGAAATAAAAACTAATCACTGCTCCGAGTTCTACACCATATTTGAGTATAAAAAGTAACCGTATTGGTTTGGTACTTTTTACGTTGACCCTGTTCAAATCAATAATCTGTCACATCCAAACAGACAAACAGACAAACCGACAAACCGACAAACAGACAAACAGACAAAAATTCCAAAAATTGATGAAATGGCATCTGTTGGTTATCCTTTAACACCCCAACAATTTTTTTTTGAAATATTTTCAATGTACAGAAACGTCTCGTCTACAGATTTATTATATGTATAGATATAGATAGAAAATGTTTACTTTACAAATTATCACTGTTAAATCCAAAAAAGGATGGATGGAAGTTGATGGACTTAAATGTTTTTTTTTATATTACGCCAGACACACTCAAATTCAATTCAAATTGAAAATAATATTTGCCAGGGACTGGCTTATTTTTAGCCCAAAGAATAAGCATTGCCATTCAACGTGGCAATGCTGCCAGCCTTTTGGGCACTTATCCCATTGACAGCGATGCGGACGATTTTTTTGATGCCCAATGAGCTCTTCCGTTTTGAATTTTTTCACTATATACTTGTACATAATATAGGTATAGTATACATACCGGATGATTTTTTTAGTTAAGTACCAATATTATAAATTCGAAAGCAACTCTGTCTGTCTGTCTGTCTGTATGTTACCTTTCACACCTAAACCACTGAACGGATTTCGATGGCAGAGAGATAGATTGCATCCCGGGGAAGGACATAGGACAGTTTTTATCGAAATACATCGCGGGCGAAGCCGCGGGCGGAAGCTAGTTAAAAATAAAGCTGAAGATTTTGTTTGTTTAAACACACTAATCTCTGGAACTACCGGTCGGATTTGAAAAATTAATTTTGCATTTGATAGCTCTTGGAGCCGAGCAAAAACAAAGAAAGTCAGAAAGAACGCTATGGGAAAACGAAGTGAACGGACAGGTGATGCGATGCGACGCGGTGGGGCGGGGGAAGGAAAATTCAGGCGGACGAAATAGCGGGCAGAGGCTAGTGCGAAATAAAATATTTTGAATTTGAACACTTCAGTAATTTAAACCAGCAACCTAATTGCTTAACACACTTTCAAACACAATCTGAATAATTTTGAAGGATATTGCTAATCCACTGCTTCATATGTTCGATAGTCTGCTCAACAACGTACTTAAATAACGCAATGAATGTTGTTGAACTGTCAAAATGAAAACTACTACCGCTGCTACTGATATTGCTACTGTTAGTTTGTTACGCAATTACCCCGCGTGGACCATGAAAAACGTACCAAACAAACACAGGCTCAATTTCGCATTAATAGTCAAATTCATGTCAATTGATATTATTTCAGTTAAACAAATATCAACTTTAATTGTAGAGGAAATTAATTTTATTTCAGAATGAATAATATTATTGTTTTTATCTACACCCATGCTATATATCCTCTATAATAGTTTCTGAGCTTATTGCCAACATTATAACAACCAGTGTCATATGTAGTAACCATAATATCATCCAAACGAGTGTTAGGTATTAGCATAATGACGAAATTACCATGACATTCAGAGTATTCCACAGTTCCACATAACACGCACCCATTGTCGATGGCCATACGGAAATACTGTCGGATTATCATACCTACTTATGTATGTCTTCATCATCTGCCTGCCTTTTACCAACTATGTTGGGGACCGCGGTCGGTTCGTCCATTACATATCGAGACCCCTCCGTGCCTCGGAAAGCAAGTTAAACCGTTGGTAGATCTGTGACAGTCATTGCGGGTAGTCATGAGTAGGTACCATAAATTAGCTTTTCCATACATTTTTGCTTAGTAGACACAGCTGGTTTTTATTCTTACATCGCCTCCTTGGGAGGTTAATGACTAATAATGACTCTAATGAGGCTTGTCAATCATAATAATATGTTACACGTTGACTGCCAAGCAACAGACACAATAGAAAATCTATTGTTCGCGGTCACCGGTGACTGCGTTGGCAGTCAACGTGTTACAAGCTGATTTTTCCATCGCCAGATAACTTTTATTCGAGGAATAAAATTGACGTTTGAGAGTTTTTGTTTGAGATAACTGTCAAATTTTCAAAATTATTCCTCGAATGAAGTTATCAGATGAAGAATATACTCATACTAATATATTAATAATTATCATTACATATTATAAAACAAAAGTCGGGCGCCACGTCCTCCTAAACGCTAGTAATACAAAGTCAATGCGATAAACTCAAAAACCAAACCGTATGAAAATCCGTTTCTTCCGTCAATGGACGAAGTGATTTATGAGAAAGGTTATGTGTCCAATTCAATAAAGGTTTTGTGGAAATTGACTGAAATATGACGATGATTGTTCGATGTTAGATAACACATTTTCGAAAATAGTGTTAAAGCCAAATTAAACCTATTTTAAAGTTTTCATAGAAACAGAGATTTTCAGTTATCGGCTATGAAATAAGACATTTCGTAAATGTTCTTACTTTTTAGACCTTTGTATCCTGCTTATGCGTATGAAGTTTCATTAAAATCGGCTCATTCATTTCGAAAAACAAGGGATTTAAAACACGCGCAGCATAAAAACTGGCCACCGAAACAGCACATGACGAGCCAAGTTTTTGTATCAGAATGCCAGTCCGATGAGTATGTGATACGGTATGTAATTAACTCGACCGTCCACTGCTACAGCCCGATTCAAACTTTACCTACATGAGGCGAGTCGCTGCGCAGCAACAAATTCACCTGTCAGCGGTGGGAGGGGTGTGGTTCTGCGCAGAGAGTAGCGCATTTCAGAACCGCCATAATGGGGGATTTACATTGGTCGCTTACCAAATCGCCTTAAAAGCCGAATCGCCACCCCATTTACACAGGTAATTAATCCCAGGTAACTATAGTTAATTTTGCATCAAAATGTCGACTTTCGTGCGGCGGGCGATCGCCTGTGACTGA
The DNA here is from genome assembly GCA_963669345.1 of Gortyna flavago. NCBI lineage: Eukaryota > Metazoa > Arthropoda > Insecta > Lepidoptera > Noctuidae > Gortyna > Gortyna flavago. The sequence goes on from OY770149.1 coordinate 683,546, forward strand.
GCATTTTCAGCACAGATTTCAGTCACCCGCCGCATGCGACCTGGGTGCTTACTCTCAAATATAGATCGACATTGGAATTGTCAGTCAAACGTCAGGGATCAACCAACCAACCAGGACCAGGGTTTAACTCAACCAACTGACTTTTTTTATACAAAGCGAAGCTAAGTGCGTGCGTAGCTTAGCCGTGGGTCGTTATGGAGCGATATCTTTACTCCAAACTGAGTTGCGGTCAAGTCAATTATTTAAATTTTAATTACTCGTGCTTCGACCAAAAGTTATACCACTTTATTCAAAATTATTTAAATGATTGTAATTAAAACATACAACGTAGTATAATTCCAAATGTGCCACTTGCCTACTAAACATTTCTGGAGGAGTCTAGTCGCCCACAAATAAAATTTAGTGCGAGTCGCCTATAGAAAAATAAGATTATTTAAAAGTGATGATGCGCCCGTTCCGGGAAGTAAATTAGTGCATATCGATAAATAACACCAGAATTCTTGATGAAGAAACCCATTAACACTGCCCGACCTAGGAATCGAATCCAGCATTGAGCTCGGCAGTAGCACCAGCAACCACTAGACCAGCGAAGCTGAAGTGGCGTGATGTTATGTAGTATATAATGTTATGTAGTATATAATAACTTTTATGAGTCACCAAAAATACCAGCTATTGGAAGATAAATGTATTCATTATCAGAAAGATACATAAATTATACATAACAAGAACATGTTATCCCCACTATCAGGATTTCCCAACAGTCGGGCGAATCATCGCCATTTTGGAATCTCCGAGAAATTCGGGACCTGATCAAATTGCATAAGTTCCTCTGATGGAATACATTGAAGCTTTTTGTATGGGATATTCCTCGTTTTGTGGCATAAGTAAATAATCATCAGTAAAGGGTTTTTTAAGATGACTATTATTTACAAATTACTTCATGGATAACGAGAATCTCATTTTTATTTTTATAACACTATCATTTATGAGAGGCTTGTAATAACAGGCGCATGGGTCGATCGATCAGGTTAAGCTATGCTTGCCAGGTTGGTCCGTGGACGAGTGCTCATCTTTAGATACCCAAGACCCCACCCTGCATACCTCGGAAAGCACATTAAGCCGTTGGTCCTGGCTGTCATTTGCGGATTTTTTACAGTCGTGACGAGTCGTCAGAAGCCTGAAAGGTGACAACTAGTCTTACCAAGGGGTTTCGTATTACCCAGTAACTGGGCTGTGGAGGTGAGATAGGCAATCGATCCATATAAAATACTGGTACTAAGCTGCATCCGGTTAGACTGAAAGCGGACCCCAACATTTTTGAGTAAAGGCTAAGCAGATGATGTGTATGTCACTTACTGTGGCGAATGGTTATGAAAAGAAAATGAGTATACAATGTGTATAAAAAATGTGTTGTCACATTTATGGGTGTGAGACCATAAAACTAAACAACTTTCTCGATGGTACCAACATCGTAATCGCGAGAAAATTATCAACTTTCCCATACAAAACTCCAATACCTACTCGACCCATATGCATGGGACGGCTGATTATTAATTTTTGACATCGCGCTGTTGAAACCTTGTTACAATCTGTAGTTTTGTCTTTCGTTTCATCCGTAATAAGTTTAGATTTCTGTGGTTTCTACGGTGTCCATCCAACGGCCCCGACTTACGAGTTATAGGTCGTGGTTAGGCAGGCACTTTAATTTAATAATTTCATCACCACTGCTCTTAAAACATCGCGAGGAAACCGGTATATTCTAGGACCAAAAATTCGAAGACATGTGACATCTACCAACATGCACTGGGCCCGCGTGGTAGATTCCACTTCCTCTCGAAGAGAGGAGCCCTTGTCCTACTAGCAGTGCGGACATAATAGGCTGATTATACTACGCTTTCAGTTCGTGCGTGCCCGGCCCACGTTTCTATCACCGCGTCACGGTCATATAATAACACGCATATCAGTGTAATATCGAACACCAGATACATGCCAGACACAGAACAAAATTGCAACCCATTATCTCTCGATTAATCCGATCCGTATAATCGATACTCCGTCACCTTCACAGTGAGTCAGGATTTCCTCGGAGCCCCTACATTGTGGTGAATGACGTATGTATGTACGGTCGACCGCCCGTCAAAGTCGCACTTGAACTACGAAAGCTGCCGTACTGCTAAGAAATAAAGGCGTTTTCAGAGTGGAGTTGGGACTTTGTACGTGTGGTCTGTATCTATAAAGACTGTAGGTAAGCAGTGTTCAAGGCCGGTCGGTGACATTTGGCCGAGAGGAAGTGGCGTGTTAGGCTTACTGTACTCTTAAAGCCTGCACTATACTACTCGCGAAATTGCTTCGACGAAGTACTAGTCGAAATTGACCGAAGTCCGAAGTACGGGACTGTACACTCACGCTAAGAACTACGGGAGTTACGGGACGCTTCGAAACTTTTGACTCGGGCGCAAAAACCAACAACGATCCAAAGTCGCCCGAGGCGAGCCGAGTTTGAACGAAGCGAACCGAACATTCTGTAGCTGCAGGTTTAAGACTTTTATTTATAGCCCGTAAGATGTGTTGGGGAAGTGTCAAATGTCCGGAAGTGCACGTTACGTGGTTTCGAAGTAAGGAATCGTTAAGCGGTCATAGTGAATTAGGGCCCTGAACGAAATCATATGTATATTTGTTCACCTTTTCTGCTACAATTACTCGCATACATAACATACTTAAACTCACGTCTTCTTCCCATGGGCACCCCCCCCATGGAAATACAGAACGCCACCTGCTACGATCCTTACATACTCCTTTTGCCTCGTTCACGTTCATACATCTCGTCATACAAGCACGCCGGTTGCGCTACGCACCTGACCTTTCTAAAAAGCATCGCCAATAAGGCCACTACGTCCTTCTAGGCCGTCCCCTCCCGGCGGCGGCGTTTCCACTCACATCTGCCTTGTAAATACCTTTTATTACTCGCATTTCATTCATCCTCTCACCATGACCGAACCATCTAAGTATACTCTTCTCAATTCTTGTCACTACATCTTCATTTAAACCTCAAAATTGCCTTAATTTCTCCGATTTCTCGCAATGTCATAAATAAAACTCAAAATTCTCTTATAGGCCGTCGACACAAATAACCACAGTAATTCACGACAGTCGCACAAATGTTAATGATACCTACCTCAATTGTTTTGTAGACTGATTATTACGAGAATTACTCCGAAGCGGGCAAAAAATTAAGTGGAAGAAATGCATGTTATTTTAATTTGATTACCGTTGATTGATGAAATGGACCAATTTAGGGCGAATTTTTGCTGGTATTTTGTTAAGATTTTTTCTCGTTTTAAGGGCAATAAAATTGAAGTTAAAATGCATGATTATTAATTTGCACCTGGAGCCTATATTTTACTGACCAGCAATCAATCTGCCTAGCCTTTTCCCAATGTTGGGGTCGACTTAAAGTCTAACCGGATGCAGCTGAATACCAGTATTTTACATGGAGCGACTGTCTCGGACCAACACATTTGTATAAAACTTTTTCGGTGTCTTCTAATTTTATATTTTCGTTTTATGCCACCGACTTCCGAAATTAAAGTTATTTTCACTTTGTATTATTTTTTATTTGGAAATCGTTTTTTTTTTTTAACTTTTTTTGTAGTACCACCACTGCTCGCTCTGAGGCACCACTGGTCTCCCAGGGCCAGCACTGCCCACTCTGAGGCAACACTGGTCTCCCTGGGCCACCATTGCTCTCCCTGGACCACCACTGCTCTCCCTGGGCCCTCACTGATCTCCCTCGGCCACCATTGCTCTCCCTGGGCCGTCACTGATCTCCCTCGGCCACCATTGCTCTCCCTGGGCCCTCACTGATCGCCCTGGGCTACCACTTCTCTCATATAGTTAAACATTAGTTGATTCTCTACAAAACGTACTGGGCGCCTTGTTTATGTCCCTACGTATTTATATTTATATCCAGTGTGTTGGGAAAGTAGCGGCTAAGCTGTGAGCTAACTGGTACATTTATTCTGTGCAGCCGTCGCTTTCCCCACTTATCTGGTAAGGCTTACAAGAGCTATGTGCTTCATTAGGTAAGGTTAGATAGATCGATGATGATTGCTGTAAACGTACTACGGTAAAAAAAATTTTTTTTGGAGTATCCATTACATACTGAGACTTCTCCGTGCCTCAGAAAGCACGTTAAGCCGTTGGTCCCGGCTGTCATTCATACTTCGATCAATAACTATTATTGATCGAAGCATTCATAGGTTTTCCCAAAATAAATGGATAATGGCTTTATTAAATGGGTTGTGGAGATCAGAGGGGCAATTCTCGTAATTTTAAGAACGTTCACAGTCTGATCTCAGTCTCAACCTGTCAAAAATACCTCTAATTTCCATACATTTTGACAAGTGTTTGACATTTGTTTGTCGCTGAGATGAGACTGCGACTAGATTTTGAACGTTTTAAATTACGAGAATTGGCCTTCCTATAGGGAGTCACTCCATTTAAAATACTGGTATTCAGCTCGGTTAGACTGGAAGACAATTCCAGCATAGTTGGGAAAAGGCTAGGCAGATAATGATGTTAAGATTAAACTCTCGATTGGACTTCATCATGTAGAAGACGATGTTTATTATTGTAAACTGTTTATGAGAGAAAACAAGGAAAAAAGGGGCGTGAAACAATAGGCGCTAGGAATAACAACAAATTGCTATGACCTATATTAATCTGCCGAACATGAATCATTTAAAACTGATAAATGAAGAAATATTATAAGCATGAGATACATCGGTTGTTCCATGAGTAATGAGATCTTTTTTTTTTTTGCTTGCTCGCCGTAGTCGGGTCAAAATAGCTCTGGCCTGGTGAAAAGATTAGCTCATCAAAAAATTGGTACCGTTCCTCATCAGAAAGGCGTGTTTAAAATTATATGTACCCACTAGCTTCCGCCCGCGGCTTCGCCCGCGATGTATATCGATAAAAACTATCCTATGTCCTTCCCCGGGATGCAATCTATCTCTCTGACAAATTTTATCGAAATCCGTTCAGTGGTTTAGGCGTGAAAAGGTAACATACAGACAGACAGACAGACAGACAGATAGACAGACAGACAGTGTTACTTTCGAATTTATAATATTAGTATGGATGTGATTAAGTGATGACACACTGTATAACTTGACATTCTTGGCAGCAGCGCAAAGATGAAGTAATGATTATACACTCTATAACTTGACTTTAAAATACCACTGACTCATGACCATCGTATTTTATATCGTGTTTTGTTTGACAGACCCTTTGCACTGCGACTGGATTTTTTTTAATTACTTATTTTGTAAACTAGCTTGTGCCCGCGACTTTGTCCGCGTGACATTTCTAGTTGCCCCGACCCACCCCACCGCATCGCATCACCGTCTGGCGCTATCACGTTTATAAGAAGAACTAGCAGGGGATCGAGGAGTAGGGTGGAGGGGGGGGGGGGCTCAGGGGATCAGACCGAAATGAATCTTCGATTATCGTTCTTTCAGTTTTGTTTGTTTGTTTTTATTTTTGGTCGGCTTCTAAGGGTCATAGCACGATGTTAAATAGCCTATAGCCTTCCTCAAGAATTGGGCTATCAAATGCAAAAAGAACTTTCAAATTATTATTTTTTTAATTCGACCGTTGATCCAGAGATTACCGCGTTCAAACAAACAAACAAAAAAAGAAGAAACTGCATTGCAATATCTTCAAAGGGCCTAAAAAGGCCCTTTGGCTGAATCATAAAAGGATAACTTTATGAATCATATTATTATAAGTCGTAAAATGGTCACAAACTGACAATTCAATGCCAAACTGGCCTTTTTAGGCCCCCAATTCTTATAGTTTCACATGCAGCTAAAGGTCCTGTGTACAGTGTACCTACCTTTTGAACGGAAACAATGCGATGTTAATTAACAAAGACAATCATATGAATCTTACTTTAAATCACACTACTATTATACACACTAATATTATAAAGGCGAAAGATTGTGAGTGTGTTTGTATGTTTGTTACTTCTTCACGCATAAACGGCTGAACCAGAAAAGGCTAGGCAAGATTTAATCTTTAATTATAGTACATCCGATGGTCCCACAGATTAGTGCGTTCAATCGAGCAAACAAACTCATCGGCTTTATTATAAAAATATATTTACATCAACCATAATTCATCTTCATTCGTCTAGGTACCTGTTTGGCAATTTACTTATATCATAAAAGCCATCTTTACTCACTGTGTGCATTATCAGATCATATCTAAAATCTCTGTCAAGGTAATTAGATTATCTATTAATGATAATGTTGTTCGCAAACAATATATTTCCACCTTACCTTTAATGATAAATTATCTATTTGAGGGGATAGTTGTCATTGAGACTACTTACGTGGGTTAAATCATAAACAGGTTACTTACAGTTTTTATTGTAATGGATTTAGTCATAATATTGTCAATTCTATATTGGTATTGTAGTAGATTACAGTTTTAGTTAGAGGTAGCAGGAAGAAGCACACTTTTAAAAGTGTTTTTAACTAATTGAGCCTCTTTTTAACTTTCTATCCTATTCTTACATTTTTAGGCAATAATTATGCAGGGTACCCCGACCAAGTTAACGGTTAGGTTAGAAGTTTAACCGCGCTATATCGAAATTGGTCGCAGATACTTGGCTATATTTTAGTAGTTTTAGGACCCCTAAATAGGAAAAATTCGAGGTTCACAAAATGAGGCGCAGTCATTAAATTAGAGTGTTCAATAATATTTTAGGGGTACAATTTAGGTAATTCGGTCAGACAGCATCTGTGTGGCATTAATGCTGAAATGAACCTTTTTGGCGCAGCCGTGAGGCACACACACTTATTGTTCGAAACATTATTTTTATTTTGTTAAGTACTTTTGTATTTTGTGTTTCACGAACTGTGTCCAAATAAACTTTATTCTTTCTTTCTTTCTTTCTATTCTAATTATTAGAGGTTCAATTTAATACATGATGCCATTTAAAAATATCACCAACAACAAATGTTGTATCTCGTCTATGATCCCTTACTTCCTCACACACATGGTCGCTGCAAGATAAGCGATAACACCGTCATTATGTCTTATGTGTTTCCCATAATATGGGTGTACAATAAAACCAATCTATCTTTCCACCTGGTCTAATCTATCATTACTATCTCGTAACTATAAGGCACCTGTCCCACTGACCGCGACGAGCAGTGAGTGCGCGACAGCGACGAGCGCGTGAGCGATTGCTCGCTGGTTGTGTATGTCGTGAGAGCGGTGCGTGGTGGCCTAGCGGTAACGGCTGACTTACGAGTTGTAGGTCGAAGATTCTAACTCAGGCAGATACTTTACTTTGTGTATTATTCATCACCAATGCTCTTAAAACGGTGATAGAAAACATCGTGAGGAAACCGGTATGTCCTAGAACCAAAAATAGACATGTAACATCTACCAACCCGCACATAACGGCCCTCTCCCTCTCACCGAGGAGGAGGCCTGTCTTCCAGCAGTGGGCACATTATGGGCTAACTATGCTATGGGTACGTCGTGATCAGAAATTAAAAGTCTCGCCTCTCATACACGAGGTTGTGGTTTCAAATCCGGGCCACTACCAATATGATTTTCAAGTCAATAATTACGTGCTTTTTGAGTTAATCTTGATCATTTCTGACACCGATGCCGATGAGGAAAAACATCATAAGGAAATTTGGACTATATATTTATGTTTGAAATCGCCAACCCATCTTGAGCAAGCGTGGAGATCAATACTCCAGCCTTCTCTGTATGAGAAGCGGCCTTTGTCCTGCAGTGGGATAATAATAACCTGGTATTATAATGCGTCCGTACCGAGCGTGCGTCTCTTAGCGACTGTTCTACCCGCTAAGCGAGCGTCGCTGAGCGAGTACACTCTTTAATAGCTCTTGCGGCTGGGACAAACAAATACTCGCTGGCGATCTTTTTCACATTTCTTGAGCAAGAAAAAGCACTGATAGTGCGTCGCTTCCTCGTGAGCGGTGGTACTAGTGCCTTAATCTCTGCCGTTCAGATAGCGCTACTATTTTTAGCTCGCTATCTCTATATCACTAACATCGGTCTTAAGTGTCAGGTACCAGCTATCAAACTGTTTATGTAAGGCTGAATATCTTAGCGCTATGCCAATATGGGTAAGCAGGATTTGTAGTTGCTAAGACATCTGTCAGTAGTAAATCTTATATTGATCAAGCTGAACTGTTGATTTTAGTTTTGAGTTGATAGACCGATAGCGCAGTGTTTCCATAATGATCAGCACAAGACAAAAAATATTTTGCTGCTTACAAATGTTGTTATTGTTTTATCTTCCTACCTTTTAGTTGTTGTTGATTGAAAGGTTATATTCTCTATGATTAAAATAGCAACTTTTTTGCATGACTTTGTAAAATTTGATGAGTAGGCAATTGCATATCCATATAAATTGATATTTCACCTTGATTTATCTTCTTTTCTTCATTATTAGAGTCTGTCAGCTGCAAGGTAGTAGTAGAGCTGTAAGTGGTACCGGCCGCGACTTACGAGATGTAAGGTCGTAGTCGTTTGTGTAAATTATTTCAACACCACTGCTCTTAAAACGGTGAAGGAAAACATCGTGAGGAAACCGGAATGTCCTAGAACCAAAAATTCGAAGACATGTGACACTACCATTCCGCACGCATGATGTATTATGGCCCAGTCCCTCTCACTGAAAGGAGTCCTCTGTGTCCCAGCATTGGGAACATTAGGTATAGGCTGATTATGATGATGGTGAAGTCAGTAGTAGCTTTTTGTCCGTTTTAAACTACTTTCCTTTTCGTGGGGACCTCTGACGCTGATGGGACTTTTTGTATGACGAACGTCGTTCCATCAACTATTTTATATGGTGCTTGGGGAAATTCCTATCAAACTAGTCTTAACACCTTGTTTTCTTCACCAGATCACTGCTGACTGTGTGCTAGCTGATTATCTTGCAAATGTGTGTCACGGCTAGGTTGGCACACAATACATATTGTAATGAGATAAACTACAAGTTATTGTGGTTATAAATATCTGTTCTAGAGTGTATGGTTCTTGAGAAAATGCGTTCTGACTTTGTGATAAAAGTAGTAATTAGCCGTAAGTGTTTTCTCACGACCGTTTTATTGTATAGCGAGACTCTGACTCTGGTAGTACCTACCGTGGTTGTAAGATACTTAGGTCTGTGGCGTCATCTACATCCCCATGCAAAACTACGCATCACACTCAGGTCATGCAACCAGCATATCTTAATATATATAAATTACGTGTCACGATGTTTGTCCGCGATGGACTCCTAAACTACTTAACCGATTTTAATCAAATTTGTACACCGTGTGCAGTTTGATCCAACTTGAAAGATACAATAGAAAAAAAAATGACAAAAACGTTAGCCACAGCAACGCGTGGCCGAGTCAGCTAGTTGTATATAAGTAAATCCCTACATCAATCGTTGGGCAGTTGTTCACCAGATACTAACCGGTTGCAGCTGAATACCATTATTTTAGATAGAGCGACTGCCTATCTGACCTCCACAACACAGTTACTGTGTATATTGTCAGATTTTTTGGGCTTCTGATTACCCGTAACGACTGTCAACAATCGTCGAAAGACAGCCGACCAGTGGTTCAATGTGATTTCCGAGGCACGGACGGGTCTAACTATGAAATGGATGGTCGCCCATCGATGAACCGACCGCGGCAAGCGTAGCTTAACCTTTGATCGACCCGTGCAGCTGTTATCATTTAGCCACGAGCCCTTTTAGTAACTCCCGAAAATTATATTTTTTCGTGCATAACCCTTATTAAAGTACAAAATTATTAAGATGGCGATGCGATTCAAATGGCAAATGATTATTCTGCATCTTGAATTGGGGATGTCCAAGAATGGTTGACAATAATGCAGAGCTCTACGATCTAACGCCTAAATCTTTTGGAGATGGTCCCATGAGGCGCACGAGGAGGTTTGTCGAATCACATGAGCCATTTAATGACCTCTAAAATGGACATGTAGCTACATTTTGTATGTAATTAATTATACGTATGTATAGCCTATTATTTACATGTATGTACCTATTATTATATGAACGGAAGTTAGTTATACTGATGTTGAGTGTCTCTTGTGATTATGTAGACGATGTTTGCGAGTTTGAGGTGTTAGAAAATATACGGTTTAGGTTGTATGTCAATGTATACATATTTTTTATCCTTACTTTATTCACAAAGCTATGAAAGATTACGTAACAATAGTTAATTAATTATGTCTCTTAAGTTAAAGCTTGATAAGTTTGAAACAGTATCCAAAATTGAAAGGTTCGTATTATCTTTGCAAAATAAAAAAAAATTGAATAAGCATCAAAACCTTATCTAACGCTTTGGAAAAACTTATACTGTACCTAATGCGGGCTTTATAGGTGGCAAAAATCGACTGTCTTAATGACAATTCGGCTGGGCCGCAGGTCGCATGCGGCGGGTGACTAAAATCGATTATGAAAATGCTTATGGGGTGGTGATTTGGTAAGCGATCAGTTGCACGGCGAAAATCGACTAGCGTAAATCCCCATAAGTAAAACGAATCGTAAGTATTCTGATTTATTACGAACCGGGACAACCACAGCAGGTTTTTGACACCCACTACAACACTGCCCTAATTTTCCTTCGAAGAACACATTACATTGACATTATGTATCTAGTTCCAACTGACAGATAATATTTTTTAACGAGGCGTCGACCAGATCGTTCTGAATACCACGCCATAACGATGCTATTGTATTCTAATGAGACCTCACTGACACACTTCTGTGGTCTACAAGGTTGCACACCTTCAGGAAATAGGTTGTAACAGTACCATGGGGACTACTGGCTAAATAATTACAGCCGTACGGGTCCATCGAAGAATAAGCTACACTTGTCGCAGTCAGTTCGTGGATTGGTGATCATCCATTAATACATATTGATCATTCCGTCTTTCGGAAAGCACGTTAAGCCGTTGGTCCCGGCTGTCTTTCGTAGATCTTGACTGTTGTTACAGGTAGTCAGAAGCCCAAAAGTCTGACAACGAGTCTTACCACACGGTATCGTGTTAGTCAGTAACTAGGTTGCGGGTCAGATAGGCAGTCGCTCCATGTAAAATACAGATATTAAGATGCATCCAGTTAGACTAGCAGCCAACCCCAAGCACGCTGAGAGTTATAATTATATTATATTGTTAGATATAATGATTTTCTTCCTTCTTTATTTATTAATAACATTCTTCACTAGTTGTCTGCCGTTGCCGGGAATGTTAGAATAGGTGCCTAGACTTTGTTTTCTTGTGTTGTTGACAGAGAATTATTACAAACTTTGGTAAAAATTTGACACAATAATATTTATTTACGGGATTATGATGAAGAGCATGTGACGTTATGTCCCAATGTCACATGCTCATGGCTTCATCATTCTCCAACCCTTATCCAATTTATTGGGGGTCGGCGCAAGATGACTTTTTTCTACCGTACCTACTTTGATATTTGTGTAGTCACCCCCTGTTATCTCTGTAGTAACCCCCTTTCTAGCCATATCATCTTTCACAAAGTCCATATATTATATCTTTGGTCTTCCCCTACTTTTATAGCCATTCACATCAATACTCTAAGGTTTCCTCGCGACATTTTGCACATATACCTATGGCGTGTAGGTATACAATATGAGCAAAATGTTGCTAGCCCGAAAGTCTAACAACCAGTCTTGCCAAGGGGTATCGTATTACCCAGTACCTGGGTTGTAGAGGTCAAATTGGCAGTCGACATTACTATCGGTTTCAGTACCCTCGAAAACCGTGAAAACGATACCCATGACGAAAAATAAGAAAATTTTTGCAGCCGCCATCTTGGATTTTCATTTTGATCTCACTCTCGGCTTCAGCACACTCGAAAACCATGAAAACTATCTCTCTCTCTATTAAAGTACTAAAAAGTCGCATGAGAGGTTAAACGCTTTTTCGTTACGTGACGATTTCTCCAAGTTTACTCGGTTCCTACCGCAAGCTCCGTTCCGAAAAACAAAATGGCGTTATTTGAGCATGCGCCAAAAGAACCTACAGTATACTTCACAATATTGCTGTCACCCGTCACAGATAACCTAATTTGCCGTATACATTTCTCTGTAACCAATTATACCTCTCTTGTTCCAGGAATGCGGTGTTCTTTAAGAGGGACTTCATAGCACGTGCCTCCATGACCAGCGTCGACATCAGCACATGCGGACACTATGTGAACAACTCAAGATGCTGCTTGAGCTGTGCAAGTCATGCCAGTAGTAAGTGCTTTTATTTTCTACTTAGATGTTCTTCTCGTGACGACATTCATAAGGATATCTACTATTCTTTTAAATTTGATTTATTTTTGCAAAGTAAATGTGTACTTTATTGTTATAAATAAAAATAACATGTAAGCAAATAATAACTAATACAACATGGCCAGCCCACTGCCACTTCAGCTTGCTTACTCTGCAAGCTGTGTCGATAACCCCGGTTCTTTTCCAAATAATTTCATTTCTGCTTTTAACCTTCAACCAAACTCCGAGCATAGCCTTCCTTCCTTACCTTGTAAATCTTTAAATACAAGCAACGCCGCAAGTTAAACGTAATAACTGCAATTAAGTAGTCCAGTATAATTGGCCCATCATCTATCGTTAGGCACTTCATTCGTCTATAAATAGGTGAAAACAATCACAGATGTAATTTTCAAGGCTTCAATACAATTTCTGGATCACGTAAGTGTTGGCATTAGAGCTCTTTTATTTTTCTTTTCTTTTCGTGACACAACAACATTTAAACCTTTCATAATCCGTTCAAGACGTTCAAGACGTTCAAGACGTTCACTCTGCTGGGACACAGGCCTTCTTTCTGTGAGAGAGAGAGTATTAATCCATGTCTTCGCACGGCATTATGCTGAGCGATGTCCGTTTTGCGTGGATGTGACGCGTATTTTCCCTCAACTCGCCCTTTTTTCGTGTTTGTGTTTTTGCTTTGCATCATGTTTCACCACAAATAAACGTATTATCTTTCTTTTTTCGAAATTTTGATATTCCTCACCATGTTTCCTTCATTATTTTGAGAGACCTCCAAGTTATAAGTCGGAGCTGCAATCACAATATTTACTACATATAATCCCACATTTCGCCCGTTATGTTTCATTCCCATGTGATAGGGGGCGAGCCTGTTGCTATAAACCGGGCACACAAATCCATACTCCGGGCTGCGATTGAGGAATTCCAGATGGAAAAACCTAATAACACTTTGCCCGTCCTGGGAATCAAACCCAGGACCTCATGCTCAGCAGTAGCAACTTCTAGACCAACGAAAGTACTGTAGTTTTAAAATCATTAATTAGGTACTACCACTACATAGGAACACTACCACTTTTGAAACCGCAGATGATCACGCTACACGAAGCGCCTCCACTCTGATAGTGTCAGTCAGTGTCAAGATAATACCTCGGCCGACGCGTATATTCTTAGTGCACGATGTAACATTCCAGGGAATTGTACTGTAGAAAGTACTTGAAGTTTTAACGTATTATAGTATTTTTTTCTACCGTGCGTTTTGGAAAGAGTTTCTTGTAGAACCTGGATCTGTGTAAAACGAGTGATTTTATGTGAATTTGCTTCCTGAAACGAACAGTTTAAGATGTCTGTGTAACATATTATTGGCAATCGTTTAATAAATTGTGAATTTTGGATTCTTCTTGACGGATTTATTTGAAGTTAAACCATAGAAATATATATATATATATATATATATATATAGTTAAGTTCATAGTGTTCGTTTTATTCTATCATCTTCATTACGCACTAAGGCTCTTGTCCCACCACCGGCGATTACCGAGGAACGAGTAGAGCTAGAAACTATAAACGAGTTAGCGAGCAACGAGGAGCGAGTGCACGACGGCGACGAGCGATTACTCGCTGGTATGAATTTTTATAATAACATGCTAGTGCCGTGTCAATGCCGTAACTATAATTAATGATCTCGCGTGTCTTTCTTATATCAAAACTGTTGTTTACTTATACATCCGGATTAAGATCTTGATGTTCTATGAACCAGACGTGTTATCAAGTGTGTGGATAGTCCACCGGATGACGTGTATCAGTGTTATGCAAAACCTTACGTATCTACATTCAGCAGAGAAATAATAATAAATTTGAGAATTGACTATTATCTGGGATTACTGAAGCTTTTATCCCTAACCGTCATTATATGCACAGCTAAAATATTAAACTCCCTACCAGCGTACGTCTTCCCTGCTATTAAGTAATTGTATAATAAACCAGGATGCCATTCTTCCATCTTCTTCCGTTCCTGGTCCCGTTATTTGGGGTCGGGTCTCCTCATTTTTATGCGCCAAGTTATTCTGTCAGTTCTGGAAATTGGATGCCATTCTCCCATCGTAAACCGCATATAGTACCGTCTCTAAAATATACAAGTGTTTCCTTAAATCCATGCTAATACCTTTTCACGCCTAAGCCACTGAACAGATTTCAATAAAATTTGGCAGAGAGATTGATTGCATCCCGGGGAAGGACATAGGATAGTTTTAATCGACACACCTCGCGGGCGAAGCCGCGGGCGGAGGTTAGTATTTTATAAAATTGAACTACTTCAAAATCAAAATCAAAATATTTTATTTCACATAAACCTACATGGGCACTTATGAAACGTCAGAAGCTAGGTGCACGGTTCCAATTGGTCGTTTCCTATGGAGAAGAACCTGCAAGAAACTCCACGGTTACTCTTTTAAAAATATTTGCGTTTTTACAATGTTTTCAAGTTACAATAGCTATGGGAGGACTGCATAGGCCTGTCAACAAGTACCAGGTACTTGATAATATAAAAAACCATATACAGATCTAAAGTCTAAAAGGCCTACAAAGTCCTCACATTAACAGAATTAGAATCCATGAAAAGGATAAAGTAAATAATAAAATTTATAAAAACCTACTAAAACCAAGTGATATGATTGACATTACAACCACTAATAAAGTGGTGAAAAATTAGAAATGTCTATACAATGTCAAATAATAAAATTTTATGTCAAAGAAGTATATAAAAAAATAAACATCTTGATTTGAGAGCAATTAATAGACATTTAAGCAGTTATGCCGTTAATGAGATGGCAGGGAAGCCACATGTGCAGAAGGAATTATTGCCAGACTACCTTGTCTTCAACGTAGTCTTTAATCTTATAATATGCTTTTTTGATAAGGACACGTTTGATGAGGGTTTTGAACTTTCCATCGCTAAGTTCTATAACCGGCTTTGGCAGCTTGTTATAAAAACGGATGCTGTTTACAAGAAATGACTTGCTAGTTTTAGTTAATCTAAATTTAGGTATCACAATTTCATGTTTACTTGTAAGGCATCATTATCATCATTGACAGCAGTGTTCTACGGTCCACTGACTGACCTTTGTGCCATGCTTCCCTGGTCTGTGCGAGTCTCGTCCAAGTCTTAGTCTTCATCATCATCATTAGCAGCCTTGTGCTACCGTATAGGCCTCCTTCCTTTAGAGCCATGCTTGCCTGGTCTGTGTCTTACCTACGGTCATTTGTAGGTCATACACACACCCGCCCATCTGACTGTCGGTCTGTCACCGCTCCTTCTTCCGACTCTTGCCAACCATACAACGTTAGAGCTGTGCTGAGCTGTTTACAACTAGGTGTTTTCTATCTATTTTGTTTTTGTTTCTTATTTTGCTATTATATCTCTTCGTATACTACACCTGTTGACTGACTGTGGCTGAAAACCAGTGCTGGGGCTCTGTCTCACAAATGGTCGTAGCATTATGCTGAGCGATAGTTCTTTTGCGTGGATGTGATGTATATTTTACCCCAACTTGTTCTTTTTTGTGTTCTTTCTCTGCGTCGTGCTTGCCGCGAATAAATGTATTTTCTTTCTTACTTCTGCTTTCCATCTGTCACCGTCACATCTTGAAAAGGTGATTTGATTTGCGTATGATGTGTTGCCCGAGTTTCATGTTACTTGGGTCAGTGCAACACGTTTTCTTCTTTCATTCTCCCCTGTCAATCACCACGCTATCATTCACTACATTTTCATGCAAATCATTCCTCACACAATTCGTCCATCTTTGCTATGGCCTTCCTCTCCCTCTCCATCCATAAAAAATTATATTCATTACGTTTTTAGTGTCATGCGTTTCCTCCCTCCTGTACATGTCCATACCAAGCCAAACGATTTCCTTTCAACTTTCCTGTTAATTTCGCCATTTTCAAACTTTCCCTTCTATACTCATTTATTACTTTATCCATTCTAGTCACTCCACACATCCATCTTAACAATCTAATCTCGCGGCTGTTGTCTTCACTTCCGTGATACAAGTACAGGTACTTAATTGAAGTCTTTTTATAAATAACTAGCTTCTGCCTACGACTTCATCCGCGTGAAATTTTTTGATCCCTCTTCTCACCTTGTCGCATCGCATCGCCTGTCCTTAGCGTTCTGTTTTACTTCTTATTCTTTTTGCTCGGCTCCTACGGGTGGTAGCGTGATGTTCAATAGCTTCCTTTCCTTCCTTCCTTCCTTCCTATAGAAAAATTGGGCTATCATACGCAAAACGAATTAT
Organism: Gortyna flavago; assembly: GCA_963669345.1. Taxonomy (NCBI): domain Eukaryota; kingdom Metazoa; phylum Arthropoda; class Insecta; order Lepidoptera; family Noctuidae; genus Gortyna; species Gortyna flavago. Next base: position 700,197 of record OY770149.1, read on the forward strand.
TCAAATTCGACTGGTAGTTTCAGACATTAAACAAACTCTTTATCTTTATTATTAGTATAGATGTATGTCCACCGATCCATCGCATCAATATCATCATAAAGTTATTTAGCAATTCCTGTACTAAGTACCAAGAGTGTATTAGAGAAGGATATATTTTGTGGTTTTCCTTCTATCATCATAACTGTGTATTTATCAGTCTTACGTTTTAGAATATTACAATACATTATGTGTTTAATCCGATGGAATGTATGCCACTTGAATATTGATTTATTTCATGGTTTAATTAATAGCTTTCCTTTAATCAATCAATTCAGCCTATCGTATTCCACTGCTGGACATAGGCCTCTCCCAGGCTGCACCAGAACACCCTGAACTCCGCCTTCCGCATCCAGTCTGTCCCAGCCACCTTTTTAAGGTCGTCGGTCCATCTAGCTGAGGGGCAACATGCACTGCGTGGTCTCCACTTCAGGACTCATCTGGTACACAGCCATCGAAAAACGCTGTTAAAATTAGCTATTGAAATTCTACCAAACATTGGTCTCTCTAAAAACAGTTACATTGTCTGCCTGTGTTCGACACATAAGTCGAAGGAGATACCACTGTCTCACCACAGACTACTCAAAAAACGATAAAGGAAAACATTGTGAGGGAACCGGCATGTCCTAGAACAAAAAATTCGAAAACATGTGACATTTATAAACCCGCACTGGAAAGGCGTGGGGGATTAGAAGACGCCTATGTCCCAGCTGTGGTAACGTTATAGACCAAATGTGTTATAGTAGTTCAGCAAAACATGGAACGTTTATATTCTCTTGACTGTACTTACCTGTCTAATAGAGTAAGGGGATCAGACCTAGATAAAGTGGATAAGACAGAGATCAAAACAGAAGAACAACTAGGAAGGGATCCAGGGGGAGGTGGGGGGGGGGCTCAGGTGATCAGTCCGGATTAAATCTTTTCCTGCCCTTATCCCAATTTATTTGAGGTCTTCTTTTTCTTCCATACTTCTCTATCAGTCGTCATCTAGGTAGTCACACCCTTTCCAGCCATAACATCATTCACACTGTCTCCATCTATTCTTTGGTCGTCATCTATTCTTTTATTTTTAGGAACTTTACATTAGTAGTTATAAGTTGAGTAAAAAATTTAAAATACATAGGTAGATAGTTAGATGATGAATATGAATGAAAGGCGACTAGCAAAAGATCATTTACAAGACAAACGGGAGATGACGCCCTGGAAGGAGGTATAGTGAGCTTGTTGGTGATGTTCTTCAGAAAGGTCAGGTGCGAAGTACTGCGGTGCGTGAACGTAAACGAAGCAAAAGGAGTATGTAGGGATCGTAGCAGCTGGCGTTGTGTAGTTTCTGCCTATCTCCATGGGAAGAAGGCGTGAGTTGTTGAGTTTAAAACAACAATATAAATCCTTAACAAAAACATAATTACTGTTCTTCTAAAACAACTGACTACCAAGAACTGTCAACTATGTATATTTGCCTGTAAAGGTGAGTATAGACTAGAGCATTTACTTGTAACATAACATTGAGCCACTCTAATGTGTCACCCTTTCACGAACCGAACAATTTGCACAACGCTCGACGTTTTATTACAACTTAATTTTGCAAACAAACGAGCGAATTTGTGTAACATTTCATCAAGCTAGAAAACGCATCACACTCGACTTGCTGCTACGACATTTCAATGAAGTAAAATCAAAATAGAAGGGAATGTTACAGGTAAATGCTCGTTCACCGTGAGCATTACTTCGAACACCCACCGTGTCGAACATTCGCTGGAACGTTACATTACATGGGAATGCTTTTTTAAATTGAGCTCTTGCTTGTATTGAAGCATTCTTAAGAACGTTACATTACTTGAAAATGCTGGAGAAAATGCTCTAGTGTATACTCACCTTTATGTTTTTTTTATTGTTCGAGAATCAGTTCTCTTGTGACGGCAAGACTGAAAAGTCGCATCTTTAAAAATAATTACTATTAATTGGACGCTTCTTATGTTTTCTGCAATGTACTTAGATATTAATTGTGTGTGTCAGTTTGTGTAACCTTAACTCGTAAACAGGTGAGTCAAATTCGGTGAATTTTTGGTTATGAATCACAGTGATATCAATGTATTAGACAGTTATCAATTTGTGTCAAAATCGGTTGTCATGGTATGGGCGTGTGACGCGGAGGCATGAGGAAAATGTTGAGTATGAATGTGGATGGCTATAAGAATAGGGGAAGACCAGAGAAACGATGGATGGACTGTGTGAAAGATGATATGGTTAGAAAGGGGGTGACTACCGAGATGACGACTAATAGAGAAGTATGGAAGAAAAGACAATGTTGCGCCGACCACAAATAAATTGGCATGAGGGTAAGACAATGATGATAATTATCAAAGTCATTTCATGACGTGCTGTACTGAGGAAAGGTAACCGTTATTAATATACCTACTCTTTAAAGCAAATTGTGCTTAAGACAGTGAGTAATTGTGATAGAAGTTTCTGAGAAAAAGTAACGCTATGGCGCCGTAAAAGCCAAATAAGACAATGGTGAAGTATTTTTATCTTACAAAGAGATGCGACTGCTGAACGTGGGGTCCTGGGTTCGATTTCTAGGTCGGGCAAAAGTGTTATTGGGCTTTCTATTAGGAGTTTGGAAGTTGGCGGTCGTGCCTCGGAAAGCACTTAAAGCCGTTGGTCCTGCACCTGATCTCTCCCCGATTGTGTCGGATTGTCGTCCCATTGGACTATGAGAGTAAAGGACCAGAGAATGCTCCTGTGTTGCGCACACACTTGTGCACTATAATATCTCCTGCGTACCTAGCTAATCTCTAAAAAATTATAAATATTTTAACAATTAGCCGGGAATTCGATTCGTACGATCTTATCCCAATGCCGAACTTACCCCACATAGTCTAACGAATCAGAATCTTTCAGAGCTTAAGGCATTTATACAACGTGTAAGGGCTGGTACATACCAGCTGTACAGACCTACATATCTTATACCCAGAAGTAATGTATCCTCTTGTCCACAGCTGTCTGGAGACAATGTACTGGAACTGCTGCGAGGAGAGGTTCTGCTTCGACAAGAAGATCGCGACCTACAAGTAAGTTCCAAGTACTTATCTACATGTCATAATAAGCAACCAGGGCTAGAAATACCGGTATTTTTGGAAACCGGTAGGTACCATTGGTCTTGGTGTGATACCGGTACCAGACTAAGTAAATGTGCCATTGATATATCTAATCAGCATCGGTACTGTTTCGGTACAAAATTGTCTAAAAATATAAAACCGCCGCCGATGGCATAAACATGACCCTTACAATATCACCTCTGAAGCCATTTCCCAACGATGTTCATGGTTCGAGATATTATATATGAAGACTGACAATTGTGTGACGTCATCTGTCGTGACGTCGTGATAAGATGAGCGATAACGATCACTGATAACACAGATTATGACTGAATGGACACTGACTGTTTGTGATCTTTGTATCTTTCAAATGGTAAGGAACATCATGATACACGGTATTAGATTGCACGCAAGATAAGTCTGCGCGCAACATTACTTTGACCTTAAATCCCTGCTAGCACTTTTAATCACTTTCGGCTTAAAGATGGCGATTATTTATTTAGGAAAACACGGAACACAGCACACTCTCTTAACAGCTGACATACACGTCAAGGTTGTGGTAAACGATTATATCCGATTTCGGCTGCGCGCAGACGTGTTTTGCGCGCACTTTAGTATAGAACTAGCCGCGGATCAGCCGAATTCGTACCGCCTCAGATTCTTCTTTGGCCTCACCTTTTCGGCTTTCTCGAATCATTCGACGCCATTTATCTTGTGCGTCATCTTCCGCAAGTTCTATCTGCCTTATGTCCTTCTGGACCTTCGTCATCCATGTGGTTTAAGGTCTTCCTTTTCCTTTCTGATTTGTAACCGTGGAACGGCACTTTTTCACGACATGGTCATCTGTTCGTCGTAGTATATGACAGGATCATCTCAGTATGGACCCTTTTGCTTTATCCGCTATTTCTGCAAACGCCTCAGATTGTGAATTTTTTTTTTTCGTGAATTTTTCACAATTTTCAATAGTTATTCTGCTATTCGTGACGGAGACAAATCCAACTAATAAAAGATCATAAAGCTCGGTCCAGTTCTTGAGTTATAAATGGTGGTTATGGTTTACACCGTTACTGACCTAACCCGACTTAGTTTAAGTGCCTATCATGAAATAAGACCTTGAAAAAAAAACATAACATCACGCCTTGTATACCCGACGGGTTGGACAGAAGTGGACCTACAGTACAACAACAATAAATCATTTTCCCCGTCTGATAGTAGAACAAACAGACGGACTTACACAGAAGCTAAAACAAACTATTTAAACAGCGAGGAATTTACGTCGTTTACTTAGTATTTATTTGTAAAAGATAAAATAATGTTTATGTAGCCTGATACCTTGAGTCCCTGTAATGTTTCCACCTAGTGTGAAGTGGTTTTCTTTGCCTTAAAAAGGCTGCTGGTACTGCTCCACAGCCGCAACTATTTGATTAACACTTGAAAATACTATAGGAGCTCCTGAAGATTGTAAGACTATCTTTTCATTGTATAAACTTAATCTCCTTTGTACATATTATATAATTATAAATTCAACATTAATGATGTAGATAACTGATATTTTTTTAACAATTATAATTTAAAAGAGTGTCCGTGGAGTTTCTTGTCCGTTCGTCTCCATGCCTAAGTAGTGGGTAGGTTACCCACTACGCTGTGGAATGGGCAACCTCATCTTTCTGACTGACCGACCCCTTGACAATACAAAAGTGCCTGTAATTTATTTATTTATTAAGGGACAACAAACAGTGGCGTAATAATATGTAAACATAGGTTAGAACTTAATAATAGGTTCACTTAATTGGTTTATTTGAAATAATTTTCTGTAAGTTTGAGTTATGTTATAATTTATGAAGAAATAACAATATAACCTACTCGTACTTGACTAATAATACCTACCTGTGAACTCACGTGTAAGTAAGGTACATCTATTGTAATTTATTTGAGAAAATAATAATTTTATCGTTTTCTGCACCATCATTACATGCATGAAATAACTCATTGACTAGAGTAGTTTAAAAAACCAGTACCTACTAGTGAACGGTACCTAGTTAATTGCAAACCTAGGTTGTCCATCAGTTTGTGTAGTAATCATAGATTCGATTCAAGATCGATCGTCTCAAAGGTGAGGGCGGAGGCAGCCCGCAAAATTCAAAGGGGTTCGAACATTTTTCTATGGAAGCTGGCATATCCACCCGCCGTCAGGAAAGAAAGAATGAAAATACATTTAGTTAGCACAGACTAAAAGACACACAATACACCAGATACATATTATATCGGATAAAAACAACAAATAAAGATCAAATTAAATGTGTAAAGTCCGATGTAAGAGATTAGCAGCATGCAACCCGCACTGGGCCTGTGACTGGTGGATGGATTACAGCCCACTCCCTCTCACAGAGAGGAGACCTGTGTCCCAGCAGTGGGAACATTATAGACTGGTCATGTTATGTAACGTCAGATGTAGGTATCATCGTCATAATTATATTTTAAGGTGTCATCTTTATCTTAATATACAATCTAAAACGAAATTTAAAGAAACATGATATCTTCCAAGCATCACTTACCTCAGATGTTATTATCATAATTCATCACGCCTTGTTTCCCCGAACGGTTAGGCAGAGGTGTAGGTACCTTACACCCACATTTCGCCAGTTATGTTTAAGTCCCATGTAATAGGAGGCGAGCCTATATACCATAATCTAGACTAATAACAAAGCTGAAGAGTTTGTTTATTTTTTGTTTGTTTGTTTGAACGCGCATATCACTGGAACAACCGGACGGGTAAGAAAAAAAAATATTTGATAACCCAATTCTTGAGGAAGGCCATTTAACAGCACGCTAGGACTCTTAACAGTAGAGTAGAATGAAAAAAATCTGAAAGAACGAAACGAAGTGACACTGCGGGACAGTGATACAATGCGACGGGTGGGTCGGGGGCACTAGAAATTTCACGAGGACGAAGTCGCGGGCAGAAGCAAGTTGTGTATATATAGCAGCACACACGTGTGTGTGTGTGTGTGTTTCAATCAAAATCTGAAGGTTTTAAAGGCAATTCCTAATCCATTGCTTCATAGGTTTGAAAAATTCGTCTGCTCAACAACGTAAACACGCAATGAACGTGGGTGAACTGGCCAAACGAAAGGCATTGCGATCGATTCCCATTTCATGTATGTTACTCAATTAGCTTTGGCTTTCTGCCTACCCGGAAAACGTGAAGAGTGAAGTATGATTGATATGTGAAACATGCATGTTCCTTAGTAAAAGATATGCAAATAGCATTGTAAAGTGGTATTATGTTATAAATCATTGTTTGTGCCTGTTTGCAGAGGAGAACCATGTAAGATCAACGTCAACAGTCATTTAGCTGTCATACTAGTGAGAAGCATGGGTTTACATGCGGATATTAAGTATTTTTAACCGACTTGACTTAAAAAAAGAGGTTCTGTATTCGACCCGTATGTATGTTTGTGTGTCCGAGATTTTTTTAAAAACTAATAAACCAATTTTGATGTTTCTTTCATGAACGTGATCTAGGTACATACTTTCAGGAAGGTTTTAGCATATAATACATTAGGCGCATTAGACGTTGTGGTGCAACCTGCGGGGTAATTGTGTAACACACTATCAGTAGCAATCAATGGCTTTCATTTGACAGTTCAACAACATTCATTGCGTTATTTACGTTGTCGAGCAGACACATTTTCGAACATAAATGAAGCAATGGATAAGCAATATCCTTCAAAATGATTCAGATTATGATTAATAGTGTGTTACGCTGTTATCATGGATTTAGTACATTTTTTATTTCATAGAAATTTTTCGTCGGTTATCAAAATAAGAAGAGAGAGAGCAGTGGTGCCCCAGTGGTAACAGCCGCGACTTACGAGTAGAAGGTCATAGGTTCGAACCCAGACAGGCGCTTTACTTTGTGTAAATTATTTCATCACCATTGATCTCCAAACGGTGAAGAAAAAAATCGTGAGGAAACCGGCATGTCCTAGAACCAAAAATTCGAAGACATGTGATATCTACCAAACCCGCACTGGGCCCGCGTGGTAGATTACGGCCCACTCCCTCTCACAGAGAGGAGGCCTGTGTCCCAGCAGTGGGAACATTATAGGCTGATTATGTAATAAAAATCTGCTGTTTGCAAGAAAAGTGCAAGAACAGTTAATTTTGTTTTTAAACTATGCAAATATTGTAGGTACCTACTATGGTTTCCTTACTAATAAACGTATTAAGTATATCAGATAAATAGTTACACACCGATTTCTCTCTTTCAGTCGTCAGTAATTTGACTTTCGAAAGAAGAAGACAAAGCGTTGTGTAACTATACAGACGCTGTACAACGTATATTTGTAAGGGGGTAACAATTATAATACCTATCATGTCTCTGAGAAAATAAGTGTAGCCGTACTCACTAAATTCTCGACAACAAAAAATGTGTTTCTAGTATTCAATCCCAGTAGAACTTTCATGAAATGAATAGTTTTCACGTCGACTATTCGAGAAGGCGAAACGGAATAACTCGTGTCTCGTTAAAACAGTGATGATATTTTTTTAATGAAAGTAAGAAATGACATGGACACTTTACTCACTTTACAATTAACTAAGTATAACAACGTATATCAGTGCAAAAGATGGGGTTCAGAAAATCAAACTGAACGACTTTCTCCATGGGACCAATATCGTAATCCAGGAAAAATAATCAGCCGACCCAGTTTGGGTCGAGTATGTGTTGAAGTTTTGTATGGGACAGTTGAAATATTTTTCGCGATTACAATGCTGGTCCCATGGAGAAAGTTGTTCAGTTGATGGTCTGTACCTACCACACTCAACAATAGCTGTTACTACCACTAAACCATCGCGGCAGTCAGAAATTGAAAAATATGACCAGCATTTGAGCTTCAACCAAATAAAAATAAACTAACACACATACCATACATTTTCTTGCCTATAGATATCTTCTGTTTGTCCATGTACACACGGCTACACATCAAGCTATACATTTCCTATTTTAGTTGACCGCGCATTCTATAGGTTTTTAACAATCAGAATTCAACTTATACTGGTTATGTATAGCTTGATGTGTAGCCGTGTGTACAATACAAGCCGCGTCAATCCGTGCGCAAACGAACAAACACGCAATGGTCTTGATAGACAGTTGCTATGCTAATATTTACTTCAGTTACTGAAGATGATACATTATAGCAAATAACTGTGGTGTCACGTATGAAGTTGTTGGAGAAAATGTGCTGCTCATAATTCTCCTCAATTATACTACTATAACTAATCAAAATCCATTTTGTATTTTTATTTTTTTCAGATAATGATAAAACCTTAAAGCATAGTGTTTCAAAAGCGAAAAAAAAAACATATCCTGGTCAATAACGGCTTTTGTTCCGTCACTTCTCAATTCAAACAGCGCGCGTCCTGATGGTCAACGTGATTTCTTTGGAACTAATGGGAACTTGTTGTCTTTTCAGGCTTTTCCTAAAGGGTAATCTTCAGGCAGCGGGATTGTCCGAAAGGGTTACCGCTGCCCCGGAACATAAAGGGCTAAGGAAGGAACACGGATGGGTTTTAGTCAGTAAGAGTCTGACACTCCCTTCCGCTCCACCCAGAGCGGGAGGGGTCATTGGATGATTTCCCATCCTTAAAAAAAAAAAAAAAAAAAAAAAAAAAAAAAAAAAAAAAAAAAAAAAAAAAAAAAAAAAAAAAAAAAAAAAAAAGGGTCATCTTCAAATGTTTTTTTTTTTACTAATTTGATGTCTACTGTATTGTAAAGCTACGTTTCCATGAAAAGAGCGGTGGCCGGCCACATAGCGTCCGCTAATTACCAGCAAATAACGTTTCTGAAACATTATGGAAGTCAGTTTGTGTGCTCTTTGTTGTATAGCGAGTGGTGTGCGAGAGAGGGCGCGCCAAGTGTAGTTCGCGTTAGCGCGACAATGTATCTCACCAAAGTTAATGAGAACTTCATAAAAATATCTCCCTTTAATATCTTTCCAGACTAGAAGATGATGCAGCCCACACGAACGGCTACATCAACAACGGAGCAAGCCTCGAGAGCGTGGTCACTGAGCAACCGGTCAACAACAACCACCTGCCTCCGCGAGCCATCACCGGCAGGGAGGTCAACGAGGTGCCCTTGCATGCTGACAAGCTTTATGAGGTGAGAAACTGGTGCAAGATTACAGACAACTCAAGTGATATGACACTCAGACACTGACACTCGCGACACTGACACCTGACACACTCGCGACACCGAACATTACTCTCGCGCCACCTAACACTTACGAGACCTGACACTTACGACATGTAACACTCACGATACCTGACATTCATGATACTTACACTAGCTGACACTCATGTCACTAACACCTGTCACTTGCGACACTGTCCCCTGACATGTATGACACCGACAACTGATACTCACGATATCGACACTGCGACGTGATGTTCCGTCATCTGTGAACCAAGTTCAAGTTTCAAAATAATATACTAGCTACAAAACTAAAGTGAATTTCTACTAACACTAACATATTCTCTTTTGGTTTTTAGGTATTCTCTAAATCTCTAATATTTAGAGACGACCACGAATTGAAAGCTAAAACGGCGAGCACAAACTCACTGGACGAGCTGGAGACCAAGTCCGAACCCGATTATCTATCAGACAGGCCTAACAGGACCAAGGTCTACTTCGAAGACGAGATCAATTCACCAGTCACTGACTTCGAAATTATGTTCAAAGATGAACTTCTTACTAACCACGACATGTTCAAGATTGAAGAAGAAGAGGACAGTGATCGACAAAGCCAGGATACCGAGGAAGGCTTGACAATGAACGTAGCAGTTATGAAACAAGACGTTATTAAACCCAGTACTATTACTATTAAAGATGAAACTAAGATCACAACTCTCAGTCCTATTTACCATTATGACCCAATTTCTTCTATGGCTTTACCATCTGCTTTCTCTTTACCAAGAGTTGAGAGTGTGAAAGGCATTCTAAGGATGAGAGCAGACAATGAATTCCCGAGAAGTAATAGCTCTAAGACTTTGGATAGAGTTGACAGCAGCGGAAAATTAACGAGACCAATGCTAAGCAGGGTCGATAGTTTGAGGAGCATAGATCCGAACAAATTGAACAAGGTGTTGTCAAGAGTACCACACCGCAGTGCATCGTTCTTGAATATTTCTGAACATTACGCACCTGGAAAACCACCGTTAGTCAAAAGCAAATCAATGGTTGGAGTTATGTTAGCCACGGAAGAGTTGAAACTGAGTCAATTGCCTGACACTCCGATAATAAAGAGTAACAATTTACCAAGATTCTTTGCTGAGGTGCCATCGTTGCCGGAATACAAGGGAGACACGAGCTTACAGAGTATAAAACAGCAATCAGCAATGATGTATCAGGAAGACTACAGTATGCCAAGGTACTATGGAACTGGATCAAAGACAACCGAACCGTTGCCGGTCCATGAAAGTAAGTCGATGCCTGATTTGAGGAACCCAACGACAAATTCTTCGGGGAAAGTCAGCAAGCGCCTGGTAAAGCTTCGCAGTAGATTAAAGCCTTTAGTTATAAAAAAGAATTCTAATGAGAGATTGTAAATAAATGTTATAGCACTGAGTGACCTAAACTCGCATTTAAGTCACGCATCTTTATACAGAAAAGCGTGACTTAAGTGCGGGTTTAGGTCACTCAGTGCTTTAAAATAGTATACGACACGTGTGAGTCTATTCTATCGTAAAGTATTATTAAAACTGTGCCTTTGTAAGATTTCTTGTTACTATTTTTATTGTAGAATACGATGAATTAACTAAGGTTGTGTGTATAACTGTTGCCATTTCATTCAGGAACTGATGAATTCATTTAGAATAAAGACATGTTTGAAGCGGATTCTTAATTCTTAAAAAGATTGTGTACTTAATGCAAAAAAAAAACTAAGAGGGTACAGAGGTTCAATTAAAAAAAAATTATTTTAAGTCATCCAGTAAAGTATGTTGACTTCTTAAGTTCTACAGTGACTTAATCAAATCTAAGAACAAAAACATAGTTAATATTATGGTTGTTGTAGTATTTTGCTAAAGGTTATAATTAATAAAATTACCTTAGGCCGCGTGCTAAACAAAAGTGATCGTCGCGTTTTAGTATATGTAATTTTATGTTCGGTGAACACTGTGGACAGTAAGCTCCGATTCGCACTGGCGCGTTTTTGCCGCAATGATTTTTTTTTGCACATTGGATTTTCAAGCGTCGAGAGCCCGAATACTGTTTTTTTGACGCGCTGGGCGTTTTCCGGTTTTCCGAACACAAAAGTAATGTTACTTTTGTGTTCGGAAAACCGGAAAACGGCGCGTTCATATGTATGAACGCGACGTCTTTGTTTAGGACTCAGGGATAGTCTTTAAGGGGGATGCGATAAAGGTAGCCCGCGAAATTCTTGCAATTTCCATGTCAGTGTCAGTTTGTATGTTGATTAAAATATGATTCACGACCGTAACAAGTAGGTATGTATTCACAGAATCATCACACTAATATTATAAAGGCGAAAGTTTGTGAGAGTGTTTGTATGTTTGTTACTTCTTCACGCACAAAGGGCTGGACCAATTTTAATGAAATTTGGTATTGAGGTAGCTGACACCCTGGATTAACACATAGGCTACTTATTAGCCCGATATTCCTACGGGATCGAAACTTATGCGGGTGAAACAGCGGGATGCAGCTAGTAATCATTAAAATCTCTAAGGTCATAAATATCCTATTGATTCATATTTCATGAAAATAGTCATTCAATATGGGATGAACTTAGAGAGCTACCGTGAGTCGTGACGCTTTCGCCTTAAATTATTGTCGCTTTTCTATAACCGTTAATCTTCTGGATTGAGCGAAAACAATTCTCGATTCGGAAGACCATTGAATTGTTCTTTATTTCAATATCTTATACTTGTCCTACTGAAGTATATCCTTTACCAGTGACGGGTCCTAAACTTTCTTTTACTAAAATTCTAAGCAAATTACCAAAATAACTTAGTAATAATTTTATTGTTGCTCAGAACAATTTGTGATTTAAATTAATTATTGTTAGATTTAAGTTAATTATTATGATCCTACCTTATTTAATTGTTAGTACTTATTTTATTGTCTAGTCATTGCATCACATTCATATGGCGAAACATTTTCTGTTGGGAAACACTATGATTTTAAATAAATTAGTTTAGTGCAATATCTAAATTAGACTAATTAAGATTTACTAAACCTTTAATAACAAGTACCTACCTACACTAGTTTGATAATTCTAAAGCATTGCAGACGATCAATGGGCCAAACATAACGATCCAATGGGTCGGCCCAGTCGGAGATAGCAGGATGAGCTGGACCCCTTTAATAAAGATTGGTCCTTGGCAGCTCTGAACAGAGACAGGTGGAAGGAGAGTAGGGAGGCCTTTGCTCAGCATTGGGACATTATTGGCAAATAAAGAAAGCTGCGTTCCCACCCTATTGTACAAACACGCCAACAACAAACAATCTCTTGCAATTTAAACCATAAATTATCGCCAATTTACCTTCTGTCATATCAAGAGTAGAAGACACTACGAATGCTTGTCTGAATAGCTGTGTTACGTCACCATTTGTTACTCGTCTTCATATGTTAGAAGTTTTGTTGGCAAACATGATTGTAGCAAGTGGTAAAGCAGCATAATGTTTGTAGTGTCATTCTTGATACTTGGTATGCCAACTTTTAGTCGGTGCAAAACTAAATTCGTGGCTATGTTTATTTTTTTGCCTGAAATGATGTTTTAGATTTAATAAAGGCTGACAGTCTTCCAGTATTAGCAGTGTTAAAACCTGAATAAGGTTTTACAATGGACCTAAAAATGTGAATTTATTACTGCGCAGCGACTCGCCACATGTTCCGACCCGCCTAAAAGTTTGAATCGAGATATACTTAGTTCGATAAGTTTCGCCCCTAAAACGTAGATTTGCGAACAAATGAACGATTAAGATCTGCATAATATTCTTTGTTTACTAACTTAATACTTAACTCTGTACATACTTTCTGTTAAGTTTTGAAGTTCCCAAATAAAGTGAAAACGAAGATACCTGGATTTCTTTTAATTTGCTCGTCCTTTTTCATTTCCTGGGTCTAGACCGATTTTCTAGTCAGAAAAATGCTAAGTAGAGTATCAACAGCCGCACGGGTCGATGCTCACAACAAATGATACATAAAAAAAAAATGATACAGATCGATGATGTTGATGATGATGAGATGATGATGATGATGTGGTGATATACCAATCACAATATGTATCATGTTGAAGGTTACTGCCAATCCATTGCTTTAGCCTTTATATGTTCGTAATTAACGTAATGAATGTTGTTGAACTGTTAAAATCGGCCCTTGCTACTGATAGAGTGCTACGCAATTACCTGCAGGTTAAGCTACGCTTGCCGCGGTCAGTCCGTGGATGGCTTTCCGAGGCACGGCCCCATGCCTCGGAAAGCATGTTAAGCCGTAGGTCTCGGCTGTCATATGTGAATCTTTGATTGTCGTTACGGGTCTTCAGAAGCCCGAAAGTCTGATAACCCTTGATAAGTCAAGGGATATCATATTACACGGTAACTGAGTTGTGGAGGGCAGATAGGCAGTCTCTCTATGTAAAATACTAGTATTCAGCTGCATCCGGTTAAGCCGGAGGCCGGTTTGCGGGGTAAGTGCGTAACACACTAACAGTAGCGATGGCGTTCATTTTGACAGTTCAACAACATTAATTGCGTTACTTACGATGTTAAGCAGACAACTTTTTACAACATATGAAGTAATGGATTAGCAATATCAATCCAAATGATTCAGATTATTAGTGTGTTGCTAAACATAGTTGGGAAAAGGCTACTTAAATATGTTGATGACAGTATAATTTTAAATATTTAAAGAAAATAAAACAATTATTTAAAAAAAGCGCACGTTTTATTACAGTATCACTATCTCATACAATTTCCTTTTATATTATATTATTAGGTAAACTCCAACAATAAAACTTTATTAAAATCTTAAGACCCTACAGTAGAACGCGTCTAGTAAAACTGAAACTATTCTAATGTACACCTAAACTTCATTACAATAGAGTTTAAAATTACTTTATCAAGGCGAATCTTAGACGACAGGGAAAAAGGGTATATTTATAACTAAATAAGTACTGAAAAGAGTTAGTTACATTACTCTAAGGTTAGATCATTTACAGTAATTGTAAGGAGTTTTTATTATTTATAATATTTTTTATTATTTATAATAATGAAGATCACAAATTTCTACTTACACCTAAGGGAATACTATTTAAATTGGTATATAAAGGGTACAATTAGATTTGTTACCGAAACTCCACAGACGCGATGGGCAAAAAAAATTAACCATTTTTTTAAATCGTGTCTTGATATCGCTACCTATCACATAGTCTGCAGAGTTTCGCTAGCTAATTTAATTTCACCCAGTATAAATAGCAGTAACATGGTAGGACTGCCTAAAAAACTTCCCAATTTCATACTTGCTGACCTATTCTGTAAAAAAGTGAGCTTGAAGTGAGTTGTGTAAATCTGTAGCATCAAGTCGAATGACAGCTCACTTCACATAAGTTTTCACGATGTCATTTTTACAGAATAGAACGTCTGCTCTGGTATTTATTTCGGAGTTAATACAAAAAATAAATAAAAGGAGGCTAGATTTAAATTGCCTTGTGAATGAGAAAAATTTGGTAGGTCCAAAGCACCATAAGTTAAACTTTCACAAAAAGGAGATTTCTTTTTTAGTCGGATGTAAAATATTATTTTAATTTCAACCAGAGACAATTCATTTTGAATAATTTAAAATGACCCATTAGGTACCATTGTAGCTGACTAAAGTTTGTTTTAAAAAGCATTCTAAGTAAAAACATTTTTTTTTTTGGTTATAATTTTATGGTCTAAAATGTAAAATTTTGTCGTGGCACAGTTTTTTTCGAAAAGCTTTAAAAAATATTAATATGCTATTTATACAATATTTAGCTACAAGTGAGGCCGTACTACAAAAATCTAAATGGTTCTAATACCGAAGGACCAAAATTAGCAAGTTTGATATTTATTGCTTATTTTGTACACAAGATAATAATTTTAGTAGTTACTCAACAGTCCATGTACTTCAAAAGTTGTACTGTAAAATGCTGCATATTTTGCTAGCTAAGTCCGCCTATTTCGTTTGAATTGCGATATTTCGCGTTTGTATAGTTTTTTTTTAATTTTCTACCATTTGGTAGTAATTTTACATTATTAGGGCAACAATTTTTTTTGTTCCTTGCGTACTAGAACCGTGATGAAAAATGGACTATTTTTAAGCTAACAGTATTTTTTTCTAAATTTATGTAGTTATTTAAAAGGGAAAAGACTTTATACACTTTACAATGTTTTAGAATTATGCTACGCAATCCATTCATTATTTAAATGCATTATTTTAAATTTTAATTTATATAAAAAGTAGCAAGTTTTGCTTTTTCATAATATTTTTGTTTATAAATTAGCTATCAGCGAAGGTTGAATAGTTTCGAAATAGTATTTTTTACATAATTATAGTTTGAACACCGTCACTATTATTTTTTTTATTATACGTTTCAGGTATTGGTTAAATTTAAGGGTGTGGTACAGACCATCAAACTGAACAACATCAATTTAAGGGTGTGGTACAGACCATCAAACTGAACAACATCCTCCATGGGACCAACATCGTAATTGCGAAAAAAAATCAGCTGTCTCATAGAAAACATCCATAGCTACTTGACCCAAACGTATAGGACGGCTGATTAATTCTAATACACGCTATATAAAATAATAAAACAATTCATTTTAAATTTTAATAAAATTTTGTTTGATTGTTCATTATTGTTTTTAACGATTTTGTTTCCTAGATGTGTAACAGTGTTCCAAAAATCTTATGTTAACCCTTACATCGAAATGGAACTAGGTTTTAGGACTTTAAATAATTCCAAGGAAAAATCATTTTTTATGGTTACATTTCAATGCAGAGTTAGATAGAAATTTTTTAAAGTTAATTAATTTATTTTAAGAAAATTCACGTCATACTTAGGGCTGGTCATATCAAGTCAAACTCAAATCTACATAACATAACACCACGACTGTATCCCCCACAGGGGGTTGTGCGTTGTTTTATAGACAACAGTTTCATAGAATTTCGTTTCACATATTTTTTTTCTCATAATATTATCATTTCATAGAATAATCAATACGCATACATTTATTTTGAAAAAAAAAATCATAGATTTTTGTTACAATTAAAATGTAATGTTTCGATATTCATATCATAGAATAACAAATCAAATATTCTTTATCCAAATATTGTTTAGTTAATATAACCAAGAAAAATATTTTATCAAGTGACAGTTTCTAAACGTTTATAGTTTATACCTTTGACAAAGTGCATACGAGAGGCGTTCACAAAAACAATGCGGGTAAATTCTAGTCAAGCAGGAAAACAATCTTGATATTCTCATTAATTGTCACTTCATATTATGCACGGCATTCTTAAATTATACAATGAGGTTGTATATGAAGTTAACCTACTGTCTTTAATAATTAATAAGACGTAGTTGACGGAGCCCCGCTTCGCGAGTCCCCTATATCTGTCTACAGGGTTTAAAAGAACCTAACACATAGGGGATGACGGGGCTCGTTTGCTAGCTTGGCTCGCTCACTCGAGCCTCCGTCATCCCCTTCGAATCTAACCTGTCCGAGTCGGGGTGCCCGAAGTCCGGAGCTCGCTTCGCTCGCTCTTGCATCCTAAGTTCTCAAGTTCAAGCTTGTTTGTTTCTGGGAATGAGTCTATTTACATTTTCTTTGAAATTAAACACCATGGAAAAATACACCGAACAAACAATATTCGTTAAAATATAATTCTACTATTTGATTAGTTTCTCAAATAAAAAAACGTGGTTATAACATTCATTGAATTGTGTTTCTGTGAAATGTTTCATTCAAGTAAATAGTCGTTGAAACAATAATATTCGAAATAAAAATACAGGGACCAAATATTATATGAAACATTTTATGCGAAACGAAATTCTATGAAATTTCTGTCTGCGAAACAAGGGAGCACCCCCACAGGGTTAGGCAGAGGTGAACCTATAGTACACCCACATTTTGCCAGCTATGTTCGAAGTCCCAAGTAATAGGGGGCGAGCCTATTGTCATCAACCGGGCACAAGACAAGACTCCGGGCGGCTACGGCAGAAATTCCAGCTAACATTTTGTCCGACCTGGGAATTGAACCCACCACCTCACCCCCACTCATCACTAGATGACTAAAGAGGAAATGAAATTCGGTCTTGTTTCATAATGATCTTTGCTAAAGCCTTCTTTGATCTTACATACCTTCTACTTAATTGACAGTACATTGACTTCTATCCTTCAAATTCAGTCAACTTATTGATGAAAATTGTACTGCCTTCTGTATGACGTGTATTTAAGCCATTGACACACAAATCAAACAACTTTGGCGACATTTGTAATATACAACGTGTATCAGAAATGTGTGGTCATATTTAAGGGCGTGACTGAACTACTTTCTCCAAAGGACCCACCAAATATATGTCCCATACAAATGTATGTAATGCTGTATGAGGCAGCTAATTATTTTTTCACGATTACGATGTTGGTTCATGGCTAAGTAATAACAGCCGCACGGGTCAAACGATCAGGTTAAGCTAAGCTTGCCGTGGTTGTCCGTGGATGGGTGACCAGTGACCATCATTACATACCAAGACATTCGTCGTTCGACACAAGTCATTCGTGGATCGTTGATTCGGGTATCGTATTACCCAGTAACTAGGATAAGGAGGATTCAGCTGCATCCGGCAACCGATCCCAATATATTTGGGAAAAGGCTAGACAGATGATGATTACGATGTTTGTCTCATGGAGAAACTTGTTGGTCTGTACCACCCCCGAAATATGACCACACCTTTCTAAAACACGCTGTAGGTATTTTTTTTTTTAAATGCTTTCGAAATTCTATAGCCTCGCTTCACACTCGCAGTTCGTATGTCAAGAGCTTTATTTTTTTAGCGCTAAGTGCGTCATCTAATAGTGCTATTTCGGTACTTAAAGTACTATGTCGGTCACTAGCTTCTAGCGATGATAGTGGAAAAGCCTACGCTAAAAGGCAACTTAGACTACACCTAATAAATACGACTAGATTTATTCCCATTTGCACTAACCTAAGCATTCAGATAGTGAAAACGGGCAGTAGTGTACTTTTATTATTATTAGTTATTAATATGTGTATAGGTGTGTTCCAAAATTATTGCGTTACGTGGCGCTTATAGTATTTTGGTGTTTATGAAAATAAAAGGTAAAAATATTGGTGTTTTTTTTGTAATATATAAATATCGCTATCTTTATTTTCTATAGGTACCTAACTAAACATTATGAATGTTCTATTTCAGCAACAACAGTATGTAGAATTATAAAACAATCGTCATTAAAAATAAATTGCGAAACAAATACGAATACTAACTTTTTCCTCTTCTTCTTGTACTGAATTAATGTGTATTTAAAAACTGCAAATCTAAAATACTGAGGCATTTTCTAAGCTACAAACAAAGGGTTTTATCGGCCTTAGCAAATAAATCTAAATCTCAAATCATCTTAATTATAGTAAGCAAAACTAAATTTTAATATTGAATGGCAAATATTTTTGATCTTAACTTTACTGACAAATAACAAATTTCAAAAAAAAAAACAACTTCTTTAAAACTTTAATACTTTTAGACGTATTCCGTAGGTATATGGTACATTGGGGCAATGATGATAATGGGTCATTTCATGATAACTTCTACCAAACGCAGCGCCATTTTTATATTGGCAACAAATATATTTTAAACCGTATATTAGGCGCCATTTTCTCGCCCGCCATCCATTTCGCTGTCGCTGTATAAAAAATCCGCTGCGTTTTTTAATATTCCCACCTCCCAACACTATCGTAATTGCCCCAATAAAATATACTTATAATAATTTAATAAATTGTAATTCCATAACGATAAATTAATGGTAAAGGCTAATAAACCATTTCTAATATGGCGTCGAGAGCAGAATCATAAAGAGCAAATTCACGAAATCTTTTATTTACGTAACATCCATTTGTAAGTCATTGCAATGTAACTCTAATAATTGCTGTATACAGTATAAATTACAATAATGCCGTGCATTAGTTTTAAACAACTCCCGGCAATCATTCTAATTTATACTTTATAACAACCACGGCGCACTTTACTTTCACTCACATTGCAATGACTTACTAATGATAATGTGTTTTTTTTTCGTGAATGTGCTCCTTTAAAGCTTTCGAAATATTGACGTCATCTAAACTTTTATATGTAAAAAATCCCAAATAATTTATTAAAACGAGCCTTTAATTAATTTTGCAATCGGTATAACTGAACGAATGTATCGAATGAGTGTAATTTATTGTCTAATCACTTGTCAACACCAGATGTTAATAACTACTGAATAACTAGGTAGTATTATTATGTTTGGCCTAGATTTTATTCTAAGTTATTAACCGATATATTTGCAGTTCAAAATCGCTCTTCCTATGGCAAAGTGTACCAGGAATTCAGACCCCACCAGGGAGTCTGCTCTCAAAGTGCTCACAAACACGAGCGACACGTTGTCTTCGATAGTAGTTGATCCGTCAAAACAAATGATAAATTTATTTTTCGGACGGGCCTTAACAAATCGGGATTTGAGACAACTGTCAAATCGTGTTGTTATTCATCCTTAGTTTGGGCCCCGAAGTAATCTTATGTCCGTAAGTGATACGGAGTACCTCGTTATGTCGTACTCGTTCAATAATAATTTTATAATAGTATTTTGCTCTGCAAACTATCGAATCTATACTAGATATCCTAGTTTTGGTGTCACAGTTTACTAAATTAAAGTATTACACCTGTCAGTGTTCAAGTATGTATGTTTTATTCGAGTAAGTACCTATAAAATTATTTCGAGTAATCTCTTTCTTCAGCTGATAAAATCAGAAGTGACGTTATTTGAGTAGTAACGCTATCAACGACATACATAAGTGATATGCCTCTAAAAATATGAATAACATGTGACACCCAAGTTTCGACAAAGAACCGTTGGTCCTTGGTCTTGAAAAAAACATTAATTATAAAATGCATTTGATCTTCTTCCTTTTCTATAAATCTTTCGATGTTTCCTTGGCTCGGTCTAGCTCGACCTCGACGTTCAAATCCTAAGTTTTACGGCTTTCCTACCATGATCTTCAAATATTCCCCTTTGTCCAGATTCATATTTACAACTCCTTCTTTATCTTCCGTATTTTCTTCAATTACTTAAGCGATTAAGAAAACAACACTTTCATAGTCTGTAAACTATCACATTTATAGTCCTTAGAATTTTGGTCTTTCCATCCGAAAAACGGTGACACCAAAACTTCTTCTACGCTACATTTACCTAACTGTCTTGAACCGCTTGACCTTGATGGTCGCTTTGTTGGCGCATAGTTTAAGTGCGGTAGCACACCCCAGGAGGTCTGCTGACGACACGTCCTTGCCGTCTACTGCGACCAGGAAGTCGCCTCTCTGGATGCGACCGTCCATGTCTGCAGGAGTGCCAGGAAGCTGGAATAGACAATTTTCAGGATAAGCACCATTAGCCTTGATTGGCACGGGCGATTTTTTATCGCGCACGTATTTTCAACTCCTAAGTTGAAAATGCACACAAAGAGCTGAGGCTCAATACGGACGTGTCGAACAGAGCATTGAGAATCCAACAAAGTTCATAAAATTATAGTGAAATAATCCGTTGAGCCGTTGACGTAAATTAACAGCATTAGCAGCATTTTATTTCCAACTGTTTTTTTTTTTAGAACTAAGTAAAATAATGACTATTGAATTAATGCGTCTTGTGCTTTGACGTAAATTCACAGCTAATATGTTCAACCTGTTTTTTCATTGATGATTAACAGTTATCCTGTTGACGAATGAAAAGTCGTTAAAAAAGACAGTTTATTAACGACCACCTCTAAAGTCCATCATCCAATTTTTTCTAGGGCTTTAGCTGGGAAGAAAAAGTTGCAGAGGTAAACATTGAGGCAGAAAAAAAGTAAGTGGTAAATTATTGGCTAGTCGTTAGAAAGAGATTAAAACAGAAGAAGAACTAGCAGAGGATCGAGGAGGGGGAGTTCAGGAGATCAGACCGGAATAACTCAAACCAACGTTTCAGTAAGACTGTGGTCATAATAAATAATCGTGCTACTCACAAGTTGTCCTATATAGACTCCGGGCGCGACGACAGGCGCGACACACGTGAGGCCGAGCGCCTTCCCCGCCTTGCGGCTGAGGTCGATCTCTATCTCCTCGTACTTCAGCGGCTCTGGTCGGTGCACTGTCAGTTTTAGCTGGAAAGAAAAATAAAATATATAATTCAAGTCGTCGTTAAATTTAAGGAAACACCTCATCAAAGTGTTCACATAACATGAACTCATCGAATATTCACAGAAAGACTTTCTTTTCAAGTTCATTATGGTGGTCTCCAACAGCGATGAAACCACACTTTTCTTCAAAAATAAACATTACACGCGGTGTCGATTAGATTTATCGCAAAATAAATAATAAAACAGTCGTAACATGCCATCAGAAGCTGAAAGATACATTAAATCCAGGCCAGCGATCCATTTTTTACGGATGAAACTAATATCAGCTGAGCATCAATAAAAACATTCAGCTAAATCTCGTTGAAACAATGACCTCAACAGAGTTGGAACTTGATCTAATCTAATCTCTAACTAACCTGCACGGTCCCATTGCAGGGCAAAGACCTCTCTCGCCCTTTTCCACACAATTCTGTCTTTCGCGAGTCTCGGCCAGTCCCTACGGTAGGAGGCAAGCTCGTCCCGCCATCTTCGTCTCGGCCTGCCGCGATGGCGTCGTGCGTTTAGTGGGACCCAATCGGTGGTTCTCTTAGCCCAATTGTCATCTGACATGCGGCAGACATGTCCGGCCCAGTCCCATTTAAGTTTGGCGGGTCTGAATGCGGAACAAATATATCAGGAACTACATAAACCTACCTGATATCAGGACTGAATGCTTTGGATTCACCAGAACCCAGTAAACTAGCGTAATAATCAATGCTGCAGTACCTTCTTTCCGCTGACGCGAATCCGGAAGCAGTGAGAACAGACTTTTGCCCTACAGTGGAATAGTTACAGAGCAAGTAGACGAACCTTAGCAGTTTTCTGCTTGATGGTGAGACAGACTCTTTCGTGCGCCATCTCCTTGGTGATAGCGATGCCGTTGCACTCGAGGATCTGGTCTCCGGGTTTCAGACGACCATCTTTAGCAATCGCACCGTTATTGTAGACGTCTAGGATTATTGCTGCCGCTCCCTGCAGCGGAAATAATGAATTATGAAGGGTGATTCTCTGATAGGAAATATTTTGTTAATGTGCTATAAGAAGAAACACACATACATACAGACATGCACACACACATTCTTTAATAGGGAGACCAAAAACTTTTGTATAAATAAAATACAATAGTGCACAGGGACTTTTCATATGAGTCGTTTTATTTTTTGGTCTTTTCGTATAGTAGACAGACAAAAGTAAAGATATTTATGATGTTTCAAGGTTTTAGTATACGAGCAAAGGTTGTTTGTCTACCGCAGCTATCACCGAGAAAGAGATATCGAATGCAATCAGTCTCATTTTTCTACCAGCCTGCGTGATGTGAGTTTCCCTTTAACAGTCAACCTTAACAGTACTCACATTAATCAAAGTATCGCTGCCTCCCAGCAGCAGTACTCCCAGCACTTCGTTGGCGGAGTTGATCTCTATGACAGTGTCCACGTTAGGAGCCACTGGAGCTGTTGCAGGGTCCGGAGGAGGTTCCACTGGAAACAGGTGAAGAATATTATATTACTTGGCAAAACAAAGTCATTAATCATCATCACTAGACTGACAATCAGCACCGTAAGTCCCCAGCAGCACAGACTACTACTGTGAGATTGGTCTATGGCCTGTTGGCAGCAAGGGAATATAAACCTTGCTCGATATTGATAAAGTCTACCTTTGATAAGTGAGAGTGTAGGTCGTGGAGTCTACGGTCTGCTGTCTAGGAGGGAAAACTAACGTTACTCCATTGTGCTAAAGTCTACATACCTTTGACAGGTGAGGGTGCAGGTCGCGGTGTCTGCGGGCGGCTGGCTAGGAGGGAAAACTAACGTTACGCCATTGTGCTAAAGTCTACATACCTTTGACAGGTGAGGGTGCAGGTCGCGGTGTCTGCGGGCGGCTGGCTAGGAGGGAAAACTAACGTTACTCCATTGTGCTAAAGTCTACATACCTTTGACAGGTGAGGGTGCAGGTCGCGGTGTCTGCGGGCGGCTGGCTAGGAGGGAAAACTAACGTTACTCCATTGTGCTAAAGTCTACATACCTTTGACAGGTGAGGGTGCAGGTCGCGGTGTCTGCGGGCGGCTGGCTAGGAGGGAAAACTAACGTTACTCCATTGTGCTAAAGTCTACATACCTTTGACAGGTGAGGGTGCAGGTCGCGGTGTCTGCGGGCGGCTGGCTAGGAGGGAAAACTAACGTTACTCCATTGTGCTAAAGTCTACATACCTTTGACAGGTGAGGGTGCAGGTCGCGGTGTCTGCGGGCGGCTGGCTAGGAGGGAAAACTAACGTTACTCCATTGTGCTAAAGTCTACATACCTTTGACAGGTGAGGGTGCAGGTCGCGGTGTCTGCGGGCGGCTGGCTAGGAGGGAAAACTAACGTTACTCCATTGTGCTAAAGTCTACATACCTTTGACAGGTGAGGGTGCAGGTCGCGGTGTCTGCGGGCGGCTGGCTAGGAGGGAAAACTAACGTTACTCCATTGTGCTAAAGTCTACATACCTTTGACAGGTGAGGGTGCAGGTCGCGGTGTCTGCGGGCGGCTGGCTAGGAGGGAAAACTAACGTTACTCCATTGTGCTAAAGTCTACATACCTTTGACAGGTGAGGGTGCAGGTCGCGGTGTCTGCGGGCGGCTGGCTAGGAGGGAAAACTAACGTTACTCCATTGTGCTAAAGTCTACATACCTTTGACAGGTGAGGGTGCAGGTCGCGGTGTCTGCGGGCGGCTGGCTAGGAGGGAAAACTAACGTTACTCCATTGTGCTAAAGTCTACATACCTTTGACAGGTGAGGGTGCAGGTCGCGGTGTCTGCGGGCGGCTGGCTAGGAGGGAAAACTAACGTTACTCCATTGTGCTAAAGTCTACATACCTTTGACAGGTGAGGGTGCAGGTCGCGGTGTCTGCGGGCGGCTGGCTAGGAGGGAAAACTAACGTTACTCCATTGTGCTAAAGTCTACATACCTTTGACAGGTGAGGGTGCAGGTCGCGGTGTCTGCGGGCGGCTGGCTAGGAGGGAAAACTAACGTTACTCCATTGTGCTAAAGTCTACATACCTTTGACAGGTGAGAGTGCAGGTCGCGGTGTCTGCGGGCGGCTGGCTAGGAGGGAAAACTAACGTTACTCCATTGTGCTAAAGTCTACATACCTTTGACAGGTGAGGGTGCAGGTCGCGGTGTCTGCGGGCGGCTGGCTAGGAGGGAAAACTAACGTTACTCCATTGTGCTAAAGTCTACATACCTTTGACAGGTGAGGGTGCAGGTCGCGGTGTCTGCGGGCGGCTGGCTAGGAGGGAAAACTAACGTTACTCCATTGTGCTAAAGTCTACATACCTTTGACAGGTGAGGGTGCAGGTCGCGGTGTCTGCGGGCGGCTCGCCGGGCGGGACGCGCCGCCGGGGCCCGACGGGCCGCCTGGAAATAACAAAAAATTAATTTGTGACAATACCTAGTAGCAGAGCTTGCTGTGAGATCTCGGTAGGTACAACCAGTTTTCCTATTTATGGGCGCCCGTTAGTGACAAAGCGTCTAGTCATAAGTGAGATCATCATCATCTTCATCTTTACCCTGCGTCTGAGATCTCTCTGGTCGTGTCGGATTGCCACCCCATCGGACAGTGAGAGTGAGGGAAGAGAGAGTGCACCTGTATCTACGCGCACACTTGTGCACTATAATATTATCTCCTTTTTTTTCCTGTTGTTAGTTTTTGTGATTTGTATTTTGTTTTTCAAGAACTGTGTCCAAATAAACGTTATTCTTGCTTTTTTTATTTTTTTTCTTTGAAACTGTAATATTAATCTCGGCCTTATATAAGTTATAAATAGTTAACTGACCAGCTCCAGGAGTCCCAGGTGTGGTAGCGGTGGACTCTTCTCCCGGTTCCTTCAGGTTCGGAGTGCACACTGTGAGGACCACCACGCCTTCTGTCTGCTTCAGCTTGGCTGCCGCCTGGAAAGATAAGGTGGTTCAATTAGCTAAGAACTACAACGGATTTTGACTGATAGACTGATGCATGAAACGTTCCATCAGCTGATTGAAATACTAACTTTGTATCGATTTGATTCAGTTGTTCCTGACAACAAAATTAATCATTTTAGCCCTCAAAGGTGCTGTAAAAGGCAACTAAATGTGTCAATAGGACAGAAAGAAACTCCTCTCTGTCAGCTTATAACAAGTAGCAATGATCTGTTTGCCAAGTGTTTTGGATAATGGCAATTCTCTCTTTTACTATCATGATCATCTTCATTTTCCTTCAGTTTTTTTGAATTACTGAATCTGAAATATGTTAATTACTATTTGGTCAGCAGACAACAATTTAGTTCATTCATGGTTTGACGATTAACTCTTTTAAACTCTATTTCAGCCATCAGATTTAAAGTAAAGCCTTTAATACTCACTGCATCATAACTGCAGTTTAATAAGGAGTCCCTATTTACTGCCAGCAGCATGTCACCAATCTGCAGTCCTCCCTGGAAATAGAAAAAAACCCATTTTAATGATATATTTTATGTTCTCCAAATTGATAATATCCGTCCACACTACTATGTAGAATATAATGTGCACGGAGAGGTTTGCCACGTTAGCTAGGCGGTTCATTCCTTTGACAGCATGACGTATTCGTACCTATACGTGGTCGTGGGTCGAAGTGGATGACCCCGCCTACATATATAAATATGTAGGCGGGGTCATCCACTTCGTCATCCACTTCGCAACATCCACGCACGTGTAATTTACTTCGCTTTGCATAAGCAAAGCGAAGTATCAGCAATATCTATGTGTCCTACACGCCATTTCAGTTGCACGTTACAGGAACTGGTAAACAGTTCCTCGTCCATACTCATCTGCCTGCCTTTTCCCAACTATGTTGGGGTCGGCTTCCAGTCTAAACGGATGCAGCTGAGTACCAGTATTTTACATGGAGCGACTGCATATCTGACCTCCACAACCCAGTTACTGGGTAATACGATACCCCTTGGTAAGACTGGTTGTCAGACTTTCGGGCTTCTGACGACCCGTAACGACTGTCAGTGATCTACGAATGACAGCCGGGACCAACGGCTTAACGTGCTTTACGAGGCATGGAGGGGTCTTGTTATGTACAGATGGTCACCCATCCACGGACCAACCGCGGCAAACGTAGCTTAACTTGATGGATAACCCGTGCAGCTGTTATTTTAGCCACAAGACCCTCTTCATACTACAAAGGGGTACAGTCCCTTCAAACTGATTTTGACTGTTACGGAAAAGCAACAAAACCAATGCCTCAGCAGTTAAAAATATGTAAATCAATTTGGGGTACAGTCCCTTCAAACTGATTTGACTGTCACGGAAAAGCAACAAAACCATTGCCTCAGCAGTTAAAATAAATCAATTTGGGGTACAGTCCCTTCAAACTGATTTGACTGTCACGGAAAAGCAACAAAACCAATGCCTCAGCAGTTAAAAATAAATCTACTTAACAATATAACTGTAATGCTGTCTAACAATGCCTTCTTAGTCACCGTTTATTTCAAATTTTAACCATAATTTACCTGTAGGCTTTAAATTATTAATGTTATGTTTGTGATTTCAAAAGGTTTAGGTTTTTTTGTCAACTATTGCTAAAATGTGGTTTAGGCAACGAGTGTTTTAATACAATTAGGTACATAGGTACTCGTCTCGTTAAGAGAATTAATGATTATAATCTCCAGATAGGTCGTTATTTAGGTTTTTAATAGTAATTTGGGTTTTTAATAGTATTTTTCTTAACCAAGATTATGGCTGGAATTTAAATTGAGTTTATTTCGGTCTTTCTTCTCAGAGTAGTCAGATAGGAAACGCCGACCCCATCTAACTTTTTTTTATAATATGACGTGTAAAAGTGATTCCGACATCCTATTTAATGAATGCCTTGTAACGTAAACACGGACGGATAATTCAGCTGTTTAATAATTATAATTAAACTAAACATATTTATTAAACATCAGAGTGATCCGTCCGTATTTTGAATTTGTTTAGCAGCCTATAAAATTCCCGCTGCTGGGACACAGGCCTCCTCTCAGTCAGAGGGAGTTTAGTCGTAATCCACCGCGCGGGCTCAGTGCGGGTTGGTAAATGTCGCATGTCTTGGAATTTTTTGGACATGCCAGTTTCCTCACGATGTTTTCTACCACCGTTTTGAGAGTAGTGGTGATGAAATAATTTACAGAAAGTGCCTTTCTGGGTTCGAACCCACGATCTACAACTCGTAAGTAGCGGCCGTTATCACTTGGCCACCATTGCTCCATTGCTCCATGCTCCACTGCGCCATCAGTTTCGGATTTTTCAAAAATTGTATTGTTCCCATGATAAAAGTTGTTTACAAAAACATTTTACGTCATCTTTGACGTTCCTCGGGGCCCTGAGCCACAGATAATAATTATAATTCTCTACACCTGAGCGTTCGGATCTTTGGAAGGCGTAAGAGGGGCCGAAGCTAACTCGCAGAGGATCCGTTAGACTTTTTGAATGAAATTAGGCATCAACCGATGATAACCCCTGTACGTACTATGTAAGTGCACCTAGGGACAAGCCCCGGTTGGTGTAGGATAACATCATTATTCTTAGTGGTTATACGAGTATGTGTAGACTTTATTCATTTATCATTTTAGGAGCTTTGTCAGACATGACTATGTCCCTCCATTGGACCTTATCACCTCATCTTTAGGTTGTAGATCAAACCACATAGGACTCAAGAGCGAGAGACTGACCTGTTCTGCTGCACTGCCTTCTTGCAGGTCCGACACGAAGATACCTCGGCCCGCCTCCGTATGACGACCCTCGATGATCATGATACCGAGACCAGATGGACCCTGGAACATTTCATATTGGGTATATTAGATCAACTATTAGAAGATTCCCAATAGCATCCCAAAGTCGCGCTACCGGCACAAAGTACACAAGTTAACTAACTATGTTCTACTCCTTATAACATCAGCTATCTGCCAAGTCCCGCCAAAATCGGTCGAGCCTTTTCGGAGATTAGCCGGAACAAACACAGACAGACAACATTTAAAAAATACGTTTTTTTGTTATAATGTATACAGGACACTTGCATTTTATTTATTTAATTTGTATGTAAGTACGGATAGAAGATTAAAATAGGAATGTTCTCACCTTCTTGATGGTGATATCCCTGACTCCCTTGTAGCCAGCGAACCGATCCTCCGACGACTGAAACAAACAAATACATCTATTTAATAGCAATACTTATATTATTAGGTTAAGGTGGTTTAATTTTTTTGGTATTTACAAGGGAGATGTGAATGGAAACTCCGGGAGGGTACACCCTAGAAGGACATAGAGTGACCTGCGGCGGCGCCGTGCAAGCATGATCGAAGTATGAACGTAAACGAAGCAAAAGCTCTGTTAAAATCATAGCAGATGACGTTCTGTAGATGCTGCCTACCCCCATGGGGAGAAGGCGCGAGTTTATGTATCTATGTAATATGCGTTCGCGATTTGTTGCGTTTCCAAACATGTACTTATACAAATATGAGTTATTAGAAAAAATATTGTAACAGCGACACAATAAAGTTCAGTTTACGCTACAACTTCAAACATTTTTTAAACTTTTTCAACAGTAGGTACTAGTCACTCTGAATTCAACTTAATTCTCCCGATTTGTTTTACTTGAAATAACATCAATAAGAAACATGAATTTGAATAGACCATAATTTTAATATTTTAGCTCCACTTATTTGTAAGATGGATTCATGGACGCTAACTTTAGGTAATAACTATGTTAGTATAGTGTAAACGGAGCGTGCCAATGTTGTGTTTGAACAATTGTTTATACTTAACTATGTATTATACATAGATTCATATAAAGACATAGTAGACAAAAATGTATAAAGTCTCTTTGATTTAGTAAAAACTGGCAAAGACAAAGCGCTATAAAAAATATCAGGTAAGTACCTATTTATATCGCCGCCGTGCAGACCGGTAGTAAAAATTGAAAAAATCGACAAAACCCGACTGCGACTAAAATGTTCAAAACAAGATAACTTTTCAAGCAGTCTGGTGCAGTTCTTGGCAGTTATTTTAGTTCAATCTTAGATTTGATGCAACCTAGACAACATTTATTAAAATCTTTTTTTTTCTAATGCTGATCCCTAAGTTTTGACCGCGTTTTGATCGCTACGCTAAATTTTTCGACAAAAAAATTCTATGCTAGGGGAGTCTACAATAATGTGCTGAATTTATGGTTTCAGTTTGCGCGTCGATGTCCCTGCCAGCCTGTATAGAATCCCAAATACAAAGACACGTGTGAAAATCATAACCCCGTCATACTACCACTACGGGATCCGGAATTCTGCTCTGGATCTTCTTACTTCATACTTGAGTAAAAGGATTCAAAGCGTTGACGTTAACGGAAAAAGATCACCCGGATCTATAGTAACAATGGGAGTCCTACAGAGCTCGATTCTTGGCCCTTTCTTGTTTCTTATTTATATTAATGACTTGCCGTACCTCATACAGGATAATCATGATATAGTGTTGTTTGCAGATGACACTTCACTTTTGTTTAAACTTAAACGTCAGCAGTTGGTTAATGACGATGTAAATAGCGCGATCTCGAAAGTAGTCCACTGGTTCAATGTTAATAATTTGCTTCTAAACGAGAAAAAAACCAAATGCATTAAGTTTACGCTACCTCACGTTAGGCAGGTGAAAACTAATGTGTTGATAAAGGGCGAGGAATTGAATCCTGAAGACAGCACAGTATTCTTGGGCATAACTTTAGATGCTAAGCTTCAGTGGGGACCACATATAGATAAATTGTCAAAAAAACTAAGTTCCGCAGCATACGCTGTTAGAAAAATTCGTAATTTAACTGATGTAGAGACTGCCCGTTTAGTGTACTTTAGCAATTTTCGTAGTGTAATGTCGTACGGTATTTTATTGTGGGGAAATGCCGCCGATATTCAGACTATCTTTGTTTTGCAGAAGCGAGCTGTTCGATCAATTTATAAACTAAGTCCGAGACACTCTCTCAGAGAAAAATTTAAAGAGATTAATGTGATGACTGTGCCCTCTCAGTATATTTATGAAAATCTTTTATATGCCCATAAAAATATAAAATTGTTTAAAAAATACAGTGATATCCATAATATAAATACGAGGAACAAACACAAATTTGTTGTACCTACAACAAGGCTCAAGAAAATAGGTGGCTCGTTCAGATGCCAATGTATACGCTTTTTAAGCCTTAATAAATTCAAATCATTCATTAAACGTAAGTTGTGCCAGAAAGCCTTTTATACTGTTAAGGATTATATTGAGGACAAAAAGGCTTGGGATTGAGTTGCTTCCAATTCTTACATTTTGAATGTTTTTATTATTTTTTTTCTAAATACACATTGACATTAATTAATGAATTTTATATAAACATTGACATTTGCTTACTTTGTAAAGTATTATATTATTTTAACTAGCTTCTGCCCGCGACTTCGTCCGCGTGAAATTTCACCCTACCCCATTCACCCTCTTAGGAGTGGAATTTCTAAAAACCCTTTCTTAGTGGATATTTATATACACTTCACAAAGAACACACTCTCCAAATTTAATGTCTCTATGACCAGCGGTTTAGGCTGTCCATTGATATAATCAGTCAGACAGGATCACAGGACTTTGAATTTTTTATTAGATTATAAAAGTAAACCTAAGTACCTACCTAATAAAAAAAAACTCAATAACAGAAAATAATATCTATATCTATACTTATAATAAATCTGTAGAGAGGTCAATTCTGTACATGATATATATTTTCAAAATAACTATCAGGGGGTAATTAGTGATCGATACTGATGCCAAAAATGCAATCAGTAAAATTTTTGTCTGTCTGTCTGTCTCTATGTTCCTTATAGAAACAAAAACTACTCGACGGATTTTAACGAAACTTGGTACAATTATTCTTCATACTCCTGGGGAGGTTATAGTATACGTTTCATCACGCTACAATGAATGGGAGCAGAGCAGTGAAAGGAAATGTTGGGAAAACGGGAGAAGTTGCTCCATTTTTTAAGCTTCCGTCGCGTGTGCAGCCTTAATGGTTAAAGCTACATAGAAATCATTCATGACGGAAATGTTCTACATAAAATTACCTAAAAAATATCCCACAACAGCATATGTCTATCTATTATGGTTGATTCACAATAACACGTGTAACTCCCGATAGCTTAGCAGTTCGGAGCTTTCTGATTATATTTGTTTACTCTTACGTTTATAATACTCTCACTCATCCCTAATTTAAAGAAGTTAATATTATTACCTATTCAATAAAAAAAGAATCATAGTAATCGGTATAGAAACACCAAACTTATACATGAAATACGCTAATAAGCCATCGCGCCGTCGCGCGTGAATACTGAATCATGCCATAAGGATTATTTTTGTGTAACGGTTGCCGCGCTCGACGCGGGTCGTGGCGGTAGGTTATAAAAAGGCGGGAGGTCCGAGCGCGAGCTTCATTCAATATTTGGCTGGACAATAATTGATATTAACAAACCGTGCTTATCAGCGCGACTTTTAGTCTTTAAATAGTTTATTTGAATTTCTTTTGTTGTTATTTTATAAAATAGGTATTAGTTGTTTTGGTAGTTTTTAAATATTCGTTCAAATTACAAATCTATACTTATAATAAATCTGTAAAGTGAAAATTCTGTACATTGAAAATATCAAAAAAATAAATGGCAGTGGGTGTTATTAGACCGACGATTAGAGAGACGTACACTATCCCCATACTTTAAAATTAAAATCTATACCTACGACTTATAAAAATAAACCTAAATAACTCTACCTTAAAGTGTACTTAGTAAAAACTAAGAGGATTAAAAACAGAAAAGCACGGTTTAGAATTATAATTATACCAAGTTTCATCGTAATCGGACTTCGTACTTCGTACTTTTTGCGTGATGCCTGAACAAACAGACAGACCTAGACAGACAGACCAAAATTAAAAAAATTTTAATCACATTTTTGGTTTTGGTGTCGGTCTAGTAACACCCCCTGCCATTTATTTTTTTGATATTTTCAATGTACAGAATTTTCACTTCTACAGATTTATTATAAGTATATAAACAACAAAAGAAATTCAAATAAACTATTTAAAGACTAAAAGTCGCGCTGATAAGCACGGTTTGTTAATATCAATTATTGTCTGTCAATAAGGTCGAACGCTCTGAACGCATCAACAGCCAAATATTGAATGAAGCCCGCGCTTTTTTTTTTTTTTGACATGACAACTCGCAGTTGCAACTCGCTAATGTTGCCTTTCTGCTTAACCGGACATCGGACCTCCCGCCTTTTTATACCCTACCGCCACGACCTGCGTCGAGCGCGGCAACCGTTACACAAAAATAATCCTTATGGCATGATTCAGTATTCACGCGCGACGGCGCGATGGCTTATTAGAGTATTTCATGTTTAAGTTTGGTGTTTCTATACCGATTACTATGATTATTTTTTTATTGAATAGGTAATAATATTAACTTCTTTTAATTAGGGATGAGTGAGAGTATTATAAACGTAAGAGTAAACAAATATAATCAGAAAGCTCCGAACTGCTAAGCTATCGGGAGTTACACGTGTTATTGTGAGTCAACCATAAAAGATAGACATATGCTGTTGTGGGATATTTTTTAGATAATTTTATGTAGAACATTTCCGTCATAAATGATTTCTATGTAGCTTTAACCATTAAGGCTGCACAAGCGACGGAAGCTTAAAAAATGGAGCAAATTCTCCCGTTTTCCCAACATTTCCTTTCACTGCTCTGCTCCTATTCATTGTAGCGTGATGAAAAGTACACTATAACCTCTCCAGGAGTATGAAGAATAATTGTACCAAGTTTCGTTAAAATCCGTCGAGTAGTTTTTGTTTCTATAAGGAACATACAGACAGACAGACAGACAGACAGACAAAAATTTTACTGATTGCATTTTTGGCATCAGTATCGATCACTTATTACCCCCTGATAGTTATTTTGAAAATATATGTCATGTACAGAATTGACCTCTCTACAGATTTATTATAAGTATTGATTATTGTGCATGTGAAGACAATGTGGGTCATTTTATTATTATTTTTTTTGTTTAATTTTTATTATTCTCTTTGTTCTGTTAGTTTTTTTTCTAGGTCTGGCAGTTTGAGTAATTTATGTGGCCTACCCAAATGTCCTTTCTTTGGTATAGGTATGGTTCGTCGAATCGTTGAGCTCCTTAAGTTTTGAGTTGAGCTGCACGATTTCTGACAAATGCGTGCACTGACTGGACAGGTCCTCTCAATCTGTGTGGTTCTTTCCTCAAAAGACCATCTCAGACATCGATCTACATGGTCTTCATATAACCTGACCAAGATTATGTCTGGACTTTAAAAGAGACTGTGACCTCTGAGTTTGTTTCGGCCTTTCTTCTCATAGTAGTCAGATAGGAAACGCCGACCTCATCTAGTTTTATAAAAAATGTGAATGACGTTTAAAAGTGTTTGTGCAAACCTACTTACAAAATAAAAATCATTTATCATTTACTAAATATGAGTGGTTTGTTTACCAACTTCGTTCTTTGTTTTTCACAACTCGAGCTATTCACTCGAGTCACATGGAATCTACGCAATATTATACAAAACCAGTTATGTTGAAGTCCCATGTAATAGGAAGCGAGCCAATTGCCATCCGGAACAGTGCTGCTATTGAGAATTCCTGTCTAGGCTGTTACTGAGAATGTCCTAATCGAAAAACCCAATAAAACGTTTGCCTGTCCTTAGGATGGATCCCAGGACACCATGCTCAGCAGTAGCGCTTGCGATCACTAGATCAACGAGGCAGAGTCTCCTCTACTTTAATCGTATTGGAATTTTACCTACGGATTTTTCTATAAGCATATTTTTTGTTAGAATTACATAATGTAACATCACGCCTGTATTTCTCGAAGGGTTCGACAAATAAAAAAGGGCCAAGAATTGAGCCCTACAGAACTCTCATAGTGACAATAGTACCTGGGATCGCTTGTCGTTAACGTCCACTCTTAGGATCCTATTAGCCAAATACGAAATAAGAAGATTTAAGGTAGTGCTTATAACACCATAGTGATGCAATTTTCTGACTAATGTATCATGAAAAACGCAATCGAAAGCCTTAGACAAATCACAAAAAAATAACTAGAGCATCATGTGACTTCTCCCAGGCGCAAAAATATGTATAACAGCATCGGTAGTCGAGCGACTCGTAGTGAAACCGAATTTTTTAATATTCAATAATTTATGTTTAATAAAATATATTTGCAATTATTGATCTTGCATCAATTTCTCAAATAGTTTATTAAAGGTGGAAAACGCAGAAATTGGTCTAAAGTTTGTGGGGCCTGAGCAGTAGATCCTCTGAATGCCCTTTAGAATTGATGCTACTATATCAGCTTGTGCTATAGGTATGCAAAAGCATATTATTATTAAAGTAACTACTGGTGTTTCCCACTACGTTTTCCTGCGTCGTGTGAAATTAAAAATAAATATTATAAGTACCTACCTAATAATATAATGTACACTGGTAGGTTAAATTACCAAAACATACCTGATATTATTTTCAGTATTGGCCCGTGAATGTTCAATAAATAATTTATTAAAATGTTAACGTGATTATATCACTGTTGAATATTCGAGTAGGTAGAACCTATATATTATGTTTGAGCTCTTCACAAAAGAGCTCGTTTGAGGTAATAACAACACCATGCTGATGCACCATGATATCTGGTTTTATAACTATGAGATGCATAATCTGTGTCATCATCTGCCGAGCCTTTTCCCAATTAAATTGGGGCCGGCTTCCGGCCTAGCCGGATGCAGCTGAATGCCAGTATTTTACATGGAGCGACTGCCTATTTGACCTTCACAACCCAGTGACTGGGTAAAACGATACCCCTTAGTAAGACTGGTTGTCAGACTTTCGGCCTTATAACTACCCGTATCGACTGTCAAAGATCTACAAATGACAGCCGGGAACAACAGTTTAACGTACTTTCAGAGGCGCGGAAGGATTTCGATGTATGGATTACCAATCTACGGACTGACCTCAGCAAGCGTACCTTAACCTTCAACCAACTTGTGCGGCTTTCATTATTTAGCCACGAGCCCCAGAAAACAAACAAATAGAATTAAAAAAACAGCTGTTTTTCAACAGTGAGACATATCACAAACTAATAAACGAATCTCGTGCATAAATTACGCATAAACAATGTTAACACTGTGTGCTGTGAGTCATGTACACAGTGAGAGGTCAGAAGACCCACTTTATGCGATGCGTGATACTGATAACGAAGTCACAGATGTGCAGGCCGCGAATGAGGCAAAAATAATGCAGTGTAACAACGAGATAGTCTTGAACGTTCTTTAAAATTACCAGAACTGCCCCTCTGGTGTTTCCCGCGACTTTGATGACATCGTCAACCCAGCGCGCTTTTGGACGGGCCCTGGTTTCTTTGGCCTAACTTTGGCCACCATTCGGTCATAGCTTTACTTCATCGGCCATCTCCTCGTGTAGCTAGATGTTTGTATAATTCTTCTATACATACTTAAATAAAAATGAGTCGCTTTTCGTGTTTTTCTGTGTGACCGCGTTATTCTTTTTAACTACGCAACAGATTTGTATTTGGGTTTCACTATCATTTAGATAATTTATTTTGGAAGGTCTATGCCTACAGGGTCAAATTTAATTATCTAGCGAAACTCTTTCGACGCTATGGGATTGATATCCAAATAGGTTGAAATAAAATGTTTTTTGTTGTATATTATGATGTTCTTTTTTGGGGTCAACCACCGTTGGCAGTGTCTACTTACAGTATAAGTCGAGAATATCTGTTTTCTTTTATTTTATCGTGTTAAGATATTAATAACCATCACGTTTATGAAGTCGATACGAAAATACCGTTATTTTTAAACTGATATTTCAAGTCACTACATTAACAGCGATCGGTAACCCCAAAAATTATTTCAAATATTTTACTGTTTTATCATGTTTAGATATCGATACTAGGGCTTGCATTCGAATATTTGAATAATAATCTATTTCGAATGCAAACATTGCGAATATTTGCAAGCCCTAATCGATACCCACCACGTCCGCCGAGTTCGCTACCTAATTTACTTTGACCCTGTATAATAAATTAATAATAATTTATTAATTAATTAATCATTTTTAATTATAATAAATTTATTATTATTGACCCTTTATCTTTGTATGGTCTATTTAAAATCCAAAACGACGTCACACCCGTAGATAAATTAATATTAAACTTACAAATAAGTTTCCATGTTTTGTCAAGTCGTGAATACCGTGTGCAGCAGGGTCGCTAGTAACCAATAAAGCAAATAGTGGTGACGGACGGATAGAAAAATTAACATCTGCTACCTAGGTATACATAAATATGTTATAGTCTATTTATTGTAAATTGGTTTATAACATTATTTGGTTGTTGTTTTTAATGTGGTGGTAGTCATATATTACTATACAAATAATAAAGCTGTAGAG
This sequence comes from Gortyna flavago, assembly GCA_963669345.1. Taxonomy (NCBI): domain Eukaryota; kingdom Metazoa; phylum Arthropoda; class Insecta; order Lepidoptera; family Noctuidae; genus Gortyna; species Gortyna flavago. The sequence goes on from OY770149.1 coordinate 737,325, forward strand.
TATGTTTGTTTGTTTGAACGCGCTAATCTCTGGAACCAATCGTACTTGAAAAATTGATTGCATTTGATAGCCCAATTTTAAAGGAAGGCTATAGGTCACTTAACATCACGCTAGGACCCTTAGGAGCCGAGCAGAAACAAAAAAATCGGAAATTGCGCTGAGCGAAAATGAAGTAATAGTGCGGGCGGTCGATCTGAAGCGACAATGGTCCAGCGATGTTAACCGATGACCGTTGGGGTAGATTTGTTTTTGAGTGGAGACCGCGCTTCGGCAAAAGTAAGGTAGGTCGCACTCAGGCTAGGTGGAACGAAGATCTTCGCAGGGTGGCTGGTTGCAGTTGGATGAGAGTTGCAGAGAATTGAGCTAAATGGCGTGCAATTGGAGAGGCCTAAGTTCAGCAGTGGACTGATGTTGGTTTATGATGATGGTGGAGCAGCGCTGGTATTCTGATATTATATTCACAGACGCACTTACGGACTTAAAATGCTTTGCAAGTCTAGTCAAGGCTATGTCTGTGCAAGTTCCTAATCAGACATTGTCAGCAGCATGCCTTCTGCCTTGTCTTACATGTGGCTATGCTTTTAGTTCCGGGTTGTATTCCCGGCTCTGAAACGTTTTGTTTTTGTGTGAAACGGCTGTTTATGGTAGATTTGTGTAAGACAGCATCAAACAGTTGTGAATTGTAACATCACGGAATTTGAAGGTTATTTTATATTGAACTTGTTTTATCAAAGATATTGAAAAAGTTACGTAATCTTTTTAAGGCAGTTTTTACAACTTCATAGTCAGACAGCAGATTTATTTTTACTACAGAATATCTAAGGGGCAATTCTCGTAACTTTTAGAACGTTTACAGTCTGATCTCAGTCTCAATCTGACCTGATCAAAAATACCTTTAATTTCCCTACATTTTTGACAAGGTTTTGACGTTGATTGTCTAGCCTTTTAACAAATATGTTGGGATCGGCTTCCAGTTTAACCGGATGCAGCTGATTACCAGTATTTATTGACTTCCACAACTCAGTTAATGGTAATACGATACCTCTGCCTAGCCTTTCGGCGATTACAGGAGTGATGTTATGTGTTGTGTTATTAAGTAAGTAGGTGCCTACAAGAGTAAATAGATAAAATACAATCAAAAGTGCGGAAAACTCACTATCAACAGATAATGAGATTAGTTTAATCTGGAACATCTGTTACATTATGTTGATAACAGCTTGCAGCAAAATCAATTTCAGTTTATTACAAGCTTCTTTTTCTATTTTTATCGTATTTTCATATTCGTCGTTTGTAGTAATCGGACTGATGAAATAAAATATAAAATTTTGATGACATATATGTCATCAAAATTTTATATTTTATTTCATATAAACCTACATGAGCACACTTAAGAATCGTCAGACGCTTCAGTGCGGCCGACGAGAGAATGCGTTCTTGACACCTGTAAATTTCATACAAACGAATACGTGTTTTGCGAGTTTGATCTTTACTAGTTACTAGAATTATCGCACAGGTAGGGAACGGCATTCTCTCTACGGCCGGTCTGTATGGAGGTGCACGGTTCCAATCGGTCGTTTCCTATAGAGAAGTCAGGTAAAAACCTCCACGGTTACTCTTTTAATAACGAGTGGCTTTTACAATGTTTTCAAAATACAGTATTAATACTTAATCGGATGGCTATGCAGATGTTCACGGAGATGACGGCACTATGCCGATATTTAGCACAAAAAAATGATAATAATTCTGTATATTCTTTTGAATATTTTAAGTTGGCACACTAATAGAAATAAAATAATAATTTGCTGGTATTATAAAACTAAAAACTTGGATCGACGCGCAAAAAAAGTCTAATACTGAAATTATGTGCTGATATTAAGTTGGGCTTAATTCAGAGAGCGGTACTTCTGGACACTGAACGCATTGTTAGGAGGTTCCTCTCTCTGGAGCCCTGACCGCCGCGCCGGTAGCTTGGACCCTTCTTTCGATACCGGCGGGCGGTAGGCTACTCTTTATGTATTTTTTTAATGTTTTATATTTAAAAATGTAGTTTATATAACATTAGGTAGGTATATTCATGAAATAAAGGAGATACTTAACAAAATCGATGCCGAGTAATTGATATATAAATTATCAAGTCATCGCTAAATACCAAAATGTATAAAAAGCTAGTCAGAAATTAATTAAATTTTGAAGCCACAATTATGTGCGTAATCCTCTCAAAAAAGTTTCGCAGATGATATGAAATAGGAAAAACTCCAACTAATACTACGTATCTGAAATATTATGTAGGTAAATAAATTAATATTGTTATTTTTATCAGCCATATCTGTCCCCCTAAAGGTATAAAGGCTAAATGCCTCCCTTCCCTCTTTCCAGAATTTCTTAATTGGTTTCGTATTTTGCATATTTTAGGTTTGATTTTGAATTTGATGCGACCAGGCATAGCTGCAGAATTGTAGCGCACGTAGTTTTTTTTAAAATAATATCTTCGTATGGCAAGCGTAGTATGGGACGCCCCCCAGCTAGATGGGCCGAAGACCTTAAGAAGCTGACTGGGATAGACTGGATGCGGACGGCGGAGGAGAGGGTCAGTTTTTTTTATTTGATTTAGATCCTAAATTCACTGACGGACTACGCACTCCATTAACCGTTGGGCCTAGAAGTATGCAATTTTGTACAAAAGTTCCTTTTATAACGAAAGTGAGCACTTACGAAGGATTTTTAATCATTCATCCCCTAAAGAGGTTAAATAGGGGATGAAATTTTGTATGGAAGTTCGTCATATTTGCCGGTTGAACTCATTGGGCGCACGGGTTGTTTTAACTAATATTATAAAGAAAAAAGATTTGATTGTTTGTTTGTTACGCTTTCACACTAAAACGGCTGAACAGATTTGGCACATAACACATAAGTAGACCATGACCTGAATTAGGACATAGGATAATTCTTATCCCGATATTCCCATGGGATCTACACTTATGCGGGTGAAATCGCGGGGCGCAGCTATATTATACAAATTATGAACATTAGTATGGTAGTACTGCATCTCTGACAATGTCATACTCTCTGCAACTAAACCTATTTATATGGATATTTGTTTCATAATATTATTATTAAACTAGGGGGAACTGCACGCTTCACACGCGTGACTCTTGGCACCGTATATGTACAAGAGATGAGTACCTACGTCACTAACATTGTAAATACGGGCGGAATGCTTTGCTTAGTGATACTGTGGTAATAGGAGGCTGTTATCACGCCATATTTGAGCATGTTTGAGAAGGATATAGAAAAACCTAATTAATTAATTAATTTTATAGAGGAGAATTATGCTCTTGTTGGAGTATCTTTGCTTTGTTTCTATAAGAGATAGTCAGTGAGCAATTCTAAGGATGAATTTCACTCATTATAACCGAGTTCAAGAGCTGTCAGTATTAATATTCCACAACAATGATGATACTGACAGCTATTGAACGCGGATTACATGTGCTGATCGCGAGAAATATTTACTTTTGACGTGTAAAAGTCTCTGTAAATCATTTATCATTTAGTATTATCGGTGAAAGTCACCCTGTCTCAGAAGTGAAATTGATCAAAGTTTTAATGAGAGCTGCGGTGCTATTCTGTAAAAATCTCACCGTGATAACATAATATATGAAGTGAGTTTAAAGTGAGCTGTCATTCCACCTCATGCTAGAGATTGACACTATTGACAGCTCATTTTAAGCTCTATTCTATTTTTCACTACACTTATGTTATCACGGTGAGATAAATTACCTGTAGTGAAAAACCAGACAGTGACATCCAGTAAATCTATCTATTAGGTATATTGACAATTAGCCGCATCCAATATTAGGTATAAAGTTTTGTTAAAAATCACACATTTTTAATGTTTAACCTTTTGTGGTTTTTTGTGCTTCATTTTTATTATTTTATTTATCATTTCCGATAAAATTTCAACGCAATTTATTTTGTTGCGAAATAATCATGTTGATAAGATTTATTGCTATATTTTGACCACATTGTAAAGCCAACTGTTTTACACGATTTATTGTATTTTAATAATTAAAACACCAGTTTAACTCACCTTCCTCTTCTTGAATGACAGTGTCCGGCGCCATATTGTCCTGAGAAACGTGGAGGGTATACAGTATTGTTCCGACAGGGGGCGCCGGGAGCGCAGCTCAGTCATCACAGTCATCACTTTGTTACAACATCACTCTGTGGCAGACTGTGTAGTCGCACTTTTTTGTGGCAGTCGGCAAAGTCGCACTTTTTTGTGGCAGACGATAAAGTCACACTTGTTGACACTCACTGGTTGTTATATTCCTTTTTTTTTTCCTTTATGTTCTTTATTCTGTTGCTTTGAGAGATAGGTACTACCTATACAGTTAATCTTTGTGGTTGTTATAATGCTGTTAAATCATTAAGGATAAAATTATTGTTAATTTAGCTTTAGATTTATTCAGCAAAACGTGATTCAATGATTAATATAATATCTATGTGGTAATCTACTTACTACCTAATGCCTAAAAATAAAATGCTAAAACACCTAGTTGGGATTTTTAGATTATATAATATGTGGCTGCTTAAATAAATACATAGATACCTAGGTAGTTTTATTTTTAAGAGGAATTTTATTTGTTTCATACTCATACCAAATCTCCACATAAATGTTTTTCCCACACAACTTATCAGTTACCAGTGCCACTTTCAGACTTCCTCGTACTCATTTCTTATTCTATGCATTCGTATAAAATGTATCCTAACATTTTATAGATCGTTTTTTTTTGGTTGTTATTTTAACTTCATACGTGTCACGACGATCAGAATAATCTTCAAGTACACCTTGAAGATTAAAAGTTAAAATCGCAATTAAATATCAATGCTTATAAAACGAGCCTAATACCTATTTTCACTAACACTAGGTGACACCTAAGGTTGTCATCCCGACGCTGTTAACTCAAACTCAAAGCATTTATTTCAATTAAACCAATTACAGGCACTTTTGAATTGTCAAGGAAAAAGCTGCTCAAAAGTAACTAGTTAAGTACACTTTTAAATCACCAATGAGTAGCCAGAATGTCACAGCACTAGTATTTCAATGGCGGTCGGTTCACGACGCGACTGTGTCCACTCCGACAGTTGCTGGCGCTAGCCCGCACCGCTGAGCCTGTAGCTTTAAATTCGTCCTTAATAAAATTAATCTTAATCCGATCCAGCCTGTCCTTTGCTGCCCTCCCAAAGCGATACCCTAATCAGATGTCTCCAGAGGGGTGCCCTTACCGTGTAGCAGCTTAATTTATAAGTGCCCACTGCTGCCCAGGCGACTTACGAGTTGTATGTCGTGGGTTCGAACTCAGACAGGCGCTTTACTTTGTGTAAATTATAACATCATTACCTACTGCTCTCAAAACGATGAAGGAAAACATCGTGGGGAAACCGGCATGTCCTAGAACTAAATATTCGAAGACATGTGACACTCTACCAAACCGCACTGGGCCCGCGTGGTGGATTAAGGCCCATTCCCTCTTACAGAGAGGAAGCCTGTGTCCCAGCAGTGGGAACATTACAGGCTGATTATACAATGCCCTGGCTGGAGACCTTTATGTAAGATGTTGCCAGCAAGGTGATGGATGAGTGTAGTGCATGCAGGTTTTAAGGTTTTGAATACGAGGCTTTTGGCTACTTTATATTAGTGTGTGTAGGTAGGTCCTGCGCCTTATCTCTCTCCGGTAGTGTCGGATTCCCACTCCATCGAACATTGAGAGTGAAGAACGGAAGAGAGAGTGCACCTGAGTCTGCGCGCGCACTTGTGCACTATAATATCTCCCTCGCCGATGACTAGTCTCCTCTGAGATTTGTCACTGGAAATTCCGTCTGTTTTAATTTATTAGTGTCTATATTTTGTCTATTTTTTTTGTAATGTGCGTCTTGTTTGTGCAGAATAAACAATTTTTCTTTCTTTTCTTTCTTTCTAAATGAAATGTCTAAATGTATTCTTCAGTTTACCGAATCTATACAAAGTGTGCCAACAGATGTTTGTTCCGCGTAATGTTTCTCAGAGATTTATGATGAAAGATTTATAGCATAACGGGTAAACAGCGTGGTAACAGATAAAAGATTGGCTGTTAAGATATCTTGCATTAATCTTGTAGGGTCGGTTAAGATATTACTAAAACACAGACGCTGCTTGTGAACGTCTTTTTTATATTAGATTTTTTTTGCTTATCTTTCTAGGGCTATTAATATTCATGTGTATTTTTATCACTTCTATTCATAAAGAGCTAGTGTATTCCTCGTAAACAGGGACTAAAATAGCTCTTTAATCCCTAGGGACTAAAACGGATTTAAATTTGGAATGTGGATATTGTTAGTAAAAGTTCCAATCACCAAAGAGATCAATCACGAACATTGTATGAAGAAGTAACAGGCTGTATGATAAAGTAAAACGCGCGGGCCAAATAAAAAAAAATGTTGTGAAAAAATGAAAAATGTGCGAAAAGCATTCTGTCTCCGTTTGTAATTGTTTACTCAAATTAGGATATTACTTACTTTTATAAAAAATGAGTATGTCTTCCTCCAGTAATTGTATGTAAATAAATAAACGTACTTAATAATATTCATAAGTTGCACTTACTTATTTTTTCATAGAAGGTGGATAAAAAATAATGTCCACTTCGGAAGCAACACTATTTTAATCTCGAGTGACGTACTTTGAATCCCTCGCTGGATTCAAAGACACTCACTTTCACCATCACAATCTCACCATCAAAATAGTTGTTTGCTCCCTTGGCAAACAATCTACTATTTTTAGGGTTCCGTACCCAAATGGTAAAAACGGGTCCTATTACTAAGACTCCACTGTCCGTCTGTCACCAGGCTGTATCTCATAAACCGTGATAGCTAGATTGAAATGTTCACAGAATGTGTATTTCTGTTGCCGCTTTAACAAAAAATACAAAATAAAGTAAATATTTTAAGTGGGGCTCCTACAACAAACGTGATTTTGTTGTGTGTGTACTTAGTGTTAAATATTGTATGGTGGTACGGAACCCTTCATGTGCGAGTCCAACTAGCACATGGTCGGTTTTTTTTCACTCTAAACTTTAACAGAAAGATAATTAAATACTTCTACAGATATTTTGAAATTGGTAAAGTAAAACCAAATAATAAAAAAAACACAAATAATCAAGATACCTATGATAATGTCATCGCGAGTGGTACTTGGATGACGCTGGCACAAGAGAGTGGAAATTAGAACAAGAAAAGAGAGAGAGAGGGGCATTGGACTGTGTGATGATGATGATGTTGAACCATTCTTCTATTTAACCATAAATATAAAAACTAGTCAGGTTCATAGTACTCGCAACCAGCGTACGTGTATGACCAGTGGCCTTAGTGTAAGTTTTTTCAATCACGTTCGATTGCGTGCGCGTAAGAATTTTATATGGGAAAAGTTATAGCGCCTCCTGGTGGTGACTAGGAGAAACCTAATTTCCCGTACAAAATTCTAACGTGCTTGCAATCGAACGTGAGTCGAATATACTCACCCTAAGGCCTCTAATGTATGAACGTAAAGAATCATAAGGAGTATGTAAGGATCGTAGCAGGTGTCGTTCTTAAATTTCTGCCTACCCTCATGGGAAGAAGGTGTGAGTTTATGTATGTATATTTAAAAACGAAACCACAGCGGTTATCAATCCATCCAATTCCCAAACAGACTGGATTATAAAGCACTGAATAAAACGCTGTTATCTAAGGCTAGCCACAGAGGATGCGATTACGTCGCCCACGCTCCGTCTCGTGTGTATCGCCCGATAAGGCTTGTCCACTCCGATAAGTAAGAACAAATACTGGCAAAAGCTCACATAATCCGGAGTGATCATGATTTTATTCAAGGACTTTAACATGTGGAATGCAATGTTGTTTTGTGTTATTAGCAACATGTAATTTTCTCACTGCAGGGGCTGCTTGCCATGCGGGAGAAGAAGAAAATACGATAGCCCCCATACAACACAACGTCATAACTATAACTGTTGCCAAGCTAAACAAATTCTTATTTAAAATCAATGGTTGTCGGCAAAATTACAGGCATATCAGCTATTTCAGCTCTGTCTCTCAAGTTTAGTGCGATTGCGGTGCTCCTGAACAGACCATGTCCCATCTGCTAGAAAGTCCCAAATATCCGTTCACCTGCATTCTAAACGATCTGAACAACGCTTCTGACACCGAAATAAATGTGGCCAGCCACTGGGTTTTGCAGGAAGGCGTTCAAAGAATCGGAAATCTCTTTTGATCTATAACGAATGCAGATAACACAAAGTCCGGGTTTCCATAAGTTACTCAAACTTCATGGAATTTCATTTACCTAACCTTTTCCCAAGCATGTTGGGGTCGGCTTCTAGTCTAACTGGATGCAGCTGAATACCATTATTTTACATGGACGACACAACACCACTGCCTATCGGACCTCCACAAACCAGTTACTGGGTTATACGATAAGAGTGTTTGTGAGACAGAATATCATAATGTACTGAATATACAGAAAATCCGATGAAATATCAGAACAAAATGAAGACTTGAAAACCAATAAGAAATCAAGAACGGCAGGAGAGCTGTGTCGCAAAATAAGCTCCACCTACTAACCTGCCCTCTGTGCCTCAAAAAATGCAGCCACAGTGACTTCAGCGCTGCCACCCGTGGAAGTGGCAAAGAACCAACAAAATTTGAATAACTGTCGTGCCAGGGACATGAAGAAGAATAAGATTTACAATATGCGAAAATTATGATGTGGGTATTCCCACCAGCCTTCTATGATGTCAGATAATGTCTATATACGAGGTGCATTCAATAAGTACCTAGCCTCATCGGCATAGGGCGCTGTAGTTTCAAAAGAGTTTTACCACAGTGTAGCACATTCTTTTTTAATTCTTTTTTCAAATTTTCATTCCAATCCCTTCATTTGTTTTAATTTGACAACTTATGGAAGCGAACGTGTCGATCGGTTTTACAAAAATGGAAAAGAGCAATATCGTTCGGTGATTCGATTCCTATTTTTGGAAGGGAAAACGCGCATCGAAATAAAAGAGCGCTTGGATGCTGTGTACGGTGACTCTTCTCCATCGATGGCCACCTACAAAAATTGGTTCAACGAGTTTGCACGTGGCCGTACGTCGGTTTTTGATGAACCACGTCCAGGTGCACCGAAAACAGCTGCTACGGAGGAAAACATTAAAAAAATCCATGATCTCGTATTGGCAGATCGCCGATTGAAGGTTCGCGAGCTAGCTGAGACTGTAGGCATTTCAGAAGGAACAGTGCATCATATTCTTCACGAGGAACTCGGCATGAGAAAGCTGTCGGCGCGATGGGTGCCGCGTTTACTCACACCAGAAAACAAGCGCAACCGTGAGACCACATCGGAGACGTGTTTGGCGCTATTTAAGCGGAATCCAGCGGAGTTTTTGCGTCGTTTTGTGACCGTCGATGAAACCATTGCCACTTTTCCAAAATTTTCGTTTACTTTTTGTAGGCTAAGTATTTATTGAATGACCCTCGTAGTTATCGCTAGTGGCTATAAAGCCACTAGACAGGTTCTGACTTTATAGCTCGATAGAATAGGAAAGGTTATAGCATAGGCGACAGGCGACAGAGGAGGATAGGGGGGATAGGGGTAGGTGATAGGCGGGTGGCGTAGTTGCGGCGATAGGATAGGTTGGATTATTTTCAGTTATCTGACTGTCATGAAGATCTTATATTTATGTTATAAAAGTGCAGCTACAATGAAGCTTTATATACGACTTCGTAAAAGCTAAAGTGATCACCGATTACTTTGTTTTGTTACTATTATACTTGACATTGCCATTGTGATTTTGTAAAGATCGTTTAGGAGATAGTAATATTGTTGATCTTAGGCTTGTAGAGAGGTGAGCAGTAACCAGCCATGGTAGATGAACAATTTAGAGAAGAGTAACTGCCAGAAACCGAACTATTACCGAAATGAGAGCAAAATTAAAGCAAAAACCTGACTTTTGACTGTCTCGTTGGTCTAGACTCTAGAGGACGTAATCGCTACTGCTGAGAGGTACTAGGTTCGATTCCCAGCTAGGGCAGTATAATTTTGTTTTTCCTTTATGAATTTCTCAGTAGCAGCCCGGAGTCTGGACTTGTGTCCGGTTGATCAGCAATAGCAATAGGCTCGCCCCCTATTACGTGGGACTTAAAAACCATAACTGGCGAATTGTGGGTGTACTTAAAGTACACCACTTGAGGATTATAGGCGTGATATTATTATGTTATCATGACTTAAGGAGACTAGACCTGCTTTGACTAAGTACAAAGTTTAATTTATAACAAAAGGCATTGAAAATTGCAAAACACAATATCGAAAAGATAAGCTAGGAAAAGAAAATATTATAATTCCAGTATCATCGAAAAGTTTAGAACCATTTGTAACACCTAGGGCACTAGCTGTCTCGTCTCTAAGTACGAAATCCGTAGTTTTGGGTGAAGTTACGGGCGTTTTCTACTCCGTATCACATATGGACTGAATAAGAAAACCTCGGGGTCCGAACTAAGAATAAAATGACAATCGGGAGTAGAATATATTCCGATGTATCGAACTTTTTCCGGGCGGGCCCGTAGCTTCGTTTACGGAATTAGAGAGAATGCCCTCTGGTTATGAGTTGTTATATTTACAAACGAAGGACGAAACGAAATTCAAGTCTTGTGTCTGTAATTTCACGGACATTCATATGGCACAAATAGGATTATAACCCTACAAATGGTTTATAGGGGCAGAAATATGACCCTTGAACGGTTCGGAGTCAGGCGCCACAGGTGTCTTTGTATGATGTAAATATTTACTGTTTGCAATTCAAGTTCAACATAGTTAATGCTCTCACGATGTAAAATGATACTCAGGCTTGTAATGAATACTATGCTGATATCTTTACTAACAATATCCCCTTACACAGTATGGATCTGTCAGAAAATATAATGAATTCGTGGAAATGGCTTTATTATTGGACCGATTTCGATTCATAACAGTTCAATACATTGAAATATTTTACCGAATTTATCCTGTAAAGGATATTATACAAATATTTCTGTGTAATCAATTCATTACAGATTATAAGCGTTCGCTGGAAAACACAATCCATATTTTATTAAAACTATAGATGCGAAAGAAGTGAGCAGTCAGTGGTGGTCCAGTGGTAACGACCGCGACTTACGAGTTGTAGATCGTGGGTTCAAACGAAGCAGGCACTTTGTGTAAATTATTTCATCAGCATTGCTCTCAGCGAATAAGCTCAAAACGGTGAAGGAAAACCATATACCTAGTATTCAACAAGTAAAAAAAAAGAAGTTTTAAAAAGAAAACAAATAAAAAGTTTGAAGTGCATTGTGAGAAATTTAGCAGGAATGTGTGCTTCGCGACTGCGTCAAATAGGCCCAGTTTAGAAAAAAATGAAAAAACTATTACAACTACTAACTATTATTATTACTATTATTAATTTTTAGTGCTGTCCATTCAAATGAATAGAAATAAAAATAAAGTACTTCAGACATCAATGTCAGAGGTTTTTTGAATAGACACAAAAAAGCAAAAAAAAACAGAATGTCACGCCAGATAGGTACTAGAAGTAATACGGCAGTTTTTATATGGCGCGACTGCCTATCTGACCTCCACCACAGCCTCCACAACCCAGATACCGGGTAACACGATACCCTTGGTCAGACTGGTTGTCAGACTTTTGGGTTTCTGACTACCCGCAACGACTGTCACATATTTACTAATGACAGGCGAGAAAAACAGCTTAACCTGCTTTCAGAGGCATGGAGGGGTCTTGGTATGTTGAGTTGGTCACCTAGCAACGAACCAGCCGCGGCAAGCGTAGCTTAACCTTCGACCGACCCGTGCGGCTACTATTTAGTCACGAACCCCTCACTATAGATCAAAATGAACTCTCGAAAACATTTATTGAATTATTCAGAAAATATAAATTATAATATGCAAATGTCTTGTAACTAGCTTTTTTTTTTATGGGTTTGCTCTTGACTCTAGTCTAGGTCAGAGGTGACAGAGACAGAGTCGACGATGGAGTGAGCTTACCCAGAAGAAGCCTATTCACTCTAACTTTGAAGAGATTCGGGTTGTATGCGCTCGGAAACACAGACGCAGGTAGAGAGTTCCACTCTTTTGCTGTGCGCATTAAAAAAGACATTTGAAAACGCTTAGTTCGAATTTGTGGAATAGCAACTTGGCAGGGATGGTAACTTGGAGTGCGTCTGGATGTCCGAAGGTAGAAGGGAGCCGGTGGAATGAGGTCGTGGAGTTCTTGGGCACACTCACCGAAGTACAATCTGTGAAGACTGATAAGCAGGCAACCTTGCGGCGATGAGCCAAGCTGTGAAGCTTGGCATCCACCAGTTTTACGTCGCCAATGAGCCTCTTAGCTCTGCGTTCCACCGAGTCAAGCGCTGCTAGTTAGTATTTAGCTGAGCCATCCCAAAGGTGGCTGCAATACTCCATGCAAGATCGGACTTGCGCTTTGTAAAGGGTTAAAAGCTGTCCAGGCGTAAAGCTGCTTGCTAGCTGTACCATCTTGGAGCTAATTTAAAAAAAAAAAATTGATATTCGATATAATAATCATGTTTAACATTCTTAAGTAAACTTACACAGATGCGGACGAAATTGACCGTAGTTACTAATCATGTGGCGAAGTGATTCATGCCTAAGAATAGTTTGACCTCATCTCGTCATGAGGGTTTTTAGAGGTCATTGAAAAACTGCAGGTATTTTTGGTCCTTAGAGCTTCTTTTCTTAAGCAAGTTATAGGTGGAAGAACTGGCGTTTGTCATTGTTTGAGACCGGGGATCTGCAAGCGTAGCGTAGGATGCGTATCGCAGTCCACTTCTGGACATAAGCCTCTTTCAAGATGCACCACAACACCCGGTTCTCTGCTTTCGTCGTTGAGCACCTCAAGTTCTGAGTTGAGCTACACGATTTCTGACAAATGCATGCACTGACTGGACTGGTCCATTCAAATCTGTGTGTTAGTTTCCTCAAAAGACCATTTCATTTTCAGACATCAATCTACATGGTCTTCACATGATCTAACCAAGAGACTGTGACCTCTGAGTTTGTTTCGGCCTTTCTTCTCAGAATAGGAAATGCCGACCTCATCTGCCTTTTTTTTTATTAGTATGACGTGTAAAAGTGACTTTGATATTATCCTATTTATAGAATAAACAATTTTATTTCATCATCCAGTCTGTCCCCAGAAGAATTTAAAACCGTATTGGTGATGTTCTTCAGAAAGGTCAGGTGCGTAGTACTAGCAACTGGCGTGCGTATATGACCAGATGTATGAACGTAAACGAAGCAAAAGGTGCCTACCCCCATGGAAAGACGGCGTGAGTTTACGTTTATGTATAATCAAGCTGACTCTTGGTTGAAGCTAATCATTGTTTACTTCAGTGCTAGGTACTAAAAACAATTGAATGCTACTTCGGAATGAACATCTGTATGTTTTTGTCTGATATTTGTATAAGAAATTATTGAGAATCCTTAAGTACTCGTATTGTACTCACTGTAGAGTCATAAACCAGTTTACTTGTTAATAATACCTATTAACTATGTATAATTAATATTATAAAGAGGTAAAAAAATTGTTTGTATGTAGGGGTTAATCTCTGGAACTACCAATCGAATTTGAAAAAAACATTTTGCATTTGATAGCCAAACTCTTGAGGAAGGCTATAGGCAATTTAACATCACGCTACGACCCTTAGGAGCCGAGCAAAGAGAAAAAAACGTCAGAAAGACCGCTAAGCGAAAACGAAGTTAGGTATAAGCAGGCGATGCGATGCGACATGCTGGATAGGGGGTACAAGAAAATTCACGCGGAAGAAGTCGCGGGCAGAAGCTAATTAATAATAATTTCTCAGTAGCAGCCCGGAGTGTGGATTAGTGCCTGGTTGATGACAATAGGCTCGCCCCCTATTACATGGGACTTAAACATAACTGGCGAACTGTGGGTGTACTATAGGTACACCTCTGCCTGACCCTTCGGGGATTACAGGCGTGATGTTATATTATTACTAAGTAGGTACCTAAAGACCATGTACGCTTAGCGTGGTTTCCTCAAACTTTAGACGAATTAGCATTTTAAAATCTTCCAATGATTTCCAGTTCTCGTTTTTAAGTAAAACTGGATTTACAAGTCTAGCTTTAACTGGCTACACTCGGAATCATTCTTACAAGACGTAGTTTTATCGAGACTTTTTTTATCAAATGTGATATCACTGTATACTTTGTTACGTTTATTGGTTAGAATAAAAAGAAACCGACGTCGGAGTAACTTTACGTTCAAAGTAAATATCTACGTAAGTATAAAGTAAACTGCAAAAGAACGCGCGTTTATGGAAGCTAAATGTCATCAAAACAGTTGATACTTAATCTCAGCTTATATTAAGTCATCATACTCCCAATCTATTTCCTCTTAGCCTAATTTATATGTGGTCGGCGCAACATGACGTGTCTTTTTCTTCCATACTTCTGTATCAGCCGTCATCTCAGTAGTCACTCCCGCCCTAGCCACATCTTCTTTCACAAAGTCCATACATCGTTTTTTTATTAGATTTTCCCTGCTCTTAAAGCCATCCACATTCATAGTTAAAAGTTCTCTCACGATATATGAAATTTGTATTTGAAACTTTGATACTTAGTAATTATCACTTTTAAAAAAGCCGCTAGACTAAAAATACTCTTGCAGGATAAAGTCGAAACAAGACAAAAATAAACCTATCTATGTATTTATTTATATTTATTACATATGAACACAAAATCCTCTGGTCTGCACTATAATTTACCTGTTAAACAACACTGTTTGAATAAAACCTTGTTGTACTCGTTTATCACTTAAATATTATCACTTGATTTAAATTAACATACCACTTCACGTTATCACCAAATAACTTCAACACTTGAGGTATCTTTACAAGTATTTAGTTAACGTTTATTTTTTAGTTTAGTTATTCAACCCGGAACGCGGTACTTCGTCTCTGAAATCGTACTAAATACTAACAGTGTTTTCAATATGACACTGCTAAAATGCCAGATAATACATTTAGTATACACCCACTTACAAATACCGTAACTCTACCAAAAAATTCAGCTGAAAATCAATCATATCTTTCATGAAATAAAGTTTATATTGCCTTTGTTTCCAAGTACAACTTGCGTCATTCTTGAATCGGTACAAAAGATAAACACTGAAAAATGTAACAGGCAATCGATAATAAATTTTATACGCAATATATTAGAGTTTAAATTTGTCCGCGGGAAGCACTTAGGAAAACGCTTCGAAAATCTCCGGGGGCATGTAATCCGTGAGTGTGAAAGAGACGGAATATGTCGACAAGGTCAGCTTCATAACACATAATAATATAAAGTTTGAGAATTATTTCTCATATATTAAACTGGTTTTATATAATAATATAAATGTTAATTTTCTTCATAAATAATTGAGAATTTTTTGATTCAGAATGTTTTAGTTCGGAACGAAAGAGGTATTTTTTAAATAACTTCATATATACCTATGTATAGTGTTGCTGTATATTCTGTAGAATTGCATAGTATTGCGGAGACACGTTTTTGCTACACGTGGGTAAGTGCTCAGGGAGAAAAACAGAAAATGATTAAATCAGCAGTTTATCTGCTACTCTGAGTTATTTCTTGAATATAATAAGGCTATCAGCTATCTTACAGCGGGTGTCGTAAAAGGTACAGATAATTTCATGTAAACAAAGAATGCGTTTCATCATCATAATCGGCAGCCTTGTTCCACCCACTGTTTAGACAGGCCTCCTCCCTTTTGTGCCATGCTTCCCTAGTCTGTGCGAGTCAGTACACCCACCTGGCTATTGGTCTCCTAACGCTCCTTCTACCATTTCTAGCTGTGGACTTCATTATTCATAATAAAAACACATAATGCATTTTTCTAATAATTTTGTTTTCACTTTTATCTTCTATGCTATAATTTATACCACGTCTGTTTTCTATCGTTAATTTAATAAAACCAGATAAAATAGTTGTCATTTTATTATTTCAAAAACGCAAAGAAACGTTTTTATGACTTGGCAGTATGAAGTACCCAAGTTGAATGACAATGTTGAAAATAAAACTTTAAAAAACTTTTATGCCTGTGTCATTTTGTAACAATCGAAGTGAAAAGAGTTTTAGTACCTATAACTTGCACTAGTATACAATCTCTAGGTAGATTGTGTATTCATTGTAATCTGATTGGTATTTTAAATGGGTGTGTAATCAATATGGAAAAAAATTTATGACAAAGGTCATGATTACATCATCTACCAAAACTATACCGGCCACTTTTGAATATTTATAAGAAAAAAAATAACGATCAGCTTGTAGCTTTATTTGTCGCTGAATAAAATCTTTGGAAGTAGATTTGTAGAAGAAGTAGAACTGTTTTGAGTAGAAACCTGAGGAAACCATATTCTGAAGTTGTAATACCGGCTGGTATTTTGTTTATATGTATGTATTTATGTAGTATTCATTCTTTTTCGAGTTCTCTATCCCTAATGTTGCACCTGCCATGTTTTGTCTCTGATTCACCCTAAGGTTACAGTGTAAAAAAGGCCTCAGGCATTAAGTCCGCCTCTGTACCTTATTTTTTTGTTACTTGTGCATAAAGTTTTAATAAATAAATATGATAGGTATTCAAATCCGCGAAAGTACTTATGTGACTTTTACAATTCATATTACTTATGTACTTTCTGAGTTTATCTTAGACATTACTGACAGCGGTGAAGAAAAAACGTCGTGAGAAAACGTGGAGTCACACATAAGTCTGAAATCGTCACCCCGCCTTGAACAAGCTTGGTGGTACAGAAAAGCATTATGTGAAGATATTTATCCAATAGCCCTGTTGATTTGAACTGGTTAATAATACATCAGAAATCGGGCTTGAGTTATAGCGGGCATCATAAATTGTCCATACTAATATTATCTACAAAGAGTCATTTGTGAGTTTGTAAGTTTTTCGGAACCACTGATCTGATTCCGAAAATTATTTCACTAATGAGAAGCTACAGTCGCCAGTAGACCTATATCGAGCTCTGAATTAAAAACAAATTTCAGAAATCGGACATGTGTGCTCATAAAGTCCAGGTTTAGTAGCAACGAGCATCATAATCTTTTACTTAGCGTTTTGATGACAATCTAAATGGCCTAGAATTCGCATCACTAGCGTCCATCAGTTCCTGTAACGTGCAACTGCATCGCTTGTGGAACAGCACCACATTTACACTCCAAGGCGGAATCATCTATGAATTTCCACCTGTACAGGTTTCCTTGCTTCGGCCAACCTGGGCATCATAATTATATTTTCATACAAAGATCAATCAATCTACCTAGCCTTTCCCCACTATGTAAGGGTCGGCTTCCAGTCTAACCGGATGCAGCTGAATACCAGTATTTTACATGGAGCGACTGCTTATTTAACCTCCATAACCCAGTTACTGGGTAATACCCCTTGGTAAGCCTAGTTGTCCGACTTTCGGGCTTTTGATAACCCGTAACAACTGTCGAAGATCGAAGAAAGACAGTCGGGACCAAAGGCTTAACGTGCTTTCCGAGGCACGGAGGGGTCTCGTTATACAGTAAAGATGGTCACCCATCCACAGACCGACCGCGACAAGCTTGATCTATCGACCCGTGCGGCTATTGTTACTTAGCCACGAGCCTCTCTCCATATTTTCATATAAAGACAATAGTAATAAAACTGTAAGTCTTATCTTGTTGTCTCTAAAACATTGTAAGGTAAATAACACCATGTTCTGTCGCCGCCATCTTGTGACCACGCTTCTTAAGGATTTTATGTGTATTTGCCGTTTTAGAAGTAGAGCCATAAAATATGTATGGAACTAAAAGTTAATTATGCAACCCTTGTTGGTCTATTTGTCGGTACCGTGATGGTTAACCGAGATCCTGGGTTCGATTCTCAAGTGTTATTGAGTTTTTCTAAGAGTAATTTTTCAGTAGCAGGTCGGAGTCTGGATTTGTACCCGCTTGCATCCTATTACATATATTCTTCTTTTCTTGTCAATGGTACCTACTCTTCTTCAATATTTTATATTGTTAGACCCCAGTAGATCGCTACGTCAATTGCGGCATCTGTGGCATTTGTATTACAGACGCCAGCACATCAAGCTACCCGAAACTGTCCAATTTTCCCAATCAACTTTGAACCTTACGCTTAAGTGATAAAGTTGAAAATCGATTAAATAAATTTGACAGATTGTATTTGCTTGATGTGCTGGCGTCTGTACATCCACGTCATCCACATATTGAATTGTGGATGTACTATAGGTATCTGTACCTAACCCTTTGCGGAATATAGGCGTGATGCTATGTTATGTTAAAGTCTCAGTAACTAGAAGTCTAGATTTGTGCCCCATTAAAGGTAATACGCTCGTCCCCTTTTACGTGGGACGGCGAAATGTGGGTGAAGATACTACAGGTACACGTCTCTGCTTATCCTATCGGGGAATACAAGCGAGATGATTATTCTATTAATTACGACAGTAATGTGCAATGCATGTAATTAGTTACACATTCAGTGGTTAGATGACAAAGACAGGAAAATCATAACAATGTCACAATCTGATTTTGCCTTGCTGCCATTATCATAAGTAAGTATATAAATAACTGCCCTGACCGGTGTTTATTTGTGTAAATTATTTCATCACCACTGCTCTCAAAAAGGTGAAGGAAAACATCGTGAGGAAACCGGCATGTCCTAGAACCAAACATTTGAAGACATATACCTGAGGGGCAATTCTCATAAATTTAAGAACGTTCACATTCTGATCTCAGTCTCAACCCGTCAAAAATACCACTAATTTCCCTACATTTTGACAAGTTTTTGACATTTTTTTTGTCGCTGAGATGATCCAGCGACTAGATTTTGAACGTTTTAAATTACGAGAATTGGCCTTCTGATATCTACCACGCCGCGCTGGGCCCGCGTGGTGGATTACCGACACGCTCCCTCTCACAGAGAGGAGGGCTGTGTCCTAACAGTGGGAAGGTTATAGGCTGATTATGTATGTATGAGTTTAACATGAATGTACTATTAGTACATATAAACTTTCAGGAATAAATTCTCTAAATGATAGTTAGTACTGCATCAAATACCATCGCGTAGTTTAGAACTAAGCGGTAACTCAGACATACACGAAAAACGACTTTGTTTTATTTTGCTGGAATCGGTTGTATATAATAAAGTAGAATTTTTTTTAACTTTGTAATTGACATAGCTTTTTGATTTTTACTTAAAGCTACGCTTGCTGGGGTTTCGTATTACCCAGTAACTGGGTTGTGGAGGTCAAATAGCTTCATGTAAAATACTGGTATTCAGCTGCACCCGGTTAGACTGCAAGCCAACCCCAATATAGTTAGGAAAAGGCAAGCAGATGATGAACAGTTTTCTAATAACAATCAACGAATGGTTAATTTAATATTTAACGTTCTCGTTGATACAGTGGCCGCAAGTGCTACTATTGAGCATGAGGTCCTGGGTTCGGTTCCCGGGTCGAGCAAAGTGTTATTGGATTTTTTACATCTGGAATTTCTCAGTAGCAATCCGTAGTTTGGATTTGCGCGCGGTAGGCTCGCCCTAGTTCATGGGACTTCAACATAACTGACGAAATGTAGGAGTACTATAGGTACACATCTGCCTGACCCTTCGGGGATTACAGGCGTGATGTTATGTGTGTTTATGTTATAATAAACTGAAGTATCTAATTAATACATCGTCTTCATACACGCCTTGCATCATTTCTGTTTGCATGCAAGTTGCCTATAGATTACGGTGAATACGATACGGTACACGCAAGTCCGACCTGCATAAGGAATTCTTGCGTGCATGCTTACCTGCTTATAAGAACCTGCGTGCAAGTTACCTGAGCAAGATACATAACAGAAATCCGCTTTTAATATTGTATGCTTAGAATTTGCAGATAAACTAACCTCTTCTTCTAAGGCGACGGGGAACTGCGCAGGAGTTAGTGGTTTGACTGCTACGTCTTCTAACGCAGCCTTTCGCCTGAAATTAAAACAGACACATAAGCTTTCTGATACACAGTTTCACAAAACGATGAAGAACAACATCGTGAGGAAACCGGCATGTCCTAAAACCAACAATTCAAACTCAACCCATATACACAAAGCATTTATTTCAATTAAACCGTTTACGGGCACTTTTGAATTGTAAAAAGAGTAGGTCATTCAAAAAGATGAAGCTAGTTGCCAATCCCAATAGTAAGTTCCTATGGAAAGATACGGGCAAGAAACTCCAACTTCAAAGACATGTTACATCCACCAACCCGTACTGGACCCACGTGGTGGATTATGGCCCATTCCCTCACAGAAAAGAGTCCTGTGTCCCAGCAGAGGGAACGTTAAAGGTTGATTATGTATATCTGTATGTATATTTCAGTTAACCCATATCAAAAAGAAGGTTTTAATGCAGGAGGTTGTGTACAATACAAGGTTAGAGTTGCACAGAGAGCCATGGAGCGTTCCATGCTAGGCTGATAGATCGAGTGCCTAACGTCGAGATCCGCAGACGTATAAAGGTTTCCGATATCGGAAAACGAGTTGTGGAACTTAAATGAAGTTGGACAGGACACCTGAGGGGCAATTCTCGTAATTTTAAGAACGTTCACAGTCTGATCTCAGTCTCAATCTGTCAAAAAATGCCTCTAATTTCCTTACAACACAACTAGCACAAACACCCAACTAGTCTCAATAATGACGGTAAAAAGAAAGAAAGAAAGAAAATACATTTATTTAGCACAGACTAAAATAAACACAATACACCAGATACATGATACATCAGATAAAAAACAAAAAACAAAAACAAGACACTATCGTTATTTTTAATTATGTGCTGCAAACTTCGATCAATAATAGTACTAGATTCGTGATTAGGAAAAAATAAGAAGTGGCCACGTTTGCATACACATAAACATTCATATTTCTTACTAAGAACTATAGGAAAAGGTTTTTTAATATTAACAACTTCAGATTATTATAAACCTTATCACACTAACATAAAGTTTTATTACGATTGCAAATTATTAATACTTATGTCCTTCTGTCATCGGAGAAACGATAAAAGCAGTAAAAAAATGTCACTTGAAAATAAATAGTAGATTGTACAACTAGCGCATAAAAGAAGACATTTTACCCCGAGACGTTTATATCCACCCGAGCCGCCGGCGAGTGTGGATAGTTAAGTTGAGGGGACAACAGATTCAGCTTGCTAAAAAGTTGTCTTTTGGAATCAATCGCTACGAAACATACAAACAATAATAACATAATATATAAAATAACAATACCACTCTATGGATTCCCTGTTCCAGAACATTCGATGTTTGTTAGAATACTTCTAATAAATACTTCTAATAATAATACTGGACTTTGTAGGCCTTTTAGACTTTAGATCTGTATATGGTTTTTTATATTATCAAGTACCTGGTACTTGTTGACAGGCCTATGCAGTCCTCCCATAGCTATTGTAACTTGAAAACATTGTAAAAACGCAAATATTTTTAAAAGAGTAACCGTGGAGTTTCTTGCCGGTTCTTCTCCATAGGAAACGACCAATTGGAACCGTGCACCTAGCTTCTGACGTTTCATAAGTGCCCATGTAGGTTTATGTGAAATAAAATATTTTGATTTTGATTTTTGATTTTAATAGTTGGCGCGTTGTCGCAAACATTTTGCCCAAACAATCATAATAATTATTTGCTAATTGATTTATATTTACTATTTAATTGTGTTATTAATGTTATAAACTTACTGAAAAAAAGATATTCCTTCACAAATCTTGGTGACACGGTGCTTATTCAAATAATTTTTAAACGCGTACTGCGGCATTTTGACGTCTTAACGTTGGCTATGATTGGACCATACTAATTTAAAATATCGTTTTTGATTCGCTTATCGGGCATCTAGTACTATTATTAAGCTTAAGCTAAGCGTCCACTGGGACGGAATCGGAGCGTACGGAGCGAAAGGATTCGTTGCTTTGTATTGATTTTTATTGTACAGCGTGCACTGGATCGGCATAACTGCGCGAAAGATCGGTATTTCTGCCGATGACGTCATCCGCAGTGAACGCGCCATTCGGATCCCGATCGCTTCGAGTTCTGACGTGTTTGCAACGCTGTTATGTTAGTTTTTCTTATTATTTTTGATCAAAAATACCTTAAGCACAATAAAAGCCTTTCCTTTGTTCCAATCGCCTTTCTGCCTTGTCCTCCACCTTCCGCATCCAGTCTGTCCCAGCCACCTTTTTAAGCTTGTCAATCCATGACGGTAGCGTAGTGTGGGACGCCCCCCATCTAGGTGTCTTGCTTAGTTATATGCGGTTCGAGGATATAGTGAAGTTCAAAGAATTTGGTTCGAGACATGAATACCTATATTCAAAAAATACTTTTTCATCTTATAGTAAATCACAATATAATGTATGAAATTCTCCGAAAATATGCCTTTTTAAGTTTATTTCATGAACCCACATCTTTCGTTTCCTTTTGTTTTTCTTCTCCTCTGCTGATAATAAACAACTAATGATTACAATATGCTCGTCACTATCCTCCATAATGTGAATACTCGTTCACAGGCGAACTCGATTGCTTTGATGAAAATACCGATATCGCCGCCGATGCAAAATCAGAATGCAGTAGACGCGCCCGCCCTATCGGCATTTTTTTAATACCGACGCCTCGTACACTCCGTACGCTCCGATTCCGACGCAGTGGACGCTTAGCTTTAGCTTTAGGCTGCAAAGCTTTTTTTCTCAAACATGTTTGGCAATTTGAGCATTATTTTGACAACCGTCTTCGAAATAAATCGAAATTGCTGACCAAATAATTGTTGGCCAAATACATGCGAACAGCGGCCGGCAAAGTTGTATGAAAATCCATATCTGTCGTCATTGATTTTAAAAAGTAATTGTATTTCAAATAAAAGTTCTGCTAGTTACTTAGTTTTAATTTCGGCGCATTATTTGAGATCAGTACTTAGTATACAAGCCTTGGCCACAACTAGGCATTGATGGACCTATGTATGTGTGCCTCGTCTTCGCCTCGGCCCACATTTACACGTTCGTCCATAAGTGCCACTTTTGCTGACCGCTGCATTAATGTACTATTGCTTGATCCGGGCCAATGATCTTTGCCCAAAGGTGATTGCACTCAATATTATGAGTTATTCGCTGTCTCCACGCGGTGTAACAGTTACCTTGCCTGCTCATGTGATTATTTTTAAATTCAATAGTTTATTACTTTCCAATCTATACTAACAATAAAGTTGAAGAGTTTGTTTGTTTGAACGTGCTCTGGAACTACCAGTTGGATTGAAAAAAATATTTTTGCATTTGATAGCCCAACTCTTGAGGAAGGTTATTTAACATCACACATCATCACGCGCCCATCTCTAGAACTAGAAGTAAAAGCGCGGACGGGCGATGCGATGTGACGTGGTGGGTCGGAGAACAGAAAGAAAGAAACTTCATATGGCCGAAGTCGCGGGCAGAAGCTAGTCATTTATATTTATATTAACCACCATATGGTTTCTGCTAGCAAAGAATTGATTTCCGTGGGTGTTGTTAAATCTATGGGATGATAAGACAAGAGTTAGGAGAATTATAGGTAGGTAGTAGTACTTCCTTAGTTTGAATAATCGAATCAAAACAATTCCTAGGAATGTTTAACATTAGTCGAACCATACGGTGGAACAGCCATTACCTATTTGGTTATTTGTGGTCTTTATAAATCAAAGCGTAATTATTGCTTCGTCAACTTTTAAGTAACCGTTGCGAAAGGACTCATTCTAGGATGTCCTGCAGCATTTGCGCTCTGCCGCTTAGCAATACATTCTTCACGAATGTCGAACAATAAAATAGCTACGTGTAAAATGTCAACGTTCAAAACATCGAAAATTTAAATATCGATTGTATCGTAATATCGAAAATTTTTATACCTAAGCTTAAAATGTCTAACATTGAAATGTCGACTGATAAAAATATCGATAGTCATTATACCTAAGTTCAAAATGTCAACATTTATAACACTTTATAGTTCATTATATTTACGTTAAAAATACATATTAGCAAATTTTTTTTTTTTGGTTCTTTCAGAGGAAATAAGTAGTTTAATTGAGAAAATGTAACTAACTATTAACACTAGACACTAAATTAAATGACTATAAACTAACTTATTTTATAAATAAATACAGAAACAAAGGACACTTAGGCGTCGAAGTATTAAATTTATGAGATTCCGTTCATATTTACAGAATAAACAATTTCATTTCATGGCAATTTTTTGGAGCTATTGATATGTCGCAAGCACATGAGAATGTTCAGCATTCACTCAGGTCAGAAAGAAACAGAAGAAAAAATTGTGACAAACGGAAGAACGGTGAAAAACGGAAGAAAAAACGGTAGAAAAAATTCATTGGTGTTGCTGGCAGTCGTAGGCGCTTCCCAAGAGCCGGTCGATTCTGTAGAATCTCACCGTGAGAAGTTAGGTGAAGTGAGCTGTCATTCCATCTGATGCCATAGGGATTGACACTAATGACAGCTCACTTCACCTGAGTTATCACGGTGAGATTTTTATAGAATAGCACTACTGTTTAGTAATTATTTCCGTCAGTTACAAGTATATTTCCAGACTATTACATAAATGAAGAGACCCATCAGCTGTGAGCTAGTGCTAGTTAAAGACACTATTGACAGCTCTGTTCACCTAAGCTTCCACGGTGAATTTTTTACAGAATAGTTCAGCTGATTTCTACTAATCAACTTTGATGTGACCGCCCACAGTTACAAAACCCCACACGTCTACTGTCCCTCTAATGTAGAAAGGGGATGAAGATAAATAGAGTCATCAAGTGGCAACAGTTAAAGGCTCGAGATTGCTCGAATTGGGGCAGCAGGATAATAAATATGAATCGTTTCGTGGACACACATAATGCTACAGTTCTGGAAGTGGCATCGAGACATTAGAAGGAAAAGTGCAAGACGTAGAGAGGCCTCAGCACGGTCCGCACGAACACCCGACATAAAAATAAGTAATGTAAATTAGGACAATTTTTTTATAAAAACACAACAATCCTATAGTATTGTAGTTGGTTGGAATTTTTGCGACAAGCACAATAAAATTAACAGGATTTTCTAATATCTTGATGTAAAAGAGTGTGCTTAGAGTTTCTGCCCGTTCTTCTCCATAGAGATCTACATTTTGGAATAGGCAACTAGCTAGCTTTATTAAGTTTCTGACTCTTTGACAATTCAAAAGTGCCTGTAAATTGTTTAATTGAAATAAACGCTTTGAGCGTTAGTTTGAGATATAACCCATACATACATGCATTAGGTCTTATTAAAAATAAATATTATGGGGATTGTTATTTTTTAATGATGATTAAAGTTAAGTGACGTTTAAACGACAAAAGTGTACGGTTAAACTGTCGCCTATTACTACGCTTCTTAACTTTAAACAACGTTTATGAATAAAGGGGTATGTGCGAGACAATTATTTTCAATTTTTAAATCTACTCCTTGCGTTCGTAATAGAGCCAGAGAATAAAAATTCACATTCATGAAATAGTGTAAAGTGTAGTGTGGACGGTGACCGAGCAATTGTGTAAGGATACCTAAATAGGTATTTTATTTTAAGAATAAACTTTTTGAGTTAGCGAACAGCGATTTTTATCCTAGCAGGTACCGTGGCAGTTGACGGGGGAGAATGGAAGAAGAAAACCCGTTGCGCCGACCTCTAGTAACATGGGGCAAGGAGAGGAAGATGATGATGACGTACCATGATCTCAATATACGGCTAAAGACCACATAACATGTATGCCATGAACAATAGGTAAGATAGTATTCCAAGTTCAGCCTGTATATGCAAAACTAGGAATCATTATTCAAGATCTGTCTCTTCTCTTTCAATTTCGTTGTTACTTCTAGTATTGTTACGAGTATATCTGTGTAAAGAGCGGTTAGGGCGTCTTTTGTCTGTTTAATGTGGCCTTTACTGCCATGGTATATTATTTCTTTTGTGTTGGACACATCACCATTGGTCTACAGATCACCAAGAGATCTGAAGGCCATTTCTCGTGATTTAAAACGTTCAAAATCTAGTCGCAGTCTCATGTCAGCGACAAAAAAATGTCAAACACTTGTCAAAATGTAGGGAAACTAAAGGTATTTTTGACAGATTGAGACTGCAGAGATCAGAGGGGCAATTCTCGTAATTTTAAGAACGTTCACAGTCTGATCTCAAGTCTCAATCTGTCAAAAATACCTCTAATTTCCCTACATTTTGACAAGTTTTTGACGTTTCTTTGTCGCCGAGATGAGATTGCGACTAGATTTTGAACGTTTTAAATGACGAGAATTGGCCTTCAGAGTGTGAACGTTCCTAAAATTACGAGAATTGCCCCTCAGAGAAATGTACGTCAATTTTATGTAGTTTTTTTTTGGTGTCTCCGTGGCATTACAGCGGGCCCTACCAGAATACCAGCGCTGCGGAATTTATTTTTAAATATCGCAGCATTACGTAGAGATAAGAGCCTCTTTGGCATCGCAAAGGTCTTTTATATTTCCGGTTTAAAAAAATAAATGTTTTTTTAATTGTTTGTATTTCCTGTGCGATGACGTGCGTGTCTCAAATATTTTTTTCCCCTTTCTTTTTATTTTCCACAGGCTCGACCTAGTGTGGAGTTCATAAGCAAAATATTTCCTTTGTGTCTTGTTTAGAAACATGTAAACGTAGCTATTGATGTAGACTAAGACTTTAACTGTGTGTGTGCAAACTCATAAATTTTACCTCTTTATAAATTATTATTTTAAGTATAGGTACATAAATCAGTGAAAGCTTCCATTTAATAGTCCGTTTATCTTGAGCTGCTAAATAAATAAGAAACAAACAATTCTTTATTGTCTATTCTGACGCTTTTTCAGATTTCGCTGTCTAGTGCGGCGTTAAACATTTGGTTGCTGGTTGAAGTATTAATTTATGCGAATCTTGGGTTGCCTTCACTCTTTTCTAATGGATATACAGCTTCATCTGCACCCTTATTGCGTAACAACACTATCAATCACAATCTGAATCATTTTGATGGATTTTTCTAAAACATTGCTTCAAAGGTTCGAAACATTTGTCTGCTCAACAACATAAATAACGTAAATTAATTACTTCTACAAAAGTACCTAGTTATTTTTCACTCTGCAATCGTAATTTTGTTTTGTTTTGATTGTTTGTTTGTGTCCATTTTCCAGTGTCGCAACACAGAGTTATTACCTACGTAATGTCTTTGGTCTTGGTGTGACCATTCATAAATTGGGATTTGACCTGACATTAAGCAATGGACAAAATTGACAAACTTTTATTGACTGAATACGAGGCTTTTGGCTACTTTTTGTGTCTTATTGGGTTTTTCATTAGGAATTTCTTAGTTGGCGGTGTGATATCTCTATGATCCCCGTGCCTTGGAAGGCACGTTGAGTTTTTGGTCCTGCGCCTGATCTCTCGCCGGTCGTGTCGGATTGCCGTCCTATCGAACAATGACAATGAGGCAAGAGATATTGGACATGTGTTTGCGCACACACTTGTGCACTATAATATCTCCCGTGCCGAAAGCTAGTCTTCGATGAGATCGACCACCATGTTCTAGAGGACTTTATTTATTTATGTGTGTAATGTAAGTATGTATCTTTTTTGTAAATGTGCGTTTTGTTTGTATAGAATAAACAATTTTGTTTCTTTTCAATTTTCGTTTTCTCTGCCTAGCGCTTCAGTGATAACAGGCGTGATGTTATGTTGATCTATTAAATATAACTCAATGGATCGATTCTGAAACCATTGACACGTAGATCATATTTCTGTACACTCTATCGACACAATTGAAAACTATAAATAGCTCCCTTTGAGTCGTTTTAACGATACCTATCTATAACGGTACTACCTGTATGATTGTATATGGCTTCTGGGTATTGTCAAGACTGTGAATGAAGCCTAAAAATATACCAAACGAACTAGCTACGTCCCGCGGTTTCACTAGCATAAGTCTCAATCACGTGGAAATATCTAGAAAAAAGAAAGAAAGAAAGAAAAATAGGTTTATTTGTCACAGAAACACGTGCACACAGAAAGATAAAATTAATTCTAATAAATAAATAACAACAAAATATATACGGGATAAAAAGTATTGTATTTCCTAATCCAGATCATGGTCTATCCATGTGCCAAATGTTAGCCAAATTCGTTCAACCGTTTTAACGTGCAAGCGTATCAAACAAACATACAAAAAATCTAATCTTTTCTCTTAAATGTTAAATGTTTTCGAATTTTTGGTACTTACTACATGCCAGATTGCCAGTTTCCTCACGATGTTTTCCTTCAGCGTTTTTGAGAGTAGTGATGAAATAAATTATTCAAAATAAAACGCCAGCCTGGGTTAAATCTCACGACCTACAATTTATCGGGGGCGTTAGTACTACTGGGCCACTGCTCTTATATCTCGGTAGTAGGTACATACCGTGGAATATTTCAAAAGCTATAAAAACGATTTTGAAAGCATTGACAGGCAGACCAAACATACAAACATACATACTGACTACACAATGGAAAACTATAAATAGCTTCCTTTGATTCGTGTTTAACGATATCTATTTCAGTGCCTGTTACCTATAATGGCTTCCAGGTATTGTCAATGCGATGAATGAAAACTAAAAATAAATCTACTTAATAATACACGATGTGTAAGACATTAATGCGCAAAACATTCATAAAATTATTCAGACCAACCAACGTTGAAAGAGCTTTGAAAGTCCGTGGCATACGTACCTGTCCGCAGCTTTCGATTTATATAGGTTTCATGCGTGGCACCCATTTTGAAAAAAACAACACGAATCGGCGGACAGATATGCCAGGCTCCTTATAAAAATCTTTATTCCTCTTTTTCGTCAGTCATTAAAAATAAACCGGCGGAAGAAACCGACATCTCCTTGAACCAAAAATTCGAAGACATGTGTGCATCTACCCACCCGCATTGGGCTCGCGTGGTGGATTACGGCCCATTCCCGCTCACAGAGGGGATGCCTGTATCCCAGCAGTGGGAACGTCATAGATTGATTATGCTTATGCTTTAAAAATTAATCTGTTGATTTATACAAAAGTGCAATATGTACCTGCACGGTCAAAATGTATGGAACAGCTGTTTTTATTTTAATAAATGACAAATTTCAACTGGTGGGCAACAGTATGCGCATCGATGTTTCTAACATTCTGTATTAAACCTCTGCGTATCCCTTCGGAGTTTTCATCATCATCATCAGCCTACAGCAGTCCACTGCTGGACATAGGCCTTTCCAATTTCCCACCATTTAGCTCGATTTTCGGCAACACTCGTCCAGCTGCTACCAGCCACCGCGTCCCGATACGCGGTCTCCACTCGGAGTTTTATTATAGGCGTAATTTAAATGGTGTTATACCTGAAAAGAGGCATTCATCAGAGGTATTCATCATTACGAACAACTTTTATTATGGTACCAAACCTGAAATCGCGAAAAAGAAATCAGCTGTTCCGTACATTTATGTTCGCATAACTCGTCGAAATGTAGGGAACAGCTGATTTTTTTTCGCGATTTAAGGGTTGGTCTCATAAATAATAGGTAACTACAATGTACAGAGGCCAGCACATCAAGCTACCCCAATCTGTCAAATTTCTTTGATAGAATTTCAACTTTACCACAAAGGAATAACGTTCATATTCAATTGGGAAAATTTGACAGATTGGGGTAGATTGATGTGCTGGCCTCTGTACAATGGCCTCTTTTCAGGTCCAACACCATTTAAATTACACCTTGTAGTGTTATTCCTTACCTCAACAATATGATCTTGAAGATAGGTCCGACCAGTCCTTTGATGATGGCAGACGCGTTGAGATGACACCTCCCGTGTAGCACGATGCCGTTGACCTGAAACAAAATGACCATCAGTACGATGATTATGACGTCACCTATGAGAATAATATACAGTCAGAGAATATAATGGTTAAACAAATTGGCACACTAGGTAGGTACGTTAATTTTCTGTGATATAGGTAGCCAAAATATAAAACAGTCAATAATTTTGAATTCAGTGACCCTAACAATTTGTATCTTTTAATCTTCGTTTATTTTAATTGCATTATAATTACCTACATATATTATACACCTATTTTGACATTTATTTTATTTATTTATTTCATTTAAATTGACTTTACATCATAGTATTCACGTAAATTATTAATGAATTTTAAAGAAGACACACATCAACCTACCACATCACATACCTCTACCTACATTAAGAAGATTATGTTCCTAAGAAGAGAGGTAAGAAAGAGAGAGCCTTTCAACAGATTCAAAGCAAATCATTAGGAGAGTTTTTTTGCTATTTGTGCCTTTTCTAGTCCGCTAACCCAATGTTAGTCCGGAAGAGTCTTTTATACGTGTACCATTTTTCCAAACTCAGTGATTCAAAACTAAAAAAAATTAAAATCGGTCTCCTAACTTTTTCTGTGCCTTTAACTGTTAAGGTTTCCTAGAAGAGCGGTGGCCGCACGTAACGGCCGCAGTGACAGCTGTCATGAAAATGATGACAGCGACAAAGATTTAATTCCTTAGATTCGCCCTACCGCGTCAAAGGATAGTCACCTTTCTGTTTCGTTTTGTCATATACACAATGACGCAGTGACGTAAATATTGATTGTCATGGAAATGCTACTTAATAATGTGTGAACTCACGCTTCTCAGTATGGACACTTTCGCGTGACTAAGTACGGACTAAGGCAAATCTTTGGTCAGCGGAGTTTGACTTAATGTCAAATACTGGTATATGACAGATTTACATTACGGTCGTTATAATATGACGGAACCGCTTTCCCAGGATACTGGAGCCTTACTGCCTCGTCAAAAAAATCCACCTAGTATAACCTTCGTCGTAACTTCACGACAATCGTCCTCTCAACACAAACAAAGGACACCGGGGTCTTCGGTGGCATATTAGCCTTTCTGTGCTTATATTCTTTGGCACCTGTCTCCGTGGCAACAAAGTCATTACCTCTACACCTTCAATCACGATACTCCACGTGACCACTAGCAAATGGCACTGACAACCCGTCAAAGGGTCACGTGATGTATAAATATGATGCTCATACATTACATTTACATACTCATACATTTTACATGGCCGGAAATTTACATTGCAAACAACGTTTTCGTATTAAAATCTATTAAAATAAATACACGACATTTATATTTTATGGAAATCGTAGATTGTTATTTATGAAATCTTTGGTTTAGTTTAGAAAAATAGATTCAGAATTATTTACCTACATCATCTGCCTAGCCTTTTTCGAACTAAGGGGTCGGCTTCTAGTCTAACCGAATGCAGCTGAATACTAGTAATGATTTTACATGGATCTGACCTCCACAACCCAGTTACTGGGTTATACGATACCCCTTGGTAAGTCTGGTTATCGGACTTTCGGGCTTCTGGCGACCCGTAACGACTATCAAAGATCCACGAATGACAGCCCGAACCAACGGCTTAACGTGCTTGCCGAGGCACAGAGGGGTCTTGATATGTGAAGATGGTGCGGCTGTTATTAGGTAGGTACTTAGCCACAAGCCCCTCCTTATTTACCTACGAATGAATAAATGATTGCTATCTAATGTTCGTAGGTGGAAACAAATTATCTGTGTTTAATATCTTGCATATATAATAATAATCTGGTTTTCAAAGCATAGTTACTAGTGAACAGGGTTTGCATCTCTATTTGCAAATGATCTAATTCACAAAGCGCCTACTCAAAACTTTATAACAATAACATTTGAAACGTAACATTTACTATTACAAAACCGTAAGGCGCTTCGCTTTATTGTCAGAGTTATCTAATAAATGTTCATCCACTTGCTAATTTGCTTATGCTTCCCTAGTTTCAGCCTTAAACTTCATTTAAAATAGTATAAATACACAAAGCGATTGAACATTCAAAGCTTTTGATTTACTCTAGACTGCTTAGACCCTTCTGGTTTCTTAATTCAGCGATTGATTGCCAATCAGTGATTATTACAACATTAACCGGCTGAATATCGTAATTACAGACACAATTAAAAAGCCATTGTGTCTCGCGTAGATCTACGTTATATATACGAAGGGTTAATTAATAACAACTATCTTTTTAACGAAGATCTAAGTTCCATGTTTCCAACCAACGTCTTTCGCACATCTTGTTCCATAAATCTCTATCAGCTGTCATCTCAATATTCACCCCCTTTATTGACAAATCAACCATTTTTCACCAGTTAACCATTTACCAAACCGCACCCCGCGCAACCTGCGTGGTAGATTACAGCCCACTCCCTCTCGAAGAGAGGAGGCCTGTGTCCCAGCAGGCCAGCAGTGAAAACATTAACGGCTTATTATGCTTATGCTAACCACTTTTTATAAAATCCAACCATCTTTTCTTAGGTTTTTTTTAATACGTTAAGCACACAAATGTAGAGGTGGAATTAATGCCATAGCCCTTCTCCTAGCTGTTAACCAAAACGCGTATGACTATAATTTTCAATTTTATAAGCTAACGTATTTCTTACGTTATGTCAGATAGCCCTTTACTATAACAGTTCGTATAGTCCGCGTGTTCACTCTTTTGAACCGTGAGATTGAACAAACGATGTTTATAGCAGAACCCTTTAGGTATTGTGCTCGTTAAAAGGATCCAGGAGCTTTGGTTGTGTATTGAATGTAGGTATGTGAAAGAAAAAGTGTAATTAGTATGTGGAATTACTATTGTATAGAGTCAGCTTTAAGTAGGTAATGTCAGGCCCATTAACTCGGTCATTTAGTTGATGATAAGATGCTTCATTAGCTTGGAATCGAATCCGGAACGAGGTGATCCGGCAGAAAACTAAAGTTGTCAACATACATCTCAGAACAAGCAAGCTGAAGTGGCAATGGGCCAGCCATATTAGTTTTTAGCTTTAGAACAGTGCTTGTTTACTTTGTGTATTTGTTCTTGGGTTGGTATCCTAGCATTCCTACCTGACCTAGAGCAGTGTTCATAATTTTAGATAACTTACATCCCATCGCCCAATTATCTACTTTAGTGGAATGGATTCTAAATTGATTTTTGAGTGACCATTTGTAACAAAAAAGTCCTAATATATGTTATAGGTTGCAATAGAATTTGAACTCTGTTAAGTATGACGTTCAGTTTGTTGTTCCATAACTTAACATTATCTCCAAATATATACGCCAATGTCAATGACACTGGCCCCATTTGACCTACCGATACTGACCTCTATTAAACAAGTACGCCAGTGCCTGCCACACAAATTCCAAAGAAACAGTCGAACATCGCAGTAGCTAGAACAATTAAATGAAACTCAGTTGGAATCACTTTCAGTTCGCGTGTCTACACTTTAGGTAATGTTTCAATCGCAACTGGCGTTACTACGGAATAGTTTCCATCTTGTTGCTGGTTGGGGAGAGGACACCGCGATGAGCGGAGCGGGAGCGGAAACGATATGTAATAATTTGGCGATCCTATTATATAGGGAGGATTACATCGGACTAGTTGTTAATAAGAAAGCAAAGACTCCGGTAGAGGATTCTATGTTGCGCCTTTAATTTCACCAACTAGCCCATGCTTTACAGTATAGAGCCCTATTTACATGAAGCAAGTTTCTTACCTGTGGCATACAATAAAATTTAAGCAACATAATGACCTGCATCGTCTATACAAGAGTTTAGACGGTGCAGTCTCTGTTGTTACTTCAACTTGTGGTATGCCACAATATGTATACCTAACAGTTTTTTTCAAAAATCAATATCAAAATATTTTATTTCACATAAACCTATTATATGGCATGACATAACATGGGCACTTATGAAACGTCAGAAACTAGGTGCACGGTTTCGGCTAAGCCCAGAGTTCCGGTTTACTTTACGATAAGGTAAACTAAAATTAAGTAACGCTCAAATTAGAAACCATCCAAGGATTACCCGCCCCGCTACCATGTCCGCTACTCTCAGCTCACAACCCAGCTGGCTCCCTGCCAGTACCATACAAAACAATACACGAGCCGCTAATTTATGTAAATATATCAACAGCCGTGTACTCGGTGTACTTCATCATGATCCTGATCCTAATTGTTGACTCGGCTTGATGAATACACTAACATTCTTTACTGACTTTTCGGGGATTATTTTACGCTGGCGGATTTTTTTAAAATACCTGAGGGTCAATTCTCGTAATTTTAAGAACGTTCACAGTCTGGACTCAGTCACAGTCTCAGTCTCAAGCTGTAAAAATACTTCTAAAATCCTTACATTTTTGACATTGATTGTCGCTGTGATGAGATTGCGACTAGATTTTGAACGTTTTTAATTACGGGAATTGGCCTTCAGATGTTGTCCATTATACAGGAAGATTTTTTATCACCATCCAAATATTTACAGGGTGTTCTACCCATGAATATAAACAACTTTCACTATGGGACCAACTCTGAAATCACGAAAAAAAAAATCTGCTGTTTCATACATTTTGGTCAAGTAGGTATTGAACTTTTGTATTAAACAGCTGATTTTTTTTTCGTGATTTCAGAGTTGGTTCCATAGTGAAAGTTGTTTATATTCATGTGTAGAACACCCTGTAAATATTTGGATGGTGATAAAAAAATCTTCCTGTATATGTGACATGTATTGTGTACTTATATCTTTCATCTGCCTGCCTTTTCCCAACTATTTTAGGGTTCACTTCCAGTATAAGTGGCAGCTGAACTAGTACTTTACGTGGAGCGACTGTCTACCTGACCTCCACAACCCAGTAATTGGGTAATACGATACCCCTTGGTAAGACTGGTTGTCTGACATTTGAGCTTCTGACTACCCGTAACAACTGTCAAGGATCCACGAATGACTGCCGGGACCTTTCGAGATACGGAGGGGTCTCGATATGTTAAAATGGTCATATCCATGGACCGACCACAGCAAGAGGCCTGTGCGGCTGTTGCTTTTTGGCCAATCCTACTAATATTATAAATGTGAATGTTAGTATGTTTGGATGTTTGTTACTCAATCACGTAAGAACTGCTGAACACAAACAGTTTAGAATCTGGTTTAACACATAGAATAATTTATTTATAATACGAGTACTCGTATTTCTCCCGATATTCCCACGGGATCGAGACTTAAATAAGCCGGATTCACATTTTTGTGTTGTGTCGTGTCCTGACGCCTTATGACGCAATGTTAGCCAATCAAAACTCGTAGTGATTTGACGTAGTCCTGGACAGATTAGTTTGATTGGTGTATCCCGCGTTACGACACACCACAACACAGTAATGTGCCGGTGGCTTTATGCGGGTGAAACCGCAGGGCACTGCTACTGCTGCTGCAGGGGGCGGCTGCTGTTTTCTTTCAAATAAATAAATTGTTCAAATAGGCCGAAGAGTAATCATCTTTCATGCGAGCAACAAGCAACGAATGGTTCCTTATTTATTTAGATATCGGATCGTATTTCTTACGAATCGTAAAATTGGATGTTCCATAATGATCCCTCGCGAAGATAGCGGAGGCAGTTTTACTTGTTATCACATCAAAAGAATATTATGGGCTTAGAACCAATGGCTGGTAAGTGACTATATTTGAGATAATTTTCAAGTTATGGAACAACAAACTGAATGTAACAAAGTGTCTTAACAAAGTTCAAATTCCATTGCAACCAAAAACTTAT
The DNA here is from genome assembly GCA_963669345.1 of Gortyna flavago. Taxonomy (NCBI): domain Eukaryota; kingdom Metazoa; phylum Arthropoda; class Insecta; order Lepidoptera; family Noctuidae; genus Gortyna; species Gortyna flavago. The sequence continues at coordinate 773,215 of OY770149.1, forward strand.
TAGGACCTTTTTGTTACAAATGGTCACTCAAAAATCAACTTAGAATACATTGTACTAAATTAGTAGAAAACTACAATGGAATGTGCCTAATTCTCTTATCTGAGAATATGAACACTGCTGAATCAGGTATCCTCCAAGCTCCAAGTTCATCCAGATGGAATCAGGCTACCTATTGAATAATAAGAGACATCCTGGCCTGGTGTTTATCTAGGACATAACTGACATCGGTGAATGAAAACATCGTAAGGAAATCTAGGCTTTTATATTTTTTAATACATTTCAAAATTTACAATAAAATAGAGTTCATTCTAGTTCTTCCAAAAGGTAGTTTTCGAATGGAGAAGAAAGGGCAAAAAAGCTCCACCGTTTCTCTTTTAAAATGTTTTACAATATTTTGTACACATTAATTATATTTATAAGTGAAGAATATGCTTAGTCAATATAAGCCTGAAATCGCTAACCCGTCTTGAGCAAGCGTGGTGATCAATGCTCGTCGTGCCTTCTCTGTGTGAAAAGAGGTCATGCACTGCAGTGGGTCTGATAATATGAAGTGACTAGCAATCAGGCATAACTCCTTCTATCTCCGAGTTCATCTCTATGGAATCAAACTATTGATTAACAAGGGACATCCTTGTCCCTCAAAATGTCCTTACTTCGGTTTCGTTCGGATCGTTGAGCTCCTTAAGTTTTTGAGTTGAGCTAAACGATAACTGGCACATGTGTGCACTGTCAGGACGGATCCACTCAAATCTGCATGATGCTTTCCTCAAGAGACCAACTCAGATCTACATGGCCCTAATACATTCTGTCAATTGCAATGTTAAACTTGACCCGGTATAGGTACACTTCTGCCTAGCCCTTTGGAGAAGACATGCATGATGTTACGTTTTGTGTTGTATTTTACCGTACAATGATGTAAGTTACGATAATACCTATATATCTATCGGCTGCCGATAGCTCGGGGCAATAACTGTAACTATTGTGGGCATTATAACAGATAGCATCGCATCTGGACAGGCGGTGGAATGCGGGGCAATAGTCTTACATTAGTTTATACATAATATGAGTAGCGGTGAGCAGTAGATATAATAACTTTTCAGCTGAATCTCCATCCTTTACATCATCATTAAAGGATGAAGATTCAGCTGAAAAATATTAAAAACGATATTATAGAATAACAATAATTATATATGCGACATTAATTCGCATATCATAATACTGGCAAAATTGTCTCCACGTTTCATGATTATGAAGATTTGGTGGGCAAAAATCGGGCAAGTGCGAGTCGGAAGGGTTCCGTACCAAAAGGCATAAAACGCCGAAAAAAACATGTTTCTTGCATGAGAAACATGTTTTAGTTTTTATTTCTACTTAGATTTTGTGGTTATAGTTACCGGCAATAATACCTACACACTATGGAAAGGAAATGCTGGGAAATGCCGGCGCCGTCTAGTTTTAAAATATTGACTTTACATGTAGCAGTGTCTTAAAAGATCTTACAGAAAGAAACATCATTTCATTTCTAATAAAAAATAATAAAATTTTTGCTACCCAAGTGCAGGCTATCAACCAATTATTTCTTCACAAATCCACGACCGAGATTAACCGATACATAACCGATCATCCAAGACTTTGACGTCTTCCTCTATGTAATACATAATATATATATCGTTAAGATAAATCGTTTGGGCGAGTAGTTGGACGAGATCCAACGCGGTATGTAAAACATGGCGCATGACACCACGACATGCTCATTTGTTTTCGTCACTTTTTGAAGAGTATGAGTAATTATACCTAGACTTTAGCAGCGACATTTTTAAATATAGCTGATTGATCCCTAAAGCGAACAACATGAAAATCATAGTATTTTTATCTCACGAAGCGACGCGCGCTTTACTTGTGGTACAAACATGCTATGTGTGCAAGTGCAGGGGCTCTCGGTACCGTCCGAGACAGTGGCGAAGTCGGAGTTGTGTCTGTATGTGTGCGTGTGTGTGTTATGTGCTGCATGTTTTTACTCTTAGTTACCACAAGTACTGACAAGACTGCCCCCTTTGGTCTCGTGGTCGCAAGCGCCACTGCTAAGCGTAGGGTCTGCGTGGGTAGGATTCCCGAGTCGGGCAAAGTGATTTCTTAGTAACAGGCAGGACCTCTCCCTGGCTGCCATTCGTAGATCTTTGACAGTCGTTACGGGTATTCAAAAGCCCAAAAAGTCTAACAACTACTATTACCAAGGGGCTTCGTGTTACTCAGTAACTGAGTTGCGGTGGTCAGATGCATCCGGTTAGACTGGAAGCCGACCCCAACATAGTTGGGAAAAGTCTAGGCAGATTGAATGAGTGTGGGTTGAACCAACAATCGTTGATGGACTATAGTTTACATATATTAAACAGAGTGAGTACCTAATACATGCCATACACTAATATCGTGTCACAGGTCAACAGTTCAGGTTCCCACGACATCAATATGCAAAGCTAACGAGGTGACAACTAATTGCTAAACGAAAAGTGATTTATTTCTCTAAGTATGTTTGTACAAACACTTTTAAAAATCAATCATATTTATTTTAAACTATACGAGGTCATCTTTTCCGATATGACTACTCTGGTTACAGTCTCTTTTAAAGTTCAGACATAATCTTGGTCAGATCATTGTGAAGACCATTTAGATTGGAGTCTGAAATGGACTTTTGAGGAAAGAACCACACAGACTGAGTAGACCTGTCCAGTCAGTGCAAGCATTTTTCAAAAATAGTGCAGCTCTACTCAGAACTTGAGGAGCTCAACGATTGGTGATGTGGGTCTTAGTTAGTTAAAGCCATCACGACCAATCTAGCTGTATTATAAGGTATCTTTTAATAAAACGACCGACGAAGAGACTTAGATCCGTTTTTCAGAAGATTCGAGTTTACAGCCATTTATTTTATTTGTTGAAACAATAATAATAACAATCCCACTGTCCCACTGAAGGTTTTTGAGGGTTAAGAATTTTTGGTATTTGAACAGTTAAATTAAGTTGGACCTATGGCAAATATTGTTTACTAGCAGCGCCCCGCGGCCTCACCCGCATAAGTGTCGATCCCGTGGGAATATCGGGATAAAAACTATCCTATGTCCTTTCCCGGGGCTCAAACTATCTCTATCCCAATTTTCATTTAAATGAATTCAGCAGTTTAAGCGTGAAGAGGTTTATTCCACATGCGTACCGTGAATCTGAGTGTCAAATTATATAAGTTCTATTGATCTTAGCAACGTGGTGTCGAATACTTAAAACTTAAGATCTACCTCTCTACATATTATTATTATTATATAAAGCCTTAAAATATTGACGATCGCTTTCGAAAGAATCATCATCTGCCTAGCTTTTCCCCAACTACGTTGGGGTCAGCTTCCAGTCTAACCGGATGCAGCTGAATACTAGTATTTTATATGGAGCGACTACTTATCTAACCTCCACAACCCAGATACTGGTTAACACGATACCCTTGGTAAGACTGGTCGTCAGACTTTCGGGCTTCTGATTCTGACTAGCCGTAACTATTGTCAAAGATCTACAAACGATAACTAGGACCAACCGCATAAATAACGTGCTGTCCGAGTCACGGAGGTGTCTCGATATGTAATGAATCGTCACCCATCCGCAGACCGACCTTGGCAAGCATTGCTTAACCTTGAAAATTAAAGTAAATAGAAAAGTATAATGCAATAATATTAAACTGGCCTCAATAATAAGAAATAACTTGAACAGTAATCGCCAGTGCCTTGATCGATTAACTTGACTTAAATCCATAGTTATAATATACCTACTTCTGTAAACTCTCACGAAATTCCTTCATTGGGTGGCTCCACTGACACAAATTCCTAGCTCAACAAAATAAACATTGCAAACAACTCGGTGATTCAATGCAGGGAAAAATAAATAACAGTACGTACCTATGTACAATAGTATGTATGTATGTATCACTCTAGCTCCAGATCGAGCCAAGAGCACAACGTTACTGTAGCAGCCATTTATATTATTCGTTCTGCTTTTGTTCTGTGTGTTATAAGCTTGAATAGTTGTGATAATCGGCTTAAAAAACAAATCAGTATATGTCAGGCTGGGTCATAATTTTGGGCCTCTTAATCAACCTATCCCACTGCTGGGACACAGGCCTCCACGCGGGCCCAGTGCGGGTTGGCAGATGTCACATGTTTTAGAATTTCGAATTCTTGGCTTTAAAATGTGGCGATAGCCTCGGAACTTTGCATGTTCCCATGTAGGTAACATTTTGGCAAAGTAAATGCTAATTTGATAAGTTACAGTGAGTAGGTACCTGCTACGTTACACGAAGTTAAGTAATTTATTTAACCCTACACGGTCTTTATTAATTATGACGAACCTACATTATGTTCTAATTCTTAAATGGGTTCCATAGAACTGAAGGTCAACTCCCGTAATAAAAAACGTTCAAAATCTAATCGCGATTTCATCTCAGTGACAATCAATGTCAAAATCTTGTCAAAAATGTAGGGAAATTGGCGGTATTTCTGACAGATTGAAACTTTGAACATTTTTAAATACGGGATTTGGCTTCCTAATCGTCAAACCACCTTCGTCGTGGTCCACCTCAACGGCGGCGATGTGCTCCCTCAGGCGTCCAGAGACTGTCGTTATTTTTCCGATATGAATTTTTATTATTATTTTCACATTATAAAATTTACTTACCTCCAAAATCTCATCGCCAACTTTAACAGCAGGGACAGCCTTAGCAGCAGCGCCAGCAGGATGCAGGCCGCAGACGAACACGGCCATGCGACTGCGGTCTCTGTGGCCGGCCAAGCTGAGGCCCAGGCCCCCGCGCGGCGACCGCTCCAGCCGCACAGACACCACCGAGTCGCCCAGACCCGCGTACTTCTTGCGGATTTTGTCTGGAAAGAATAAAGGCTGTTAGGAAATGGTGCAATATTCGATTGGCCTATTGGAGACCTCTAAAACTCTAAACCCATTTTGGATATAAACTTGGTGATAGGAGGCATTTTAGGAGATAATAAATGATCTTTTAGGTTGGGGTGAGCTAGCCGGATGCAGGTATTTTACAGGGAGTGATGCCTGTCCTACCTCTACAACCCAGTTAGGTTGTCGTTGGTTGTCAAAGTCTGATTTTCAGATTTTCGGGCTTTTCAACTCGTAACAACTGACAAAGATAATAATCTTCTGTTTATTGCATTGATTATCTTCCAAAATTATAAGAACATTTATGCATCAACAAATTTAAACCCATAGTCATTTGCTATTAACAAGTGGTTCCTAAAGTTAGGTCAACAGAAAATTCCTAACTTTTATAGCGACAATCTCTAACGAAACGTTTTCAATAAGCAGCAAAAATCGCAGCTATATTTTAGGGTAGACATTTCGTTCATTAAATGAAAACAATGGGATTCCTAAATATTAAATTAATCTAAACGTCGCCGTGTCAGTTGGTTGATCTAGCTTGAACCAGTTAATAATCTAGACTTTATCATTACTGGTTAATAATATTAATGGTTTTGCCGCCATTATTGTTGTTGTATCTACTCTATTTAAATGTGAATAAATGAATTTGAATTTGATTTTTTTATTAAGAATAGATGTTCATCCCTGACGACGCGTGTTTTCGAATTGGTGGTATTTGCCGATGTTGCAGAGATGGATGGTAGCTGCACGCTGAGTTTTAATTGTATATCTCTGTCTGTAACCTGCTACACTAGAAGTTAAGTAACATTTGTACTAACCCTATGGACTCCTGTCTGAAATAAAAGTTATCTATTCTATTCGCTTACGTTACGTTTGAATGATTCTTCATCACAGCAATAAAATCAAAGGGTGTTTCAACACATTAGTCGCATCGTAGTACAAAGCTTCCCTGTAGACTAAACACTTTTACGAAGGAGTGTGGACCAACACCAAAGTTTCACAAACAAACCTCAGGCGATAATACAACGGAGAACAAACTATGCCGAACATCGATAGAAATTGTATTAGATGGCACATAGCCCGGGGCTAGTACGAGTGGAGGAAGCTTTGGGAAAACTGTGTAATGCTATTACAACAGAGCTCTATTGATATTGTGAAGATCGGATCGGAAATCTTGTAGGTTGATCCTTAAATCTATTGATTTTAATTCCCATTTCATGGATTTTAGGTTTTTTTTTTTTGATGTATTTCAGTTAATATTATGATGGAGCAGTGACGCCCTTTGCTGACCCAGATTATCCTATTGCTAGGCAGAGGTCTTCCCGAGTTCAGTGGCAATTCTCATAATTTTAACAAAGTTCACAGGCTGATCTCAGCTTCAATGTGTCAAAAATATCTCTAATTTCCCTACATTTTTGACAAGTTTTTGACAAAGTCGCTGAAATGAGATTGCGACTAGAGTTTCAACGTTTTTGATTACGGGAATTAGCCTATTGATATGATTTCTTGAATAATAAAACAACCCACTATCAAAAATCTAATAAGTGGGACTGTGGTATTCTGGTATCAAATCATATTGGTACTGATTTAAAATAAATGTGCTTATAGCGGCCGGTGAGGGCAACCCTGACCAGGTGGGTGGGGCACCTCGCTGTCATCCACTGGTGTGAGCGGTCGTTGTGATCACTGAGCGTTTGATGTAGGTACCCAAATACAAACCTTCTGTTTTATTTTAAATACATACTTATATTATTTGTGGAGCTCGGAGTACTCCACAGGGACAACATAGGCTGAATTATTTATAAATATGACATTGGAAGACGTAGCCTTTGAAAGGCCTCCAAACCCGCAGGAATCCGCCGAATGTGAGAAGTACAAAACCGGTGGAAATAGCGGTGCTTGGGGGAGGCCTATATCCAGTAGTGGACGTCTTTAGGCTCAAAAGATGATGAATCAAGTAACACTTTCATACACTGACATAACTTATAACACCATAATTTGAAGCAAATGCTTAAAAAAATACGACATAAAAAGCATCTCAACTCCAAAAATCCTTATTTCCAAAGAAGAATGTCACCCACAATTTAAAACTCTCTGACGTGTTAAATCGTGGGAACACTTAACTGTCGGGGAGCCACTGACGTTGTCAGTCGACTCCGGTTTAAGTCGAGTGTCGCCTTTAGCAAGACTGACTGACTGACAAATTGGCAGGATAAGGACGTCAATGTCTTAGCTCTGGGCTTCTTTGAGTGGAAAAGTTTTGTCTTTGACGGGGCCTCCTTTGATAAAGTATTCACAATGTTATGTCGAGTTAAAGAATTAAAAGTAAATTCAGTATTTTAGCATTCATTATAATTTTATTATTTTACAACAAGCCGCTACAATGGCGAGATTAATTTAACACACGTATACGGTTTTGCGTTTCTAACTAGCTGTGCTCGCGACTTCGTTCGCGTGGATGTCGGACAATAATAATGTCTCTTTACTAATTATTTTCTAAAATGTAAGCAGCCTCCTCCTAATTACTCCTTATAACATGAGCTATCTGCCAGTGAAAGTTTCGTCAAAATCGGTCCAGTCGTTTCAGAGATTAGCCGGAACAAAGAGACAGACAACATTTAAAAAATAGTTCGTCAGTTATGCGTACCGCATATACTTTCATATGCAGTTAGTAAAAAAGCTATTATTTTGAAATTACAAACAGACACTTATATTTTATTTATTTGTATGTAGTATGAGGTCCTTGGCGGCTCTGGAGGGAGAGGTGGAGGGAGAGTAGGGAGGCCTTTGCCCAGCAGTGGGAAATTAATGGCTAATAAAAAAAAAATATATGAGAAGTATGGAAGAAACAGACATGTTGGGCCGACCTCCAATAAATTGGGATATCGGCAAGAGAACGATGATGATGTATACGTGTGTCTGGTCATCGGTGTCCGACCCGTTAAGGCTAAGCAATATGATCAATTTTATCGACAAACTCACCATAATAAGGCATTTTGCTTACTGTTTTGAAATGGCGGCCTTTTTAATTTCTTTTTTAGGTCCTATAGACATAAAAGTGTTGTGTTCGATATACAAAAATATGCAATAAGTTCACACATAAAAAGTTTGTCAAAAACTTCCATTAAAACCTTAAAAAAATTCTTTAAACTTAAAAAGTTTGAAAAAATTTAGTTGTTTTTTGATTTTTTTATTGTTTTCCAAAAAACTATCCAGATAACATACCTTTTTTTTACTTTTTATATGCACTAAAGTATTACCTAAAATCCTAAGCTCTAAGTCAAATAGTTTAGGAGTTGTGACTATTTGAATATGACCTTTACTATAAAGATCCTGACAAGTAGAAGGAAAATAAAAAATAAAATACAATAATTACGTAGGGGCAAAATGCCCTATTATGGTGAATTTGTCGATAAAATTTATCATATTGCTTAGCCTTAACGGGTCGTGCACCGATGACTAGACACACTGTAGATATAAGTGAGTAGTGGTTCGAAATGCAATTAGCTTCTAAAGACATAACATAGCTACCCCGGAGTAGAAATTTAACCCCCAGCCACCCCCAGCCGCCTCCCAGCTAGAAGGACGGACGACCTAAAGAAGGTGGCAAGGACAGACTGGATGCGGAAGGCAGAGAACAGGGTGTTGTGGTGCAGCCTGGGAGAGGCCTATGTCCGGCAGTGGACTGCGATAGGCTGAGTTGATTGAGTCAATGCCAATGAGGTCACTATTACATGGGACTGAATATCTAGAGAAATGTGGATGTAATTAACAACACACATTTAATTAGTGCTCCTTTAGGGAATGCATACATAATGCAATGCTAATTAGTGTTTATTGCAATGAATTCTGTCGTGTTCTATATAATACGCTGAAAGCCGCGGTAGAAAAGCAGCAAACGCAGGCCATAGGTACTATGAGCAATTTTGTTTGGGGGCGTAAAATAATAAAATGTTACATTTAGTCCCAAGAAACGTGTTTATTTCTACACGACTATTATGTCACTGTTGTTTCTTGAAACATAAAGCTAATCAAAACGCTATAGAAGCTAATTCTAAATTCGCTTGAATGGTCGAATGCAACCAAAGTTATTCTTCTGCCAGTCTGCACGACATAAGGCCTTTTGCAGACGACCTTTAAAGTACATACTAAAGTATTCATGTCACTTATTGTTCTCAGGTTAATAGGCTGATGCCGCCGAAAGATTCAGAAAAATAGCCGACTACACTCTCAAAAATAAATACTGGCTATTCCTATTACAGATCCCTGATCTTTGCATAATATGCCACGAAAACAAAAGAAGAACACTCGAAGCCACGGGCTCATCATATCACCATAATCGGTGCGCACTTAACGAGTACAGAATGAACATAATTCACAGCCCTCGCGGTGATGGGCAGTAAATCTGACACTTCGTAGTAACATTGTAGCTGTCTTATCCATGATATAGAGGGAGGAAATGCAGAAGTTAAAGTTTTAATATCTGTTCTGCTGAAATGGATTTTTCTTCAAAATCTTATGCTACTATAGCAGTTAAAAATTACGTCTTGAGTAGCTTTTGTCTACTGCCAACTTTTCAGGGGATATCAGAGGGACTGCCTCGCTAGTCTAGTGGTTGCAAGCCCTTTACCTAAACATGAGGTCCTGGGTTCGATTCCCGGGCCGCGCAATAGGTTTTTCCATTAGAAATTTATCAGTAGCAGCCCGAGTCTAGGTTTGTGCCCTGTTAATAGCAATAGGCTCGCCCTCTAGAACATGGGGCGAAATGTGCGTGTACAATTCACCAGTTGCCTAGCCCTCTGCCTAACCCTTCGGAATTCACAGGCGTGATCATTTATCAGATGGTCCGTTCTATAGTCCACAGTTACCATATCCGTCGTCCAAGTTGGCCGTCCACTGCAACGTAGGACGTGTACGGAGAGGTTTGCTACGTTACCTGCGCGATACATTTGCTTGGCGAGGCACGCATCCTATTGGTATGTTTTCCTGAACGGTTTTTGACGCCACGGCACTGTAAAGTGAAACCCTAAATCTAAGGGCAGCGGCCCTAAGATTTAAATCGCTGGGTTTGCCCTCACCGTACGAAAAAGTGACCATTTTGAGAAAACTGAGCTCACACATTATTAAAATCGATTCCAAGACAATCAAGTCAACTGACTGCGTCATCGTGAGTATCAGAGGTGTCAAAACGAAAGAGAAACGCGACTAACTTTTGATACGGTAAGGTGAATCTAACGATTTAAATCTTGGCCGCTGCAATAATTTTCACGACAGCCGTCATTGCGGCTGTAATGTGGTGGTCACCACGTTTTTCTAGAAAACCGTAGTTCCATTCCTGGGCTTCTGTTGAGCGACGCTTTTAAACCGAGTGAAGCTTCTGTGTTCTGTGCTTCTGTGCCGTTTCCTTAACGTCTCTCCTCAACCGATATATCGGGGATATCGGGACGTTATCGACGCATAAACTCAATTTGTGTAAGGGAGGGGGGGCGGGTTCACGTAATGGATGGAGAGACTTCTTGTGTATTTCTTTTTAAGGTTAAAGGGTGTTGGTGAAAGAAAATGTTACTGAATATTATATTGTGGAGATATAGGAGAGTGTTTATAATCACTGTCTTAGTGGGAACAATAAGGTCACAAATTATAACGGGTGTAAAAAGATACTTAACGAAGCCTAGAGTCACTTGTACTCCTCGTCATTGTTATCATTTTTTTGTACTGGACCATACCTGGGAAATTTCTGGTTACAGAGATATTGAAGGTCAAAATTCCAACTTTTACTGACGTTTTTTTACGAAAACAAGTTTTTAATGTTACAATGCAACCTGAATTACCCCCGCGCCTCTGTACCGTTGCATGCACCCATAAGCACAATGTTTTGCGTGCGTTACATTGCACATTATCGCAAACAGCATCACACCGAATAAAAAAGTCTTTTCGGAACAATTATTTTTCTTACGACGCTTTTTACTTAGTTCGATGTACAGAATGCATAGTTGACGGCGATGTGAAGTGTTTTTTTACACCCTGTATTATCATCTACTAGCTCGTGTAGTGTCGTGAAGGCGTCTAAACAATGGGTAATAGCAGTACAGAAAACAGTGGTGGCCCATGAGTGGTGATTGCCGCGACTTACGACTTGTAGGTCATAGGTTCGAACCCAGATAGGCGCTTTACTTTATTTAAATTATTTTATCATCATTATCAGCCTATAATGTTCCCACTGCTGGGATACAGGCCTCCTCTCTGTGAGAGGGAGTGGGCCGCAATCCACCACGCGGGCCCAGTGCGATTTGGTAGATGTCACATGTCTTCGAATTTTTGGTTTTAGGACATGCCGGTTTACTCATGATGTTTTCCTTCACCGTTTTTGAGAGCAGTGGTAATGAAATAATTTACACAAAGTAAAGCGTCTATCTGGGTTCGAACCTGCGACCTGAGGAGACCTGTCTCCCAGCAGTGGGAACATTATAAGCTGACTATGATGATCAGCACTGTCCTGTTTATTAATAACAACAAATTGCAAGTACCAACGAATTATATGGATGATCTTTTAATAAGATATCATGATCCTTTGTTTTGATCATTACAAGTTATATAACATCACATCAAAATACGATACGATACCCCTTGGTATGGCTAGTTGTCAGGCTATCGCGCTTTTGACTGCCAGTAACGACTGTCAATGATCTACAAACGACAGCCGGGTTGTCGATGTGTAATAGGTGGTCACCCATCCACGGACCGCACTCGGCAACCCGAGCGGCTGTTACTATTTAGCCACGAGCCTCTCAGTGTTTAATACACTCATTCCTGTTTAAATCTATGTAGGATTAAACATAAATCCATTATAGAGGGCGCCTTTTGCCCTCAACCGGGTTCAATTATCCTGAACCCGGGCTGACACTTAGAAATTTTTAATGATGAAACCCAATAACACTTTGTCCGATTATTAAAATTTACTTTTCTTGAAAAGAGACTTTGTTTCTGAAAATAACAAAGCTTATAACCTGGATTAACACATAGGGTAGGCTTTCAGTCCCAGTAGTAAGTACCCGTGGGATATTTTCCGACATCCACGTGGACGAAGCCACAGGGCAAAAGCTAGTATATTTATATAGTCTTCCAGACCGTATTTCAGCCATGGCGGCCATTTTCAACGGAGACTAGCCTTCGGCGCGGGAGATATCATAGTGTACAAGTGTGTGTGCAGACATAGATGCACTATCTCTTCGCTCACTCTCATAGTCCAATGGAACGGCAATCCGACACGACTGAAAAGAGATCAGGCGTAGGACCAAGAGACGGGGGTATCATACCACCAACTTCCAAACTCCGGGCTGCTACTGAGAAATTCGTAATGGAAAAACTCAATAAAACTATGCCCGACTTTGGAATCGAACCCAGTACGCTGCGTTGATGCGCTGCGCTAGCGACCACGAGACCAACGAGGCAGTTAGCTTGCGGGGTTAGTAATATAGTGAACTGTTAAAACACCTTCCTAAATTTCGGAAAATTATCCATAGGTTCCTGAAGAAAGCTGCCATACGAAGTAATTAAAATCCGATACACTGTAAGACATAATATCAAAGTGAGTGGCGCGAGCGTGAAGGGCTGTTATCAGTGCAAATGCTATTAAATTGTGGCGGCCAAGATATAGGGCAAAGTTACGACAGGAGAAGGACAGAAGTGCAGGTTTGTTGCGTCCTTGTAAATGTGTACTAGAAGCAGGTTTATTTTATTTTGGAAATATTTAACTCTCTCATTTAATTTGGGGTCGGCTGTCCTCGTCATTCTTCGTCAGATGTTTCGGTTCTGGGTCAACGGGCCATTCACTTGGGCTTGCTTCAGGTCGTTGTTAACTACAGACATTTATGTGAAAATGGGTTTATCTCGCTTTTTTGGACTTGTATTCATTGGGAAAGATTTAACTGATCCTCTAAAAATATAAGTGCATTGAGGTTAGGTTAGATCTGTGACCAACCGCGTTACCGATGACCTACATCTAAGTTGGTCACAGTTACTTGGTTATTTAATATTTGGGATCTCGTGTGCACGTGAGTCTGCGCGCACACTTGTACACTATGATATCTCCCGTGTCGAAGGCTAGTCTCCGTCAAGATTAGCCGCCGTGGCAGAAATACGGTCTGGAGGACTTTATTTATTTAGTGATTTTTTAGGACCCCAAAATAGGAAATATTTGAGATTCACAAAAAAAAGTGTTTTTAATATGGTGGACAGAGCGTTCAATATATAGTGTTTTTAGGAAAGCAAAATGAGAATTGTTTGAGTTTCGATTTAATACAAGCATAAATAAACCACGCTATAGATTATTTAACATATTTTGACCTGGTACGAGTACTTCTACCATATTTTCACAATGTAAATAACAAAGTTAGGACAGGTGCACACTTGACCCGGAGTCCCCGACACTGTCGGCTAACAAAGTAGTGACACACAGAGCACATCCACAGTGACAACTAGCCTTATCATTTATATGAAAGAGTCAGTTAAGTATAATAGACCGAAGGATCAAAAGTAGGATATTATTAACTATATCAATCTGCCTAGTCTTTTCCCAACTGTGCCGAACCCCAGGCCTAACCGGATGCAGCTGAATACCAGTATTTTACATGGAGCGACTGCCTATCTGAACTCCACAACCCAGTTACTGGTTAGGTTAGATGATGCCCCTTGGACTCGTTGTGAGACTTTCGAGCTTCTGATTACCCGTAACGACTGTCAATGATCTTTTAACTTAATTTATAACTAATAAAAAGTAAAGCATGAAAAGAGAGGCCTATGTCCAGCAGTAGGTGAAGCCGGGCTGTAGACTATGATGATAAAAGTTAGTCCTGCGCCTGATCTCTCTCCGTTTTATGAGAGTAAAGGAACAGAGAGTGCACCTGTGTTTACGCACACACTTGTGTGCTATAATATCTACTGCGTACTGGCTAATCTCCGTTGAGATTGGCCGCCGAAGCCGAAATTGGATAACTATTAACCATGATTGGTAATTATCATAATTATTATACTGACTTTAAGTGTAATAATTATGAAGCCACTCTAACTGCTACGCCTATGACCGTTCGGCCTACGCCGTAGCTTGGCTGCTACGAGCCCTTCTACGAAATTCTTCGGTCAAAAAGTTCGTCATTTTTGATTTTGAAAGGATTTTACCCAACTGCAGGGAGCCGCGGAGTTATGTTTTAAAATACATTTGGAAACGTCAAGTATCTAAGTAGTAATCTAATCAAATCAGGGAACAAGTTGTCCGTATATTCTAATCACAACTTACTGTCATTCTTTGCATGAAATAGTTATAACATGGCAAATTGATACAATTTACTTAACAATTAATAATTTCACTGATTATGGTTCCGGCAAGCATTTTAGCGTTTTTTATCAATTCTTGGCTGGCATTGTTGCTGAAAGTGAAGAGGAAAGTGGGCCCAACTTTTGCCGCAGCCGTGAGGCACTTTTCTGCTAATTTCTTACATCGGACTTATTTTATTTTTTTTGTGGACGGTTTTTATTTTGTTTCTTTCTTTCTTTTTTTAACTTGCTCAATACAATATTTACTTGGCTTTATGAAGATTTTGTAAAATGTAAAATTTATAATCTGTTAGCGTGAATTCTAAACTCTACAATTTAAATAAATGTCTAAAAGAAGATAAAAAATTTGTTATTAAAGTAGACGTACTAACTTTTCTCAACAAATGTCTAGAATCATTGAAAATCTCTGAAAGTATTCGTTTCCCATATAGCGTCGCATTCACTATAACATAGGTTCTAGATCAAGAGTTGACTTGAATGGTGCAGCCGAAGATCGCGATACAACATGCACGGGGCGACGAACACGTTGTAACTACAGTATATTCAAATCCTAGTTTCCAACTGATGTTGTGCCTACTTAACACTGACATGACACCGGCGTAAAGTTGATCTTAGTTATCAACTTTATGTTAGTGCCAATTAAGTACACTTTTTATTTACAGCGAAATATGTAAATTTTGATACCTAATGAATAAGCGAATAGTCTTAAAACTAATAACATGTTCAAAAAAGTTTGTACATGTATAAAAAAGGAATCATAGGATAAGCAAACAGCAGCATTGCCAAATTAAGTTGATTTCAGAATGACTAGTAGGTACTGTTGAAAACTCATAAAAAGGTTTGAAGTTGTTGCCCAAACTGAATTATATGAGTGGATATTAAAGTTTTTTTTTCCAAAAACACATAAACTTGTTTACATATTTGGAATCTATATCGTGAACACAGTATGCACTGTAACTACACTATAGCCGGCTACTGCCAGTAAAGAGGCTATTTCCTACTCTCTGGCTAAATGTCCACTACTAAGAATTTCTTGTTGAAGGAAATAACTGGGACGGCTAACGTTGCATGAAACCTCGATGGATTCTCAGAAGCAAAATGTATCCTAAGTCTGTTTTATCATCACAGTATTATCAGTTCGCAGAACACGATACTTCTGCATCTTATAGATCATATTTTTTGCCGGATTTTAATTTCGTAAACACAGTTTTAGTTTTATTTCTTACTAGCTATTACCCGGTGTGTTGCTACCGCATTATACTATGCATCTAACCTTTGCGCAAATGCAAGCAATAAGTTGACAACGTTATTTCGCAATCGGATTAACGGTATTGCATAATCAACCTATAATGTTGCACACGGGCGTCGGAAGCCGCGTGACGACCCCCGGCCACCATAGGCGCGGGCCTGCAGACGGAGAGTAATGGGTAGCTCACCGTCCGATCAGGACCAGGCCCGTGCCGGAAGGCGTGTACGTGTTCCACGCGCGCCTCAAAGAGATGTCAGCAGCAAAGCAGGGGCCCGTTAGGGCCGAAGCCTGCCGGGGCAGCGGGATTATCCGAAAGGGTTACCGCTACCCCGGATCGAACATAAAAGGCTAAGGAAGGAACACGTATGGGTTTTAGTCAGTAAGAGTCTGACACTCGCTTCCGCTCCACCCAGAGCGGGAGGAGTCATTTGATGATTTACGAACCTTACAAAAAAAAAACGGCCTCATCTCAGTGAGCCAACCCGCACTGACTCTCAAGGCACTCCCTGCCTTGAGAGTTAGTGCGGGTTGGTAATGTCACGTGTCGATTTTTTTATTGAAATGAAATGTAATAAATTACACAAAGTAAAGCGCCTGCCTGGTTTCGAACCGACGACGTACAGCTCGTAAGTCGGGACTATTACTACTGGGCCATCACTATTCTCCACTACTCCTGCATCGGCGAAATTAACTCAAGAGTCAAAGTTCCGTTGGCCGGTGAGAACATTTCGAAAAATAGATTGCCATTGGGCAGAATAATTGGTCAGTATTCCTTTATTGACCAATTATTCTGCCAAGTTGAGACTACCCTTCTACTCATAATCCGTTACATAAGTTAAGCACCTCTATTACTTATTTAAATAAATAGTTAACATCGCAATCACAGTGGCGCCTCAGGCCGGTGGTGGTCGGCTGAAATAATTGCTTTTTAATGAAGCTCTCACGCCGTGGTGCAGCCCCATAGACGCGTTGATTAAGATTTTAAACAACCTCATTTGTACGTATTGATGATCAGCAGATGTGGGACATAGTAAGGTCTTCTTTTAAGAATAGCAAAAACGCTCAGAGATAAAGTACCTAAGTGAAAAAAGTTAAGTTTTGTATTAGTGGGAAAGTGGTTAGAAAATATTAATTTATTTACACTTCAAAGTCACAAACATCTTTGTAGCCCTGGCTCTTGTACTAGGAGTTCCTGTATCACAAGAGCCAGACCTGAGAGGACTGGCTCTCTTTTTTGTATTTACTGTTATAGAAGCGAGAAAGATAAAAATTAAATAAATTATAGTTTCGGCATGCATTGACAGGTAGGTTTGCAATTAAGCAAGGCACAAAAAAAAAGTTTAAATTAACACTGCGGTCTGTGGAGAGTGAGGGTACTCGTAAGTGTAAGTGAGGTGTGTCTGTGTGATAATGGTGAATGTGACTCGGTATCATGTTATGCTACCGAATAGGAGTATATATATTTGTCATGTTTAAAAGAGATATAAGAAAGACCCTGCGTCACATCGTGAAACGTCTTGTATTTATGTGAAAAGTTAGATAACATTAACGGTTTGGAATTAAATACTCAATCGATTTTGTTCGAAATGTATTTAAGTTCATGAATGACTGGTCTCCGGCACTCTAATTGCATAACATACTCAATCAATCACAATCTGAATCATTTTGAGGGATATTGTTAATCTCGTGCTTATTATGTTCGAAAAATTTGTCTGCTCAACACTGTAAATAGCGCAATGAATTTTGTTGAACTGTCAAAATGAAAGCCATTGCTACTGTTAGTGTGTTACGCAGTTACCCCGCGTTTTCTAAAAGTATTTTCATTTCATCTGTTGTTAAACGGTGACCCACTGTTAATATTAGATCTGCTCATTAAGTAGCTAACAAGAGATTTAATCCCAAAAGTCTACATATTTACAACATGGTGGCATTCATTCTCTCGTTCAATCGATTCAAATAAAAGGCCAATTCAACAAACGTTCTCAACAGACTGAAACTCCATTAAGTTACCTAAAGCCCAGCGCAGTTAATTCAGTCTAAAAGTAACGGTGCCTTTTGTAAAAAACCAGATCTACATCTCGTTATCTATTTTAGTGTTACATAAAGCGCTTTGAAGCGACGAAAGCAAGGAGCGGTAAATTTAATGGGTAGTAAAATGGCTGAAGATGTCCTCAACATGTTGCACGCCAAGCCGCGATTTCTGCATAAAATGCAAACCCTCCAGAACCGTTTCCTCCGAAAGGTCACGGGAGCCCCCTTCTATGTCCGAAATGTGAATCTGCATCTAGATCTCAGACTCCCCACCATCCAGCAGTTCATGAAACGCCTCTCCAAGCGCTTCTTTGACTCTGCCATAAAGCACCCCAATCCCCTGATTGCGGCGGCCTCCCGATACACTCCCTCCCGCATAAGTAGGATTCGCCGACCAAGGCATACCCTCACTATCCCCGACGACGCCACTACCCTCCTCCAGGAGAGCAGTAAGGCCACGAGTACTCTCAGTCGACAACACAAACACAAGCTCAGACATCCGTCCTTCCGTCCTCGCCGCCGAGGCCCGTCGCGACGTCCCGCACCATCACCGTGCCCGCCCCGACCCTTGCTCGAGCCAGCCCGCGCAGCTGAGCCTGTAGTTTTAAATTCGCCCCTAAACACTAATAATAATACCGATCCAGCCTGTCCCTTGCTGTCCTCTTCCAGCGACGCCCTGAGCCGAGGTCCGAACCCCGCAGGGGGTTACCCTTAGCGCTGTCGCTTAGTTTTTAAGTTATTGTATGCCCTGGCTGGAGGCCTTAATTCGAGGCATCCACAGGAAAGTCCGGTTAAGCAGTAGCCATCCTCATAAAGGATGAACTGCGAGATGCCATTTTAATTTAAAAAAAAAAAAAAAAAAAAAAAAAAAATCAACATGTTGCGACTGAAGCAAATATTTTATGACAGGAGTCAATTAGGAGAATATTGAAGACTAGCTGCGCCCCATACTTTCACCTGCATAAGTCTCGATCCCATAAGAATATCGGGATAAAAAGTATCGTATGCCCTAATCCAGGTCATCGTCTATTCATGTACCAAATTTAATCCAAATCCGTTCCGCCGTTTTAGCGAAACAAACATACAAAAAATCTAATCTTTTCTCTTTATATTATTATACTAGGATATAGATAATTGAAAGATTTTTGAGAAAACTTTAGCTGAATCATATGGTAATAGTAATAGTAAATCTGAACAAAATACATACATATAGAAATGAAGGTAAAATTTTAAGGTAGATAAGAAGACACGTTTTTTACACGCATGACGAAACTAAAGAAGTAAATGAAAATTTATTGAGTTATACCTTGTAGCAGGACTCTTTCAAAGTAGACCACGAATTGATGAATCGCTGAATGTGGCATAAGTCCTAACAAAGATGGAACAAAGGTATGAGCGGTATCTACATCACCACGTGTGAACTACGAATATATGCACGTCACGCAAAATCCTGCATCGTGCAAGCAGAGTTTACTTTATTAATCGTCGGGCAGTAGCTCACCAGACATAAAGAGAAGAAAGAAGAAATAAAGAAAACCTTTGAAGTGGAATACGAGTACCTAGATGCAGTAAAAGTGTGCTGTCGCTACTTGGTAGTGGCATATCAGTACCAACAATAGGCTGAAATAAAGTTCATCTCTTGCAGTAGAGAGTAATTAACAACTGACAGTTATAAGACTACTTATCATTACAAATACATTATGTCAAAATTAAAATGTGTTGGGATCAAGGTGTCAAAATGTGAATTTAGATTGATTAAATAAAATGTTTTTGTTTAATAAGATCATAGACTTATAAAAAAAGATGGAAGCATATAAAACACGCCTCGCGCTCACATTTACATCATAGTATGCCGACCGACCGCCACTAAGTGACACGACAGCGTCAATCGTCAATCACGCAAACATAGATTCGGTACGGTGCTTCACTTTCGATATGCATGGTGCGGAGTGCATCTTTTTTTTTAAGTCTATGAATAAGATGTAGATCGACGAAGTACTCTCTGCTTTTGCATTAATAAAGACTCTTCGCAATTTTTGCTTAGGTATGCTGGATTTTTCAAAAACCAAATTAAAATAGGTACTGGAGGTTTCAATCACTGTGCTTATATCCAAATCAATTAGTGACTTCATTTATTTCAACCATTCTGTATACACATTGAAAACGTGTATCAAAGAACAACAAAATGAACAAATTGACGGTGTATTGGGGAGAGTAGGTCAATGCCTAAGAAGCATAAACATCAGACTACCCACGAGAAAAGTAATTGTGGGAGCATGCTAATTGTATGTTGATTCCTTTCATAATACTAATCGTGGAGAGAAATACCTGCTTACTACCGATGCAAGAATTAAATATGCCACAGTCGAGTCGGCATGTCGTCCCGAATTGTCAACACGTCCAAAAGATATAAGGATCCACTTTGAATATCGTAGTAGACTGGAGGTAAATAAAACCGCTTTTAGCCCTTGGTTTGAATATAATGACAATATAACTTTTATAAAACCACAAACCATGTTAGTACTTCAAACTCAAACTCAAAGCAATTATTTCAATTAAACCAATTACCTACAGGCAGAAAGATGAAGCTAAGTTGCCCATTCCAAAGCGTACTTTCTTTCATACTTTCAACTAGCTGACCCGATAAACGTTGTTCTGTCTAAATTTCAATGGTTCATACAAAAATCCCATAGAAAAAAACACTTTCAGTTTTAAATTTTTTTTCCCCTAAAAACTTTACTCGGACTATAATGAGGAACATGGCCGTCAAGTGATGCGTTTACCAACGAAAGGCATTTTATTTATAATTATATAGTTATAGACTAAGACACTACGGTGCAAAATGTTCTGATAATGCCAATATAATATTAGAAAGCGTTATCATCAGTGCTCATTCTCTGTCTGAAACAACTTGTGATTTGCTGTAGGACAATTGGTATTAAGTTTTTCCGAAGATATAAGAAACATTATTGCAGCAGTTGAGTTATGCAGGGTTTAGTGGAGTTTTGTATTCGAATAACCTTGAAGTCCACCCAAATATGCTACCACCTAACACAGGAACTCAGTTGCCCTAGTAACTATGGTTACAATCTTATGAAAGTTCATCCAATTGAACCCAACTCCAAACAAAGCATCGTCGAGGTAATATCTCAATCATTGCTTGTAAATATTTATCGACTGGGCGCAGCTGTGAACGAAATGCAAAGGAAAGATTTCCGTCTTCCACACTTTGAGAGATAGGTACTCGTGCTTACTTTGAAGGAGAACTAACTACACCGTTTGTCTGAAATGGGTGCGAAAGTGACGTGAGGTGAGGCAGTGCGATGGTTTTTGACAATGTCCTTTGGTTTCATCAAGAAAAGTTGTATACAGGGTCAAACTTAATTTGCTAGCGAAACTCCGCAGACGTGATGGGTATCGATATTTAAACATGATACAATAAAAGAAAACAGATTTTCTCAGCTAAAACTTCAAGTAACAAGACTACTAAGCAGTCGTTGACCCTCAGAAAAGACCATTAATTCATTTTTATTTATTTTATCGTGTCTATATGTCGATAGTTCGATATATCTCGTCTGTACAGTTTCGCTAGCAAATTTAATTTGACCCTGTAGTTTTATTGTTTCTGGGCGCCTTCAGTTGATAGCGACATAGGTCTGGCCAGAGTTTATTTAAGGTAAGTATGACAATTATATTTTTACGTAATGAACATTCAATAATTATCAAAATACTAAGCTATAAATAATTGCCATGCAAAAAACACAGGTCTAGGTGACCGAAGAGTCCTACTATACAGCCAAGAAGGTTCTTATTTGGGATTTTTGGCCTCCAGAGAAACGAAACTCAAAAAATACCGCAAACAGCAACTTTCCTATGTTAAGCCGATCTGTGCCTGTGTAGGGTTCACGATAAAACTCTTTTTATTACATTTGCGCATAATTTCCATAGTTCCCAAGTGTGTTCTTAGGATCCTAGGGGTATTATGTAATCCAGCCTTTTTACTGAAGGTTGGCATTTCTTCGTTTTCTGCAGAATTTGGAGCTGGATTTCCAGAGCACTTATTGTCAAGTCGTTATAGATGTGTATCAATGTTGACGACTTTCTTGTAAAGTGTTGAATTATTTTATTTTATTTCTCAGTGCTTTTTTCGTCTGGTTGTTTATTTATATTATTATATGTGCACACAGTAAAATAAATACAGATACGACATATTATACAGAGTTAAATTAAATTAGCTAGCGAAACTGCAGAGGCGATGGGAATCGAGAACTAAACACCAACATCTATATATACTTCAAACTGTAACACAGCAATGCTGCTTGATCTTTTATCATAGTAGGTATAGATATGGCCTACGTTCATTTATATTCACCTGCACCCCGCCCAAAATTATCGTTCATCATACAAATGGCTACATTTAAGTAAAGTATTGCTTCGGCTTCGGTAAGTCTGCGAGTCTCCGGGGCAGCCCAAACTAACGGATCAGTTTGACCCACTTCGGGAACCACGATATTGTCGACTGTCCACGGTTTGTCCATCGACTGATAAAAAGCGATTTACTTGAAAATTTGTTGTTCAGATGGTGTAGTTTTTGAATCGGAAAAGAAATAAACAGATATTATATGCAGGGTTGTTTAAAAAAGAAGTTCTTCTGAACACAAATAAAACGATTCATCATTATCAGCCTATTAGCAGTCCACTGCTGGACATAGGCCTCTCCTAATGCACGCCATTCAACTCGATTTTCGGCAACTCTCATCCAGCTGCTACCAGCCATCCTGCGAAGATCGTCGCTCAACCTAGCCTGAGGGCGTCCCACCTTACGCTTGCCAATTCACGGTCTCCACTCAAGAACACGTCTACTCCAACGGTCAACGGTTCTACGGCTAATATGTCCGGCCCATTGCCACTTCAGCTTGCTTATTTTTTGAGCTATAATAGTAGACAACTTTGGTTCTCCGCCGGATCGGAATAACCGATTATTAAATCTGATTATGGAATCTGTTACACAAAGATACCGAGTAATATTTAAAAATGATGTCGTTTTCCGATCTCCACGCAGGCGAAACCGCGAGCAAAAACTAGTTTTTAAATAAATCTCAAGAACCTATAAGTTTAGATCAATTTTCAAGATAGAATATAATATTCAATATATTATGAAAATTCAAGTACAATCGCTGTCAGAGCGCCAAAACGTAGTTACAAGTGAAATAGTGTGCGGTCCCGACGCCCATCGAGATTGTATTGCGAACAAGTAAAATGGTACGTGCACGAGGGCTAAAGTGATTTGAGTGTTTTATCATGATTTTTATAAAAGAGTTTCGGTTAGATGACAACGTTATAATGTGGATGTATTTAAAACTTTATTTATCATCTAAAGGTTTTATCAGTGAAGATGATGGGAAAATGTCAGTAGGGCTGTCAACAATTCAATCAGCTATGACTTAGGCCGTTTTTCTAAAATTCTTTCTTGTGAACAAAGCATATTAAAGTATTTCAGAATTTATAACAGACAAAATTCTAATGACAGGTTGTTGACATGGTATATAATAAAATACATGTATTGTTGTCCTTGACATAAGTTTTGTATATTGACATCTGTATTGTAAATTAACATAGCCTTATTATTTGTTTTCATTCCATTTTCTTTTTGCTCGTCTCCTGCGGGTCGTAGCGTGTTGTGGAATAGTCTATAACTGGCCTCAAGAATGGGCTATCAAATGCAAAAAAAATATTCTCAAATCCGACTGGGAGTTCCAGAGATTAGCGCGTTCAAACAAACAAACAAACACTTCAGCTTTATTATTAGTAGTATAGAATTTCAAAGAATGTTCATGTAGCTCTAAGATTAAACTACATCTTTCAGAGTTCTAACTTCTAAAACTATCAAAGTCTTCTCGACACTAGACACGAACAAGTCTCAATCAATATTCAAAAAGCTATTACTCATCTCTGATCCATCTATCTTTAAGACAGACTTGGCTCATTGTTGGTAAACGCAGACTCGACCGTTACAGATGATATCAAAGCAATCTACGGCTGGCAATAGTCCAGAAACTTGAAGACAGATCTTTCATATTATTTCAAATTTAAATAAAGTATGTATTGCTTTTACCATCTTTCAAATAAGATGAACCTTCCCACCGGATATGAAGCCATTTGAAAAAAAAGTTACTTAATAAAAATCTTAAATTTACTTATAGACAGACATTGTTTTCTCTAATCTTCTGAGTCTGGAAGAAATTACAATAAGAGGCATAATAAATGTAGCACAATTAAAATAACTGAAGAACTCTTGGACCACCGGACAAAAAAAAAACAATGCCACTTAAATTTGAATTCAGCACAAAACTAAGAGAACATTTCGACTATAATGACGTGAAATAATAACAAGTTGTAGAAATCCCCTTAAGAAACAAAAGTCCAGTCCTCCTGGGACAGCTGGCAATACTAATTCTGTTTAATTTAATAAACGCGACAACAAAAGATGAAAGTACACTTGAACATTCACGCTAGAACAGGGTTGTCAACATACAAAACTTTTAAAACAAATAGAATAACACAACTGTGGTGGTGAAATTAACTTCTTCTACATTTCATTTTTCGTTATAAGATAAGAAAATGTTCGTTGGTTCGTTCGTACTAATAATAAATAATGTTGACGAGTTTGTTTGAACGCGCTGATCTCTCGAATTAGGTACCTGTCGAATTTGAAATATTCTTATTACATTTTTGATAGCTTGAACCACAGAACCGGTCGAAGTGGTGATGCTTGGGGGAGGCCTATGTCCAGCAGTGGACGTCTTTCGGCTAAAATTATGAATGATTTGATAGCTCAGGCTACAGAACATCACGAAAGTCAGAAAGCACGCTGAGTCAAAACTAAGTCATAGCGCGGGCAGGCGATGCGATGCGACAGGGTGGGTCGGGGGAACAAAAAGTTTCACGCGTTCGAAGTCACGGACAGAAGCTAGTATTCTATATTCTGTAAAGATACTTTTAATTATTTACTTTGAAGAAGTTTTAAGTAATTTGAAACTCATTTACTTATTCTAAAAATATTAAGAACGTATTTCACCACCTCTCGAGATAAATTATTGATTGGATTGTGATTAAAATTTCAATTCCAATCCAAAATATATTGAAGTAAACTGCTAATCCATTGCTTCATATGTTTGAAAAATGCGTCTGCTCGTCAACGTAAATAACGCAATGAATGTTGTTGAACTGTCAAATTGAAAGGCATTGCGATTATAAATGTGTTGCGCAATTACTTCGCTGTATTGCACATATAAAAATCAAAGTTACTCGAACAGTAGCCAAGTATCACACGCAAATTCTCCTTACGTATATAAAGCCATACAATTTTATTCCCGACCACGTTTCCAGCACGTGACGCCCCTGTACCCGCAGGATCAGTTACCGCAGCTCCGGTACCCTCATTATAAACTTTTAATGGTTTTATCAAACGTAACGAGTGGCCTATCGTGGCCCATGGTGGTGTGGCCCACCACTGAACAATGTTTACTTCTGTTTGTACTACTTACAACCTCTTTTTGGGGCTTTGAAAGAATTAGTTTTTAACTTTTTGTTGGTAAAGGCTGATTAATGTATTTTGTTTGTGAATTGAGAAAGAGTGGACTTAGAAAAGTGTCGATCGACACCATTGTTAAATTCAAAAATTCAAATTCAAATTTTTTATTTCAGACCAGTTGATCCATATAGTGTTAGTATCAGTGGTTAGTTTGAACTTATGCAATAACTAATAAATCTTTTTTATTTAACCTTAACAACTAAGTTCTTAAACTAATGTAAGTATACCTAAAGAAATTTTGAGTCGGTGCCAAACAATCAATGAACAAAGAAACCTCGTTTCAACCAGCGCGCAGCGGAGTAATTGAGTAATACACTAACAGTAGGAATGGCTTTCATTTTGACAGTTGAACAACATTCATTGCGTTCTTTACGTTGTTGAGCAGATAATTTTTTGGAACATTTGAAGCAATGGGTTAGCAATATCCTTCAAAATAATTCAAGTTGTGATTGATAGTGTGTTACACAATTAGGGTAGGTACTGGTATTAATATGCAGTTATAGTTATAATCAAAGAATGAAATTAAACGATTTATCTTGATAGGTTCATGCCAAGATTACGTGAGTAGGTAGATCCTATCCTTCTGGTAAGTATGAAGTTACACCGTCACGGGATACAGGCAATCATTAATTTCATCCTGTGTTAGTGAGGATGTATTTGATACTTAGGTATCTTGGACGTGTCATCTCGTAAATTACCACCAACATTACCACCAACATGGTAAATACTTTTAGTTCTGTAAGTAAGTTTAAACAAACACTTAGGTACACGTCACGTCAGTCATATTTTTAAAACAAGATTAGGTCGGCGTTTCCTATCTGCCTACAGTAAAGTTCATGTTTTTACAAACCTTTTTGGCTGAATTAAAAACAAAAATAAATGGCTAAATAAAATTGAAAATAAATAAATAAAATAGGTATTTCACTCAGCACTTCAAAGTAAAACATGGCATAAACCATTGTCACCAATTTAATTAAAACATATTATACGGAACTCTTTTGTCAACGTATGTACAGCTGGTCTGAACTCAACGCACCACTGCACTGGGCTCACCTTTCATACAGAATTACATTCAACACGACTGTACCCACGTAGGTCCCTTTAGTAATTATTGTGTGGCATGGGATGAAATATATTGATAATAATTTTTGAAGTGGCAATTATTTTATGATTTCTTGATTTAAAAAAATTCAAAGTGTTAAACTCTGACCAAAACTGAGATGATCCCGGGCGGGATGCGGGACGAAATTCGCCCGCGATGTTTGTTTCAACTAGTACGGAGGCGCGTCCCGCATTCCGCGCGACTTTTTAACTTGTTGAAACCTTGTATCCTGGTTTCGTTCAGATAACCTACCTATATTAATTTGATAGAGATGAGCTGAAGCTGGAGCCAGGTTAACTCTCTAGCTGTTAATGGTATAGTTAGGCTCCCCGATGGATCGACACTTCACGTGACCAGAGAGCTGGCTCAATCTTTGGCCAAAAAATTTGCGTTGCTATTCAACGTGGTAATGCTACCAGTCTTCTGGGCACGTTTCTGGATGACAGCGACATGGAGGAAGAACTTCGACGCCTAAATGTCCTTTTGTTTTGTATCTATTTGTTTAGTCAGTTAGTTAAGTATTTAATTTTGTACCTAGAGTAAATAGTTATTTGTAGAGATACACATTGAGATGTCGTAGCAAAATTTAAGAGTTACCTAAAAAAAACTGATAACTTATCTTCAATTATTCAACCTTGTCTCATAAATCTTCACGAAACACGAAATACAAATAATAACAAATGAATGCGTGTCGTCAGTCGACAGCGAACAGCCGAACCCCGGACAGTGCCAAGTGGCTGTCAACGCGACATTCAGTTAATTATCACTGACCACTTACTGAAGTGAATGGGGCTCGACTTTGCTGTTATCGAGAGAGATTAAATGTGAATGAAAACTGCCTCGTTATATTTCAAAAGCTTTAAATCTGTAGGGTACATAAAACATACATTGACTCTAGCCTTCTTATTTATTTTATTATTATTTATTAGTTCAAAGAATGCACAAAAATCATAAAACTAAGCCCCACAAAACCGTAGTAATGGTTTGACTGAGGGGTCTGTCGAGTTTTTATATTAAACACAACTTAAACTTCATAGGTACCTAAGACGTAGCACTTTCACACATATCTAAATAATATCGTTTTAATTTATTTTTAAATCTGTTTTTATTAGTTTCACTCCTTATGTAAGCCGGCAAACTATTCATGAGCGTAGGCAGAAACTACAGAACGCCACACAATACACACACACACACTCACTCTCACACACACAGACACACAGTATGTGATCCTCACATACTCCTTTTACTACGTACATCATACACGCACGCCGGTTGCGAGTACTACGCACCTGACCTTTTTGAAGAACTTCACCAATAAGGTTGCTGTAAGTCCTTCTAGGGTGTTCCCTCCCCGCGTTTCCACTCATGTCTGCCTTGTAAATACCTTTTGTTAGTCGCCTTTTATTCATCCTCTCAACATGACCAAACCTCAAAGATATAGTGTCAGTATCTACATAAATTATTAATTAATTAATATAAGACATCAAGACTACAACATGGTAGGTGGATAGGACTCGCACGTACCAGGGAAGCTTGTCGCAAAGGGAAGAAGGCTATCAGCAGTGGGTGTAACAGGGCTGCAGTCAATGGTGGCAATCAAATCAAGTCTCAAAAGTAATGATTTCGTTACCTTTTCATATACGGAAAAAGAGCTAGTCTGTCTGCAGCCTGCACCACTGCGTGTTGGACTGACAATTTTAGACCGTTATGGCAACATGTGCTTTGTCATAAACTTTTTGTCAAAAATACGTGTCAGTAACACTGTGTTGGTAATTATGTGCAGACCAATAGCTAGAGGTGGGGGTCGACCAACAGAAGATTGCGGGGAAGACCTGGATGAGACTCGCACATACCAGGAAAGCATGGTTCAAAAGGGAGGAGACCTATAACATACTCAGCAGTGAGTGAAACATGGCTGCCAATTATAATGATGAGGATGAACATTGGTTCACATTAGAGAAACCCTTAAAAGTATCTACGGTAAGTACCTTCTAACATTCAAATCAAACAGTAAACAGACATACAATTTTCATTAAACGGTCTTCATAGTACCAGGGACACATAAATCAAAGAAGCGTTTTATATCATCGTAAACAAATTGAACACACGCCATGTCTGTCGATCAATTGCGCGAGTCTATTTCTTTGGATAATTTAACCTATTGATACTAATAAATTACTATTGTCACTCCATCATTATTTGTTTTTTTTTTAAGTTTGTTCGTTTGCCTTTTGTCAGTGATATTTCGTTCTAACCAAATAACACCATATAACGCTTGAACATCTCGAAGGGTTAGGCAGAGGTGTGCCTACCGTACCTACACCCACATTTCACCAGTTATGTTTAAGTCCCTTTTTATAGGGGGTGACCCTATTTTAAGACAGAAATCCGAACACCGGGATAAGACGCGTAAAAAAAATTTAAAAGTGCTTTGGAAAATCGAGTTTTATGAAAAAAAGAACTGCATAAATCAATTACAAATAAAGTTTATTGAACTCTTCGCTAAATGAGCTTTGTCGGTACTTATCGACTTTGTTTTGAAGATTTTACAGTTCTTTTATTACTTATTTACACCCAAAGTTACCTACGTTAAAAATAGCAAGAAAAACGAATCTTTGTTGGCTCATAACTTTTTAATGACTTTTTATTTTACTATTCCGTTTCCGTACAGACAAAATTAATAACAAGTCAAAAAGATAACATTTATTTGTTTTATTCATTAGCATCAAACAATTGTTTTAACAAGTAAGATGTTTAATTTATCATGTTTATCTATACACAATGTCAAACAGTGGAGTAATACTCTCCCAAAAGTTTCGAAAAAATATTTATATATTTTCAAATTACTGCAGTGTCAACAGGTATGGGAGGACAGAGTAGGCCTGTCAACAAGTACTAACAAAGTAGAAAATGATCTATATGTATACATATATAAAGACGTAGAACAATATGGCCTACACAAAAATATGTACATTATAAGTAGTTTATCAGCCATCTCGTTACCATAACACAAGCATTAGGTTGCTTAGCTTGGGACTATATGGCGTTGTGTGAAATGTCACAGGACATTTTTTTTTTTTATTTAAGACAGAATTGTGTGGAAAAGGGAAAGGGAGGCCTTTGCCCTGCCGTGGGACAGTACAGGCTAGTTAGATTGGATTAGATTTATGTAACCCAAATAATTTCAGACCCGAACCTATACCCACAAAAAGCATTAGTTCACCATACTACTAATAAAGCATTTCGGTTTGGCCAATAACTTATTGGTCCTTTTATCCCTAAATGCGTCTCCCAGGCCTTATTGCCAAGCAAAGTGCCTTATTGCCAAAACTACTGAAGGTCGTCAACCTCGTAGCGCACATTGGTGACGTAAACAGTACTGTGGAGAACGTTGCGAACTTTTGATTATTACCTTCTGTTTATTATGTGACCCTGGTACTTGGAAATTAATGTCTGGTATGTGTATGGCGAATTAGGTTGGTTAGGAGAATGCCATAGGAATTTTAATCAAATAAAAATATCTTGTTTTCCTTCAAAGAGACTATTAGGTACCAATTTTTTTTTCAGGCGTTCTTGGCAGAACGATTTTTTTATAGCGACCTATCTAACAAACGTCTAATGAACATAATTAGTCGGTGTCTAAAGAAGAATTTCTATAATCACGTAGCTTCGTAGTTTGTGTTCTAACAGACAGCTGCTGCTGGACAGTTTGTTGTGCCACTTCTTCCCAGCTAAAGCACTTGAAAGTGCTGAAGAGCGGGCGTTTTGGGGGACTGTCTCATGTATTTTTGGCATTCAAAAACTGCTGGATCTCAGCCTAGTTTGAATAAATGACTTTTGATTGATGTTATTACGCAAAAAAACGCTTCTACCTGTCCTCATTAATAACCAAGGAAGAGAGAAGAAAACAGGTAGATATGTTTTTTCGAAAACAATTCACGACATGTGTTGTTATAACGTCATACACCGCCTCAGAAAACCAATAAATTATAATCATCCCCTACATTTGATTCCCCTAACTTCCGACTGCCATACATCTGAGATATTCGCTTCCTTTTGCACACAAAAACAACTTTAACAAACAGGAAACCGTATTAAAAACATTCGAACACAATAACAACAAAGCTCAACGGATAACAACGTTTTTGTTTTGTTTCTTTTTACGCAATTCCAATGGAAATGTGTCGAGGAGTTTATAATTAGAGGATGAAAGTGGCACTTGATTCGTTTGTGTGGCATTTGTATTGTTTTCAACTGTTTCTAATTTAAGCATGTCTAAAAAAAATTTGCTTTGTCGGTTTTCACTAACATTAGGCAACACCTAAATGATTGCAAATGACACTCGCAATATGGATGATCTTTGCAAGGCCAAAGCCACGGCTGTCGAAGTAAAACTTATTTAATCTATAGAAATAAATAAAATTGAAGTGTCTGTTTGCAAAGTGAAAACAACAGCTTTTTATATTTAGTAAGAAGCTGTAACAATAAACAATTTGGTTGTCTGTCTGTTTGTTCCAATTAATCTCCGAAAGTGCTGGACTAATTTTGACGGAACTTTACTGACAGATAGTTGATATTATTATAAGGTGTAACTCAGGCTACTTTTATTTCATCATGGATTGATTTGTATTGTCAAAGTCAAATGTCACTGTCAGCCTCAATTTGTCAATGTCAAATTAATGTGTGTTGTCTTTGGTCCCTGACCCTGACATCAAGCAATGGAAAAAATTTCAACCATTTTAAGCTTGAGTACGAGGCTTTTGACTATGTTGTATGTGTATATTTTATGTCTTTTTTAATTTGTAATGTGCGTATTGTTTGTGCAGAATAAATATTTTTTCTTTCTTTTATTTTAGAAAAAAAGATTTAGGGTTCCGCACAAAAAAAAATTTTGTTTTCGCACAGCTAATAATCTATATACTAATAAAAAAACTGAAGAGTTTGTTTGTTTGAACACGCTTATCTCTGGAAAATCAAGTCGGATGACACCTAAGGGTGTCCAGCAAAAACAAAAAAGTCTGAAAGAACGCTAAGTGAAAACGAAGTAATAGTACGAGCAGGCGATGCGATGCGTTGCAGGCCGACTTCTTGAGTGCGTTTCTTGCTCAGAAACGCACGGAAGAAGTCGCGGGCATAAGCTAGTAAGAAATAAAATCTTATGAAAGCTCCGTTTTACAATTATATCAGTATTATCACACGCACACAGAGATAATATTAAGATCATTTATCTTCACGAACAGAAAATGGCGGCGTCTACGATATTCCCTTATTCCTATGAATGGAGAGAAATCATGAACTGAATTGATAATTGGTATACTTTACATATTGTAATGCTGTTATCTTGAAATGGAAATTCTCGAACCTTCGAATTAATAGGTTTTTTTTTCAAAGGTCAGTAACCTAACATAAAATCATGAAGTGCACCTATAGTACACCCACATTTTGCCAGCTATGTTGAAGTCCCATGTAATAGGGGACGAGCCTATTGCCCGATGGCAATATCCACACCCCGGGTTTCTACTGAAAAATACCAGATGGAAAAATCTAATAACACTTTGTCCGGCCCGGGAATCGAATCCAGGACCTCATGCTCAGCAGTAGCGCTTGCGACCGCTAGACCAACGAGGCAGTCAGTAACCTGAGCTGGTTGTATTTCGAGGCAGTCAGTAACCTGAGCTGGTTGTATTTCGAGGCAGTCCGTAACCTGAGCTGGTTGTATTTCGAGGCAGTCCGTAACCTGAGCTGGTTGTATTTCGAGGCAGTCAGTAACCTGACCTGGTTGTATTTCGAGGCAGTCAGTAACCTGAGCTGGTTGCATTTTGATTACAAAGCAAGATAAGGTGGCAGCGTCGGACTTAATATAAATATATCGTTGTCTTCTAATTGTAATGAAAACTAAGAAAGAAAGAATAAACAAGACAATATACAGGACAAATAAAGTCGAATTAAAACCTACCATGAACACTAAATTTGCAGATTTTTCATAGTCCCCTTTCGGAGGAGCATATACGACAGTAATATTTATAAAGTCCAACTGATATGTTTTTTATTTCTTTAATGTGTAAATAAATTACAGATATTTACACTAGATAATAACTTAAATGACTAACTCACTATTATGTAGAAATAAATACAAAAACAAAGGACACTTAGGCGTCAGAGTACTCTTCCTCTTTAATCGTTGTCATCGTGATATTAAATCTACTTCTGGCAACGAACACCACAGATTATTTTGGTAAAAATCTGTTGCTTATTGTTTTAAATCTATACTAATATTTTAAACAGGTAAAACTTGTTTGTTATTAAGTTTGTATGTAGGGGGTAATCTCTGGAACTACCCGTCAGATTTGAAAAATTCTTTTCGCATTTGATAGCGCAATTCTTGAGGAAGGATACAGGCTATTTAACATCACACTATGACCCTAAGGAACCGAGCAAAAATAAAAAAAAGAACGCTAAGCGAAAACAAAATGATAGCGCGGGCAGGCGATGCGATGCGACGGGGTGGGGCGGGAGAACAAGACATTTTACGCGGACAAAGTCGCGGGAAGAAGCTAGTTAAAAATATAATAAAAACAATGAAATATCTCAACTTTAACCTAATAAAACTCACGGAACGTGCCCAAATGACTGGCGGCATTTCCACGTTGTATGGCAATGCTACAAGCCTGCCCAAAAAAAGCCTGCCTGTTGAAAATTTTATGAAATAAATACAAATAATATTACGTACAAGTAGGTACCTACAGACACACAGAAACAAATCATAGAGAGACTTGGCAGAAAATCAAGTTTAGGTTCAAGATAGTACCTACTTACAAAACAGACGTGAGGTCTCAAAACTGTCAGTTAGTAAATTGACGTCGGACAATATAACATTGGAGGAAAGAATCCGCCATAATTTCTCCTGGCAAGGGTAAGAAGAAGGAATAAGATTAATTACACGAGTAATAGGCCCGTTGTCTTGTAGCCTACAGTTTGTTGTCAGAGTTACGACCCCCCAAATAGGTTCTTTTATCCGGAATTACACTACTTTTGGGGTATATTTATTTTGTTGGCGTGCAGACTTGTATTCTTTGAAGGTATGAGCAGAGGTATTGTACAAATATAATTATATTTATTATTATTATTAGCCTGTGATGTCCCACTGCAGGGCAAAGGCCTCCCTACTCTCTTTCCACTTCTCTCTGCTCAAAGCTGCTGAGGACCAGTTCTTGTGGAAGGAGTTCAGCTCATCCCGCCATCTCCGTCTGGGCCTGCCACGATGTATAATAACAGAATTGATAAAAAAAAACCGACCGAACTGAGAACCTCCTCCTTTTTTTGAAGTCGGTTAAAAAGAAGATGAAGTGAGAAAAATTCAAAGAATATGCTTAGATGGTTTGGTCATGTTGAAAGGATGAATAAAAGGCGACAAACGAAAGGTATTTACAAGGGTGATGTGAGTGGAAACGCCATAAAGTGTGACCTTATTGGAGATGTTCTTCAGAAAGGTCAGGTGCGTAGTAGGCAGCCTGAGTGCTTTTATGACCAGATGTATGAACTATAACGGAGCAAAAGGAGTATAGATTAAGGAAACCACGTAAGTATATGCAATGAATTATACCACATAGTTGTTATCGCCTTTTCTGACGATTTAATAAACGTATTTTCTTTCTTTCTTTCTTTCTTATATACAAAAAATTAAGGAAATCGGTCGCGAGAAAACGAGTAGATATAATTTATTGCATATTATTATATGTGGTTTCCATACTGTTTAAGGCATGGACTGCCAACGCGGTCACCGGTGACCGCGAACAATAGATTTTCTATTGTGTGTGTTGCCTGGCAGCCAACGTGTTAAGGATCGTAGCAGGTGGCGTTCCCTAGTTTCTGCCGACCCTTATGGGAAGAAGCAGGCGTGAGTTTATATTATATTTATGCATATCATATTGTGTAAAATTACTAAAAATACTCTAGGTGCCTATAAAAAATGGTCCTTTCACTAAACGTGTCAAAAGTTATGTAAGTGATAAATGATTTTATTTCGGTAAGAATGTTGGTACAAACACTTTTCAACATCAAAAATAAATTATGTTTTATAATTAGATGCGTTTGGTGTTTCCCATGTGACTACTCTGAGAAGAAAGACCGAAACAAACTCAGAGGTCACAGTCTCTTTTAAAGTCCAGACATAATCTTGGTCAGAAGTAAGAAGTATTCTATTATCGATTAGGTAAATGTTCCGGAAAAAAAAATACTCACTTTCCCAATAATACATAAAATATAACACGTTACACGCCCCTGTATTTCCCCACAGCGTTATGCAGAGTGTACCTAAATAGTACACCCGCATTTCGTCTGTTATGTTTAAATCCCATGTAATAGGGAGCGAGCCTATTGCTATCAACCGAGCACAAACCAGACTCCGGGCTGCTACTGAAGTATTGTAAGTGCGGATATCTCATAAGTGTAATGTAATGTGTTATACAACATCTTTTCATCCATAATTCGCGAGCTATCTGGCGTGGGGCTATAAATAGCCCACACAAACGAGAACACCTGGCCTGCGCGAATTAAATACGTAAACAGTTTGATCACACCGATTCCTGCGATTCCGATTAAAAGAATTGTAAGATAGATCATGAACGAATGATGAATAACATAATCAGGCTATAATATTCCCACTGCTGGGACACAGGTCTCCTCTAGGTGAGAGGTAGTGGGCTGTAATATACCACGCTGACCCAGTGCGGGTTGGTAGATGGCACATGTCTTCGAATTTTTGGTTCTAGGGCATGCCGGTTTCCTCACAATTTTTTCCTTCACCGTTTTGAGAGCAGTGGTGATCAGATTCCATACCACTATACTACTGGGCCACCATTTCTATAGTCAGGGCCGATGCCACTGATTGATGAATGAATTTGCTAAAGAGTAGGCAATCCTTAACAAAATATTCGTTCATCGTTCGTTCATTCTTCATCTTACAATTCTTGTACAGCATTGTAAGTTGGAGAATGTATTATACAGCATTAGACCCTCTCTCCTACTTTAGACATGATCATTGTGGACCCTTCACGTCAGTATGTCAAAACGAAGAACCAATAGCTTTGTGACAGCTGCGCGCACAAATCATTAAAGGCGGCAGCACGTGTGACGAAACATTTCTACGCTAGGGGTCATCATCATATGCCTAGCCTTTCCCAACTATGTTGGGGTCGGCTTCCAGCATCATTTGTGCGTCGATGATGCCATCCTGTATATACTGGATGATTTTATTTACCGTCTCGAAATTTTTACAGAGTGTTCTACCCATGAATTTGAACAACTTTCACTACGGGACAAACTCTAAAATCACGAAAAAAATCAGCTGCTTAATACAAAAGTTCAATACGTATATTAGACCAAAATGTATGAAACAGCAGATTTTTTTTCGTGAATTTAGATTTGGGCCTATAGTGAAAGTTGTTCATATTCATGGGTAAAACACGATGTAATAATTTCGAGACGGTAAAAAATATCATTCCGTATACGAAACAATAAAACATTACATGAACAGGTGCAGCAAAGCCGTAACGGAATTGTTGCCGAGAAACAGTAGAAGCGTTGGCAGACCAATAGTCAGGTGGGTGGACGATCCACAGAAGATCACGGGGAAGACCTGAATGAGACTCGCACAGACCAGGAAAGCATGGCGCAAAAGGTAGGAGACCTATACTCAGAAGTGGGTGGAACAAGGCTGTCAATGACGATGATGAAGATATGATCACAATTACAACATTTCATAAAACATTTAGAGCAGGAATTAGAACTCATCATCTACCTAGCCTTTTCCCAACTATGTTGGGGTCGGCTTCCAGTTCGGTACTAGTACCAGATGCAGCTGAATACTAGTAATTTACATGAAGCGACTGCCTTTCAGACCTCCACAACCAAGTTACTGGATAATACGATACCCCTTGGTAAGACTGGTTGTCAGATTGTCGGGCTTTTGAAGACCTGCAACGACTGCGGGACCTACGGCTAAACGTGCTCTCCGAGGCACATGGTCACATGATGATGGTCACCCATCCACGGACCAACAGCGGCAAGCGCAGCTTAACCTGATCTTGAGGCTGTAATTACTAATAGAAGCCCACAAGCAGGAATTGGAAATATGAAAACAATAAGTTCTCATTTGGAACAGGAAAAATACGAAATACGAAACCAACAGTAAAAATCCACGTGAACTTCAAATAAAATTGCGTAGCAGAAACCTCTGTTAACTCGACCTCTCATTCCAACATTCAACCCTCTCGAAACACGTGATTCGCTACTTGAAGAAACTTTTTACCCTTTAAAACGTGACTCTGATTATTGAGGAACCCTTTGAAAAATCTGCCAAGTTCGCGCTCAGTTGTACTGTATATTATAGGTTTCATAGCAACCATGCCTATTTACAAGCCAAAATAAAAATTGAGAAAAATATTTTCACTTTGAAAGGAAAAGTTAGATTGCATAGGTATTTTTGTCTGGTTTCAGGAACGTTTTGTATTGAACCTACCGTTTCATTAGTTGGTCAAATAAACCCAGTAACTGGGTTGTGGAGGTCAGAAACTTAGTCGCTCCATGTTTAGCTGCACCCAGTTAGACTGGAAACCGACCCAATATATGAAGTTGGAAAAGGCTAGGCAGATGTTGATAATGAGAATATTATTATAGTAGTTATAGTGTAATTTTCATGTGCCCCTAAACATGGAAATCGATTAGGAGCAGAGCAGAAGGCCAGTCCCATTTCGGCGACAAACAATGTCAAAAATTTGTCACAATTGTAAAGAAATTAACTACACACATCAAAAGTGTCTAGGGATCAAGCATTTTTATGCGGATTTCTTGAGATTGAGATGTGGCTTTGTAATAAATTTATGATTTTATAAATTTATATGGATCCTTTTTGGTGCATTTCATAATTTGAATCAGGAACTGTGAATCAAATTCGAGTAAAAGATGAAAATCAGCTGTCAATATTTTCCCTATAAAAACATACAACGCATTGAAGACATTATTAGTGCTACTGTTTCCCTACTACTGATTAAAACCAACGTTATTATGGAGCGGCGACGTCATTTAAGCAGGGAAGAAATGCTCAGAGCCGTGGGAATGATAGAAGCTGGTTCCCGGCAACGTACTGTGGCTTTAGCTCTGAATACAAGTCAGAGTGTTATCAGTCGACTTTGGACACGTTACCGAAGCACTGGTACCGTGGCTGAGCGCCATGGAGGACGGTATCGCTGCACCACACGGAGACAAGACCGATACATTCAAATCTTAACTCGAAGAGCTCCAACAATAACCGCCATGATGTTAGCCGTGAGGCTTCATCACTCTTCAGGGAACTTAATTAGCGACCAAACAGTCAGAAACCGCTTGCATGAAGTGAACCTTCATTCCCGAAGACCGCTACGGGTACCACCTATAGCAATGCACAATCGTAGGATTCGATATCAATGGGCTCTTGAACACAGAAATTGGGCAGAAGAACAATGGCGTTTCGTGTGCTTTTCTGATGAGTCTCGTTTTGGTATGAGACCGGATACAAGACGTATACGACACTGGAGAACCCCTGGACGCCAACAGCGATTAAAATCCTGCCAGGAAGTCCATCCTTATAGTGGTGGAACCATCATGGTATGGGCGGGTATTTGGATCGGCGGAAGAACTGAGTTGATTTGGATCAGAGGCAACCTCAACGCTCAAATTTATGCTGAGACGATTGTATCAGACGTCATCGTTCCTCTACAAGTGCAAATCGGTCCCTTATTTCAGTTAATGCATGATAATGCACGACCGCACACCGCAAGAGTTGTAAGACAGACTCTCGCCGCAGCTAACATCAATGTCCCAATGAACCCGATTGAGCATGCATGGGATATGCTACAGAGAAGAGCTCTGCCGAATATGGAGGGTATTCAGTCGCAAGAAGACCTTTTTTTGTTGTTGCAACGAACATGGGCGGCCATTCCACAGCGTGATTTGGATGAACTCATTTTGAGTATGCCAAACCGATGTTCTTGTGTTGTTAGTGTTCGCGGTAGAAACACGGATTATTAATTGTTTAAGTTACCCAATAAAATTTTAAAGAAAACTGTTATTTCAGTCTTTTTTCGAACTTTTGTGTTAGTGGTTCAAATGTCAAAAATCCCTTTATTAGGAAAATGGCAAATTTCTTTATTAATGCAAAGGTGACTTGGTTTATCGTTACTGTGACAAACGAAAACACTTTATTTGATGAATCCTTAAAGAAAATTTTAATTATTATCAATCAGGAGAAAAGTTATTGCAAAAATATATGTTGATCCCTAGACACTTTTGATGTGTGTATTTTTGACAAATTGAGACTGAGAACAGACTGTGAACTTTCTTAAAATTACGAGAATAGCCTCTCTGGTCAATATTCAAACTATTTGAACTCGACGTAGGTGTTAGTAACGGGCGATCGATGAACTATTTATAGGAAATTCGGTATTGAGTAAATAATAGAAAACTAGGCGTGGATGGTGTTTACATTGACTAAATTGATACGGTTTTTAGCCTTTCGTACTAATTTGTCGCGTGCGAAAACCAATTAATTAATTATTTCATTGACTGCCTCTTGGCCTAGTCGTCGCAAGCGCTATTGCTGAGCATGCGCTCTTGGATTTGATGCCCGGGTTGAGCAAAGTATTATTGGTTTTTTTTTCATCTGGAATTTCTCAGTAGCAGCCTGGAGTGTGGGTTTGTGCCCGGTTGATGGATTGCCATCAACCGGGCACAAACCCACACTCCGTGTAACTCCACACTCAGTTACGTGTAACTCCCATGTAATAGGGGGCGAGCTTATTGAGGCTCGCCCCCTATTACATGGGAGTTACACGTAACTGTCGAAATAAGGGTGTACTACAGGACACATCTGCCGAACCTTTCGGGGCGTGATGCTATATTATGTTCATTTATAGTGAATTGGTTGTTCCTGCTTTTGATTTTGCAATGACCGACTCTTCTAAAGCTTTTATTTTTAAAAAGAGGGTTATGGCAATATGGCAAACAGATGGAAATATACATCAAGAATAATATTAACAGCATTCGTTTCTTTTCTATATGAGAAGAGAGAGGACTAGAGAGGTAAGTAATAACAGCCACACGGGTCGATCGATGAGGTTGGGTGAGCATCTTTATATACCAAGACCCCTCTGTGCCTCGGAAAGCATGTTAAGCCGTTGGTCCCGGCTGTCATTCGTGGATCTTTGACAGTCGTTACTGGTTAGAAGCCTGAAAATCTGACAACCTGCAGTCTTACCGAGGGTTTATATTATTTGTGGTCCCAAAATACTCCTCAAAAATAATTATTGTATCTATAGGTGGAATCCGGGACCGCGGTGACGGCCGGTCCCGAAAGCCCCACGACCCGGGCTCTCGTATTATCCAGAAGGTAAGTGGGTTGTAGAGGCCAGATAGGCCAGATAGCCGACCCCAACATAGTTGGGACAAGGCTAGGCAGATGATGATGAGAAGAGGCCTTTGACCCGCAGTGAATTAATAACAGACTAATAATACAGTTAAAACTTATTTATATAGTATATTATCATCACGCTTGTAATCCCCAAAAGGTTAGGCAGAGGTGTACCTATATAGTACACCCATATTTCACCAGTTATGTTTAAGTCCCATGTACCTAATACGGGGCGAGCCTATTGCTATTAACCGGGAAAAAATCCAGATTCCGAACTGACAAATTCGTGATGGACAAACCCAATAGTACTTTGCTCGACCTGGGAATCGAACCCAGGACCTCATTCTCAGCAACAGCACTTGCGACCACTAAGCCAACGAGGCTCCTCAAGAAACAGACCGATTTATATTCCTTTAAAATAATATTCAGCAAAACATTTATCTTGTTTGAAGAAATAAAGTAGCAGTTCAGTTTAAATGATTGACAGATCATTAGTTACACCAAATGAAAATCGGCGAGGAATGCTGAAATTCTTCTCAGTTTAAAAGGTTTAAAGCTAAATGTTCTTCCAGTGGTTTACCCAAGTGAATGTTTTAAAACTTATTTAAGGAAGGAAAACATTTAAGTGGTCCTCTAAAAACTTATTGACCTTCTAATGATGGACGCTTTTTTAAATTAATGAGTCTCTTTTAACTTTCTGGACTTTTCTCACAGCCAGCCGCAGTAACTAAGCTAGGGTACTCCGACCAAACGGATCGGGTTACATTGGAACTATGACCAACCGTGCGTTACATACAAGTTGGTCGCATTTACTTGGCTATTCAGCATTTTTAGGACGCCTAATTATGAGTTACATGAGGTTCACAAAAAGAGGCGCAATCATTTTATTAAAGTGTTCAATAATATTTTTGGGAAAGCAAAATGGGAACTATTTGAGATTCGATTAAATACATGGCTTTAAAAAACAAAATAATGACTTTCTATACATATTACTTACATAACATTATATTATTGTGATTTTATTCCAAGTATGTACCTACCTACATCGTATTCACATAAAATTATTAATGTGTTACAAAATATTGTAAAAAAATTAAAAGAGAAACTATAGAGTTTCTTGCCCATTCAG
Organism: Gortyna flavago; assembly: GCA_963669345.1. Taxonomy (NCBI): domain Eukaryota; kingdom Metazoa; phylum Arthropoda; class Insecta; order Lepidoptera; family Noctuidae; genus Gortyna; species Gortyna flavago. Next base: position 814,032 of record OY770149.1, read on the forward strand.
CTCCATAGGACACAAAAGTGCCTCTTATGTGCCTGATGGGTAAGTAAAGAGGATAACCCCCTTACTAATAAACGTTGTATAGCGTCTGTATAGTTACACAACGCTTGTCTTCTTCTTTCGAAAGTCAAATAACTGACGACTGAAAAAGAGACATCGGTGTGTCATATCATCTGATATAATACGTTTATTAGTAAGGGGGTAAAAATATACACACTGGACAAACTTCTTATATTAAATTAACTGACAAACTATTAAAAATAAAAGAAATTAAATAAAAGTTGTGACTTCGAGCCAACAGAAAAGAAGAATATCAACATCATCAATAAAAAATTACCAAGTTCCAATTCAGCCTCAGCATCTTCGGAGATAGTCTCCATGACCCGCTCAGTGCATGGCTCGAGTTCGCGCGCGAGCGTGCAACGCGCGCGCCCGGCACGCCGCGCGCACTCCCCGCACGTCGTCAGCAACAACGTGGCTACTGATGCGCGTCACGGAGAAGAAACAACAACGTCACTGTTGTTATGGAGAGGTCACTGAATTACACATCACTGAGTTGTTGCACTTAACTGGTGAGGCTTTTAGGGTGTTGCACTTAACTGAGTTTTTTTCGCACTGCAGTGTAATATGTGTTTTTTTTTTTGTATATTTCACTATTTGTGTGTTAACTTGGTGGACTTTTGGTGTTTTTTGAGAAATGTTTTAGTTTCTTGATTTTGGTGTTTTAAAATAATGTTTTTAAGCTTTCGAAGCTCTGAATTTTTTTAGGTTCTTCAGATTTTTTTTTAAGCTACTGTGGTATAGAGAAAGTTGGTTTTACATTATAATTGAAAATGTTAATAAAGTAAGGATAAAACTACGAAAAGTCATTTCGTTAATAAAGTAGGTACTTACCTACTGAGAATAGTTTTCTTGAGTAGCAAATTAGTCAAGCCACAGGAAAATTAGTGCTTTCAATGAAGTTATAATAACCTAATAGTTATAATAACCTAATAGTTATAATAACCTAATAGTTATAATAACCTAATAGTTATAATAACCTAATAGTTATAATAACCTAATAGTTATAATAACCTAATAGTTATAATAACCTAATAGTTATAATAACCTAATAGTTATAATAACCTAATAGTTATAATAACCTAATAGTTATAATAACCTAATAGTTATAATAACCTAATAGTTATAATAACCTAATAGTTATAATAACCTAATAGTTATAATAACCTAATAGTTATAATAACCTAATAGTTATAATAACCTAATAGTTATAATAACCTAATAGTTATAATAACCTAATAGTTATAATAACCTAATAGTTATAATAACCTAATAGTTATAATAACCTAATAGTTATAATAACCTAATAGTTATAATAACCTAATAGTTATAATAACCTAATAGTTATAATAACCTAATAGTTATAATAACCTAATAGTTATAATAACCTAATAGTTATAATAACCTAATAGTTATAATAACCTAATAGTTATAATAACCTAATAGTTATAATAACCTAATAGTTATAATAACCTAATAGTTATAATAACCTAATAGTTATAATAACCTAATAGTTATAATAACCTAATAGTTATAATAACCTAATAGAATCTGAAACTAGTCGGTTTAGCTTTCAAATAGAAATAATAGCTCTAACAGCTCAATACAATTAGCTAATTGAAATTTCAGTCGCTCCTTATACCTAACATTGTTCGCAGAACAATTAGTAACTACAAAACGCCACCGGCTACGATCCTTACATACTCCTTTTGTTCGTTTACGTTCATACATCTGGTCATATATGCACCTGGACTTGAGAGTACTACGCACCTGACCTTTCTTAAGAACATCACCAATATGATGATCACTATGTCCTTCTAGAGAGTCCCCTCCCGGCGTTTCCACTCACGTCTGCCTTGTAATTAAATACCTTTTGAAAGATTGTTTGGCTATTATCTGTTTTAATTATCATAGGCATACTCTTATGTTTGTTGTCATGTTTGTTTTCGTCGAAGGACCAATGGCCGATGAAGCAGGCGAGTCCTAGAGTGGAGACTGCTTATCGGTAAGTTTAGTGTGGGTCGCCCTCCAGTTAGATGAACAAACGACCTGAAAAAGGTGGCTGGGAGTCTGGGACAGACTGAATGTGGAAGGCGGAGGACAGGGTGTTATGGAGCAGCCTGGGAGAGGCCTATGTCCGGCAGTGGACTGTAAAGGGCTGAGTTTATTGATACTGTGTGTTCTATGTTGTTTGGTTCCGGCATTTAGTCCTTTAGGTGGACCACTGTGCGTGGGCCATGGCGGCCGTCGGTGGTTATTCCAACCAGCCTAACTCCCCTCATAGACATAATTTTATTGTTGTATCGTTATTATTTTCTTGCCTACCACGTCATCGTGTGAAAACAAACACTAGAGCCGCAAGTGATAATTACTTGAACATACCATGTACAGTGCGAACATAAATAGACAGCTAGGCAATAATATGTGATTCAAAAAGTTTATAGTGGATAAGACAGAGATTAAAACAGAAGAAGAACTAGCAGGGGATCGAGGGGGGAAGGGTTCAGAGGGTCAGACCTGAATAACTCATCCATAAATATCTGTCGTCAAAATGACGGCAAATATATATGTGATCATTTGTGGAAGGAATATACAAACATAATCAGCCTATAATGTTCCCACTGCTGGGGCTCTTAGAGAGGGAGTGGGCTGTATCTACCACGCGGGCCCTGTGCGGGTTGGTAGACGTCACATTGTTTTTTTTGGTTTTAAGACATCGTTTCTCACGATGTTTTCCTTCACATAATACAAGTGGCAGCACAAATATAAAACATCGGAGGAGCACCAAAACTATCTGACGAGACAGGTCACGCAAAAATATGGGAAGCTGCATCGGGTTCAAAAAGATGTCGCACCTCTTCCTCCTTGCCAAACTGTCCATAGTAATATATTAATGTTCGTGACTGTACTTGAACATGTGTTAAATAGGCACAAATACGTAAGATATTCTTGCCTCATTACGTAATCATTAGAAGGTACAATGTCCTTTTTATTAAAATTATGCTCGACGGCAAAAGAATCGATAAAATTGCTGTCAAGAAAACTGTGTAGGTAATGTTTCAGGAAAAAATCAGTAATACAGAGTTAAGACGAAAAACCGAAGTTACGGATACTTATATTGTTTCATATAATGATAAAACAATTGAAAATTTCAACACAGCACGATCTATAAATAACGAATAACACAATATTGGCGCACAACTCAGCTGACAATAATAACGATAGAATCACATGACAGTCAAATAACATACTGTCATAGAACGACCATGAGATGTATCTCTAATTGTATGTGCGACGCGTTTAAGTACAGCCACAGCATAGATAAGTGCAGAAGACAGAGGGTCAAAGCTATACAACGGGCCAAAAATCACGCCCACATAGACGCGCGTCATGCACGGAGAGTGCAAGCAAGTGCGACTGGAATTGCCGTACGTATAGTCTGTTCCAAAAGTATATGATGAAAGTGTAAACAGACCCCCTGTTCAGGTTAAATTCTTACGCGATTTCTCATTAAAGGAAATTACGAACTCATTCAACTGTATTTATTAGGTTTCAGCTTTATTTCGCACTACCTTTTGCAACAATTTTGGTTGAATTATCATTATTAATTAGTAATTGAAAAATCGTCGACGAAAATTGAGTGGAAAAACATCTTTAACGCGATTTAGAACTTCGGGTATTCAAAAAATCAAATCAAAGCACTCAATTTGTAAGTAGCACTACAAATTGGAATCGACAGGTACGTTTTATAATAAATTTATTTACATTTTTATCAGATACTTTTGGAACTGACCACTGAGGGACCCGTGGCTAAATAATAAAAGCCGCACAGATCGATCGATCATTTTAAGCTACGGTTGCCGCGGTTAGTCTGTGGATGGGTAACCATCTTTACATACCGAGATCCCTCCGTGCCTCGGAAAGCACGTTAAGCCGTTGGACCCGGCTGTCTGACAGTCCGAAAGTCTGACAACCAGTCTTACCAAGGGGTATCGTATTACCCAGTAACTGGGTTGTAGAGGTCAGATAGGCAGTCGCTCCATGTAAAATACTGGTATTTAGCTGCATCCGGTTAGACTGGAAGCCGACTCCAACATAGTTGGGAAAAGGCGTGCGCGCCTGATTTCGCTCGTTGTTTGAAGCCGGCTTTCTGTTGCTATCTATTCCGTGGTTCCGCACGTAGCCTACTCGTGCCATCAAGAAGAATTAGCTACTAGCACGTCCGACCATTATATTACGCTTACTTAATGAAGATATGTGCTAGGACTGTCAGGATCCTACCGTTATGAAGGTAAATTAGTGAATATTTCGGTTAATCGAGTTTGTGTTGGTCCTTGGTGGCATTAGCTAGCAAATCCTTTCCAAGGTTGTGAAAAGGGAGACAAGGCAAGCATTTGGGTAGTACGTTTGGTTATTAATATTAGTCATTTGTATTCTAATGACGTCAGCAATCTATCTGTTGCTGTTGCGTGATGAATTATTAATGACGTAATAATATGTTGAGTATATAGAAAGAAAATCCTTGTTTAGTAGAAACTTATCGAGGATTGAAATTGTTTTCAATTCTTTGAAATATTTGATTACTGGAGACGGAGGAAACTTTTTTAACTGCATTGGAGAGTAGGCTGATCCCAGTATTTAGGTTATGGAGGTCAGATAGACAGGCGCTCCATGTAAAATACTGATTGATATTCAGCTGCATCCGGTTAGAGTAGAAGCCGACCCCAAAATAGATGGGTAAAGGCTAGGCAGATTGATTGTGCAGTGGGCTGATATGAAAGGTGAAAAGAAAGACGTCAACGCCGGCTGTCGCTGAAAACCAGTGCTAGGGCTCTATCTCACACTTAGCATTATGCTGAGCGATGGCCGTTTTGGATGGATGTGATGCATGTTTACGTCCCCCCCTTGTATTTTTTTTGTACTTGTGTTCTTTTTCCGCGTCATGTTTACCGCAAATAAATGAATTTTCTGTTTTTATATCTTTCAAAGACTTTTCAGCATAGTTTTTTCGCTCGCTTTAAGAGCATGAAATAACAAAGTAATTAAAACTAGGGCACGAAGTGGAGTAATTAAGCACATCGCTACAACAGCTCATAAACAAATAATAAAAGGACAGTTAACAAGTTCATCCATGGCCGCACATAACAACAAATAACACTGTTGCTTTACCGGCTCATAAAAAACTAACATCAAAATGATTGGAAAATTTACAGGTCATCCAAATAGTTGTAAACTTGCGGTTTTTAATTATAGTATCGTGAGCTCATTTTACCCGGGATTAATAAACATGGGATATTAAAAAGCTGTATATCAAAAGCACACAGGTTCGAATAGCTATAGAGAATGCTATGAAACGATATTATAATATAATTTGTTTGAAGATCAAACGAACTTAGACGGAAGTAGTTAATTAAAACTGATTACATTGAAGTTATGAATGATAATAACGATCATCAGGAACCTGAAATCTGTCCCAATAAAAGTAACAAAAAGGACAGTCTTCTTCTTTTCGTGTCGATGGTCCTCTTACTCGTTGTCTTTTTGGGGTTCCGTACCAAAATGGTAAAAAGAAACCTTTATGGTGCGACTCAGTCTGTCTGTCCGTCTGTCACAGCTGGATATTTAATGCTATCAACTTGAAATTTGGAATAATTTTAGATGACAGTTGCCCAACTATTTTGCAAATAAGAAAATAAATATATATATAGGTATTTATTTTGCAACAGGGACTGAAAAGGGGTCTGAAAAATTCGAAGTGGGGCTACTAGAGCATGTAGGGTATCATATTAAGGGGTGGTGATGAAATTATTTACACAAAGTAAAGCGCCCGCCCTGGGTTCGAACCCATGACTGACAACTCGTGAGACGAGACCATTTCCACTGGGCCACCACTGCTATGACAAACTGAGCTGATAAACAGTCACTCCACGTAAAATTGCAGTATTCAGCTGCATCCGGTTGGACTGGAAGCCGACCCCAACATAGTTGGGAAAAGGCTAGGCAGATTGATTCTACGTCAAAATTCCAAAGAACACGTAACAATACAAACGTTAAATCTTTAAATAATCTGAAATCATACAGTGTGTGGCCGCAGAGGAACGTGCCAATTTTAGCGTGTTGCATCGCGTCAGCTTTAAGTGCATCGCCTAAATTTACGCTCTTAGCATTGGTTGTTACAGGGTTGACTGGAAAACGTATGGATTTAGACCGTCTTCTAATACGTCTTCTATTCGACTTCTTGACAATTCAAAAGTGCCTGTAAATGGTTTAATTGAAATAAATGCTTTGAGTTTGAGTTTGAGTTTGAATATCACGTTAAGCGATAAAACTGCCTATCATTTGTCACTTTCAAAGTTTCTAGTTTAAAAGGGTAACCGTGGAGTTTCTTGCCGGATCTTCTCGAAAACAACCCATTGGAACCGTGCACCTAGCTTCTGACGTTGCGTATGTGCCCATGTGGAATAAAATAATTTAGTTGAATTTGAGTTAAAAAATTATCACTCTATATTAACAAATATGGAGGGCAGAGTGTTGTGGCGCAGCCTGGGAGAGGCAGTAGACTACGATATGCTGAGATGATTGTTCTTCGGCATGATTATATCGCGATGTTTTACCAAGAACCAGTCAACCAGGAATTCAGTCGGCAAGGTATTGCGTAACAAACTTACAATGACAATGATTTTTATTTTTACTGACTGTCAAAGATCTACTAATGACAGCGGGGATCAACAGTTTAATGTGCTTTTCGAGGCACGGAGGGGTCTTAGTATGTAAGGATGGTCACCCATCCACGGACCAACCGTGGCAAGAGTGCCTTAACCTGATCGATCGACTCGTGCAGCTGTTATTACCAGCCTCAAGCCCCTGTGTGACTGAAAGTGTTTAATGCGATTAGGGAGGATTTATTTACATCTAAATATCATTTTCACTAATTATTCTATCATTTCAAAATAGTCAGTAGTAGTAGTATTGTTTTAAAGTTCAAAAGATTCGCCATCCTTAGAAATACCGCTACAATCGATCAATGGAACCCAACAATTCTCCTGATACACCGCGTGGTCCCATGTTATGTAAATGTACGGAGGAATCTATATTTATATGAATTTCCGTTTTTAACTTTATGACGCTATCAGTATTGTTAAACAAAGTTCTTGACCACGTGCATTTGTGTATTTTGAATAGTGATCTAACCAACGTCATACCAATAATTTTCAAACCTATCGTAAATACGTAAGCATGCAAGTAAAATTTTCTCAATGTAAAGTAGGTGCGATCACGAATTAAATGTACAGGGTACTACCAATGTTCCTATGGTATTTGACAGATCGTTAGTTGATTGTTATTATTATAAGTAAGGTATCCCTCAGCATAGTTTGAAGCAACCTACAGCTTCCTGAACAAGACATTATGAAATACTAAGTAAGAACGTATTAATATTGGCGACTGAGGGAAAATTTAAATATTGTAAAAAAAACAGGGAAAATATTGTGAAAACTATATAAATACAATAGCTGATCTATTATTCAAAACATTTGATAAGACTAAAAGTGGATATTGGGAATCAAATAAAGAAAGATTTATGCTTAGCATAACGCATCAAATCTATACTAATAATAAAGCTGAAGAGTTTTTTTGTTTTATTTGTTTGAACGTGCTAACATCTGGAAATTCCAGTCGGATTTTAAAAATTATTTTTGAATGTGATAGTCTAGTTCTTGGGGATGCCTCCGACTCGCTAAGACTCTAGGCGATGCGACGCGACGAGGTGGCTCGGGGAAAAACAAATTTCACGCGGACGAAGTCGCGGGCAGAAGTTAGTTATGAAATATTTCGAAGATAATGCCGCAAGAAAAATTAAAATTTTGAGAGAAATATTTCCAACAGCAATGCATGTAAGACCCTGAAAAGAAAAAGACCTTGGCAAGAGCTCCATTGAAATCAAAGCTATTAAAACGTTTCTGTACTAGAACGACATAACAGCACAACACATTAGCGCTGTAATAAAGGTTAGAATAGAACCAACGAATCGCTTTTGTACGTGATGCTTTGAAACGACGATGCCACGTTTATTGCAGTATTTAATAATGATGACATAAAACTGTGAGACTATCTTGTAACGATAACTTACAAAGATAAATACAAAAGATATTACGTTTCTGGGTATATCTGCCTAGGATTTCTTCTCAATTACTGAGAAGGCTGGTCTTTCGCAAGGGGAGTTTAAATCCAAATATTCAATTCTTTGCTTCTTGGATGTAGTACAGTCGGTCGACCGAGTTAATAGCGGTCTCCTTACCAAGTAAATTAATAAGTAAGGTGGATACTTATCTCTGTCCAGTGAAATAAAGAAAGAATAACGTTTATTTGGACACAGTTCGTGAAACACAAAATAAACGTGAAAATAATGTTTCAACAACAATAGTGTGTGCCTCACAGCTGCGCCAAAAGGGTTCATTTCAGCATTAATGCCAGACAGATGCTGCCCAACGCTGGTTTTCTAATGAAGCTTTAGAGACAAGCGATGGGAGTACAAACAGTTTCAACATACCCAATACATATTTTTAATACTTATAAATATTAAAAAAGAAGTAAGTAATCTCAATTATAAAAACAAAATAGAAACGAACAGAGACTGTTCCTTTGTCTTTATTTTTCTTCGAATTTATACAGACTCATTAAAATGTTTTTAGATTAATAATGATATGATATAACATAATCACGCTTGCATTCCCCGAAGGGTTACGCAGAAGTGCACCTATAGTACATCCCGACGACCTATTGCCATCAACCGGGAACAGCACCCCGATAGCGTAACACACTATTGATTTCAATCTGAATCATTTTGAAGGAAATTGCTAATCCATTGCTTCACATGTTCGCAAAATGTATCTGCTCAACAACGTAAATAACGCAATGGATGTTGTTGAACTGTCAAAATGAAACCCATTGCTACTGATAGTAGTTGTGTGTTACACAATTACTCCGCTGATTCAGACTCCGGGTTGTTAGTGAGAAATTCCAGATGGAAAGACCCAATAACATTTTGCCCCATCCGGGAATCAAACACAAGACCTTATGCTCAGAATTAGCTAGATCGATAATGGTGTAGTTTCATTAGATTATCTTGTCGAAAAGTTGACGAATTCGAATCAAATAGCGATTTATCTCCTCATCTGTTAGGCAAGCTTATTATGTTCCGTAACAATAGAAAAGTAATTGTGTCTTATCACTGACAGTTGAGCTCATATTCCGAGCCTTGCTCTTTATTAAAACTCACTGACAAGTTATCAAATGTTACTGAAGTTCTTGCATAAGTTATGGTACAACATGCAAATTCCCAGGGATTGGAAATTTGCTCAGGAAATCAGATTGTGAACGGATTTATGAAAGAGAGTTTATTATCGTATATACCTTAAGAACGTGGATACACGCGGAACACAATGGTTCTTCTGAGTACCCGTAACAACTGCCAAAGAACCATACAAACTTTCATCCCCTACTTATTCAACACCTTTAGAGGATGAATTTCTAAAAATCCTCTCTGAGGTAAGTTACAATTTTCCCAAAATAATTTATGTGTACCTTTTAACAGGTCCACTGAATCTTTTTTTTAAACCATCTCTTTTGTCATGCAATATTTCTATAGCCAAACAAAACGTTTTTGCATACCAGTCCCATAGGAGAGGGTAGATTCTCCCTAATCCCATCGCGGCAAAGGCTGTCGAGGTAAATACCACATAACACCACATTCTTACTTTATCATAGGACGCGTTATTTTAAACTCCCTTCTTTTATCTCTTTCATTCCATTTCTCGACACCATTTTTGTTTCCGTTTATTTATTTTACATTTACGTATGCTTAGGGGTTTGTGGCTAACTAATGACAGCTGCATGAATCAATTGAAGGTTAAGCTACGCTTGCCGAGGCCAGTCCGTGGCTGGGTGACTATCCATTACATATCGAGACCCCTCAAAGCACGTTATGCCGTTGGTTCCAGCTGTCATTCGTAGATCTTTGACAGTCGTTTCAGGTCGTCAGAAGTCCGAAAGTTTCACAACCAGTCAGTCTTACTAAGCGAGTATCGTGTTACCCAGTAACTGGGAAGTAGAGGTACAGCAGCATCCGCTCAGACTGGAAGCTGACCCCAACATAGTTGGAAAAAGGCAACAGGTTAACTTTGTATTGTTTCTTAATTCTTGCCTTTTAAAACAAAAAGCAATCGATATTCCTTGCTGTAATTCTCAGAATACTTCACACGTCTTATCTAGGCCAAGAAAATAAACGAGGTGCTGTTTTTCTTCCATCTACAGCTCGATCAGATAGAAACAAATGACACACAGTTAAAATCGAAGCAGATCGCATCATGACCTATTTGTTAGCGGAAGACCTCGGAAGATTCCCCTGTTATGACTTTACAACCAAGTTTAAAATGGATGCCTCTGTTAGCTCAGTTAGTTTCATGCATTTTTGACAGCTTAACGGCGCTGCCTTCTGGCGAGGTTGTAACTAAGTTTGCTCTTAGGCTTGCTATTTTGCTCTTTAATTATTCATTACCAGCTGCGCCCCGCGGTTTTACCCGCATAAGTCTCGATCCGGGGGAATGTCTAGATAAGTATTCTACACCTAATCCAGGTCATGGTCTACCCAAGTGCCAAATTTCGTTCTAATCTGTTTAGTTCCTAAGGTTCCTGGCGTGATGTTAAGTAGTTTAGCCTACCTCAAGATATGGGCTATCAAATGCAGAAATAATTTATCAAATCCGACTGGTAATTTCAGAGATTAGCGCGTTCAAACGAACAAACAAATTCTTCAGCTTTATTATTAGTACCTATTAGATATAGCTAGATAAGCCGAAAATATGAAGGCTTTTATTGGAATTTTAATGAACTAAGTAAATATCTATCCTTTGGTCACTGGTCCAAACATATTAAATCATAAATTCATAACACATATCAATCAATCTGCCTAGCATTTTCCCAACTATGTTGGGGTCGGCTTCCGGTCTAACCAGATGCAGCGGAATACCAGTGTTTTACATTGAGCGACTGCCTATCTGACCGCCAAAACTCAGTTACTGGGTAACACGATATCATTTGGTAAGACTGGTTGTCAGACTTTTGGGCTTTTGACGACTGGTAACGACTGTCAAATATCTTAAAATGCAACTGGGGCCCACGGCTCAACGTACTTTCCGACGCACGGAGGGGCCTCGGTATGTAAAGATGGTCATCGGACCACGGACCGCCCGCGGCAAGCGCGTAACCAACCTAAACCTGGTCGATCCACCCGTGCGGCTGTTATTAATTAGCCACGAGCCAAATATATTAAATCATAACACAATATAAATAAGCGAAAACATGTCTATCAGTAATAAAGAGATGTAATAGACGGCAGTAGGTACACTCTCATGAACGATTAGTGACATTAAATTAATTGGGGTCAATTGTCAGCGGGGGTGCACGAAACACCGCTGTCTTGTACCTAGACATGTTTTATAGATACCCTGTAAGTAGATAGGCGATTTTGTTTTAGTTTTTATTAGTTTGTAAAACCATGTACAATTCACAAGCGTTAATATTGTGGCGGCATCTACATCGCCACATGTGAACTAGACATCACACTGACGTCACGCAAAATCCTGCATCATCGTACAAGCAGAGTTTACTGCGCAATTAGCATATATACAACGTCGCGACATCAATCGTTGGGCAGTTGCTCACCAGACACGACACCTGCTGGTCGGAGGATCCTCCCTTTTCTTAGAGGATGAGTGAGTGAGACCCTGTTCCTCATATCCCTACACATACATTTGTCTCATCGAGCATTAGAAAGAAATATAACATGATGATGCATGATCTGCTGCTTGGGAGTTTGTTGCGCCACTTCTTCTTCCCTGCTTAAGCACTAGGAAGTGGTGAAGGGCGTGCCTTTTGGGGGACTGTGTCATGTAATTATGACGTTCAAAAAGTGCGGATTCTCAGCCTAGTTTGAATAAATGGTTGCTCCGAATGATCATTTAAACAACTGTTTACCTATTACGGTTCATGAGATACAGCCCGCTGAGGACAGACAGCGGAGGCTTAGTAACCAATGGGTATACCCAAATGATGCGGAACCCTGAAAAGTAAATTGAAAGTAGGTACTTAAGCTAATCAGCTAAGCATACTTTCAACTTAGTATAAGTAGTTTGCTACCAAGTAAATTGAAAGTACGTAGCCAACGAAACTCTTTTAATAAATGATAGCCTCCCCCTCAGGGATTCCCACAGCACTTAGCTCAATAGGATCAATATCATATCGAACACTCCACAGTTATGTATGCAAAGAACATCGATTTCTACAAAATGTCAAGTAGGTAATTTGAATAAAATTTTAAATACAGTCAAAGAAGGTAATTCAGTTGAAGTTGAATTACTTTTCATATTTCCGAAGTTACTGAGGGTTTTAATTTGAGTGGTACGCTTTTGACACCCACATTTAAAATCATCCGGCTCGAAGGACCAATATAAATAAGTATCAGAGAACACGTTTAAGAATTATATTCTGTTAATAGAATGATGGACTAGGACATGCCGGTTTCCTGCGATGTTTTCTTTCACCGTTTTGAGAGCAGTGGTGATGAAATTATATACGAAAAGTAAAGCGCTTGTCAGGGTTCGAACCCACGACTTACAACTCTTAAGTCGCGGCCATTACTACGTGGTCACCACTGCTGCTGGTATTATTATTGTAATTATATGACATAGAATGATGACCATCTACTAGCAGCACGTTTCATGACCGCATTTGATTGATCATGCTGTCAAAACAGTGACCGCGGCACAGTTTATAGCATTCTGCGGTCCTTATAGGTTGCAAACGTCCACTGCTGAATAAGAAGCAATGGATCAATTCACTACTATGACTAACGGGACAAAGTTATACATTGTACTACAATGTATAACTATGTCATTATGACTACAATTATTGTAGTCACACTTTCACGTAATAAACATAAGAAAACAACAATCGTTTTCTTTTTTTGTATTCAGTGTTTTTATTCCAATAACATTATTTAATTATTTCTATAAGTATACAGGGTGGATTTTTGAGATGGGACTGTAAGGGCAGGAACCTTAACCGCTGTAGCTATTGAGAATTTTTTGTCTCCATTCACATATTTTGAAAAAAAATTACAGTCATCAAGAAAATGGGTAATTTTCACAAAAACTTTTACGTGAAAAAAGTTTTTACGTGATACATAAAAAGATCAAAAACTATGGGAACAACTGAGGTTTGAGTACTACAATAGTAGGTATATGTTTTCTATAGTGTATGAAGTTACAAAAATTTTAAAGAATATGCTTAGATGGTTTGGTCATGTTGAGAGGATGAATTAAAGGCGACTCACACAGATGTGAGTTGAAACTTCAGGGATACCTAAGGAGAACATAGTGACCTTATCGATGATGTTCTTCATTCAGGTGCGTAGTACTCGAAACCGACGTGTGTTTATGACCAAAATGAACGTAAAGAACGCAAAAAGATTACGTAAGGATCGTAACAGGTGGCGTTCTATAGTTACTGCATACCAGCATAGGAAAAAAGCGTGAGTCTTTTTATTTCTCAACTATTTTCTAGCCATACCACCAAGAACTCGCAACACCGCCTACTCGCCCAAATGAAGCCTCATTCTCTTAAAACAAATCTTAATTAAATCTGTTATCTTAGCTGTTACTAAAGATTGTGTGGTATTAGACAGACATAGGACCAACAATTGTGCAGAAAAGGGGCTTTTAGGATGTACTAAAATGGAAAGAATTAAAAAAAAAAGAAAGAAAGAGAAAAGAGTGAAAGAGTACTCGATCTATCTATCTAAAAAAACTGGCAGTGGAGTGGAGACTGCGGATCGGCAACCTGCTAGACAGACGACCTCAAAAAGGTGGCTGGGACAGACTGAATGTGGAAGGTGGAGGACAGGGTGTAGTGGCGCAGCTTGGGAGAGATATATGTCCAGCAATGGACTGCGATAGGCTGAGTTGAAAAAGGAAAGGACGTATTTTACAAACGAAAAATGATGATGTTATTAAAGACATATATAACTTTACGCCTATGATCGTCGAAGAATTAGACAGAGGTGTACCTATAGTGCACCCATATTTCACCAGTTATGTTGTCCCATGTAATAGGGGGCGCGTCTATTGCCATCAACGGAGCACAAATTCAGAAATAGTCTTATACTGCTGATTGTTTTTCTGTAATTAAACTTTGTTAATTTGATCCGTTTTATATTCAAGAACGAGAATATAAGGTATGTCAGCAAGGAAATATTGTTACGAACTCTTAAGTTTTAATTGAGATTTGAATCGAAAATTTGTTAAAATTAACAGACAGGAGGTCTCTCCTAATTATAACAGATCTCATTTTCCAATATCTACCAACCTTTAATTTAGTACTTATGTCAAATCCACCTTTTAACTGTCTTTTATCAGTACAATTTATTGGTAAATGCGTTTCGAGACTGTAACAAATATTTATTTATAGAGTTATAATGATAAAAATCATCAATATAACTCTCTAAGTTCATAATTATTACCCTAAATGTCATGATTTCATGAAATGGTCATTCCATTTCATGAAATCATAACATTATTTCTGTAAAGTCATATTTGTTACGGTCGCGAATCATGTCTTAATCAACATACAACCTGACACTGACCTGCAAATTGCTAAAAACATAAGAAAATATGAATTTCGAGGGCTACCTTAGCGCACCCTCTTTAACGGCCCATACATGTTTGAAGTATGTCCATTGTGTACACGGGCATACCAGGCTGGCCCCAAATCAATCTGTGTTGATATAATTTAAATTGCCGTTCAAGGCAATTTGCATTATTTTGGTCGACTAGCATGAAATTAGTAGCTTTGTATACTGAAGCAATTATTATGCGGACATGACGTATTTGAACAAATAATGATACACTATTTGGGCTGTATTTTTATGAACCTTGACTGGAAGGACCATTAAAATTTATATTCATTTACAACAAGTATTTTAAATCTACTGTCGGGGGTATGTAGGCGGTAAAAAGACCCGTCGCCGTTACAACGCATCCTGTACATCAAACTCAGTAACATTGAGCAAAAATGAGTCCTGTTAAACGAATTTTATTTTCGGTGTGTAAAATCGCTGTTTACAGCAGCAAATTGTTGTCCTTTGGGTACTGCATGCAGCGGTACAGGTGTTGTAGGGGTATTTAAAGTTAAGTTATACTTAACATTCAAAACTTGTTTACTTGAAAATAGTAAAAAAATGTTGGAACTTTAA
Source organism: Gortyna flavago (assembly GCA_963669345.1). Lineage (NCBI taxonomy): Eukaryota > Metazoa > Arthropoda > Insecta > Lepidoptera > Noctuidae > Gortyna > Gortyna flavago. The sequence goes on from OY770149.1 coordinate 829,396, forward strand.
CCTTCAATAACTCCGTAACCAGAAGGGTCCCGGGTATTTTCCAGTAAAAAGAAGTACAATTTAACAAACTTTATACCCGTTAAACAGGATGGCAGGGAATCGACGCGCAAACTGCAGCCATGAATGCAGTACTGTTTTATGTAAGTTTTATACTAATTTATTACACTTAAACCTTCCAGAATAAATTCTCTAAATTATAGTGAAACACGCATCAAAATCCGTTGCGTAGTTTAGAAGAACAACATGGTCACACAGACAAACACGAAAAGCGACTTCAATTTATAATATGCATGTTTAAGTCGCAGCCAACTGGCCTTTGGAAGTGCTCGCCTCGCTTCGCTCTCTCGGCTCGCACGCGGTTTATCACAGTTCTAACCTTTTTTTTTTTGTTCCGGGGTGGAATATCGTATTGGATGTCCACCGCCCTGTGGTGGGTGGTGGGGTCTGTCAGACTCTTAATGACTAAAAACAACTCCGGTGTTCCCTTCCCACACTTGGATCACAGTTCTAACCTAACCCACTTGGTCGGGGTGCCGCATGCCGTGTCTTAGTAACTGCGACCAATTCGGCTCGCGCGTGATTGGTTACAGTTCCAACCTAAACTGTAATTGAATATTATCATTCAGGCCGTTAGTTGAACGGTCGCCGTTTAGTGAAAAGGCTAGGCGGTTAACTAAACGGCTAATTATACCAGTTGGCTGCGACATATAGATTACCTACATAGCTCATGACCGAAAACCGTAGTTGAAAAAGGGCAGGGATAGGTATTCGTTATTTAAAAGATAAGTGGCTACAAAACGCATTCCAGCAATATTACCTTATTGTTGTTTCGTAAACCTATTTTTAACAGTGGCCAGTATTATGAACCGACTTTTAAGAAAGTAAATTCATTTAACATAATTATAGCAGTGTTCATAATCTCAGATAATTTACATTCCAGCGCCACTTAATCAGTTATCTACTTTAGTGAAATGTATTCTAAGTTGATTTTTGAGTGACCATTTGTAACAAAAAGGTCCTAATAAGTTTTTGGTTGCAATTGAATTTGAACTTTGTTGAGTATGACATTCAGTTTGTTGTTCCATAACTTATTATCTCAAATTCATAATTCATAATATATTTACTTAACATCGACTCTAAAAGAAGCAGGTAGGAAAGTAAAATATTGAGTGCTAAATGTAAAATACATTTATAATGAGACTGTTCCCAGTTCCAGAGAGCAGTGGTGGCGCAATGTTAACGGCAGCGACTTACGAGTTTATAGGTCGTAGGTTCGAACCCAGAGAGGCACTTTACTTTGTGTTAATTAATTATTTCATGACCACTGCTCTCAAAACGGCGAAGGAAAAGATCGTGAGGAAACTGGCATGTCTTAGAACCAAAGATTCGAAGACATGTAACATCTACCAACCCTCACTTTGCCCGCGTGGTGGATTACGGCCCATTCCTTCTCACATAGTGGAGGCGTGTGTCCCAGCAGTGAGAACTAAACTAGTATATTCCCTAGTATATTATAGGCTGATTATATACTAGTATATTATAGGCTGATTATATACTAGTATATTATAGGCTGATTATATACTAGTATATTATAGGCTGATTATATACTAGTATATTCCCAGTTCCAATAACTTACTGACCGGTTTTGATTTCATATAGATTTTTTTAAGCCTTAATTTTTTTTTTTTATTAACCATTTAAGTACACTCTTAATTTTAACAGACAACAATGCAACAGAAAAATACGTACATAAGTGATGCATATACAACGTTGTGTATCATATTTTAGTAACGGAAGCTGTTACATGAATCGTTGAGCTCCTTAAGTTTTTGAGTTGAGCTGCATGATTACTGACAAATGCGTGCACTGACTGGACAGGTCCACTTAAACCATGTGGTTATTTCCTCAAAATACCATTTCAGTCACCAATTTGCATGGTCTGACCAAGATTATGACTGGACTATAGATTGTGACCTCTGAGTTTGTTTCGGCCTTTCTTCTCAGAGTAGTCAGATAGGAAACGCCGACCTCATCTAGTTTTTTTTTAAATATGTTTGATTTGTAAAAGTGTTTGTACAAACCTACTTACAGAAATTAAATCATTTATGATTTAGAAGATTTTCGGTACCTGTATGCACGGCTACACATCAAGCTATATATAACCAGTATAAGTTGACTTCTGGTTGGAAGAAAAACCTAAACAATGCGAGGTCAGCTAAAACTGGAAACGTATAGCTTGATGTGTAGCCGTGTGTACCTTTAATATTTTTCAAAATTCTGTAATTTCCCCACTTCTGCTCGCAACTTCTTTCGCGTGTAATTTCTTGCTCTCCCGTCTAACCTACCCCGTCGCATCGCATCGCCTGCGCGCGTTGCTACCTCGTTTTTGCTTTGCATTATTTCTTCTTTTTTCTAGACTCCTTAGAGTCCTAGCGTAAACCCGACAGATAGTTCTAGAGATTAGCGCGTTCAAACAAACAAACAAACTCTTCAGCTTTATTAATTATTAGTATCAGTATAGATTTGGCATGCGTTAATAAAATAAATAATTTATTAATACGGAGCGTTATCAATTATTATTTATGAGGAAGGAAAACTTCTTTCAAACGAGTCATTATTTTTTGTACAAGTACTTAAAATATTACCGATAATGACGTTACTGTACCGTTTACTGAAAATCCATAGAAATAATAATATTTAATTTACATATTTTCACACTTTGTAAATTATTTATAACAACTTTTATTTTAACACAAACACTTGTTTCTTAATACGTAATGAATACACTATTGGAACATAATATAAACGCGCGAAAATAAATTGAAATGAAATACGGCGTGAAAAGGAAAAACGCGCGAAAATCGTCAAACGAGACGTCTGACCTCGAGCATAGCTGACGTGCCACTGAAGGGAAACTAAACACGTGGTTCCTCATTCAACGACACACAAAGAACTTTCAATCTTACCACCTCATCATAAAGTTCATATTCTAAAAACACCGTTCTCGAATTCAGCTGGAGAAAATAGAAGCATGAATAAAAACACACATTCGACATCAAACCATATCTTAATATCAATAGAGTGAGTTATGACTTGGCAAGTGGCCCTCAAGTACTTTTCAAATATGGAAAAGTTGACTACTCGTGAAAATTCGTCACCGGTCGGAAGTTTTCGCTCGTTAGTAAAAGCTTTTTAAAATGCGGTTGGTTTTCCGAATGTGGAAAACTAAACAATTGTATCACGAAGACTTAAAGTTTATATTGCAATGGCAAATTGAAGAATGGTGTTTGATAGCTGCAAACATTAGTTGGTAATATGATACAACATTATTTAGGCAATGATCTGAGAAATATTTATGAACGGTAGAATTTTTATGTGGAATTCATTGTTTACGAGTGAATTCGTTGCAAAATAATTTGGGATCGGCTGGATTGCTCGTGACTGAGTTAAAAACGGTCTGTTGGTCAAAGGACCAGCAATAGAAAAGTTATGTTGCTCACACCAGTGATGAAGCCATTACTAATATAATCTACATAAATCGGTACTTATCGTCTGTTTCATCTGTTTGTTGGTCATAACCATGGGATGGAACCTACCCGGTTACAGTAAGACTATATAAAATAGGACGAACAGAGCTGCATCAGTAATAAATGGGAAATATTTAACTAAATTACATATGTACCTAATATTTTTCCGGTCTAAGTGGAGGTGCATGGGGGATATGTCCATCCAGCAGTGGACGTCTTTCGGCTGAAATGACGATGATTTAACTAAACCTCTGAAAACTCTTTGCGCTTCTAACGATGAAATTTTTTCAATAATTTAGACTGCTCATAACTTTCTTGCTCTCTCTTAGTTGATCGGAGTTACCCCTTTAAGTGTGACCAACCGCGATACACCGCAACATCCAAGTTGATAGCAGTTATTATTCAGAATCTTTAGGGCCCCAAAATAGTAATTATTTGAGATTTACAAAAAGAAACGCAATAATAAGTGTTAAATAATATTTTTAGGGGCGCAAAGGGGAATTATAAGAGGTTGGATAAAATACATGCCATAATTAAAACAATTTATTACAACCAATCCATTTGTCATCCTACAGAACGAACTATTTTTATAAATATTAGAATCTTATTTATCTACTTTGGTTTCCGTCGTCGAGTAAATAAGACTCGACATCATCGATCTAGTCTAGGTTTTTCCCATTTATATTGGGTTCGGCTTCCAGTCTAACCGGATTCAGTTGAATACCAGTATTTTGCATGGACCTATCTGACCTTCACAGCCCTGTTTCTGGATAACACGATACCCTTGGTAAACTGGTTGTCCGACTTTCGGGCTTCTAACTCTCCGTAACGACTGTCAAAGATCTACAAATGACACCTGGGACCAACGGCTTCACGTGCTTTCCGAGAAACGGAGGCTCGGTATATACTGGATGATCACCCATCCACGGACTGACCGGTGCATAAGACTGACAAACCAAATGATATTGCATTTCAATTGGCATGGTTTCCTGATGATTCATGGGGCATTTAATAACGTATAGAGTTTAGTTGCCAAAGTTTGATAGTTATAGCTCGATTTAATACACCACAGTTGGCGCGAATATGTAAACACTGCTGTAAGTGAAGCAGATGCTAGTAGTATTACAAATCGATATAATTATAATAACAGTAGGAGTTGCGGATGCAAGGACCAATCTGGATTTTTGACAACTAAAGAAAGAAAGAATAATAAATACCTAGATTTGATTGGTCTTTACATGCAAAATCAGCCTATTATTATAGGCTGATTATGTATGTAAAGAATATTGTGGGAAAATTTTCCCACTGCTGGGACACAGGGTCTCTCTCTCGGTGAGAGGGAGTGGGCCGTAATCCACCACGCGGGCCCTGTGTGGGTTGGTAGATGTCACATGTCTTCGAATTTTTGGTTCTAGGACATGGCGGTTTCCTCACGATATTTTTCTTCACCGTTTTAAGAACAGTGGTGATGAAATATTTTACACAAAATAACTACGATCACCGATCCGTCTGCCAAGTATCCAGTAGTCCAATTTCTCTCTCTATCTTTTTAACAGCCCATCCCTGAGAGGTTAATATTATAATCTACAAGCTGATAAAAGGTGTGGATAATTAGAATTAAGGAGCGACAGTTATTTTTAAAAAGATCGCTTTCAGCGATCAGACCGCCCATTGTGTCACCCTTTGTCAAATATTTAATTCTGGTGTCCCAGGATTTGTGCCCGGTTGATGGCAATAGGCTCATTGCCTATTACATGGGACTTAAACCTTGTGGGTGTACTACAGGTACACTTCTGCCTAACCCTTCGGGTAATACAAGCGTGATGTTATGTATGTCTATGCAATTTTTCATTTCAAATAAATTTTCATGAACTTTTTCCTAGTGCAGTTTCAAATCCATCGTATGCTAGCACAAGGCAACTAATCCAATTCTAAAATATTCAAACGTAGAGCATTCAAAATACCGCGGCACACAAATTCGTGCAAGTTCCACTTGAATGCATTCAGGTGCCCGTTCACACACACAGCGTAACAACACACACGGAACGGAAGAATCTGCAACTCGGAGGTTTTATATAGAAGTTCAATTTATTTTATACTTTCTTTTGCCCGCGACTTCGTCCGCGTAAAATTTCGGCCCCCGCCCATCCCGTCGCATCGCATCGCCTGCTCGCGCTATAACTTCGCTTTAGCTCAACGTTCTTTCAGATTTTTTTTTGTTTTTGTTCGGCTCCTAAAGGTTGGGAGGGCCTTTAGGAGCGTGATGTTAATTAGCGTATTTCTCAAGAATTGGGCTATCAAATGCAAAAGATTATTTTTAAATTTGACGTGTACCTAGTTCCAGAGATTAATGCGTTCAAACAAACAAACTCTTCAGCTTTATTATTAGTATATAGAGATTTTGATCTGCAATGTAATAGAATATATATCATTTCTTTTTTACGAGCTTACCAAATGCGTATTGAAGGACCAAAAAATAAGGTCAACGAGGTCCCATTTCAGCCTCGCGGTCTTATCAGCAACATCGGCGATCCCTGTCTTCGAACGTATTACTGTGTTGCGAATTCGATCAGTTATATTTATTCTTTATTCTTTATTGAACCATCAGAGAGCCTCCCATCCGAGCACAAGTTACCGTGGCCTATTTGGAAAATCTTAAATAGACTTCGTGCCCCAGTAGGCCGCAGCAAGGACAACCTCCACAAGGGGTTCATAGACGGCTCAGACCTCCTCTGTAACACCGGAGTGTGTATGCGGCGTCTATCCAAAGACAATGGCTCACCTGCCATCTTGCACCGCATGGCCCTTCCAAATTTTATATTGTACCTGATGCAGTCCAGGACTTTGACATTTTGGTGGGTCAACCCTACACTGAATCACCTGAAATACTTGTTGTAAAAACATCTACACAACTTAACGTTTATAACAAAGAAATGGCACTGGATCTGACTGAAATATGTGAAGAATTGAAGAAATCGTCGTGTATGGTGCAGCACTACTCGAGCGGGAAGCGACACTTGTATCCCCGCTCTATGCTTGTTTTTTTTGTTGAGTAGTCCATAACGGTGCGCGTGTGATTCACTACGTTTGCAGTGTGCATCTTTGTGTAATTTTCTTATTAATTACATATTCAAATCAAAGGAACTGAGTGTTTTCTATTCTACAGTTCTAAATGCTCGACAGCATGTTCGACACCCAAACTATCCATACACTACAAAACAAAAATAGGAAGCATTCCAGTACACACGTAGTTACATTTTTACGACACAATAAAATAAAACATATCTTCATTCTGACGATACATCTTATGATCAGTCTTCAGACCGCCAGTCAGCCGTGTATGATGTACTCTGACGAATTAATTTCAATCTCATGTAAGTCGTAAACTATGTTTTTATAGGAGTTCCGGTATCGAATAGTTGTATTTTTTTTTGTTTGAAAATTAACTTATGAGTAAATTAGTGATGTAATAATTATGATGGTATGTTTGTTTCGTGTCTCAGTGATGACGTTATCATTATTCGGCGGGAGGAAACATACAGGACGTACAGGGTGGCTGCGACATCGACGCGCAACGTTATATAGGTATATATATACTATTATAGTATTCAGTATGATTCTGGATTATGAAGATGATTTAGATATTATTATGATATAGACTCATCATAACATGCCTCATTATAAGTTTCGTGCCAGAATACCTACCTACTAGATTAACTCACTTCGAAGTGCAAATATTTGTATATCTATATGAAGATAAAGTGACTAACATCTAAACCTGTAGACTACGTTTAAGCTCTAATATCTAAATCAAAATATAATTTATACAAAATGTAATTAATATGCTTAACGGTAGAAAGAATTTTGGCAGACCAAAGCCAGATAGATGGGTGGACGATCTACAGAAGATCGCAGGGAAGACCTGGATGATACTCGGGCAGACCAGGGAAGCTAAGCATGGCACAAAAGTAAGAAGGCCTACAATTAGGCCACCTCCCTTTTGTGTCATGCATACTAGGACATCGAAATCACGATCAATAAATTAATGTGATAATATGAAAAGGCCTAAAACAAATTTACGGCTTTTCAAGTAGCAAACTGGCTTTACTAATAAGAAAGGGAATTATGGGTTTCCATTTTAGAGAGCAATGTTTTCGGGGCTCAGTTAAGCCTTTATAAAAAAAATAACGTTGGCTACACATGAATTAAAGGTAGATAATTTCTTGCCAAGTCCAAACCTATATTTAAGTAATTTTTGATAAAAATGTTAGTTACGGCTTTTCACCGTATGACGGCAGTACCTACACTCAGCAGTGGGTAGAACAAAGCTGCCAATGATGATATGATGACAATGATTAATTTTATAGCTTTATGTCAACAAAAGACAGTCCCAAAATAGCAAAACAGAAGCTGCGCAATAGAACTCTCTCGGTAATTTCGACAACACACCGGATGTTTTCAGATTGAAGCTGTACAAACATTCACGTGTTAGAAGAATTGTTATTATATACTTTATTATTAGATTTCTATTCATAAATCTGTATTATATCAATTACTGAGAAGTTATTACTTAGTCGAAACTGAAAGAAGGTCAGGAATGGTCCCGTGGCACCACTTGCCACGCGATTGAAGTGTTTCGTGCTATTTGGCAATATTTTCTTTCATTATGCTAATCTGTATCGGATTCAAAGATGGGCGTCGTCACCGAGGCAGGCCTAAGAAACGCTGTGATGATTTGGACTCGTTTCTTACCGATTGGACGGAGAAGGCACAGCACAAAGAAAAGTGGAACAATATGGGGGAGACCTTTGCCCAATGGTGGGACAATATAGGTTAATGGAAATAAAAGTGTATTGAACCTAACCTTTACATTAGAGTAACATCTATACTATTCATTCTTAACCTTTTAACCGCCCGACTTCATATCAGACGTCGTGCCCGAAAAATACCAGATAGAATACAGAGTAATTACCTAAATAAAAAAGCAGATTATACGAGCTGTGGTATAATCTGCTTTTTAGGGGCCCGTGGCTAAATAATAACAGCCGCACAGGTCGATCGATCAGGTTAAGCTACGCTTGCCGCGGTTGGTCTGTGGATGGGTGACCATCTTTACATATCGAGACCCCTCCGTGCCTCGGAAAGCACGTTAAGCCGTTGGTCCCGGCTGCCATTCGTGGATCTTTGACAGTCGTTACGGGTAGTCAGAAGCCCGAAAGCCTGACAACCAGTTTTACCAAGGGGTATCGTATTACCCAGTAACTGAGTTGTGGAGGTCAGATAGGCAGTCGCTCCATGTAAAATACTGGTATTCAGCTGCATCCGGTTAGACTGGAAGCCGACCCCAACATAGTTGGGAAAAGGCTAGGCAGACGATGATACGAGCTGTGGTATTTTGTCGTAAATATACGACCCTGGCGAAATGGACCCGAAAATATTTATCGGATTAATCCGACGTAAGCGATTAAAAGGTAACGGTAAAGGTAGCGGTTAAAGGTATTCCAATTATAACTAGCTTCTGCCCGTGACTTCGTCCACGTGAAATTACTAGTTCCCCCGCCCCACCCTGTCGCGTCGCTTCGCATTCGTATCCGCTTAGAATTCTTTCAACTTTTCTTTTGCTTGGCCTGTAAGACTCCTAGCGTGATGTTATACATCGCATAACCTTCCTCAACAATTGGGCTACCAAATGCAAAAATAATTTTTCATAGATTAGCGCGTTCAAATAAGCAAACAAATTCTTCAGTTTTATTATAACCCCCTTACTAATTAACGTTGCGTTATATAGTGTCTGTATAGTTACACAACGCTTTGTCTTCTTCTTTCGAAAGACAAATTACTGATGGCTGAAATAGAGAAATCGGTGTGTAATTATTCATCTGATATAATTCGTTTATTAATAACGGGGTTAGTATTTAGATAGCTGTTATAGATAAAATTATAAATGCAAAAAACCTTTTCACGCCTATCAGCTGGACGGATTACGATAAAATTTGGCTCACTGATAGACCATAACAGTATACTTTTATCCGAGTAGTTACATTTTTGTGGGTGATTTCCAAGTGAACGAACCGCAAGCAAAAGCTAGTCGATTATAAAATAGTGGGAAGACTAAATGTCAACCTCAATATACGCATGAAATGGCTAGACTGAAGTTAATGATGCTTTCTTCACTGAAGTTGTCTCGAGTCATGATGCTTCAACTTCACTCAGCCTTGGCTCCAGTCCGAGGGTAGTTAACTCGTTCTACATCAATCTACTGCCACATTTTCCCCTCATCAAATGTAACGTCTTACATCTATACTTGTATCAATGTCGCAGCCAACTGGTTAAATTAGCCGTTCAGTTAACCGCCTAGCCTTTCAACTAAACGGCGGCCGTTCAACTAACGGCCTGAATGATATTCAATTACAGTTTAGGTTGTAAGTCTGTAACCAATCACGCGCGAGCCGAATTGGTCGCAGTAATTAAGGCATTGCACCCCGAACAAGTGGGTTAGGTTAGGTTAGAACTGTGATCAACCGCGTGCGAGCCGAGGGAGGAAGCGAGGCGAGCACTACTTCTAAAGGCCAGGCAGTTAACTGAATGGCTAATTTAACCAGTTGGCTGCGACATCAATATTATAAAGAGTTATGTATGTAGGGGGTAATCTCCGGGACTGTCAGTCGGATTTGAAACATTATTTTTGCATTTTGATAGCATTCTTGGGAAGGTTATAAGCTATTTAACATCACGTTAGGACCCTTAGGAGCCGAGCAAAAGGGAAAAAAGTCAGAAAGAACGCTGAGCAAAATCGATGTAGTACGGGCGAACAATGGGATGCGACGCGATAGATCGGGGGCCGAAATTTCATGCAGACGAAGTCGCGGGCACAGCTAGTAGCTAATATAATAAGAATAATTTTCCTCAACTTTTACATCAGCATGAAAAACAACTTTTCCCGTCAACACGGGCCGGGTTTATTAACCCTTCCAACTTTCGATCTAATGTAACTTTCATTCTTACATCGAATGGAATCGATCACTGTTTTACATGTAATTTTGAACAGAAGGACCACTTTTTGTTAAAAGAGACTTGAAGACCTTTGGTTGGTATATCCTGGTCCTTATTAAGAGTGCTTAGCCAGTTCTTCTCCATAGGAACCTACTACGCTTTGGAATGGGTAACTAGCTTCATATTTCTGACTGACCGACCCCTTGACAATTAAAAAGTGTCTTTGTAATAATAATTGCGTAACACTATAAGTAGCAATGGCTTTGATTTTGACAGTTCAAAAACATTCATTGCGTTATTTACGTTGTTGACCAAACAAGTTTTTCAAACATATAAAGCAATGGACTAGCAATATCCTTCAAAATGATTCAGATTGTGATTGATAGTGTGTTTCGCAATAAGGGTGCTGGTCCTTCTGTCCGTATATTTCATGTTCTGTGTATAAGCATCTATTTTTGACGAAGGAAGGTCACTCTCAATAAACAATACGGTCAGCAGGTGCGCGCGGTGTGGTGCGTCTGTGTTTATATTTTTACATCATTTCCATTGAATAACGAATCGTTTCGCAAGTTAGTGAGTGATAAGATCTGGCCTTGATTACCGACGTGTTTGATATTGACTTTCAAAGGTGTACCTAGTATTAAAGAAGTAGAATGTATCATGCATATTTTATAAAATTAAAAACCAGTGGTTACATTACGTATTATAACATAGCATATAACAAGCCTATAATGTTTGTACTGCTGGGACACAGGCATCCTCTCTGAGAGGGAGAGGGCCACCACGTGACCCCAGTGCGGGTTGGTGAATGTTTTCGAATTTTTCGGTTCTAGAACATGCTGGTTTCCTCACGGTGTTTTCCTTCATCCTTTTGAGAGCAGTGGTACTGATACTGTTAGCCTGCATCATCCCACTGCTGGGCAAAGGCCACTCCCCATGACTTCCAGCTCTTTCGATCCAGGGCTAAAGTGGACCACTGGTTGTAAGTTCTGTCCAGCTCGTCCCGCCATCTTTTACGGGGTCTGCCGCAACGTCTTCTAACTATGTCCGGGTTCCACGTGGTGGTTATTTTGGCCCACGGCTTATTGGTCATGCGGCAGACGTGAGCAGCCCAGTCCCACTGACAGAGCAGTGGTAATGAAATTAAATACACAAAGTAAAGTGCCTGTCTGGGTTCGACTCACGGCCTACAACTCGTAAGTCGGGGCCGATACCACTGAGCCACCACTGCTCTCACTCACGCATTTAAGAATACTGTAATATTAACGTAGTTCATCAACTCCCTGTACTTGCCCTATGTTACTTGAGGACGACGCAACATGTTTTGTTCTTCCCCTCTCCCCTGTCAACCGTCACGCTATCATTCAGTCCCTTCTCTTTCATTTCATTCCTCACACAATCCACATCACATGCGTTTCCTCCAAAATAATCAGTGTCTCTCCTTCTCTTAATAGACGCAAATTCTCTCAGTAACTATTCTGGCGATTTTATTTCAGAAATTTTTCCAAGTCTTGACTAATTCTGTGCATAGTATTTATAGTATTGTAGGGGTCGCAAGTGCTACGATTGAGCATGAGAACCTGGGTTCTATTCCCGGGTCGGGCAGTGTTATTGATTTTTTACATCTGGAATTTATCAATAGCAGCTCGGAGTCTGGATTTGTGCCCTGTTGATGGCAATAGGCTCGCCCCTATTACATACTACTCAAAAATAACTGACGAAATATGGGTGTGCCTACTGTAGGTACACCTCTGCCTAACCTTTTGAGGGTTACAGGCGTGATGTTATGGTGTATATGTTATTGATCACAGTGTTAACCTGCAGTATCTGATAACACTATCGGTAATGCTGACTGATAACAAATACGCTTTAACATAACATGCGGATTAATTATTACAACATGTAGGGACTTTCATTCAGCAAAGCCTTTTATGTATATTTTAATTATTGAACTCCAAAAAGATTTTTTATTTCACTTTTTAGTTGTACCTACCTCACACGAATTCATATAACACTACTTACTATGTAAACATCAGTAACAGGAAGTTACTAAAACATCATCAATATAAACTAAGTGAAATAAATCTTATTATTAAATCTAACTCAAAAACTACCCAAGAAAGTTATTCATTTTTATTTAACCACCCCTGAGGAATAATACCTTACTGGTACTACTTAAGTGAGATCGGGTAGTGCAAGCAAAATAATATCATTCTGTAAAACAATATACACGTATATTTACAAAACGGACACAATTTTACAAACAAATAAAACAAGCAGTGAAAAGATACATTATTTAGATAAATGAAAATAAATTCAAACTACAGAACAATCTACGTGTGAGAACGATTCAAAATGTTTGTTGTAAGAGTTTATTGGCATTTATATTATTACTATGCGATCTAGCTATGATGCCATTTTTTTTGCAATGGAACCTCTCATAATTTATTATATTATTATTTATTTAATACTTCAAGCACAAAAATGTACAGAGGCGGACTAATTCCCATTATACGCTCCTAAAAATATTATTTTACACTCTATTAATTCCTATTTTGAGGTCCTGAAAAAACTAAATAGCCAAATAACCTGCGACCAACTTTGATGAAGCGCTTGCCGGTGTGCATCGTTAGAAGCGCAAAACATTTTCAAAAGCTCATAAATTAAAAAAGTGAACGTGTTCATGTGTTCATTAGAAGATCAAATTGTATTTGGAGGATCAATAAAAAAAAATTTTTTTTTTTGGTCTTTTGAACTTGATTCGTCATAAATTATTTTTCACTTTATATACGACCCGGGGCTTTTTTTTACTATTATTATAATAACGCGAAAGATGAAAGGAGTGGAGGCCTTTGCCTAGGAAAGGGTCAAACAGGCAAGTGAAAAAAAAATTGTAACGTCAAAAACATCATTATCGATGAACGTGAAATCATGTCCAACGTGAATAACTTTTGTTACACATTAGTTCAAACAAAACAATTGGAAACGATTGGAACGATTGGATTACTGACAAGCGAATATTTTCTTTGAAATATAAAGCGGGTGTGTTAATACCGGCGGGCTACACTACGTAACGGTAGTAGCGTTTCAGGCAAGCAATCCAGCACTACTTCTCAATGTTAAAAGATAAAGGTTAAAATTGGTCCTTCGAGTCTAAGTACCTATTGGATTAAAGGCTAAGCATTTCTACAAACTCCAGCCAGATCGACTGACGACTTTAGGAAGGTGGCTGGAACAGATTGGATGCGGAAGACGGAGGACAGCGTGTTATGTCCAGCAGTGTACTGCGATAGGCTGAGTCGACGGAATTGATTGTTATAAGTTTATAACTAATGTTAACTTCTATATGATCTGTAATATTACTACTTAATAATATTATGATAAATTTTTAAACTTATTTTGAATCGTAGAACTTTCGTAACCGTAACCGGTACCATAACATCAAAAGCAAAGAAATATTTTTTTGACTAAAATTGACGAAATAAAAATAGGCCGTCTAAGTAAATGTCCCTAGCCGCTAGAATACAGTATACCTATCTAAACAAAAGTTATAAACTTTGGCACCACAAAATCCTGAAGTTTTACTAAATCTTTCCAGCAACGAAGAAAGGTATTTTCGTTCGGTTTACCCAAAAAGTAAGCAAGTTAACTTTTCTCGTTTATATATTTTTGGGTCCGATTTAAACTTTTCCTAACAGCATTTATATCACAATTTACAGTAGGGTGAAATGTAGTTTTTCTTGTTGATAAAGTGAGATTCATTCCTACGTCGTCTGTAATTCTAAAGTTTCGTATGTTTCTAAAAGCATTATCTATTCTTAGGCCAATTTACTGTGGATTAACACTATGGCCATGGGGTCCGAGTGCTCTTCGAGTATGTCGGGATCGCCAAGCGTTTGGTCTACTTTTCACGTGACCAGAGGGCTGGCCTTTTTTTAGGTCAAAGAATCAGCATTGCCATCCAACGTGGCAATGCTGCCAGTCTTTTCGGCACTTCCCATTGACAGCGATGCGGACTTGGATACTTGTAAATAATATGTATATTTCTTAGTGTTAGCTTGTATTTTGTATTTAAGTTAACCAGTTATTGATTGAAATTTAAATGCATATGAGCGTAATCTCCAAAAAAATTAAAATTAACTTTTGTCGAATCTTATTAATGTAAGATAATAATTTCATGTCCCCAAACTGAAAACAAGTTTTAAGATTTAAGCAAAGAGTGAGTGAGAGTTTTAGGTTTTTTTTTTGGTTTTGACTTTTTTTTTTTTTTTAAGGGTTTTTTTTTAAGGTTTTTTTTTTTATCTTTATCTTTATCTTTATCTTTTAAGCATGCTGAAACTACAGCGATTAACTGAGAGACTGCAATAAGATTTACAGCTAATATTTCCCGAAAACTTGGCGAACTGTAAATAGGCACTAAGCCGTTAGAGGTTTTTCTAAAACGATCGTGAAAGACTTTTATGGTTGGTACCTATACAGCATGTATCAGAAAAGTGTGGTCATATTTAAAAGTGTGGTACAGACCGTAATTGCGAGAAAAATATCAATGTACAAAACTTCAATATCTACTACTAATGGGACAGCTAATTATTTTTTTGCGATTAAGATGTTGGTCCAATGAAGAAAGTTGGTCAGTTTGACGGTCTGTATCACATCTTTAAATAAAACCACACATTTTTCATACATATTCTGTATAATTGGTCCTTCGGTACGGATGAGTTCAATGTTAGTACTTATTATTTATTAATTTAAATGGTTTGCTAATAATCGTTTTGTTTAGTAAATTATATCTACAATGGGACGCCCGAAATTTTGTCATAATGTTTCGATGATTTCACCGGTCCAACCAGAACTAAGCAATTATGCTCGGTGGCAAAAATAGCTTCCATGCTAAAATCTTCGAAAATTATTCAGTACCTAACAGGTAACCATAGGTTTCCTATATTTAACCGGTCGGTAACCTTGAACTACGGATGTTGGTAAGACCACAAGCTTCCGTCTCTGTTACAATATTATGCTGTTTATGTAATAATTAACTGCTGGTTAAAATAGTTTCCTGGGTGTTATGCGGTTGATGGACTGGTGTTTTATGGGTACTATGTGTACGTGATATAATATTATGAAGTTTGTTTTTGTATATTCGAATTTTTTTTCAACGGTAACATTTTGTAAATCCGACAGATGGAAAATATTCGTTGAAATTAGAACGGATTCTGTAACTTGCGTAGAATAACTTGGCAACAATGTGAAGACAACAATACGAGAATACATGAAAACACTGGCAATACTAATGCATAAAACTATTTTGTTTTGGAACTATCTTAGAAACCCTAGCTTCGAAATTAAAAAACAGATTTTTTTCTTACAAACTAAATGGTTATACTTAAATAATAATTAGCAATCTTGGACTAGCTACCGTGACTAAACTATTGGATATAATATTTGGTTGAATTGTCGTATGCAGACTGAGAAAGTCATCGTCATAAGCAGTTAAATTTATTATCGTCTCGACGTTGAATATTGTTTTTTTTTATGTAATTATTATTCGTGCTAAAACAAACGAAATCAAAATGCCTTTCCGTTGGTTTTGCTCATATTATCTTTTGTGATTCTAATATTTTTAAGTCGTCATGTATAAGCAATGTATCTTTCCACTCATAAAATAATACTAATTGTGCTAAAATATCGAGTAACCTTACTAAAAACTGTGAATTTTCGTTAAATATCTGAAGTTTATTTGGTCCATATAATCCGTATCACCAACACGCATTCAACAAACCATAACTATGGATTTTATATAAAAAAGAATGAAAGAAAGTGACGTTTTTTTTTGTGTATCAATTTGCTTAATAGAAAAATATCAATCTCTTGATCGTAAAATTTCGAAGACGTTGCATAATTTTCACAGCCCGATTACCCATCATTAATTCGCGTTGGAATGACATAATTAAGCATGTAATTGTACAGCTATTGAAAAAAAAAAGTTCATAAAAAACATCCTTTAAAAAGTTCTACAAGTACAAAATATTCACCTATTGTGCTCAATTAGGCACGCATAGAAATAAACGTGAACGATATAGAACGAGAAGTTGACAAGAGTGAACAATGTATCTTTCCACTCACTTGTGGTGTAGCCGAAGTCATCTTCTTCTTCCGGGTCTGCCTCCTTCTCTTCTTTGCTGCGTTTCACTGCTCCGGCTGAAGCTCGGTCAATCTAGAGGATAGAGAACAGATCTATGAGAACATATGAACTGTAAAATGGGGACAACATATTAATAGCCCATAAATAAATGGACCAGCTTTTCTTAATGGGGAAGCGCCCGGGTAATCCACGAAACTCAAATTTTCTTACGTTCCAATCCAATCACAGCTCATGCCGAGTAAAACATCCCGTTTCAGTAACGGTTGGTTATGAGGTTGTCCTGTCATACCTAAGTACCATCACTCTGTGAGACTTTTAACCTCCTACTCACCTCGTTTCCTTTATCAGAATACGTCCTGCCCTGCAGATCTCTCTCGTCTTCCTCGTCACTACTATCGGAGTCATCTGAGTACACTTGTTTAGCAGTTTCTTCTGAAGGTGTACTGTCCGCTGGTTTCTCTGGGTCGCCTTCAGCTTCCTTCTCTTCGTCAGCTTCCGATGTTACTGTTATCTGTACAGGAAATTAAGAGGTAAGACATGGAAACGCAGATATAAATTTTCATTTTTGGTTTCCAAGGTTATGAATGTGGCTCTGAAAGCCAAAGGTGATATTTTCCACGGATAAACAGAATATGATATCTATGCTCGTATGTGGAAGCATCAATTACTCTCGAATCAGTCAAATATAGGTGGTTTTGATGTAGTAGATTGAAATAATAGGGACAAGTCTAAAAGTTGATATGAGTTTCACTAACTATTAAACTGACGTTCGAGACTAAAACAGACTCATGGTGACTTATTTTGATATCAAAGAAAACGTTGTTCATCAGTTGTCTTTAGCTAGAAGATCATAAGCTTGAGTAATTAATTTTACATATTTAAAAGTTATGACTTTTATCTGACTGCCATGATTTAAGGGGTAATTAAAAGTTGTGTAGCTAGCAATAAATTAGATCTATGCCGTATATCTTTGAAACAAACAAAAAATCTGTTTCACGGTTGTCCTTAATTTTACGGGACCATACTTCAAGGTTAGCTTTGTCTTCATCTGCATCTTTTTGCATTCCTTTAACTCTCACACCATATTTTTGATCGTTTTCATCATCAAATGTATAATTAGTTGTACACACAAAGGAAGATTTGATTATAAATGTGGATGGCTATAAGAGAAAAGAGAGAAAGGAAGGTTTGATTATGAATGTGGATGGCTATAAGAGTAGGGGAAGAATAATGGCTAAAGAACCGATGACTAGACTGTATGAAAGATGGTATGTTTGGAATGGAGCTAACTACCAAGATGACGACTAACAAAGAAGTATGTAAGAAGAAATTGGGATAAGGACGAGAGAATTATTAAGAATTATGATGTTGACAAAGGACCATGTGATGAGCTTGTCAAAGAGTGAATGATCAAAACTACTGACAAAAGCGGATCCAAGCAATAGAACGAACCGCTTAGAAGAAAAAAATCTGTCTTATTTAAGGCAATGCAAGAAATGATAGCGTGACGGTTGACAGGGGAGAATGGAAGATGAAAACGTGTTGCGCCGACCCCAAGTAACATAGGGCAAGGGCTGGAAGATGATGGTGATTTAAGGTAAGAACATTTAATCATGAACATTGAACAAATAATTCTGGAAGACTTAAGACTTACCTTGATCTCATGCTGCGGTGTTCTATTGTCCTTCGGTGGTGGCGCGGGGGACTTCCTCGCTGAAGGGGTGGGGGACGCGGGGGGCGTGGACGCTTCCACGTCGGAAGAGTCTGTATTCTGTAATGAAGATCTTAGTTATAACAATGTTAAATGAAAGTTCATCATCATCTGTCTCATCTGCCTAGCCTTTCCCCAACTATTTTTGGGGTCGGCTTCCAGTATAACCGGATGAAGCTGAATACCAGTATTTTATGTGGAGCGACTGCCTATCTGACCTCCACAACCCAGTTACTGGGTAGCACGATACCCCTTGGTAAGACTGGTAGTCAGACTTTCATGCTTTTGACGACCTGTAACGACTGTCAAAGATCTACGAATGACAGCCGAAACCAACAGCTTAACATGCATTCCAAGCTATGGAGGGGTCTAGGTTTGTAATGATTTCACCCATCCACGGACCGACCGCAGCAAGCGTAGCTTAACCTGATCGATCGGCCCATGCGGCTGTTATTACTTAGCCACGAGGCCCTCCAAATGAAAGTTATACAGTGAAATTGTGAATCTGTTTTTTTATTAGTAACAAAAGAGAAGTCGTAGGAAAGCAAAACATAGCCGTGAGATTAACAAAAAAAAAAACATTCGCATTCATTTAGTTGGCTTCCTAGCTAGCTTATTAAATTACTCGTGAAAGCCTAGTGGAATAAATAGTCTGCGCAAAAACATTCTACTGATATCAGAAGGATTGCTCCAACTGTATGGATGGCATCACTATTAGTATTCTAATCAACGCAACAAATGAATAAATGACATGACTTTAACATATAAAAAAAAAGGTTTTATTTTATGTATTAGCTGCGCCCCACGGTCTTATCCGCATAAGTCTCGATCCCGTGAGAATATCGGGATAAAAAGTATCCTATGTCCTAACATAGGTCGTGTCAAAATCTAATCCTTTCTCTTTATAATATTAGTTTAGATGGACAATTTATGTGAGACAAAGACATTGACTTCCGAAACTAAAGTTATTTTTGACTTTGTAGTGTTTTTTTTTTTTATTTATCTAGATCCTTTTATTATTTGGAAAAAGTTTTTAACCTTCATAATATATTATTCAACTGCATGCTGATACCATCAGAGTTTAACTCATTCAACAGTCACCTTAAAGTTGTTACTTTGTCAAATGTGACTTTATAAGGAACTCTTTAATCTGAACATTACAACGTCATCCTCGAAGATTGGGCAGAAGTGTACCTTTAGTACACTCACATTTTAGCAGTTATGTTAAGTCCCATGTAATAGGGGGCGAGCCTATTGCCATCAACCAGGTACAAATCCACACTCCGGGCTGCTACTAAGAAATTCCAGATGGAAATCGCAATAACACTTTGTCCTGACCTGAGAATCGAACCCGAACCTCATGCTAAGCAGTTATGCTTGCGACCAACGAGGTAGTCTTTCTTTTTTAGTTATTATGCTTGTTTTTCTCACCCATGCAAGTAGACTCTGCACTGTAAGAGTGACAGCATCGCCAGCTGCCTTGATAAGCTGCACCGCTCGCTCATGCTGCGCTGACCTCACGCATACTCCGTCCACCTCGAGTATACGGTCGCCTGTCTGTGAGAAATGGTGTGCTCAAGATAGTATCCCACTGGTGTTACAGTAAGTATGCAAGTGCTGATAAAGCTTTTCTCCTAGGAGGGGAAAACTAAATGAAAAGCGAACGTAACCCTCATCACTGCAGTTAGAGGGGAGTTATCAATGATGAAAAACCATTGTTGAATACCGTTATATTTGGTGTCTTGAAAATTTACCGTTTCTATAGCGTTAAGTGTTCATACACACGACCGGCACACGTCAACGGCAGAGGTAACCGTAGTTGCCTAGTTGCGTCTGCTGTGACGTTCTCTGTAGCATGTAGCGGCATCTACACCGCCACATGCGAACTACACATCATAATATCGTTACGCACAATCCTGCATCTCGCAAGCAGAGTTTACCGCACAACTAGCATATATACAACGGCCCGACATGAAACATTGGGCAGTTGCCCGCCAGACACAACACCCGTCTGGTCGGAAGATCCTACCTTTTCTATGGAGGTGGGTGAACTTTACACCCTGTTCCTCATGCCTCTATAAACGCTTATGGTAATAGCATCATTGGGTGATATTGTTCCAACAATAAATAATCTCTTCTTGACATTCATTATGATATCACCACCACGCATCATATCCCGAGTTACTACTTACGTTAGCCACTCTTTGTGATAATGGCTGATACTTACTTGTAACTCTCCACAGTTCCCCGCAGGACTGCCCGGCACCACATTCTTGATGAAGATGCCGAATATCGCCTTCTCTTCACCTTCGTCACCGTCGCGATTAGAGATTATGTCAACCTGTACAAAAATACAGTTTCAAGTAGGGTTCCAGTCGTTCAGTAAAAGTTGTAGAATTACAAAATCACAAAAAAAAAAACATTAAATATTAATTTTAATGTTACAATATCCAGATTTCAACTTGGTTATCAGTAACTCTTGTTGTATGACTTTGATCTTTAACTGTTCTGTTTTGCTGTCTTAGCGATTTATGGGAATCTTTGACGTCGTATGCTCAGCTGTAATCCTTACTTTCACATGATCGAATTCTTGTATTAACCCACCTTGCCTCCAACGATACTGACTCCTAGCGGCGCTCCAGGGCTACGTTTAAGTGTGACTTGTCGAGGTGAACCCCACCGCTGCGCCGCCAGCGCGTCGGAGCGCCTCTCCGATGACACCGTCACCGTCATCGTCGGTGGGGCGAAGCTGTTGGACGAAGATATTATGGTTAAAGTGGGAGATGTATGGAGAATATTCAGGAATTGTTCAGAGTTTGCATTTATCAAGTTCTGTCAAGACTAACACAATGTTACGCTAGTAGTAAATCTTTTTTGCTACCACGTCAGTGACAATCTCGTAACAATCTATTCCTTCTTGGTTAAAGTCAATGAGCGACACCATTAGTTGTTTATCATGTTATAACTACTTTTGAGTAACTCCTTTTATTCTGGCGAAAGGCTACAGGTAGCCTTTCACAACCTTATTAAAAAGCCTAACGAAAAGTATATACTTTCTGAGTTTCTACAGTTCTCAAATATTTCCATTTCTACTAACTACATCGATCGGTAAGCTTTGTTCAAATCTTTTCAATCACACACACGTCCAAACTGAAAATCAGGATCCTTTGTAGGGAGAATATTAAACACAGTATGATACATGAAGAAGCAGATCGGCCTCTACAAGGAATCTTGTAAGTGGTCGACGGAACGGATAACTCCTTAAATTGGATAAGTGCGTTATGTAACAATTGAGAAGTGCACGCTACTGTGACACCAAGCGGCGTGATACGGGACATTATGGCCTGGATACTGACGAATAATGCTGTTTGCACGATTGAAGATCAGTAGCAGCCCGGACTCTAAATTTGTGCCCGTTGATTGCAATGTGTCGCGTTCGTGAACGGGCGCCGTCAGTAGGGACTGGTCATCTCTTAGCTGCTACCGCTTATTTTAATTTAATATTTGAATGTTTTTTTTTTTTTCTTTTCATTACGGACGCTTTTATCGTTCTGCATCGTTCTCACATGCATAATTTCAACATGAATGATGTAACCAGCATTTTTTGCACCACATTATTTTGATTCAAAAGAGTATCCGTGGCGTTTCTTGTCCGATCTTCTCCATAGGTACCTATTATGATTTGGAATGCGTAACTAGCTTCATCTTTCTGACTAAGTTACCCCTTGACAATTAGAAAGTGCCTGTAAATTGGCTTATTTGAAATAAATGCATATATTATACGCATATTCGGCCGTAATAGCCGTAGTACCGATGACCATTGGGGTAGACGTGTTCTTGAGTGGAGACCGCGAATCGGTAAACCTAAGATGGGACGCTCACAGGCTAGGTTGAGCGACGATCTTCGCAGGATGGCTGGGAGCAGCTGGATGAGAGTTGCCGAAAATCGAATTGAATGGCGTGCAATAGGAGAGGCCTATGTCCAGCAGTGGACTGCTATAGGCTGATGATGATGATGAAATAAATGCAAAAAAAATACTTGGAACATAATCATAACTGGCAAAATGTGGGTACACTACAAAAGGTGCACCTCTGCCTAACCCTTTAGGGAATACAGGCGTGATGTTATGTTGTGTTTGAAGATCGAGGAATCCGCTGGATGCGAGACAGAGCACCAGCGGGTCCAGTTGTTTTGGTGATGCTTGGGTGAGGCCTATGTCCAGCACTAGACTATGTGAAGACTATCAAGAGAGGGGCCCGTGGTTAAATAATAACAGCTGCACAGGTCGATCGATCAGATTAAACAACGCTTGCCGCAGCTGGTTTGTGGATGGGTGACCATCTTTACATACCGAGACCACTCCGTGCCTCAGATAGCACGTTAAGCCGTTGGTCCCGTCTGTCATTCGTCGATCTTAAACAGTCGTTACGGTAGTCAGAAGCCCGAAAGTCTGACAACCAGTTTTATCAATGGAGTATTACCCAGTAACTGGGTTGTGGAGTTCAGATAGGTCCATGTAAAATACTGGTATTCAGCTGCATCCGGTTAGACTGGCAGCCGACTCCAACAAAGTTAAGAAAAGGCTAGGCAGATGATGGTAACGAAGACAATCAATTGCACCTTTCTAAGGCGGAATTCTTAAGAAAGAGTGTCATGCAGAAAGATTTGTTTTAAATCATATTATTGTGGGTTGCTGTTATGAAAGTTGTTTATTTCTATAATTTTACACGTCAAATTTTTTGGGAAACATTTCAAAACTATATGGCGCCAGCATTTCTTAGCTGACTGATCCCTGAAAAGAAATGCCGAAAAAACCCAGAGGTCATGGTCTTTTTGAAAGTTCAGACATTAAGATTGTATGTGAGTCTAATAATGCAGGGCCAAGTCTGGAAGGGCTTTTTGAAGAGAGCCATTGCAGCTTTGAGTTGTCCTGTCCTGACAGACGACATGCATGCATCAGTCACCGTATAGCTCAACCCTTAAGGGAGCTCAACCTCCCGTCACACGATACTACTTCTGTAGACGTCCTATGATTTGCAGTTTCCATGTCCAGCATTCTAGCAATCAAGAAAAAAGTTGTAAACGATAAGGTCGAGTAGAATGCCGAACATTGAATTCTGGTTCTTCGACCCGAATAGAGGTGTGAACGTGTAGATTGTACCAATGTATCGAAAAAACCGTTCGGTCTCATGCTTACCTACTGAATTTTAGAAGCTTTGACAAAAGACTATGTTTCTGTTCAAATCAACTGTATCTGGATTTGTAAAGAAAGCCGTACAGGTAATGTAGAGAATCAATTGTAAAGCCTAATCCGAAAAGTGGATTGTATCAAAAGCCAGGATCAAGCACGCTACATCGAAATAGAATTATTTGAATACCTACAAATACCTATTCAGGGTGCTTAAGGTGTTAATTAATTAATTTAATTATTTAAGTTCTGTTCAATGCTTAACGCTAAGACTCGGAGGTACGTTAATGATAATTATAATTGACGTTCTCCTCCTCTCTGTGAGAGGCCGTAATCCACCAAGCAGGCCCCGTGCGGAAAAGGAAACTATCGCACAGAAGTGATATGAGTTACATAATTATAAAACATGTACTATTTTCTATACTTCATTGCATAAAATTAAAAATGTGCCAATAGCCATATAAAGATTTCTGGAGTTGTCGACTGGCCCACACGAGTCGCCTATAGAAAATGTAACATTATGAAAAGTGACGATTCGCCCGAGTAAATTCGTGTGCTGAATTCATGGTTACAGTTTGCGTGTCGATACACTGGGACATCACGACCAATCATTCATTAGTGCCCGATTAATCCAAATAAGTTGTCGATATGTCGTATACACCGACATTATTCCTTTTTTGTGTGGTAAATACACACATCAAAAGTGTCTAGGGATCAAGCATTTTTATGCGGATTTCTTGAGATTGAGATGTGGCTTTGTAATAAATTTATGATTATATAAATTTATATGGATCCTTTTTGGTGCATTTCATAATTTGAATCAGGAACTGTGAATCAAATTCGAGTAAAAGATGAAAATCAGCTGTCAATATTTTCCCTATAAAAACATACAACGCATTGAAGACATTATTAGTGCTACTGTTTCCCTACTACTGATTAAAACCAACGTTATTATGGAGCGGTGACGTCATTTAAGCAGGGAAGAAATGCTCAGAGCCGTGGGAATGATAGAAGCTGGTTCCCGGCAACGTACTGTGGCTTTAGCTCTGAATACAAGTCAGAGTGTTATCAGTCGACTTTGGACACGTTACCGAAGCACTGGTACCGTGGCTGAGCGCCATGGAGGACGGTATCGCTGCACCACACGGAGACAAGACCGATACATTCAAATCTTAACTCGAAGAGCTCCAACAATAACCGCCATGATGTTAGCCGTGAGGCTTCATCACTCTTCAGGGAACTTAATTAGCGACCAAACAGTCAGAAACCGCTTGCATGAAGTGAACCTTCATTCCCGAAGACCGCTACGGGTACCACCTATAGCAATGCACAATCGTAGGATTCGATATCAATGGGCTCTTGAACACAGAAATTGGGCAGAAGAACAATGGCGTTTCGTGTGCTTTTCTGATGAGTCTCGTTTTGGTATGAGACCGGATACAAGACGTATACGACACTGGAGAACCCCTGGACGCCAACAGCGATTAAAATCCTGCCAGGAAGTCCATCCTTATAGTGGTGGAACCATCATGGTATGGGCGGGTATTTGGATCGGCGGAAGAACTGAGTTGATTTGGATCAGAGGCAACCTCAACGCTCAAATTTATGCTGAGACGATTGTATCAGACGTCATCGTTCCTCTACAAGTGCAAATCGGTCCCTTATTTCTGTTAATGCATGATAATGCACGACCGCACACCGCAAGAGTTGTAAGACAGACTCTCGCCGCAGCTAACATCAATGTCCTGCCCTGGCCTGCTCAGTCGCCAGACTTGAACCCGATTGAGCATGCATGGGATATGCTACAGAGAAGAGCTCTGCCGAATATGGAGGGTATCCAGTCGCAAGAAGACCTTTTTTTGTTGTTGCAACGAACATGGGCGGCCATTCCACAGCGTGATTTGGATGAACTCATTTTGAGTATGCCAAACCGATGTTCTTGTGTTGTTAGTGTTCGCAGTAGAAACACGGATTATTAATTGTTTAAGTTACCCAATAAAATTTTAAAGAAAACTGTTATTTCAGTCTTTTTTTCGAACTTTTGTGTTAGTGGTTCAAATGTCAAAAATCCCTTTATTAGGAAAATGGCAAATTTCTTTATTAATGCAAAGGTGACTTGGTTTATCGTTACTGTGACAAACGAAAACACTTTATTTGATGAATCCTTAAAGAAAATTTTAATTAATATCAATCAGGAGAAAAGTTATTGCAAAAATATATGTTGATCCCTAGACACTTTTGATGTGTGTATGATGCTTCCGAAAAACCACTCACCCTTAAGTTACAATATTAAACTGTAATGCTATGAACACCCTTAATTATAATATTAAGTTAAAATTCCATCATCAACAATGAAAATACATATATTATGAGTTCAGAGGTAAACCAAACATGCAAAAAACAATACTGGCCCTATTTTGACTGAAAGCCATTAAATGAAACATCAATACCCCGTCGTCAGTGATGCGATGTATTAAACGTTCGTCCATTCAAACAAATTAAAACGGAATGGATTAAATGGATACCTGTCGACTGGCCGCCAGTACTAGTGGACAGTACTGGCGAGGGCGGAAGTCGTAGGGACAGTCAACAAACAAATGAAAAGGTTAATGCATTTAACTTTCAGTAGATATTGTGGGGTGATTTATAATAAATTAATTTGCGGTAAAATAAGACGCTCAGAAGAAAACAAACACAGGGAAGAAACACGATTATTTTCAAGAATTGATATTTGGGAAATGACAATTTATAACGATTTTGCAACAGTTACTGCACCTCGTATGTCGAGTTGGCGAAAGTTTACAATTTCGCAAAACGGCCATCGCTCAGCATGATGCTACGACCCTATGTGAGATCTGCAGAGCCACAGTGCTGATTTTCAGCGACAGCCGACGTTGACGAGATGACATTAACCGGTGCAACATACATTGAGATACGAAATTACAAAAAAAAACAAGTACCAAAGTTGAAATACAATAATTATTATGGAATCTAATCTAAAGCAGCGGGTAATTACACAATAATAGCTTTTATTTTAACAGTTCAACAACATTTCTTGGGTTAGGTACGTTGTTGAGCAGACAAGTTTTTCGAATATATGAAGCAATAGATTAGCAATATCATTCAAAATTATTGAAAGTATGTTACGCAATTATAGTAGGTATCATTATATGATTTAATAATATATTAAATCGTTAATAACTGTAGTAAGAGGCATATGGTGATGATTCAAAAGAGACCTAAAACCAGTTGAGTTTGATGACTTTGGACGATGTTTGTGATGATCTAAACCAGAATAAAGAAATATTGAAAATCATCGTTGTATCCAACAGAAATGAGACCGACAAAACAATAAGAGGAAAGATAAAGTTTCGTATGGGCAGCATGCGAAAAAGTTTCGAATTACGTAATAATAAAACAGTTCATGCTGAGTTGAAAGGAGAAGAAGCAGTCAGCAATTTGCCCAGTGGAGCTGTTTGCCAAAAATACGCCCAAAAAAAGATATATGTATAATATCCTCTTTATTAAGTAAACCATAAATATTAGGTACAGATACAAGGTCAAATAAAGTTAGCTAGCGAAACTCGACGGACGCTAAGCGTATAAATTTCTAAACTAAATGAAACGAAAAAAAATGTTTTATTTTTGGGGCTGGGCGACTGCTTGTTAGGTAGTTACTCGAAGTATGAGTTGAGAAAATCAGTTATTTTTGTTTTATCGTGTATAAGTATCGATTTCCAACATGTCTCTGAAGTATTCACAAAAAAGGGGATTTTGAAAACTGATAATAACTACACTATTACCCAATTTTTTTATCGTAATTTTTTTTTGTTTTATCATGTTTAGATATCTTACGAGTATGCCCATCACGTCTGCGAAGTTTCGCTAGCTAATTTAATTTGACCCTGTATAAATGTTGAAATACAATGGGCGGTGTTATCGCTAAAAGCGATCTTTTAAAAAGAACCTTAAAGTTTAATTTTGAAGACTCTTTTGGTGTGTTAACCGCTATAACAAAATTGTCAATACAAATACGAAAAGCGTTTAAAAAAAAATTGTTCGGAATCCCCTTCTGTCATGAAAGATAATTGTAAAAGCTTACAAATTGCAACGAGTTATGTCCACGACAGTACAATATGCATATGAATCAATCACACTAGGACGCGAGGGAGCGCCTCGTATAGTCATGTCATATCATATATATACATACGGCACTCGATAGCACACTGACACTGCGGGGACAATGGTTTCATAAATACTAGAATGTATAGTTCGTTGAACTTTTGAGATACCAGATAATTCTGCAGTAGGTAGTCATAAGGTAGTGGTGGCCCAGTGGTAACAGCTCGGACTAACGAGTTGTACGTCGTGGGATCGAACCCAGGCAGACGCTTTACTTCGTGTAAATTATTTCATTACCACTGCTCCCAGAAATGGTGAAGGAAAACATTGTGATGAAACCGACATCTCCTAGAACCGCAAATTCGAAGACATGTGATCTACCAACACGCGCTGGGCCCGCGTGGTGAATTACGGCCCACTCCCTCTGAGAGGAGGCCAGTGTCCCAGCAGTGGGAACATTATATACCTAAGGGTTATTTCACTGAAATCGTATAATTACCACGCGAATGACCGCCTCGCTGGTCTAGTGGCCACAAGCGCTACTGCTGAGCATGACGTCCTGGGTTCAATTCCCAGGTCGGGCAGTAGCAGCCTGGAGTTCGGATTTGTGCCCGGTTGATGGCAATAGGCTCGCCCCTATTAAATAGGGCTTAAACATAACTGACGAAATGTGGGTGTATTTGCTCAGATGCCTTTCTGCCTAGCCCTTTGGGGAATTACAGGCCTAATAATATGTTTTGTGTAATTTACAACGTAAAAAT
This sequence comes from Gortyna flavago, assembly GCA_963669345.1. Lineage (NCBI taxonomy): Eukaryota > Metazoa > Arthropoda > Insecta > Lepidoptera > Noctuidae > Gortyna > Gortyna flavago. Next base: position 857,841 of record OY770149.1, read on the forward strand.
CATTAAATTTTATGATATAAAAAAGGATGTAATTTATTCTCAAGTTGCATTGACAGTCACTGAGTTCATTCCATACTCCATAGAACTGCTTTTTTTACTTCAAGAAAATGTATTCACAAGAAATCCATCATAACTGTCAGAGAGATGAACATAACAATTACAATTAAGTAATTAAAACAATTGTTTTGAAACAATAACATTGTGCAGACCGCGTGGGAAAACGATTTAGCTTCGTTTGCGAGACATGCGACTTTATCATTGGAATAAATTGTCGCGACACGTGAGGCGGGGTCATTATTTTCAGTTTGCGTAGTATGTTCTGTTGTTTCGTGTTGCTCTTGGTAAAAGATTATCTTTGTAGCTGTCTGGTGCCCAAAGTTACCTAAGTAATCATACGTTGATATAAAATAAACAATACCAGCCTATTATTGTCCCACTGTTGGGCAAAGGCTTCTTCTCATACAAGGCAAGAGCATTGATCGCCACGCTTGCTCAAGACGGGTTGGCAATTTCAAACTTATATTAACTATAAGTCCAGGGTTCCTCAAGAAGTTTTCCTTCACCTATGCCAGCATCGGTGAACAATAAAACAACATTAAACATCGCGAGTTTATATTGACCATTGCTGATTATGTCCAAGATGAACTCAGAAACAACATATTTTTTTCAATCAACTTTATGTTCTCACCACAATATATTATTTTACATTGGACAGATTCGACAAAGACACATAGTTCAGGTGGGTATATATTGTGGGAGGTTGGTGCCTAAAGCTAGGCTCGTGGCCTGTGTTTCAGGACACCAGGATATATTTAATTATGAATTGGAAAAGTCGCACGACACCCTCTATTTTTTGTGCGTTTAGTTTGTGGAGATTAAACAATTTTTCTTTCTTTCTTCTCCGTTAATATTCCGATGACATTATTTTATCTACTACCTTAGTCACAGGGTTCTGTCTAATTAAATAGAATTTCGTCCACTTTGATGAAGCATCGCTAATGCACACCTGTTCAGTAGTTCTTCCACTCAACGTAGCACAAAATTGCGTTAGCGGAATGCAGCGGACGATGCAGTTTTAGACTAACACGGGGATGAGTATCACTTCTGTATATTACTTTAATCAAGCTTTGATGTTAGGGCAGTATTGGCAAATTGAATTCAAATAGGAGTTCAAAAATTGTTACTGCAACGTAGACATGATCAGATCAGCAATTGTTTATCTTTTACTCAAAATGAAGTTTTCTATTGCCCCTACACAGTGGGGTTTATTTATAAACGATGATTAAAGTTAAGTGATGTTTAAACGTCAAAAATGTATCGTTAAACAGTAGCTAATCACTACTTAACTTTAAGCAACGTTTATGAATATAGGAGAGTATGACAGAGAGAGTTGATTTGAGGTTTTATAATGGTTTGTCAAATTAATGAAAGTCAGTTTTACTAAAAACTACCCACAACAATTATCTAGCCGTTCCTGAAAATTACAAGTCAATCTGTAGTATTGTACCTGAATGAATATTTATTAGAACAGTAGTGGTTCAGTGGTAACGGCTCCGACTTAAGAGTTGCAGGTCGTGGGTTTGAATCCAGGAAGCGCTTTACTATGTGTAAATTATTTCATCACCATTACTCTCAAAACGGTGAAGGAAAACATCGTGACGAAACCGGCATGTCCTAGAACCAAAAATCGAAAACATGTGACATCTACCAACCCGCACTGGGCCCGCGTAGTAGATTACAGCCCACTCCCTCTCGAAGAGAAGAGGCTTGTGTCCCAGCAGTGGGAACATTATGTGCTGAATATGCTAAATAGTTTGTTCTTACTTCACAAATTCAATAGCATCAGTGCCCATTCCATTTAGAAGCTCACTATACTAACATACATTTTCAAAGAACCTTCAAGAATAAGGTAATTAAGTTTTAATGAGTTGTAACTTAGTGAAGAATGCTCTGCTATTTATTTAAGCGACCAGTGGACAAAAACAAATTGTAAAGAGAATGTAGAACTACGCAACAAAATATAATAGTTATACAAGTGCATTATACGTCACACACCTTCATGGCATTCATGTAATTATGGGGTAGGCAGAGAAACAGTGAGTAGAGAAAAATATGAAAATCATCATCATCATAACAACGACGGGCCATCAGCCAGACTCAGGGTTGCTACTGAGAAATTTCTGAAAAACCCAATAACACTGGAAAAATTATTGTTCTGAAGTTTTATTTTTTTATTGCTGAATGGGTCGCTCTTGACCTAGATCACGCCTGATGGAAAGCGATGGATGAGATCTATGATGGAACGAGCGTGCCCAGAAGACGCCCTAGCATTGGAACTCCGACGCATCGACGAAACTTGACGCCGGACTCCGGTGGGAGGGTGGTTGCAAACCAGGCGGGCGCTAGCCCTACCACCGCAAGGGAAGAATTGAAAGTCAAATAAGGTGTTGGGTGTGAGTGTCCAGGATGCGCCCAGCGCGAGCGTTCAGTTGAGTAGTTTCATATAATTTTGTCTCTATTAAACTTCATTAGTTAGGTATATGAAATGAAAATCTCCGGAAAATAGTAAAATGATAATAACGTCGGACCGAATCTCGATCCACAGTTCATTATAAATCCGACTGTTACCTATTTCTTAGAAATCGTTTACTTAACATAAATATAACAGCACGCCTGCAATTCCTGAGGGGTTAGGCAGAGTCTACACCCATATTCCGCCAGTTAAATTTAAATCCCATGTAATAGGGGCGACTCTATTGCCATCAACCGGCACATATCCAGACTCTAGGGTACTGAGAAATTACTAATGGTTAAACCCAATATACTAAATTGTTTAAGTAAAATTATTTCAGTGATCATCCAAATCTTTGTTTCAGGGTAATTTATTAAAATCCTGCTGAAACAAGGGACAGAGGGACAATTCTCATGATTTTTAAGAACGTTCACAGTTTGATCTGTCTCAATCTGTCAAAAATACTTCTAAAATCCCCACATTGTTGACTACTTTTTGACATAATTTGTCGCTGAGATGAGATTGCGACTAGATTTTGGACGTTTTTAATTACGGGAATTGGCATTTAGTTAGACTTAACTCTATTTTCTTTAATAAATTATCTAACAGTAAATTCACAACCGACTCACCGATACTGTAACCACTATCCTCCGTCAACCAACACTACATGACAAACAATCCGATATTCCTGACTCCGGCTTGGCCGAAAATGTCGGCGAAACCCTACACTTTCGGCGAGAAGATGGTCTTTCGCCGAATACGTCGGCTAATGACGATAATATGTCACGTTTGCCAGCAGCGGCTTGACAATCCACAATGGAGCATTGAGGTCGCTTGGCCATAACTCAATTACGGGTATTAACAATTTTCTAATAGTGATGCGACTTGTCGAGGACTGATTTGTCGATGAAGATGATGATGATATGTTTGAGGAGTTACGACTGCCACTACTACCGTTGGTATATAGTTGACGTGCTGTGCAATCGAAGTTTGTAATATTCTGTTTATGTTTAAATGTATGTTTTTAATTTTGTGCTTACTATGATCCCTTGTTGGTCGAAATAAACGTTTTATTGTATTATAATACTACTAATTTATGCCAAAAGACGCCCACTGCTGGACATAGATAACACCACTCCATTTCCCGTGAGTTTCGTAGCGACTCAAATGGGCTTACTACAGAATGGACAGCAGCGTTCACTTTGCATTTTTAAAACCACATTGCTATCGCCAACACGCCTGCCAAGCGTGGCGATTATGGCAAACACGAGGGTGTTTGCTCCCAAATTATATAATTAATATAATAATTATTACTATTAGTAAAAAAAACAATATAAGAAAATTAAGTTTAAAAAAATCTGCAATATATTATTATAACTTTAACAAACTTATTATTGATTGGCCCACTCATAAACTGGATTATTCTCAAATGTTAGTGGTTTCATTTTATTCTCTTACTGGTATAAAGCAAAATTCATTAAACGTCCAATTCCATATAATAAATGACTGTACGCAAAGAACAGAGGATATCGACTTAACAACTGACTGATTGATGATCGTAAAATATTTGTTCAGACAGACAGACATAATGAAAACTGTGTTTAATAATATTGTTGATAAATTGTCTGACTCCTTTCGACATTATTGGCGTTTCGCAGTTACTTCAAGAGTTCAAAGCTCTGTTGAAGAAAACATAAAACCGTTACAAATAATTCATTTTAGTAGTTTACCGCGTAAATCTTTAAGTTTTATGCGTTGGTGTGTAAACTTAGTTAAAGTAAACAGAGCAAACCGACCAATTAAACTTGACCGACGGCGAAATAACGAACTAAATTTTGCCATACTGAATTTTACATACCAATGACGTTTGGCTAAGAAAGTGGCGCCGCCCCAAGACATGTCAAGATGTTTTGGTATGTCAGATTATGAAACATCAATTTGTTGGCGTGTATTTATCTGTTCACCGGAATTTAAAGCCATTTGTATAATTGATTAACGATAGGTTGAGTCACGGTCAATTTTCTCAAAGAAATTGAGGAATTAATGTTTCTAGTTTTTTATTAGTGTGAATGAGAATGTAAACCTAGTTTTTTCTTAGTGATAATTAATAATATGAATCTTTTATAATGTAACAAAGTAAAAGTTATGTCTTACTATTTTGAAATCAGACGAGTAACAATGTGTGTGTGAATTATTACACAGCAAGCATATAATTACAAAATTACATAACACATCGCGTCTGTAATAACCAAAGGGTTAGGCAGAGATGCACCTAAATATATATCCAAAGATTAATAGCTGATAGAAATTTAAAACTTGGAAATAATTACGCGTCAGTGTTCTCGTCATCCTTCAAAACTATCGATATTGACACACAAACCAGACCCGTGTCGCATCACTAGTGTTTTCTTTAATCCTACATAAGCTGCCGTGGACCTGGATTTTATTTTTCATAAATTTTCTGCACAACGGTTTTATCATAAGCTAAAACGTTGCCATTTTATTATTATTTAATGTCTTCAAGGATAGTCGGGTCACGCGATTTCGTTTAGGTAAGTAGAAAATGTTATTAAACTCGTTAAAAAAAATTAGTTTTGATTTTGGCTGTTTCATGTGATAGAATATATTGTTTTATAACATAAACATCACGCCTGTATTTCCCGAAGGTAAGGCAGAGGAGTACCTATAGTACACCCATATTTCGCCAGTTATGTTCAAGTCCAGGGCATTTTGCCATCAACCGGGTAAAGATCCAGACTCCGCGCTGGTAAAGAGAAATACGAGATGGAAAAACCCAATAACATTTTTCCCGACCTTGGAACCGAACCCTTGACCTCGACCTCATGCTCAGCAGTAGTGCTTGTGACCTCTAGATCAACGAGGCAATTATAAAAGTGGTGGTATATCCATCGTCGCGCAACCTGTCACCATAAATTCAGGAGGTACAGACGCCAGCACATCAAGCTACTAAAATCTGTCAAATTTCTTTAATAGATTTTCAACATTATCGCTACAGCTTAAGGTTCAAGGTTGATTGGGAAATGTTGACAGTTTCGGGTAGCTTGATGTGCTGGGGGCTTAAAAAGGCCGCTTTAGCAGAATCATAAAATAATTCATATCACGCAATTTCATCTGTATGACAGTTTTTTTATGGAGATTCGTAAAATACTATAGGTACACCTCTGCCTAACCCTTCAGGGATATATAGGTGTGAAACTGTCAAACAGATGAATTGCGTGATATGAATTGTTTTATGATTCTTCTTTCTTTCCAAACAAAAATATTCTGCAAAATATAAGCCTTTCTATTTAACCAGTTCAATATTCCATGTCACCGCTCGCATGTCGGGGAAACAGCTCTAAATTGGACGATATATTATTGAATGCATGCATCGCTCCCTCTAGATCAGTAGTTCATTACATTAGTACCAGCGCATCCCAAGAGTGGGAGCCACTTAACAAAATTAGTAAAATAGAAGGAATATGTGAATTATTCAGGTAGTTTCGAAAGTGGAGTGAAAAGGTCAGTTTGATATTGGATTATGTTTGTTTTCATATGGCGGATCTTAACATTTTTGGCATTCACGTATGTATACATACACGACGTGTCGTGTCCTGTCGTTATAATCTATTTATTTACCCTCGATAAGGGTATTGTATCAATTTCATACGATTACAACCTCCATGTTTTAGATCACGTGAATTCAACAATGACTTTGACAACTTGAACTTGACGACAATATTAGAGTAAGTACGTTTATAAGATCAACCTTCCCAACCAAACACAGTCGACAATCCACCTAAACCCATCACGGGTAGAGTTCAATTTCATCTGCCCAATGCTCTTAGGACAGAGGCCGATGGCTGTTGAACGGAATAAGACTATGTAGTTGATGTAGTAAAGTTGATTTTTGAATAGTAGTCAGTAATAAAGGTGTAAACAGACATAAGCCCGTCCTTTCCGTGGGGCTTCATCGCATTAGGCACGGGTAGGCAGGAAATCTTTTGCGGTGCACCGTACGAGTATGTTTGTGTTTCATCATAATTGTTTAATTGTAGGATTGACAGCGTAGAAGATTATCAGCTACTTGGTTCTTCATATAAACAGGATCAAATTAAATTAGCTAGCTAAATTCCGCAGACATGATTTATTTATTTTTTAATATTTTTGTGTAAACTTCACGGGCGTGATGGGTTTCGATATGGCACTAAACACAATAAGTACATGTAACAAAAAAAAACCGTTTTTCTCAATTCATACTTCAAGTAACATCACTACAAGCGGTCGAGAACTCCCAGGATTTTTTATTATTTTATCTTGTTTAGATATACTTACCCATCACGTTTGCGGAGTTTCGCTAGCTATTTTTTTTGACTTTGTAGAATCATTTGATGTTAATTTACGGGAATGTAAACTGGTTCGCAGAGATGTCGCATTGACAACAATGGTTATAATCCTAACCAGTAAAACCTGCATATCTAGACTCAAATTCAGTTAGGACTATAAATTAATGTCCCGATAACAAAAGCCGCAGATGAATCTAACGCTATAGTTTAAACTTCTTTCATAATAATATTCTATGGGAAAATCGTAAAACAGTTACATCAACAAAACAACATATTATAAATCAAACATCACTAACCTAGGCCTTCTCGAAGCCAGGGGATACTTCAGGATACCCGCAGACTTCCTCCTGTCCTTCACCATTGGCACCATCAGAAGATCTTCCTCATCAGTCTCCGAACTGCTATCTAAGTTCACCAACGCCGGGGCCGAACCCCGTCTACTTGTACTCTTAGGCACTTCCAACATCTCCCGAATCACATCACAATATTTACACTGGTTCGCTTCAGCCATGTATGCTTGGGTTATAGCATACGCATAGTTCTCCATGAAGCACTTATGACAACCTGGTACATAGTTCGTTTCGGGGTCCGTAGATTCTTCACTAGGTTCCTGTGCTATATGTATCTTCCTATCCATTACCACAAGACTTGTTTCCGTATTTCTTTTGTGTTCTGTGTGCCTGTTTTCACTTTTGTGCTTGTGTTCTTCATTGTGTTTCTTTTCTTTGTGCTTGTGTTCTGTTTTGTGCTTTTTCTCTTCTTCTTCCAGTTTCTGCTGTCGTATTTCTTTCAAGCATTCAGCTTGATCGTTGTAGTATTCGACGCATTGTATCCTTTCTTTTTTGGACGGCTTTGTTGGACTTTTTTCTTTCTTCTTCTTTTTATGTACGGTTACGTTAAGAGGTTCTATCCTTAATGATTTCATCTGCTTTATTATATGTTCGTGGACGTATGGGTGGCTGTACGAGGCATAGTCACCACCCGTCGCATTGGCAGTGTTCTGTTCCTTCACTACTTTGGCACCTACATCGTTGTCTTTGTTTTTAAATGCTATTTTTTCATCGTGTTTACTAATTTCTTTGATGTCAGTATCGCCGTTCATTTTACGAGCATTTTTTACTGTACACTTCTGGGATGACGAATCTTCGTCCAGACATGTTTCGTAACCGTCAATCTCGTGGTCTATATACAGTAGGGAACTATTCTCTTCCTGGACGGAAATTCTTGTGGTTGCATCGTAGAAACTGCTTTTCTCTTCGTTTGGGGAATTTAGGCACTCTTTCCAACTTTCATCGCTTTTCACTTTAACTAATTCCTTATCTATTTTCACATCACTTTCTTTCCAATACTTATCGAAACTTATTCTTTCTAGACCCGTCGGTGTGACTGCAAAAACCATTTCGTCTGAAGTAGAAATGTCTTTACTTTGCTGTTTAGACAAACACCGTTCACCATCTTCCTTCCTATCTGCAGATTTGCTTCTGGGATCTTGAAGTTCTCTAGGAGCGACGAGGACATCATCTTCAGTTATTGTCATATCATCATCATGTTCATCCAAAGACTCGTCAGATTTAGAAAACTTTAACTCAGTCACTCCATTAATTTTGATTTCAGTTTTAACATTTATAATTAGATCTTGTTTGATTTTCTTACACTCTTCAAGGCTAAGATCTCCTAGTGCTGATAGTTCATCATCTTTAATAGAAGCTTCTTCAGGCTCAAGGCATATTTGTACTACCTCTAAGCCTTCGCCGTATTCTTGCAGACATTCGTGAAAGGAGTCCATGCCGGTGTGGTCATCAGATGCCAGTGAGTTAATGCATTCCTGTGAAACATGTAGGTGTTATTCGACAGTTGGTAATAAAACGAAGAAGTGTAAACTACTTAAGATTTTACGAGTGTTTTGAGTGAGCCAGCGTTCGGTACAATCTGGGACGTGACGAACATATGGTGAAGTCATTATTGTTGTTTATTTTTCTTTTCTTTCCGATGTAGTTGCGAGTGCTCATCAAACAATCAGTTACAGTCAACGTTAAAGTAAATTATAGTAAACGTGTTGAGTATTAAGTTGTTTAATATACAGGATGGTCTTTATTTGGGGATGTAGGTAACTTTGTAGATCGGTTGAAACCGTATTTGAAACTGATTATTCAGAAAATCGTAGGTAATAAGTATCTGTTCTTTTTAGAAAAGGGCTCGATCTTTACAACTTTTTCATTTTTTGGTTAGAAAAAATCAGTAATTATTAAAAAAAAAAAGAACCGTCTCTCCTTCTACTTCTTAGCGTGTCGATGGCAATCTAAATGGAGTCAGCCTAGAATTTAACCACGAGTTTCGCGCCATCAGTTGCGTCCATCAGTTAATGTAACATACAGACGACACCCATCGCTTGTAATAATAAATTACTCCTCCGTGAGGAGTGATTTATAAATCTCTAATCAAATTAAAACTCACGTTTACTGCCAGGCAACAGACACAATAGAAAATCTATTGTTCGCGGTCACCAGGTGACCGCGTTGGCAGTCAATGCCTTAAAGACTTAACGCTTCATTGTTTTTTTTTTTTTTTTCCACGTTTTTTGGAACGAAGTTTTATAACGCGACTTACGGTAGGAGTAAACTGGTAGAAATCACTCCATGCTACTGTCTCTCTGAAAGAGAGAGAGAGAGAGAGTGAGAGAGATAGTTTTCATGATTTTCGAGGGTGCTAAAGCCGATAGTGAGCTCAAAATGAAAATTTAAAATGGCGGCTGCGGAAACTTTAAATGTTTTCGTCATGGGTGTCGTTTTTTAACAGTTTTTGGTAGTGCCAAAGCCGATAGCGAGGTCAAAATCGAAAATCAAGGATGACAACAACTTCATGAGAGTTTCTAAATACTTATACAAGATGGCTCTGTATTAAAAACGCGTAGTAAAACGCACTTTCTCTCTCTCTGTCTCTTTCTACATACTATTTACGAGTGTGTGTGCGTGTAAGTATCGCGTAAGGGGCTTCGTGACTGACCGGGATCCCCCGATCGCACTTGTTTTTATAATGTTATTTTACGGTGTATTTCACATTATAAAAAGAAATGAAACACTGTTTTCATGTTCAACGTATATTTAGCGACACACAACAAAGCGTAGAACATTTAACACGGACGTAAGCGACGACGGACATACGATTAGTATACTATACAAACATTTTATAACTTAGACCATGACAGTGGATGTGCAGTCGGCCTTGTAAATGCTATACCACTTTGCCTACATGACACGACGCCTGTATTCAATGAAGGGTCAGGCAGAGGTGCATCCATAGTACCTACACCCCGATTTCGCCAGTTAAGTTTAAGTCCCTTGTGATAGGGGGCGAGCCTATTACCATCAACCGGCCACAAATCTAGACTCTATGCCGCTACTAAGAAATTCTATATTGAAAAACCCAACCAATAACACTGTACTTAAACCCAGGACCTCAGCAGTAGCACTTGCGACCTTTATACCAACGAGGCAGCCTTTGGCAACAATTCCCCGAAAAATCTAAACTTCAATAAGGTTGAAAATATCTAACTGTCATATAGATAAATAGACCTTATCGTTTTATGACATAAGTGACTTTCAGTCTTAGGGTGGTAAAGCAATTTCGAAGTCGACTGTACTGTAGAAATCTACTGAAGAGTTATTATAATATTACAGCAGACATTTTAAAAACTGATTCAAAAGTGTAGAATTTCTGGGGTAATCTGTTGAAAGCAGGTTTGATAGTAACAGTCAGATAAATTAATTGCAAACTAACACCAAACGTCAACTTGCCCTGTTATAGCCACTGACCTATATTATAGAAGTCCGCTGGACATCAAACTGTCGATGTCAAAACGAAAACATTTGATTTTCACCATTTTGGCGCTGATAGCAACATGAGCGTCCGTGGAACTAATATTTTTGATAGCGAGTTTTACAAAATGCGCATACTCTCATGATAAGAATGTTATAAATATCTCGTAGTAAACACAAAATACAAAACAAAGTCTTATTCCACGATTTAGACCTAAATCATCAGAGACGTACCAAAACAACACGACGATTTGTGTAAATTTTAATTCATGAGACGGTCGAGCGGGGCGCTTTGAATCGGTACAAAAAACACTGTCATTTCGTATAGTATAATCAGTCCAGCGTACAAGTTCTCTAATAGAGGTCAGAGTAGCCATTGCATACAACTGTCAAAGAATTACAGTTATGATTTGAATATACAGACAATATAACTTGTTAGTTAATTCGGTTAGCATTTAATTTTTCTGACTTTACCACTACGAATAAGTATCACTTATCGGAAAAACGCAGCTGAATTTCAGATCATTTATGCGGCGCAAAGTTTTTGCCGCGCGTTTCCGCTTAGTTTGTTTTATTTGTAAGTAGCCAAAAATGGTAAGACGATTATCCGATGACTGAATATGATGCCATTTATGATGCCTACTATTATGATGAGATAATTAAAACATTTACACACGGCTACACATCAAGCTATACATTTCCAGTTTCAGCTGACCTCGCATTGTATAGGTTTTTCTTACAATCAGAACTCAGCTTATACTGGTTATGTATAGCTTGATGTGTAGCCGTGTGTACGTCGCGGCCATTACAGCTGGGTACCACGGATCACGTTGACTGCCAGACAACAGACACAATAGAAAATATATTGTTAGCGGACACCGTGTGACCGCGTTAGCAGACAATTACTAAATAATAGTTTACTATCATTGCCGACTCCACCTTGTAATTTTGTCACAAAAATAGGCCATCTGCACTATGGGATTATTGGTCAAAGTCAATTCAGTCTTGAACTTTATTCTTGTTTATGCAAAAACTCTTCTTTGCAGATATATTCCAAAACTGGTGATGGTATACTTAAAAATCCAAATCATAAATTTGGTGGGATCATAAATTTAAGTAACAAAATATAATTATGTAATAGACAATAACATCAAATCAGACAAAATTAACAAAATGACTAATATCCGCAAATGGAATGTCCGAATTTATAATATAAAACAAGTTCTAACAGTCTTTATATTTTCAAATAATTATATAAAACAATTAATATAAATATATTTTTTATAAATTATGTTCTTTTCATTTAAATATCAGTATATTTACAAAAACAATACTCGATGCTTAACCTATGATATGTTATGAATTACCTGTAGACATTTTTTTTTTTTTTCAATCCAAGCTTTGTTTTAATTCCTTTCAAATTGACTGCAGTTTTTATAATGTATTAGTACACAAGCGTAAGTGTCATTTTGTTTTATTTAAAGCTATCTTCACTTCCTTCACGAGGTACTTAACAAATTTTAATCCATACCACAATTGCGTAACACACTTTCTTTCAAAATCTGAAGGATTTTCAAGGAAAATGTCTAATCCATTGCTTCATAACGTTAGAAAAAATTGTCTACTCGACAACGTAAATAATGCAATGAATGTTGTCAAATTGTCAAAATGAAAGGCTTTGCTTGTTAGTGTGTTACTCAATTACTCATAGTTACATAGATTTGCAAAATATTTTATGCTCTCCTTTGTTTTCTATTTAAGCGAAGCGAATACCGCTCGACATATTATGCACTTAGTATTATTTAAGTATTTTCTTTATTATTTTTGTTTCTTCGTCTACTTGTATTATGCCTAATGGACTTTTCTTGTAATCATTTTGATTGAAGATTCTTTGGAATAAAATTATAATTTTTATTACAACACATAGAGCTAATGTTACTATCACGTTTCTCTTCGTGGATCAAGCGGTTATAAACCAATGTCTAAAGGAAAATATCCCTTGATTGTATACCACAAAAGTGTATTTTGGAGTGCATCTTAGTTTGGTAGCTTTGTGATAAGCAACAATATGTAACTGTTTCACAATATAATGAGAGTTTGACTAGAAAAACTATTACATATCCGAAATTGACGGCTAAAACATGTATCTACATTTATTATATACTATTTTCGCAACTACACAACCATGATATAAATAGACATCGATATCTAAGATCACAAGTATTTTATTATAACATTTAGGTACTAGAACTGGAATCATCTATTTTTCGGAATTGAGCACGTAAGTTTTTTTGGTAATTTTTTTCGCAGATCCTATTGAATTGACTAAACATTCAGACATTTCACAAACACTACTATTTTTGCTGCTATTCATCTATCTACGGATCAAGATATTTATAAATTTTCTTATAGCATATATATGCATTAGGAAAATTAATAAATATCTTGATAGGAGTGATCGAAGTGGAGGATCTCCTCCACTCCCTTTCGAAGAGAGGAAGCCTATGTCCCAGCAGTGGGAACATTATAAGCTGATTTATTATGCTAATGCTTAAATATAATATTTCTACGCACATTTATAATATTATTATTTGACCTCAGATCTCATTTATTTTTTATCTATCAGTAATTCTTTCGCAGCATTGCCCTTATTCTATAATATTATAGCTAGCTTTATACCAAGCGACATCTGAAGAGAAATAGGTGAAGATTTTTAACATTAACATTAAAAAAACCCAATAGGGATAAAGATTTATAGGTGCATAGTACTAATAAATTGGAACAATTGAGTATATAATTAGATATAAGAAGTTTTAAAAGCAACATTGACCAATTTTCAAGCTCATAAGTGTTTATAAAGAGGACGTTTCTTTAGTTTCGTTTGACCAAACAATTTCATATTGCTCCTTGAAACTTTTTCAGTTTTCATTGCATCAGCATGTTTCGCTGCTAAATTAGCTTAATGCTTTAATAATAACTATATTTTTAGTTTTTAGTATTAAAACTTTCTACCTTATCCATTGTAACCACTCTTTTTCATATGTTTATTCCTAATCCCAAACTTACAACCATTTTCATCTAGTAAGTTACATTTTTATCAAAATTCCAACAAATCGAGCTTATTACTATCAATCAGTTCTTAACCAGGACATTGGTTTGTAATTGTAAAAGAAGACATATTTCAAGCTACTGCTTAAAATACTTTTGGGGCTAAATGCGGAAAAAATTGTTAATAGTTCAGTATTTATACAACAATTATAGCAAATAAACTATTCACATTTAACACAGTATTTTTTTAATATTTTTCTATGGGTTTGTACCCCTTTTTTCACAACAGCAAATATCAAATAACCTTTTATCCAACATGAAACTGGCGTGGCCACATTAGACGAACAATATTACACATGGCAAGCAATCAACGAACCATATTATTTTAAATGAGATGCCAGGATTATTAGGCAACTATACGATATTCGACCTATTCAGTTACTTTTTTTGTATTTAACCGAATATTGCGTACTATTCGTGCGAATACCAAATCGTGATAAAAACCTCTCATACATTCGGCCACCGAATTTTAGTTCGAAGTTTAAGTTGCATCTCTAATTTGAACTGCGAAAAGCATCGATAATTACTCAATCTAAACCAAACCAAACCGTTTGCCTAATACAGCCTTACGATGAACAATTAAATATCCAGTTCATCACAGTCCAATTCGCCTTCGTCCTGACAGTTCCCATCTGGAACTTCGACACTGACTGTATACTTCAGTCGGTGTCTTTGTCATTTCATGGTGATCTCGGCTTTAATCTTGGGAGGTACTCGGAACGGCTGCGGGTCGACAATGTCATGAGAACATTGCAGCTGGAGCTCCATTATATCTCGGTGGAGGGACATTATTAGACGCAGGATTTTTGTGAAGTATTCCAGTTTCTGCAAAGGAAGGATTGATATTTACTTGAGGTGTAACAATAGTATCAGAATTAGTTTTAATATTTTTGCGATTAATGCAATCATCAGGAAATATGAAATAATAAATTTTAGTACATATAAAATATATTTATAATATTTATATATTGAACATCGAATGCGTATTTGGCGTTTAAAAGAAAACCACTAAAAATTTATGAAAAATTACAATATTCGTGTACTTATTAGCAATAAAGCATGCAAACAATATTGTACACTAAAGGGAAATATTCATACAAACACACATTTCAACAGAAACTATTTTCCTTAATTGCTAGAACAATCCTTAGAGCGGTAATGTCATTCCCTTTATTGTACAAGAAGAATTTGGAAGTAAGAATAGTATCGTAATAAAAATGCATGCTACGTTATAGGTTATTAATACTGCTCTAAGCAAAGACAAGCTTTAGTAAGAGAAACCGGAACTTACTTTTATTTTCCCCTCAGTGTACAATATCACGACACTTCGCGTATAAGTAAAGAAAAATTTTTTTTTTTTTTTTTTTAATATTTATTATGAAACCCTTACTATCAATTTTTATTCAAACCTCGTGACTTCTTGTAGATACAATTATATGAAAATACCATTATAAAACATAAGAAAGTCACAAGATTTAAATACTTTTTGTTACTATTTAAAAACACAAACATTTGCAAACTTCAATATTCCTGTACACAACAGATATTAACTACAATTTGCCCTCAGTATCTATAAGACAACTTAGCCTGGAGGAACGCTGGTAAGTATCCGTCTTCCAATCCTCTATTTTCATCTAGATTATTACCGTAATACCAGATTTTATTATGATATAAAAGTAGGTCTTATAAAGTCAAGATACGTTCATAAATGTCCTGCATACTAATTGTGTCACAAACTATCAATCACAATCTCAATCATTTTGAAGGATACTGCTAATCCATTGCTTCATATGTTCGAAAAACTTGTCTGCTCAACAACGTAAACGTAACGCAATTAATGTTGTTGAACTGTCAAAATGAAACCCATTCCTACTGATAGTGTGTTAATAGTCTGTTGTGTACAAGAAATAATATTAATATTATGTCTATTTTTATAACATAATTTGAAACTGTTGTCTTACCTGACTGCTCTGTATGCTGTGTCCATTTGCCTTCTCGCCGCCGACGACAGTGCTACAGGGTAGCGGCTTGGCTATTCCAATTGTTACAATCCCTGTAACAATCGAAAATTATATTAAAAACGTGATATGAAAATAATTATGATGTTTTGTCAACTCGCAGCAAATTGCCGAAGGATTTAGAGATAAAGAAGTAAATGAACAAAGTTTTAGGACTTTACTCAACATTTTACTGTAATTGAATACATTGAACTTGATGTAGAAATACCTCAAGAGACTATTGGTCTTTCTTAAAAAAACCTGAAAAGGTAGAAAAACTGTAACATTATAATTACTATTTTATGAAAACCTACGCTGGGATCTACCACTTACTTTTCAGTACCTAAAATGAGTACTTTTGTACTAATTTATGTTAATAAACATCATCAGAATAAGAACCTCGTGAAAGCCAAGAAAGATAAACAAATCAAGAATCGAGACGACGTGCGGGATGTGGACTCAGCGATCATTGTGCCGATAGTCGTGACAGCCAATGCATTTATAGCCCAGAGCCTCGACCAACACCTAAGGAGGCTCTCGTTGGGCAGCTGGATCAAGGGCTTGATTCAGAAAGCGGTACTTCCGGACACGGCCCGTATTGTTGGAAGGTTCCTGTCTCTGGAGCTCTGACGTAGCTTGGACCCTGTTCCCGATACCGGTGGGCTACAATTTTTTATATTTTCAAATGTTTTTATATTCTTATATTTAAAAATATAATTTAAGTATTTAATTAAATAAAGGATTAATAATCATCAGAATAGTAAACAAACCTTTTGTTTATTTGAATGTATGTTTATTAGCTATTTGTAAATAATATATTTATTGGTATAGTTAGTGATTTAATTTAGTACTTAGTGTTAATAATTAGTTCTGTTTTATAATTATAGTGTAAACACTTCACCAACTCTAAAAATCTAATAGTTTTGTGAATTTTTACCTAAAATACTACTGCCTTCACTAAAAGAAACTCTAGATGTGAGAAACAGAAGATCCAGATCTGTTTGTTTGTTTTCATACAACATGACATTATCAACGTAGTATTTACTGATAGATAACGACATGTATCTACGACGTGTGATGATGATAAAGGAGTTTTGAAGGAAGAGAATTCCTTACACATATCTGACCTCTTTTGACATAATACATCAATTAGTGACCGTATTGGTGATGTTCTTCACAAGGGTCAGGTGCGTAGTACTCGCAACCGGCGCGCGTGTATGTCCAGATGTATGAACGTAAACGAACCAAAAGGAGTAGGTATGTAGCAGGTGGCGTTCTGTAGTTTCTGCTTACTCCCATTAGTCTATATTAGTTTGTGTGTGTAGAATTCCTTATTCTTGTTAAAAATGGATGCTGCCTTCCTACACAGTTAATAATTAAGTTCAGGCTATGTTTCGTTTTATTTCCTAAACAGCGTATTTTGTTGAACTTTTTGTATTCTGATTTAGCCTTTAAGTAGTCACAGTTTAGGGTAGGTTTTCCAAGAACATAGTCCAAGGAACGGGCTGTGTAGGAAGAGGACGTGGGGTCAATCCCCTTGCGATGCAATATTGACACGAACAAAGTTCATCATTGCTTCCTTTAGAAAGAACCCTAAACAAAAACTTTGCACAAAAACAATAGGTTTATTGTGAAATGCGCCTGTTTTTGGCCTCGACCTCGCCTGGTGGAAAGCGATGGATGAGGTCTATGATGGAATGAGCGTGCTCAGAAGATGGCTGTTCACTCTTGCTTTGAAGGCAGACGGGTTAAATGTGGAAGGAGACACAGACGCTGCCAGAAATTTCCACATACACTAAATAGAAAAATACCTACATGAGTTTTTTTTTTATATTTATAGTTTCTTGTAATTATCACGAAGTAAGTAAGTATTTGTTTAAACTATTAGCTCTAGATATCATTGAACTTGCTACATAAATAAGTGTATTGCATACAATGTGAGATAATGTTGTTGTATTTGTTTGCCATGCTATGTGCAATTATAACGTTTGTTCATTTTGTTGTGTAATGTTAGTGATAATGATGATGATGCAAGGATTATTAATTTAATGTTATCATGAAGAGTGCTACTGTATGGTGCTTTTGAATGGATTACAAGAGGTTCGTGGCTAAATGATAACAGCGGCACGGGTGGATCGAAGATTAAGCTGCTGCAATAATTCGTAAAACATTATTGATGAGCAGTTCGTGTTTCGGAAAGCAGGTTAAGTTTCGGTCCCAGTTGTTATTTTTTGATCTTTGACATTCGTTACAGGCAGTCAGAAGGTCAAAAAGTTTGACAATTAGTGTGACCAAGGGGTGTCTTGGGTTGTACAGTGCTGGTATTCAGCTATGATGTAGCGGTACCTTTGGGCGCACTCTTGATGGCTGCGACGGCGACAGCGAGCGCGGCGCGCGCGACGTCCCGCCCGTTGACGCTGAGCAGGCGGTCCCCCGGCTGCAGGCGGGCGTCGCGGGTGTCTTGGGTTGTACAGTGCTGGTATTCAGCTATGATGTAGCGGTACCTTTGGGCGCACTCTTGATGGCTGCGACGGCGACAGCGAGCGCGGCGCGCGCGACGTCCCGCCCGTTGACGCTGAGCAGGCGGTCCCCCGGCTGCAGGCGGGCGTCGCGGGTGTCTTGGGTTGTACAGTGCTGGTATTCAGCTATGATGTAGCGGTACCTTTGGGCGCACTCTTGATGGCTGCGACGGCGACAGCGAGCGCGGCGCGCGCGACGTCCCGCCCGTTGACGCTGAGCAGGCGGTCCCCCGGCTGCAGGCGGGCGTCGCGGGTGTCTTGGGTTGTACAGTGCTGGTATTCAGCTATGATGTAGCGGTACCTTTGGGCGCACTCTTGATGGCTGCGACGGCGACAGCGAGCGCGGCGCGCGCGACGTCCCGCCCGTTGACGCTGAGCAGGCGGTCCCCCGGCTGCAGGCGGGCGTCGCGGGTGTCTTGGGTTGTACAGTGCTGGTATTCAGCTATGATGTAGCGGTACCTTTGGGCGCACTCTTGATGGCTGCGACGGCGACAGCGAGCGCGGCGCGCGCGACGTCCCGCCCGTTGACGCTGAGCAGGCGGTCCCCCGGCTGCAGGCGGGCGTCGCGGGTGTCTTGGGTTGTACAGTGCTGGTATTCAGCTATGATGTAGCGGTACCTTTGGGCGCACTCTTGATGGCTGCGACGGCGACAGCGAGCGCGGCGCGCGCGACGTCCCGCCCGTTGACGCTGAGCAGGCGGTCCCCCGGCTGCAGGCGGGCGTCGCGGGTGTCTTGGGTTGTACAGTGCTGGTATTCAGCTATGATGTAGCGGTACCTTTGGGCGCACTCTTGATGGCTGCGACGGCGACAGCGAGCGCGGCGCGCGCGACGTCCCGCCCGTTGACGCTGAGCAGGCGGTCCCCCGGCTGCAGGCGGGCGTCGCGGGTGTCTTGGGTTGTACAGTGCTGGTATTCAGCTATGATGTAGCGGTACCTTTGGGCGCACTCTTGATGGCTGCGACGGCGACAGCGAGCGCGGCGCGCGCGACGTCCCGCCCGTTGACGCTGAGCAGGCGGTCCCCCGGCTGCAGGCGGGCGTCGCGGGTGTCTTGGGTTGTACAGTGCTGGTATTCAGCTATGATGTAGCGGTACCTTTGGGCGCACTCTTGATGGCTGCGACGGCGACAGCGAGCGCGGCGCGCGCGACGTCCCGCCCGTTGACGCTGAGCAGGCGGTCCCCCGGCTGCAGGCGGGCGTCGCGGGTGTCTTGGGTTGTACAGTGCTGGTATTCAGCTATGATGTAGCGGTACCTTTGGGCGCACTCTTGATGGCTGCGACGGCGACAGCGAGCGCGGCGCGCGCGACGTCCCGCCCGTTGACGCTGAGCAGGCGGTCCCCCGGCTGCAGGCGGGCGTCGCGGGTGTCTTGGGTTGTACAGTGCTGGTATTCAGCTATGATGTAGCGGTACCTTTGGGCGCACTCTTGATGGCTGCGACGGCGACAGCGAGCGCGGCGCGCGCGACGTCCCGCCCGTTGACGCTGAGCAGGCGGTCCCCCGGCTGCAGGCGGGCGTCGCGCGCCGCCGCGCCGCCCGCCACTACGGAGCGCACCACGATGACGGAGCTGCCGGCCTCCGACGGGTCCTGCGGACGACACACTCGTCTAACTTCAAAATATTAACTTGTTACTCGCAGAAAAAAAAGTAGCAGAGAAATTCCCAATAATTATAATTTTTGCTAACATAAAAATAAAAAGTCGATTTCGTAAAACAACAATTACATTTGTCAATTGGTTGAATTCAATGAAATAGAATCAGTAACGTTGAAATAACCAGAGGAATTAACAAATTTTAAAATATTAATGAAAAAAAAACGAAAAAAATATGAGACAACTTTAAAACCCATTTCTGAAAAAATTCAAAAAATATTTCATACGATGTACATACTCGTACGTCCCTAAACAAAAATCTCCAGTTTCATTGTTACAACAACAACAACGCAAAATAGGCAAGGACCGAGAACACTACCTTGTGGAACACAATAAATAACCACGAGTACAACCAAATAAATAAACTTACCAAGTAATCAAGGATAGAAAACCCAAGTCCCCTATCTTCCTTCACCAGCTGGATATACTCCACATGATCACTCCACATTGCAAGACCACTAAGTGGCTCTAGCGACCGCGATCGAACGCGTTCTAAATCTTCAGTGCAAAATTCTAAAAAAGATAATAGTGAATATGTTTAGATATGGCACAACATCAAAAAGGAAATGTTTGGCATAATATGACAAAGAATAGCTTTAATTCATAACATTTTAGAAATCTAGAGAATGGGCTCTAGCCCACTGTTTATTATAAAACACTAGCTGCGCCCCGCGGTTTCACCCGCGTAAGTTTCGATTCCAAAAAAAATCTGGATAGGGCCACCCTTATCACTTAGGGGTATGAAAAATAAATAGTAGCCGATTCTCAGACCTATTGAATATACATATAAAATTTCATAAAAATCTGTCAAGCCGTTTCGGAGGAGTAACTAACATTGTGACACGAAAATTTTATATATTAGAAGATTTTATGCAAACTGGCTTTCTTTAAACCGTGCTACAAGTACCAGTGAAATCACGAGTACCTAATACGTGAGACATTTCAACCCTCAAGGATGTGATAAACTAACTACCACTACTAACTACTGTGGTATTGTAACTAAAGCGACAGTTATCACTTTCTATCTGGTGGTCGTCAGTGTTTTGGCTGCTAGAGCTATCGCTTATTAGATTTCATGTCCCAAGTGTGATTTTAAGTCATTGTTTGTATTCTCACCGTCATGATCATGATGTGAAGCCGACATGACGGTGGTAGCACTACAGAGTGACGCGACTGAACTCTCCGACTTTGCTTTGATCAGTCGCTGTGGAGGAAGCAGCAGGTCTTGTAAACTCCCGCCTAGGATGTTACTCTGTAAAGAAACAAGCATTGGTTGAAAGGATTTTATAAACAAAATAAATCTTGAAGATCGTGTGAGAGACTAAAAAGTTTCAGCTCAAAACGCCATCTGTAGTGTGGTACAATAAACTTCTAAACTATCAAATCTAGATGGCGTTATTTACATACTAGTCTAAGTTTATAAGAGAGATGGCGTTGCTGTAGGTACACAAAACATGAAATTCAGTTAGTTTTTTTTTTATTCAGATCTTATATAGTTTCAGTTGGATCACCGCAGCCCAGCCGTTCTTCGCCATTTAATGATTGTCAGAGATTTGCTTACTTTTAGAGCTTGCTTACTTAAGGATAAGGTCTTCATGAAAGATTCTCTTCTTCTTACCCTAGCAAAGCCAGCATCAGGCATTCGGTCATTGTTGGCATAGTGTTCTCTCTTCCTGACTACTACCAGTAGGACTGGTGACGTCACCGCTCGTAGTCTGGTTACCACCTCCACATGATGAGCACCCAGTACTCGCCAGCCGTTCACCTGGAATAAACAAAAATATATTATTATATTCAATAATTATGTAATCTCTTTTAAAAAAGTTGAGTGTAATGGAAAACTCTCTAAAATTAAATACCTAAGTCATTTTGTTATTTTGTCATCGTCGTCAATTTTTAGTTTTGTTTTTATTCCTGTAGTCTGGGCTGTTAGCTTGCAAAGCATAGGATCATGATGATAAGAATTGTTACACTGGGCTTTCACTAAATTCCATAAAAGTTAGGCTCACAAATTATAAGACTTACTAAGAATTTTAACACGACACCATTTGGCTAAGTATAGTCTTCTCCCAATTAATCATCATAATTACTTTATACCTGAACAAGTAATAAAACATCAACTTTACATACCTCCAGCAGTTCATCCCCGACCCTATACATTCCAAGCCTGGCTACGGGTCCATTGGGAGCTATCGCCCTGATGTAGTGCCTTGCTTGTACCTCCTTGCCTCCCACCACTCGTACCGTTCCCTCGAGCGAGATGCCGAGACCGCTGTCCTTCTCTTTTATTATTGTGCTGACCTGAGGAAGAAATAGATAAAAGAATAAATAACAATCTTTATTGTAAACTACATGAACTACATTAAAAAACAAGTAAGAAGAAGAATAAGAAGGAGATAAGTATAGAAATAGGCAAGTCGTCGAAAGTTCAAAAGATCATACCCTCACTTTATTAGAATCTTCATGAGGAAAATTACGTGAATCACATAAATGTGTGTAAAGATGTTATTGAAAGTAAAATCATACTGTCTACGAAAATTAACCTGTTTTATCAAATTTTTCAAACTCTTCGTAAAAACTAAACAATAGTGACCAGAGTTCCAGCGCTTAAAATTAATTAGCAATTATTTAAACCTGCACACAAAGCAGCCTTGAAGCTGTGTTCTTAGAAGATCATGAGACATTTGGCAAATGCAGCTACTGTGCCACACTGGTATGAGAAGATTGACTGATCTGACCTCTATCCGTATTATCTAGTCTATCGCCCCACTTCAAACAAGGGTTAAAATCTAGAGGAAGAGTTCGAATACCAAGTCACTTTCCACTGTATCATACTGGTATTGATGGCCCGGCCAGTCGTTCTCGTGCTGCAGTATGTCCCGCCACTCGTCCTGGATGCGTCTTGCCTCTCACTTCGACACCTGGTCATCTCTTTCTATCACGATTCTTACCACAATATCATACTGGTACTGATGCCCTGGCCAGTCGTTCTCGTGCTGCAGTATGTCCCGCCACTTGTCCTGGATCCGTCTTGCCTCTCGCTCCGACACCTCGTCGTCTCTTCCTATCACAATCTCCGCCTCCTCAGACGGAGACATTGGCGACGGCAAGTGAGGCAGGATCTCTGATTCGGGTTCCGCTTCTATTACTGTTGATTCGTCGTACTATGGAAGAAAGGTATACGATAGTATTAATAATAATATAAATTGTGTATACGATAGATTCCAGGTTTCACAAAGAGTAGGTACTGAATTTAGTCTGGTGTCAAAATATATTATGTTACATGATTTGCTTGATTATCATAATATGCCAAAATACGTTTTCTACTAGATATAATATTTATGCTTTCTAGAATCGCAACAACGAATTGCTTGATCAACTTTGAAACAGCTAAATTGATGAAAGACTCGTTTAGACACTTGGAGTTAATGTCATAGCAATGCTAGTTCCTCTAAAGAGGCTCCTGTCCAGCGGTGGGGCCACCAATATATTTTACTCACCACACTAAAGCTGTACTTGGCAAGCGAGGTGACAGAAGGGCTCGGCGGAGCAATCGGTGATCTTCGTCCATCCTGAGCAGCCAACGCTTTCTGAAGCTTCTCAAACCCCGCCCCACGAAGATACCTAGAAGTTTTATTACTGAAATTAGAAAGGATTTAAGAACATAAATCTTTCATAATAATCCTAGAAACATTATCCCATCAAAGTCAGTCAACTCTTCAATATATGAGTAAGTTTTGGCTCCAGCATATATATTTCCAGGGGTGTCACATCTTACCTCAATGCTTTCAGTCGTACAACAGGCCCCTTCGCATCCCTTAGCAATGCTACCGCGCGATGATTCGTCACCCCGTGAAGAGAAACGCCATCAACCTGTGCATAGAGTAACGCAGATGTAAGTGGAAACGCCGCCTGGGAGGAGACGCCCTAGAAGGACATATAGTGACCTTAGTATTGGTGATGTTCTTCAGAAAGGCCAGGTGCGTAGTACCCGGCGTGCGTGTTTGACCAAATGTATGATCGCAAACGAAGCAAAAGGAGTTTGTAAGGATTGCAGTAGATGGCATTCTGTAGTTTCTGCCTACCGCCATGGGAAGAAGGCGTTTTATGTTTGTATGTACCTACATACATATGTAGGTACATAGCATAGTCTACGGAGCGCTTGACCTACATCGATAGAATGTGCGTCATTTAGGCGTTATTATCACCCTAATTGCGTTACACTTAGAATGACAATCCCTACCATTTAACAATATCTATTTCGTTAATTACAGTTCGGCATCTCGAGCAGATGAATTTCAATCATAGAAATCAATGGAATTTGTTGCATGCAACAAAGGTGCAGGTTTCGAAATGAAATGAAATGTTTATTTCTGTAAGTATATCTTCTAAGACACTTTTATACGTCAATATTTTAAAACTAGATGGCGCCGGCATTTCCTAGCAGACTGATCCCTGAGAAGAAAATATGCCGAATCAAATTTCGTTATGATACCACGTATTATAATACTCTTTCAATTTAATTTAATGCACCTTCTTGCAATCCACATAAATGCATGGCTTCCAATTACCAGCCACTCCAACAATCCGTACCGAGCAGGATCTCTCATTCTACGCCTCAACTAAGTGACCTCATTAAATTGATTAGTGAACATTAAGCCTTCACTAATTACTCCGCATCTATTGACGTCGCTAATTAAGAGACGCTGCTTTCAATCTCTGCGGATTATTGGAGCAATTGATTAGAGAGGTATTGTGCAGGTCTAAGGCAATTTGGATTATAATTTTCGACACCTATGAAAAGACAAAGGGTGCCGTTATCTTCCATTTGCACGTTTGATCCTCTGTCCTCTCTCTTCAGGAATTGTCGATGCATTGCCAAGCATAAAGTAATATCTCATGTGCCTATAATAATTATGTAGGTAAGATTTGTATCAACTCTCGTTATTTTTAAACTTTCTAAACGATACGAAACTGTTCTAGGTGGCAGAAAGGCATGGCCATACAGAGATGATAATATTATATCAAATGAATTTCTTTTTCTTCTTCGTGCCAATGGCAAATTAACATAAAATAAAATAAACTTAAGTCATTTATTAAATTTTGGCTGAGAACAGCCCTTTTTAAAAGTCAAAATTACATAAGACAGTCCCCCAAAACGCCAGCCCTTACCACTCCCTAGTGCTTTAGCTGGGAACAAGAAGTGTCGCAACAAACTCTCCCGTAACAGCTGTAATTAAGTTAGACATGACAGTGTATTTTGTTGGCCCAAAACTTCGCAACTTCCACGGCGTCGTTGGCGTTGATAACACATTACAATAGATCAAATACGCGTGATCAATTAATGTTTGATTAAATTGATATCAGACATCTATGAGCAATGTGGTATCGAGACATAGCTACAATGAGCACGCAACTGTGTCAAGTAAAGAGGAGTATTGCATATACTCATTTAATTTGTAGCGTCTCGTAAGACGAAGGTGTGAATCGTGTTTGAGAGACAAAAGGATGTGTCGGTTTATGATGTGAAATGATAAGAGTGTGAATGAGTTTGCATAATTTGAGAATCTATTTACAAGACAAGAAGAAAATATTAATATAGATGCGGCAACACGAAAATGCTAATCGCCCATTGTGTCACCCTTTGTAAAATTTATATCTGTAATTTATAATATTGGTGTACATAATAAAAGTATTCTATTCATTCATTATTCGCCTAGACTTTTATTAACTATGTGTCGGCTTCCCATCTAACCGGGTGCAGCTGAATACCAGTATTTTACATGGATCGATTGCCGATCTGACCATAAAACTGAATGGAATAAAAAAACGAATAAATGGTGCTAATAACTATGAATTATTCATTGTTAGATTAGATTGAGGAATGTTGTGATAAGACAACGTTGCGGTTTGTAGTGACAAACATTTAAAACAAAGAAGAAAAAGAAAGAAAATACGTTTATTTGCGGCAAATAAGACGCAGCGAAAGAACAAAAAACACGTGTAGCGGTGTCTACAACGCCACATGCGTACAACGCGTCATACTGACGTCACGCAAAATCCTGCATCTCGCAAGCAGAGTTTACCGCGCAACTAGACGAACTACACTTACACGAAAAAGAACATTATCGGAAAATATGCGTCACATCCAGGCAAAATGACCATCGTTCAGCATAATGCTACGACCATAAACGAGACAGAGACCCAGCGAAAAAAAAAAGTTTTTTGTCTTACTACGTAATGCAGTCGTCTCCATTTCTACAGAATAAACTTATGAATTTTACCATCATCTCAACGGTCTCATTTCACGGAGTGCTCCTGCACTTGGACAGAATGGAGACAAATAGCACAGTTCTCTAGAGTAAATCATAAATGAGACGTGAGGACGCTGCGGAGGAACCAAGAATATTCTATTATAGAAAATAATGTTCAAATGGCTTTTATAATAGGTTGAATAAATCTGAAGATGGTCCAAGAGAGAGGAAATTTCATAAGGATTGGTAAGAATTACGTGCCCTGCTAAATTGCATACTAAGCTTATAATGTTCCCATCTCTGGGACGCAGGCCTCCTCTCTTCGAGAGGGATATGGCCATATACTGGGCTCAAGCAGTATTTTATAATAGATGTACCGCCGAAACGAAATGAAGAAGACAGGGCACTTAAACATAACTGACAAAATGGGAGAAGCAATCTCCTCTGTCTACCCATTCGGGGAATACAAAGGTGGAAAATAAACTGGAATGGAACTAAAACACCACTATAAATGTAAGGACATTAAAAGGGAACAAGCGTATAAAATGTCTCGATTAAGTCTGTAGTCGCCAGTCGCCAGTCCCATGGGAGAGCTCGCAGTTAGTGTGTGATGACAGTGTAGGTACGTTGGAAGTGGCGTAAGGACATGTTTCTTTGTTATATCGTACCACGAAATGAATAAGATGATTGTAAGGGATTAGGATTATACAGGGTCGTATTTAATTAGCTAGCGATGGGTATCGATACCTAACTAAATACGATCAAGAAAAAAAAAACAGATTTTTGAAACTCATACTATTGAAGTAACTAAACTACCCGACGCTGACCCCAAAAAAATCGTCATATCAATTTTTTTTTTCTTCGTTTTATCATGCTTAGCGAAACCCATCACGTCTGCGTAGTTTCGCTAGCTAATTTAATTTGACTTTGTAAAGGGAGAGTATTACTAGAATAAAAGGACGCTGTAATTTCAGCACAACCTGTACGTTAATAGCTATTGAATTTAGGTAAAGTGAGTCTGGAAGGCAGTGCATAAAAGGAAGGAGGCTCAGCAGTGAGTGGAACAAAGCTGTCAATGATGATGAGCTTGGAAGATAACTTCAACGACAACGGGATTTAGAATAATGCTGTATGTTGGATTCAAATTCAAGGTTGAGCAGGACTCAACAAGGTATGGAATGGTGATGCACCAGAAATAAATTATAATAAGCAAGAGAAAATAAAGCTTAAACTGTCACTTTCAAAACAAATAAGAATGAAAATAAATATGCACCGTTAGCCAAGAAAACATCATTGGATAGAGTGAAATCCCGCACGTTTGGCAGACGGCAGACAGTAGAGAGTGTCATCGTAATAAGAGCAAGCATATCGACATGTACTGGGCACGACGCCAATTTTGGCACATCCCGAATTACTGATATTCAATTTCTTTGAAATTCCAGCCAAAACTGGGAGATTCTAATGGATTATCTCATTTCGGATGCAACGCCAATGCCGATGGTTGTTTGTGGTTTTTTATGCTTTTATTAGCTTCTGCCCGCAACTTCGTTCGCGTGGTAGTCGTAAGATACACAATGCCTATACTAAAGTAAGATTTACTCGTATTTTCGTTGGATACCACATTGGAATCCCATTTTTCAAGTATTAACGATGGGTCCCATTTGCTATATCCATTGAATCCCATGTTAAAAACAGCCGCATTTTATAAAACTCCCCGTCGCTATTACTTCATTTTCGCTTAGCATTCTTTCTCACTTTATTTCTTTTTGGTCGGCCCCTATTGGTCCTAGCGTGATGTTAAATAGCCTAAAGCCTTCCTCAAGAATTAGGCTATCAAAAGCAAAAAAAAATATTTTACAGTTCTGACTGGTAGTTCCAAGGATTAACGCGTTCAAATAAACAAATAACCTCTTCAGCTTTATTATTTATTATGTATTATACTATAGATTTCAACTTAAGAATCATAATAAAACTCAAGTATCGGACAGAGAAAAGTTTAGCCATATTGATAGCAGAAATATGAGACAACGTAAGGGAGATTTTGTAAAAAATTTGTTAAATATTACGTTCATTCGTCCTGAGTCTGGATTTAGGCTCGCCCCTATTACTTGGAACTTAAAGATAACTGGCAAAATGTGGGTAAACTATAGGGTGAGGAGTCATGTTATATCACGATAGACTCAAAACTTTTTGTTCTATCGACCAATCGATAGAACAATATAGTGAGTTACTCGATGTATTTGCGCTAGACGACTAGGGATTACCCCGCAGTGCGAGATCCCTTGGGCTGACACCAATTACTAAGAATCCCACAGGGTTAAAAACACTGCTGCAATCCATAAATATGGTTGAATGGACTACAGTGATAAAGTTTTCACGTTTGTATTACTTTTTATGACATTTATTGACGACAAAACGTCGCAAACGAGTATATGGAGTACAAGTCCTCCAGACCGAATTTCGGCCATGGCTACTAACCTCAGCGAAGACTAGCTATCAACGCAGGAGATATTATAGTGCATAAGTGCGTACGCAGACACAGGTGCACTCCCTCTTCCGGCACTCTCATTGTCCGATGGGACGGCAATCCAACACGATCAATTAGAGGTCAGGCGCAGGACCAACCGCTTAGCGTGCTTTCCCGAGGCACGGGGGTTATCATACCGCTGACTTCCAAACTCCGGGCTGTTGCTAAGAAATTCCAATAGAAAAACCCAATAACGCTTTGCCCGACCCGGGAATCGTACCTAGGACCCCACTTTGACATAAAATCAAAATGTCAGGTATGCCAGGCTCCATATAAAACTCTTCAATCCCCTTTCAACTTGATCCACGCAAGAAAGCTTGTAATGAGTAAAGCAATATCGAAAAATGTTGTTAAGCACTTTAGCAGCTGCAATGCCGGTACCTCTAACCCTTCCAATTATAAGGTATTCTTCCATATATCCCATTGTCATTCTAATTAGACCCAGGGGATCAAAACAAGGATCTGAGAGGAGACAAGTACATCCAAAAATTACCCTCATCTTAATATTCGCGAAGTAAGACCGGTACGTGACGTCATTTAAATAGGTCAAGGACACAATATTACAGAATCGTAATAAAGACTCGTTTGACGACGCTTTCCGTTATGATATTCCTCCTTAAAGGGATAGGACGTAAAAAGGAGATGAAAATTATATCCGTTATACCTTGCAATTTTGTTTCTGTATTATCTGGGCCAGAATTTTAATTATTTTGATATTGGGGCGGCCTTGTGAGGGGTATGCCTGTTTTGGAAATATTAAGATATTGGAGCAGAATTTACACAGTATTAATATTATTATTTACACGTGAGTCTTGATTCTCGCAAGTTAATCTTTAAATGTGAACAACTGTAGGTACTGATTTCACGAAAGGCGAAGAAGTATCTCGATGATTTTCAAATGAATTTGAACTTATTAGCAGGACCAATTCACTAACTTTTCTTTTTTATATTTATGCTATTATGAGAGTTTTGAGTATGAATGTCGATGGCTATAAGAGTAGGGGAAGATAAAAGAAACGATGGATGGACTGTGTGAATGATGATATGGCTAGAAAGGGGGTGACTACAGAGATGACGACTAATAAAGAAGTGTCGAAGAAAAATACATGTTGCGCCGACCACAAATAAATTGGGATAAGGGCAGGAGAATGATGATATATTCATGCTATTTTAAATAACAAAAACGAGAGCAATCAGAGCGCAAGTAGAAACTCAGGTGTATCAACCTCTCCTACATTGTCGAAAGGCCGAGGAGCTTCGTTACGAATTCATGATGTACAATCCGGAATATAACATCAATCTTGACGTTAAAACTAGCCTTCGTTTGTTTTGTGTATTGGGTGTTTTTGCTAGGCTCAGGATAGTTTAAACTTGGAGGATTGGATCTCCAAGTATGGTCACCAAATATCTTGCATATCTTGTAGACATGTTTTGCATTGCCAATTTTCTATAGAACCTGACGTTACCAAAGCTTAAATTTTAAACGAGTTATTTCTTTTTTTCCTTATCATCAACACTGAATGTTTTTGAAATTGTTTTTACATAATATAAAAAGCTAACGATCTTAAAATAATAATAATGTACAAGTACATAAAAAGGAGGGGAAATAATCAAAGGGCATTCAAAAATTCGTCCGCAACGCTGTCAATTCAATAGGAAAAGTGCCCAAAGGGCTAGCAACATTGCCACGTTGTATGGCAATACTGACAGTTTGGCCAGAAAATAGGCCAGCCCTCTGCTCACGTGAAGTGTCGACCAACCGGTTGGCGATGTTTCGAAAATTTAAGTGGGCACTCGGATCCCATGACCCTAGTGTTTCATGTTTCAACCACAAACGGTTCGAACACAGAGTGAACAGACCACAATAGACAAGTAGTGAGGTTACGTCTGGCGCAGATTAAAAATTAATATTTTATTTATTTATTAATACATTTTACTTTTAAATCTTTTTAAATATTTATTTATTTATTTCTGTAAATGCCCGTGACATCACAGCGGGCCCTATCAGAATACCAGCACTGCGACATTTAGTTTTTTAAGTGTCGCAGTATCATGCTGAGATAGGAGCCTTTTGGCCTCGTACAGGACTTTGTTTTATTTCATGTTTTTGTTACTGTTTTTTATAACTTGTTTTTATTTTTTACTGTGTTTAGTTTTTAGTTTATTGATAGTTTGTGATCCTCCTGTACGAGTCGCAATAAATACTTTTTCTTTCTTTCTTTCTTTCTAACATATAAATTCCAAAGAGATTATGAGAATAGAGTTAATGTTTGATTTTGGAGTAGGTATTTGCGCCGTTTGAGGTTTTCCGTACCCGCAGCAGCCGCCCCAGCACAGCCCACCGTGATTGGAAGATGAGATGGCGCAAGGGTGTCGACACACGTTACCTCCCACACCAATCCTACCTACCTTCCAAGGCATTACGGTCATTTTTTGTCAGAGATCACCAACCCATAGTATTTTTTATGCATGTTCGGTGATCTAAGTTCATTCCTTGCCTTTGCTGATGCTATTGGGTTTTTCCATTGGGAATTTCTAAGTAACAGCCCGGAGTTTGGAAGTTGGCGGTGTGATGTTCCCTGCCTCGGAAAGCACGTTAAGCCATTAGCCCTGCGCCTAATCTGTTTCTGGTCGTGTCAGATTGCCGTCCCATCGGGCATCGGACTATGAGAGTGAGGGAAGAGAGAGTGCATCTGTGTCTGAGCACACACGCCTACACTATAACATCTCCCGCGCCGACGATGGCTAGTCTCCGCTGAGATTGGTCGCCATGGCCGAAATTCGGTCTGGAGGACTTCTTTTTGATGTTATTGTAGTGTATTTTTGTATTAAATTGACGTGTTCCATATTCTCTTAGCCAAAGTACACAGAATAATACTCTTTTAACATAAAACATTACCTAGGTGTATCGCTTTCATCGTCTTATACAATATTTATTCCGCAAGGTTTAATCTTTGTTTCATCAGCGGTATTGCGAGGCGGTGTC
The DNA here is from genome assembly GCA_963669345.1 of Gortyna flavago. NCBI lineage: Eukaryota > Metazoa > Arthropoda > Insecta > Lepidoptera > Noctuidae > Gortyna > Gortyna flavago. The sequence continues at coordinate 889,551 of OY770149.1, forward strand.
GGCTCGCTACTAAATATTAAAATGTTGGGATGTTCCAACAATAGCCTGCTCTCGAATATATTCTACTATTATTCCCACCTTTTGTTGTTGAGTGTTGTATTAACATACAACATTATGTTTTGTGTTATTGGGGCGTCTACTAATATTGCAGGGTTTGTAGTTAAGATACTCGTACGTGTGTGTGTGGTTTCTGGTTAAACATCATCATCACACTAATATTATAAAGGCGAAAGTTTGTGAGTTGTGTGTGTGTGTGTGTGTATGTTTATGTGTTTGTTACTTCTTCACGCTCAAACGGCTGGACTAGTTTTGATAACATTTTGTATGGAGGTAGCTGACACCCTGGATTAACATATAGGCTACATTTTATTCCAACATTCCCACGGGATCGACACTTATGCGGGTGAAATCGCGGGGCGCAGCTAGTTATAATATAGTTCCTTGCTCTTGTCACATGATTGTATGTTGTTCTTGTCACATGGTATTATAATATTATAAGAAGCGCGTTGAAAGTCGCGTGAAACATCTGGTTGAGGGATGCACGGAAGTATGGCAGAAAAAAGGGAGCTTTACTTACTTCACGAAGCATGGGGGTATCACACCACCAACTTCCAAACTCCGGGCTATTAGTGAGAAAATCCCAATGGAAATTATAATAACACAATACCTGACTTGAAAATCCACCTAGAACCCCTCGCTCAGCAGTCGCCCTTGCGACCGCGAGATCAACGGGGCAGTCAAAAAATAATACATAACATAATATCACACCTTTTCTCCCCGAGAAGGGTTAGGCAGAGGTGTACATCCACGTTTTGCCAGAAACCTTTATGAAAATAACACTTAATTGTACAACAAAAAACACAATAATGATTTGTATTGACTATATCGCAAATACAGTGATACATCTAGCTAAAGAAGCTTTCAAACTCCGCGACGAAAACATTCGGTTAACACGGTTGCGGGGTGAAGGGGCTGAAGTAAAGATTTCAGATATAAAGTTCAGCGACAGAATAGGTACAGAAGGTCGGCTTCGTAAAACGAGCGAACACGCACGCACACATAGAGACATGCTTCACGAAGAGCGAGTGTGAGCGTACTCGCGCTGGCATTCATTGGAGGTCATCGTACGAACGCTTCTATGTTTTCCAAAATATCTGATTAAAGACATGTGCAGTCGGGGGACGCCCGTCTGGAACGAAATTCCTTACGCGATACTTGCACGCACACACACTCACTCGTATACATATAATACAAAGAGAGATACAAGGCTACCAGTGGAACTTAGTTCTAATAAAAACAAATGGATCAGAAAATGTACCTATGGATGCCAATTTGTAGTGCTACTTATAAATTGAGTGCTTTGATTTAATTATTTAAACCTGGATTTCTTATTTTAATGTTAATTTTATAATGATTATTTTCCAATAACAATTTAATAAGGTTATGTAAACAATAATTGTCGAAAAGAGAGGCGAGATATTAAGTTAAAACGTCCTAAATACAGCGGGGTAATTGCGTAACACACATGAAATGACAGTACAGCCACGTTCATTGCGTTATTGAGCAGACGAATTTATTAAACCTATGAAGCAATGGATTAAAAATATCCTTTAAAACACTCGGATTGTAATTGAAACTGTTTAGTTACGCAGTTAGGGCGTTCATTAATGTCTTAATAATAATACTTTTCAGTGAGTGATTGCGTACAAATTTTACCTGAACAGGGCTTGTTTTCATTTTCATCAGATACTTTTGGAACACACAATACATATTATTATGTGCTTGGACCGTTTTCGTTCGTTATATGAAGCCAACCTACTGTACCTATCTACTTTATTATTGCAGATATAAACCTGAGCAGTAATCTGATTTGACATCTAGCCGACTGGAGGTCAGAGAGCCACTGATCGAGTTATAGTGAGTGCGATAGTTTCGGAGGAACGATACGATTTATATCGATCGGTAAGTGCTGGCCAGTTTTGGGTTCGTGTTAGTTTAAAAAAGATTATTCGGGTCGGGTAAAGTAGGTATTATTGCGTTTTTCCATCTGGAATTTCTCAGTAACAACCTTAGGCTGGATTTGTGCCCGGTTATTAGGCTCGCTCCCTATTACTTGGGACTTACACATAACTGGCGAATTGTGGGTGTACATAGGTGTATTTATGCCTAACCTTTCGGGGATTCAGGCGTGATGGTATTAACAAGTGTAGTGTGACGAAAACTATAGGACAAGTCATATCATCATGAAATCAATAAAATCAATACAACATAATTCCTCTACATTATATAGCCCCTTGTTTCTGAAATTGTCTGTTATTGAAATTACCTTGCCTTTCAAAAATTGCAAGTCTGGTAATTTTAGTAGTTATATCAAACTTCGTTGTATAAACTCATTTCGAAAACATCAAATATATTGAACATCTAAAAACATCCTCGTTAATTTGAGAAACCTCTTTCGATTTAGGAAAACTGTTAATTACAAATTTTGGCCCTCTTACATACATGACCCTTTCAAGGACTACTGAAGGTATTTGGTTTTTGCAAACGCACTACTTTCCTAACTCCATCAATCTTCCACACAAGTCTATCTTCCATCCATCAAACACAATTTCACAGTAAACCCTGGTACCCACCCACAGGCGATTTTTTCCCGCGACGATTTTTCATCGTGCATTATTTTCAACTCTCGGTGTTGAGCCGAGCTTTGAGAATTCAATACAGTGCATCCCAGCACCTCAGAAAAATACTCTGTTGGATTTCAACTCTCGGCGCTAAACAGTGCGTTGTAAATCCAAATAATAAATAATCGCCCGTGAGTACGAGGGCTAAGACGATCAACGATCAACCGTACGTCAGTTTGTAGTAACACGTATTATTCGTTTTATTTCTGCTTGGAACAGATGGCCGATGTGGCCGAAAGGTTCTGGAGTGGCGACTGCGTACCAGACGACGTAGAATCGGATCACAAGGTAGACCTATGACCTAGTGAAGGCCACAAGACTCCGCTGGATGCGAGAAACACTGAACCAGTGGAATTGGCAGTAGTTGAGGGAGGCCTATGTCTAGCAATGGACGTCTTTCCGGCTGAAATGATGATGATGATTTCTGTTTGAGTATATAATTTTTTTTTGTTGATATACTGACGTATGCTGACTTAGGGCAAATAATTTTATTTATTGTTTTGTATTTCGTAATGTTAATTACATTGCATACCGTCGTTGTATAGAATCAAGTTCTTCTAACTGAACAGACAGCTGTGCTGCTGGACAGTTTGTTGCGCCACATCGTCTTCCCAGCTGAAGCACTAGGAAGTGGTGAAGGGCGGGCGTTGAGGAACTGTCTTATGTAATTTTGTCCTTTGAAGAGTGCTGATTCTCTCAGCCTAACATGACTAATTTTCATTTTCATCTATCGATCCGTGGGAGACGAGCCCCTTCTCCCAAGCATTGACATCACGTGAACGTGTTAATTCTGTCCCTAATAATTTCCTACCAAAGTGCACAGGAAGGAATCCGTTGTCAGTGTTGTCACGCACGTGTCCGGATAGGAAACATGTGTCGTAAGGAAAACGGAAGCGACATTCAATTAGGAGCTTTGATGAATAATAAAATGGCTGGTTGTGTGTTATAAAGTTGTTTGAGAGACCCTTTAGGAATAGCCTGGATATTCAGATCCTTTAGGAATAGCCTGGATATTTCAAATATATTCAGAAGTGTTACGGAAACGAGTCAAAACATAATATTGAAGTGAGCTTGCTTCACTATTCGTATAATAAGAAAAGAAAATACAAGATTTATGTCAGACTGCCGTGTTGGTCTAGTGGTCGCAATCGCTACTGCTAAGCTTAAGGTCCTGGGTGATATTCCCAGGACGGGCGAAGTGTTATTGGGTTTTCCATCTGGAATTTCTCAGTAGCACCCCGGAGTCTGGATATATGCCCGGTTGATGGCAATAGGCTCGCCCCTATTACATGGGACTTAAACATAATTGGCAAAAAGTGGGTTTACTAAAGGTAGGTTCACCTCTGCCTGACCCTTCGGAGATTACAGGCGTGATATTATATTATGAAGAAAGAGAAAAAAGAAATAGTTTTCATTCCAATTAAACGTTCTTTGACATTGTAGCGAACGAAGTATAGTTATCCTACAGGAATCCCAATATTTCTTTAGCCAAAACAAAATGTAATAATTATTATAATTTCGAGAGTATCCGAACTTTCGGTATTCATACCAACTTTAAAAATATTGAGCAATTTCAAGAAATTATTTAATAAACCGAATGAGATTTAGTAAGTTTCAGAGTACCAACTCTTGAAGTCTTGATACAGGAAGTCCTGACGGTTGTGAAAAGTTAAGTAGCTGTACGGAGCCAATTAGAGAAGCCTAAATGTCGGAGTTTCACCGCGCAACTTTGAGTCGTCAACGGGTTATTTGTAAAGTCCGTGACTTCTTGAATTTTCTAGCTAAAAGTTTCATTTTAACTTCCGATGCCGTGATAAATTATTGAAGTTAACAAGTTCTATGTTTTTAAACAATTCTATTATAACTATTTCTTTCAAATTGGTTTAACATTATTATAAGCGATTTAGTGGCCATGTACTGTAAGCTTAATATGTTTTTTTTTTATCAACAAATAATTGTTTATTCAGAAAAACGCAACTTCCTTAACGAATCCTTGTCTGAACGATTTCTTCTGAGGTATGATTCAATTTGAAATTCCGTATTTGGAAATACTTTTCTAGCTAGCACAAGATACCAAAATTTTGAGGTATCCAACAAAAGCGAAAAACTGACGGAAGCTAGCAACTTTTTTCACTGTGCGAGTAGACTCCCAAAGTGAAAAAATCTAGTCTCAATATTTAGCAAGTAAATCAAACAACCACTGCTGTACATAGGCCCCCAACTAGCGCCACAACTCAACACGTCGTGAACTTGTGTCGTAGGCCGTAAATCAAGAGTATCGACGTAAAACTTCAACAGTGCATGACGCACCGCGTGACAAATTAGTTATACTAATGGTTGCCCGATGTTCCCTCGGCAGCGGGTGATTGTGGGCGATCCGTTGCAGAAGGGATGCGAAAGTCGTTTGTTACAAAATTTGATAAATTTAGATCTATGCAGTTTATTGTTAATGAAAATTACGATATAATTATTTGCTATTAAATGATAAAATATATTTATTTCTTAAATAGGCTATAAATAACAGTTTTACACGTAGTTTTTTTAGCTACATAGATGAGTTTGGTATTGCCGAAGAAGTGCGCTTCAGAAAAAAATTGTGCTGCTGTGATTCTAATAATATTTACGTGTTCATCAAAATGTTAACCTCTGCGCTTCTTCATTTCTGAGTGACTAGAGTATCCAGTAAAGAAATGACACTGAAGTACGCTGGGCGCATTTTTTGCAGTGCAGAGCTACTCTAACAATGTTGTAAATCTTTTTTTTATGTATTGGTATGAAGGGATTATAACTTATGCAGTAATTATTAAATCATCAAGTCAGTCTACAAAATACATTTTCAATTCAGTCTCCATCCACGCAATCACGCGTGTTTCCCAACAACATGGCCGCGGCAAATGGAATGAAAACATCAACAGTCAGTGTCGTGCCGCGTGAGGTGACAAATCAACCGAGCTAATAGTTTCCGAACAGGGAACGGTTAGCCGAGTCGCCGTTGCACCTTCATTCGTTCATTCCTGAGAATGAAGTTGGTATAAGGAATTACTTGCAATTTGTAGGTGGGTAATAAATAGGTATGTAAAAATAATTTATTTAAAGAACCTTAAATAATGGCAATATTTAAGAACTTTCGACACAATCAATTGATACTTCAATACTAATATTATAAATGCGAAAGTAACGCTGACTTTCACCTTTTCGCGCCTTATATCAACAAATAGCTATGTTTGACAAACAGGTAGACTAAGATCTGGGTTCGGACATAAGAATATAAGATCTCATCATTGAGTAAAAAAAAGACCAAAACATCGGAGTGAACCAGTGTACACGTCATGCATCATTCATTAAAAAAAACATTTACGCGTCGTTTTAAAATCCTCCTCCTTTTTTCAAACAACTTAACATCACGCCTATAATCCCCAAAGGGTTAGGCAAAAGTATACATACCTACTTAAAGTACACCCATATTTCGCCAGATACGTGTACGTAAGTCCCATTTAATAGGTGAACGTATTGACATCAATAGGGCTCCTTTTTTTCGTCGATTAAAAATGCGAATATCTACCACATTTTACTGGAAGCGTCCCACAGACAGTTTGGATAAGGCAATGGTGATGATTCAACATACCAACATAGGTAAAGAATATTCAGGTCAAAGCAGTTGCGAGTACCATAATAAAAATTGCCCACTGTTTAATAGAGCTATATCTAATTTAACTACAGCGTACATTATTTTATTGCCTTCTCTCCGGCGTCATACACATAGTTTTGTTGTTAACTACATAACGAGGGTAGTTGGTAGAACTTTGTCACTTAATATGGATTGAAACGGAGGAGCTTGTAAGCTTGTAAACATGTAACTAAGTTATATTGAAACAAAAGACGGATCTGTTTCACTTAGTTCACTTTATTAACTTGGAGGGATAATGTATTCCGGACGGATGTTGATCCTGGTGAAGAGAAGGCCGCTTTTACTCTCTCCGTCGGTGAATGGCCTTCTCTTTCTTCCTTTGACCTTTTATGTCTAAAAGGGGTCAAAAGTACTGTAAAGTATAGTCACTGTAAACACTCCTTTTTTCCAAAAAAATAAATAAATCGCAGATTTGTCTACCAAAGTGATTATTATGGGACTGAAACAGCTCGTTTCTAGCTTTAAGGGCATCACAACACAACAAAACAGTAACAGGTTTATTGCTTACCTACATTCTTTGAAAATAAATGACACTGATTCTGATATACTTTTTAAAACCTGTTTGTTATTCTACCCCCACATTTATTATTTACGTGCATAGTTCCTGAAAAAAATACTCCGTACTTTATCAAGGAACATGAGAGTATCCAATTTTCCTGTGTTGACTGTTATAAATGTGTGCAGAAAATGCAGCAGTGTATTTTCTGCTTCAATTTTTTTCTTTAACATATGAGGACACTTCATTTGTAGTGTATCATGCTGGGCGCCATTTGTTTGTTGGGCGCCAACAAGAAATTAATTTTCATTAAAAAAAAAATTTTAACTCCGTGCAAATGTAGCGTAATATAGTTGGGTGCCTATTTTAAAATAAAATCGATTTATAAGTTCTTTCAAATTCTGAAAGATTTTCATTAGCGATGTTCGTTTCTGGATGTCAGCATGCCTACCATGTATTCTGTATTATAAACAATAATCTTACCTCAACAATCCTGTCGTTAACTTGTATCTTCCCGCACAGGTCAGCTGAGCTGCCTTCACTGATACTCTTCACGAATATGCCGCTCAGCTCCTCTGTTGACAAATAAACACAATTAATTTGATAGGCTATTACGTGGGACTAAAACATAACTGGCGTAATGTGGGTGTACCTACTCTAAGTACACCTTCACGGAAAATTATTGTGATGTTAAGTTCTGTAGTAAATTGATTTGATTTAATTAATTAAAAAAGAAAAATAAATTAAAGTATAGCTGCAGTTTTTGAGAGTTAATTCTGAAAACTGGAATTACTTTTATGATCGAATTGATTATTCTATATAATTATTTTTTCTGCAGTCGATTCCTGTAGTAGCTCAACTGTGGCTAATGAGACAAAATGGAATTTCTATTGTTATAAATCAAATTTTGATTTTTCAACAGCATAGAAAAGCTTTTCTGACGTTTCATAAGTGCCCATGTTTCTGACGTTTCATAAGTGCCCATGTTTCTGACGTTTCATAAGTGCCCATGTAGGTTTATGTGAAATAAAATATTTTGATTTTGATTTTGATTTTTTACAGCAGACAATTCCATACAAATTTTTTATTTTTATTTTTTATGAGCTTACGAATCTAAGCTTTATAACTATTCATCATCATCCTACAGAAGTTCACTGCTGGACATAGGCCTCTCCAATTTTACCCCATTCAGATTCTCGGCAACATCTAGCTGCTACCAGCCACCTTGCGAAGATTGTTGCTCCACCAAGTCTGAGGGCGTACTACCTTATGTTTGCCGATTCACGGTCTCCAGCCAAGAACACGTCTACCCCAACGGTCATCGGTTCTATAACTAATATGGCCAGCCCATTGCCACTCCAGCTTGCTTATTCTGTGAGCTATGTCGACAACTTTGGGTATCTGCCGGATCACCTCGTTCCGGATTCCATCCCTCAGAGGCGAAAGACGATTTGTTTTACACATTCAAACAGAGGATTATCTCTTCAGTCGTTGAAACATACACAGACAGACATCTAGAATCGACCTAACTTCAAGAAAAAATACGATCAAAGTTCAGCCAAACATTAGGATTTACTAGCACTATCTGAGAAAGCTTAGTGACGTCACTGAAAGTTAAGTTAGACTATTTAGATAGGGGGACGGCGGCCATCGCTGGCAATCTATCGACGACTAGATACCGACCTAGTTTATGCTGAAAGGATAAATATGTTGTGTTAATGTGTTTAAGAGAACGTATCGGATTTAGATTAGGTGGGTGACGTGGTAATCGTATTTGGTTGGTTTTATTGTAATTGATCCTCGTCGCTAAACATATCGTTGGGATTTGAATTACCGTGGGCACCCCATACAAACAGTCTAGAATGACATAAAGCTTATTTTTACCCGACTACGGCAAGGCAAAGCCAAAAGGAAGGGTTATGATTTTAGATGTAGGTAATGTTATGTACGAGTATGTTTGTAATTACGTGTGTTCCACAGTAGCGCATATACTGAACCAATTTTGATGAATGAGGTATCAATAGATTTGTAATTATGGTCCGGGTAACATAGGCTGTTTAAAAGTCACCCTAAATTTAATAGGGTGGATTTTGCATGTTAATTTCTCCTCGTTCGTTTTTCCTTGAAAAAAATTAATCTTGACATGTTTGGTATCAAATAAAAGGTCTTGACGAGCACATTACAAAATACATCATATTAGCTGCGCCTCGCGGTTTCACCCGCATAAGTAAGTGTCGTGTCGATCCCGTGGGAATATCGGGATAAAAGTAGCCTATATTTTAATCCTGGGTGTCAGCTACTTTCATACAAAATTTTATCAAAATTGGTCTAGCTGTTTGAGGCTGAAGAAGTAACAAACATATAATAAACATTAAACACACACTCACAAACTTTCGCCTTTATAATATTAGTGTGTTTGTCTAAGTAAATAAAAATGTTTGTGAGACTGTGCTACGTAAGTACGACGCGGCTGTTACAATTAATAGGTACCTATTTTTGTAATTTACAGAAACATCATATTACGGTTGTATTCCTCGACGGGTACGACAGAGGTGTACCTACAATACATCCACATATCGCCAGTTAGTTTAGGTCCCATAACAGGGGGCAAACCTACTGTTACAGATCCTATTCCAGGAACCTATGTAGCTTTTGAAGTCTTGACTTGCCAGATAGTGTTTTGGCACGAAAATGGCTCAACATTGCTCCCACACTATCAGTAGGAATTGCTTTCATTTTGACAGTTCAACACCATTGCGTTATTTACGTTGATGAGCAGACAAATTTTTCGAACATAATGAAGCAATAGATTAGCATTGATTTTGGTTTAGTCCATAGCAAAATAATTTTCATTTAATCGACATTTAAACTTCCTCTATGAATCAAACTACGTATTAATAGATACTATCATTTCCTCGTGGGGCTTAATTTCCAAACTAAACCTGTTAATCATTTGTTGATTGGACGTTAATACCCTGAAAATGTTGGGCTTCCTGCACGATATTAATTTGAAAGCTTGTAATAACGTGCCCTTTACATTACCCACGTTTCCGAACAGGTTCTTGATCACTATACAGGATGGCAGAGCATCGACGAGCAAACTGTAACCATAGCGTAGAAACATTTCGTCGATTTTTAAAAATGCCTTTTCACAGAAAACTGCAATACCTACGCGGTCAAATTGTATGAAACAGCAAAAATGTTCTTTTTAATATAATTTCAGCCGAAAGACGAAACTGCCGACATGGACATGGGCCACCACCATGGGTGGCCACATCAGTCACATCATCATTAGTATATCAAATCACACTAATGTTGTATAGACGAAAGTTTGTGTGTGTGTGTGTGTACGTGTTTATACAGGGTGAAATTGAAAACATGCGACAAATCGAAATGGGAGATTGTACTCATCATTATGAACACCTTTTATAAGGGACCAAAACAGAAATCGCGAAAAAAAAATCAGCTCTTCCCTACATTTATGTTCGCATAACTCGTCAAAATGTAGGAAACAGCTGATTTTTTTTTCGCGATTTCATGTTTGGTCCCATAGTAAAAGTTGTTCATAATGATGAGTACAATCTCCCATTTCGATTTGTCGCATGTTTTCAATTTCACCCTGTATGTTTGTTACTTCTTCACGCTCAAACGGCTGGACTAATTTTGATAAAATTTGGTATGGAGGTAGCTGACACCCCGGATTAAGGCGAAAGTTTGTGTGTGTGTGTATGTGTATTTATATGTTTGTTACTTGTTCATGCTCAAACCGATGGACTAATTTTGATAAAATTTTGTATGGAGGTAGCCGACACCTTGGATTAACATATAGGCTACTTTTTATCTCGATATTCCCACGGGATCGACACTTATGCGCGTGAAACCGCGGGGCGCAGCAAGTAAAAATACATTAAAAAACAATATACCTAGACTTTTTCAACTATGTTGGGATGGGCTTCCAATCTAGCCGGATGCAGCTGAATACCAGTATTTTACTTAGAGCGACTGACGATCTGTCTTCCACAACCCAGTTACTGGGTAACACGAAGTACCCCTTGGTAAGACTGATTGTCTGAATTTTGGGGTTCTGACTATCAGTAGGTAACGTAACGACTGTCAAAGATCTACGATTGACAGCCGAGCTCAAGGTGCTTTCCGAGGCATGGAGAGGACTCAATAGGTAATGGATGGTTACCCATCCACGTACCGACCGCGGCAAACGTAGCTTAACCTTCAATCGACTCGTGTGGGTGTAATTTTTTGGCCTCTGTTAAAAATACATAAACAGTCATGAACGTCTTGATAAAGGTCTGACCTTGCCGTAGAATAGAGTACCTTATTCATATTCAGGAAACACACCTGAATTGCCTGAACCCAATCAAAACTTGCGGCAAACCCTTTCGACCTAAACCCCGCTTGTTCTGAGGTCCCCTTATTCGCTACACCCTTCATATACCCTCGTCTTATCTCAAGCCCTTCAATACATCAGTGCGATAAGGGTTAATTTCGCCCGGCCGCTCCTATATTAGGAAACTTCGGCGGCGTGTGACCTGTGCCCGGGGGTATACCCGCGCTCTTATTGTTTATCAGCACTTGCGTACACCCGGCAACACAAGTACTGTTATTACTTTCTCGTGGGCTATTGTTGACTATTGCGTAACCAGTCTCTACGTCGGATTGGGTTTAATGAAATTTCTATATAGTTTAAGAGAGCAGCTTCAGGGTAGCTCGCGAAATTCAAATTTTATTTCGTTTGTTGCAATTTGCAGGTCAGGTCAGGTTGTATGTTGAAGAAAATATGATTCGCGACCGTTACGAGTATGTATTTACAGAAGTATAATCATTAAAATCATCAATATAGCCCTCTTACTTCAAAATATGGATTATATTGATTGATATTTCCTGGAAATAGTCATTCAATAAAACCTGACACTGACCCGCAAATTGCAAGAAACCTAAGAAAAAATGAATTAGGCGGGCTACCCTGCCCCCTCCTACCCCCTTAAAAGTAAATATCTACGCAAAACAGGAATTTTATTAAAAAGTTTGCTTAAATATTCTAGCCAATCAAATCAGCCTATCATAAAAGATTGAAAATGAAAAGTTATGAAATATTTTAACGATGTAATACCCAAACTCGTCCAATAAAGTATGAAATTGATGACTTTCACTGAAGACTTACGTAACTAAGATTGACCTTTAACTGTAATCAAGCAAATTCAAAGAAAAATCTCATTCAGTGAAATTCGAATGGAATTGATTTTCCAGATCACAGAGCTGCGCCAAATGAACAATCATGAAGATGTCTTCAATTTTTTATTTAAGGCAGACTTTTGTCATTCGAAAATGTTTTAGGATATGATGAATGTGGAGGATAGCGTTTTGTGTTCCAAATAGCACTGCTATTTGGAACACAAAACGCCATCCTCCATTATTTTTAATAATTATGCTTCAGCCCAAAAACATATAACAGAAGAGTGGAGAATACGAGGAGTTTACATTTAATATACGGGAAATATTTAACTGATCCTCTAAAAACTTTTTACACTTCAAATGATTCACACACGCGCGTCCCGAGCGAGCGGAGAGAACGGTGCTGGGGCAGCGGCTGGCGAGAGCTACATACAAGTTGGTCTCAGTTACTCAGCTATTTAGTATTTTTAGGACCAACATAGGAATTATTTAAGGTTCACAAAAACAGGCGTAATTATTATATTGGAATGTTCAATAATATTTTTAGGAACGCAAAATGGGACTTATTAGAGGTTCGATTATATGCCTTTATATTACCACTGAACACCTATTAAACATTAGATATGCATTTCTTCTTTAACCCGAAATTTTTGAGCTTGACACTTAAAGTCAAACTTTTGGGCCATTTCCTTGATAAATGCTGACGTTACGACCATTCAATAAAACATTATTTTAGGTAAAATATTCTAAAGGCTTTCTAGAACGCAAGTTTCTTAAAAGTAATGCTCTAAGTCTAAATAATCTTAATAACATAACTTAAAATCTCGGACCTGGACATGAGTTGCCCCAACTTACCTCAAATTCTTTAAATAGACTTCGGACCTACCTGAGTCCGAAGTTAATGACCGAAGCAAAGAAAACCTGCTCAGGTGGAGATTCACAGATGACTCCGCCCTGCAGTGTAAATGTGGTGCTGACTTACAAACAGTGGGGCACTTAATATCGTGTCCAGCGTGTCCTGTTGTCTGCACGCTACAGGAGTGATAGACGCTATTAAAGGTGCCAATTAAGCTCGTAGCCAAATTCTGGGCTAACTGTATATAGATTGCCATCGACACGCTAAGAAGAAGAGCATATCGGTAAACTTTACTTTTTTTTTAAATCGGCCATAAAAGAACTTGATTATTCAAAAGAAATCGCCAGGAATAAACACTGCTACATTGAACTTCTACAATTCTTAAGTAAGGTTTAAATTTAAATAAAAAAGTATATTTAAATGAATTCTAGAGATATAGTATACATATATTTTTATTTAAATTGTTTCGTACATGGACCCCTTAGATGAAGGCCTCCTCCAGAGATTTCCATTTGTCTATATTTTTGCTATTTGCAACCAATGTGGTCCCACTATCTTTTTAAATCGTCTTCCCAACGTTTCTTTTTAGGTAAATACCACAAAACGTTTAGGTACTGAGATACGTCTTTTACAATCAAAGCCGTTACGGTATTTAATTTCTATTCAACCCGTATAAAAGGACCAAATGGACGAAAAAGAAGGTTTCAATTCCTTTGATCCAATTCCTCAAAGCAATCCGTGGAAGTGGTCTTAAAGATGGAATTGATACTTGATAATTATATCCCACCATAAATCATCTGCAGGTGAAAGTAATTAGAAAGTCGTGAAATGTTACTTCTGGTAGAAAAGTCGTTACTTTTCTATGTTCATTAGCGAATTGGCTGGAGTTTGGTAGACTTGCTGGAGTTGTCTTTAGAAAGAATAAGCCCAGCTGAGTCATCGCGTAACACACTAACAATAGCAATGGGTTTCATATTAACAGTTCAACAACATTCAGTTATTTACGTTGTTGAACAGAGACATTTATCGATGTTGGTTCCATGGACAAAATTTTTCAGTTTGATGGCCTGTACCAGACCCTTAAATTTGGCTGGTCTTTGAAAACTAACCGTCTGAATACATGGTAACCGGTTGTGCGTCGATGTCCATACCACCCTGCATAGCTGAACTTGAGGCGATTTCTAGTAAAACGTGGATGAACTATAGGTAGGTAGATATCATCTTGCTGTCTCAAGCATTTTCAAGAAAAAAATTATTGATATATTGTGCGATGGTGAAAAACAAAATTAATTTGATTATTAACTAAGCTAAAAGTTTAAGATACCTACTTAGTATATAAATGTAATAATGTACATACACAATTAATAGTGAAAACGTTGTTAATTGTACATTTACTAATATGTACCTATATTTTGTTTCCTTTTTTGTAAAACATGTTGTACAATTGTTTGTTTTTCCCAAATAAATAAAATCAAATGCAATACACTTCTGCCTAATTATTCAGGGCTTACAGGCGTGATGTTATGTAAACTTGAGGTCTGACAACACAATCACATTAACTAAATTCTATGCAAATTTATGTTTCAAATTAATGTTATTTCAACTTTATTTTAAATGTTATTAAGTTGATTTCAGAGTGACTAGCACTATTGAAAAAGTTAGAAAATGTTTGAAGTTGTAGTGTAAACTGAACTTTATTATGTAGTAATTAAAGTTATTTTTCCATAAATTCATATTTGTTTACATTTTTGCCAAATAAATCGCGAATGCAGATTAGTTCACATTCCGTCTCTTAGTTCTAAACGCATGTAACCTACAATTAATTGCTCCTGTCAACTCTAAGATCCTTGTCACAAATCCTCTGACTTTGCACAACCCTGAATATTTAATAAACAAAATACAGACAGACGTTAGACATAACTATCTATATAAAGAACCAGACAGCCTGTGAATGGCAGGGGCTGGTATTCCGGCTGCCCTAGATACCGAGACAGGTAACATTGCTAAAATATTTTTTGACGAAAACATTTCATTTGAAGGTAAAAAGGTTGTTTGTGTAGGAAAAAATGGTTCTGGCTTTCTCTGGTGGCAATTTGTGGTGTACAGATAGCAGGTTATGGACATGACATGTTTGTTTGTACCAAAAAGGGCACAGGGACAGGCATTTAATGTTAAATCGCCCGGAGGCCTGCCAGCCGGACTTTGAGTGCTTCCGGAAGGACGAAACTTTTTCGATCACAGTACCGTAATGACAGAAGGATGGTGAAAGATTAGGCACAGGTGCACTTCGGGATTATATGCGTGATATTTATGTGTGCATTTGATACATACATTTTCTAGATTCTGCTCCTAAAGACACCACTACCGCAAGTTAGCACCTCGTACTCATTTGTAACCGTATCACGCGAAGTTCATAATATTTATATTTTATAATTATTATTCTGTTTGGGAAACTTACTGCTAACTTGTCTCACCAAGAGGTATGATTTTACCCAGTAACTGGGTTGTGGAGGTCAGATAGGCAGTCGTTCCATGTAAAATAAATTAATTCAGCTGCCTCCTTTTTTCACTTTATTCACTTGGGAAAAGGCTAGGCAGCTGATGATGAGTTGTTTTTTATTTGTTTTTATCTGACGTATATATCTGATATATTGTGTGTCTTTTAGTCTGTGCTAAATTAATGCATTTCCTTCTTTCCGTATTCGATTTTCATGTCACATGTCCCCAAATAGCACCATAGATGATCGAAATACCATGACATCCGGACCAATTCAGCAACATAACTAGCCGGAGAGACGTCGATGTGCAAACAGCAGTGACGCGTGACCGCGACAATGTTTGACGTCGATGGCTGATTGATCTGCGCCATGATGTGTTAGCCGTGAACGAGTAGAGGTCATGCGGCATTTAATGGAAGTCATGAAGTACAGAGGAATTTCTTATGACAAGTCGTGTGTTCGATAGCATTCTCAATGGCAATAAAATAACGTACCTTCATGGAAACCTTCATCCCCTTATACAGGGTGCAGGGTGCAGAGTTGTCTATTCCATAATTTTATATTTCCAGAGCCCTGCGTCCATCTATAGTAAGACTGAAGACAGCTATAACCTTTCCCGCAACTAACCTAAAGAATACACGGTCAGTTCTTTCTTAATATCCGTCTGATCTGAACAACAGCTGTTATATGTTGATCATAACGATATTGGAGCATACGATGCCGATGGCTGAAATAATGTACTGGCCTAAGTAATTTGTAAAGTACAATTGAATTTAAACAAAAAAATAACTCGGAACGATTACTAGAAGTAAAACTAAACAGTCTGATTGTGTATGTGGTTCTGATTGATCTCCCCTTTTATGGTCCTATAATTAAGCACTTAATATTAAGACGTACCTTGTTCACACACGTATCCTGCCACGGTGATGCCGAGCCCCAGCGCGGAGTCCTTGCTGAGCTCCACGTCGTAACTGAGGGTCTCGGGCTCGCCCGTGCCGCGCACTGCCATGTCTAGTGGCAACCTGGTGGATGGAGAGGATACCTATTTAGTTTTACAGAATGGAGATAGCCTAGTCTGTTTAAAACTATGTGATGAAAATTTAAAAAAATGGATTGAAAACGTACCTGTGGATGCCAATTTGTAATGCCATTTTCTGCTCATACACATGAGCGAGAAGCGTCGACGACAGAGGCAACAGCAGTCGTCGACATCCTACCGCTCTCATCTCAAAAACAACAGCATCTCTCTCTAAAGCTTACCGAACAGGTGGAGGCTGCGGCTGTGGTGGTGGCTGCACAAGGGCTGGTGGTCGAGGAGACGGCGCCAAAGCTCCCCGTGGGACTACCGCCACTATCGATGCCACCGGCTACGATCAAAACAATGGTGATGAAACTTAAACCCAATAATCATAATCATCATAATCATAAATCTTTCTTTATAGATACCTATTATACATTTTTACAGAGTGTTCTACCCATGAATATGAACAACTTTCACTATGGGACCAACTCTGAAATCACGAAAAAGAAAATCAGCTGTTTCATACAAAAGTTAATTATCTACTAGTTAGACCAAAATGTATGAAATAGCAGATTTTTTTTTTCGTGATTTCAGAGTTGATCCCATAGTGAAAGTTGTACATATTCATGGGTAGAATACCCTGTAAAATATTTGAGACGGTAAAAAAGTCACCAGTATAATGAAAGTTACAATTGCAATTAAGTGTAAGCAAGTACAAAATTCATAAACAAAAAAATTAAAGAAATTATTATAGCATATTAATCACTTAAACGTCCTTGGGTATCTACATACATAATTACGATTCAACTTTGGATTCCGATATTTATTATTTTATATTTATATATTTTTATATTAATTGATAATAGCGAATTTTAATGCTTTTAATCGTAATATACACCTTTGCTGCTTATAGACTGTGGAAATCTGAGCTCATACTGTCGGTCGTCTCGTGTCTCATCAATAATGAAATGTTTACTAAAGGACCTTTCCCTGAGAAGGCCGTGGGAGTATGTCTGAAAACACCTTAGCCTGAAAATCCTGTCATCCATAATGTTATGTACATCACACAAAATAATGGATGACACGAGTGTAGGAATAAAGCGAATGTATGATGGATTCGGAAGAAATATGATAAAAATATTTGCCAAAGCACTGTGTTGGGTGACAAAGGCAATGTACACAAAAAGGAAACTACTAGGAAGTTATTTTACCTTTGACAGCAGTAACCCAACAGCAACCTTATCGTGACGAGAATAAAGATCACAATGATTTTAACAGACCTGTCAGTACCAGCAACCTTATAAGAATGAGAATAAAGATCAATGTGATTTGTACAGTCATGAAAAATCACTTGTCTGTGAAAGGACTGTAAAACTATTGGGCAAAGTTCCAAATATTACGAGTATACCTAAAACAAAAGAATCTACATTTGTACGGACGATAAACCTACTCCCTACTTCTTTACCATGTTTAGAAAAGCACATAGGAAACTGTATCTACCTAAGTGCAATTTAAAGTTCGAAATTCTCCAAACTGCGTCAACTTTTTAAAGAACCGCATCAAATATGCCATCTTATTATGTAAACTTGGCCGTAAGATGACATCCTAAAGTGTAAATTATACAAAGGAACCCATAGGAAGTTGGAACTTTTAAATTCTTCGGCTGTGGAGGAAAACTTTTTTTATTTTGATGGACTTAGAGTTTGCACTCTTCGTCAAGAGCGACGAGCAATTTGATTGCGTCTTGAATGCAATTATAAAAGTTTTACAGACGAGAGAGATATTTGTATGAATGATTTCTACGTTGGTCCGGAATTGTAAATGGGAGACTTTCCATCGGTTAGAAGTCCTTGTTGTAGCCTAGAGATTTTCATAGATGAATACAGGGTGGGTTTTCGAGAAGAGACCGTGTTAGGTAAAATGTGAACAATGAAAAATAAATGATTGGTCGAAGGACTCAAGTGAACTATTTCAGAAGAAACTAGTGCTGTTTTTTTCTGACAAAATGATCTATTCTGTAAATATCGCACCATCAAAACTTAGGTGAAGTGAGCTGCCATTGATGCTAGGGATTGCCACATTTCACAGCTCACTTCACTTAAGTTTCACGGTGAGATATTTACAGAATAAAGCGACTGATTAGCTATGAATCGAACATAATATTATATAAGCAACCAAACCACCAACCAACCAGCAACCTTTAACTGTTTTTTATAGCCTGTATATCATCACAATTGGTATCAAATGTAGCAAAAAGAAACTACGCAAAGAACAATAACAAATGTTGTCAATGCGTTAACAAAACCGCTATCACAGCCACCCCTATCAATCCAGCATGGGGCCAGCATAGCTATTCACAACTATCCAACAGGCTGTTAAATCTAAAATGCCCCATTTCGATAACCTGATTTGCCTTGCCCCCGACGGCAAACAGCTGTCGGAAGAATAGCGGTTGTCGGTTTTGGACTTGTGAACAGCGTTTAGAGGAGTCCCACGATAAAATTGATTGATGATACGGAAGCGTGTCTAGTGGTTGCGAATAGCTATGCAAGTACACTTATTGACAAACGATGCAATGTACTCACCATTGTGCGTTTTTGATAGATTTGGCACTCAAAATCTGACTAAAATTCACAATCACGAGACCATTGCAACGTTTTTGCAACAACAAGGCCAAACTCCAATGAAACTAAACGCGATCAGCACATCTAAACTGCATTCATCATCACACATCTGAACGCGGTTTGGTAAGATTGGCAGTTAGGCCCGAGCCGAACTTTTCTGAAAAATCTCACCGTGATAACTTAGGTGAAGAGAGCTGTCAATGGTAACAGTGGGTATCAGGAAGAATGACAGCACACTTCACCTAATCTCTCGATATCTATCCCCACTTACTCTATGATGCAGCCTCTCCTCAATGATGGTGGGGGGCGGGGAAGGCGGAGACGTGTCCTCACATAACGCCCCGAAGCCGTCATGTCCTGCCTCTGACAGACGACGCTCCAGCTCGATCGGGTCTGTGAGGAGCCGAGACGGGACCACGGGTGCTGGAGTTGCTCCTAGAGGCTGTAGGAGAAAACAAAATTGATTTAAAGAAAGAAAAAACACCTTAAAACTAGAAAGCAAAGATTATAATGCCAAAAGGGCCTCAGCTCAGCATAATGACAGATGACAACACAAGGTGTATCACCTGACGCTGATATTCATCTGCAACCCACGAGTGCCATGCGCTTGAATAACAAACACATAGGGAAGTGTGTGTCCGTTATGTATTAGACTATGAAAAAATAATTAAATGTGATAATATAAAATAGCGCCAGCCAAGGAAACACAAGAGCTATATCGGTGTACGAACTCCTCCGCCCTAACGGGCCTTTGTAGCGGACTGTCACTAACGTGGCAGCCTGACAGATTGACACTTATGAGAGGGCTTGCCAAGAGGCTCCGACATGGGCACGTTATGTTGTGAAGCGCGATTGATGAGCCCTGGTGTCCTGGGTTCGATACCCAGGTCAGGCAAAGTGTTAATGGATTGCTCGGAATTTCGCCTGATGTCTTTCCGGTCGTATCGGATTGCCATCCCATCGGATTATGAGAGTGAGGGAAGAAAGAGTGCATCTGTGTCTGCGCACACACTTGTGCACTAAAAGAACTCCCGCGCCGAAGGCTAGTCTCTACTTGAGATAGGCCGCCATGGCCGAAATACGGCCTGGAGGGCTGTATGTTGTGAAATGTGTGGCAAAAAGCCTTTTCAAAAAACTAACTCACCCCGCTCATAGGGCATAATTAATTGTTACCTTTGTCGCACATAATCATAACATCCAGTTTATTATGTCGATTTTCTTTGCTAAGGTGATGCTCGCTTAGGTCTTGTGATCTGACGTCATCTTGATCTGGCTGACTGGTTTGACGTCTGGTGTGTATCAAGATGAACTCCAAAATGTCAGAAAAGTTATTTCGATGCACAAAATCCTGCATCATAACTCTAATCAGTATAAAATCTAAATATTGTAAAGAGAAAATATTTGAATTTTGTTTGTTTGTTACGCTTTCACGGTAAAACGAATAAACAAATTTGAATGAAATTTGCCACATAGTTAGACCATGACCTGGAGTAGAACATAGGATACTTTTATTCCGATATGCCCACTGGATCGAGACTTATGTGGGTAAAGCCGTGAGGCGCAGTTAGTATGGTATAAAATGACTAACTTTCCCACTTAAATAACTGTCAAAAGCATAAAAAAACTTCGCAACGAGTAACGGCATAAAAAAAAAACACTTAAACCACCATCCCCTCCTTTCATCTCGTCATAGTTCAAAAGCAGAACATCCAAGTGAAGGCCTATGAAACCTGTCTGACGCAATTACGTCACTTCCGACCGGAAGTGGCGTCGCTCCGGTCTGAGACGGATACCGTGCTAATAGCTACATCTTCTCAATTATGAGCATCAATCTTAAAAGCTGTTCTTAAGATGCCAAACTTCATTATAGGCTGAAAATATTTATAATGAGATGGCTGTATCTTTTACGTTCTTTGGCGCTAAGTTTTGTTCGTAATTATTGATTCTGTAAATAGGATATCCCGGAAACACTTTTAGACAATATATTAAAAAAAAAAAATATGAGGTTGGCATTTCCTATCTGAATACTGTGAGAAGAAATGCCGAAATAAACTCAGAGGTCACAGTCTCTTTTAAAGTCTAGACAGAATCTTGGCGAGATCATGATGTAGTTTGGTGTCTGAAATGGTCTTTTAAAGAAAGTACCACACAGATTTGAGTGGACCTGTGCAGTCAGGGCACGCATTTGCCAGTAATCGTGCAGCTCAACTCAAAACTTGAGGAGCTCGACGTCTCGACGAACAAAATCAAAGAAAAGACATTTGGGTAGGCCGCATAAAGTACTCAAACTATATATAACATAACACCACGTCTGTAGCTCTAAAGGGATAGGCTACGTTAGCACGGACGTAAACATATCGCGGCGGAATTTCTCACACATAGGATCTTCAACTCAGTGCTTAGCGCTGAGAGTTGAAAATCCAACAGTGTGTTTTTACATCCGTGCGAACGTGGTGGTAGGCAGATGTGTACATCCACATTTCGCCAGTTATGTTAAAGTCTCATGTAGGAGGCGAGCCTTTTGCCATCAACCGGACTCAAATCCAGGCTCCGGGCTGTAACTGAGAAATTCCAGATGAAAAAACCCAATAACACTTTGCTCGACCCGAAAATCGAACCCAGGACCTCATGCCCAGCAGTAGCACCACTAAACCAACAACGCAATACTGTAAAATACTATTTCAAAATTGGTTTCACCACTCTTGTTTTTAATTTGCACCAAATTATTTTATGTTGAACATGAAAGTCCCACGGGATATAAAATAAAATTAAAACATCTTTCATCAATCGAAAGAAAGAAATCAATTCGGAAATAAAATCATCTGGAGAGAGGGAAATTGCTGCCGATGAAATATGATCCACTCATCCGGAGTGGCTATGAAAACGTTACTTTTTATCTCGTCCTCCTATCTCAAGGTATGGAATAACAAAGGTGGCGCCTTCCGATCAAAAAGATATTTCATATCCCTATTCAATTGAATCAAGGGAACGTCCCCTTTTATTAAAAACGTCGTTTTTTTAGGGTCCCGTACCCAACGGTACCAACAGCGGGGTAACTGCGTAGGTATCACGTCCGTCCGTCTGTCAGAGGGCTGTTTATATTCTAATTTATTTTTCGTATTCCTATACAAATATGGTGTTGATGAACACACGACAACATATTAAGCTATACATTTCTTGTTTTAGCTGAGCTCGCATTGCATAGACGAAATTTTCACCGCCGCCACTGGTGTCCTAGTGAGATAGGGCACTTAACGTCAAATTTTACCTTGAAAAGCCACCTACCGATATCTATTTTAAAAGATTTTTCCAGGATAAAGAAGCGAAATTACAAGGAATGGCAGTAAAAGGGATTCGGCATAAATATACATACATAATTAATTATACAAGTCGTTTTCTCGGAAGAGGCTTTGGTCCTTAGAACTGAGATTGTAAATCAGTATTTTACAAGAAATTAATTCCTTTTGAGCCCAGCAACAGGTCCTAATGAAGATAACAGTGATTTTATTTAGACAAGATTTTAAATTATTTGATGATACAAAATCAAAATTTAAAAATTGGTGTCTGTAAAGTCGGTTTACGGACAATAATTTTACGTGATAACGTCATGACGTCATAAGAGATAGATGCGTCACAAGCCGAACGCTTAGGCCGATCGTGCCTCACTATCGCTTGTTCCGCGCTCTCGCTTGCACGCTCGGCTAAGGCGGAACGTGAGAATGAGTCATACTTTTTCGTGCGTGCAGACGGCGTTCATCGATTTATAATGTGGTGCTGTTCCACAAACGATGGGACACTTATTATCCCGTCCTACGTGTCTTGTCAGCTGCACGTAGGAACTGATAGACCCTAGTGATGGCGCCAAACACGTAGCCGAATTCTTGGCCGAGTCCATTTAGATTGCCAGGACACGATAAGAAGATCAAAATCAAAATATTTTATTTCACATAAACCTACATGGGCACTTATGAAACGTCAGAAGCTAGGTGCACGGTTTCATTCGGACGTTTCCTATGGAAAAGAGCCGGCAAGAATATCCACGTTTATTATTTAAAAAATAAATGGATTTTACAATGTTTTCAAATTACAGTGTTACCTATCTGGTAGGTATGGGAGGACAGTGTAGGCCTTTCAACAAGTACCAGGTACTAAATTAAAATAGACAATGGTCTACAAATCTACAGTGCCTAAAACAATCTCACCTTCACAAAATACTAAAAATCCTTTTTAAAAGATAAATAAAATAATAATATAAGATTGAACTGCCTATTTAGGTATTACGACCCACTCCCTCCCACAGACAGGAGGCCTGTGTCCCAGCAGTGGAAAAATTATAGGCTGATTATGGAAACCAGAACACTATAATTTCCTAAACCATAATTCACATTTATAATTTATTAGGTCCTTACATAATTATGAAATTGGCGTTTTGTACGGGAGGAATATACAGTTTTTTTTTTTTTTGTAAAATATATTTAATTAATCAGTATGCACCGTTGTTATCTATGCACTTTTGCCATCTCATAGGTAATTCATTGATCCCTTTACTAAAAAAACCATGGGGCGAGAATCAATGAACTCTTTGAAGGCGGTTTGGACTGCCGCATCGGAGTTGAATTTTTTTCCTTGTAAGAAGTTGTCCACATTCCAGAAAAAATTGTAATCTGTTAGAGCAAGGTCCGGGGAGTACGGTGGATGTCGCAGGCATTCCAATTGTAGCTCATCTAACTTAGTGGTTGTTTGTTATGCAGTGTGTGGTCTTGCGTTGTCGTGAAGTAGCAGTGGCCTAGAGCGATTGACCAATCTCGGTTGTTTAGCAGCTAGTTCTTCCTTCATGGTTTGCAGTTGCTGACAATAGATATCTGCCGTAATCGTTTGGCCAGATTTTAGAAAGCTGTAGTGAACGACACCGGCGCTAGTCCACCAAACACTCACATGTAACTTTTTCTGAGTCAATTTTCGTTTAGGGCAGGATTTGGCTGGTTCTCCAGGGTTCAGCCATTGCGACGAGCGCTTCCGATTATCGTGCAGTATCCACTTTTCATCACAAGTAATGATTCGATTTAAAATCCCTTCATTATTGCGTCGGTTGAGCAAAGTAACACAGCAGTCGACGCGTGTTTGCAAGCTCGATTCACTCAATTCATGAGGTACCCATCGTTCAAGTTTTTTTACTTTCCCGATTTGCTTCAAGTGGATTAATACAGTTTTATCAATTACCCCGAAGCCTGCAGCTATCTCTGAAGTGCTTTGTGATGGATCCGCTTCCACAATAGCCTTTAATTCTTCATTTTCCACTTTGGTCTCCGGCCGTCCACGGGGTTGGTTCTGAAGGTCGAAATTTCCAGAACGAAAACGTTGAAACCAAAAACGTACCGTGCTTTCTTTTGCGATACCAGCGCCGTACACATCATTAATCCTTCGAGCTGTTTCTGCAGCACTGGTGCCACGGTAGAACTCGTACTCGTAAAAATACCGATATTTCATGTTTTCCATTGTGCGGTAGGTAATAAGCGACGCCAAAGAAAAAAAAAATGAGGAAAAATCAAATGAATGACTGTTTTTAAAACTCAAATGTACCAGCTAAATGAATTTATACATTTGAATTTGGAATTCTTAACCAAAGAGGAGATATTTCAGATCAAAGTGGTCAGTACGACAAAACGCTAATTTCATATGTAAGGACCTAATATATCGCCGTGGTCGCTGAGCTATACTTTGTCCCGCCCAGGGATGACTGGGTGGAGGACTTGAGCGGCTCAGTGGCCATATTATCGTCGGCTGCCGCCGGTACCCCGTCCCTTGAAGGCGTCACGAAGGGACAGGGGTGCGTAGCAGCACGGTTCGGAGAGATAGTGGTAGTGGGAGTTTACTTCTCTCCGAGCCGAACTCTCGCCGAGTTCCACAACTCTTTAACAGAGTTGACTGTCGTCGTCGGAATCCAGTCCTTCCCCGTGTTAGTGCTCGGGGACTTCAACGCCAAAAATTTGGCCTGGGGTTCCCGCTGCACGGACACGCGGGGAAGGATGGTGGAGGACTGGGCTCTGGAAACAGGCCTGGTCGTCCTAAATCGGGGTTCTGTTCCCACGTGTGTGCGGATGCGGGGCGAGTCGGTGGTGGACATTTCGTTCGCTAGCCCCGCTCTGTCACAGCGAGTAATTGACTGGCGCGTCATGGAGGAGGTGGAGACCTATTCCGATCATCGGTATATCCGGATCGACGTCTCCGCCCAGACCTCTAGCGCGCCGGTCCAACAGACCCCGAGTGGTCCGCGGTGGGCGCTGAAGCAGCTGGACCGGGAGCTCCTCCTGGAAGCCTCAATCGTGCAGGCCTGGGTGTCATCACCAGACAGGCCTGCCGACATTAACAACGAGGCGGAGTGGTTCCGGGAGGCCATGTCCGAGATTTGTGACGTGGCAATGCCCCGAGTTCGGCCAGGATGCGCCTGACGTCAGGTGTACTGGTGGTCGCAGGAGGTAGAGGTGTTACGCAAGGCGTGCGTTGATGCGCGACACCTGTACACCAGGCACCGCAGGCTCCGCATCCGCCCTCCGGATGCGGAAGCCACGGAGGCGGAGCTGTACGAGGGGTACAGAGCGGCGAAGACCGCCCTCCAAGAGGCTGTACAGCGGGCCAAAGATATGGCCCGCGAGGAGATGCTGGAGACTCTGAACAGAGATCCATGGGGGCGCCCTTACAAAATGGTGCGGAATAAACTCCGCACCTGGGCCCCCCCACTGACGCAGAGTCTCCGGCCACAGCTGGTGGAGGAGGTGGTGAGCGCTCTGTTCCCTTCACGGGGGGAGCATACTCCCCCGCCTATGGCTCCGCCAATTGCGGTGCCCGAAGCGGACCACGCGGACGACGACGACGACATCCCTGAAGTGACCGGGGTAGATCTGAGAGTGGCGGTATGTAGGCTGAAGGCCAAAAATACCGCCCCAGGGCCCGACGGCTTGCCGGGTAAAGCCTGGGCCCTGGCCTCGACGGCTCTCGGACCCCGACTGGAGGCGCTCTTAAGCGCATGTATGGAGAGGGGCCAGTTTCCACTCCGTTGGAAGACGGGGAAGCTGGTCCTCATTCGGAAGCCAGGGCGCCCTGCGGACTCTCCGTCCGCATTCCGGCCCATCGTGCTGCTCGACGAGGTCGGCAAGCTCTTTGAAAGAGTGATTGCGGGCCGCCTCGTCGGGCACCTGGTGAGGACGGGGCCGAATCTTGCGGATAGCCAGTTTGGCTTCCGCAAGGGGCGCTCGACGGTGGACGCCATCATGCGCGTGAGAGCCCTCACGACGGGGGACGCGGTGTCCCGGGGTGGGGTGGTCGTGGCGGTGTCACTCGACATCGCCAACGCGTTTAACACCCTGCCCTGGAGCTGCATTGGGGAGGCACTCCGGTATCACCGGGTGCCGACCTACCTCCGTCGAATAGTCGGGGCGTATTTGACGGACAGAGCCGTCATCTACCCCGGTCGCGATGGGGAATGGAACCGGCGAGAGATGTCGTGCGGTGTCCCACAGGGACAGGGATCGGTCTTGGGACCGCTCCTGTGGGACATCGGTTACGACTGGGTGCTGCGGGCAGACCTCCCTGATGGCGTCAGCGTAGTTTGCTACGCTGACGACACGCTGGTCCTGGCGCAGGGGAGGTCGCATCAGGCGGCGGCCGACGCAATGACACGCGGGGTTGCGATAGTCGTGGAGAGGATCCGGCAGTTGGGTCTCGAGGTGGCTCTGCACAAATCCGAGGCCATGTCTTTTCATGGGCTTCGGAACAGGCCACCATCGGGATCCCAACTGACGGTAGGAGGGGTTCGCATCGGCGTCGAGACGACGATGAAATACCTGGGTCTCGTCCTCGACAGCCGGTGGAACTTCGTCGAGCATTTCCGACGTTTGGCCCCCAAACTGGAACGGGCTGGGGCCGCTTTCAAGCGGCTCCTGCCCAACCTGAGGGGGCCAAACGCCTCCTGCCGGAGGCTTTACGCGGGGGTCGTGCGGTCCATGGCCGTATATGGCGCCCCGGTGTGGGCGCGTTCACTGCGGCTTCGAGCCGCCCACTACCTGAACGCGCCCCAAAAGGTGGTCGCCATACGGCTGATACGGGGGTACCGCACGATCTCGCGCGAGGCGGCAAGCCTCCTGGCCGGACTGCCGCCATGAGATCTGGAGGCGATAGTCCTTGCGCGCCTGTATGAGTGGCGCGCGGAGGCACTACGCCGGGGGGAAAACCCGCTTCCGCGGCAAATTGCTGCGGAGCGGACAGACCTCCGGCGCGATCTCATGGCGGCATGGAAAGCGCGACTGTCGCAACCCAGCGCAGGGCACGCCGCGATAGCGGCGGTAAGGCCCCTCTTTGAGGAGTGGCTAGAGAGGCGTCACGGCGCCCTCACCTACCGCCTGACGCAGGTCCTCACCGGACACGGATGTTTCGGGAGGTTCCTGCACATCATCAGGCGGGAGGAAACGCCCGGGTGTCACCACTGCGAGGATCGCCCAGAGGACACGGTGGTGCACACGGTGGAGGTCTGTCCCGCTTGGGCAGAGCACCGCCGTGTCCACGTAGAGGCGATCGGCAGCGGCGGCGACCTCTCGCGCCCGGCCCTGGTCCAAGCCATGGTCCGGGGCGAGAGGGAGTGGGAGGCAGTCACCTCCTTCTGCGAAGCAGTCATGCTAGCGAAGGAGGTGGCGGGATGGGCGAGGGAGAGAGCCGAGAGGGCCGCCCGTCCCAGCCGCCGCGGTAGACGCTCCGGGCGTCGGGAGCCGCGTGACGACTCCCGGCCACCGTAGGCGCGGGCCTGCGGACGGCGAGTAATGGGTAGCTCGCCGTCCGATCAGGACCAGGCCCGTGCCGGACGGCGCGTATGTGTTCCACGCGCGCCTCAAAGAGATGTCAGCATCGAAGGAGGGGCCCGTCAGGGCCGAAGCCTGCCGGGGCAGCGGGATTGTCCGAAAGGGTTACCGCTGCCCCGGAATACAAAGGGCTAAGGAAGGAACACGGATGGGTTTTAGTCAGTAAGAGTCTGACACTCCCTTCCGCTCCACCCAGAGCGGGAGGGGTCATTGGATGATTTCCCATCTTTAAAAAAAAAAAAAAAGA
Source organism: Gortyna flavago (assembly GCA_963669345.1). Lineage (NCBI taxonomy): Eukaryota > Metazoa > Arthropoda > Insecta > Lepidoptera > Noctuidae > Gortyna > Gortyna flavago. The sequence goes on from OY770149.1 coordinate 917,701, forward strand.
CCTAATATATAGCAGTAAAATGTATCGCTACAGTAATAAAGATTTACTGACGCAACAGCCAGCTGTTTTCCCTCTCCGTACACAAATCCTGTTTATTTAAATAATATTTAAAAACAGATCTATCATGATTTAATCATTTCGAAATGTTATTAAATCTTTTACGAGGAATGGCGGGCGACGCCCACAACGTTTCAATTCGGAGTTGAAAGATAAAAGAATAATAATATACATACATCTTTCGTTTTCATCTCGCTTGGGACTTTGTAATTATATTCTTTATTGGAATCACGTTAATTTTCAAACACTTTTATATGAATGACGTGATGTTAGCTGATTTTTTTTTTTTTTATTTATACGCCGTTTATAAAAAATTCATAATTATAAGTACCTACTGAATTCATGGCTTCAGCTTACGCGTCGGATCCCTGCCACCCTAACATGTTAACATGAGACTTAAATCGAAAACGCTTTCGAAAAACCGGCTGTAATCACATTAGTACTTCTAAACACCAACTCTTTGCATTAAAACGAGACCTCTCTAGCCCTGGTCTATTTTAAACGTCACTTAACTTCGACCCAGTTACTTTAATTGGAGGCGGCAGTTTCTTAGCTTTTGTACCCAGCACGCCAATTAGCGCATAGGGCGAGGCGCCCGCGCCTGCGAACTGCGAGTATGTGGAGAAATGTAAGCAGTTTTGAGAGCAAATTGCGTAACTCATTGACGGGTTAATTATGTTGGTGTTGGTAATAGCGGTCAAGTATCTGTAATAAAGCTTAGGCAAGTGCAGTCATTTTATATATACTTATTATTATAAATATATTTATTATATATATCTCATTTTATATATATTAGTCTATGAGTGCAGTCATAGCCTAATGACGTTAAAAGTTACCAGGCGTGCGACAAAGGCGGGGACTCACAATACTGTAATTGCTCCCACAGTCCCAAGCTAAACTTATCGCTTCTCCTTTTACATAGTATGACTTCTCTGTGTTTATTTTTCGGTGAAAACCTTAAAAAGACCCGGCCGTCGGGGAATAAACCAGGGAATTTTACCTCACTAAACCCACCCCTATGGTCATCATCGACACATGCAGGATGGCTTCGGATCCTCTTATGAGACTAGCTCTAGAACTTTCCTGTGCATCGCCCGATAGGTCACATCACTGGAGTGACTGATCACATCTCTACAGTGGATGAAGTGTTAACATGAGGCTATTATGTTACAACATTATCAGCATGGACTGCCGCGTGTCCGGCATGGATATGCATGGCATGGCCGCGGGCCTGGCCATCAGCAGTCGCACGCATGCCCTGCACTGTCATATTACTAACACATGTGTTACATTACCAGCAAAGACTGCCGCGTGTCTGGTATGGGCATCCCGCTGGTGTCATGGCCTGGCCATCAGCAGTCGCACGCATGCCCTGCACTGCCATATTACTAACACATATGTTACATTACCTGCATGGACTGCCGCGTGTCCGGTATTGGCATCCCGCTGGAGGCCGCGGGCCTGGCCACCAGCAGTCGCACGCATGCCCCGCACTGCCGTAGTACTGCCGCCGCCTGCCGTGCGCACATCCCCACCACTGATACTGCGCCGATTCGGAGGAGCATGTCACCACTGCGGAGGCGGCCATCCTGTGACAAAAAGGAAAGTGGATAAATGGTCAAGCAATAATAAGCCTTGAGTTTAATAAATTATTTGCAGTTTTGGTGAAATTAGGCTAAAGGAGAAGGGAGACGCGTTTATATCTAGGCTACGTATGTAGCCCTATAGAATAAAGTGCTATGTTCAAACTTCGCACGGAAATCCCAGGTGTCGGAGGAACAGTTTTAGTGGATAAGAGGCCGGTATAAATCATTGTATACCCCAGTTTTAGTGTATGTGTGTTATGTATCGTGTTCGTGTATTCATGAACGTGGGGATGTTGAGATATATTTAAAAGGCAGGTAAGAAGAAACGCTGCCATTCACCACTGTACAGTGTTTTATTTGAAAAGATATTGTGGTAAAATAAAATCCCCCAAAATAACTACGTAGCATATAATATTCCCACTTCTGGGACACAGCCTTTAAACTACCACAAGTAGGCTACAATCCACACGGGCCCAGTGCGGGTTGGTAGATGTCACATATTTTTTTAATTTTTGGTTTCCTCACGATGTTTTCCTTCACCGTTTGTTAGAGCAGTGGTGATAAATGATGATGATGATGATAAAGTAAAGCGAGCCTGGGTTCATACCCACGACCTACGAGTCGACTATCAAAATATGTATTTAGGAAAATCTAGGACACTATAAACCTGACGTCAAAATAAAAAGTGAGCTGACCCGTGCTGATTGATAAACCGATTATTTGGCGACCTATTGTTTGGCGACGATTAAGCACAGTGCACAGATTGCTCTTCAATACAAACTTATCGGGGTCACAGCAGTCCCCATTCAATGGACGTCCAACGAAATAACCCCTTCAAGTGTTGGTCATTGTGAACAGAAACCTATGCGGTGAAACTATTCGTAAACGGGCGCCGCGCGCCGTCAGTTAGGAGTGGCCATCTCAGCTGCCATGGCTTATTTTAATTAACGGATTTCCAAAAGGAGGAGATAATTCAATTATCAATCCCACCAGTTTTTTTTTTATTATGTTATGTTACGCTATATCTCCGGCAATTGTGGATCGATTTCAAAAATTCTTTTTTTAATGGTTATGGTATGTCTCAGGGGTGGTCCCATAAAAATTATATTAACTTTGCTTGGGTAGTTTTTGAGTTAGCTTCAATAGTACGTTGTTTTCCACCTAGTTATGCAGTCAATAGCAAAAAAAGAAAATGCGGAACCAACGACACTGACTGCCGAAATTAAAATTATTTTTGACTTTGTAGTGTTTTTTTTTAAGTCTGTTGTTTTTTTATGTTATTGGGAGTTGCTTTTTTTTTGCTGTTCTCTGGACACTTTTAACGTACATGTATTTTTACATACCTACATAATTCTCATATACAATTATAAATATAAAATTAATTATGTAACTGATATTTGGTAACAATATAATTTAAAAGGGTGTCCATATGAGGTTTCTTACCCGTTTTTATCCATTGGAACCTACTATTCTTTGGAATGGGCAACTAGCTTAATTTTTCTGAATGACCGGCTCCTTTGACAATCTAAAAGTGCATGTACAGAGGCCAGCACATCAAGCTACCCCAATCTGTCAAATTTCTTTGATAGATTTTCAACTTTACAACAAAGGTATAAGGTTCATATTCAATTGGGAAAATTTGACAGATTGGGGTAGGTTGATGTGCTGGCCTCTGTACATTAATTAATTGAAATAAATACGGTAAGAGAATAAAACAAACATTATAGAAACTCCCAACAAAAGTTGTGTTAAAGGAAATCCTACAATTTTACACTAACCTCGCTACATAAGGGCGAGCCTGAAAATCTTAATTAATTGCAACCTCTTTGCGTTTCACACGTGAGGTAATACACATACTGCATGGTAGCTTGTACTAAGCGTGGCCATTATGTAAAAGTAAAAGAATTGCTCTATATTTAAACATAAATGGGGAGAGCCCTGCGGATAAGGGAGAGCCTGTGGGGAGCGCGTATTGTCAAAATAGTATGTCATTATTTGACAGTATAAGTCATGTCAGTACCTACGGTCAAAGGAGCAATTCCCGTATTTTTAAGAACATTCATAATCTAATCTTAGTATCAATCTGTCAAAAATACCTCTAAATTCCCGACAGTTTTGATAAGTTTTTGACATTGATTGTCGCTGAAATGAGATTGCGACTAGATTTTAAAACGCTAACGCTCCTTTTGCGAGGATGTCATGTCTACAACGGAGGCGGCCGAGCGGGAGAGAGAAGCCGCATCCTCTCTCCCCTCCCGCAGGAGACGCACCGGGCGCCCGAGAAGGGCGCAAAACGATTTGCGACATGAGAGGTGGCCTGCGGGCGGTGGACTAGGGGCCTCCTTCGTCCGACCAGACAGGCTCGAGTTGGCACCGCAGTGTTCCACGCGCGTCACTCGATAGAGGGCGTGTCCATTACGAGTCCGTACAAGGAGATGGGACCCGCTGGAGAACAGCGGGTCGAGGCCTGTCGGAGGAGCGGCGAATGCTCATGCGAATCCCGTACCCCCGGCCATAGACAGAGGTGGAACACCGCGGTGGTTTTAGCCGGTAAGAGTCCGGCATGTCCCTCTGTCACCCCCACGATGGAGGAAGTCCATGAGGAGACACCAGGCACAAAAAAAAGGTTCTAGCTACAATCATGTAGCGAATTCATGGTTTACAGTTTACCCGTCGATGTCCCCTGCCACAAAATAACATGAGTCCCCACAAACATACCGTTGTGTAATTAATTTAGCTCGGTTAAAACAGCACTCACGTCTAATTAACTACATTGCACGTACATAACCGTTCTATGTTAAATACTTTATGTTATTATTAATAGGTTGTACAAGTACATTGTCTACTGTATGTAAAGCTCGCCCCCGTTGTGAGGTATACATGATGACATACATACATACCTACTGTATTAGACATGGTACACATTATGCGACGACGAGGGCTCACGGCTAAGTAATAACAGCCGCACGGGTCGATCGATCAGGTTAAGCTACGCTTGCCGCGGTCGGTCCATGGATGGGTGACCATCTTTAAATATAATACCGAGACCCCATCGTGCCTTGGAAACTACGTTAAGCTGTTGGTCCCGACCATCATTTTGGATCTTTAACAGTAGTTACTGGTCGTCAGAAGCCCGAAAGTCTGACAACCAGTCTTAACAAGAGGTATCGTGTTACACAGTAAGTTTTGGAGGTCAGACAGGCAGTCGATCCATGTACAATACTAGTATTTTGCTGCGTCCGGTTAGACTGGAAGCCAACCCCGATATAGTTGGAAAAACGCTAGGCAAATTGACATACTATGCGAAATCATATTGCGATAGCTCGGCGACTAGACAGAATGAGAGACTGCGGCCGAAAATGTTCATATAATTTGTTCATGGCTCTGCATACTTGGCGTCGAGTCGCAGAGTCGCAACGACTGGCAAGGGGAGCCGCACGCTCTCGCTAGTTGTCGCATTGTCTAGACGCACGGCGCACACCCGACAACAGTCGCATGCGACAGGGCAGCTTGTCGTCAAGCTGCGGCAGTCGCATGTCACATAGCGAGCGAGGTGGTTTATGTTATCAACCATTTGACGACAATTAGGTACTTACAATCCCCCTATGGTTTGTACAGGTCACACTGGTCCAGTTTTAAACTTCAATAAATTGTTTGTACACACGGCGACACATTAAGCTATACATTTCCAGTTTTATCAGACCTCGCATTGTAGGTACAGATTTTTCGTACAATCAGAATTCAACTTATACTGGTTATTTATTAATAACCACCTAATAAAGATCAAATTCGCAAAACACGTATTCGTTTGTACGAAACTGACTGGTGTTAAAAACGCATTCTCTCGATGGCCTAGCTGTACCTAGCTATTGGTAAAGCAGGTCGTTAAGTTCATCCATAATGCTTTATACACCATCAAACCTATTTCTGCCGCCAAGCAGCATTTTTAACCGACTTCAAGAAGGAGGAGGTTCTTAATTCGACTGAATGATCTTTTCGATATTTTTGTACGTGTGTTTAGCGGTATCTTCGCAAAAGTATATTTAATCAACTTTGTGTAAGTTAATGATGTTATAAATCTTCCTGTCACTGTTGTTTACATAGCAAGTAGTGGTATAGGAATTTGTGTGGGTAGCTACCACACCTGAAAAGTGGAAAACTGTGGTGAAAAACGAAAATATATAAAAGTAAAGACTTTTTATTTTACATTTTGTAGTGAACTTGGTTGAACTTTTTTGCTAAAAGTTTTTCATTTGTTTGTGTTCTGTTTTCAAGGATATTAGCCCGGGTGAAAGTGATATGACAAGCGATACAATGATACCTTCCTACACTTAAGTCGCATTCTCAGTAGAACCTACGAGGTGTTGACGTCACGATTTACCGCTTACCTAAAAAAGTCATAACTTTTTCTCTGTCATATCATTCCTCACACAATCCATTCATCTTTTCTTTAATAGATAAATAATAATAATTGCAAAAAGCCCAGCTCTTCAAACGAACATACGATACCTCACTCCCCATATACAATTGTTCCGTATATCACAATTCACTCTAGAAATCTAATGAAGTGAAACCTTCCCGGTTTTCATTAGCACGTCCACAAAGCAAACGCGAGCACACAGAGAACCTTGCGCAGTTGTTTATTCTACTTTCATTTGTTCCTTTTGCACAAATAAGTGCGCTAATTTACAAAATTAGTTTACTTTTGTATATTAAGAGCAGTGATGGCGCAGTGGTTTCGGCCCCGACTTACGACTTGTAGGTCGTGAGATCGAACCCAGGTCAGGCACTTTACTTTTTGTATTTAATTGCATCACCACTACTCTCAAAATGGTGAAGGAAAACATCGTGAGGAAACCGACATATTATGTCCTAGAACTAAAAGTTGGAAGATATGTGACATCCGCCAAGCCGCACTGGGCCGCGTGGTGGAATATCGCCCGCCCGGCAGGAGGCCTGTGTCCCAGCAGTGGGAATATTTTAGGCTGATTATGTTTTATGTTTGTAACTTCGATATTACATTATCAAATAAAAATTGTCAAAATCACCGAACTAATTACCTTACTTAATACTTACTCAATTCTTTATTGCATTCCACAAAAATCCGTACTAATATTATAAATGCGAAAGTGTGTATGTCTGTGTATTACCTCTTCACGCTTAAACCGCTGAACAGATTTAGATGAAATTTGGTATAGAGAAGTCCCGGGAAAGGACATAAGATCCTTTTTATCCCGATATTCCCACGGGATCGAGACTTATGGATGTGAAACCGCGGGGTGCTGCTAGTAAGCTATAGATCCCATACCACCACAGATCATATAAACCTATTTAAAACCAAGATAATCCAAATTTCTCCTTAGTCCTTATCACAGACAGATCAGTATAAATTCATAGTTGCAATTCCCTCAGAGTCTTTGACCCAGATCTCATTTCTAACGACATTTCCACACATTAAGAAAGACGAAATGTATTCTCTCTTCCGGCCCGTTTGAAAACCCATCAATCGGATTTACACTTACATTAAAACGATTTGAAACAGTTCTTTGAAAAAGAGACAGATATAGATGACTTCGTAAAAGTTTATATGAGAGAAAGAGATAAAGCGATGTTTATAAAGACCATTAAACAGACCATTAAGTGCTCTTAAAGCTTTGGCTTTTACAGACGGTGATAAAAGGGTTTTTTTTATGTTATCCGAGAAGGAAAATGGCAGATTTTCCATCTGGACCCGTTATTTTAGAACTTATTATCAGCTTATAATGTTCCCACTGCTGGGACACAGGCCTCTTCTTGGTGAGAGAGATTGGGAAGTAATCCACCACGCGGGCCCAGTGCGGGTTGGTAGATGTCACATATCTTCGACTTTTTGGTTCTGGTACATGCCAGTTTCCTCACGACATTTTTGTTCACCGTTTTAAGAGCAATGCTGATGAAATAGTTTACTCAAAGTGAAGCGCCTGCCTGAGTTCGAAGTTCAAGTCGTAAGACGCGGCCATTATCCCTGGACCTCCACTATAATGGAGCCACCACTGCACTCAAAATAAAGCGTTATTGATAAAGGTACCTACTTACTTGATTAATGCATTTTTTCTCTATAAAGTGCAGACTGCAACAATGGGGCTCTACTACACGTAAATGTATTTTCTTTCGTTTTAATTTATGAAGAACCCTTAAGCTATTTTACTTCTTAAATATTCTTATCTGTTTTTTACTACGCTTCTATTCTAAATTACCTACGCACTTGAAAGATTGAAACTCAATGACGGTATTACATTCAGCCTATCATAGCCCAGTGCTGAAATTAATCAATTCGATCCAAAATGTTCTAACTTCTCATCTTCAGACAAGTTCAAATTTCTACAATAACATCTCGAACTACGCCCACATGGAGTGGTTCTATAGTTCTACACATGTCTTACTGAAATATGAAAGCAAATTATGAAAGTATTTTAACCCAGACTCTTTGCGTGATTTATTTCTTTACTACTTCTCTCAAAACATCGTGAGGAAACCGGTATGTCCTAGAACCAAAAATCCCGAGGACTTGTGACATCTACCAATCCGCACTGGGCCCGTGTGGTGGATTACGGCCCACTCTTTCTCAAAAAGAGAGGAGGTCTGTGTCCCATCAGTGGGAATTATATAGACTGAGTATGTATGAAAGTAGTTGTTTCAGAATCCATTTCTGTAATTTTTATTATAGGTAATTTTTTATCTCAAAAATAATTCAAACTACTTAAATTACAGTCCCACTTCCACCACCACCTTACAGCCAAAACGAACCAAAATGGACGAAGTAAACTACTAGCTTGTCCCATAAACGTGTTGGACTGTGTGCGTTTTTGACGTGATTGTCGCTGAGATGAGATTGCGAGTAGATTTTTAACGTTTTTAATTACGGGAAATTGGCCTTCTAAAATAATTAAATAAATGAATACGAAACCTATTTAAATAACCAGGCGGGTTTTTTTTTATAATTTAGAAAGAAAGCAAGCAAGGTGAAAGACTAAGCGAAGCCAACGCTAAGTATGTGTAATTAGATGCCAAAGATGCCTCAATGCGATACCTCGCGATCGCAGTTTATTGATGTCACCTCCATTTAAAACAAATGCATGCTTATTATACACGCACGTACATGCTGAGGGATACCTCATTGCGATACGTCGCGGGATGCTTGGGGGTCTATTTCGATGCCTGGCATGTGTGTGCGTGTCTATTAACATGCATTTGTTTTACATAGAGGTGATATCGAGGTACCGAGCTAAATCACCCAAGCCAACCAATCACCTAAGCGGCCTATGATGGAACGAGCATGCCCAGAAGATGCCTGTTCACTCTTGCTTTGAAAGCAGAAGGGATAAATGTGGAAGAGAACACAGACGCTGACAGAGTTCCACTCTTTGAAACGAAAAGTAAGGATGGACAAAGCAGTGTAAAGCCGGCCAAAGACAAAAAGCGTCATTGCACGGAACAGAGCCATTCTGTTTCATAGGCGAAAGCTGTGCAGCTGTGATAAAAAATATATTGAATGGAATTCATGTTTTCACGCCCCAAATTGAGTCCAAACGAATATCCAATCAGACTTGTGAACTTGTAAATTCTGAGTGAATTACGTCACGCAATGCACGAAGTCAAACCGTTAAAATTGACAGCACAATCAACATGCAAACCTGATTACTTGAAAGTTCAGTAACTCCATTTTTGTATCGCTCGTGTGAAATTCTTTTAAGGTTTTCGTACCCAAAGTGTCAATGGGACCATAATAGCTAGGCGTGGAAGCTCCAACATCATCCTGAAGACGTTGGTTGATAAGGTGGACAGCCCCTTTATTAGGCACTGGGTGCAGAGGCACGTGCCGACATGTGTTGAGCCACGTAGTTATTAGTTGTTGTTAGGTTAGTTTGTAAGTTTTACTACCTACCATAGTTTTTTAAGTTGTTGGTTGTTACTAATTCTGTAGGGATTGCGTGTATTTTTAAATGTAATCCGCATGAAACGATATTATATTATATTAGCTGTATCTTTTGCACCGTAATAGGTAGACACTTGCAATTTTTACAGAGTTATGGCCGCTATAAGAACATATAATAAAACTAAAATTAAGTTAAAAATTAAAGGGATACCCATACAAAAATGTGTTTTTTAAAACTTACGTATTATCCTACTATCCTACTAATATTATAAACGCGAATGTTTGTAAGGATGTTTGTTACTCTTTCACGCAAAAACTACTGAACGGATTTCGATGAAACTTCACAGTAATATAGCTTATACATCAGAATAACACATAGGCTACAATTTATAAAGATTTTGTGTAATTTTTTTTTGCCCATACGATAAGTATCAAGTAAGTCGGAAAAATTCCTGCCCTCTGACAGCTATCTTGGCGTGCGCTGCCTAAACCGTTACAGCTACACGAAGATAATGTATCGTGGGACTGTTTGTCTTAAATAGTTCTAAATAAAAGTCCGCGACAGCATATATCTACCTTTTATGTGGAGGCCATTATATCCAAAATAGTGATCCATAAATACATTTAAATCGGATACTTTTTTTACAATGCACGTTTTAGAGTACTTAGTTAATTCTTATGAAAATTAATACATTTATCGCTTTCGGTATTTAATGTAGATAAACTTTGTCTTTTACACCAAGCAATTTGGACAAATTCTTTAAAAGTTATCACGATAAGATTGACCTGAGGTAGAGCGCCATAGGAATTGGCGGCGCGGCGGCGCACAGAGCGGTGAAGGGGGGGGGGGGGGGACCCGAAGTCCCGAACGCGGGCAGGCAGACGCGTGAGGCACAGAGCACTTTTACAATACCTACGCTCAATCTGAATCATTTTGAAGGATATCGCTAATCCATCGCTTTACCTGTATATGTTCGAAAAATTTGTCTGCTCAACAACGTAAATAAATAACGCAATGAATGTTGTTGAACTGCCAAAATGAAATGAATGAGTAGGCATAATTATAATTTTTAGGTAGGTAGTATATTTTAAGAAGAGCCCGAGGGGCCCGTAGCTAAATAATAAAAGCCGCACAGGTCGATCGGTCAGGTTAAGCTACGCTTGCCGCGGTTGGTCTGTGGATGGATGACCATCTTTACATACCGATACCCCTCCGTGCCTCGGAAAGCAAGGTTAAGTGTAAGCCGACCCCAACATAGTTGGGAAAAGGCTATGCAGATGATATTTTAAAAAGAAATATCAAATCAAATCATATCACATTTCATTACTTAGATTATTACAATTGTTTTTTTTTTGTTAGTTTAAGATTAACGTATAGGTTTAGGTTGTGTTGTAAGTAGGAAGAACATAGATTCGTTTTCCTCAAAATTGGCTATTGGAATTGTTTTAGTTAGTTTGAAAATTACTACGGATTTTGTGATTTTTTAAATAAGGATGGGAAATCATCAAATGACCCCTCCCGCTCTGGGTGGAGCGGAAGGGAGTGTCAGACTCTTACTGACTAAAACGCATCCGTGTTCCTTCCTTAGCCCTTTATGTTCCGGGGCAGCGGTAACCCTTTCGGACAATCCCGCTGCCCTTTAAATAGTACTTACAATAATGACTCGAAAGCTTAAGTCTAATATTTCATAAAGCTCTAATAAAGCTCGAGCTATAAAAAAAGCTAGACTTAACGAGACGTCTCAACAAACTGAGCTGCGAAGGTTTGAGCAGGCGGTGCGTCAGGCGCACACAGAGCTACTGAGACAGACACCAGAACCGTTCCAAGATCGTCGTCAACAACATGCTGAGTATCTGGCATTTCAACGAGCTGCTGAAACTTCAGAACAGTGTCAACCTAGACGTCAACGGCATGCTGAGTATCTGGTGTCTCAACGGGCTGCAGAACACCAGAACAGTCCCAAGATCGGCATCAATAGCATGCTGAGCATCTGGTGTCTCAACAGGCTGCATAAACACCGGAACAGTCCCAAGATCGGCATCAATAGCATGCTGAGTATCTGATGTCTCAAAGGGCAGCGGAGTCACCGGAATAGTCCCAAGATCAGCGTCAACAGCATGTTTAGAATCTTTGGCAAGGAGATAGATAGCATCCCAGGGAAGGACATGGGCTACTTCACCGGTACTGTCCCGTGGATAATTTCCGATATCCACGCGGGCGAAGCCGCGGGCAGAAGCTAGTAAAAAATATTGTAGTACTTAGTGTACGGTGATATGGAACCCTTCGTGTTTCTTAACGGTCGTGCGATTCCATCTCACACTTGACCGCTTTTTTTTGTAGTTGTCAACTATTTGAGCGACTGGAGTCGCTTTGCGATATTAAACTAGAGTCAGACGTCAGATTAAAATTCAGCGTTTTTAACGTTAACGAAATACGTCTTTCGTGCTTTGTAAGCATGCCTGGTGAGGTCTCGACCACATCGGGTTGGATTTCTACCAAATCATGAAAGAAAGAAAGAAAAATGCGTTTATTGGCATTACAGCAAAAAAAACTAAACTTTAAAACTATAAAAAACATAAACCAATGAACATAATGACAAAAGCGCTTTAGCTGAGCATAATGGCAGATGACAACACAACGTGTACCAGGTGTAAGCTTGTTGTATAATATCTAAATCTACAGTAGCGTAAATTTTAAGCAGCCACAATTGGCCACGGGTCATTTGAATAAACACCTCTTTGTCATAGGAGTCACAGACAACTTCCACTGTGCAGAGCCTGCATAAAGGCAGACGAGACAGTGACTCATGTGTTTCTAAACTGCCCGGTTGTCGCCAAATAGGGCAAAATACTTCGTTACCCAGGTACCTGTGAGATTGTCAGTTTCACCAAGGCGGTGCTGTTCTTCCTTGAAGAGCTGGAGTGGATCGAACCATAGCTTTTCCCAACTGTACGCAAAATACGCGCTTTGACGTGGAGTTGCGGACACAAGAACCCTAATTTCGTAACACACCATCATATACATATCAATCATAATTAATCTGAATTATTTTGACGGATACTGTTAATCCATCGGTTCATATGTTCGAAAAATTTGTCTGCTCAGCAACTTAAATAATGCGATGGAAATAGTTGAACTGTCAAAATTAAACCCACTGCTACGGATATCTAGTGTGTTACGCAATTATACCGCAACTCGTACTAACAATTACTTGTCCCACTTTCTGAACACTTCTACTTAAATGAGCCACACTTTCATGAACTTACTCCAAGCCTCCGAAAATACAAGAGACCATGAGATAGACGGCTTAACTTTCCTTGAACTAGAGCTTGGCAAAAGCCAGCAAAACACTAGAAATATGAAAATGCAAATACAAAGTTACCACTATTGACTTAACAAATGAAAATTCCAACTTAAATAAAAACTAGTGATGGAGTATGGAGCGAAATTTTTTTCACGTTCGGTTTAACCGAACTTCGCCTTCGGAGGAAATTCGGTACAAATGCCGAACATTCGTTTTGACTACAACTTTATTTACTCAAAGAAATTTACTACAAATTTCACTTAAGAGCGTTTACGCCGTACGGCATTTAATACAAACTTTCAAGCCGTTGTTTTTCGAAATGAATTAACCGATTTTAATGAAACTTCATACGCATAAGCAGGATACAAAGGTCTAAAAAGATAGCAGAGAACATTTTCGAAAAATTGTGTTACAGCCAAATTAGACCGATTTTAAAGTTTCCATAGAAACAGAGACTTCCAGTTATCTTTTTTTAAATAAGTCATTTCGAAAATGTTCTCTGCTAACTTTTTAGACCTTTGTATCCTGCTTATGCGTATGAAGTTTCATTAAAATCGGTTCATTCATTTCGAAAAACTTCGGCTTGAAAGTTTGTATGAAATGCCGTACGGCGTAAACGCTCTTAAGTAATTAATAAAACTGAATCTGTGAAATAAAATGATCTATTGTCTGTTAGTTGTTACTTATTTAAGAATTAAACGTATTCTAAACATTGAAATAATAATCGCCAGAAATCCCTATTTTTAATTTTTGTAAAGAGTTACCTTACGGGTACTTATTTAAAATTTACCAAGGGCAGGTATGTTGCAAAAACGCCAAGGATTCTGCGTTATCTGGCAGGAGTCTGTTACGTTTTTATTCGTATACATTTTACTAGCGAAAATAATCGAAGTTCGGTCGAACATTTTAGTTTCGCCGAATATTCGGTCGAAGTATGTATTCGGTTCAAACCAAGTTCGGCCCATCCCTAATAAAAACGCAACGAAATAATCTAATATGAAACTCAAACACCAGTTTCATGTAGTATTTGGCTTCTAAATTGAGATTTTTCGGGACAGGCATGCATTACAATGCAAGGGACGCTTTGACGTTGGCGCCATTACCATTTTAATCTGAAATACTACGGAGCGTAAAACTTTTGTTGTCGTTCTACAAACGCTATGTTAGGAACGGGAAATGGTATTTTTCATTGTCGTGATAATGATAAAGTCCTTAGTAATGCTGTATTAGGTACTCGAAAGCAATCTAATCGAATGTTGATGCCCTATACATTCGATTAAATTGCTTTCGTACTTAACCTTTGTCCATTTTTAAATTATGCTAAAAATCACTACCTATTTTTCTCTTTAAACACCGTTTTTTGTATAAAGATAAATATACCTAATATAATTTAAAAATGTGTGTATTTACTGTATATGTATAGTTAATGGTATAAAACACGCATACATATTAAGTAACTACAGTATTGTCTCTCCTTCTCGCTTAATCCATCCAACGGTTGTCTTTAAAAGATTGCTTCCAGCGATAAGAACGCCCATTCTGTCACGCCTTGTAAAATGTCTACTTACATTTTATATCTATAATTTCTATGATGTACATAATAAAGAGTATTTTATTATCTCCTATTTATCTTATCTCATGATAGTCTGCTGTTTCGATTGGTCGATCCTAATATTCTTAATATATACTAATACTAGCGGACCTGATACACGTTGTCCAGTTGTGAATCTAAACCATCCAAGGACTCACTCAAACAAACACAAAAATTTCATTAAAATCGGTCCAGCCGTTTAGGAGGAGTTCAGTGACATACAGACATACAAAAGAATTATATACAGAATTAAATTAAATAGGTGCGCCAAACTAAAATATTCAATTCAACGTATTACAAAGGAAGTTTTGAACATGTACGTGCGCGTAGGCAAGCGATTTGGCAACGTTGTCGTAAATTACCGTTACTTACACACTACACTATTACAGTTATTGTTTCACTACACTAATTTCGTAATGTAAATTCCGCTTAAAGGTATTGCTATTGCCAAGCTAGACCCACTTGAGGAGAGATTACTAGATACTTGTAGATTTTCCAGTTTTCGGAGAACTGATAAAAATGCAACGTTGCTCATTCAGATGCACGCCAGGCTGGGACGTTGACGGGATTACCATATTAATCTGTAATACTCCACCGAGCGTGAAATTTTCTGCAAGCCTTACGTTTTACGTGAATGAGAAAATGTCGAAAGCACTGGCATGGAATCAGCTGCTTGGAATCTCACTTAAAGGAAAAGATTTTACAGTCTTCCATGGCGTGAAATCGGCTGGCCTTCTGATCTTAAGAACAAAGCCACGAAAAATAATAATATATCTTGTAAAATGGATTCGGTTAGAAAGGTGCAGAAAAAGAAGATACAAAATAAATTGGAATACAGGGTTAAGAGTTGGAGGACAATGACAATGTAATGAAATGAGAATACAACATACTTTTTTATCATCGTCATCTGCTTAACATTTTCACCATTGCTGTAGTTGAAGATACTGATTATTAAATTTTCCACATTGATCATAAAAATTACATAAGTGTTACGGCAGAGCGTAGCCAGCAAGTGGGAGAAATGTAGGCTAAATCTACGTACATCAGTGTCGGTATCAAAACAATTAAATCGAAAATAAATAAATAAAAGAAGCGACATATCTTGTTATGCTGAAGTTCTATTCTATTTTTATTTAGGGCGAATTCCGCATAATTTTTATAACTAAAAAAAGTCTTACCCGGACAACAACGGTGACAACGGTGCAAGGTTGTTTTATAATAATAATAATAATAATTTATTTCAGATTAAAATTCATATGTTGTTGATAAAAGTCTTAACCTAATGTTGGTAAAAACACAAAATTGAACCGACTGACACCTATGTGTGCAGCCGTATCCAGTGAGCCAGCACGGGGCTATCCCACCTACCACACAATACAATAAGGATGCTGTGTTTTTCAAAAGAATTTCAAAAGAATTAAAGGACCGGAGAGGAACTGTCCACTGCTCACAGCGCAGTATGCAAACGTATCCAATGGCGCAGCAGTGGACAGTCCCACCTGTCCGCAAACACGCTTATTATACTGTTGCTACTGGACCTAACACGACTCAACAGCGACGCACAGTGCTTCCTTATCAGAGCATGAAACCCATCTGTGTGCGCTTCTGCGAACATAGTCGAAGCACTGCAGAATCGTGGTAGCCCCAGCAGCACCCTAAATGCGTTGTTGTATTGAACACGTAAGGCGTTGTATGACCCAAGTGTTTAGTTAACCCACAAGCTGCACGTGTAAAGTGTTTGGCAGTAAAACTTAAAAAGAGTCACTTTCACTCGATTACTGCTACGCGCGAAAATGCGGGTCAACATATTACACCGAACAGCCAACGCCCTACGTGCCCTTTCCACATCCGCGTTATCCCTTCGGTCCTCGGAAACCCAGTGGCTTAGATACTTGAACTGAGCGACTCTGTTTAAGGGGGTACCAGCTAAGGTGACTGTAGGTACAGTCACGTAATTTTTTCCCCGCCCCTTAAATAAAGGGGGATCACTTTTCTTCGCGTTGTATATGAGCCCATGGGCCTCTGCATAGGACTCACAAATCCGTACCAGCTTACGCAAACCCCCTATCGATGAACTTTTAGCGCGTGTCTAAAGTCGGAACTAATCCCACCATCTAGTATTGCCATTACAATTTCTGTCACAATTTTACAAATGTTTACCAACAACGAAAGATCCTAAAAAAAAAAGGCCAAAAGATCCTTTCAGCACTTTAGATGGTATTGTAGTCTAGAACTCACCCTGTCTGCCACGCCGCCTGGCAACACGCTCTTGACCACCACTCCGGAGGATCGTCCCCCCACGATGCCGAACGCGAGCCCCGAGCCATCGTTCACCAGCTCCACCACTTCTACCTGTGCCCATTCGCCAAACACCTGCTGTGGAAGAAATATGAAGATTAGGAAATTAGCCAGGCGGGGGGGGGACTTCTAGGAGAGAAGTATAGAAGAAGTAGACATGTTGTGGCCGACCTTAAATAAAGTGGGATAAGGGAGAAGAATGATGATAATAGATTTATTGTCAGACCGAATACATAAAAATGATTGGTGATGTTATGCACAATTGTACGAGTATAGCAAACTGTAGAAACGTGGACAAAATAAACCGGATAAGTGCGATTCAGACTCGCACATCGGGTTTATTACTTTTTGTTATAGCGGCAATAAAAATACATATTCTGTGAAAATTTCAACCGTCTACTTATTACGGTTCATGAGATACAGCCCGCTGACAGACAGTCGGGCGGATGAATGGACGCACGGACAGACGGACAGCGGAGGCTTAGGAATAGGGTCCCGTTGAATTTGAGTATGCCTTTGTTTGCTAAGCTAAGACATGAAGAATCTGATTAAATTTGTTCCGGAGAATCTTCAAGCTCATTCCGCTTTGACTTCGAAGTTCTAGTCACAGGAATGTAATAAAAAGTGAAGTCTCCGTGAATAGAGGAATGGCTGCGAAGACAGCATCATTGTAGTTTGACTTTATAGTACCTAGTTGATGTTTGCTTTACTACAGGCAACTTTATAACTTACTATCTTTTATAAAAGATGAAAACAAGGAGATCAAGGACAGTCAGGCAGGACTAAACCTAATTGGTCTCATTACAAAACGCGAGTTATAATTTTAGACCAAGCCTTCGGGCCAGTAATTTTATTTTGAACTTTATTCCGACAAACGTAAAGTTTTTAAAACAAAATTGCCAATTTCGACTCAGGTTTAACGTCAGTTTTTGTTTATTAGTACCTACTTTAGGTTTGTCGGAATAAAGTGCGAAATTAAAAAATGGCTCTATGGTTTAAACCCACGTTTAAACCTGGGTCTAAAAATAATGCTAGTTTTGTAATAAGGCCACCAACAAGGGCACTTAATCGTTAATTATAATACAGTAAACCTATGCAGTAAACACATTCGAGTACTTTTTGGCAACAAAGTTTTTCAATGTTAAATTCTATTTTAAAGTTTCGTCCCGATTCACCCCTGCATCCCTATTCACCCCGTTTGTAGGTACTCCAATTCTGACTATTGAGATAGCTGATCCCAACAAGAGTTCGTTCATATTCTATTATGAATGAAAACAAGCCAGCTGCAATATTATTTGGCGGCTCAAATGGAAGGAATCGGGGAAATTATACTCCTTGTATTGTATATAGTAATAATACTCCATGTTGCTCTTCTGGAAATACACTCCAGTTTCGTTACAGATATATTTTACTATTAAAAGTTCATCTCAAATTCTCGATACAATTTCCTTAGAGACATCATTTGGAAGAATTTCAAAAATCTAGTCATTTTCTGAGTTGAGCTACACGATTGCTGACAAATGCGTGCACTGACTGGACAGGTTCACTCAAATCTGTGTGGTTCTTTCCTCAAAAGACCATTTCAGACACTAATCTACATGGTGTTCATATGATCTGACCAAGATTATGTCTGGACTTTAAAGAGACTTTGACTCTTGAGTTTGTTTCGCCATTTCTTCGTTTATAATATGCATGATATTGGCTTTATTTGAGAGATGATTTTATGACAATGATGTTTGAATATAATTTCGGGCATGTGGCCGCCGCGACTCGCGCGTACCTATGGTGTAATCTGGATGTCCAATTTTCACATGCTCTTGTCAGTAAATCGGGCTGTATTTCAGCAATGACGCGTCAAACGTTGGCTTCTAAGTTCTCAATTGTTTCTGGTTTGTCGGCCGACGTAGACATGCGACTTTACATATCCCCAGAGAAAGTAATCTAAAGGCGTCAAATCGCATGAACGAAGTGGCCAGAGTTAACAGGTCCATTTCGTGAAATGAATCGTTCCTCAAACGTTTCTTTCAGTAAATGAATGGTATCCGCTGGTATGCGCTGTGTGGCATATGGCGGTGCCATAGGCATCCTGCAAGGGTGTTTTTTTTAGAGGCGGAGAAATTTAAATTGGAAACACTCTTTTTTGTGACAGCCGCTCCAAATGCGGCAATTCTGTTTATTGACATAGCATATAGCCAGATTACGCCATTGTACGCGTGAGCTGCGGCGGCGACATGAACGAAATCATATTCAAACATTAAAGTCATAAAATCATCTCTCAAATAAAGCCAATTTCATGCATTTTATAAACATTTTTCTGTTCTTTATTTAAATTTAAAGTTCTCCGCCTCTAAAAAAAAACACCCTTTATTAGTAACTCGGCTTATACCAGATTACTTCTTTATCTTTTACCAAGAAACACACGTATTAGATAATCCATCCATTAGCTACTTATAACTTTAACAACATCCAGCCGACGTATTGGACCGGCCACTTGAACGTTTTTCCGGAGAAAAATTGGGTCAAGGTATCTTAAGACATCCCATCATAGACGTGGCTATAATATAATTATATATTTTGCCTTCATTTCATTGATGGTCGGCCTAGCGTCTTGCTATACCATAGTCTTCAGGATGGCTTGTAATTTGACGTATTCCTTCAAGGACATGATTTTTGACCCATTTGCAACAATTTTTGCCTATGCTATATGGGGTGCCCCGTATGGCCCAGGCAAAAATTCATGGGATTCGAGAAACTCCCAATTTTTATGTATTTTTGAAAATTATTCGGCTTTAGACAATTTGGTTAGGTACTTACATCGAAAGATTTGATGAAATATTAGGTACCAAATGGAACAGCAATGACGGCCATTTCATTTGGGAGTTTAGAGAAAAGAGATATTTAGTGACGACTTCTGAGAAATTTTCAAAATTAAAAAAAAAATGGGTTTTCCCGTATCCCATGAATTTTCATCTAGACTTTATGGGGCGCTTATTTGTTGTAAACGGGTCACACTATCACATCCTAGAAGGAAGAAGTGAGATTACAAGTCACCCTGTTTATTAATATGCAATAATATAAATTACAGCATTTAGGTTGGTGACGTCATAAAAATAATTATGTTTTATTTATAGCTGCGTATGCGGTCACTCAAAGATAGTATTAAAAACATATCGAAATATGCCTAGCTAATGATTTATAATGTACAGGGTCAAATTCAATTAGCTAGCGAAACTCCACAGACGAGATGGGTATCGAATTATAAAGCAAAACAAAACAAAAAAAAAAAAGTTGAATTTTTGTAGGGTCATCCACCGCAGTTAGTGTAGTCAGTTAAAAAAATCAGTTTTATTGTGTAAAAGTACTTCACAGAATTATTGATATCTGAACACGATAAAATAAAAGAAAACAGATTTTCCCAACTTACACTACGCTACTAGAGATCGATGATCACCCAAAAACCATCAAATATTTTATATTTATATATTTTCGTTTTTAAATACCGATACCTATCACGTCTGCAGAGTTCCGCTAGCTAATTTAATTTGACCCTGTACCTATATTATAAACTGCGTGTGCGGTCACTTAAAGATAAAATTGAAAATATTTTGTAATATGCTTAGCTATGATGTATATCAATATAGGTATAATATAGCAACGTTTGTGAAGGGTTTTAGAAGCTTCGTCAATAGATGACGTCACTGCATATCGGCGCCACAGGAGATTATTAGCTACAATTAATTTTATCTACTATCTCACCATGATGCGCTTAATTCGCCTCTTGCTGCGAGGCTGGCGCGGGCGACTTTCCGATCAGCTGACCTTCTCCGCCATCTTGGAATCTCATTGACAGCTGTCACGGAAACAGCCAAAAGTTACCGAGCGCGCTTCAGGGACCGAGGATCGTACTGCTGGTTCGCACATTATTTTATTTCACTTTACACTAGTTTATGGACTTTTTTTTGAACTGTTGATTCGTTGTATGAGGGACGCTGAAACAAAGAAAGAGTTTTGTTAGGTTTTACTTGTAAATATTCAAATTGGTTGCTTTGAAAGTTGATGTGCCAAATTAACGGCCGTGCAATGTCACGGTTTTTGAAAAATATCAACGTGTATATAGCTAATTGGCACTTTTGATACATCCGCGAATCCCTTACATCTTATAATGACATAAAATAGGCAGTTTCAACCCTGTAAAGACCCCCATAACAATGTTAAAACTATCAAAGCTCCATAGTGCACTGCCGTGACTCAATCATCGTCATCATACTTGTCCTGCCGTTATCCCAATTTGTTTGGGGTCGGCGCAACATTACATTTTCTTCCATACTTCTCTATTAGTCTTCATCTCGGTAGCCACTGCCTTAACTCAATATTACTACGTCGAGTAGAAAACACTGCACTTCAAACGAATATAACTTTCATGAACCCAAAGTATGGCACAAACTACGACTAAAAATCGCCTCCAGTCTCAGCATGGGGAGGAAACGGATGGTTTAGCAGCAAATCTACGGTCAAATCAAATATCTGTGCATTCAAATCACAATAAATTGTCAAATTCTTTATGAGTCGTATGAAAGTGTTCCCAGCGAAAGCACTATGACGTCAGTGGTGAAGGGCGGGCGTTTTGAGGGACTTTCTTATTTAATTTTAACGCTCTGAAAATGCTGATTCTCAATCTCATTTGAATAAATTACTTTTGACTTTGATTTTTGATGACACGGTTAAATGTAGTGTCCACTTATTCGTAGTGTCCATCTACTCGTACTTAAGAAACAAGTGACTGTAATAAACTTTAGTATAGGAGTTCCCTAACTGTGCGTCGCGAAGCCCAAAACGTTGCGGTGTTGTCCCAGGGGCGTCACAGACCTATATACTTACGTCACCGACACGCGACGTAACGAGAGTCAGGTCAGTACCTACTACAGCTTTGAAGATTGTATTACCTTTTGCAACGTCGTACTTGAGTGAAACTGGCTTTCCTGCACTTGCAGTAATTAAATCGCAATACAGATCATAAATCAATTTAGAAAAAGTAATAAGGGTAGCGATTTCTAAACTTTAGCCCTGATTTAAGAATTTATGCTAGGTTAGGTAAGCAAGCTCATCCGCCTCATTAATTGTACCTACAACAGCTGTACGTAAATAATATTTTATTCTTTTAAGTTTTCATTGTATAAAATAATCTAGCTAGAACCTAACTGGATTATTTTAATGAGTCTAGCTGCTAGACTCTAGATTATAGAGCTACACGCAGGTACCGTATCTTCTTTTACAAGGGAGTCGCAAAAAAATTAGAACATGTAAAGGGAGTTGGAGTATAAAAAATATTCGGAACCCCTGCCTACTCTCCTTTGTAAAATATGTTAATCATTTATATTTATCTTAATTCCTTGCACCACACACCAAAGTACCAGTACAAAACATGCCAACGTAACGCAACAGAGGCACGTGGCGTACGCCCAAACACAGCGAGTTTGTAAACTGAGACAGAAATACGCGGCCGAAATACGGGCGCGCTCGAGCACCGTGTTATGACTTGTTGTGAGAACCGATGGAAGAATAATACACGGAGCGGAGCTTTAGAGAATTGTTCAGTGATGTTATTGGTTTTAATAGGATTAATGGCAGCTTTGTTATTTTTAACCGACTTCTAAAAAAGGAGGAGGTTCTCAATTCGGATGTTTGTATTTTTTTTTTTTATGTCATGTATTTTCGTATTAGTGGAATTTTTGCCGGTCTACTTATTCTGTAAAAATCTCACCGAGTCTTAGGTGAAGTGAACTTGAACTTCTCGTTTTCGGTAATTTCTTTTATCCACCACAAAAAATCCACCTTATGGTGGATACGCGGAAACGCATGTCCGAAAATCCACTTAAAAATACTTTACATATTTACTTTGTAAAGTATTTTTCATTTAATTGTTGGGTCATTTCTTTTTTCTGTTTTCCTTCTTAGTTACTTTTAATCATGATCTGGCAGTTTGAGTAATTTACGCGGCCTACCCAAAGGTCCTTTCTTTGGTATTGTTCGTCGAATCGTTGAGCTCCTTAAGTTCTGACCGGAACTGCACGATTTTTGACAAGCGTGCACTGAATAGACAGGTCCACTCAATTTGTGTGGTTCTTTCCTCAAAATACCATTTCAGACACCAATCTACATGGCTTTCACATGATCTGACCAAGATTATGTCAAAAAAGAGACTCTGACCTCTGAGTATGTTTCGGCCTTTCTTCTCAGAGTAGTCTTAAAAGAAACGCTGACCTCATCTAGTTCTTCTTCCTACCTATCTTTTGGAAGGGGCAACTAGAATCAATTTGATTTTCTTGTAAACTTTCACATTCAAAAGTTTTATGAACGTCAAACTTTTTTAATGGCCCATTTCAAATAAATGATATGACTTGGAGACAACTTTGTCTACCTAAGTTACTGAGTTACATGTCTCCCTAAGTTTTCATGGTGAGATTTTCACAAAATATCCCGGCTGATCCCAAAGCCTATTACGCAACGACCAAACAAAAAAAAAACATCTCAAGCTCTGAACATTTCAGTAAAGTATCGCGTCTAAAGAAGCCTGCACATAGACTGAAAGGCCCCCAGCACCCAGCGGCACCGCGATGACCCACTTCTTGAGGGACGCCAGACACGTATCGCTTCCGATAAACTTATCTCCGTGTAGGTACTTAGCAGGGTTGAAAAAATTTAAACGATGAGGTTTTTTGCATAGGAGATACGGTAATGATACTTTTTGAATATGATGCTCTTGGTACCTATTTGTTATTGTAGATTTAAAATTCTTTGTAAAATATTAAATTGCATGCACTTCCTCAAACTCAAACTCAAGGTCAAAATATTTATTTAAAAATAAACAAATTACAGGCATTTTTTAACTGTCAAGGGGTCGGTCGGTCTGTCAGCAAGATGAAGCTAGTTGGCCATTCCGAAGCGTATTACTACAAAGTGGTATACTATACACTCTAAAACAGGCTAACTATTTAACACACAATCTTAAAGATTTAGACCTTTTTTTTTATCTTATTTTTTTTTTTGCATTTAAATGTCTATTCTATTCTATTCTATTCTTTTCTACACCGAATAGTTGCTAACACAATATAATACATACTTTGTAAAAAAGACACTAAGATTACAGTGTCTTTTTAACACGGAGGACAGCGGGGTGGGTCCGTCACGTAATCTGCCGTCAGCGGGATTGAAGAGACAATCTGACGATGTAACGTGACTGATAGGAAGCTCCACTTTGTTACGTTATGACGATAACAAGTAGCGGAGAGGAACTGTGCTGAATACTAATATTTGTGGAAGGATCTTTAATTTGCTGGCTCGACGAATTATCTGAGGATCATGTATGCTGCAGTGAGCTTTGCAAGTACTCGTAATCTTTTTGTTTTTTTGTAAGGAGCAGTGGTGGCCCAGTAGTAATGCCCGCGACTTACGAGTTGTGGGTAGTAGGTTGGAACCCAGACAAGCGCTTTACATTTTGTAAACACCTTGTTTTTACATTGTGGAACGCAAATAAATGAATGTGAATATAAATTTCATCACCACTGCTCTCAAAACGGTGAAGGAAAACATCGTGTGGAAACTGGCATGTCCTAGATCCAAAAATTCGATCCAAAATTATGTTTATTTATATATCTATAAGTACTTTATTGTACACCACAAAAACACATAACAAAAAAAAAAACTACAGTTACTGTTAGCCTGCATCTTCCCACTGCTGGGCAAAGGCATCTCCCCATGAGTTCCAGTTCTTTCGACCCAGAGCTAAAAAAAAAAATTATCGATCACTAAAATATATACAATGGGCGGCCTTATCGCTTTCTACTAAGTACTAAGTTACTGTGTTTTTAAATAACTTTACCAAATATTTACTAAAACATAGTCAAAGAACACAGAATATCTTCGACACACATAATATAACACCATACCTGTATTTCTCGAAGGGGCAGGCAGAAGACATGTAGATATCTACTTATACATAATATCTACACTGACACACACATTTAGCCAGTTACTTTATAGTTCCACTATTAGCTGTAGCGGTGTCAACCGCATTCGTCTCGATTCCGAGGAATAATAATATAAGGATAAAAAGTAGGTACCCTATGTCCTAATCCAGGTCTCGGTCCTTCCCATTCATATGCCGTTTCATCTAAATGCTTTCAGTCAATAACAAACAAACATACAAAAATAACTTTAAAAAAAAAAAAAAAGTGAAAAATAACTTTAATTTCGGAAGTCGGTGTCGTTGGCCGAAACTGAAACTGCGACCGAAACCTGATTTTTTGGCCGAAACCGTTACCAAACCTTTGGTATTTTGAAAAAGAAACCGTGGAGTTTCTTGCCGGCTCTTCTCCAAAGGGAACGACGAATTGAACCATGCACCTAGCTTCTGACGTTTCATTAGTGCCATGTAGCCCATGTAGGTTTATGTGAAATAAAATAATTTTGATTTTGGCCGGACAATAAGTTTTAGGTACTGTAGAGATTATTTACAATCCTTTACAGATCACTAAATAGTTTAAAGCTCTGTTTTGCGGGCTATAAGACTGTCATTAATGATCAACTTATGAGCGTCATCGCGTCAGGTCTTGCTGGCTTACTTCCAAAATTGTCGTTACATGAGAAGCAGTACTTAAGCTTCTTATCAAGCGCTGGATCTGTTCCTTCGACTGTGATATTGATACTGTTAGCGCTGGTTTAAAATAATGAGCTAATTTTTTATGAAAAATAAGTAAGGCGTTAAAAGATGATTTAAGTATTGTAAAGTAAAGGTTAAATGTTTTTCAAATTGACTAAAAATTTATTATACTGCCACTGAAAAAATCACCACTTGTTACTGAAAGCACGCGCGACGGGTCAGCGGTACCTGAGGAAGAATTTACAAAAGCAAGCGGGGCAAGTCAGCAGCGCTGAAAGTGTTAAATTGTCCGTATAATCAAATCAAAACTCTCATTCTGTGACAGTTGTATGAGAATGACTATTACACGGCAAATTGACACACTAAATCTATTTAATAAAAAAAATACGCACTCATTCTCAACTTAAAGCGTGCTATAAACATTTATTTTGGACCAAACACTTGTACACATTTCATAAACCTGCCAAACTGCGTGAAAATTTAACGGCAGGATTAGCGCTCGTCTTGAAACGTTTGATGTCAATGTCAACAATCTGATTAAGGAAGATTCATATTTTAAGGAGCTACCATCAGGAACATAGAAGAATATATAGGAAAAGACTAAATGACGCTGCTAATAACAAAAGCTCAACAACAAGTCAACTCTTCGTACTACAAATTCTGTAGACTGAATTATCAAGTAGTAGATGCCGCTACACGTCTTCCGGTACGCGGTCGCAACTCCAGAACCTTTCGACCCCATGGGCTATCTGTTCTATGAGCAGTGTGCCCTGCCCACTGCCACTTAAGTTTGGCAATTCTTTAGGCTGTGTTAAGGTTACCAAGGTAACCAACACAGCCTAAATACCCTAATTAGCCTAATTGAGGAATTTCAATACAATTTCACAAATGTTTACCAACAACGCCCCTTTCAAAGTTATTCAAGACCCAAAAGGTCCTTGTACAGCTAAAGATATAATTCGACGTTCCTACTATACATGTCTATAAAAGAAAGATGGAAAAAAAGTATTTATTGCGATTCTTACAGGAAGATCACAAACTAAAATAAAGACAGTCAAAAATAAAAATGAAACAGAAAGTCCTACACGAGGCCAAAAGGCTCCTATCTCAGCAGGATATCTCTCCTATCGCGACATTTAAAAAATAAATGACGGCGCGCTTGTGCGCGCCGTCATTTATTTTTAAGAATTTTTTAGAATACCAATTCTGCCCGCTGCGATGTCATGGGCAGTTACAGAAATAAATAAAAATCATTTATCAGAAAGTTGTGGTCATATTTTAAGAGTGTAACATAGCATTTCAAAAAAAATATCACACGTATCAAGTTTTGTGTGGAATGGGACAGTTGATAATTTTTTCGCAATTACGATTTTGTTAATACCACATCCTTAAATTTGACTACACCTTTCTGATACATTTTGTATAGTAGGAACATCAAATTAATGTGATGAAAAAAATGTTTATTGGGGCAATTATGATAGGAGGATTCCGTTGAAAGATAATTTCTACCAAACGCAGTGGCATTTTTATATAGCAAAAGCGAAATACGGCGGGCGATAAAATGGCCTCTAACCATTATGTTGCCAATATAAAAATGCCGCTGCGTTTGGTAGAAATTATCAGCCAACAGAATATTGGGTATATTCTGTTGGCTGATAATTTCTACCGTATTTCACCACAGTAAACTATACACGCTATATAGATCAGTGACAATGTACAAACTATAGATGTAAAAAACAATATTGTTACATTGACACCCCGCTGTCACCCGATGTGGGCTGATACTCCCCTCCAATTACCTCTTTTTTTATTGACACAGCAATTACTGGAATGACTCCACTCTGACAAACATATCGGTATGACAATCGATTTCAATTAGCTGAATATCCGATTATTGCACCCTGTAGTGAGGCTAACTTCATTACAAGTAATTAGGAGAGAGGGGTCGTAATTTTGACTCGGCTAATTGCATTTTTGCTCGAAGATTGGAAAGAGGAGATAAATTGTAAGAGGGGTACTGTTGATCACACAGTAGACGTGTGTAATGGAGGACCTCGATGTGCCTCGGAAAGCAAGTTAATTA
Source organism: Gortyna flavago (assembly GCA_963669345.1). Taxonomy (NCBI): domain Eukaryota; kingdom Metazoa; phylum Arthropoda; class Insecta; order Lepidoptera; family Noctuidae; genus Gortyna; species Gortyna flavago. The sequence continues at coordinate 945,195 of OY770149.1, forward strand.
AGCCGTTGGTCCCGGCTGTCATTTGTATATCTTTGACAGTCGTTACGGGTAGTCAGAAGCCCGAAAGTCTGACAATTATTTTTACCAAGGGGTATCGTTTTACCCAGTAACTGGGTTGTGGAGGACAGAGAGGCAGTCGCTCTATGTGAAATACTGGCATTTCACATAAAGCGACTGCTACCGGTTAGACTGGAAGCCGACCCCAACATAGCCTATTCCCAGCGAAAAGGCTACGCAGATTGATTGACAACGCGACGTAACGACAGTCAAAGATCTACAAATGATAACTGGTACCTACGGTTTAAAACAAACTTCCGAAGCACGGAGGGGTCTCTATATGTAATAGATAGTCACCCATACACTTACACAAACCCCTCTTGAAAATTCCTCCCCTAACGGTCATGGCACACATATCAACTCGGAAAGGGATCGTCACCGTATCGCCTTTCGCCTCGCCGTCAAACAGGCGTCAACCTAACGTAAGCACGTAACCAAAGCGGATCAGAAGCTCCGATACGTCGCCTCGGCTACGGCTAGGCGACGCCGCGCTTACGGCTCGCCGACCGCTGGTTGATGGTGCTGCAGACAAGCCGCGGGAGGGGTAAGAGGTGCAAGGGTGGACGAAGAGACGTAAGTTCGGGTACGGAGAGACGCAAGCGCGGGAACGACGAGCCGTAAGCGCGGGAACTGCAAGTTGACCACGCACCGCACCGCGGTTCGTGAGCTTGTCCCGAGGCGAGGCGATTACGTTACGATTCCGATTAGTGTGCGTTGCAGTAGGGAGTTTCATACAAACTATACTGAATGGCTCGAGTTGATACGGTAACGATCCCTTTCAGAGTTGATACGTGTGCTTATGACCTTATTAAACGGGTAAAAAGGGAATGATATTTTGTGTGAAAGTTCGTCATTTTTGACGATGGGAAATCCTATCGGGCACACGGCTTGTTCTTCTATAAAACAGTTTATAAAAGGTAGAACACCATCGTAGTAGCGTACTAGCGATAGCAATTTCTTATAACATTTTATTTACCCAGCGCAGGGCAAAGACTTCCCTGACCTTTTCCAATAATTTGCTCCCGCCAGTAAAGTCGGCTTTAAAAGCGGAGCGAGTAGCTATTTAATAGGAAACTTATAGGTAAGGCTAGACCGGAACGAAGGATTTTCTAAAAGCATTTTAAACATGAAAGACAAGGTACGAGCGATAAAAATGCATTGGGAAAAGAAAATATCGTAATTTCTTTGCAATTTCGAAACAGTATCTACATGAGCAAAATATAATATTTACAGTATCTATCAAAAGGGCAAATAATGGTACTGTAGATATAAAGTATCATCATCATTCTCCAGTACTTACGAGTATATCAATTTATTTGTGGTCGGCGCAACATTGTCTTTTCTTCCCCACTTCTCTAATTAGTCGTCATCTCGGTACTCACCCCCTTTCTAATTATATCATCATTCACACAGTCCATCCATCGTTTATTTGGTCTCATATAGCAATTCACATTCATACTCAAAATTTTCCTCACGACATTTTTCTCCGTTTCGTAATAAAAACATGCTGTTGGTAACTTTAGATACAAGGTTACCCAAAGCATTTTTATTATTATTAATAAATATCATACATAGGCCGCATCCTAACCACAAGCGAACGTCGCACTCGTTTATATGATACGACATAGATAATTGCGCGATCAATCAAGTCGCGTGTGTGCCTACGGTATTATCCAGGTAAACGATCGCAGATTCACGTATCTATTTGCGCTTTCAGTTAGGACGCAGGGATAAAGAAACGCCATATTATATTTTGTGAGTAGGTACAAAGGGTATTGCGTATTTCTTGAGAATTACTCCTTTTTAAAAAAACAAGGCTTATGTAAGGGTGAGAATGTTGGGTGTGGCAAAAGAAGCTTGAAAGTAGAGTAAATGCTGTGGAAATGCGTTCCTTGCGAAGCATGTGTGATGTGACTATGAATGATAGATAGGCTGAGGAATGATGTCATAAAGCAACGGTGCGGTTTAAAAGAAGATGTAGAGACAAAGATTGAAAAGAATGAACGCAGATAGTTTGGTGGATGACGATGAATGACAGGCAACTAACAAAAAGTATTTACAAGCCGATGTGGGTGGAAACGTCGGGAGGGAACGGAGAACATAATATAGTGACCTTATTGGTGATGTTCTTAAGAAAGGTCAAGTGCGTATTTGCGTAGTACTCGCAACCGGGCGTGCGTGTATGACCAGATGTGTGAACGAGGCAAAAGGAGTATGTAGGGATCGTAGCAGGTGGCGTTCTGTATTTTTATCCTACCCTCATGGGAAGAAGGCGTGAGTTGATGCATGTATAAGTATGTGTACTCCTAATTTGTAAACGACAATGCGTTTATGTTAAATCCTGCAGATTACTCCAAACAACACAAATAGCAAGCAGAAAGAAGATTCAATCTACCATGTGGGCATTCCACCAATTTTTTTTATCTGTTTATATCCTACTGCTGAGCAAAGGCCTAAAATTAAAACAAAATTAAATCAATTTAATTTAAAAAAAATTTACCTCACCCAAATCCACTAGTAACGAAAATTCGCTTCTCCCAAATTGACGTCAAAAATCCCGAAAAGACAATTCAGACTCTCTATCACTGTCTCGCCAAGTTCAATGAAACCTTTCCCGTCAATATCTGAGGACTCGAATACGATTGAACGATTCCTCGACGGCCTCTCCAGGAATATATAGCGGTTTGAATTACTGGATCAAAGTTCCCTTCAAAATGGTTGAGCTGAATGGTGTTGTCTTCGCATACGTCATATTCGAGAACGGGCGCCGTCAGTAGGGACTGATCATGTCTTAGCTGCCACGGCTTATTTTAATTTCTGAATTGTTTTATGTTTGTTATAACGGACGCTTTTAAAGTGCACGTCTTTCTAAATGGTTCTCACATGCATAATTTCAGTATGAATGATGTAACATTTTTTAACAATTTACCGATTTAAAAGAGTGTCCGTGGGGTTTCTTGCCCGTTCATCTCCTCCTTAGGTACCTACTACACTTTGAAAAGGGCAACTAGCTTCATCTTTCTGACTGACCGACCCCTTGACAATTCAAAAGTGCCTGTAATTGGTTTATTTGAAATAAATGCTTTGAGTTTTGAGTTCCAAGATAGCTGTATGTGAGAGAGGCCCCCATTAGTGCAGGCATCTGTACAGGGTACGTCATTATGTATTTACATTAAACAATGGTGTAACAAGCCAATTTATGTCTTCGAAGCGAGTACATGCCTTGTTAGGTTGGCTGATTGATATGACTAGAGATGTTGAGCGACTGTGCTGGTGCATGTACTCGTATGTAGATCCTAATTATAATATTCGATGTAATATGCAAAATTATTTTATTTGAGTTACATGCGAGTACGTTTGCCTCTAGTTAGTTCTTTACTAATTAGGGCTTCTTTTATGCCTTTAAATCATCATTTTACATTTCTGTATTTGCATTGTCATTACCTTACGTAGGTAAAATACTTATACTATTTTAAAATGATGATTCAAACAGGCCTTTTGTTGCAGATTTCTACCTTATAAATACGAGTAGTTTCTTTTTAAATGTGATAGGATTGAGAGATGGTCCTCATTTGATCTTGAACGCGATGACGTCCTCTTGTAGGTAATTAATTACTACGGGCTATATTATACGGAGGAAGGTACTTATAAAAGTCCGACTAAGGGTTGTAGGCTGCCGCCATGGGATCTGGAGGCGATAGTCCTCGCGCGCCTCTTTGAGTGGCGCGCGGAGGCACTACGCCGGGGGGAAAACCCGCTTCCGCGGCAAATTGCTGCGGAGCGGACGGACCTCCGGCGCGATCTCATGGCGGCATGGAAAGCGCGACTGTCGCAACCCAGCGCAGGGCACGCCGCGATAGCGGCGGTAAGGCCCCTCTTTGAGGAGTGGCTAGAGAGGCGTCACGGCGCCCTCACCTACCGCCTGACGCAGGTCCTCACCGGACACGGATGTTTCGGGAGGTTCCTGCACATAATCAGGCGGGAGGAAACGCCCGGGTGTCACCACTGCGAGGATCGCCCAGAGGACACGGTGGTGCACACGGTGGAGGTCTGTCCCGCTTGGGCAGAGCACCGCCGTGTCCTCGTAGAGGCGATCGGCAGCGGCGGCGACCTCTCGCGCCCGGCCCTGGTCCAAGCCATGGTCCGGGGCGAGAGGGAGTGGGAGGCAGTCACCTCCTTCTGCGAAGCAGTCATGCTAGCGAAGGAGGTGGCGGGATGGGAGAGGGAGAGAGCCGAGAGGGCCGCCCGTCTCAGCCGCCGCGGTAGACGCTCCGGGCGTCGGGAGCCGCGTGACGACTCCCGGCCACCGTAGGCGCGGGCCTGCGGACGGCGAGTAATGGGTAGCTCGCCGTCCGATCAGGACCAGGCCCGTGCCGGACGGCGCGTATGTGTTCCACGCGCGCCTCAAAGAGATGTCAGCAGACATGGAGGGGCCCGTTAGGGCCGAAGCCTGCCGGGGCAGCGGGATTGTCCGAAAGGGTTACCGCTGCCCCGGAACATAAAGGGCTAAGGAAGGAACACGGATGGGTTTTAGTCAGTAAGAGTCTGACACTCCCTTCCGCTCCACCCAGAGCGGGAGGGGTCATTGGATGATTTCCCATCCTTAAAAAAAAAAAAAAAAAAAAAAAAAGGGTTGTAGGCTCACTCTACATAGGATTTCAATATTTGCATATCCCCTCAGGTACTTGTAACACAGGTTTGTCTTATGTTACCTACTTGTCCAGTTATTTTTTCAGATGGTCTTAAAGCACGCGTCCACAACACGTATCCATGACCATGACATGCATGACGCGTGCACTTCTGTACTCTGATGTAACTCATAGCAACCAGACGTGCGTTATTTACTAATTAGTTAAGACTGCCTTGACAAGATAAACAATGGGCTCATTATGTTAATCTTATCATAACCTTATCTGTGTGGCGTGTTTTCTATTATTAAATGGCTGCTTACTAAGCCACCTTTTTCTTCTTCGTGTCGCTGGCATGACAGTTAATAACGGATAGGGCTGGTGAGATTAAAATCCGAGGTTTGTCTCTTAAATGATAAATGATTTTATTTCTGTAAGTAGGCTTTTGCAAACATTTTTACACTTCAATCATATTTTTAGAAACTAGTTGAGGTCGGCGTTTTTTATCTGACTACTCTGAAAGAAAGGCCGAAACAAACTCAGAGCTCTCTTTCAAAGTCCAGAAATAATCTTGGTCAGATCATGTGACGACCATGTAGATTGGTGTCTGAAATGGTATTTTGAGGAAAGAACCACACAGATTGAGTGGAGCTGTCCAGTTAGTGCACACATTTGTCAATAATCGTGCAGCTCAACTCAGAACTTTGAAGAGTCGTTTGAGATGGATCTTGAGATAGACCGGTTCGTGCCATCGTGATGAAGGGATTAGTCCCCTAGGCTCTGCGTTATCGAGTGCTAGGGGTCCAGGGTGCGCTGGACGTGAGAGATTGGGTACCGATTTTATTAATTTAGATACTAAGCTACCTGTGAGGATGTCTTTCCTTCTGTAAATTTTCAGTGATTGCTGGGTTAGTTTGTTAAAACATTCAGTTTGTTTATATTAATTTGTGCTTAGCATGATGTCTATACTTAAGCAGTCCATCACAGATTTTAAACGAATTCATCTTGACAGGAGTAAATAAACATTACAGGACGATATCGACACTAAACTAGATGGCTAACGAACTAACTCTCAGATTTATCCTTTAGAGATCTCCATCATGTAAAGTTTACTGCGGCAATTATGATAGTGGGTATATTCCGTTAGATGGTAATTTCTACTAAACGCAGCGGCATTTTTATATAGCAATAGCGAAACGGAGGGCGGACAATAAAATGGCGTCTAATCAATATGTTGCCAATATAAAATAAGGCCACTCCGTTTATTAGAAATTACCATCCAACTGAACATATCCATTATCGTAATTGCCCCAGTAAACTGTATCTTTGACCACTGTATTAATATTTCCTGTTAAAATGAAAGAAAGAAAGAAAAAAAATACGCTTATCAAATCTTTCTGGGATTAGAATACATGGGTTATTGGTAAAACACTAACAACCTCTCAGGACTATATTACTAACATCATAAACAACAATTTTTGTTTTATGAGTTTAAATAATTCATCATATTTTAATTCTGATCAGACTTTCAAACAAAAAAAATAGTTTTCTGTAAAGTCGGTTTACGGCATTAACATTTATATAATATTACTAGCGTAGAAATCATTGGTTTACAGACGATAATTTTACGTGACACACAAGCCGAACGCTTAAGCCGATCGTGGCTCTCTATCGCTTGTTCCGCGCTCTCGCTTGCACGCTCGGATCAGGCGGAACGTGACAATGAGTCATGCTTTTTCGTGCGTGCAGCCGGCGTTCATTGATTTATAAGACGTTATCACGTCAATAAATATATTTCAATCCAACGTTCTAAATATTACGTACTCTACGCGAAGCAAAATAAAGCGACAACGAAATCTTAAAGGTTTGTTTTTGGTAATATGTTTTGTAAAAAATCATAGAACAAAAGTTGTTGTTTATGATGTTAATAATACAGTCCTAGAAGGTTGTTGGTGTTTTACCAATCATCCTGTACATAGGTTCTTCTTGCAGCCATTCTAAGCACTCAAATATAATTCTTTAATCATAGAGGTTTACCCATCTATAAAAACCTATAAACCCTTTTACTTATACATAATTATGTCTGTCATTTATATGATATACAATGTGTACATAATAAAGAGTATATTATGTCTATCTATCTATCCAAAGACTATTACCTAATGTTATCCCCGCGATTCCTCTATTTAGCTCCGGTTTAAATATGTCCGCTCACGTAATACGGTAATACCCCCGAACCCGGACGGAATAAAACAGATATTGTAACCCTATTGTAACGTAGTTGTTCGATGTTGATACAAAGTTAAGTTTAGGTAGGCATCTATTTATGTAACACATTGTTGGTAGGCAGATTCAATATTGTTCTGCAGGGCTTATTAAATTTATTTCGTACCCTTTTTAGAAGATAGTCGAAGAACGATTGAACGATTGATATTGAGTGCTTGTCGATCGATGGATTTATTACGGTCCGACCCCCCCCCCCCCCTCCTCGATCCCCTGCTAGTTCTTCTTCTGTTTTAATCTCTGTCTTATCCACTTTATCTAGGTTATGCTGGATGGATGATCCCCCAGATCGGCTAGTGACTAAATAATAGCTGCACGGGTTGAACGTAGGCTAAGCAACGCTCGCGGTCGGTTCGTGGATGGGTGACCATTTCCAATTACATATCGAGACTCCCCTGTGCCTCAGATACCCATCACCTCTGTGAAGTTTACTACACAATATCTGCGGTTGATGACCCAAAAAAAAATCATCAAACTAATTTCTTTTTTGTTTTATCATGTTTAGATATCGAACCCCGTCTGCGGAGTTTCGCTAGCTACTTTAATTTGATCCTGTTTAACGACGTTGAGCTCTAATGAAGGATTTCTGAAAATTCATCCCTTATAGGAGATTAAATAAAGGATGAAAATCTGTGTGGAAGTTCCAAATTTTTTTCGACGGTAAATCCCTTGGGTCGGCTTCTCCTTTAATAAAATGAAGGATTGGATGAAATAAGTTATTTCAGTAAGCGATCCCGAAATAAACTTTCTGTCCCAAAGGGATAAAGAATTCCCATAATTTTAATAACATTCCCTTTGCATGTAAATGTGTGCGAATTGCCCGCGGGACTCTGTTATTCGGGAGATAAAGTATTATTCCCCATGCTATTAAAACCGACGTTACAATGACATCAAATAAATAATTGAACAATACCGGCTGACTTTTTTTTTACCGTCTGGACACAAACAGGGTATAAATATAAAGAAGCCCAGTTATGGCACAGAAATCTCTTTTTTTTTTTAAACATGAAACTTATCAATAAATAGGTTCTATTAAGTACTTATTTAAGGGGACTACATGACCTAATGCGCGGTCACTGTCGGACGGCATAGAAAAGAAAGAGAAGCGCGATGACACAACGCTGGTAATTTATTGAAAAATATGAAGCTATTATCTATTTACTTACAAAAAATCGATTGTTTAGACTAAAAAATTAAAACACTAGTGCTTTAGTATGTTGCTTGTAGAATAATCCGTTCCTTCCTCGTAGTGAAACTTAATGATCAAACTGATTTGACCACGAGGAATTCTGTTCCGGATAGTCAAACTACAATCAGAATGATTGTATGTATATTAGTATGGTTTTTATTGTAAAAAGAATGTTTTTAGACGTATTTTTTTCTATCGTACCAAATTAGTTGTATTGTGTTTTACCTAGCATGTATCCTGAAGAATATCATATATTTTTCTGATTTTGTTTACAGTAGTCGATCGTATACTTTTATGTATTATAAAACTTGCGTTTATTGGGTTTAGGTCCTGCAATCCCCTTAAAGAAAACATTGCTATTAAACAAAAACAAAAATCTATTTTTTGTGAAAAAAAAAACTGATTTCTGTGCCGAAGGCTTCTACTCCGTTCACCTTTTATAGGTACCTTGTTTTCACCCAGACGGTAAAACATGTCAGCCGTTATAAACCCCTTGTATGCTTTGATGTGTACAATGAGATAAGTTTGTATGTTGTATTATGATAAAGTGATGTCTGACATAACCCGCACCCTATCAATTTACAATCAGAATCATATTAAAGGCTTCATAAACGTTCGAAAAATTTGTCTTCTCAATAACGTAAATAACGCAATGACTGTAATGTTGTTGAAGGGTTCGGTTCAAGGGGTCGGTAGTCAGAACGATGAAGCTAGTTGCCCATTCCAAAGCGTAGTAGGTTCCTTTGGAGAAGAACGGGCATGAAACTCGAGGAACATTCTTTTAAATCAAAATATTGATTACATCATTCATGTTGTACCTAATTATATATGTGAGAACGATGTAGAAAAGCATGCATATTAAACGCGTCCGTAAAAAAAATACTAATTAAAAATTAAAACATCTAAGAGATGAACAGTCTCTACTGACGGCGCCCGTTCACGAACACGACGATGCGCGGCGTATGGATCAGCACCATTCAGCTCACAACAATGATCACATCACAGAACAGATAAAAGCACATCTCTAACCAAACGAGCGAAAATAAAAACAAAACACAGTCGCAATTACTGCAAAACACCTTAAAGAATTCAATTATATATTTCAGCTTTAGTTTAGCAAAACCTTCATGAAGAAACTCCATTTGTAGTCATTAAGATAATATTTTTAGCTACGCGGCCACAAACGAAATTCGTGCAGTTCGGGTAGATAAATTGCGACAATTAGACGGTAATCATGCAATAGAAGACAGACCTAATTACTGAGGGTCCTCGGCTTTCACAGAGCACGAGGGACAGAAAGTTGAAACTGAATAAATTAGGGTCAAATTAAACAAAAAAAGGGCTTTTTTGTACAAAGAAAATGTTTTTCCGAAAGTGGAGCACAAATGGCTATTTTTATGCTCAGTTGAACGTAGAATTTTTAACAGACCCAAAGCAATTGTGAATGGTCTAAGTATATAATGAGAGCAACCAGTTGCATAAAATACCTACTCAGCGTTCACGATTGCCCGTTTCGCTACCATCACATGGGCTTAAGGTGAAAATTTATTCACTGTTCATTACTTTTCTGTTAAATAATAAACAGTTCTTGTAGTAACGAAACGTAAAAGCCTCACATTTTGACTAAGGTGTAGAGTTTGTGTAGTTAGGACTTGTAGAGTTAGGGCGTGTAGAGTTAGAAGCTTGGCTCTACATGAGATCTGATAACTTTTTGTGCGAGCCATATGGCCTCTTGGCAACATTTTACATTAAAATGTTTTTGGTGGGATTTTTGGTTCTAGAACATGCCGGTTTCCTCACGATGTTTTCCTTCACCGTTTTGAGAACAATCTTACCATCAACTTGCAAAATAAATAGCTTCAACCAAAGTAATAGATCGTAGTTACTATTTCTTTTTTAATTTCCAACCGGCCGAACAATAGAACCACCGCCAACCAAGACGATAGATAGATCCATTTATGAAGGAACACGCGCCAAAAGGAATTTAATTTGCAAATAGAAAATACCGAAGGCAAATAGCCTTGTTCATGAAATAGATAATAAACAAAATGCTGACAGTGCTGAGTCATACAATCAATCAGTTATATTCGTTCGGAGACGGTAGTTTTTGCCGCAGCGTGACTCTTTAATATTCGACGCATAGCATGAAGTGATGTTTACTCTGTTCGAAAAGTATCTGCTGAAAGTGTAAACAAACCCTTTTCAGGTTAAATTCTTACGCAATCAGTCACTATAGGGAATTAATAGGTAACACATTTTTAAAACGCTCGACTTTATATTATTTCCAACAATTATTGATTGCATTATTAAAAAATACTCAAAGCATTTATTTCAATTAAACCTGTTATAGGCACTCTTGAATTGTCAAAGAGTCGGTCAGTTAGTCATAAAGTTGAAGCCAAAACGTAGATCTCTATGGAGAAGAACGGGCAAGAAACTCCAAGAAAACTCTTTTAAATCAAGATAATTACTTATTACAAAATATTGGGTCCCTACATTATTCTTGTTGCTTCTATATTACTTATGTGAGAACAATGTAAATATTAAATAGTCATTGAAAAATCATCGACGAAAATTGTGGTTATAAAACTAACCACAATTGTCAAATGGACAAAATCTTTAAGGTGATTTCGAACTATAATTTCGGGTTTAAGTATTCAAATAATAAAATCAAAGCAGTCAATTTTTAAGTGACACTACATATTGGCATCCACAGGTATGTACGTTTCGTGAACCATTTGTTTACATTTTCATCACATACTTTTGTAAAAGACTATAATAGGTATGCACAAATATCTGTGAACAGCAATGCGTATCGCATTCGCCAATTAGGAGCTATTGACAGAACGCGACGTGATGATCGTTCAATCACAGACGTTTTTCCCGCACACCATAGATACCTACAAACTCTTTGTCTGTGATCCTGTGAAGATATTCGTGTCTGATCACTCCAAATTTATAAACTTTTCCATAGTTGCTGACTTCTCTATCTCACAAAACTATTCTGCCAATAAAATTATACGAGGGATTTTGCCTGTCTTTTAGCCGAACTTTTCTATTTATCTGATTCGATAGTAAAAAACCGGCCAAGTACGTGTCGGACCACGCACAATGAAGGGTTCCGTAGTTGGAATGAATTTATCCCAAGAACAAACTTGAACATTGTAGTTGAAAAACATGTTCTCCCATACATTCCAACTGAAAATGTAAGTTTGTACGCACAATATTGAGAGATTTACCATGTTGTTTCAAGATCATAGACTTCTTATTAATTTTCCTGTAATCTATAGGTATAGAACTATTTTCTGTATTTTTTTCAAAATTTTAGGCTCAGTAGTTTCGGAGATAAGGAGGGGGGAATGGTAAATTTCCGTCTATTGTCTTAAATAACTTTAATACAATTTATTTTAAAATTATGAAAAAAATATATTTGAGATCCTCACGATAAGCCCTTTCATTTGATATGTCACACGGCACAGATTGCGAATCTTTTTTTTTAAATTGTCTATTTACCCCTCAAAAATGACTCCCATTTTCAAAACTCATTTATTTACGTTACACGTCTGTGTTTGGGTCACAGAGATTCATATGTGTACCAAATTTCAACTTAATCGGTCCATAAGATTCGGAGCAAATTGGCTGTGACAGACGGACAGACAGACAGACAGACAGACACACGAGTGATCCTATAAGGGTTCCGTTTTTTCCTTTTGAGGTACGGAACCCTAAAAAAGTGATTTCTATGTTCTTGAGGTGAAAAAAGAACTTTATGATACATGGTGAAGATTTTGGCAAAGTTTTGGTAGAAGTTTCACATGCCAACGCGCATACTTTGGCACTCAATAACGATATTTTTTTGCAGACAATCTATTCCAGAATTTTGATTAAGTGTTGACGATATACTGACACGCGCTTCAAAGATTTCCTATAAACAACTCATGTGAATGCAATTCGTCAGTCTACAATTGAACCATCAATTTCACTGTGTAAAAATAAAATTGCGATGGGAAAGAATTTAGCTACATCTGCTGTTATACCTACTTATATCATTCAGTCAACTGAGTCTTTCGCGGTCGACACTAAGCCCTATCCCAAGTTGCCTCTCGCCTGTGACATCTTACTCTTCTTTTAGGTCATCAGTCCACCGTTGGGACATCCGTCTGGTCCCTACCTTCCCGTACAGACTTATCTGCTCTAAAGGCAATTGGAATTTTAAATTACCTTCGGCTCTTGTAAATGTATAACTATAGGTAGGCATAAAGGTCAAATACTCATATTCATAAACCAATCTCACTCATGTGTTAAAGAAAAGTCTATGTTATAACTAATCTTGTCAATATCCTATGTCACTAATATAATATATTGCTTAGATCAGATATATCAATAACATAAGGTATTGAAGAGCCACGATATCCAATAATCTTTTCATTTCCATTATCTAACGAATTCAAATAATGTCAGTTAGAGATAGATGAGCACTTACACTGCTTACTCATGCATAAGATAGCTTTGAAGTCTGACCTATTACTCGTATCCTAACTATGCACAATCGATGAGCACAAGTTGAAGAGCATCTTTTGGATATTGCATTCATACAGATTTATGCATGATGAAAAGCGCGCCAATTGACTCAAGTTGTAGTAGAACCTACAACCGGTTAGATTATTTCGCCCTACATTATTTAGGACGTGTGCGTTTACACATTTGATCTAACGGGTGTAAAAAGACACTTTACGAAGCTGAGAGTCAATTGTACTCCCTGTCATTGTTATCACCATTAAAAAATTTCAAACTCTGACAGACAACAAAAAATTGAGAGCTACGAGTATGTGATGTGTCTTTTACACCACCATACTGTTTATTTTTTTATTTGGCTCCTACAAAAAACCGGGCACCGATTGTATGCCGTCTGCGAACACTCTAAAATAGTTTTGAATTCCATGCATAAAACCAAGCCTTGTTCCCAGGCTACACAACGTTTTGTAATCGTAGATAATAAGTTTACTACGTATCCATTTATTATTCATGGGACATATGTCGCTCATTCATGGTTTATATTATAAGCAAATGGTTTATGCCTGCGTCAGCAAACGGTGTACCTACCTATGCTAAATGTTAGGCCGGACAAATTTAAAGAAATCGATAAGTACCTATATTTTTTTTTCGTGTTAATTACCATCGACACGCTAAAAATAAAAGCAAATACTTTATGCATTTAAGGAAACATCTAAAAAGATCGACTAAAGTAGTTTCAAACAGACTGCTATGATTCATGGTAATACCGTGTTGGACGCTTGCCATTGCAAACCATTAGCATTTTATTTATCTCCACTTCCTCAAGTCAGGGTCATGGGAAGATTGGCAAAGGAAGTCTCCGATATAGACTTAAAATTTACAAGGAGTAGAGTACCTAAATTACAAAAGAAAATTGTCAGCAAATCAAATCAGCGGGGTAACCAGTTGCGTTAGCAATGGCTTTTATTTTGACAGTTCAACAAGATTCATTGCGTGATTTACGTTGTTGAGCAGAACAATTTTTCGAACATGTGAAGCAATGGATTAGCAATATCCTTCAAAACAATTAGGTTACAGGTTCGGACGAACGAATCTATCACGATAATCTTTCCTTATTGGCGCCTAGGTTCTGCCCGCGACTTCGTTCGCGTGGAAGTCGTAAGATACACAATATACCTACCTACTGAAATAACAGCCATATTTTTATAAAACACCCTCGGCCCACCCACCATGTAGCATCGCATCGCCAGCCCGTGCTATCACCTACTTCGTTTTCGCTGAGTTTTTTTTTGTTTCTTTTTACTAGGCTCCTAAGGTTCGTAGCGTGATGTTAAATATGGGCTAATACCTTCTTCGAGAATAATTGAGCTATCAAATGCAAAAAGAATCTTATAAGGGCAGTCGGTATATAGTTCCAGAGATTAGCACGTTCAAACAAACGAACTCAAGCCTTATTATAGCTGTTGCCCGCGACTTCGTCTGCGATCCAGACAAAAGACACGTGGCACCATCTGTTATCATAATAACGTTGTTGTTATCTTCCTCGGGAACAGCACACTTTTTTACGGGATGAAAGGTACCCTATGTCCGTTTCTGTACACCTGACAACGTACAATGTGCAAAATTTCAGGATAATCGGTTCAGTGTTTTACGCGTGAAAAGGTAGCAAACAAACTTACTTTCGGTATATTAGTTAGGATTAGGATAGCTATATAGATGTTCTTCAGAAAGATCAGGCGTAGTACCTACTATTAACCAGCGCACGTGTATGACCACATGTATGTAATTATAAATAAATAAATAAATAAATAAATAAATAAATAAATGTTGAGCTCCTCAAGTTCTCAGTTAAGCTACACGATTACTGACAAATGCTTGCATTGACTGGACTGTTCCTCTTAAATCTGTGTTGTACTTTCCTCAATAGACCATTTCAGACATCAATCTACATGGTGTTCACATGATCTGACCAAAATTATGTCTGGACTTTAAAAGAGACTGTGACCTCTCGAAATTGTCTCGGCCTTTGTTCTCAGAGTAGTCACCGACCTCATCTAGTTTTTTTTTATAATATGGCGTGTAAAAGTGATTCCGTATCCTATTTACAGAATAAACAATTTCATTTCATTTCATTATGAACATAAGCGAAGCAAGGAGTTCTGCCTTACCCCACGAGTAAAAGGCGTGAGTTTGTACGTGAATACATCACGACGAGTTAAGCCGTTTCATTTCATTCAACAGCTATACGGAGCCCGACATATTTTATTACATTTCTCGGATCGTATACTGTTAAATAGGGGCCCTATTTATAAAGTCCATTGTTTAGAAGGGAAATTCCATAGCGTCACCATTTGTTTCCATTAGATACCGATTCAGGAAAGCTGTACTGCTTATCCTCCAGATATATTCCCTCGACCGTCGTCTGGAAACTTTAGAAGAGAAGTATGAGAGAAAAAGATATTTGTGCCGACACCAAAAAAGGCTAAGTCTCGGCGAGCTGCTGTGCTTGCGCTGCTGCTGCGGAAAACCTCAAGCGGCGAAGTATAATGACCTTATTGGTAATTATATTTTGAGCCGTTTGGGGTTGAAACCCTCGGGCCGTGGCGTGCGACTGCTCTTAAAACGTTAGGTCACGGCCCAAGGGCTGGCTTTTACCTTGGCCAGAGGCTAAGCATTCCCATATAACGTGGTAATGCCGCCAGAACCTTGGGTGCATTTGCCAGTCGACGTAGGTACTACAGGCGAGGGGCTCGCGGCTAAGTAATAATAGCCGCACCGGGTTGATTGATCAAGTTAAGCTACGCTTGCCACGGGCGGTCCATGGATGGGTGACCATCTTTACATACCGAGACCCCTCCGTGGCTCGGATAGCACGTTAAGCCGTTGGTTAGTCCCAGCTGTCATTCTTGGATCTTTGACAGTTGTTACGGGTCATCAGAAGCCCGAAAGTGTCAGTCTTACCAAGGGGTATCATAGTATCCAGTGACCATGGGTTGTTGAGGTCACATAGGCAGCCGCTCCATGTAAAATACTGGTATTCAGCTGCATCCGGTTAGACTGGAAGCGGGCCTCAACATAGTTAAGAAAAGGGTAGGCAGATTGATTGAATTTTACAGTTTTAGTAGGTAAAGTTAAAATTTAATTTTGTTATTTTTAATAATTAATTATGACAGAATGTATTCGTTGTTATTTACGTACATAATTATTTTATAGGCTACGAAAATTATGATGATGTTGATGATGATATACCCTTGACCGTCTTCTGTAAACTTTGGAAGAAAATGACATTTCTGCTTTGCTAAGAAACGGCTATAGATTTAGATGATCCCTAATAAAAAGTCTTTACTTCTACTATAAATTCATTTCTTGAAAGCTTTCATCACCGCAAAATACCTACGTGAAACAATTTCACAATTTTCGAGTTGACAAAAACGAATGCCATCTGCAAGCCCCCGGGAAATCATCGGATAGATCCTTATTGTTCGCGAACTCTTTTAATATTGCTACAAGAATCTCATAATTCTGCAA
Organism: Gortyna flavago; assembly: GCA_963669345.1. Lineage (NCBI taxonomy): Eukaryota > Metazoa > Arthropoda > Insecta > Lepidoptera > Noctuidae > Gortyna > Gortyna flavago. Next base: position 961,395 of record OY770149.1, read on the forward strand.
CTCGTCTCTATAGAGACACCCATTACAACTTGGAAGGATAAATGACCTGAACCTCTGAAAAAACTAATAACTGGCGTTCCCTCACTTTTCTCTTAGATTCTCATTAATTAGAATGACCGGATACATTTCCTGCACTTCGCCTTAAATCTTCGTTATCTAGCAAAGTATTTTTTTTTATGAGACAGCTCTTCAAGTCAAGTTCTAAGTCTTTGCGAGATTATGTTCAACACAGCAGTGGTAGGAACATATTTTTGATAAAGTTTATTTACACTGTGTTGTTGGTTTAGTATTTTGGCGGTTTATTTATTTATTTATATTTATATTTATATATACTTTATTGTACACCAGAAAATAAATAACAAAAAATACGATGATTAATACAAAACATACAATGGGCGGCCTTATCGCTTTCTGCGATCTCTTCCAGGCAACCTTGGAATGGACAGTGATTGCGTGGATATAAAAAATGGGGTTGACAGTGGCGCAAAATAATATAGGCACAAAAATAGATACATAGCTATATATATAATATAAATATATATATAATGCTGTATAATAGATACATAAATAAATACATATTAAATATACATATAAACAAAGAAAAGTAATGATGACTACAGATTATTGCAGCTACGAAAACAAGATCACAACAACAAGTAATGCTCCTTCACGAGTCTCTTAAAAACAGCTAACGATTGCGCGCGTTTAATTTGAATTGGCAATGCATTCCATAAACGAGCGGCCTGAACAGAAAAGGATTTGTCGAAAAATGTTGTGGAATGCATTGGCATTTTTAGCTTTAAATTATCCGATGATCTCAAAAACTTCGTGTGGGAGTCGCAAAGATACTGAAAACGTTTTTTAAGATAGAGAGGGGTGGAGGGGAAAAGAGCACATTATACAATAGGGAAAGAATATGAGCATTCCGGCGAAGCCGAATTGGTAACCACTTGAGCTTCACACGAAATTCAGAAACATGGTCATATTTGCGCAAACCGAATATGAACCGTATACAGACATTTTGAAGCCGCTCAAGTTTATCGAGTTGGTCTTGGGTAAGATCTAGATAGCTGGCATCAGCATAATCAAGAATGGGTAGAAAAAGTGACTGTGCAAGCGCAATCTTGGTGGCAGTTGGTAGAATATTACGCAGTCTCTTCAAAGATGCAGCGGATGCGAATAGCTTGCGGCTAACTTCCTGTAGCTGGGCCGTCCAAGAGAAGTTCTTGTCAATAAATATCCCCAAGTTTTGCGGCGGTTTCATTAACAACGGCCGTCCACGTTCGTTCCCCGGATCCGGCAGTGTTATCTTAGGGTTTTATTATTAATAAACTAGCTGACCCGACGAATTCCGGACAGCTTTTCAAATATTTCTTTCCCAAAAAACCTTATCCGGACTTTTACGAACATTGAAAAAAATTATCCAAATCAATCCAGCCGTTCGCGTTCTCAAGTGATGCGCTTACCAACGAAGATAATTATTTTAATTTCTTTTTACAAAACGTTTTAAGACTTTCATAAAACTTCATGTAGAAAAAGAACGATTTTATTTATTTAATTCGGTAATATTCACTAAAATATTTATCTTAGTTGTGTGGACTAAGGGACCACATTTTATTATTTTTTATCTCTATTGCTTTCTGGCCTCTTATAAATTAAATATCATAAACTCTTTGCTAAATGTCTGTAATCACAAAACCTTAATTTTTAAGATACTCTCCGAGATCTAGCTGATGGTGTAAGAACTGAGGGATCACACTTTAACGACTATAATTTTTAATTATATTTGTTTACTAATTCCCAGATTCGTTCTACAACTAAATCCTAGGATTTTAACAGCATTATTTGCATTTTGTAATTGAATAGATTTTCAGTACTAGCCCGGAATTTGGATTTGTGACCGGTAACCCTCTATTACAAAATACTTAAACGTACCTAACTGTCGAAATGTGGGTTTACTGCACAACACTGCCCAACTTTTCGCACGATTCCTACAAGCGTGATGGCTATGCAATTACACCAAATAAAACCGTTTTTGATATATTATATTTGTAGGTTAGGTATACCTACATAAATCGTCCAGCGAGCTTCGCAAGTACTTCCCAAATCTTCGGCGAAAGCAATAAACTGTACACGCAACGATGTGTGATTTTATCTTCGTGTCGGAGCTATTGCAAGGTTGACAAAGAGGGTAGACAATAAAGCTACGAGGTTGTTCTGCAGACAATTCTGTTCTTTTGCAAGAATTTGTAGAATCATAATCAAGCTTTTTTTTGTTGAAGTTATCCACTCTATATTGGCATTGATAAGCGTAGACATCAGCCGGTTTCCGCACAATGTTACATTGTGAGGAAACCGGCTTGTCTTAGAGCCGTAAAATCAAAGCCCAGTGCGGGTTGGTGGATATACCTAATCCACCAAAACGCACTGCGAATGTGAATTGCGACCCGCTCCCTCTCACAGAGAGGAGGCCCGTGAGCTGTGTCCCAGCAGTGGGAACACTGACTGACTAGGATTAAACTGTTTCTTTTTTATTTATTGCGTTTCTGTTCTTTCTTTGCATCATGTTTACCGCAAATAAACTACATATTCCAGGTTCCTTTGGATACTAGTCCAGATTCCTCTGCAAAAAGCAGAGGAATCTCTTCGTTACAAAATTTGTGGCAAGTCAGCATAGTTATTCACAACTGTTCGATACGCTTCCGTGCCGAATTAAACATTATCAAAATAGTCCTCTAAAGACTTTTTACAAATCTGCCTTGGTAGGTAAGTCCGCCATTCTACCTTACCTATTGTGTGCGAGAAGTTAAAATAAATAAATGATTAATCATTGAAAATGTGTTATTTCACGATTCGACTAGGTTGTCGAATCGTGCTATTCACGAACATTTTCGTTTGTGAATAGCTATGCAGGTAGATATCACCATCATCTGCCTGCCTTTTCCCAACTTTGTTGGGGTCGGCTTCCAGTCTAACCGGATATAGCTGAATACCAGTATTTTACATGGAGGGACTGCCTATCTGACTCCTATAACCCAGTCACTGGGTAATACGATGCAGGTATACTTACAGTTCTTTTAATCAGTGTCAGATTAACAAGTCACGACAAACAACACTGTTTGCGGTCACCAGTCTCGTTGCAGACTCATTTGGGGAAAACACCGAACGAGATAATGTGCGGTTTCCCTTTCGTGAATAAGTTCCACTACAAACTTGTGATTGATTTACAAAATTATTTAATTGGATGACGGTGACGTTTCTAAGATATTTCACCTTTTTGGGGTCTAGTTTTGGATGCTGTCTCTCTCTGAAGTAAATCATCATCATTCACGTACGGAGTCTTTGCCTACAAAGCCATGGTCTTATTCTTCGTTTTAATGTAGAGAGTTAATTTTAATGTTTAGTTAAGCAAAGAAAATCCACGAGAACCTTACCGACAAACTGCAAAGTAGTTTGGCAGGTGTAATGTGAAAATACAACTATGTAACACCATAAAACATTATGGTTTGAATAAAAATAAAACACAATTCTCTCGCCCTTAGCCCAATTTATTTGATAAATAATGTTGCTCTGTCCCCAAATTAATTGGGATAACCAATTTATTTGGGGACAGAGCAACATTATTTTTTCTTCCATTCTACTTCTCTGTTTATCTCGGTACTCGCCCCCTTTCTAGCCATAATTATCATCTTTCACAGATAAGGTACTTAAATATTTTTTTTTTTTTAAGCAATAATAAAGCTTCGACAACGATAATTTGCAATCAAGTCTTTTCTCTAGCATCCGATTTTGGCGCGGTCGTAAATAGAGCCATTTTAGCATGACAATTTTACGAGCAGATTTGACGTAATTAACTTCGGTTTTTCCTATCTGTAAAATTACAGTATCTTCTTATAAACATTGTCCATTTCTAAACAGTTTTAGGAGCTGATGAAAAACATAGTGCTTGTCAAAACAAAAATTTTAATGTCAAATTCCGAATACAGTCATTCCAAATTCTCTCCGTAGATAGTGCAATAAGTAGGTAGGTAGGTACTTTACATTTACACAAAAGAAACAAAACGTGTTAAAAACATCTCACTGGCGTAAGTCTTAATGCATTATGTATGAACGTGTTCGCGTAATTTTTCCATTGTGACCCAAATATGCCAGAAAAAATACAGAAACTCTTTCGCAACTGTTGCGAAGAAAAGCGAAAGATTCTGGAAAAAAGATCTTTGCTTTCCGATCATAATAACATCGGAATGATTGCCCGGGTTAGTAACATAGCTCAAGGAATGTATTGGACGTTTAAAAATATATGTACCTAGATAGTACGAAAATATTGAGAAAAATATGAAAATACTTTTGCCAATCAGACAGCTATGAACCAAAAACTACCTACGTGTTTTTGGTGCAAAATACTACTAAATAAATCGAAATCAGAATTTAAAGAAATAAAACGCAATACAAGCTAAAATTCTCTTATTGAGCTGAATAGATCGGTAGACTGCAAAATATTAAAGGAGTCTGGAAAATATTACGTTCATTGAAGACAATTTATATTCCCGAATATATCGATTTGTAATAAGTGGAAAACTCACCGAAAACAATCTAGCTACGATCCTTTTTCCACCGGACTCCTTCGTAGATCAATTAATTTCGAGTTTACTTACACGCAAAATTAAGTGAAACCACTGTCAAATTTCTGTTAGATTCACTAGATTTTATTATTTTCGGTGACGCGATCGCGGCTCGCGTGCGTGTCACGTGAGCCCTGGCACGGTACTGGCGAAATGGCGGGAATCCTGTCATGCGCCCTGGGAAATCGATGCCGAATACCCAAAATTCATGCGTTATCTGTGGTCCCTTACGACGTTTCAAAATTTTTCGCGTGTTCAGCTGTTTTTCCAAATTTTTTGTCCGATCTCTGTTTGCTTAAGGGATTAGGATTTGTTCAACGAGGCAGAAGAAATAAAACGATGATAAAAAATGCAAGCCATTCGGTTTAGTGCGGTGGAAATTTTTCACACTTCGCTGAAACTGATGTGGATTTTTTTTAATGGTTTTGTTGCGAGCGCTTTTCCGAGGGAAACTGGTTTGGTTGAGAGTACGTGACTTTGATTCTGATTTCTGAAATACTTTCTGACATTTATCAAGATACAGTAGGTGCTGTGAAGATTTTTTGTTATTAACTATGGTTGCTTTTTAGGGTTCCGTACTTCAAAAGGAAAAACGGAGCCCTTATAGGATCACTCGTGTGTCTGTCTGTCTGTCTGTCCGTCTATCACAGCCAATTTGCTCCGAATCTTATGGACCGATTAAGTTGAAATTTGGTACACATATGAATCTCTGTGACCCAAACACAGACGTGTAACGTAAATAAATGAGTTTTGAAAATGGGAGTCATTTTTGAGGGGTAAATAGACAATTTAAAAAAAAAGTTTCGCAATCTGTACCGTGTGACATATCGAATGAAAGGGCTTACCGTGAGGATCTCAAATATTTTTTTTTCATAATTTCATAATTTTAAAGTAAATTGTATTAAAGTTATTTAAGACAGTAGACGGAAATTTACCATTCCCCCCCCCCCCCTTATCTCCGAAACTACTAAACCTATAATTTTGAAAAAAGTACAGAAAATAGTTCTCTACTTATAGATTACAGGAAAATTAATAAGAAGTCTATGATCTTGAAACAACATGGTAAATCTCTCAATATTGTGCGTACAAACTTACATTTTCAGCTGGAATGTATGGGAGAACATATTTTTCAACTACAATGTTAAGTTTGTTCTTGGGATAAATTCATTCCAACTACGGAACCCTTCATTGTGCGTGGTCCGACACGTACTTGGCCGGTTTTTGTAAACAAAATTATAGTTAGTCAAATGTGCCTTTCTGCACTGGAATAAATGTCAGTTTTTGCGATTTGTTCTCTTATTGTATTACGTAGATCAAGGAATTAAAACTTTGAACAAACGTCTGTAGGTATTTAGGTATTGTAGCGAAATAAAACGAGAGACGAAACACTTCGCTATTAAACACGTTTAATTTAGAAGTAAAAGTAAAAAAAAAAAACGAAAATAATACAGAAACAAATATATAAATAAAAAATAGCAAGAAAATACTACTTTTTGTAAGTAGGTACCCTTGTGACGACAGTTATACCAATTTAAAAAAAATACTTAAGGTTTTGTAAAGGAAAAAGAGGTGGATTTTGTCACGCGACGCGAATGCTGACGTGATTGCAATCAAGACACGTATAAAGACTAAATAGATTGAAAGGTTAGCGCGGTCCAAAGAAAAATAATTAAAATAGCTCACCCGCCGTATTTGAAGGATAAAATAAACGCGATTTCTATAGGGAAAATAAATCTAGACAATCTACTATGAGAATAGTGTGAAAAAAAGGTATCTGTTCCAAAAAAAGGGGTCTTCGTCTTCGTTCACGGAATCCTTGTAGAATAATAGGGCAGCACAATAAACAGCTACTAGATCCGAAACAGCTACTAGATCCACAACAGTTAGCTGCGGGCGCTCCTCAGGTGAACAGCTTTAATTTCTTCACGGGAGTCGGGTAGGGTGAAGCCGAATGAATCGGCTTGCCGTTAGTTCGGGCCTTATCCTGGGGTAAAATTTAAAAATAAGAACCCGTGGAGCAAGCAGAATCACTTGTACCCAAGAAATAGAGTAGAATGACACATAGCGAAAATGAAAGAGATAGGCCCTTTTTTTTTTTTTTTTAGGATGGGAAATCATCAAATGACCCCTCCCGCTCTGGGTGGAGCGGAAGGGAGTGTCAGACTCTTACTGACTAAAACCCATCCGTGTTCCTTCCTTAGCCCTTTATGTTCCGGGGCAGCGGTAACCCTTTCGGACAATCCCGCTGTCCAAGAGATAGGCCCTTACTCCGACATTTGAAATTTAAAAAATATATGTAGAACTCTTGGTAGCGAGGTACCTTATAGAGTAAAAACGTTATAACACAATAAATCAGATTCAATATTATAATTTACATGAAAATTTTGGCGTAAATTCCAGATAGAGAAGTAGCTCGTCACAAGGTTATTTTGAAAGTGACCATGGTTACCATCAAAAATGCCATCTGACATAAATACAATTCGTAATTTGAAAAAATATCAGATGGAAATTTTTGGATAGACCATAATAAAAAATAAGATTGAATATGAATTTGTAAGGAGGATTAAAGTAAAAAAATATGCAGGATTTGTTAATACTGCAGTACGTAAGATTGAATTTTGCCATCAATTTCTCCGAACCTTGTATTAGTAGGCCATTCAGGTACTCAAAAGTATTTTAACAAGCTACCCAAATCAACTGTTCCTTTCTTTCCTACCCTTTGCCTCTGCACAACCCTTCTGGAAATACAAGCGTGATGTTTTGAAATGTTACATCTGTAAGTTGTAAAGTTCACTCACAGAAAAAATACCTATGTAGGCAAAAGGTTAAAAAAGAAATGCTTACAGAGAGTATGTGTCAAAGAACCTTATAACACCAAAGTATCTTCTTTGGTGTTTTATGCTTCTTTCTGCACTTTGAAGGATTATTGTGATTTCTAAAAATAAAATACCAGTCTATTATTGTCCTACTGCAGTGCATAATCCTCTTCTCATACAGAGAAGAGAAGGCACGAGCATTGATCAGTTTGGTCACCGAAATTGCTCAAGACGGGTTGGCGATATCAGGCTTATATTAACTGTAAGTTCAGGGTTCCTCACGTTCTTCACCGATTTCAGTAATGTCCAAGATGAACTCAGAAAGTAAATAATTATGAATTAAAAAGTCACATTGGTGCTTGCTCGGAAACGCGTTCCTCGTTGCAATCAGGCCATCCCAGACCAACCGATAAAAGGTGAAATTAGAGTTGTCGAAAAAACTGTACCCGTCACCACCTAAATTCGTCCAACCCCAGGAGCACCCGCCCTGCCACCCGGACGTGACCTGCCACCATGACGTGACAAAAGGCGACTGATGCCGCGATTCTACATAATTTCTTCTTCTAAAATTAATTCGCGAGACCTACATAATTATATCCTATCTATGCTAATAATAAAGCTGAAGAGTTTGTTTGAACGCGCTAATCTCTGGAACTGCAAGTCGGATTTGATGAAATCTTTTTGCATGTGATAGCCCACTTCTTGAGTAAGTCTATAGGTTATTTAACATCACTATAATAATAACTAGCTTCGTCTTTCTGACTGACCGACCCTTTGACAATTCAAAAGTGCCTGTAATTGGTTTACTTAATTGAAATAAATGCTTTGAGCTTTTTCACGCTATTGCTCTTAGGAGCTGAGCGAAAAGAAAAAAGAGTCAGAAAGAACGCTAAGCGAAAACAAAGCAACAGCGCGGGCAGGCGATGCGATGTGACGGGGTGGGGCGGGGGAACAAGAAACTTACGCGAACAAGGTTGAGGTCAGAAGCTAGTACTTATACCATAATAAAATATTTTTATTTTTACCATCGACTCGAAAAGAAGGATTAAATAAAACTCTATATTGAAATCCATATTATATTTATTTATTGTTTAATATGCATACTCAGCTCACAGCGACTACTGCTCTAATGGAAGATATAACGTAGTACACATACTTAGTCTGCGTTGCACTTAAAAGTAAACCAAAAGGAACCTCCTGCAGTTCCAATTTGCATCGCTATTAACTTTATGACTGCCAAAACTATTGTCATTCTGAAATAGATCTTAAAAGATGCCTTTAAAGTTGACATTTGTTTAACAATAATTTTCATTTTTCATATTGGCTCAAGTAAAATATTAACTTAAAGGAAATTGCAACACCCCTTTTAATACATTCAGCGCGTCATGAGTCCCATAGTTTTTGAGATCAACTAATAAAAAGTCTGACGTCAGCATCAAGCTAAGCTAATAACGCCCTCTATTGCTCTAAACTAAGTTATTTGTAAATAAGACAAAATACATCTTAGTATGAGGGATCTATAAATATACAGATCAGCCTATAGCCACTAAAGAAAATTGTTTCGCTAAATTTAAAATAAATAAAGTTTTTTTTTTTTCATAAATAAACAACTACAATATTTTGAAGATCATAATATATAAATTCGAGACAAACTCATTTAAATAAATAATTCATAAAACAACGTATTTTGTTCCGTTTTAATCTCATCTCCTTACCCACTTCGTCAAAATACTTTATCAAAGTGTGTAACTATACCAAATGCAACGCAGACTATAACAATTTATATTGAATGAATTACAATTAAAACTATAATGCGATTACAATACAACAATATCAAGTGGCTAATACTTAAGTCCCGAGACAAACACAAAACTTTCACCTTCTGACCACTAGATGGCGTTAAATGAAAGTCCGGCCGTCGAGAGAGTTTGTTTGAAGTTTCATTTAAATGAATACATGTTTTGCAAAGTCAAACTCAAAGCATTTATTTCAATTTTTTAACCATTTACAGACACTTTTGAATTGTCAAGAAGTCGGTCAGTCAGAAAATATGAAACTAGTTGCCCATTCCAAATTTACACATTTGCGAATGATATCTTTATTAGTTACTAGAATTGTCGCACTGACAAGTGTCAGGAACACATTCTCTCGACGGCCGGACTGCAGTCATTTATTTTTACTCTGCGATCAAGTCAAAGTTGATAGATAGATATTCTACACGTTCTGGCAAAATAATTAGACTACTACGTGGTAATCGGTGGGCAGTACACATCGGGCCGAAATTATTAGCCACTGAAAAACAAAAATGTCATCTCCCAGCCAAGATACATTTAAAATTATAATCTCATCTATTGTAACGACTATGATATAGTACATATATAACTATCTATACTATAAATGTTATTTATACGTAGTCACACTTAACATCTTCGGTTTACAAATTAAACGGGAATAACACTTAAACATTATCTAATTTTATATTACATTTCTTATAATCCAACAGATCCTTCGGTTTTCTACAAAAATTTTATCTATTCGATAAACAGATTTTTTTACATGTACAAATAAATACTGTGTCTATAATTAAAACATTATTTACTACTATAGCTATGTATTTATACATACATACATAAACTCACACCTCCTTCCCATGGGGGTAGGTAGAAACTACAGAACGCCACCTGCTAAGACTCCTTTTGCTTCTGTTACATTCATATTATGTATGTATGTATTTAAGTATTTTATTTAACTACGAAATTAAATTGTTCATGTTGAACAAGACAACATTGTTCATGTTGTTTGTTTGTTCATGATGTTGTTTTGTTGTTTGTTCATACAGAAAGAAAGGTAATTGTTGAAGTTTAGAGAGTATATAATATTGTTCGATAAAACTACTGATACATTGTGACGTCACTCCGTGTGACGTGTATATTCGCCGCACGTTTTCGAGAACAAATTGTAAAGAGCTACGGAAAGTGTATGTTGTATGACAAAGAGTAAAAATCGAATAACAACGACCACTATTTAAAAATCCACGCAACAGTAAATGAAAGTTACCCTGTTTAGAAGACATTGTATATCTTAAAAATTGTGTCCTCAGCCTTTTTAATGATATCATTTTGTTTTCAAATTTTTTTTTCAAGGTTTTTGACAGATAATTATCGTTTGCGATGACTGGAAAAACTCAAAAAATCGCCGACGATATTATCTGTCAAAGTGTAATCACTAATTTGCTAAGGGATCTATGAAATACAGGGTTTTTAAACGAATGTCAAACATAAACGAAAGGAAATAATGTCGAAATTAACTTCTACGTCAACTTTTGGGAGTTAGACGGATATTGGTGACAATTTTTATTATCTAATGTTATTCATACATAATTTGTTCGCGCAAAATTATTTTGTTTTTTTTTTTTACATTTAGTAATATTTTATGTTTTTGGTAATTATGATTCTAAGGAACTATTAAGATTGGCATTTTCTATTTGAATAATAATTTGCCTGATTGTCTGGTATTTATTAAATAAAAAAATTATAAGTACATATCAAAATAATTTTGCACGACTCACTAAACATCTTAACACCTAAGGATGAATATATTTAATATATTAATTAAAAATCATCGAGATTGGAATTTTACGTTACAATTTAATAATTATCATTTATTATTATATTAATAGAATACACCTACACAGTAGGAAAGTTAAAGAAATGTTCATAAGTCTAATGTACCATAGGAATATATATGTTGAAGTTATGTTCTCACTGAAGATCACGTCACACGATATTCGAATTATTGAGAAATTATTTGCACCGTTTATCCCAACAGAACTCATACGTGACAAGTGAAAGTACCGTTCGATTCAAACTTTATGGCTCTGAAGTGCGCGACTCGCTGCGCAGTACCGCCCCCCTCTCCCCGCTGACACGTAAATTTATTACTGCGCAGCGACTCGCCTCATGTTCTGAGCCACCATTTAATTTGAATCGGACCTTAGCGAGTGCTTATTTTAATTTATTGATGCAGGAGACCACAGAATGTTTACCGAATCAAAAATGAAGTAGTACTGGGCTAGTTGGAAGATGGCATAGCGGCACGTATTATGTCTGTCACAAGTTAGGTGTTTATAAAAGTTGCTTAAAGTTAAGTGACATTTAAACGTCAAAAATATATGGATAAACAGTCACTAATCATTACTTACCTTTAAGCAATGTTTATAAATAAATTGATTTATGTTATCGTCAGTGGTTTTAGTTAATTTCGAAGCTCGGGCAATCCTATATGAAATCTTCTAGAGTAATACTATTCCATGTGTAATCCTCAGTCAGAACATCCACAAAATATTAACCTTAACATATTACAATATTGGAGAATGTGTTCGAGACGAAAAGAAATGCACAGTACACAAAAAAAATCGCTTACATATCAAAACAGAACAGTATCGTCGGTAAACTTCACTCATCGATAAAATACATACACTTACACACTACGCAATATTTTTAAATTTAACGCTTTCAAAAAACTTTTAAATCGAAGCTTTTAATATTCATTGTTTTAAAATCCCTTCCCGGATGCCTATGCGCATCGGCCTGAAGTGTACAGGAGAAAGGGACTGACGAGGCGTATTATTAGCCGATTGTTTTATATTTTAATATATTAATTAGGGAATATTTCAATATACACACATACACTAAGACATGGCACAGCCTGTCGACTATATCATCATAATATATCAGGCGAATATCGAAATAAAGAGTTACATTTTTTTTTTTATATATTTTTAATTCGGTATTTCACCGTGCAACCAGTTTTCTTACACAATAATATAATATTAAAAATCTACTTTTAAAATATACATTAATTTTAATAATAAAATTAGTTATTTTTGGCATTGAATCGTGGGGTTACACGATTTTCGAACGTATTTACATTTAGATAAGGGTGGGTCGACATCACTGACTCGAATTGACTCAAAAACTATCAATAAACATTTATGATGGGCATAAACGCGGTTGATAAATGTCATAATCTATTAATCTAAGAGATGAGAGAATGATTATTACGTTAATACAAAACACGGAGTATTTAACAAATGTAGTGTCACACGTATATTTTGTTCAGTGTGAAACGCGGTTAGGTCGAAACGTTTGACGATCGGAAACAAAACTATAGCGGTTTGCACTCCTTGTAGATTCAGTTTCTTTATTTTAACATATCGATGCTTTGGGTAATTCAACAGCCTGGTGTCGTATTACGACGTTGTAATTCCATTATGATTCCAGTGCGAAAGAGAGACGGAGCTATACATGACCGATAGCACCATCCCTTTTTCAGATTGGAATCATGATGGCATTAATAGTTTATAAAAAAAATGTAATAAGGTCCCGTTGTTACCCTTTGGGTACAGAACCCTAAAAAAACAATTGCGTAACACTTTTTCTTTCACAGTTCGAAGGATTTTAAAGGAATGTCTAATCCATTGCCGATTGCGTAAACAACGCAATGAACGTTGTCGAATTGTAAAAATGAAAGACGTTTGTGGGTTACGCAATTACCCCGCTGGACGCGTTTTGGGAAATTAATGTTTTTTATAATAATTATTTCTGTAAGCACCGGTTCGCAACGAATGTCCTCATTTCCTTAGTTTTATGAGTGGCTGTCGATTTGGCGTCTATTTATGTATTTGGCAGTGTAATCGGAATAAAGTCTTTATTTAGGAGCGGATTTATTTCATTAACTTTAAAAGCTGTAAGCTGGTTTCTTAAATCAAATGATTTAAAAAAAAAGCGCGGCAAATATATTCGCAGCTATTAAAGAAAAAATCAAACTCGAAGGCAGTTTTCGTTCCGAATTACACTGTCGGTCATATCGGATCCAGAATCCTGCACACAATCTTTTTCGCTTTGGAAGATCTTCAATTTATAATAGTGAAATATTATCTTTACAAAGAACACTTGAACTCGCTCCCTCATACGCGACATATTAACTTTAGAGGTACCTTCTTCAAACCGTGAACTTTCTACAAAGATATTTTGCGATGACGTCATTCAATTTAATACATCGTTAGCTTTTCGCTTCAAGCGCTCATTTCAAACATACCGCTTTATTCAGCGCCCAAACTTCGCAATGGAGTTTATATTTTGTTTGAAACGAAAATGATCTGCTTTTGTCATGGGAAATTCTTCGAGAATATGACTGTTTATGATGACTTCATAATCGATTTTCCTATGATACCGATTTGTGTAATGCTTACGATTTATTGGGTTTAAAATTCCCGTAGTGATGTAAAGTTTCGACATAAACGTCAATTCGGTTTAAAGTACGAACATAGCTCTAATATCGATGTAATCGTTTCGATATAATAGACTTAAGACACTATCGATATCGATAAATTTACAAACGCTATGAGCAATAATCGAGATCGGACTTCGGAGCAATATTGCCGCTTTAAACAAAATGTAATGAAATCGTCCACGAAACATGACATAGTAAGTTTTAATACCATAGTTTATAGTGAGATCAGATAATACATGGCTTAGAAAGAGAACCACTAGATCATTAAGAGCCCTCTTGCATTTTGGTACTCAGCGCGCATCATTTTTTTTTTTTGTTTTAAATGGCACCTCGCAATTCAACCTATGAGGTTGTCGTCTGCTTAATCGGGATTGCCTGTGGATGCCTCAATAAATTAAGGTCTCTAGCCAGGGCGTGCGCGCATCGCCGGCGCAGTAAAATTTAGAGCACTTATATTTTATTTAATAAAAAATTAAAGTATAAATATTTGTTTTTCTTTATGTTGTTTAAGCAATTATTCGAGACTATTTTGGTATAAATACTTTGTGAAAATGATGTAGAAGTTCGGAGATATTCAGACTTGTTTTCAGTAAAAAATTGAATTAGGTCCAGTAATTTTTCTTTATTTATAAGGCATATAACAAGAATGTACAAATATTTAAAAAAAACGCTTTATTATTATTGTAGAAGAGAAAATGAACTATATTTACCAATTAATAGCTATTTGTACCAACCAACGAATAGTATTAAATTTCAACGAGAAAATCATGCATCTACGCGCATTTTTGTAATAGGCTAAATGTAACTAATATTTTGTAGCATTAACACACAATTTAAAAGAGTATCCATGGAGTTTCTGGCCCGTTCTAACTAGCTTAAATTTTCTGATTAACTGACCGTCTCTTTGAAAATTCAAAACTGACTGTAAATGTTTTAAATGGTTGTAGTGTAGTTTCGAGTTTGACTAACTGGTATTAAGCATCCAACCGCTTTATAAATGTAAAATGAAAAATAAAATGTCTTTCTGTTGAAACAAGTGGCCTAACCATTGTTCAAGACATGTTTAAAAACTTGTTCATTTCAGTTAATAATTTCTGTGATGACATTGTTTTAACAAATCACAAGACAATGGTAATATTAAATGACATTTGTTATCGATACATATCGGTGGAACATAAGTGATGTGCCGTAGTTAAAAATAAGTTATCGATGAATTTATTAACATCGAAGGGAGCGTGTCGGTTTTTCGCACCATTGCTTGTAAAGATTGCAATTATATTGCACTCACAGTCTAAAGTTATTTTAAGTTTAAGATCATCTTTTTACCTACACGAAGTAGTTAATATGAAAGGTATGCACGTTAATTTTCTTAGAGTATGGAAGTTTCGAGGAGTTTGGAAGCAAGAAACATCTGCCGTTGGCCGATCGATGTCATGGCGTCAAAAAGCTCCTTCCTGATTGGCTACTATCAAAGCGAATTTTTTTTTTGTATTATTATTTTCAATACTGACTACTTCGTGATAAAAAATGCATACCTACAATCTTTCAAACATTTGCAAGTGACGGATGAAATATTCAAATATACTTGAAACAGTAAATATCAAAAAAATGTCAGGTAATTTTATTTTTACGTCTATTTCCACATAGATTTAACGAGAAAATTTATTATACTATACAAACGGAATTAATATTATTTGAAACCCAACTGAATAAGCTGACTAATCCACCCTAAGAAATAATTTTGTAATGGTATCAATGTGTAGTTTATAACTTTCTGTACTAACAAACACGCAGATCAAACAAATAATTGTTACAAAAAATTACACAAAATGACTTTATTTCATTCAAAATAAAATGTGATTCTTATATAACAAGTAAAAGTATTTGTTTGTAACTACGTATGCGTACAGATTATTTTAAATAATATAGATACTTGATTATGTATATTATTTAACTTACGCACGCACATATTATTTGCAATGCTCGTTTACGTTTTTTGGCAGTAAAAAAGGGATACCTTATAATCATCACTTGCACACTCCAATCATACATGGAAATGGCAGACACACGCAGATGGCAGTACTATCGAAGAACCAATAAAATTACACAAAATGATAACATGACATTTTCGAACGAACGAGAAATTCAAATACAGGTAAACCAGAAAAGGTATGCACTTCGGTAATCTTCGGGTTTCCAAATTAGTACGAACGTTGCGCCACAGAGTACCCGCGAAGAGAGGAAAAGCTTCTAAGTTTTGTGCTACCAGGCTTTGTCTAGTGCACCTATACTATGGTTGTAACAGCTTTATATCGTAATCGCACGTTCGTTTTTTCGAAAACTGACGATGATTGCCGAAGCGCATACTTTTGCTGGGAGATCTGTATAGGTTTTCAATCAAGTATCTATACCCCACACATTGACCCCAAACTCAAAGACAAAACACAACCGACTCAACTCCATTACTTTAAAAAAACTCGTGCACCTTGCGAAATACCGAGAGCACTCTTCATTTCTTGGCCTTCACCGTCACGTAGGCGGGCTCCGGGCCGCGCAGCAGCAGCGGCAGGCGGCGCGCCGCGCACTGCGCATGCGCAGCCGCCGCCTGCGCCGCGCACTGCGCGGGCGCGGGGGCCGCGTCTCATGTCTGCAGGGCCGAGTTGATCTCGCGGTGGATCGTGCTCTGTGGATATAACAATGTGGGTTTACGCTTCGAGCAGAGAGCCAATATTCACGCCAAAGTAATTCTTTGTGGAGCAACGTTTGCAAGTGTAAGGGCCGGAACACACGATGCGGTGCGGCTGCGGCGTTCTATATACACATATCCACGATGTGTCACACGGTGCGGCCGACACCGCGCCGCACGTACAGCGCACTTTGACTGCGCGAGTCGAGGCGGGAGGTGTGCACTGGGCTGGCGAGATTGTACTCATCATACGTACAACACTGTTCGCCTGTACGGCGAACTCGTTGCGGTGGGCAACAACGAATACAAAAACTTATGTTATCATGTTGCAAAATATTACTCAACAAAAAGTAACATTAATGTAGATGCACCTAATTATATCAAGTCGAATCAGCAGGATACAGACTAGTCAGATCAAGAAATAATGTTAAAGCGTCAAATAACGCCAATTTGGAAACTCGTTCATTTATTTGACTGCGTAAAACTGAACTACATTAATAATTTTATTATTTATATTTAATATACAAGTAACAATAGTCTGAAATATGTTAATATCAATATTTCTTAACAACTATGAACCTAACACTGCTATAATTTATAGTAATGAGAATCCCTGATACAAGCTCAACACCGATGTGGAAAATTTGCAGCATTTCATTGATGGTCTACGCTTTCGCTGCTGTGCCAGAAATTGGTGGTCATATCGCTCATTTGGAGAAAGATCGACGTAACTGCTACTTTTTTTAAAAGTCTGTTTTCCTAACGTAAATACGCTTTCTAAGTGGTTTGTCATATTTAACTCATTTTTAGGAAAAAATACATTTACGTCGATGTTTCTCCAAATGAGCGATATATTCTATAAAGTCAAAGACCTTTCTGAAATTACACTAGTAATATTTTTCTCCAGCCTTATCCAACATTTGCTAGAACTCAATGAAATAGTATGCTCACCAGCTCATCAAGCTGCCTTGCCAGTTGATCATTGAGCGCCTGTATAACCTGCCGCTGACCATCTTGAGCAGCCAGGGCTAACTCCAGCTGGCTTTGAGCAAGTTTCGCCTCTGCGTCCTGCGGATTAAGGGTTAAAATCGTTTGATAAATTGGTGTCAGTTACGACGTGTAGTTTTTTTAGCAGAACTGACAATAAAAGGCCACGCCACAAGAGAGCAAAAACAAATGAAGTCAAGCAGAAACTTAGGAATACTCATTTTATTTCAGGAGCACACGTCAATTCGAACCTTATGTCAATGAGCATAACGCGGTCTCAAACGCGGGCACATTTGCACTGTCGTGAACCCACAGTTGAATAATATTTTCCTTTAGTTCTACCCTAAATTCTAGCTTTTGACTGTCTTACATTTTTAACTAGATGAAGCAGACACTTTTTTATAAAAGCAATCTTGTGAAACATTAGTTTTTAATTTCAGACTACAAAAGAATACGAATATTAGAGAATCAATGAGTAATTTCAGAAACGATTATGCCATTCTCTGTTTAGATACAAAAAGTTGTAAGAGAAAAAGTAATCAGGATTTAACGAAACCCAAGCACCTGACAAGACTGAAATTATGCTAAGAATCAACAGCTAAGAGGAAACACGGTCACGTGGTCTTTGGCATTCATTACTTGCTAACGTATTCCCCTAAGTTACCTTTATCGTTATAGTTACAGAAAAACGGTCTTAGGAGACAGTTACAATTTTTTTTTTTGAGAAATTTCGAACCCCATTCACAGATTTTGAAAAAAAAGTACCGTCAGCAAGAAAATGTACCATTTTCACAAAAACATTTCTTGATGCCTATCGATCCTGTTTCTTATAAGGATCAAAAAACTCCATCGGACGAACTGAGGTTTCAGTACTTACTATAAAGTCCGAAATCGCAAAAACTTTTTCTATACATTAACCAGGGAGAAAACAGAGGAATATGTATGGAATGAAGCCAACGACCACGTGACCGCGTTTCCCCTAAATAAGAGAGAATGAGAACAGATAGAACAGCAATAAGGATTGAAATAAAAATAAAAGAAAGAAAGGAAATATAAATCGAGTTTATTTGTTAGTATGAAGTTAACATAAAGAAAAAATAGATAACGACTATAAATTATTTACAAACATGCATTAAAATAAATGAATTAATAAACAAATAGATAAGGTACAGTTATTATAATAAGTTAAAACACTATCAAGTTAGAATCAATTAGTCGGAATTAAAATAGAAGTTAAAAAGTGTATAGGGCGTTATAAATAGTAAATGGTTGGTGTTTATGTTTTTCTTCTTAAATCACTAATTACAAATACAAAAACATTCCCTTTTATAACACTAAGATACTGCCAAACATGGAGTAGTGAAAGAATGGAGCCTAAACAGTAAAAGTGGAGGGTATGAAAATATTAAGCAAACCAGATTAACCTCCTCCTACAAATGAATTTACCAGAAACCAAACGAGCGCTTCGCTAAATTTTGATCGTTAGATGCATAAATAACCTGTATTGTAAAGTTCACTTTAAACCTCACTCAAGTGACCGCACACAATTTGAATGCGAACTTAATAGTTTTTTCAAATAAATCACTTCTCGACACCGTACAAATTTCGAATTAACCTTTATAGGATGAAACTCCATTCATTGACTAATCCATGTAACGCCTACCCGGTGACGTCAGACGGCCGAGCCCGTGTAGTAAAGGTTGTAACTATGACCCACCTGCTCACTCTTCTTCGACTTGGTGATCTGCGCCAGTTCCTCATTCTTCTGTGCAAGCTCTGCCTCTAGTTGGGCGACGCGCTGACGAAGCTGTTCTACTTCGTTGGCTTCGGCGCCTGAAACGAGATGAAAACATGATGGTTCATTGAGAAATTATAGTCAAGGGAAACAGAAGTCATTAGAGTAGAGGAAGACAAAAGAAACGATGGATAGATTGTGTGCAACACGATATTGCTTGAAGGACGGTGAATCAGTAGTCACAAACCCTAGCTAAAAAAAAAGGTTACATGCAGTCTCTAATCTGTATGATATGCCTTAATTACATGACATATTTAGTAATTATGTGTAACTTCGGTCATACGAACCGAAACCTAGTTATTTTGTTTGTCTTGTTTATTCCTTTAGATTTAGCGTTTTTGTCGTAGTTGGGGTTTAATTTCATACTTTCTTTTTTTCTATTGGCCGCTATTAGTTCGTCAAGAGGACATGCTATGCCGATTTCGAATAAATTGGGGATAAGGGCAGCATACATTCTTTTGCTTCTTCTTCGTGTCGCTGGCACGACTGTATTTTAAATCTTGTTTTCCCAAAACTTTGCCACTTCCACGGAGTTATCGGTGGCAGCGCAGAGGTCACTTTGACTGCATGACAAAGGGCAGTATAAGAGGTGGAGCATGGTTTGTGACATAGCTTAGCTCCGCAATCACACACAGCATACATTCATAAACTTTTTTTGCTGATTTCGGTGATATGACTTAGAACTTCTCGCATAAATGAGTTCAATGACCGTGCGGTGACTTAGGACGCTTTCTGAAAGAAAAGAAAGAAAGAAAGAAAAATAGGTTTATAGGTAAATACGTTTCTGGAGTTTTTATGTTACCAATGACGGTGACTGTACGAATTCCAAGGTCACACCTTTTCTTCGTTGCGATAATTTTTTCCAGCAACCCGCACTGGGCCAACGTGGTGGATTACGGTCCTCCTTCTCACCGAGAGGAGGCGTGTGTCCCAGCAGTAGGAACATTATAGGCTGTTTATGCTGACAGGTTTTTTTGGTAGGTCTATTGGTAGACCAAGTCTACATCTACCCTACCTTTACCAGCGTAGTGCCTGGCGCGGGCCACCTCCTCGCGGTACTGGTGCAGCTGTCGCTTCCACTCGTCTACGTTGGCAGTGCTCTCCTGGAGGGCGGCCGTCAGTCGCAGGTTGTTGCTCTTCAGGGTCGCGAGCTCAACTTCCCACTTCTTTGCGTTTGCTGAGCTGTGGGCGGGAGAGAGGAAACGTTAATTTTATATTTGTCTTCATTCGTTGTGAGCCAATTTAATATAGTTTTATGCTACTAATATTCATCATCTGCCTAGCTTTTCCCAACATGTTGGGGTCGGCTTCCAGTCTAACCGGATGCAGTTGAATACCAGTATTTTACATGGAGCGACTGCCTATCTGACCTCCACAACCCAGTTACTGGGTAATACGATACCCCTTGGTAAGACTGGTTGTCAGACTTTCGGGCTTCTGACGACCCGTAACGACTGTCAAAGATCCACGAATGACAGCCGGGACCAACGGCTTAAAGTGCTTTCCGAGGCACGGAGGGGTCTCGATATGTAAAGGTCACCCATCCACAGACCAACCGCGGCAAGCGTAGCTTAACCTGATCTGAGTTTTATGCTACTAATATTATAAACGCGAAAGTTTGCGAGGATGGATGTCTGTTACTCTTTCACGCAAAAACTACTGAGCGGATTTTAATGAAACTTTACAGTAATATAGCTTATACATTAGAATAACACATAGGATATCTTTTTATCCCGATATTCCCACGGGATCGAGACTTATGCTTGTGAAACCGCGGGGCGCTGCTAGTACTGAACTAAGACTGAGAATCTAAGATATTGGAGGTCAAAAGTTACAAATGATAGTCCCTACAGCACTTTCTATTGTTCCAAGTACCCAGCATAAGTCTAGACATACATAAACTCAAGGTCTTTATCCCAAGGGGAGTAGGCAGAGACTATAGAACTTTACCTAGTGCGATCGATCGGTCATACTATTTACCCGTAACCGTGTATTTATAATCAACCGATCTACTTTGTAAAAATCTCATCTTGAAAACTAGCTTTCAATAATCGCTAGCGTCTTGGTGGAGCGACGATGAGGTTTTTACGGAATCAAACGGCTGATGTATAAACGCAGACGAAGACAAAGGAATATAATAAGTCTATTGTTTTATTATAAGAACTTGTGATTGTAAACTACAGTAATACGAAAGCAGTGTGACTGATCTTTAAAGCCAAGGAAACAAAATTAGTGATAGATTGAAAAGGCTTTGAATTTGATCGAGTGTTATCAAACCTCAGAGCCAATGTTGACGATACATGAACCAAAACTATTCATGAGTGTCTTTGTTTTCGTATTTTTGTGTACACAACAGTCATTCATTTGAGCTCTTGAAGTTCTGAGTTTGAGCTCCTAAGAGCCATACCAGACCGGGAAGCCATGGCGACGTCGCCAGGTCGCGCTGCTAACTAAATGTATACAGTTATACAACATTATTTTTAGTACATACGAAACCTGAATATAGTTTGTCAGAACAAGTAACTGAATCGATTTCAATAATTTTTACACCATGTTATATTTTGTCCCAAAAATATTTAATTACAATAAAATCGCCGTACAGTTAGGTACCTACTGCCAAACTATTATCAATGAGCGTACGATGCTAGAGGAGCATAAAAAATGGTCACCCCGCGCCGCGCCGTGTGGTGAGCATGTTTTTGAACGGACAACCAGGTAACAGCTTTAACTTTGTGATTTCTCATGATACAGTTTTGAAATTTTGTACATAGATTCTTTACATAAAAATAGATACTAGACACGTGTTTCGGATTCGCATTTACTAAAAATAATGTTGTATAGTGGGTAGCTCACAGCAGTGGTGGTTACGCAGCCAACCAAATACGCCAACAAAATACATTTTGTTGGCGATGCGACCTGGCTGCGCCGCCATGGCGACCCGGTGTGTGTTGGCTCTTAAGTTCTGAGTTGAGCTACACGATTACTGAAATGCCTGCACTGACTGGACAGGTCCACTCAATCCTCAAAAGACCACTTCAGACACTAATTTACTATCCTCACATGATCTGACCAAGATTATGTCTGGGTTTTAAAAGAGACTGACCCCGTGAGCTTCTTTCGCTATTTCTTCGCAAGGGTAGTCAGATAGGAAATGTCGACCTTTCCTAGCTTATATTTATTTTTATCTGACGTGTAAAAGTGATTCCGATATCCTATTTACTGAATAAACAATTCCATTTCGTTTCAAGAATGTACAGCTGACATTAACTACATGAATCTGTAATTCAATAGTGGTGAGAAAATGCGCCTTTAGTGCAAAAATACGTGTCGTCCAATTCTTTTCCGCGAGATGGGTCGTTAATCTTTGTTGTGGGCGCTCAAATGTTTCTCTCGTTAGTGGGAGTTTCGTGAGATATATTGCTTGCTAGGTACTAGACAAAATCTTATGAGACCGAAACGTAATTTTTAAATTGGAATTAGAGACTTAAGAAATGTGGTCGGAGAGACTTTTTGAAAAACCAAAGTAAAAAGTCATAATTCGAGGTTTGGTTCTCGCCTATTTTTTCTCTTCCAATATTGGACCAATTTAAAACATGTTTCATAAACAGAATAAGAAGGATATAGTATACTGTGTCCCTATGTTTTTCTGTTTTCATTAAGAGTTGTCTTTGTACACTAGGCCTCTGTTTTGAGCATTTTTTGAGGGTTCTATAAAAATAATGTATCATCAAAAAGGAAAACATAGGGACATTCCAGAGGAATTCCTCTTAAGTACGTAGTGTTGTTTGTAGTTAATAGTCATCGATCGTATAATAAGTAGTGTATTTCGGAACGTTTTCGGCTTTGGCATATTATTTTTTACCTCGTTGGCCTAGTCATCGTAAGCCCTACTGCTGGGCATGGGTTCAATTTCCAGGTCGGGCAAAGTACTTATTATCGGAATTTTTCATCAAGAATTTCTGGATTTGTGGCCGGTTGATAATGCAATAGGCTGGCATAACTGGCGAATTGTGGGTGTACTTTAGTTACACCTCTGCCTGGCCCTTCGGGGATTACAGGCGTGATGTTTTGTTATATTATTTTATGCTGAATCTGGAGTAAGAATATCACTTCTGTATTGACATAATTGCTGCCGTAAAAATAAGGGGGATAAGCTTTTTACTACATGCTTTTCGCGACATCTATCAACCCGTACTGGGCGCGCGTAATGGTTAATAGCCCACTCCCTCTCAAAGAGGAGGCCTGTGTCCCAACAGTGGGAATAATTATACTAAGCATTTTACTTGCTCAATACAGAGTACTACTAAGCCTTTTTTTAAATAGCTTCATACAGCGGTAAAAAGTTCAAAAGGTTGTCTAGAAAATAAACAAAAGCATTCTACAATTCTACAAAATTGCGAAACTGTTACAATTTTAATAGAAATGAATGACGTTTTAATTAATTAACAAAAAAAACCGACATAAATTCCATAATCTGGTTTATCAAAAACAAAATATTCTAATGTCAGCCGGATATTCATTAATGGATACCGGACATTCGTTGACATTTTCGGATAGAATTCATTAGTTTAGGCCGCAATTATGATTGAATTAACGGTTTACACGGTTTCTGCGAACCATAAATCAATCTTGCTAGCCTTTTCCCAACTATGTTGGGGTCGGTATCCAGTCTAACCGGATACAGCTGAATACCAGTATTTCACATAGAGCGACTGCCTAAACGACCACTACAACCCAGTCACTGGGTAACACGATACCTCTTGGCAAGACTTGTTTGTCAGACTGTCGGGCTCTCGGACTACCTGTGACGGCTGTCAAAAGACATACAAATGACAGCCGGGCGGGACCAACAGCTTAACATGCTTTCCAAGGCACGGAGGGGACTCCGTATATAAAGATTGTCACCCATCCACGGGCATACCGCGGCAATCGTAGCTTTACCTTCGATCGACCCGTGCGGCTGTTAGTACTTAGCCACGAGCCCCTTAATATCCAATAACTATAAACAACAACGAAGTATCGGCAATTATTTAGCAATCCCGTCAGGCACAACGTCGGACGGACGTTAAATATAGAGATTAGTTAAAGAACGCAGTTTCATGCAACTTTCGACGGAATATTGTACGCTATTGCCTCATGTGGTTGGAGAAAGCATGTGAGTAGGTATATGACATAAGTTGACGGTAAAATAATATACTTAGCAGTGTCAGACCCAAAGATACAGAGAAGAGACTGAAAGACAACGAGTCGACAACTCCAGAAATAGGTAGTAGATATAGATCAGATACTCATGCGTCTTTATTGCATAAAATTCAAAATGTGCCAATTGCCTAACACATAAGTATTTCTGGAGTCATCGACTCGCCCCAAATAAATTAAAACTTCGTGCGAGTCGACGATTCACACGTTTTGGGCGAGTAAATTTGTGCGAATCGACTAATAAGCCGAAGCGGTTGTCCAATTTCATTTCACCACAACACTTTCAAGGGCACTATACGGCTATAGCCGTCATAACAATAAAATTTCTATTGTGTCTCGTTTCGTTCACCGCACCGGAAACCTGTTAAGGGGGGTGCGCTAACGTAGCCCGCGAAATGAAAATTTTATTAGGTTTTTGTTTTAGGTGCAATACAACCCTCTCAAGTTCATATAATTCTAAAGAATGACTATTTGATGAAATATAAATCAATAGGACTATATGAACTGAGGGTTGTATTAATGATTAAAATCATACTTTAAATACATACTTGTAATGGTCGCGAATCTTATTTTGTTCAACATAGTTACCTATAACCCGAGACTGACCTGCACATTGCAATAAATTAAAAATAAAGAAAAAATTTCGCGGCCTGCCCTGGCACTCCCCATAAAGAATTGGTTTCGGTCAGCATGGTCAACATAACACACGTAACATAAAATTCAGATAAGGTGATTTATTCACCAAGAAACTTGATCATATAATTGACGCCAATGTATTGTGTAATTCTGGTAATAAGCCAAACCAGCCATTTAGTAGTGTGCTATAAACTTTTGACAAGAATTATGAAAACTATGTTTTCCTATGTAAGGCCCTTTGTACAGTTTGTACACGACACGCTTTCATAACAGTACCTACGGCGTATGAACGGCGCCTTAGAAAAAACGCGTCCGTCGAAAAGCTTCCATAGTGATCCACACGGCGAAAAAACCTTAGTAATTCAAGGCAAAAAAAAAAGTTAAAGGTACAAAGTGCCTAAAAGTGTCTTCAGACATCAATCAATCCCTTGATGTATTGCATATCTGCAAAGCATACTCAAATAAATCGTTTGAAAAAGCTCCAAAATAAAAATAAAACAAACTATTCTCTCTTGCTCCTAAAGTTTTTTTGTTGTTGTATATTTTGGCACTTGACAAAAGTTGCATTACAAAGATCCCGAGGCTTTATTTGCTTAAGAGCTTGCGACGAACTTAACTCAAGTATGCACTTCTAGATTAAACTGAAGTTTACACAAAATAAAACACTTCGTTAAACGAGACAACGCTTGCGCCCAGATTACACGAGACTAGAATAGCAAGCTAGCTAGCCACTGCAATGGCCTCGTGTATCAGAACTATCTTCATTTTTAGGATAGTATGCTAGTGTGATAGTTTAATAGAATGGTGTTCTTCCTATTGATTGATGGGCTTTTAATTCATATTTCATGAAATAGTCCCTCAATAGGATTATAATGAACTGAGAGGGTTGTATTGATGATTTTAATGATTATAATTCTGTAGTCATATTTTTTACGCTCGTGAATCATATTTTAATCAACATTCAACATGACATATGACCTGCAATTTCCATAAAACCTAAGAAACTTTGAATCAAACTCAAAGCATTTATTTCAATTAAACTATTTACAGGCACTTTTGAATTGTCAAGAAGTCGGTCAGTCAGAAAATATTAAGCTAGTTGCCCATTCCAAAGCGTAGGTACCTATGGAGAAGAACGGGCAAGAAACTCCATGGACACTATTAAATTATATTTCTACAAAAAATATAAGTTACATCATTAATGTTGAATTTCACGGCCTACCCTGACGCTTCCTCCTTAACAGCTCTAGCATGTGCTAAGCCAGGATAGTAAGCCAGCATTGTAGTAGTAGTATTCTAGCTTTAAAAACTAGCCCAGTGTAACCCGGGTATCATACGAGGTGACTAGCCGGCAAGAAATATAATCATTTCATTGTCATGCAAAAACAATGGAAACAATGTTATTTGCAAGTGATATACATACATTTGCATCTTGTTTTATCAATCGGTCTAATAACACGCACATTTTTCAAATACATCGACAGCTGAAAACTGTTCACTATCCATTTCTCGATACTTCTTACGTCTACTACTAACTAACTAAACCGCCAATGTATTCGATATATCTTTGGTATCCAATAATAGCGTATCGTCGTGGTGTTGATATTTTCACGCGCAGCGTCAATCTCGCACCACTTTCGATCATAAAGCACTTATTGCGCAATAGTGCGGTGACGCGACATCGATTATGCATGCATGGCCATCTCGACTAAGCGCCTTTACGGTTACATCACTAGTCTACGCGGCAAAAATGCATAACATGTTATGTTTCATTAGTTCTGCGGCATATGCGTGTCATTTAATAAATGTCGTATTTATCTGCTTTACCTTTAAACTGATGTTTGATTTGATATCAACTTAAACCTATTTTTAAAGCATAAGTGCTTGTTTTAAATTGAAATACTGATGTTATTTTCAGCTGAAAACATGGACAAAGCCGTCCTCAGAAATCCATGATTTATTCCGAGATTAATTTTCAAAAAAATTCACTCGTTCAATTTGCAATATTTTTACTGAAAATATTTTCATTTCACAGAATCTGTTAAGTATCATTATCAGAAATTCAGGTGAAAACAAAAACGTATTGGTTCCGAGAAATTGTCATTAACACAACTCATTCGATCAATTTCCACTCCAAAAATTATTCACTCATGAAAAATTAAAGCTACCCAGCGTAACAACATTGAAGTGAGAAGAGTTACAAATATTTTTATTAATAAAAAAATATCTTCACAAATGCGCAGAACCTCTAATCATAATAAAAATACGCGAAGCTTTTCAGAGCAAATCTATCGCAATCAATAACATTCCATTATTATTAGACAATAAACTCCACTGTTGCTCGACACGCTTCCTGAAAGTAATATTACATCATGTGCACAGACTGCACTCGATGTACATAACTGTATTAGAATAATAATTGAGCCTATTTATTTATTGCTTAACGTACAAGCGTAGCGTGGAGATTTGTCACTGTGGAAGGAAATTACAGAAGTATAATTTAATATTTTTCTCGAATTTTTTTCGCGGAGACATTCAGTGTTGCGTATACAGCATGCCGCTTTAATGGCGACATTAATTTAACACTCGTATACAGTATCGCGTTTTCGTTTTATGAAAATATTTTAACTTCATTAAACGTTTTATTTATTTACAATGCTTTAAAATAGCATCTTAGAGCAATCTGTACTTAAAGAACTGTCAGGGGTCATTTGCTGGGGTCACGGATCATACTCTGTATTCAATTTTACAATTCGCACGCCGTTCGTGTTTGTTTAACTTTTTTTTATTATGTGGAAAATGTTGTTGGTTATACATTTATACTCCTATTTTAGTTTTAGTAGGTTCTATACTATAACATTGTAATGTGTAACCGTTTATTTTCCCAAATAAAATAACATCGCATCAACGAAATTAAAACGTGCAAAGAGTAGGCGAATTGAAGAAAATAGAGAGAGCCTTATGTCGGCCAGAAGCGCAGACGGTAGTTTTCAATTACGAATTATTTTATGTTGTTATAATTTTTATGATTACAGGCTACCAGCCCTACCCGTGTGTAATGTCGCAATTGTAGCAGCGCGTTGTATAGGCCCGAGAAAAAATATTTATGTTATCGTGACGCCAACAGTTTAGTGGTCTTGTTAGCTGCGGTGAACTCCCTAAAGACACCCTGGGGTTGAGCGAGGGCTTATTGAAAAGAAATGATATGAAATGAAATGTTTATTTCTGTAAGTAGATCTTTGTAAGACACTTTTACACGTCAATATTTTGAAACTAGATGGCGCTGACATTTCCTAGCAGACTGATTCCTGAGAAGAAATGTCAAACAAACTCAGAGAGAGTCATGGTCTCTTTTAAAGTGTATAATATATTTGAGTCTAACAATGCAGGACCATGCCAGAAAGGGCCTTTTGAAAAAAGAGCCATCGCAGCTTTGTGTTAACCTGTCCCAACAGACAGCTAAAAATAGAATATTAAGTGCCTTATAATAAACTAGCAGCGCCCCTCGGTTTCACCCGTGTCGATCCCGTGGGAATATCGTAATAAAAACTATCCTATATCCTTTCCCGGAACTCAAACTATCTCTGTACCAAATTTCATCTAAATCGGTTCAGCGGTTTAAGCGGGAAGAGGTAACAGACAGACAGACACACTTTCGCATTATTTTATATTAGTATGGATTCTGGAGATAATTGACCGGGAAAGACTAGGAGACTGAAAAAGGAGTAAACCAGTACTGAAACACTAAAAAAAAATCAGTAAAAGGAACTACTTACGTAAACATGTGGGCAAAGCAATTAAATCGAAAGCAACCATGTTTCATAAGGGCAGCACTTACACAAATTGATCAATAGAACGACTAGAAGAAGTAGTGTTGTTTTGGCAATCAATCTGATTAAAAGCAATCCCATTTCGAAGGTAGAGTCGACCAGTAATCGCCCTTTCTTTATCACAAAACCACTTTTCCGTAATCCTGATTTAAGAGGAGAAATCCCAAGGAATCATTTTCCAGCGTTCAAAACTTCAAATATCATAGATAGCGGATAGCTTTTGATAATAAGTCACACCTACACTCACTCCCGGTTTCTGACTTGAGAATTTGAAACCCGAAGAAATTCTTTTTTTTTTTTTGGCAAAAATAGCAAGAGATTTTGAATCACAAGGAACAAGTAATCACCTTAATTAATGCTAAAATAGTTTGATAAGTTCTCCACTTCAAATTTTCAAATCAAAAACCGGGTGTAAGGCTTCGAAAATGCCAATCTATGCCTTGTTTGATTGCTGATCAGTGCTCGTGCCTTCTCTGTACGAGAACAGCCGTTTGCCCTGCAGTGGGACAACACTGGGCAGGTATTATTATGATATGCCTCGTCTAGAACCTTCCTTGAACTACTGTGTCCCCTGTTCAGTGGCGCACCGGTCTACTAGATCTAATTTTCCGCCCATACCATTAGTGAGCGTGAAGATCGTACGATTTCCCAGCCAACGCATCGGTCTGCATCGGTACGAATCGCGTGCGTTATGTAAATACTCTGTGATCAATTACTATGTGGGATAATGAGAGTAATAAAGTATCTGTAAATATATATTATTATTATGGAGGGGTTGTACTGTAACGTAATCAGCCTATAATGTTCACACTGCTGGGACACTAACCTCTCTGTGAGAGGCAGTGAGCCATTATCCACCACGCGGGCCCAGTGCGGTTTTTGGTTCTAGGTCATGCCGGTTTCCTAACGATGTTTTCCTTCACCGTTTTTGAGAGCAGTGGCGATGAAATTAAATACACAAAGTAAAGTGCCTGCCTGGGTTCAAACTCACGACCTACAACTCGTAAGTCGGGCCCGATACCACTGGGCCACCAGGGTTATAAGCGTAGTATGAAATTAGTCGCGTTCGGAATGCATAGTTGTACCAACAGGTCGACATAACCATTGCTACACTAATTCACAAATGTGAAAATTCACAAGTGGCGGAGATTATTTGCAAAACAGGTACTTAACTAATACTCTTCTTTTTCATATTTGCATGCAAATGATTGTGCATAACATGTAGGGGACAATCCTTATGTGTAAAATTCGCAAAGAAATCATAACATTAATTTGCATAGCAAAAAATATTTTCATTTATTTCTTGCTTTTGAGGAAAAAACCATACAGATGTTTTTTACGCATGTTTTCAGTCAAATTGTTTCTTTTTTGTATTATTTTCTTCTTTCTTTCAGATTGGAGTGGACCTGTCCAGTCAGTGCACGCACTGGTGGTTTCATGTAAAAAACTTACACATATGAATAATAATTACTTCGTAAGGTGCTGTTAGCGATTGGATCTCTAAATGAATACGGAGCCTAGAATGATAGCACTGACAGTGAAACTACCACTACCGTATGAGCAGATTGATGACTTGATAACCAATGAGTAAATACTACAGTATCATTATCATCTTACTGTAGAATACCTGTGCCTATCTTGTTGGTGCACATCTTGGTATTAAGCGCTACTGCCGTGCATGAGTTCCTGGGTTCGATTCCCGGGTCAGGCAAGCCGTTATTGGGTGTTTCCATCTGGAATTTCTATAGCAGCTTGGAGTATGGATTTGTGCCCGGTAGGCTTGCTCCCCTGTCACATGGGACTTAAAAAATAACTGGCGAAATGTCGGTGAACGTATAGGTACACGTCTGCCAACTTTTCGGGTAATACAGGCATGGTGTTATGTGACGTAGGTACAGACGCCAGCACATCAAGCAACTAAAATTTGTCTTTTTTTTTATAGGTTTAGATAGTTTCGGGTAGCTTGATGTGCTGGACTGCTGGCGTGTGTACTATATCATACCCCCGATTTTTTAAAGACTGAATCAGTAAACTCCAGATATAGTGCTGACAATAATAACGACAGCAATTGGGATCATTTGAATAATTAAACAACCAAACATAACATTTGCAAGATTATATTGAATCAATTGCAGATAAAAATTACCATTTACTGTATAAAGTAAAAGCCGATATAAGCAAAATAACCAATGGAAATTAAAAACTAAGCAATGAAAAGAATAAAAGCCACAAAGCGGAACATGGAAGGGAAAATATTTCGGTCCAATTAGTCGACTATAAATTATATCAAGTTAGTGGAATATGTTTCCATTACAAATCGGTCATGTGTAGGAACAGATAGTAATATAATTACCTAGTTAAAATGTGTAGAACGTAGTAGAATAATGTACGCAATATAGAACTAGGAAGTGGCCAGTCGAATGAGGTTGAAACACACGGGATCTGTAGGTTGGAACGTGCACGCACAATATCAATCAATCTGATACCAGTATTTTACATGGAGCGACTGATCTGACCTCCACAACCCAGTTACTGGGTAACACGACACCCCTTGGTATGACCGGTTGTCCGACTTTTGGCCTTCTGACTACCCATAACGACTGTTTACGAATGACAGCTAACGGCTTAACGTACTGTCCAAGGCACGGAGGGGTTTGATATGTTACGCATCACGAACCGGCCGCGGCAAGCGTAGTTTAACCCTTCGATCTCCTGAATAAATCTATCTGTGCGGCTGTTATTATTGTGCCAAATTTCATCGAAATCCGTTCAGCCGTAAATGGAGGTTCAGTTGAAAATCAGCGTCAGCCACTAAGTAGTTGTCTGGCATTTTTGCTAAACTGGGCCTTTTTGGCGCAGCCGTGAGGCATACTTTCCTGCTAATTTCTTACATCGGACTTTACACTTTTTATTTTATTTTTATATGATTATGTGTATCTGGAGTATTGTGTACCTTTTAGTCAGTGCTAAATAACTGTATTTATTTTCTTTCTTTCTTTCTTTCTTTAGGCAATATATAAATTCTACTCTACGGAGCTTTAACATCGAAAGTCATTTATTCAAACAAGGCTGAGAATCAGCACTTTTTGAACCTCAACATTACTTATCTAAGACATTCACGATATGTACGTATCATATCATGGATCAGCTACTAAATAACAAAAATCTAAATCAAAAGTCATTTATTCAAACTAGGCTGAGAATCAGCACTTTTCGAACGTCAAAATTACAAAAGACAGTCCCCCAAAACGCCCGCCCTTCACCACTTCCTAGTGCTTTCGCTGGGGAGAAGAAATGGCGCAACAAACTCCCCAGCAGCACAGCTGTCTGTTTAGTTATAAAATACTCGACTGTATACAAAACTAGATCTGCAAAGTATCTAATTAACATTACAGGACAGAGAACATTCAATAAAATTATTTGCCATTATGTTAGCTAGCCACGCTAATATACCAACAAATACCATAAAAATCTATACGTACTGAAGCTAAAATAAAAAACCAAATCAAAAGTAAAAAAAAAAAAAAAAAAAAACTACCTAAATAAAAGCATCCAGGTATAAAGGGCGTGACAACTTACATATTTATGCAATGCTGGGTTCTGTTCACATAGCTGTCACTTGAAGTCACAAATGATAAACTAGGACCATCAAAGTAAAAATTAATGAACAAGTTATTACTAATAACAAAAATATAACATTACAAACTGTCAATTTCCGTCCCCGCACCAACCGCTTCACCGTATTCACGCTACCTCACAAGTTGGTCGATAACCGTATACGCACTGAAATCGCTCGGTCAACGTTTCCGGCACGCTAATAAAATGAAGTTATTATCATCAATCTTGCAAAATTAGTCGACGGTGAAAAAAGATCTGGTGCACTTCCGTCGTGGAAGAGAATACTAGTGAAGTAATTTATGCGGCGAATGAAGAAACTGAGAGTGTGGTCATTACTTTATGGTGTTTGCTTTTTACTTCATAGTATAGCAGTGGTGGGCGCAGTCGTGTGGTGTTCTCAAAACGGCGAAAGAAAATATCGTAAGGAAACCGGCATATATTATTTTATTTCCCGGCAGCTATTTACTGTCATCATCAGGTAACCGAAAATGGCTCATTTTCGACTCGGAAGCCTGTCGAATGGTTGTGAAATGCATGCTGACAACCCACTGAAAGTTAATTCAGCCTGTTTTATTTTCTCAAAGAAACCCAAACATTGGGTACCTAAATACTAGATCTGACTGATCAGAGAATAATATCCGAAAAATCTAGCAACCACAAAAGCACTTCAACAAAAGATTATCGTAACTAAATCCTTCAGTAATCTCAATCTATCTTCCACCCCGATCTGCTAAGATAACCATATTGCTAAAAGGACAACAAAATAGCCATTGTTTACGAGCAACACAGACAGATAAACATTCGGTTATGACAGGTACTGCATAGAAGGGTGGACGAGGAAGGAAAACGCTCGGATTTCGTAAATACCCCTGAATAATAATGTTATGCGACGCTGTTGTGTTCACAACCCCTGGCTTGTTTGTTGTATGTCAGGGGTTAAGAGACGCGGTCACGTGGTCGTTGGCTTTCATTCCATATATTAATTATGGAAAAAAAATTAACATGCCTTAAGTACAATTAATTATTTATTACTCTATGCACACAAATGTAGAGGCAGACTTAATGCCATAGGCATTTTCTACCAGTCAACCTTTGGGTGATGCAGAGACAAACAGTGAGTATAGGTGCAGTTATGAAAATTGAGGAATAATATTTTAAAATGCCATGATTCGCAAAAACCTATTAAAACTATAAATATAATATATGTACCTAAATATATATAAATATAAGCACAAATAAATATACTTACATAAATACACGAATATACTAAAAACAAATAAGACAAACAATGAAAAAACATTAATAGAACGTAAAAAAATATTTGGACTAGCATCATTAAGTTAGGAGAAAACAGGACATTCGTTGATATGGAATGAACGCCAACGACCACGTGACCGCCTTTCCTCGTAACTGAATACAGGATTGACAAGCTCCATTGAATGATTCAAGGTTAAGGGGGATAGATTAGGTAAGAGGAAAAAGAAACAAGTGTTTTATCCCGGAAAACCAACATTATCTACGTGACCAAGCCGCGTGGAAATTGTCGCGATATACATACCTACAGGAAGATTTTTTTATCACCATCCAAATTTTTACAGGATGTTTATCCCATGAATATGAACAACAATCACTATGGGACCAACTCTGAAATCACGAAAAAAAATCAGCTGTTTCATACAACAGTTCAATACCTACTTGACCAAAATGTATGAAACAGCAATTTTTTTTTTCGTGATTTCCGGGTTGGTCCCATAGTGATATATATCATGGGTAGAACACCCTGTAAAAATTAGGATGGTTATGAAAAAATCTTCCTGTGTATATCATAAGTAAAAGACAAAATTATAACATTTTGTTTTTATGGACACTGTTCAAAAGGAGAGCAGTGGTGGCCCAGTGGTAACGGCCCTGACTTACGAGTTGTAGGTCGTGAGTTCACCCAAGCAGGCGCTTACATCATGAAGAAACCGGCATGTCCCATAGAACCAAAAATTCGAAGACATGTGACTGCTACCAACCCGCACTGGGCAAGCGTGGTAGATTACAGCTCACTCTCTCTCAAATAGCGGAGGCCTGTGTCCCAGCAGTGGGAACATTATGCTTCGAAATGGGAAATAATTGTGACAAAAAGAAATAAATGTATCACTCTTTTGAACCCCGTTTTCTGGCATAATCAACGTCATCATTTCAGCCGAAAGACATCCACTGCTGGACATAGTCCTCCCCAAAGCGTCGCTACATAGACCGGGCCTGTGCTTCTCGCATCCAATCAACTTAACGTCATAAAAATGACGCATCGATAAAACTTGAGCTACATTAAAACCAAACAAAAAAAAAACATCGAATTTGCAACGAAACCGATGGAAAGTTATATAAAACACAAACAATATGCATGAAGCTTGTTGCATTCCAATTTGGATTTTTCAATCATACGCTTGCAAACTGTCATTTGATTGGCGAGGTGGGGCACTTGACATACATATTTTGTACCCCTGCTTCATTCAATGTGAAACAAATATTTGTGAGACCTATATCGATTCCAGAATATCAATGGATGCGGTCTGTGTGTGTATTGACGATAAAAACATCGAAAACCTTATAAATGAAGAATGAAATATGAAAAAACGAATTCGGTTTTCATAGCGGTATCCAATGTTTTTTGTGAAATAAATTGTGTGTAGAGATAAAAAATGATGCGAAAATAATGTTTCTGAAAACAGGGCATCTAATAATATCAACCCAATAGCGTAAAATTCAACTCTTGTTAGATGTAATAAATGGTCATACTCTATTTAAAATCGGTGATTAACAAAAAGATTGGAAGGAATATTGTAGGTATTAGCCCGAAGTTTATTTTTATCATGTTTTTGGCAGGTGCGGCTCGTAGCTAAATGATAATAGCCGCACTGGTCGATCGAAGGTTAAGCTACGCTTGCCGCGGTTGGTCCGTGGATGGATGACAATCTTTACGTAGCAAGCCCCTCCGTGCATCGGAAAACAGGTTAAGCTGTTGGTTTCCGCTGTCATTTGTAGATCTTAGAGTCGTTACGGGTAACAACCCGTCAAGCCCAAATGTCTGACAACCAGTCTCGACAAGGGGTAGGGATCATGTTACCCATTAACTGATTGTGATTTAGTGATTGGATTGTGTGGGTCAGATAGGCAGTCGCTCCTTGTAAAATGCTGGTATTCCGGTTACACTGAAAGCTGACCCCAACATAGTTGGGAAAAGGCTAGGCAGATTGATTATTTTTGTTATGTTTTTGGGTGGCCAAAATGCAGGTGGCTGGCTCATCCTAGAGACGAAGTTAAAATAGCTCATGTGCAATTGCTCACGAAAGACGAGATAGGTAGTAAATTAATCCAACAGACTACACAATATATCATTCGCTTCTGATCGAGAGACGTATAGTGTTGCTACGGATCGGGCGGACAACATCGTGTAACACGAGAGTGATGTAGCAGTAGGTACTACGCATAATGTGAGCTGCCATGATGAGGTATTAATACTCGAGAATTTATAACGATCACTGTGTGTGTTCTGGGTTTATCTCGGACACTACTGACATCGGTGAAGCAAAACAACTTGAGAAAACCTGGCCTTATAGTTAATGTAAGTCTGAAATCGCCAGCCAGTCTTGCTTGATCAAACGTGGTGATCAATACTCGTGCCTTCTCTGAATGAGAAGTTTTACTGTGTGGTCGAATAAAGATCATTTCTCACGAGATTTTGATAGATGTTACATCGCTGGTGCGTTATTACCGAAGACAAAGCTGTGTATCTCGTGTGCTTGTAAATGCACCGAAACCCATAACAATTATACTAGAACACAGTGCTGATCATGGTCAATGCACCACATTCTAACCATTTCTTTTGTTGGACCGGTAAGGTGCAGAGGTTGATAAAGGTCATTAAACCTATTTGTTTTTTATGCCCAACACATTGTTGGACAAATTGTATTTAAATTGAGATTATTTATGTACTCAATTTTTGTTTGAAGGTTAGTGATTTAATATTTCCTATATTTTGGAGGTTTATGTAACATAATAGGTTTGCATTCTTGGTTGTTTTCATATAGCAACACACAGGTACATGTAATAATTATTACAACTGAACAATAATAATTGGTAAGAATATAAGATATAACAGTTTGATTATATTCATGTGTTTAAGGTCATGTTTTGATATACTGTATTGCATTTTTTTGGAGTGAAACATTGTTTTACAATTAAATAAACCCGACACGAACTTCTGTTTTAAATACATAGTTATAAACATTTGGAGGTAAACTTCATAATTTGTAAACTGCAAATTAATAGTTCTCAGAGGTGTTGTAGCGGTCTCTTATTTCTTTGAGAAGATAATCGTGGTGAGATAATAACATTATTGGCAAGTTTCACTTTTGATAATTGGATTGTGCAATACAGGGAGCTACAATTTGGAAATTATTGAACAATAACTGTCAACTTTCATTGAAACGGAATTATTGAAATCTTTATGACAACTGGTTGGTCACTTATACGTTTAATCGTTTTAACACACATCACTAATCCCATGGATTAAAATACAAACACGGCATTCCGTATAACAGCATTGTTTGTTTCGTCATTCGTTTTCATACATAGATACATAACCTATTAAACTCATTGACATAGTTGGTGACATTTGACGTTTTGATTTATTTCGGTGCGTTCGGAAACGACATTAGCAAAAATACGTTTTGCGTGTGGTTATCAGTTGTTGATTGTTCTGCGTTTGGTTTTGCTTTTATAGTATTGGAATAATTTTGGTTTACAGTAAAAGAGGAAAACAGTAAATTTTGATAAGTTATTGTTTCCATTACAGAGTTTTGGTAGCCTAGAACTTAGAGAATTATGTTCTTCTTGCTCACGGGATTCTAGAAACCGTAATTACCGTTAATGAGGTTCAATTCACGGGATCAGAGTTTCATAGGCAATTATAGAAGTTTAACATACCTCAAGTACATTATGGGCGCTCCAGACACTAACATGGTGGAAGGATAAAGCAAAAAAAAAAAAAATTTTTAATAGCTTCAATGAAAACGATTTTTTTATTTATTTTTATAGAGAGAGTTGACGCGTTTGTTGATAAAACATGACCACAATAAAATTTCACAAACATTTTAAAAAACTAGTTACAACAGTCTGTCACTAACCACCACAACCGGTCCATACAGGTATAATATAAATCTTTTAGAATGTGTCTCTGATTATAACAAACTCAACACATCAGAGTCAACACTATTTATGCCAGACAGGGGTATATTCAGCCATA
The DNA here is from genome assembly GCA_963669345.1 of Gortyna flavago. Lineage (NCBI taxonomy): Eukaryota > Metazoa > Arthropoda > Insecta > Lepidoptera > Noctuidae > Gortyna > Gortyna flavago. Next base: position 999,174 of record OY770149.1, read on the forward strand.
ATATTTTTTATATATATAGTTTTTTTTTCTATTTATTTAAAATGGCTTTGTTGCTAGGAGCTATTAGCCATGTGTTAATTTTTATGTAGCATTATAGGGATGGACGGTATACATCTATGTTATGGGTTTGCTTTCCGCACTTAGTCCTTCAGTGGACCATTGTGCGTGGACAGTATACATAAAAAAATAAAAGATTAATAATAAATCGATACTTCTGCCAAGTGTATAATCGTTTTTTTTTTTCACATCTCGAATTATACAGTTTATTTATTAGCCGTAGTCCGTGTTTTCACGTGTTGTTTGGAGGTCTACTCCAACAACGACGATAAGGCGTAGGTATGATGTAATACTTTATTTTTACATTTATTTTTTTATTATTATATTATGAACGTGACTTCAGGTTTCGTTCGGCATTCTATACTGCACCGTATTATGTCGTTTTGCATGCCTTGTGTTTATTCTCCATTTTTTTGAAAAGGACAGTGTCCATGTTATTTTTAATGAAGCGGATAGTGACTTCTAAAATAAGCCTTCACGTTGTTATCAGCCAAGCTCGCTTGGTTGTTTTTTTTATGAAGCGGATTGTGACTTCTAAAATAGGCCTTCACTAATGTTTTGTTTAGCCGAGATAGCATCGTTGCTTCGGTGAGACTATAGATAGCACTAGTGCTTATCTAGTTAAGAGCGGCGGGTGACTCTTAAAATAAGCCAAGCCACCATTTTGTTTTCAGGATTTTTTCATTCTGGGAATGTTGTATACGTCCTGCCTGGTGAGTTATGCACTTTGTTTGCTCAATATATGTATCAGCTCGCTGAACATATTCACCAGGGGGATCGTTTTGATTTATTTTGAACAATGCAGAGTTCCACTGGTATACAGACGGAATTCGGGAGTATGCTAGAGGTGGCCTCCTGCGGTTCGAATGCAGGTTGCTACAGGTTGAAAGAGAGGAAATTTAGGGATGCATGAAAGATTGGGGGGGGGTTATGCCCGGATAGTAGGAAGTTTTGTTAGTAGAATAGGTTTCCTGGCAGGTTGGATTATTTATGGTTGGTTATTTGCTTTCAGTAGGACTTACTAATGAAATAATTGAATTTCTTTGAAGTTATTTCATATTTTTTTTTTAAATTGAAACCATGTGTTTTCAAATAAATTTTGCTCTTCCACTTAAGTTTCCTTTGGAATTTGTTTACCCACTTCAGTGTTTTAACACCGAGGGCGGTGTGGTTTTTGCGTACCCAAAAACCTTTTTGTGGGAAGAGGGGCATTGTGACGTTGCAAAATAGACATTTGTCGCAACAGGTAGCGACGTCTATCGTGGGTCTGTACAGGCTCGTTTAGTGTAGCTTACGCGTCACTAGATGGCGCTAGGTTTATGAAATCGATATGATATTCTTTAGTCTGTGACAGAACATTCCCGAAACTGTCAGATCGGTTTGAAAAGACAACGAGTGTTTTCGGCCTTTACGATCGAGGACACGAGCCAAGAGGTTGACTTGAAGGGACGTATTCCTGGGAGGATCGGGATGTGCCCTAATAACCCTCTGGGGTATTTATAAGTACAGCAGAAGCTGAACCCTGTGAGTATTCAATCATTTTCCTTGTTATTGTTGGTCAACCGTTGGGTCTTACATTTTGTTCTGACACAAGGACGTTGTTACAGGTCTGGCTATATGCTAGCCTTTTCTTTATTGCTCGAAGCTACGCGCTAGCGATTCGTGATGTCTCGGTGTGGCCCTGTGATCGGATGATAGGGAATCGATCCGGGTGCAGGCGACTCTAGTCTACCCCCTGTGGTGTGGTCATCCGCAGTAAGGAAGGCCTTACCTAGCCGAATGCAGGTGAAGAGGGAAGTTCGCCACTCGAGGTAACGACAGCGTCACCTTCTATGCCCGTAGGCCACGTTATTTGTGTGTTCACAGGTTTAACCTGTGAACGAAGCCAAGGGACTTAATCCCGCCAACTGAGGGTAACTCAATCGTCAACTGACGGTATTTCGATTGTTAACTGAGAGGTAATTTGTTATACTGAGAGAACGCTGAGTTAATCTATAGTGTCATAATTTATCATATGAGAGAGTTAGGCCTTTGTAGGAACTAGGTGTTAAGCCAGTTGTTATAGAGTATTGTGTCTCGGGTATTGCTTTGCATAATCGTTATTTTCCCTTTATGAGCACAATCCTAAAAGGTCAATACTTGAACGGTTGAGCTAGAAGTTATGAAGTGGTTCATCTCACGGACTCGATATAGCGACTCTGAGAAATTGTAATAAGACTCATTGCAGGCTTTCACCAATGCAAGTAGGAACGGAGACTATTTGTATGGGTGGATGCCCAAGTGTTTGGGAAAGGTATATAGTGTAGTGGCTCGCCACATTATTTGTTTGTGTACCTACCTATTTCTATGTATTAACAATAAACTTTAATTGTTTAAGAAGGTACTTGTTTAATTGAATCTTTCCCTAACAGATTATACCTTATAAATTTACTTTAGCACGGTGGTGAGTAGTGTGATACCAATAGAAACCATCAACATCTTGTTTCTAATTAATTCCTGTAAACTGCTCAAGGGCCGGGTTACACTTGGGACTAGAAATAGGTTATGGTGTTGTTTAGAGTTAAGCGAACTTCATTATACATAAATACTAAAGCTACATGATATCTTCTGCTGAATGGCAGACAGGCCCACAGACAGTATAGCCAAGGTAACAACAAATTGAAGTAGACACTAGCGATGTGGGTTCAAAGTTTAAAAATCAGTGGATAATATTAAATGCCACTGATGCCGCAATTGAGGAAGTGAATGTTGACTGACACTAGTCATTGAAACAGAACAGGTCGCAGAAAGGAATCGTGATAGACCTTCCACCACTGGAAGTCGAAACACGGTTGCTTCCCCTATGATGGAAATCCCAGCAAGGAAATTGTACGAACATATCGTGTTTGAAGACGTCAACGTCGCCACATACGAAACTGACTACCTAATTAACGTACGAACAATACTAATTGGACAATTGCAAATGATAGTCACTGATAATTACGACATTACAAGTGATATACATTGTGGTGTGACACACGCGATAGATTGAAACTGTATCAGTTGTAAAGTTAATATTGTGGGTGGTAATATACTTGATGATATAACTCGAAAGAAGGTTATTACTGTGACGACGGCTGATGAGATGTTTACAAGAAGATTTATGTTGTGCTGATGCCAAATAAACTGGCATAAGGATGAAGATAATACTTTAGGTTAAGCATTTAAGATTGGTCGATAGGTAGCTGGTAGATGAAGTCAATTCGTGAATAATACAAGTTATAAAAGTGACATGTTATACCTCCGTGTCTCCGAAACGACGTTAAAGCGTTGATCGAAAATGTCATATGAATAACAATGTTACATTGTTATATGCTGTCGAGAACTTCGTTTAGTCTAAGAGCTTATACGAATATCAGTGCATAATTATATTTTGTTTAGTAAACTCTGCGACGTAACTAATGCCACCGTACAAATAGCAAAGATTTGGTTGCGGAGGTCACAAAGCCTTCCAGTAATTTTCTAGCTGAAAAAAATATAACAGATAGACTTGAACTAGGTACTGACAACGGAGCTAAGACGCTCCGAAATGTATGCCTACCGAATAATTCTACGACTATTCTCAATTTCAGGTAAGAAAGCCTTTTGGTGATTTTCTTGCTTAAAATTTATAACAGATAAACATTAAGTAAGTTCTGACAACCGAGCTAAGACGCTCCGAGATGTCTGCCTACCGAATAATTTTACAGCCATACTTAAATTCACGTAACCCGACCATGACAATTTAACGGAGCTCTTCGTAGAAATCTGCTCAGTTCCGTACGCACAGAAAGACAAGTCATGTTGTTATTACATCAATGTGAGGCCGTACCTACGTCTACATCTATAAATGTGTGTAATGAGATCGTTAAGTATTACAAAAATGTGGGTTAAGAGGGATCGATGAAGCAATACTTTTATTATTTTTATTTCCGTATGGTATCTGTGTTGGTATAAGCTCCAATAACTCTTTCAGTATGTTGAAAACGGAGAGCGTAGTAGGGGTCGTGGCTAAACAATAATTGCCGCAAGGGAAGATCGAAGGTTAAGCTACGCTTGCGGCGGTCAGTTCGTGGATGGGTGACCCTCCATTACATATCGAGACTCGAGACCCCTCAGTGCCTCGGAATGCACGTTAAGCCGCTGGTCCCGGCTGTAATTCGTCTGTCTTTGACAGTCATAGAAGTCGGAAGCCCAAAAGTCTGACAACCAGTCTTACCAAGGGGTATCGTGTTACCCAATGACTGGGTTGTGGGGTTTAGATAAGCAGTCCCTCCATGTAGGTAAGATACTGGTATTCAGCTGCACCCGGCTAGACTGGAAGCCGACCTCAACATGGTTGAGAAAGGCTACGTAGATTGATTGATTTTGAAAACGAAAGACGCTGGGTAAATTGGTTAGGCTAATGTCCAACATGCTTTAGGCATGCTTTTTTGTTACCATGAAAAACTGTTCGGGATTCATGAAGCTATCAGTCAAAGTTGAAGATTTGCTTTTTCGTCAGTCTTATGTGCACCTATAACGAGGTAAACAGCGAGTAATGGTCAAGTGCAAAGCACAAAAACAACAAATTTGTTGCCGTATCTCGACCAGAGACATCAATGCATCATAAAATTAATATTTATGAAACCTATGACCGCATTCTATTAGCTAACCTGAAGTAACACAATTTTTATGCAGATGCCGAAAACATTAACATACATTTGTGAAATGTAAATTCAGAAGTAATAACACTTAGTATCTAGTGTCGGAGATAATTCTTCAATAAATATGTAAATGATACATTTGTACATGCCCGGGCATTCTGCGAGGAACGAAACACTGGTTTGGCAAACCCAAAGAGACCGTCGCGAGATAGGTGACAGGTTATCTAAACAAGGTGAGTTTTTGAGCGAAAATCTACAGTATGAAAACAAAGAAAAGACTCCAATTTTCGATGACTGAATATAGCTTAGTGGTTTAGTAGTTCCAGTAGTTGGTTAAATTCATCTATTTATTAAAAAAAATAAGTTACTGACAGACAACGCACAGCTTAAACCGCAAGGTCTAGAAGCATAGAGTTCTTTGTACAAGGAAAGTAAGCACTTAGGAAGCATTTCTGATAAAACATTCCTTAAAATGGTTAAATAGGGGATGAAAGTTTGTAGAGAAGCTATCCATTTTTGCTCATGGGAGCTTCCATCGCGCACACGACTTGTTCAAAAAAATAGTGCTGAGAAATAATTCAGTCGTTAAAAATTAAAAACAAAACGGTGTGAACCCAAAAATGCCAATATCTTCAATAGAGGCTTTTATAGACCACCCAAGAAACTTCGGTTATTCTACGAACAACTCTTATCATAGTCCATTTATCAGTCCATTAGGAATTACAATAACCAAAACAATATGTTGTGACAATATTTTGATTTAAAAGAGTGTCCCAGGAGTCTCTTGGATAACTAGCTTCATGTTTCTGACTGATCGACCCCTTTACAATCAAAAGTGCCTGTAATTGGTTTAATTTAAATAAATGCTTCGAGTTGAGTTTGAGTTATCGTCATCAGAAAAAGAACACAATCATACCACCAAACAAGCATATTTTCAGCCAGATTTCAAAACGCAAACAAATTAATTCTGCTACGTTGAATCGACCCATAAACAGCGTTTATGAATTCACAATTTATTCAGCTTAACGGAAAGCCAGTGCTCCTGAATTAAGCAAAGCATTACAGGACAAAAGCCAGCCATGTTTATTTTGAATCTTAAGACCTTCCGGTATAATAAGCTGGATATTTTGAAAGGAATTGCATTTTCGCATTGCAGTGGACAGGTTGATATGCAAATTCAATTTAAAGGATTAAATGAGCTAGTGGAAACGACGCTATGAGGTAGTATATGTGTGAAAAAGAAAGGGGTTCTGCGTGAGAAACTCTCCTTAGAAAAAGGCATGAGTTTATGTTAACTAATTATGTAGATGAATTAACTTCTTCAACGATCTGATAAGGTTTGCAGGGTCAACATGGCCAGACATCGCACTAGAAGGTTTGGAAGGAAAAAGGGAAGGTGATTGCCCAGCAGTCGGACACAATAAAGGCTAAAAGAAACTTCTTCAATCGTGTGATTCCTAAGCGACGATGCGTGAAATATTTTTTGGGATCAGGAAAGTTTGAACAGTAAGCATTTTGATAACCATAATGTTGCAACTTTCAGGAAGTTGCTTAACATTAGTGAAATAAAAATCTTGTTACTAAATCAGTAAGTTTGATCAGAAACATCCGTTAGTGCAATAGTTTTGGTAAAGGATACAGTGATAAGCGTATTTTGAAGCTCACAGCACATTGTTTTAAGATATTAGAATTCCCTGACCTTTCTGAAGAATATCGCCAATTAGGTCATTATATATTCTTCTAGAGAGTCCTCTCTCTCGGCGCCTTCACTTACGTCAGCCTTGTAAATACCTTTTTGTTAGTCGTCTTTCATTCATCCTCTCAACATTGCCAAACCGTCTAAGCATAGGTACTCTTGCTTTCTTGTTGCTAGACAAGAGTTAGCAAGTTCTAATTAAATAGACTAATTGAGTACTTATTTAATTAGAACTTGCTGACTCTTTGAGCACCTCATCTAACTGAAATTACATTTTCGCACAAAGCTCCAATCAAGGACTTTTAATCTAGAAATTCTAACAGAAAACCAATTACAGTTTGTTTGAAGCAAGCTAGAAGCAGAGTGGAACTTTATATATTTTTTATTTATGTAGAACCAATACCACTTTTTAGGAAGATATATTAGTTAGCACCACACCTAACTTCAATTACCTACTGACTTACTGACAGAATCACTCACTGCCTCGTTAGTCTAGTCGTCACAAGGACTACGCATGCAATGGCTTACTACTAAATGCTTTGTTATAGAAATGTCTGTTTTAACAAAAGCGATGTCACTTCGTCAGAAACATTTTCATATTAATTCAAATTGTTACAGTTGTAACGGCAATCATGTCATTTGATTTGAACAGCTTTTTATTATTTTATTTATCTTTTAAATAGATTATTTTATATTTTGTGAATGTAAGAACGTTGTAGGCCTTGTTTACCCATTTACTATTTTGTTAGTACTTGTTGACAGGCCTACATTGTCCCCCATACCTGTTAACAATGCAATTTAAAAACATTGTATAGCCAATAGTAACCGATGAGTTTCTTGCCGGCTCTTATACATAAGAAACGACCAATTGGAACCGTGCACCTAGCTTCTGACGTTCCTAAGTGCCCATGTAGGTTTATGTGAAATAAAATAATTTGATTTGATGATAAAAGTGTTACAAGTTTCATGTCAAAACGAGACCGGTGTTTTTAATCTAAATATCATACAACAGATTACTAAAGCGAATCCAAAGTTCAAGGTCTATCTCAAGGACAGACATTGCATAAAGTGGCAGATTATGTAAAGACAATGTTGGGTATGCCTGGAATGGCAATAGCTTTTCGTAAAAAGAGCTAGCACGTTTAAATCATTTATCGTTTAGCTCGGTCCCCCCGCCCGTTTACTCCCGGGACTATACGATTTCGATTAGGTTTCGGTTACCGTATATTCTCAAGCCGAAATCGAGACTCCCGACTAGCGTCAAAAAAATTGGCGGCTTCGCCCGCGTGGAAGTCGGAAATTATCCCACGGTAACCGGAATAAAAAGTATCCTACGCCCAACGTAAGCGAAGTCATGATTTATTCGTACATCCGTTCAGCTGTTTAGGCGTGAAAAGGCAACAGACGAGCATACTTACTTTCGCATTTATAATAATAAATATGGATTTTATAAGCCACATAATAAGCGCAATACGTCGCATGCTTAATGGAACATTGACCCATTAGTACATAGGTCAGAATTTTTACCGGATTATTTTTAAATCAGATCTCATCAATAGTTAATCATACGTTCAAAATACAAGCATTCATGATTTAATAAAATCAAATTCCTCATAGCAACAATTTTTGCGATATTCCAAACCCCCTAAGTTTTCGAAGAAAGCGATGCTGTCATATTTTTTCTCCAAGTCCTTCCACTATTCTATTCTTGTACAAATTGTGATTAATAAATGCTAGCAAACATAACGGTCCTGTTTTCTTAGGAAACTCTCACTTTAAACCAGCTCCAGGTTCCAAACGGTCCTCCAGGACAACAGAACATGACATGAGATCAACACGACATGTAACTTAAATCATCGGCATCGGCTCAAAACATCACACCGTGTAACACCCATCCCCTCTCACCATCCTCACCGACCACCAGCTGGGGATGGTCATCAAGAATGCGTGCTATAAGTTGCCGGCAGCAGAGAGCCGGCTACATTTGTACGCAACACATCGAGTCACACAGTTTACACGTTAAAATGGATTACAAACTTGTGAGTAACGTTCAATGGTGGTGGTGATATTATTTTTAAAATTGTTTGCAAAAGTGTGTGTGGTGTGCATTTGTTTTTCAAGATGGCGGATTTTTGACGATGTGAAAGTGAGTCTGTCGGTTTGTTTGGTACGTTTTTGTGGCTAAACTACTAGAGCGATTTTGATAATATTTGACAGGAATGTAGATTGGTACCAGAAGTTATAGAGTATTTTTTATCTTGTTGATCCTTGAGGTGCTCGAACAATCGGTACGCGGCTTTACAATCGGTTTTGAGTGTGTATGCAAGTCTATCATAATGCATATTCTTGCAATAACAACTTGCAGTAAACCCCGCGTAACTTTCGAAGCTTTCATTCATGACTTTAGCGGAATGTAAATTTCTAGTAATTTTTAAGCAGTTTGTGGTAGCGTGATTCTGTACCTAGTCTTGCCATAAATATTGTCACGAAGAAAAAATTTGTTTGTTTATTGAAAATAATATTTATTACTTTTACAGTGTGTTAGTTTAATACATAAATATAAAACAATTTAAAATATAAAAAGCTTATTCCATTGGCTGCAATACAGTCCTTTAAACGTTGAGGCCAGTTATCAATAGAAGCACGCACTCTTTCCATGTGAAAATTCTTCACTGCCAATCGTATGGATTGTTTTAGGGACTCCAAATTATCATGGCGTTTAGAGCAAGCCATACTCTCTAAAACTGACCATAAATCATAATCCAGCGGATTAAGATCGGGACTAGACGACGGCTAGTCTTCAGCTCTGATGAAGTCCGAAACGTTCACTTCCAACCAAGACGGCGTGGACCGAGCTTTATGACCCAGCGCCGAGTCTTGTTGGAAGGACCATACTTGATTATTGAACATGGTGTTGTTAAGGGGCTTAACTACCTTCTCAAGAATGGTATCTTGATACACTTGTGCCGATGTTTTGATACCTTTTTCACAAAAATATGGCTCAGACACTCCTTCATAGCTAACACCCCACCAAACCATCACTGAAGTCGGATAATGCCCACGTTGCACTCTGTCGACTAATTGGGAAGCTTCCTTAGAGCTTTGAGCATAAATACGGTCATTTTGTTTGTTAAAATGTTGCTCAATTGTAAAGATTTTCTCATCCGTAAACAATTTTTTTCTGTGACCTCCCTTTGCGTACCGCTTCAGTAGTTGTTTCGATTTTACCACCCTATTCTTTTTTAAATTATCAGTTAAAAAATGACCAGTGCGTCTCTTATAGGCGGCAAGCCCTAAGTCATCTTTTAAAATACGCGACATGGTTCTGGGTGCTATCTTCATCTCCCGAGATAAAATCTTTTGCTTTCGGACAGGATTTCTTCGAATTCTTTCCCTTACTGCTTTGACCACCTTTTTCGTACGAACACTACGTGGACGGCCAGATCTTTTTTTGTCACAAACAGAGGTCTCATTGTTCCTATTAATAGCCCGGTACACAAACATTTGACTAATACCAAGCGTATTGAGAGTTTTAAAAATTGCATTTGGCTCCATACCAACTTTGTGTAATGCAATCACAGCGATTCGGTTCTCTTTATCACCCCACTCCATTTTAATATCGCAAAATATTGTACAATGTATTGGCGCCAAAATTAGAAAACTCAATGAACAATCGTATAAAAATGACAGATTCCAAATTCAAATGTAATATCTTTCTTATTTTAAACTGTAACAGTATTTATGGCCAGGCTAAGTATTTGTCAAACTAAAAAGTAAAGTTTACGTTGGCTGAGAAACGGCACATTTGAACGTCAAAATTATATTAGACAGCCCCCCAAAACGCCCGCCCTTCACAAATAAGGATATGAATATATTTAAATGCTAAAAATGGTTCAGCAGTCGTTAATCATTATTTAACTTTAATGCAATGTTTTTATAATAAACAATATATTAAAATCTATACCATATAGTTACGAGGAATAATAGTTTTCCAACTAATTCAATTTAACGTCATCTAAAGTAGATCACATAAACAATATTAAGCAAGAATCTAACTAAATTACGACCGCTACAGCTAAATTGCATATCATTAAACATAACTGTTTCAAACTCAATCTAATATTACGAAGATGTGACGCAAGAGTTTCCCTGTTTCCGTGTTCGGAGCAGAAACAAATAAATATAATTTAAGTTGTAACTAATAACTGTTTAGTACAGTACTTAGTAACGCTCCAGTGGAGGGCGTGCGTCGTTTTGTGAGAAAATTACTGGTTTTTACGCGAAAACTGATGGAAAATTAAGTTGTTACCTACATATTTGTTACCTACATATTTGTTACCTACATATTTGTTACCTACATATTTGTTACCTACATATTTACCTTTGTTATTTACTTAGACATATTTACATAATTTAAAAAGCCTAAGTCTTAAAATAATAATAAGTATATGAGTTTATAAAAAGGAGGGGAAATAATCAAAGGGCATCAGTCCGCATCGCTGTCAATAGGAAACGTGCCCAAAAAGCTGGCAGCATTGCCACGTTGTATGGCAACGTACCACTTTTGAGTTTTGTTTTGGAAGTCATACAACTACGCTCAAGTTTGTTTTGATTGCAAGCATAGCTATTTCTAGTACTTACTTATTTCTTTTGCTAATTCGAGATCAAAAGGGTATCCTGCTCAGCAAGAAGCAAATCAGGGACAACAATATTTTTGATCTAAAAAGAGTCCGTGGAGTCCGTTCTTCTCCATAGGTTAGGTACCTATGGAGCAGAACGGACTCCACGCTTTGGAATGGGCAACCAGCTTCATATTTCTGTTTGACAGACTCCTTGCCAATTCAAAAATGCCTATAAATGGTGATAAAATAAACGACTGTAGTTTGAGACATCAAAGTTTTTGAAATTTTATAAGTACCTACGTGCGTGTTAATTATACCTACCTTCTTGAACCACTGATAGAATCACAGTCATCATCATCTTTCTAGCGTTTTCCCAACTAAGTTGGGGTCGGCTTCCAGTCTAACCGGATGCAGCTGAATACCAGTACTTTACATGGAGCGACTGCCTATCTGACCTCCACAACCCAGTTACTGGGTAATACGATACCCCTTTCTAAGACTGGCTGTTAGACTTTCGGGCTTCTGGCGACCCGTAACAGCTGTCAAAGATACACAAAAATGACAGCCGGGACCAAGCAACGGCTTAACGTGCTTGCGGAGGCACGGAGGGGTCTTGTTATGTAAAGATGGTCACCCATCCACGGACCAACCGCAGCAAGCGTAGCTTAACCTGATTGACCGAACCGTGCCGCTGTTAATATTTAGCTACTAAATTCTTATTAAAATCTTCCCTAACACCATAAATCATTATCAGCTACCCTAAAAACTACTAACTCGATTATAATAAGACAAAGATTAATTATACCCTAGACAAGATTTTCTGTTAAACTTCAATCATTTTCTTGTTCATCCAAGTGCCTAGTACCTATGATGAAGACTCAACCTAGAAAGGAAATAAAACAATGACATCTAAGAAATGGTCCGTTTGTTAGCCTAGCTTTTAACCTATTTTTTTTTTATTAACTTCCGCAAGGTAGTTTTCTTTCATTTCCGAGCTTGGGAAATCGTTATTTACTCGAATAAAAATGTATTTTTATTTCTTATCTAGCTGAACGGACAGCCGTTATCCGGTACAAAAAGTTAATACAAACATCCCATAGCAAAAAGGACATTCAGTTTGTGCGAATTTGAAAAGTTTTCCGGGAAACTTTCAATTATTTTTCCATGAAACCCTAATAAGGACTATTACGAACATTTTAAAACAAAAAGTTCCCAAATCGGTCCAGCCGTTCTCAAGTGATGCGGTTCCAACGAACAGGATTTCATTTTTATTTATGTTTTATACTTAACCAAGTAACGACAGGGAAACCTGTTATTAGCCATACAGTAATATAATACTATTTTTATCGCTGTTGGTTACCTAAATAAAGAAAATAAAAATTAAATTTATATAAGTAGATATATCATAATGAGCCTATAATGTTCCCACTACTGGGAAACAGGCCTCTTCTCGGGGAGAGGGAGTAAACCATAATCCATCATACGGACCCAGTGCGGGATAGTCTTCGAATTATAGATATAAATAGATGAAGTAACCGACATTTAAGGTTTGTAGGTAGGTAAAGTAGAAAGGCAATAGTAGTTACTCTACATTTGCTTGGTTTCTTACACAAAATAATCTTGGAGGAATAATGTAAGTAATTAATAACTATCTCGAGTGCCTGTGCTAGAATATTATTAATACTGTGAATGAAAGTCGGTCAAGTAGCTTTTAAGACAAACGTGCACTAAACACATTCATTCGTAATTCAAAGGAAACAGAGAATTATCTCATGCCTTGGGTCCTGCGCCTGATCTCTCTCCGATCGTGTCGTATTGCAGACTGAACTGAGAGTGAGTGTCTGCGCACACAATTGTGCACAAAAATATCTCCTGCGTCGAAAGACTAGTCTCCGATGATATTGGCTGTATTAACCGAATTTCTCTCCGGAGGACTAACTACATTCACCCTATTCCCTACTTTGGACTGTACTGTAAAGTTACGGATATTGTTTTTGGATTCTCCCAATATCCGTTACTCTATTCTTAACTAATTAAGTCCTGGTAACTAGGTACTGCCAACAAGTGTCAGCAGCGTCACACTATAAATCGCACAACTGCACTACCGACCACCGTCCGTCCTTCCTGAACGCCTTCCGTCATTTTTACTTCAATTAATTTATGTTTTTTTAATTCAATTTGCGCTAATTTGCGCATATTTTCATACTGTTCAGTAGGCTCATTAATGTCGCTTCAATCATATTGATTCCTTCCTTGTTTGTAATGTTGGTTAGTATACTCCATGTGTAAGACGAACTTTTTTATAACTTCCGAGAAAATAAACATCACGCCTGTAATCCACGAAGGGTAACAGAGGTGTACCTATAGTAGCCACCAATATTTTGCTAGTCATATTAAAGTCCCATGTAATAGGAGGCGAGCCAATTGCCATCAATCAGGCATAAATCTTGACGCCGGGTTGCTACTGAGAAATTCCTGATGGAAAAACCCAATAGCACTCTGCTCGACCTGGGAATCAAACCCAGGACCTCATACTCAGCAGTAGCACTTGCTACCACTAAACCAGCGAGACTGTCAGTGAAGATAAAATATCTTCCTAAAGGTGCGAGTATTATCACCACGTTTGGATACTGTATTTTAAGTGAGACAATAGGAAATTAGAATAATTTCTCACACATTATTTTTTTCCGCTGGTCAGTTACAACTAAAGTTTAGGAAGATTGAAAGACATTCCAGATTTTTTAACCCAAAATTAGGTGCTCAAGTTGATTAAAAACAATTAAAATTTTCGGAAACCGGAGACTTGTGGGATTTTTCTTTTTCGCACCTGATTCTATAACTTAATCAATGTCCCTAATCAAAACGTAAGACGTAGCACCAGTCAATGACGTAGTCTCAACACAAACCATAGGTCGACACATAAACACAACATCACGCTTGTAATCCCCGAAGGATTAGTCAGAGGTAGACCTATAGTACACCGACATTTCGCCAGTTGTACCTACCTAAGTCCCATATTACATAGGGCGAGCCAACTGGCAACACTACCACAGGTCTCTCACCTCAATATCAACACATCTTCTTCACACACATTCTTCTCTTACATAGATTCACAATCTGAACAAAAGTAAAAGGATTCAAATCGCTCTAATGGCGTCGACATCTCATCTACAATGTACGTAAGTGAAAATATCGCGTGTGTGAGCGGTACTGATACACCACTGGCACGCGATGGCATGTACGTCGTTATATCAGTCAGATTTGTGCAGAGGAGTGAGCAGAGATGGTAGTAAGTCATCCACTGCTAAAAATAGATGGATAGAGAAAGAAAGAAAGAAAATAAGTTTATTTGCGGCAAACATGACAAAAGAAAAAACGCATTAAAAGAAAAAAATATAAACAAAATAACAATCTGAGAGAAAACATGCGTCACATCTACGCAAAAACGGCCATCGCTCAGCATAATGCTAAGACCCTATACGAGACTGAGCGCTGGTTTCCAGCGACAGCCGGCGTTGACGTGATGACGTCAGCCAGTGCAGCATACAATTAAATAAGTATTTAAGAAATAAAAGTAAAAAAAACAATCAAAATAAGAAAACATTACAAAAAGATACAACACAACACACAAAAGCACAATTATTAAATAATAACAAATTACATTAATATACATAAATAAAAACAGGGTGAACTAATATACAAAAAGAAAAATTATAAGAAAAGTAAACATACTTAAAGAAATAAAGTGATACTATGACGTACTTTAAATCAAATGAAGGTACGGTGTGCGTCTCAAGGTTGCAGCTAATGGGAGTCCAGCTCAGCATGTGTCAGGTAAATATACCCGACGTTGACATTTTGCTGAATAGTGACATACGAACGTCGAACAAATAAGATAAATTGATCGAGACGAGACACATAGATCCTCTGGAGTGGTTTTTACATGGGCCCAGTTTTATTCAAGCGAAACACCTATCGCCATATTATGTACTTTTATTACTAATGAAATCTTTTGAACGAAAGTAGGAAGAGAACAAATTCATGGAATCCATTGTGTATCCATCATTAAATATTGTGTTAGATATTGGGCAAAGATTGGATTGGCTTGAAAGAACCTTGAAAACTGAATAATTACCTCAGAGATTTAATCAAACTTTTCAATAAGTTTGAGGAGTCATCTAAACTAATACTAACGGATGCATATTGCGCAATAATCAATGGGGAGCTATATCCCTATTGATCATGTCGATTAGTGTCATGACCCAGTTTGTTACAAAACTCCATATATCTATGCTAACAGTAAGAATAAAGCTGAAGAGATTTTTTTTAACGCGCTAATCTCTGAATATATTTTTTCCAAATCCGACTAGTAGCAATCGGATTTGAAAAAATATTTTTGCATTTGATGCACCAAATTCTTGGGGAAGGTTATAGGTTACTTAACATCACGCTAGGACCATAAGAAGCCGAGCAAAACAAAAAAAAAGTCAGAAAGGACTCTGAGCGAAAATAAAGTAATGGCGCCGGCAGGCGATGCAATGCGACGGGGTGGGTCGGGGGAACAAGAAATTTCACGTGGTTGAAGTTGCGGGGTGAGGTTAGTTTGTAGCATGAAATTGCGACATTGGAAACTAATCGTGTTCCTGAAAAAGAAACTGAAGGAAAATACAAACAACGGTTTCTTTCTGTCTTAAGTTGGGTCGTTTCAAAAACAATTAAAATTTTCCTGACCTTTTCGAGAAACCTTGAAGAAGAAAATACAAAATTTTCCTGTAGGCGTAGAGTCACCTTTACATCCCTTTAAAATAAACAAACTTTAAAAATTCCAAAGTTTATACTAAAAAGCATCCACAAGACAGCGGCGATATTTAGATTTACATTTATTTAGATTTATTTGTACGCTACCATCTTGCTGACTGCCTCATTCATATTCTTTACCACGACTTGCACTGTTCTTAGGTGTGACAAGATAAGAAAAGCAGCTTCGACGTTGCTAATACTATTATATCAACTGCCCCGTTGGTCTCGTGGTCGCAAGTGCGACTGCTATGCATGGGGTCCTGGGTTCAATTCCCAGGTCGGGCAAAGTGTTATTGGGTTTTTCAATTAGGAATTTCTCAGTAGCAGCTCGGAGTTTGGAAGTTGGTAGTGTGATACCCCGTTGCCTCGGAAAGCACGTTAAGTCATTGGTCCTGCGCCTGATCTCTCCCCAGTCGTGTCGGATTGCCGTCCCATCAGACTATGAGTGTAAAGGAACAAAGAGTGCACCTGTGTTTGCGCACACACTTGTGCACTATAATATCTCCTGCGAACCTGGCTAATCTCCGTTGAGATTGGTCACCGTGACTGAAACCGGTCAGGGGGATTTATTATTATTATATCAAAGGACAGCATTAAATAGTTCAGCCTATATAATGTTCCCACTGCTGGGACACAGGCCTCCTCTCTGTGAGAGAGTGGGGGCCGTAATCGCGCGGGCCCAGTGCGAAATGGTTGTGTATGTTTTCGAATTACAGAGTTTAACGGCCCATAAACGCGCAAATTGTTACCAATTTAGTACTTATAACATGATTCTAAACCCGCCAGCGTTGAAATATTTAATGGTTTAAAAAAAAAACTTTTGTATGAAACAGCTGTTTTTAATAACCGTAAGTTGGCAACTTTGCCGTCCTGCAAGAGATGTTAAATGAGGACCCCATTGTAGCCTTGAGTTGAGCGTAATCCCCAGGAAAACAGTTTTATCGAAGAATTCTAGTTTCTCTTGATTCAATATTATCTTACAATCACTACAACCCTTGAAATATGCAGCAGATGTTTTTTTTTTCTATGAATTTAGCTAGGATCTTGAGCTAAATTCATAGTATTAGTTCGAGCATCGTTGATTACAATATCAAAGGCCCGTCAATATATCTTGGTATCTACGTCGAAAACAGCACACATCATAAAACGTACAAACTGCAAGGGAAACATCCGCAAATAGCGTGGCAATCGGTAATTGTGACAGCTGGACAAAAAATATCGCATGACCAATGAACGAAGAAGGAACAGATTAGCAAGTTATAACGTAACATGGCCGAGTTCTAATGAATTTATTGGATATCCGTATAATATTATAGTTCCGGACGGAGTTGGAGATGAAAGAAACGTAAATAAATAATAGGGGTTTTGGCATGACCCTGGAACGGATAAACGGAAAGGTAATGCGACAAAGCATGTTTACCATATTTTTTGGTAACTTGATCTGTAATTTTAAGTGGCAAACGTCAAGTTCAAGAAAAACTTACCGCTCCATGCAAGGTTGTTTATTATCAAGTCTATTGGAAAAATCACGCCCAGTACAAACGTTGATGTTATTTTTTTCCATATAGAAATCTACTGTTTGGAAAGGACATCTATCGTCATTCGTCTGCCTAACTAACCATTGTCTGCATATACAAATATATAATATACATAGTTTGATTGATACCGATGCTCTAACTTTGATGACGGAAGCTTTCTGTATAGACTACATTTCAAAGGCGAACTTTCATGGCTGCTGCATTGTTTTAATACATTGATAAATCCTCTTATACTCAAAGGAAACTGGACGTTATAGTATATACACGTCGACCCGCATTGACCGGATTAAATTTGAGGCTGTGAGCCATTTATACAACGGCATATAGTTCCGTGAAACTGACGCAATAATGACAATACTGGGAAAGATCGATGTTGCTGCACAGAACTCTCACATAACATCGTATAATGCTTAAATTACCCGAAGGTTAGACTGAGGTGTAAGTCCCCTGTAAGGGGCTAGCGTTGCCAAATCGCCTAGAGGGAACCAGTATTTGGATAAAATATACATTGTATAAATACAAAATTGTACAATCATTCAGATGTACCTAACCCGTAAAGGCGGTAAATTGGTTATAATATTAAGTGTTGTGAGCAAGCACAGATCAAGTAACATAAACAGGAAAATTGAGGGGCAATTCTTGTAATTTTAAGAACGCTCTCAGTCTGATCTCGGTCTCAATCTGTCAAATATACCTCTAATTTTCCTACATTTTTGACAAGTTTATGACATTGATTATCGCTGAGATGATTATGAGAGTTTTGAATTACGAGAATTGGTCTTCAGTTCAGTCGTTCAGATTCCAGGCTGTTACTGAAAAATTATAAATCTCCCTTTTCTTTTAAACACATTTTTCTCCGTAGTAGTCTTGGTTTCCATCGTAAAATATCAAATCAATTCAGTAACTAGTTCTTAGCTATCTATCTATCTGCCTGTAACATCCCACTGTTGGGCAAAGTTTCCTAGATATATCGATTAGGTACTTTTTATTATGTAGGTACACCATAAAATTACAGATAAAAATGTAGAAAATTTTACAAGGGTGACACATTGGGCGGTCTTATCGCTAAAAGTGATCTTTTAAAGACAACCTTTCTTTTAAAGACAACCTTTAAAAGATTTGATTCCCAAACTGCACCGTATTCCGCTAATCTCCAGTTTTAATTAGTCCAACGAATTTTACTACAAGAAAATATAAAACCAACCTCATTTTACACATGTAAATCTTCCACATCATTTGAAAGGCTATAGCTATTCTTAGCGATAAAATCACAAGCCACCGATGTGAACTGACCGTAATAACCACACGCTAAGTGCTTGGCCAGACTGGCAGCGCGGGCGCGGCGCGGGCTGCTCGGCGTGGGTGGGGAGCGCGCGGGCTGCTCGGCGTGGGTGGGGAGCGCGCGGGCAACTCACGCCACAGCCCGTTCAGGACAAGGGTTCTCAAACTAGTTCGAGCTTTTTTCTAGTAAAAATAAGTCTTTTTCATCCATATTATATTTTGGCAATCATTGGACACGACAACACGCAGAACGCAGCCGCGCTCGACTGCGGACAGGCAGATCGCGCGAGTTCCCGCACCCGCGCCTCACCCCGCCCTGCGCTGCCAGTCTGGCCAAGTATTAAGCGAAAGCGCGATGCTTAGCACGCTAATTAGCGGCAATGACTCGCGAATAACGGTCTAACACACAAATAACGAACGCTTTCGATGACGTATTGTCTAACTTGTATTTGATTATGTTATTTAGTTAGCGTTACGTTATTGTTCAGAGAGCTTTCTCGAACGTGAATATGTAATGATTTTGAGTTAAAGCTTATGGGGTAACGATGAATCGGCAAGTTTCTATTTTGTTTATTTGCCTAGTCATCAATTATAGTTATTGTGACAAAAACTGAAAAGAGTATGTTTAGATAGTTTGGTCATGTTGAGAGGATGATGAAAGGAGACTATCAAAAGCAATTTTTAAGGCAGATGTGAGTGGAAAGGCAGGAGGAGAAGCACTAGAAGGACATTTCACATCTTATTGGTGATGTTCTTCAGAATGGTCAGGTGCGTAGTAGGTACTCGTAACCGATGTGCGTGTATGAACACGCACACCGGTCACGAGTACTCCGCTACTACTATTACAAACATTCAAAAGCTAGTCGCAATCTCGTCTCACTTCTCAGCGACAACCAATGTCAAAAACAGATTGAGACTGAGATCAGACTGTGAACGTTCTTAAAATTACAAGAATTGGCCTTCGGGTTGCTATTAGGTTGCGGTTGTCAGAAATAAAATCAAAAGTCATTTATTCAATTTAGGCTGAGAATCAGCACTTTTCGAACGTCAAAATTATAAAAGACTCCCCTAAAACGCCCGCCCTTCACCACTGCCTAGTGCTTTCGCTGGGAAGAAGAAGTGGCGCAACAAACTTCCCAGGAGCATAAAACTGTGAACAGACTGTAGATACAAAATCCCAATATCCAGCCTGACGTTTCCTTCTATATTGTAAGTCTATGAACGCACATAGGTAATCTGTTTCCATACAGCCTTCTCATGTGTCAGAGGGTTTTATTGGCTCTCATATCGAGTTCCTGACAGTACCTTTGTGAAATGTATTCCAGGAACAACAATATAATATAGAAAAGCTTGTCGACCTCGCGGAAAAATTGCAAATTATGCAGTAAAAAAGAAAAATTGGGTCGGCGGTTTAATTTTGTTAACTTTGTAATTGACATAGCTTTTTGATTTTTATTTAGCAATCAAAACTAGTTAACGGTTCTCTAATAACAATCAAAAATGTTTTAATATTTATCTGTCTCGTTGGTATATTGGTCGCAAACGCTAAGTTGCTGAGCAGGTTCTGGGCTCGATTCCCAGCTCGGGCAAAGCGATATTGAGTTTTCAATCTGGAATTTCTCAGTAGCAGCCCGGAATCTAGATTTGTGCCCGGTTGATGGCAATAGGCTGACCCCCTATTACATGGGACTTAAACATAACTGGCGAAATGTGGGAGTACTATAGATACACCTCTGCCTGACCCTTCGGGGATTACAGGCGTTGATATTATGCGTTACGAACAGTTAATATTTTAACAAGAGAATCGATAAACTAGAAACGATGTCGTTAACCGCAAGTTACATAAGCTACTAAACGTTCAAATGTTCAATAACAGTTAAACTTACTTTAAGTTAGACGAGCGTCAGTTCTGTTTCGCTTACAAGTAAGCAAGTAGGTCATCGTCATCTGCCTAGCGTTTTCCCAACTATGTACCAGTATTAACGGAGTACCAGTTTTTTACATGGAGCGACTGCCTATCTGACCTCCACACTTTTACTTAGTAGAGTTACTGGGTAATACTCCTTGGTAAGACTGGTTGTCAAACGAACAATAGATTCGATACCTTATTATATTTGGGATCTATACATAACTAGCGAAATTCGGGTGTAGGTACTATAAGTACATCTCTGCCTAACCCTTCGGGGGGTTACAAGCGCGATATTACATTACTAAAGAAAATCAAGAGTTAATTTAAAGACAGCTGTAACGTACATATTACAGATTCTGGAGCGTAATTTTAAACAGAATATTTTAGGGACTCGTATTAAATCTATTCAATTTCTTGAAAAGATATATTTTAATGTCTTTGTCTAACAAAATCAGGCCTTCTGTGCGGCTTCCTCGTTAATATTTACTACGTACGCACTGACAGTGACTGGCTAAGTTCATATGAACGCGCGGTGCATGATCAAAGTAAACGATGATTATCGTCTACATAATCACGCGGTACCGCACGGCGGGCTTCTACCCGCGCGCAAGGTCTTGGGCTGATTTCACAGCTGTCCGGGAGACCCGTACGGGCCGACCGTACGAATGGAGACACGTGGGTCCGTACGCGAGCCGCTGTACCTGCTCCCGTGTACGGTCGGCCCGTACGGCTCTCCCGCACAGCTGCGAAACCAGCCTTGAACCGCGAGTCACCGCGCGATTCATGTTCTACGAACCTGTGAGGATCTGTTCAATGTTGATTAATGCCAGACTGCCGCGCGTACATATGCCTGTCATGTGAATGCTCCAACGGTCATATTATGAACTTCGCCTTAAAATCCTTCAATACACGCTATGCTACTAGCAAAGGCGCCAAGCGCGCAGTGCGGCCGGTTACAAACATTCTAGAGCGTTCGCTTCACTTCGCTACTCGCTAGGTGACTCGATAAGACTCTAGGCGCTAAGTAAGCACCTGTCAGTGCATACGTAGCTTTAGCCTTTCACAGCTTTGTACAGCTAAATCTCGGTAAAGCCTACCCATATTTTATTTCGGTCGGGACATGAACGGCAAGTACAGATAAAGTCATATATCCTTCAACCCCTTTTATGATTATCTGTTCGACCGTATGTGGGTGATGGATTAACCAATACGTAAACATCGTAAAACCTTTCGCTTTAATACTTTCGCGATATATTTTTGCCGATTTTGGGCATATGCTACGTTCGCTTAACTTAACTCGTTGTAACTCTATTAAAAAACATAACTTTTCATTTTGCTTGGCTCAGTGATTTCATTCATCATTCTCCTATTCTTATCCCAATTTATTTAGTTATGGCTTATTCTTCCATACTTCTCTATTAGTCGTCATCTCAGTAGTCACCCCCTTTCTAGCCATATCATCTTCCACACAGTCCATCCATCGTTTCTTTGGTCTTCACCTACTCCTATAGTCCACATTCATACTCAAAACTTTCCTCACGAGTCACGACATCTGCTAAACTGGGTAGGTACCTAATCATGATGCACATTCTATTTACAAATATAATTCCTTATTTTGCTTGGCCCGTTCATTTCTTTCCCTAATTATTCATGTTACTTATGTCAAATATCTAATTTTCTGTCATTGATCGCCAGATTCTGAAAGCCTGATATAATTTAATCTACCGTCAACAGTTCCTATCATGGAATCGTCTGACTGGTTATTTAATAAAAAAACATACATTTTACCACGTAGATATTGCACTTTTCTATGAAATAGGGCGTTATAGAACTGAAACCACGGTAACAGGTTGCAAAGTCGATCTTCCTGCCACCCAATTTATTACGATCTTGCATAAAATTTAAGGCGAATTGAAGACAACCGATTCCTACATCTCTCGTAACGAAGCGAGACTATTCCAGTTAAAACTAACTTCAGTATAAAACCTAGCTGAAACTAATTTCAGTCTGGAATAGTCCATTGCTCGGTAACATAGTGGCTGTAAACTCCAAAGTTTATTGGTGTAGCCTATCTATTGTGCAGCTCCGACATATTAATGAGATCATCTCACGTACGCAGAGCGCGTACTGTTCACGTGTATGTATAACAGACCTACTGTTTAATATAGTGGTAATAGTTTTGAGCTAGTATCAAAATGGGCTAACTTATAGATAGTGCGAAATATGGGTGAGGAAAAGGTGTTAAACCATATATTCAGCTCTTTTTCAATCATTGAGTGTAGGTGGAAACTGCAGAAGACTATTTGCTTCGATCTTTACATCCTACTCTTCTTGCTTGCACGTTTATTATTTCTGCCATAGCCCTATATACCCCTTGGTAAGACTGGTTGTCAGACTTTTGGGCTTCTGACTACCCGTAACGACTGTCAAAGATCTACAAATAACAACCGGGACCTACGGCTTAACAACACGCTTTCCGAGCGACGGATGGGTCTCGATATGTAATGAATAGTATCCCATCCACGAACCAACCGCGGCCAGCATAACTTAACCTTCGATCGACCCGTGTGGCTATTATCATGTTTCCCCGAACGAACTATACAATTTATTTTAACAGGTACCGTACCGGTATTGTTTACCCGATTATTTTGACGCTGAACCCGGGTAATGCGTTTGGCGTTCAGACAACAAGGCCAGGGTTTTTGCGTTGTTATTACAGCTTTATAAAATTATAGCAGATTTTTGGTGAATCACGAAGAGGAATAAGTTTTGATTGATTTTGTTGAGAAGCAGCTGATAGACGAACTGAAGAGTAATTGCTAAACAATTTGAGATCCCAGCATGTTCTTGATTAAAGTTACTACTTATAAATGAAAAGATACTCAAGTTGCCATTAAAGGCTAGTGAATTAATAAATGCCCACAATATAGTATTTTTCATGACGTTATTTTTTTGACTAGCTTCTGACTTTACACGAGACCTGAAGGCCAATTCTCGTAATTTAAAACGTTCAAAATCTAGTCGCAGTCTCATCTCGGCGACAAACAAATGTCAAAAACTTGTCAAAATGTAGGGAAATTAGAGGTATTTTTGACAGATTGAGACTGAGATCAGACTGTGAACGTTCTTAAAATTACGAGAATTGCCCCTCTGTTCACAGCTTCATAATTCTATGCCAGCTGCCTTCATGGTCAAAGACATAAAACACAACGTTTCTCTGTCTTTTAGTCCTTTCGTGTGCTTATAACTTGAGAGGAGTATGTTATCCGGCTAGGTTTTGGCAATCATAATGCGTATACGTCACGTCAGCGTGGAAACCCAAGACTTCTCTTTATCATCCAACAAATTTAGTTTTATAGATGTAAGAGGAACAGGGTGTAAAGTTCACTCATCCACCATGAAAAGAGAGGATCCTCCGACCAGGCGGGTATCGCTTCTGGTGGGCTACTGCCCGACGACTGATATCGGGACGTTGTATATTATGCTAGTTGCGCAGTAAACTCTGCTTGCGTGATACAGGATTTTGCGTGACGTCAGTATGATGCGTAGTTGAGATATGGCGATGTAGATGCCGCCAAAATTTTGTGTGAATATCTACCTAGCCAAAAAAGCCCATGTTGTAAAAATTTTCGATTTCCAATTCATTCTCTATTAGCCACCTGTCCACAGCCCTATCTGTTCCGTCGTGATAACGCTTTCACATACGTTTCACTGCGCGCGCACCCGACAGACATGCTATTTTGCTTACGGGTAGAAAACGTCTGTATCTGATATTATGTTGTAGTGACTTGCACAATTTCACCTCACTTGGAAAAATATGAATGAAAGACGAGGTTTAAAAAAAAGGTAAAGACAAAAGGGAGAGGAAAAGCCGCAAGAGGTCGCCCTAGAAAGACGTATTTAGTGACCTTATTGGCGATGTCCTTATGATAGGTCAGGTGCATAGTACTCGCAACCAATGTGTACGTATGACACGTACGTAAACAAAGCAAAAGGAGTATGTAAGGATCGTAGCAGGTGGCGATCTGTAGTTTCTGCCTAACCCAATGGGAAAAAGGCGTAAATTAATGCATGTGTGTATGGATGTAATCTGCATTCGCGATTTATTTGCCAAAAATGTAAACCAATATGTGTTTATGGAAAAATAAGTTTAAATCCTACACAATAAAGTTCAGTTTACGCTACAACTTCAAACATTTTTATAACTTTTTCAATAGTGCTAGTCACTCTGAAATCAACTTAATTCCCATAAAAACAAAACTGATATTTGTTTAACTTGAAATAATATTAATTTGAAACATAAGTTTGAATAGACATTAGGAATGAAGTCAATAAATAATGAAGTCAAATTAGTATTAAGTATTGATATTGTAGTAACACAATTTGATTATAGATCAGAATAAATGGCAAACTTCTATCATGTGTTGGGGTCGGCTTGCAGTCTAGCCGTATGCAGTTGAATACCAGTATCAGGTATACATGGAGCGACTGCTTATCTGACCTCCACAACTTAATCAACTCTTCATGAGTTGGGAACTATTATTGCTAAACTGTTATGCTTTAGACTTAAAACTGCAAGTTCACAAATCCAACTGGACTCGACTCGCAAAGTTACCAAAAGCCATACAAATATTTGTTTTTGCGTGGGGATCGGAATCGACCCAGTAGCTGAAACGAAAACAAATCGTCAAGCAATGTTAGTGCAACATGTTGTCTTACAAACCTAAACTTGAACCAATATAATTTGAATTCAAAAACAGCGGGGTATTTGCGTAACACAGTAGGAATGGTTTTCATTTTGACAGTTCAACAGCATTCATTGCGTGATATTTACATTGACGAGCAGACGATTTTTTCGAACATATGAAGCAATGGATTAGCAATATCCTTCAAAGTGATTCAGATTGTGATTGATAGTGTGTTACGCAATTAGAGCATGCTGTGGCAAACTGGTTTGTGACGACTCAAACTTCGTGAAGTATCGGATTGTGATGAACGAACTTACATTATCACAAGCCGTGCGATAAGATTTCCCATCGGCAAACTGTCGAACTTCCATACAAACTTTCATCCCCATTTAACCTCATTAAAGGTTTTTTTTTAAATCCTTCCAAAATGCTCACCTTCGTTACAAAAGAACTCTTGTGCAAAATTTCATGCTTCAAACCTAGCGGTTTAAACTGTGCGTTCTTGTCAGTGAATGAATTTATTAAGTAAATCACGCCTCAAGAAAACCAGTCTTCGCTATATTTCATCCGAAAATTCTCTTTTCCTTCCAGAGAGCCCTACCCCTTCTTCTCGTGGTCGCATCTGTGGTCGCGCAGTTCGGCGAAGAATATGGCGGCTACGAGAACTACCACAAGGCGCCGGTACAGTTGCACCAACACCATCAGAGCCTGGACGATCACCATGGAGAGGACTACGAATTGGATTACCATGTAAGTCATTCAACTTATTTGGGGTCGGCACAACATGTCTTTCTCTTCTATAGTTCTCTACTAGTCGTCATCGTGACCCCTCTTTTGCAATATCATCTATCACACAGTCCATCCATCGTTTATTTGGTATTCCTCTACTCTAAAAGCCATCACGGATGGATGGATGAATTACAATGTAAGTAACGGCTGAAAACCACCAAAGATTCAATCACACGGGACGTCCACCATCCCGCACTAGGCCCGCGGGTTGGTTCAGAACAAACGCCCACTCACAGAGAGGTGGCCTCGGTCCCAGCAGTGGGTACATTATTGAAGGGGGTAGGCAGAAACTACAGAACCTCAAGTGCTACAATTCTCGAATACTCTTTTTACTTAAGGCGACTACATGACCTAAAACGCGGTCATTATCGGACTGCATAGAAAAGAAAGAGAAGCGCGATGACACAACGCTGGTAATTTATTGCAAAATATGAAACAATCATCTATAGTTGATTTATCAAACACCAAACAAATAAAAACCGTATACTAAAATTCGGGGATCTTTTATATGGTGAAAGTTTAATGAAAATACACCCGATAGTGTTTGCGTGATTATCGTTTTTATGTCCGCGGTAGACATTACTTTACAAATTAATTACACTATGTTAAAAAAATATTATTGCAAATATTCACATATCAAATTACGAAGCAAATGGTCTAGTATAACATTTATTTTTTTCAAAGAAATCAGTCCGGTCGATTAGACGTGATGTTGAATTTAAAATCATTAGAAGTCGTATATCTGCGCCTTAATCCACATTCATGCATCGTTCATTTGAACAATTTCAATGTCTGTACGCATTCCTTTTTAATGGCCAAATTCCTGTTCTTTCCAGGCGCATCCTAAGTACTCGTTCGACTACTCGGTCAAGGACCCCCACACTGGTGACCAAAAGGAGCATTGGGAGACCAGAGACGGTGACAAGGTCAAAGGTAAGCACCAAACTTTGTATACCTTCTTTTTTCGTGCCAGTAAGCTGAAGGCTTGAGTAGCAAGGTTAGGGCAAGCTAAAGGCCAAAAATCGTGGATACTATTGTAAGAAACCACCGAGTTTAGATAGTTTGCAATGCAAGGTTACCATGAAAGCAATAAATGCCATAATAAGATCACTATCTTATTGGTGCAGACATTTCAGTGCAAGATTTTCTCTAGACATAGCAAAACTAATAGTAATGATTGATCTTTAACCGCTACTTAGGTTAAGGTTTTGTAGCCAGGATGAGAGGTGACAGTCATAGATAACTAGGCAAAATTTTAAGTATGTTAATTACTGAAAACACTTTCATCATACATCATATTTTGTATAAAAGCATCAAATTAAATTTAATAGTAAATGATGATAGGATAACGTGATTACCATAAGTAGAAGCCACCGCTTTTGACTAACTCAATAAAAATGAGCAATAAACTATATGAATCACGACTTATCATGCTGGTCGGGAAGCTCGTACTAGTGTATGCCAGTAATTGAGTATTGTTTCGTTATGGCGATCAATTACACACATACATGACCGAGTTAACGACTGTTTTATGGTTTGAATTTGTTAATGCATAAGAAAAGAGAAGAATTAAAGAATTCAAATCTTTTGAAATAAAATATATTTAATGCATAAATAACTATGCGTGCATAATTATTTAAATTAACTGTGGCCATAATAAAAGTATTAAATTCACTGACAGACAACGCACAGCCTAAGCTAATGGGCCCAGAAGCAAAAAATGATAACGCAAGTGAGCACTAATGGAGGATTTTTTTTAATATATCCCAACAGCAGGTCGATTCTGTTAGAATCTCACCGTGAGAAGTTAGGTGAAGTGAGCTGTCATTCCATCTGATGCTATAGAGATTAACACTAATGACAGCTCACTTTAAGCTCACTTCACCTGACTTATCACGGTGAGATTTTTTGAGAATAGCACTACAGGGGTTAAATAGGGATATAATTTTTTAATAGACGTTCGTAATTTATGCCGATGGGAAACCCCTTTGGGCACACAGCTTATTACTTAACTACCTTCTGCCCGCGACTTCGTCCGCTTGACATTTTACCCTCTTAAGGGTGGAATTTCGGAAAAACCCTTTCTTAGTGGATACCTACTCTTCACAAAGAACACACCCTCCAAATTTAGCTCATTATTCCAGACCCCAAAAGTAGAAAAAAGGTGTTTAGAAGATCGAAATGTATGGAACAGCAATTTTTTTTTTATAACCGTCAGAAATTTCAAAGCTTGTGCTGAATTCAAGGTAACAGTTTGCGCGTTGATGTCCCTTACAGCCTTTACACAGCACCCCTACCGGATGCTTGAAGGAAATAGGAGCGGAAGTGCAGATTATTTGAAATTGTATTTTATTATTCGATCAGAAAGACAGGAAATTGTATGCAAAACATTTTATAAGTTGCGGGAAAAATAGGTCACTCTCTTTTATAAAGTTACGCGCAATCATGGTTGCGGTGTCACGGAGTTCTAGCAGTGTAATATAACTCATGGTCAGGGTGAATTTCAATATTTAATATTTCCCAACAATGATGACACTGACAGCTCTTGAACGCGGATTTAATGTGTTGATCGAGTTCAGTTTTATTGATGAAACCAGCCCTATGTTTTTAAACGCAAATCAATTTCCTGTCGTTGAATACTCATACTGCCATTTATAATATTGTAGCAAGACTGAGAGCTGGTTTCACCAAAGTCAGATATCTTTTATACGTGGAATAAAATTGACGTCAGTTCCAGTATGGAAAAACTATCAAAAATTCTATTCATAACATAAGATTTATTTTAGGTATAAAAGTTTGATGAAATTCGGCCTCAGAAAGACGTCTCAAAGTATAGTGTCATTTGAGAATTGGGGGTATTAAGGCTGGTGCAGACTGTTAGACATATAATCTCCTTCCCATCATCACTCTCTTGCCCTTATGCCAATTTATTTGAAGTCGGTGCAGCTTGTCTTCTTCCATACTTCTCTATTAGTCGTCATCTCAGTAGTCACCCCTTTCAGCCATATCAACTTTCATACAGTCCAACAAATCGTTTCTTTAGTCTCCTTTTTTCTATAAAATAACTAAATCTCCATCCATTGCAGGCACCTATACCCTCGTCGAGACTGACGGAACAAAACGCGTAGTGGAATACGAAGCCGACGACAAGAACGGCTTCAACGCCGTCGTGCACAAGATCGGTACGCCGAAACATCATGAGGAGTACGAGAAACCGACGCACGAATACGAAGCGAAGCCGGCGCACGAGCCCGTGCATTATCAGCACGACTTCGGTCATTTTGATGAAGGGTTTGTGCCGATCGCCGAGGGGTATGAACATTAAACGATAAATTGGCGAGTCTGCTGCAGGTAAATGTGTAAGAATGTATGAATGTTGATTTTTGAAGTGAAAACTTCTTTAGGCGCATTGGGCATTTTTTGAAATGGGAAAAAATCATTGAACTCGCGACACTGTTACCGACACCGCGCTACATTCGGATGTGTTCGGCTGTCCTCGAGATGTACTCGGTTTTAATGTATATCCGATATGTCAGTGAGTGACGGCAAAGTATTCTGCTTGTGTTTTTTTTTCACTTCTGTCGGCACTCCTGGAGTGCCAGTATTTTTTTTAAACTGATGCTCTATTGTTTTAAATTTTTTTAACGGTTGGTTTGGTTGAAGGCAATAGGCCCGCCCCCTGTTACACGGGACTTGAAAATAACTGGCCAATGTGGGTGTACCTACTATGGGTACACATCTGCCTAACTCTCTGGAAAAACAAGTGTTGTCATGGTGTGTTGTTTATAAAGGCAGTTATTTTGAAGGTGGTGTTTTCTCTAAACAACCGTTTCCATGAGTGACAAATGCCACGGGAAGTTAGGTAACTGTACTTAGACATTTTCATCGCCGAAGTCTCTTAACTAAGGATATATTGGCCTACCGTGGTCAAAACATATGGAAGCATAACAGTTCCAGTAACAGTGTAGTCGAAACAGGTGGACGGATAAAAAAATTGTATTTTTTTTATTGTTAAAATTTACCCTCAAAATATTTATTCTTTCAAAAATCTCTTCCAAACATTTATGTACCAAAATAATTGCCCTACATATTCGCGAAGGTAAACATGAATTTCAGTAACTTACATTCGTACACGATTTCAGGAATTTACCTGTAGCTCATTAAGGACATGTTACATCTTGTTTTCAAAGCCAATATGGCCCTTGAGTGCTCTTGATGTGGTTCTAAATGCAGTGACGGACTGACAAACAATTATATTGTAATCCAAATAGCTTTGCAATATCAAAACTAAGGTTTTTAAATGCTTTAATATAGCTTTATCAATAAGTTAGATTATTCCGTTAAGTATTTTTATTTTATTAAAACTGACTAAAACTACAAAAATACATTGCTGGATTTGTATGAGGGCTATTTTTAAAGTTTAAACTAACAAGGCAATGTATTACGGACTTATTAGAATGAGAATTGGATTATAAAATTGTGCTCAATGTATAAATGATTGCGTATTAGACATGTAATTCTTACGCAACTTTAAAAAACGATTCTCGACTTAAACAAAAAAAGTTACTTAACTTTAACATAAAGTTTCGCATCTTTAACACAAAGTAACGGGACTTTGACAAATAGTTTCGCGACTTTAACAATAAGTTGCACGTCTTTTACACATGTCAATTTACACGGACAAAATAACGTGTGATATTCGTAGCATACTCATTAAGAATATAATTATTTTGTGGTGTGTTGTAATGAGTGGCTATCGAATTATAATTATTATTTATTAGTGACGCAGAAAGGAGTTACGTTTCGTTATAGTTAAGGTCTGACTGTATATTGTTCTGTTTTGTAGTTTTAAGTGTTGTACAAAACTCTTGCAATTGAATAAAACTTTTATTGTTGTAAATAATGTTCATTATTTGTTTTCTTATCAGTCAATCATTTTTTTGACACAAATAGATCCCTTAAAAATAATACATTACGCAGGTTTTAAAAAAAAGTGTAAGCCAGAAGTGAGGCGTGTAAGCATAAAATATATAATAACCCTTAAATCAAAACTAAAAAAAAAATCTTACCTCTTGTTCGAGGAAGGTGCGAAAAGCAAGCTGAATCCTACGAAACTGTAGTTTACAGCAGTGCTCTAAATAAGCTGCTCAACAAAAATCGCAAAAAACAAAAACCTAAAAACAAAATATACTAGAACGTCATCATCGAAGTGGCTAAGCATCGGATTGGCAACCAAAAGTCGGGCAACTATCTCGCTACTGTTGCGCAACTTACCTTTGTGCGAGAGCGAGCTTGAGCCTGTCATTTTCATAGCGTAGTTGTTGCTCGATGGACTCGGGCGGCGGCGGGTCCAGCGCGGCGGGCGGGCCGGCGCCGGCCAGCGACCCGCGCGGCGCTCGCCCCACTGTCGCGTACCCACTTTCCATTCTAAACAGGGCCTACTATCACTATCTGTCACGCAACTGCTGCGCTACTTTTATTCATTAAAGAATGGCAAAATAAACGACGGTCCACCTGACGTGACTATCGACATCAATATCAGACTTAGCAGGTACGTGGTCATTGAGACTGAGCTGAAATATCTCGAGTGCCTGTAATTACACCAGCATAGCACCTATACCTATTCTTCAAACTGGAACAGAAAAACGCTGTATGGCAACAGTGATAGGTAAGGAACTTTGTCACACAACTGTGGCGCAACTGTTGAGCAACTGTCATGTTATATCCGAGCCACTGTCGCGCAACTGTTGCGTATCTGTAGAGCAACTGACGAAAAGAGTTTGAGCAACTGTCGATATCGGGTAACTGTGTGGCAACTGACCTCTGTGCGAGCGCGAGCTTGAGCCTGTCGTTCTCGTAGCGCAGCTGTTGCTCGGACGTGTCCGGGGGGGGAGGGTCGCTGGCGGCGGGCGCGCCGGCCGACGCCAGCGGCCCGCGCGGCGCGCGACCCACTGTTGCGTAGCCGCCCTACAGGAACAACTATGTATTAGTATAATAATCGTTTTGTACAGCTGTAATTAATAACTAACTAGAAGAGATACACAGCACTCCGTTCACAGTTCATTAACGACGTTCTCATCGTGAGGAAACTGACTAGCCGGTAATAGATCGAAAAATAGGAAGACAGGACGGCCATCAACCCGCACTGTGCCCTGCGTGGTGAATTTCGGCCCATGCCTCTCACAGAGGAGACCTGCATCTCAGCAGTGAGAACAATATTAGCGGTAAATTCATAATTCTTACAACTTGGGAGTGACGTTTGTCCAGCAGTGAGCTACGATAACCAGAGTCAATTGATTGAACGAAAAACATTTTATCGACACCATGATTGAATCCAGTTGTTCTCAAAACTTTGATTTCCTAAAAAGCGGTGAACGGTCACACCATAACGGCTGTCCAAATACAGAGCATTTTTTTGACACTTTAAATGTGAATTACTAGTGAAAATGACAGATTTTCATTGTGGCCGTTATAATATGACGGGACCGCTTTCCCAGGAGACTAAAGTTTAACCAAGCTTGCAAATGTAATACAATTTCATTCTAATTCAATTTCTTTAACATCATTCGCAATGAATGCCAAGGTTCACAAACTGCATTTAGCTTCCACCGCTATTGTGCCACTCAAGGATATAACATTGACAATTTAAA
This sequence comes from Gortyna flavago, assembly GCA_963669345.1. Classification (NCBI taxonomy): domain Eukaryota; kingdom Metazoa; phylum Arthropoda; class Insecta; order Lepidoptera; family Noctuidae; genus Gortyna; species Gortyna flavago. The sequence continues at coordinate 1,031,868 of OY770149.1, forward strand.
GCAATTGTCACTTCCTGAGTTAGTGCATGACTCAGTTGATAGTCAAGTATTTCACAAGAGAGATGTGCAGTTTATGTGTGTTGCATAGATAGACATATTGGCGACATTTTGGTTGATGACAATAGGCTCACCCCTGGTACATGGGGCTTAAACATAACTGGTGAAATGCGGGTGTACTATCAGTACACCTTTGCCTAACCTTTAGAGGAATATAGGCGTGGAATTTAGCTCAACAAAAATTGTATAGCTTGCCTCGAAATGAAATCGATCTTTGTGTAATTCTACAATGTGTAACTGAATTAATGCACATTATGAAAGTGTGTACGGAACCCGAAAGGCCCGGAACCCGGAAGGTCCTGACCCGGAACTCTGTGAATAGACTATAGAGCATTATCCGTGTAATTGAGGGTAGTTTTATCGTACCTGTAATGTGGAGGACACTGAATGGGCTCTCTGATGTACCGCCATATCCTCGGGCTCCGGTTTGGGCTGTAACAAAATATATTTATGTGAACAAACGATGTTAAAGAACAAAAACGAAATATAAACTACTTTTTAAAGGGTGTATTGGGTTTTTCCATCTGGAATATCTCAATAGCAGCCCGGAGTCTGGATTTGTGCCCGGAGTCTGGATTTGTGCCCGGAGTCTGGATTTGTGCCCGGAGTCTGGATTTGTGCCCGGTTGATGGCAATAGGCTCGCCTCCTATTACATGGGACTTAAACACACCTGTGGAAATGTGGATGCACTACAGGTACACCTCCTGCCTAACCGTTCGTGGATTACAAGCGTGATGTTATGTTCATTTACGAACTAATTTTTAAAGGGATGTTGTTAACCGATGATCAAACTTAAGTGCGAAGAATATTTTGCAATGATGCATTCAATTTTACAAAAATAAAAAACGTGTTGGTTATCCAGCTTCACGTAAATGCATTGCATTGATTAATTATTATTTTTATTACATCGCATTTTATGCTATTTCCGTTCTGTTGAGTATTGCGACTTGAGGATAACTTTATCAGCCAACAGAGAACTGGCACTAAAGTAGCGTTTAAAGGGCATGAACACAATAAAATCAGAAATAAGAAAAATTATACACAAACAACGAATGAAACAATGTGTGCTATTTAAAAAAATCTCATTGCGCTTGCGAACGTACCTGTAAAGAAAGGGTTTGCCAAACATGTTCTTATTTACTAGAAGCCAGTGTTGTCCCACTGCAGGGCAAAGGCCTCCAATCCCTCTTTCCACTTTTCCCGATATAGGTACTGCGATTGTGGGCCAATCCTTTAAGGAGCTTTCAGTCAATCCTTTCCAGCTCATCCCGCCAACCCTTTTTTTCTTTTTTTTAGTGCTCTCAAATCCCTTTCTGGGCCTGCCGCGCAGTTGTTTCCTGCGTTTTAGGATCCACAGAATGGTGGGTTTTGCGTATTGCTGGTCTGACATGCGACATATGTAGCCAGCCCAATCTTTACCAAACCAACGCTATTACATTACTTTCAGTGGCGTAGACTGTGACTTACTAGCGGGTATCGTGTTACCCAGTTATTGTTTTGTGGAGATCAGATAGGCTCAAGGCTTGGGCAAGGACATGAATAATGCAATTAAATTAACTTTGACATTCCTGTATGCTTATTTTGAACATTGTAATTTTTATAGTTCTAACATTAGTATTTTTAGAGATTGACATTTGTAATATTCATAGTTTGACATTTGTATTTTAATTTTTTGACATTTTCCTGTCGTGACATAATTATTTCAATTATTATTTAATTCATTAAAATTATGGCAAAATCTTAAATTTGCATGCTGAATTTAAACGAAAAAAAAAAGGCTAGGCAGATTGATTGGTGGTTCAACACCCAGTAGTTCTGAATTTCTGGCTGAACTGTAGGCTGTCAGTAGCGTCCTACTACTCATCATCTGCCTAGCCTTTTCTGAACTATGTTGCGGTGGGCGTCCAGTATAATCGGATACAGCTGAATACCAGTATTTTACATGGAGCGACTGTCAAACTGATCTCCACAAACCAGTTACTGGGTAACACCATACCCTTTGATAAGACGAGTTGTCAGACTTTTGGGCTTCTGACAACCCGTAACGACTGTTAAAGATTTATGAATGAAAGCTCAGACCAACGGCTTAACGTGCTTTCCGAGGCACGGAGGGGTCTCGGTATGTAAAGATGGTCACCTATTAGTCCTACTACTATACTTCTCTATTACTGTACCTTCACTACAACTTACCAAAGCCTGTGCCGGCGACACCGCAGGCGGCGGTTCGTCCCCCCCTGTAGCTCTGCCCGCCAGCAGAGGGCTAGCGGTGGCGCTGGCCACGGGCGTGGCAGCGCCACTGTTGCCGTTGGTCACTGACTTGCCACCCGTAGCCCCGCATTGCTGCGCTTGGATTGCTTCTTTAACTTCTTGGAATTTTTCTATGAACTAGAAGAGAAGTTAGGTGTTAAAATAGATACTTAAACTCACGCCTAGTTCCCATGGGGGTATGCAGAAACTACAGAACGCCACCTGCTACGACTGATGGATTTTAAAGGAAACTCCTAATCCATTGGTTCACAAAGTCGGCTCGACAACGTAAATGACGATCTTGTCGAATTGCAAATTGAAAGACATAAGTTACAATTGTTAATGTGTTACGCAATTACCCCGCAAGACGCAATTAAGTACTGTTCCTTAGGAAGGCTCTTTAACACACCCCAAAGGGAACCGATAATTATGCCAAAGAACCATTATGACTCCTTCAGTCCTGTTACGAACTTATTAAAAATTCTCAAGTACTATGTAAGTACGTATACCTTGCGATAAATATGAAACATCAAGTTTTGAGGGCATTGTCTAAGTCAATCATGTGAGGATGATAGAACTGTGTGGGCGAGAGAGAGTGTGTGTAAAAGAGAGAAAGAAGAAATATGAAGATAGCGGTGTGCAGGTTGCTGAGTGACGACGATTTTCACGTTTGATTTCCCACAGTGCTACAAGGATCCTTTGATGCCTGATTGACGTTAACAGGGTTGTTGGTATACATTTGTGAAATTGTCACAGAAATTTTATTGATGAAACAAGATAGCGGCGTTAGTTCATTTTAGTCACGCGCCTTAAAAAACCATGTAGCGTCATCATCATCATCCACAGCGCGACTTCACCCACTGCTCTCTGTCTCTTTTTTCTTATGCCAATCCCACGTTCCTGTGGTTCTTCCAGGCTTTGCCCGCGATTGCAACAATGTCGTCCACCCGCCTCGCCGCCGGACGACCGACATCTCGTCTTCCAGTCCTTAGACGCCACTCGGTCACAGCCTTACTCCACCTGTCATCACTACGCCTTACCAGATGCCCTGCCCAACTACACTTCAGTTTCACAATGCGTTATACATGTCTGAAATTTTTGATGAGCCATATTAAGGCGCAGATATACGACTTCTAATGATTTTAAATTCAACATCACGTCTAGTCTACCAGACTGATTTCTTTGAAAAAAATTAATGTTATACTAGACCATTTGCTTCGTAATTTAATAAGTGAATATTTGCAATTATATTTTTTAACATAGTGTAATTAATTTGTAAAGTAATGTCTACCGCGGACATAAAAACGATAATCACGCAAACACTATCTGGTGTATTTTCATAAAACTTTCACCATATAAAAGACAATTTAATTCCCCGAATTTTAGTATACGGTTTTTATTTGTTTGGTGTTTGATAAATCAACAATAGATGATTGTCATATTTTGCAATAAATTACCAGCGTTGTGTCATGGCGCATCTCTTTCTTTTCTATGCAGTCCGATAGTGACCGCGCTTTAGGTCATGTAGTCGTCTTAACCACCGCTTACCTTGCCAAGTTCTGGTTCCGAAGCGAACCCTAGTCCGTACACAGTGTTAGCTCTGACGTCGCTCCATTGGCCGAACTTCTGCGACGTCTTCGTGAACGTCATGTTTGCCGTTATCGTGCTGTTTATCACCGCCTGCAAAGAGATTGCGTGTTAATTTTCTGGTTCATAATGAAATGAAATGTTTACTTCTGTAAGTAGATCTTCTAAGACATGTTTCCAAGTCAATTTTGGTCAATGTTTTATAACGACATGGCGCCGGATATGGTTACGTTTGTTTCCCGAAGGACAGAGTACCTACAGACTAAAGTACCGAAAGTCTGACAACCAGTCTTACCAGGGGGTATTGTATAACCCAGTCACTGGATTGTGGAGGTCAGATAGACAGTCGCGCCAAACGAAAAACCCAATACCACTTTTCCCATGACATAGTATTGAAAAGACGACCACAAAAGTAGCAATAATTATATGCGAGGACGATAAGTACCGGTGTGTCCTCCTGTTGATAGCATTGCAACATACCGGGATCATGTATCCGCCTAACAGGCGTGACGATTCTCGCAATGTCAATCAATACTAGTATGATATGACTGTTTGTCCCCGTTAATGGAGGATCGTGTTCACAATAGTAAAGTTTCAACTTGATGTGATCGGAGCGAGTGGGCCGGTTGTGTGCAGTATAACTGATTGAAAGCTTGTCAAAATTGCAGAAATAACTCTTTGCAATAACCTACCAACGTAGCCAAGCCTAAAAATTTCCAAGAAGTAGGTATCGTGGTACCACCGTACCAGTGATTGGGTTGCGAAGGTCTGGACTGGTATTCAGTTGCATCCGGTAAGACTGGAAGCAGACTCCAAGATATTTGGGAAAAGACTACGCAGATGATCAATTAACCTACCAACAACGAAAGTTGACGTATCGCTCATTTGGAGAAACATCGACATAACTGCTATTTTTTTAAGTCTGCTTTCCTAACGGAAATACGCTTTCTAAGTACTTTGGCATATTTAACAGATTTTTTGGAAAAAAAAATACATTTACGTCGATCGATATTTCTCCAAATGAGCGGTATGTTGAAGTTGACCGTGAGTCCTTGAAGAGCCGGGTAAGCTCTATTCTAGAGGTAAAATAAATTTACTGTAGATAATAAACATAACATCATTCATCATCACGCCTGTATCCTCAGAAGAGCTAGGCAGAGGTGTACCTATAGTAAATCCATATTTCGCCAGTAATGGTTTAGTCATCAACCGAGCACTAATCCATACTCCGGGCTGCCTACTGAGAAATTTCAGATTGAAAAACCTAATAACACATTGCCCGACCCGGAAATCGCACCCAGGACCTCATGTTCAGCAGTAGCGCTTGCGATTACTAGACCAAAAAGGCAGTCCTGTAGATTATACCAGTACCTATTTATCTATGAATATTTTCAAGTCCAAGCCCCATCTGCAAGATGCATCTCAAATCAAACAGATGCCAGTCGAAAACTTCGAAGATCCTATTCACAACTTGCATTGAATTTATGACACAAATACACGAGATATTCTTCTCTTACCAACAAAATAGACATTTGCGAGCTTCAAACTGCTTCAAACTTGGAATTTATTAAAGTAAGGGGAACTTCGATTAGAAAACTTGGTAAGTTTCGACGTTTTAAAGTCACGTACTAAGATACTGTCGCGAGCTCTTGAATTGGTAATATGTAAAGTTTTAATACAATGCGTACAATAGGCGGTTTAAGAGCGTTTGCGACGTACGGCATTTCATACAAACTTTCAAGCCCTTGTTTATCGAAATGAATGAATCGATTTTATTGAAACTTCGTACGCATAATCAGCATACAAAGGTCTAAAAAGTTAGTTGAGAACATTTTCGAAAAATAGTGTTACAGCCAAATTATACCCATTTTAAATTTTCCATAGAAACAGATTTCCAGACATTTTTTTTTAAATAAGATATTTTGGCGATTACAGGTGTGATGTTAGGTATGTGTTAAACTTAAAATCACTCTAGAGCCGATACCCAGGTCATTAAGGCAGATTTTGAGACATTTCATCTAATCTGCGTTCGCAATTTATTTGAAAAAAATGTAAACAAATATGAATTAATGGAAAAATAACTTTAATACCTACATAATACAGTTCAGTTTACGCTACAACTTAAAATAATGTTCTAACTTTTTCAATAGAGCTAGTCACCCTGAAATCAACTTAATTTTCATTGAAATAAAGTTGATATTTATTTCACTTGAAATAGGGTGGGGGTGTGCAGCACTGCGCACTTACTATAGCTGTACCCTGATGGATATGCTGTCAGACAATAATCGTCATCATCTTCCAGCCCTTGTCCTATGTTACTTGGGGTCGACGCAACACGTTTTTTTCTTCCATTCTCCCCTGTCAACCATCACGCTATCATTCACTAGTTTTTCTTTGACATCCTGACCGACAATATAATCCCATATTCACCCCAAACGAATATAAAACACGTCCACGAAACCAGAGGACCGAAAAGCAAAAATGTCATACAAAGACTCCTTAACGATGTTCGCTGCATCGTCAATTCTATTTGACAAACAAACGTATACTTAGTATATCCCGTATCCGCACCGAAACCTGCCCCAATTAAACCTTTGCTTTGTTGATACCAACTGGCAGAACGCCGACGCTTCCGCGAACACAATTTAATTTAGCTGTCCATTCCGTATAACAAAACTGGCCTTTGAGCTACACGATAGTGTAGTCACAAATTAAGAGGAGCTACATCATACAGAGCAGTCTTAAGTTCGAACCACGATAGGCGCTTTACTTTGTGTAAATTGTTTCATCACCACTGCTCTCAAAAACGGTGAAGGAAAACATCGTGAGGAAATCAGCATGTCCAAGAAACAAAAAAAATAAATCGATGACATGTGACATCTACCAACCCGCACTGGGCCCGTGTGGTGGTTTATGGCCCACTCCCTCTCACAGAGAGGAGGCCTGTGTCCCAGCAGTGGGAACATTGTAAGCTGATTATGCTTATAGTAAATCATTATGGAATCGAAACCAACGCTCGCAATTAGTCCAGGGAAATATGTAACCGATCGCCTAAAAACTTATTGCCCTTCTAATGACGGACACATTACCTCTATAAACTTATCGCGCTTCTAATGATGCACAGTTTGTTCAATAACTGCGCTACTTTTTAACCATCTGGCCTTTTTTCTCACAACTAAGATAGGTACCCAGACCAAACGGGTTAGCTTGGAACTGTAACCTACCGCGCTACATCAAGTTACTCGCAGTTAGTATTTTAGGACCCGAAGATAAGAATTATTAGAGGTTCACAAAAAGAGACGCAATCATTATATTAGAGTATTCAATAATATTACTCGAAAAGTGAAACAGGAATTATTTGAGGTTCGGTGAAATACATGCCATTAGTAAACATAACATAATACGGAAATCGAGAGCACGGCTAATTGCTCGTTGATATTATTATGATTATTAAGACTCTCCCCCACAGACGCGTTATTATCGGTCGATAATATCGGATGCGTTATTGCGATATCTGTTTTCAGTACATTTTGTATGAGGACCTGCTGCGATAATAACGAAGTAGTACGCTTGCGTTCCTCCATCCTGCGACATTCCGATGTGAGTTGATGAGTTCATTGATCATTTTGTATTAGGACGCATACGTTCTTACATACACCTGCGTTAATAACGTAGTATCGTATAGTGCGGGCGTCTGCAGTGTAGGTTACACGCACACGTAAGAAATATCGGACGATAAAAACGCAGCTGTGTGGCACAAGGAATCGGGACGCATTATCGCAATAACGCATCCGATATTATCGACTGATAATGATGCCCCTTTGGGGGTGAGCCTTAAATTGTTATTGAAACCGCAACATACGATCTGTCAGATTTCAATACGGCTCGTCAAACTAGTCGTTTGATTTGTATACAGCAGTCGGGAATTCGGTATGTTTGTCATACGAAACGTGATGTTGTCAATATTTTCTTTTCGAGACGATCAATCGATCCGTACCTATAGGGCGGAAAATTTGAATGCATAAGAGAATTTTGAAATTAGATATCAAATAAATCTCAACTAACACAGAAATTAAAAAAGTGTTCTTTTTTTCTAACAAAGTATAATATGGTAGTGATGAGCCGACTATTGGTTTTGGCAATCTTTTTCTAGCTTTAGTGACTAAACTGTTAGATCTATTTGATTGAATTTTCATATTATGCAGACTGGGAACGTTTTTAGATACATGCAGTTTAATTTACTGACGTATTTTTCTTTCGAAGTCTTTCCGAATGCAGTATAAGCATAAACAGCCTATAATTTCCCCACTGCTGGGACACAGCGCTTCTCTCTGTGAGAGCTATAAAATATAGCCCCCCACGCGGGCCCAGTGCGGGTTGGTGGAAGTCACGTGTCTTTGAATTATTGGTTCTAGGATATGCCAGTTTCCTCACGATGTTTTCCTTCACCGTTTTAAGAGCAGCGGTGGTGAAATTAAATACACAAGTAAAGTGCCTTCCTGGGTTCGAACTCACGAGTTCACGACCTAAGTAAGTCGAATGCAGTATAGTAAGCTTACAATTAATTTCAGATACCGATTGAATCGTTCTCACCATCGAAATTTTCGCAATTAGTTTCATGATTAGCTCAATGAAATGCAAGACTTGTCTCACAATTCGCTCAAATTGCCTAACAAATCGCATTCAACTATTGATATATCCTGCGAGGTAATTACGTATACTTTGTCGTATATAATGTTTAGTGTATATCTTTTGTTGGAGATCCTAAAATAAATAAATAAACACACTAACAGTAGGAATGGCTTTCATTTTGACATTTCAACAACATTCATTGCGTTTTTACGTTGTTGAGCATACTAATTTTTCGAACATATGAAGTAATGGATTAGCAATATGCTTCAAAATGATTCAGATTTTGATTGATAGTGTGTTACGCAATTAGGGTACTAGATTGGTACCTATGCGAGATTGTATAAACAGAATTCACAGTTGTCAATCAGCTTTGAGAGATGATCTAGTCTAGTGGTACGTTTAAAGACAAGATATCCTCTGATAGATTAATTAGTCATCCAATGAAAAGCCACTTATATATCACAGAAGTTGCTTTCCAATGGTTATAAGAATATTTATTAAACTAAAAAAGTCGTATAGGGGACTGCCAATCAATCTATTTAAAACAGCGTTATACAAATGGCTTATAGAAAAAAAAAATCATTCAATTCTGTGAACGAGTAAGTAATTTAGGACTTTAAAGATTCGTACTGACATCTTATTATTATAATTTGACAAATACCTACTTCACATTTTAAGAGCCGATTTTTCAATCGTCAGACCACTTTAATCTGAGGAATAAAAATGGTGGTTTGACAGCTTACAGAAAATATTTCAAACCACTATTTTTATTTATCAGATAAAGGTTATTTGACTATTGAAAAATTAGCCCTAGTTACAAAACTGTGATTTATGTACTTACTTACCAAATGTATTAGCTTCATTTACTTAATTAATGTGATCAAGAATCTTGCATGCTAGATTTAGCTAATTGTTTTAGAAACTGTTAAAAACCCGATATCTGCAAATTCTTGCAAATAAATTTCATTTCATTCAATTAAATAATGGTGAAAGCTTCATCAATATCAAACAAGTACTTAGTTACAAAGCCTTAGCGAAATATAGACAGCCAGGCGATTTCATTTGATACTATGTAGAGAACACCCCGAAAACTATGTACTCCGAAACCTTCATTATATCCCCGTTGATAAGGCAAGGCGGAGTTGTAAACAGTTGTTCGGGATTTCGGTTAAATCCGTACACCCAGAATGCGGGCGCTTCCAAAACGACGGATATTTACTCTGTCGTGTCGTGTTGGAGAATACTGAGGGCCAATTACTACTCAGACTCAATGGCCCAAAACTCATCGTTTTGCTACATTTGTTTTTCAAAATGTCTACTAAAGCATTACATACAAATTCTTCGAATTAAACCGAGTCGAAAAAGACGTAACGTCTATTTAGAAAGGATTACCAATGTGCTTGTATCTGTATGCTTGGTATATTTGAATTAAGAATTTGAGATAATTTTCTAGTTATGGAACAACAAACTGAATGTCATACTTAACGAAATTCAAATTCCATTGCAACCAAAAACTTATTAGGATCTTTTTGTTACAAATGGTCACTCAAAAATTAACTTAAAAAGTACATTGCACTAAAGTAGATAACTGATTATGGGGCGATGAAATGTAAATTATCTGAGATTATGAACACTGCGATAGTCATTACTCATACCAAAATTGAAAAAGTCTGATCTCCGCCCAAATTCCTTCTTTAGGTGGGACATCGTAATCTACACGACTCAATTTCATTGCGCTCTTCTTCTCTTTACCAAGGGTTATCGTGTCCACCCATTGTCTGGGTTGCAGTCGCTCCATATAAAATACTAGTATTCAGCAGCATAAAGTTATAGACTGGAAGCCGACCCCAACATAGTTGGGGAAAGGCTCGGCAGATGATGATGACTCTGACGGCACGGCTTTCTTAGGAAACCTAAACATTACAGTTACGGTAATGATGTGCTGTATAGGAATTAGGAACCATCTCATACATACCTTAGTCCCTTCAACGCTGATGATGCGGTAGAGGTTCCTCGAGGAGTCGTAGAAGAAGGAGACCGACACGGCGGCCGAACTGGCAGACATCCATGACCGCTTGGTCTTCGGGTCTATGTGGAACACGTGGGCCTTGCACGTGAATATCGGCTGCTCACTGTCAACAAAAAACATGGCTTTTAGAAGATAGTTTAACACGTTGACTGCCAGACAACAGACACAATAGAAAATCTATTGTTCGCGGTCACCGGTGACCGCGTTGGCAGTCAATGCCTTAAATAAACTTTAAGGTCTACGCATTGTGGCGTACAATGTCGTGGCAGGGTTACAAGCGTTAGCTAACACCACAGCACAGACGCGGTAACTAGGGTAGCAGTAGTCTAAAGGAACAGCCCGTTATTGCAATTGCCACACTCCCACTATGGCACAGGACTCAGCCTTATTCTGATGACAAACGCCTAAACCTATCTGCATACATACAACTACAGCACTCTTAATTCGCATCATTGCTGTAAGCACTATTGGTTGGTTAGCCATAGCATAGTTTCGAGGCGTTAAAAAAATTTTGCTTACAAATACATTAAAATTATGCTCTTTGCGAATGAGGCTATGAATGAGGATGGCTTTAAGAGTAGAGGAAGACCAAAGAACCGATGGATGGACTATGTGGAAGATGATATGGTTACAAAGAGGGTGACTACTAAGATGACCATTAATAGAGAAGTAGGTATTGAAGAAAAATACATGTTGCGCCAACCCCGTTAAAATGCTCTTTCAAAATAACAGAATAAATACCTGGACTGAAAGAGCTTGTAGGTATACTGTATCAAATAATATTTCACTATGATTTCGAATCAGCTTGGTTGTTATGATAGCACGATCATAATTATCCATCCCAAGTGCAGTGGCGGTCTTTGGCAAAAATAATATGGGTCAGCCCCACCTACCGCTGAAATGAACCATCTCTCACCACCAAGTTTGTTTAAAATTATAAATAACCGCTCCCCGAGTCGAGCAAACAAAGATTCAAGGATTCAGAGCTTGGAGAAAATAATAAATATTATGTATTTATAGTGTAAACATCAGTTGAGGAGCCCTCAAGCTTTGTATGAGTACTCGAGAGGAAGTTATGTTAATATCAACAATCTGAAATGGTTTGCGCAAATAATTACGCTTTCAGTATTTATAATCGGGTTCGGGCTAGTAGCTAAATGATAACAGTCGCACGGGTCGATCGGAGGTTAAGCTACGCTTGCCGCGGTCAGTTCGAGGATGGGTGACCATCCATGACAAGACCTGTCGAGACCCCTACGTGGCTTGGAAAGGACAATTTGTAGATCTTTGGCAATCGTTACGGGTAGTCAGAAACCCAAAAGGGAAGAGTAGTTAGTAGGGACCAAGGGGCATGGATAACACGGTGCCCTTGGTAGGAGTTTGATTTTGACTTCTGACTTTGACTAGGTTGTGGAGGTCAAATAGGCAGTCGCTCCGTGTAAAATACTATTCAGCTGAATCCCGATAATTCCGGTTAGACTAGAAGCAGACCATAACATAGTTGGAAAAGGCTAGGCAGACTGATTATTCATTTAAAAATTCTTAGAATCACATGTGACGAAATGACCAACCGAATTGAATCGATAAATTTTCGGAACGACGGACGGCGACATCGAGCGTTGAATGGCTGTCTTTTCTGTACTCATCGAGACAGTTCAGAGAGCCTTTGAGAGGAAGTTTTACTGTCAGTTCCAATTTTTCACACGAACAAACATTTATGACAGTCGCTAATAGCGTCGGGAAATCGAGATTTTGACAATATTGATTTGGATATCGAGATCCAAATGCCTGTTTGCTAGGGTGCAGTTACACGACTAGCGAAACGTAGGTATACAATTACAGTTGCATCGCTGCCTACCCTTTGCGGGGCGTACAGGCGTGAACCTCGGTAATTGGGTCGCAGAAATCGGATGTAGTCACTCCAAGTTGAATACTAAGCTGCATCTAGTTAGACTGAAATCCAATCCTAGCAGAATTAGACCAAGGTTGATATGCAAAGTTGATATCCAGCTTGCGACTGACAAAATAACAATCATGAGTTCAACATTTTGTGTAGTTAAACTAAAAGAAACCAGAGTTTAAATAACTTAATTTGGTATTCGCCAAAACGTGTTCGGTCCTCAAAATTAGGGTCAATGTCACATATTGTCGTGCAGGTGTTGAGGTCGAACTGTTTACAAAAACCAGTAGGTACCTACACTATACAAAATGTTTTGCATATGAATAAAGTCTGGCAAGACCAAAACGTGAACGAATTTTTTGAAGCGTGTCTGATTCTATTGATGTCAGACGGTCGAAAAGAATCCACAATGAAAATATTTGCAAGAATCTTACGAAAATCAGACTAAGTTATAATATCTAAAACATTATTGAACACGGGCGATTAACTTCTCACAATGCATAATATTGCAAGGAGCTCAAAAAAACATGAATTTATTTCTTCTACCACGTATTAGAGGGCAAAAAAGTCAAAACTTACTTTTCTACATCAAAATATTCAATTTCATAATTCATTGTAACCACTTTGACGAAATCACAAAATAACACTACGACCACTAATCATGAACACACCTTGGGAATGCTAGAATTGCTTCGAAAGCTACAACGTCTAAACCAATTTTCACTGTGAAGTAGAAGAAATAAGGTTTGTAATGGCATAGCAGTATGTTCTAATAAATCGATAATATACGAACAGAGATATGACATAAATGACGGATTGATAAGATAAGCAGCAGAAATGTTCCGTTTTGGACAGTTTGACGTTTTTATGTACCCAGTCACATAAGTTTCAGGTTATCGCGAAAGTTTCTGGTGCCATTTCTTTTGTGAAGCTATAAAGCTAGCCATATATCTTCCAATTTACTGCCTAAGTGCTATTGGGGTTATCTTTCTCTCTGGAGACAGAACAAGATGTGAAGGATCAAGGTAGGACAATTAATTGAACGCAGATTCTAGACTTCATAGTGTCAACTCTGCTTAGCGTGGCCGATTAGTTTCACTTTCGCTTACATATCCATCCGTTCAGAAATCAATTAGAATTTTAGCATATACCAAATAAAAATAAAATCTCTCACTATTTGACCATAAACATATTTGAGGAGTTGATAATTTCAATTCGTGCCAAATAACGTTAAATGGAGATATGGCTTGGTTGTCGCCTGGCGTAGGCCAGTACAAGTAGTTGTCAAACGTCTCTTTTTACAATTATCATCATCATAATTTTTTTCTTTAGTTCCATACTTCTCTATTTAACCTATTTTTCTTCTATACTTCTCTATTAGTCGTCATCTCGGTAATCACCCCCTTATTAGCCATATCACCTTTCACACAGTCCATCCATCGTTTCTTTGGTCTTCACCAGCTGTCATTCAGCCAGCCACCAAAATTCATACTCGAAAACTGTCCCCACGATGTGACATCTAAAAGGCTCAACCGTGAACGTTACCAACTTAAACAATGTACAAATTCAAAGAACACAAACGCACCAATACAAAGAAAACAAACTTTCCGAAATTCAATTCTGAATTCGTGTAACCTTTGCAACAACGTTAGGTCATACCTGTCAAAGGTCATGTAATTCATAGAACATTCGTTCACATAGTTCTTTCGCAACGGATCGCTAAACTAAGAATGATGACGCCAAACTTACAAATGACACTTTAATCGTTTAACTTTTGGTCTAGACTAGCTCGTGAATATAATCTGTAGTATTATGAAACTTTCAGTCTGTATGTAAGCGTATTCACTTGAAGTTTAAGAATCATTCATCTATATTCTTCTTTGTAAAGAGGTTTGGAAATTCTCGAGGATTTCTTCGTCCAGTGTCAAAGTTGCCAGATTTTTTGTGTTATTTATTCTTCTAAGCGTTTATTTGAGAACAATTTCTTGGAAAAAGGTTCGATATATTTGCACTGTGTTTCTCATACTCATACGGATCATTGTATGTAATGCACTTCAAGGGATCCCAGACGGAATGTAAAATCAATATAGCCGTTGGATGAGCAGGGTGGAAAATTATACCGATATAATAATAATTATATTATATATATAATTATTATTATATCGGTAATTTCCAGAGTACGTTGTGTAAATAGCAACGTGATTGGGGATGACATGTTGCTACGCTTTCTTTGACAGGCGTTGCGCCGTAATCTCAGTTCGACAGTTCGATCTTTTCAATTGCTATTTTACAACTTTGATCTTAAAACTATAATGGCACCTTTACATTCAACCATTACATTATGGTGCACAAATATTAAATTTTCTGTTGGTCAATGCTATTACTTTAATTAAATAAAAAATATCCTACTTTATCGCAATTTATTTGGAATGCCACTTTTTTTGACGGCTTTACGGATATTTTCGTGTTTATTAAACTTTATTTATTTATTTTATTATTTATGTACACACAAATATTAAATAACACTACACATATAATGCAAAAATAAACATAATTAAGTATAGGTACCCCATAACTGGGTTGTGGAGGTCAGGAAGGCAGCCGCTCCATGTGAAATGCAGCTACATCCGTTTAGACTGGAAACCGAATCCGAGATAGTTGGTAAAAGGCTAGGCAGATGATTAATTTTAAGTAAATACTATTAACCTTTTCAAGATCGAACACTAGGCAGACTTAGACGTTCTTGTGAATACTAGATGAAGCAGACAAGACTATGCCACAGTATCGAATAATACATGTCTGTAAGACGTTTCCCAGGCATACTTTTGGGGCTTACGTGGCTTTCACAATTTATTTGGCCATATCGTTTATATCACTATTAGCCAGATATTATCCCCTGCTGAGTAAGTATAATTATGCTTTCTTTCTTTTCTGCCATTCTCCACGGTTTCGTCGATACTTCTTTCGCTCAGCTTCCGAATCGATAATTACACATTTTCGGTTACTTGATTTGCCAAATCCCCGACAGCAAATAGCCGCTTGAACAATAGCGGTCGTCGTACACACGGCTACACATCAAGCTATACATAACCAGTATAAGCTGACTTCTGATTGTACGAAAAAACTATACAATGCGAGGTCAGCTAAAACTGGAATTGTATAGCTTGATGTGTAGCCCTGTGTACATGATTTAAACTGACAAAGTTTTCGGGTTTTGAACTTGTGAACAGCGTTTAGAGGACTCGCTTCGATAACACAAATTGATGTTGGATTTGGCACGGAAGCGTATCGAACAGTTGCGAATATCTATGCTGGTCCTGATGCAAATGCGCTTTTCGTTTCGTTTCGTGGCCTTGGCCACCATTCAGTCAAATCGGCCATCTCCATGTCTAGCTAAATTTGTTACCCAACACTTCTTTAGGTGTTTCGCCCCGTCACCGACGCTGTAGACTTTCATCTGACGACAGATTTCAGTGTTACGAACTTGTCTAGCTTAGATTTATGCGGAGTAAGGCACGCACCGTGGTCCTTTGTGCCCACGCGGCTAAATACCACACTGTAAAACCAAAGGACATTCACACTGCATGGAAAATGCTAATTTGAAACAAAACACAGCCTCGGACACGGTACGAACCAGATTACGCAAATTATATGATCACAAAAATGTGGAACACATTCCCACGTGAGTCATATTCATAGATTAGAGAAGAATTAAAAAGATAAACAACGTAAGTACTTACATGTGCTCAGGTAATTAACATAGCTTGCATACATTTGATTATGTAGGGTACAGAATAGTTACAAAAGTTCCACTGTATCAGAGCACAGTGATGTGTCACGTTGTACCTACAAGTTACGGATAGAGGCAAAGTTACTGCAGAAGTGGATTCAATCGATGTTTGAGATATTGATCAGGCTGGCTAGTTAGATGGATGAGCCACTATTTCTCTATTCATTTATAGCCATTATTTTATTGCTAGCAATGGCTAGTCAGCGGCGGCGCGGCCTCTCGCGTCCGGCCCTGGTCCAAACCATGGTCCGGGGCGAGAGGGAGTGGGAGACAGTCACCTCCTTCTGCGAAGCAGTCATGCTAGCGAAGGAGGTGGCGGGATGGGCGAGGGAGAGAGCCGAGAGAGCCGCCCGTCCCAGCCGCCGCGGGAGACGCCCCGGGCGTCGGGAGCCGCGTGAAGACTCCCGGCCACCGTAGGCGCGGGCCTGCGGACAGGGAGTAATGGGTAGCTCGCCGTCCGATCAAGACCAGGCCCGTGCTGGACGGCGCGTATGTGTTCCACGCGCGCCTCAAAGAGATGTCAGAATTATAGAAGGGCCGAAGCCTGCCGGGGCAGCGGGATTGTCCGAAAGGGTTACCGCTGCCCCGGAACATCGAGGGCTAAGGAAGGAACACGGATGGGTTTTAGTCAGTAAGAGTCTGACACTCCCTTCCGCTCCACCCAGAGCGGGAGGGGTCATTTGATAATTTCCCATCCTTAAAAAAAAAAAAAAAAACCACTGCATTCTGCGGTAGGACAACGCATGAGGGCGTGGAAAAATGTCCCAGTTTGAGTTTGGTTCATTACAAATGATTGACGCATGTTTCAGTCTGCCTAGCCTTTTCCCACTTGGGGTCAGCTTCCAGCTTAACCGGATGTTGCCGAATACCAGTATTTTACATGGACCGACAGCCTATCGAACCCACAACCCAATTACTGGGTAACACGATACCCCTTGGTCAGACTACAAAGATCTAAAAATGACAACCGGGACCAACGGCTTAACGTGGTTTCCGAGGCACGGTGGTGTTTCGATAGGTATATAATGAATATTCACCCATCAACAGACAGATTTTTTACTGGTACACATACCAACCGCGGCAGTTATCATTTAGCCACGAACCCCCACTGATTGAACGATTGACGTATGTTCACGGTGCGAATTACGGCGTAAAAGGAAGTAAAGTAAGCCTTCTGAATACTATACTTATTTGTGATACGTATTAATTACAAAGGTCAGTTCAATAAACGCTAGAGATAACAGTGTTTGATTACAAAGTGTTTGTTTACATTGTAAATACGTTTTGTAACCATGTAGGTAGTGTAGGTATTCGGGGTGTATACCTTTTGCCCTGGGCAACCCTGGGGCTTCGTTATCTTTGCCCTGGGCAACCCTGGTGCTACGTTTTCTTTGGAATTAGAGTGCCCCATCTGCTCTTGGGTAGTCAGAAATAAGTACACACCCACTTATGTGTATGACAAAGAGATTGTTGAGCAATATTAAACAGGCAGCTAATAACACAACAAACAAACATACAAATAATTTACTTTAAATAGGCACATAAAAGGCACTTTTGAATGTAAAAGGACCACAATAGGTAAGCAAAACTAAGGGTCAGTGTTTAGCTAGGTACCATGTACCCTTTAAATTCTAAAAAGGTAAACAAATTTTGCATGAAATAATTGTATGCGACATAAGTTAATCAGATTTTAAATGGAGTAGCTAACACAAGCTAGTAGTCGAAAAATTAGAATCTGTGCCCCATATTGTTACACAGATAAGTAAGATCCAAGTGATTTTCCCATCCTCAATTAGGTGGAAAGATGTAGAAGAAGAAAATTATGTTAAAATGTTTCTGCCTCGATGGTCTAGTAATTGCAAGTACTAGCTGCTGAGCATAAGTTCCTGTGGTTGATTTCCAGGTTGGGAAGAGAGATTTAATGAGTTTTTCTGTCAAGAATTTCTTAGTAGCAGCCTGGTGTCTCAATTTGTACCCGGTTGTGAAAGTAATAGGCTCGCCCCCTATTATATGAGGCTTAAACAACTGGCAAAATGTGTGTACACTTCTGCCCCACTCTATAAGGATTACTGGCATGGTGTTATGTTTCTTTGAGAATGTAATGAAAGTAATAAAAATTTATGAGTACCTATTATCAATCCTTAAGTTAATTAGGATAAACTAGCATGTTTATCTAGATGAAAATATCTACAAAACTGTTTGTTGTAATAAGTCCAGAGAAACTGGTTACTTAATATTCTTGTCCCGCTGCATTTAGTTGTTGATAGCCATCTTTTAATAACCATGCTTAAGGTATGTGGTTCTTATTTTCATAATAACATAACATCACACCTGTATCCCTAAAGGGTTAGGCAGAGGTGTACCTATAGTACAACCACATTTCGCCATGTTTATGCCCCATATATTAGGAGGCCAGCCTATTTCTATCAACAAGGCACAAATCCAGAGTCCGGGCTACTTCTGAGAAATTCCAGATGGAAAAACTCAATAACACTTTGTCCGACCCAGGAATTGAACCCAGGACTTCATGCTAAGCAGTAGCGCATCATAATTAATCATTTCTTTTGCAAAAATAAAAATTGTATGTGTCTGGATTTCAGATTACAACTATAAACTAAATATTTTATTTTAGATTATATTTTTATTTATTTTGAAATAAAGAAACTAGGTTAAGGATATCATTTGCATTGGTGCCTCGGAGGAGTAAGCATTGATATACGTAAAGCAGACATAACAAAATCATTAATCGATTTTTGCCCAGCAGTGGGACATTACGGGCTGAATATATAAATAGACTGACTGTTAGATATTTTTTAACAAGCTCAATAATCAAGCTTTAAAGTCGTCTTAGTATTTTAAATACCAGTTTTGAGAAAGCCATTTTTCATCATTCCCTTGCACTTATCCCAATTTATTTCTCTGCCTGCCTAGCCTTTTTCAACTATGTTAGGGTTGGCTATCAGTCTAACCAGATGCAGCAAAATATTTATTTTTGCCACTATATTGAAGGCATGTCCTAGAACCGAAAATTTGAAGACATGTGACATCCACCAACCCGCACTGGGTCCATTTGGTGGATTACAGCCCACTCCCTCTCAGAGAGGAGGCTTGTGTCCCAGCAGTGAGACCATAACAGGCTGATTATGCTATGCTTTTCCAGTATTGAATGAAATACTTCTTGCAAAATAGACCTGTCCATCAAATTATATCTGATCTTATCTCTCACAAGATTATTTAAGACATGTCACATCGTAAAACTGTTGTTGCCACTTCAAAGTGGGTGACAAGTGTTGGCCCACAGATAAACATGAAATAAAAGAGCATCACATTCTGTGTAATGTGTGTGAATTTCACACAGCGTAAACAATACATTCATTGTAAGCGTACAAATTGATTACAACAGGAATGTACACATGTTTGTTATTTGTCAGTAATAAAAAGCATGCATTATGCAGTTTCTTAAATTAAATAAATAAATAAATATTTATCAACGATATCAATATCAATGTGTTATCTCTTTTAGGTTGATAAAAAAATGTATCTTGTTTAGAGGTAGAGTAATCATTGATTTCTAGAATATCTGAAACTTTCATATTTTTTTATTGAAGCAAGCTTGACAATAAAATTGAGAATTTACAAAGCAATTTTTTTACTACAAAAATATGTGATGGTTGTGTTTTGTTTTTCTATTAAGTTAATATAAAGTAGTGTTAAATCGTTAACGAAAGTAGTAATTTCACGTAAATCAATTATTTTACGAGTACGGCGAAAGATTCACGAGCGCATGTACCAGGCGAGCATGCAGCTTGAAGAGATCATTCAACTATGAAATAAGTTCGATATATAAATAGGCTAAGACCGAACGACCTTAACGTCGAGGTAAAAGCACTCTATCGTATGCAATCGATGTGCAATTGCCCGTTAAAGCGTAAATGGAGTACGACACAGGCGATAATTCATTTTACTCGCAATCGTTTTCTTGGCTTTGGAATATTTATGAACTGTTTGTTTACCGACAAAAATAATTAGAAAATTAAAGCGGGAGTCCTTCGATGGAAACCCTAAAATATCCCTTCGCATTGGCAAAATGCATCCCCTCCCTAAAAATAATGTGTCCTTAGAACCGAATTTTCTCAATTTCGCAGACAAGGTTGCTGAATAACTGTATTGAAATAAATGCTGGAAATATTATAGAATAAAACTTACCCCATTGTTTCTTTTCCTGCTGTCATTTAAACACAATAATTTTAGAAAATATTTTACTTCATAATTTTCAATTTTTCACTCGCGAACTGTCACAAGCGGCGATCTGCCATAAACTAAAGATTAATCAGAATGTTGCTATTTCACTGAAATGAAGAAAAAAATAATGCCTAGTCTACGTCTCGGAAATCTGTTTTTATTTTAATTCTGAATCCATTTCTGAATTTGGTTTCATTGTAAAATTAAAACAATATAGCTTTAGATAGCTATGAATACCATGAAATAAATAATTAATGGCTTACATAGCGGTGTTCTGACATCTGTTGGAACAGATCCGAATAAATGAAACTACTACCCGACGTAAGAGAGCGCTTTTCAATTAGTACAGCTATTCGCCGATAGATGACACTGCCTTAAATATTTACTACTGCCTTATTGTAATCGCAAAGGTTGAATATTATATCAAAATTCATCAAATCAAAATGTAGGTTAATAAAGGTAGCTAAAAGTAAAAACTTTTATTCATTACTATACTTAATTTTAGTATTCGTGTCTCCAAACATTTATAAATTTCTGACTGGTAGGTAGTCTGTAACGTGATAAATGCAATTAATTATCTAGTCGCAAGTAGGTAGACGGGGGAAACCTTTGCCCGGTAGTGAGACATTAAAGGCTTAAAAAAAATGGGTTGTCACAACTGAATTATTTATAACAAGACTTTTTAGAAAAAATCATTTTCACGGTTTAGGGGAAATCAGGAGAGAGAAGAAGGCCCCAAAAAAGATGGTTGGATTGTGTGTGGAATGATATGAAAGAAAAGGGAGCGAACGATAGCGTGACGGTTGACAGGGGATAATGTAAAATTAATTATTTTTATAGGTAATATGGGAAAGAGCAGCTGTGTCCCAGCAGTGGGAACATTATAGGCTAATTATGTATGTAGGTATGTATGGGAAAGAGCAGGAAGATGATAATGACGATAATGTTCGGAAATCCGGAGTCAAACCCGCAGCTCAGAAGTTAGTATTCCAGTCACAGCTAACCATTGCTCCAACAGCACCATTCCAACCATCAAATTGAAATGCAGTCTGAGTCATAGCTAATGCAAATAGACATTGCATAGGAAAGCGCCAGTCTTCCGGTTACACCACGAAATTAGATGTTATTTATTGTTTTATTTTATTGTTCTACGTTAAATATTATTATTAGCGCTTTGCTCGCGACTTTGTTCGCGTAGGTTTTGAACCTTCTTATACAAATGAATGAGATTCGCACAGACCAGGGAAGCATGCCACGATATTCAGTATTTATTCAAAATTACGTAAACGCCAATGCAAAGTTACTACCACAAAGATACACATACTTACATGTAACTTACATTGACTAGCCAAAAATACAATTTAATAAATACAATCAAAAATACAAATAACATAGTACCTACATACAATAAAAAAATACAATTAATAAAAATCACTTCTCAACATTTTCAATGCACTTCAATGCTACTCCTGTGAATTTCATCAGGCTGCAATGAAAATATAGGTATTTATCTCATTTGAAATAATAAGTAGGTAATATAGGTAAAATAGGTAATACGGGCTGTTGTCCGCAACTTCACGTCAATGCGCGTATTTAGCGTACGAAATCTTGTGTTCAACAATCTTATGGCGCGTGTCAATGGGGCAAACTTGTTCAGTAATGTTCAGGTTAGTCCTAGAGGATGGCTCCAGAAGCTATAGATATGGCTTATATCTACTTAACAAGCCAATTATGATGATGATGACACTAGCTTCAATACTTCAATTTCTATAATGTGGTTGCTGAGCTGTGGTCTCTTAAAAGTGAAGGAGTGCACCGTTAATAACTGATGTTGCACATTATTTTTGTATCGTGTATTTCTTTTTTTCTAAATAGATGTATCCTGGGTTCGATTCACATTATTAGGTCGCTCCCTACCTACTCGTGAAATGTGGATGTATCTACTTTAGGTACACCTTAGCATAACCCTCTAAGGATAACAGGCATGTTATGTTGTAATTTGAATGTAGGAATGCCTATGTTCTTCATCAGGGTTCCAGCTATCTCTTTACCAAACAACAACATCAGTTCAGCGGTATTTTTTTTAATTGGGTTTTTTCTTGACTCTAGTCTAGGCTAGAGGTGACAGAGACAAAGTCGACGATGGAGTGAGCTATTTAGGATGCCTAGCTTCTTGTCCGCAGTTTGGGCTTTGTTTTAGACGTGAAAAACGTAACAGACAGACAAACAGGTATCTACCTACAATTTCTTATTTGAAATATTAAAGTATTGGATAGTTTTGTGGTTTCAGTACCTACATAACTAGGTTCAATTATAGGAACTGTCTTACGATAGTTTTTCTAGTGCCTATTGTTCAACTATATTTATTAGTTTACGTAAATTTTACCGTAGGCTGCTGAAATCATGTTTTATTTTCTTTTTTGCTGTGAATTTTCTTTCAGCAACTTTGTCTGCTTAATCTTAATTCTAATCCTAGTCCACGGACGTTGTACACATAAGCTTAGGGCTCATCACACACTGCCCTATGTGTGATGAATTTTGAGTATTTAGCCATACAACCGGGAGCCTCAATATTTTAGAAGTAGGTATCTTAGTGATATATACTTACTTATTTAGGTAGGTATGTAATGTATTGCTAATTTCTTACCAATTCAATAATAGGTAGGTAATTGAATTGTTTTTCAAATAAGTACCTACATAAAAATGTAAACTAATTGGAGTAATATTATTTTAATTGCATTTGTCTTCCGCTCAGAAAAAAAAAAAGTTACGTTACTTAAATGCAAAAATTATGTCATTAGAAATTAAGTTAAAACTACTTGTCTATTCCGATTAAAAATAAAAACAACACTTTTTTATCTGTATTTTATCAATCGAGAGATCGAGAATCTATTCTGAGAGCTTATCTATAAAGAATCATTCAAGATTATTATAATTTTTGTGATCAAATAAACAAAAAAAATACGTTTATTGACATCATAATGACAAAATCAATAATAAGTATGGCTAGCAGAATAAAATTATTTAGCCTATCATAACAACATCAATAATATATAGGTTTCATAATAAAATATATAATTTATGAGTTCTAGATATAGCTTAATTCGAGGCAAAGAAACCACTATTTTTCAAATGTACGGTAACTTATTACTCTCGTGGAACAGGAGGGGTTCGTGGTTAAATAATAAAAAAAAACACAGAGCGATCTTCTAACCTTCAAGGTTAAGCAACGATTGCTGAGGTCGGTCTGTGGATGGGTGATCATCCATGACATACCGTGACCTGTTTGTACTTCGGAAAGCACGTTAAACAGTTGGTCCGGACTGTCATTGTCATTGTCTATGACAGTCGTCATGGCCTCACATGGTAGTAAGAATCCGAAAGTCTGACGGCCAGTCTTACCAAGGGGTAAGTACTTATTGTGTTACCCAGTAATTGGGTTGTGGAGGTCATTTAGGCAGTCGATCCATGTAAAATACTGGTATTCAGCTGCATCCGGTTAGACTGGAAGCCGACCCTAACATAGCTGGGAAAAGGCTCTGCAGATAGATTTTTTGATATATACTGCGTTAATTCCAACCAAACTTCCACTTTAAAAACCAAAAAAAAGTAGCGTATTGACTTAATAACAAAATTTTAATCTGGCAACACCATCTCCAGAGCTACAAACTATCCGTCCCTTTGTTCAGAGAGTGAAAGTAAAGTTATGTAAAAATTGTAGCAATCGTTACTTGCATATTATCCGTTAAGGCGACGCGCAGTCGGCCATTTTATTTTTATTTTTGTTTATGTAAATTGCGAGATGAAAGCTTAGTAGGTAATTGGTATCTAGTTATAATTGGACTCATAATTGTGGGCGTCTTAGCTAAAAGTGAGGGTAGGAAGATAATATATGTGTGTTTAAAGCACATTAAAGTTACTCTATAAAGCTTATTTATTTATTTAAAAAAAATACTTTTAAAAGTTTCATTCTTCTAATTAGAAGATATTTCTTAGTAATATTTATAATTGCAAAAACTTTGTGCAAACGTAATAATCTACTAAGGGCTGATTTTTCCAATGCCAGATAATATACGAGGAATAATTTTGAATTTTTTATAGTTCATCTATACAAAATCTGTCTGACGAAAATTTTATTCCACGAAGAAAAATTATCTCATCAGCCCTACGAGCTACTATGAGTATTCTGTAACTGTACAAAAGTGTATCTTGAACTGTATTTAATTTCTTACCGGAAATAATATTAATATCTTCCATTTGATAGCATAGATTACAGACCTACTGGTTTTAGTGTAGGCAGGTACCTAACCATTAATCAAGTAAGAGTCAACTTAAACTGACTGCCAAGTCACAAAGTTCAGCAGGGAACTTCAAAAGGCCATGCGAATAAATTAAAAGGTCCTAATTATCCGTGTTAAACTTGATTTGGTACACAAACATCAATCAATCTGCCTAAGCTCTTCCCAACTATGTTGGGTCAGCTTCCAGTCTTACCGGATGCAGCTGAATATTATAGAGCGACTGCCTATCTGACGTGCATAACCCATTTTCTGGGTAACACGATGCGGTTCACAAACATACACACATAACATGGGTACCTACCACCTAAACAAATAAAACTCCCAAGATTACCACTTCGCCTTAAACAGTAAAAAATCGATATAAATAATGTGACCGAATTATGTGTCAGAAAAAAACCCAAAGCAACAACAGTGGTTCCGCTTAAACAGTTCAATGAACCCTGACGTAACACAGTTAATGTTTAATTAATATTATGGAACAAACAGCTACTTGATCGATATGTAGATGTAATAGCTATTTGATTAGACAAAAGTGGTAAAGAGTTTATGAAGCGAGATGATTATGGCAATATGGCTGAAGACCTGCAGTTGATAAGGTAACTCGTGTCTAGCGTTCAAAGAAAAAAGAAAATACGTTTATTTCTGGGTGTTTATTATGTAAGTATTTACAAAAAAAAAAAGTAATTCAGTAGTTTATCAGCCATCTCGTTACCATAACACAAGCATTAGGTTACTTAGCTTGGGACTATATGGCGTTGTGTGAAATGTCCAAGGATATTGTTATTATTATTATTTGCGGTAAAATATGAGGCAAGGAAAATAAACACAAACAGAAGAACAAGTAGGGGGAAAATGTGCGCCACATTCACGCAAAACGGCCATCGCTCAATATTACCTATGCGAGTCAAAACCAGCGTGGCTGACGTTGTCTGGCTGGAGTTCGGTTGACTAACTAACCGATACTGTCCCAGTAAAGTCTGAAAAACCTCACAATAAAAAAGAGCAATAAGAAAGAAAAACGGAAAGAAAATACGTTTATTTGCGGTAGGTAAACGTCACGCAGAAGAAAAAGAACAAGTTGGTGGAAAATATGCGTCACACCCACGCAAAACAGACATCGCTCAATATTACCTATGCGAGTCAAAACCAGCGTGGCTGACGTTGTCTGGCTGGTGTTCGGTTGACTAACTAACCGATACTGTCCCAGTAAAGTCTGAAAAACCTCACAATAAAAAAGAGCAATAAGAAAGAAAAACGGAAAGAAAATACGTTTATTTGCGGTAGGTAAACGTCACGCAGAAGAAAAAGAACAAGTTGGTGGAAAATATGCGTCACACCCACGCAAAACAGACATCGCTCAGCATATTGCTAAGACCCTATGCGCGACAGAGGCCGAGCACTGGTTTTCAGCAGAACAACCACGCTTGCTCACTATATGTAGACTGTCAAAGATTCAGCATCAAATATTTACCTTATATGGCTTAAATTATCACCAAAGCGAGCCAAGAGATTGAAAGTGCCTCACTAATTTTTTTTGGTGGATAAAGACAATAATCTTTTAAGTCAATTCGGCAAATTGACTAGATAAACTCCATCAATATTTTAAACTCATTAGATGTGTCTATAAAGCGAAGCGCTATCGCATGAGGAGTGCAGAACAATGTTTCTGATTTGCACAAATTGACACTGATGCATCCAGTAAATAAAAGCTTACAACGGATTCGTTTCTTTCTCTAAATCACTCTGGTTTATTGTTTTGCTAACACAATTATTTTTTATAAAATACTTATAATAGATATAATATTATATGTTTCTCTTTTAATGTTGCAAGATCATATTTTTTTTTTTAATAAACACCTTTTTTTTCCCGAGATTCCACGAGAACCGCTGTCCAAAATTATCAACATTTTATCTCTGTATAACCATTTCATTCACTCCTTTATCTGTATCCTTCAATACAGTATAAGGCATCTGATTCCTGCCAGTAACCACGTAGGTAAACACCGTGTCAATACTAGTACATCTTCAAGACGTCACATAACCATCAGCTTCGTTCAGAACATACTAATTTCACTTCCCATACGTTATCCTGCGCGCGACCTTCCTATCTTTTCCTATTGCCAACATATGCCAACCTTGGTGCTCCGTAGTTGATTATATTACAATGTTGTCCTCTTAATGAGCCGCATAGTAAGATGGTACGTATAAGGGCAATCTGCGTGAGGAAGTATGATATCAGAGGTAATCCCTAGAGCTTATATGGAAAGGCCCTATTTTTACATGCATACATAAACGCACGCTTTCTTCCCATGGGGGTCCAGGCAGAAACTACAGAGCGCCACCTGCTACAATCTTACATACTCCTTTTGCTTCTTTGATGTTCATGACGAAAAAAAAAATCTGCTTGTTTCATACATTTTGGTCAAGTAGGTATTGAACTTTTGTATGAAACAGCTGACATTTTTTTTCGAGATTTCAGAGTTGGTCCCATAGTGAAAGTTTTTCGTAATCATGGGTAGAACACACTGTAAAAATTTGGATGGTGATTAAAAAATCTCCCGTTGCGGGTACTACGCATCTGACCTTTCTAAAGAACATCGCCAATAAGGTCACTAGTCCTAGGGCTTGTCCCGGCGTTTCCACTCACATCTGCCTTGTTAGTCGCCTTTCATTCATCCTCTCAATATGACCAAACCATTTACATAAAGCATCCTCTTTCCAATTTTTGCCACTACATCTGCTTATTATATCCATGACAAGAATAATATGGCTAGAAAGACCATCTTTCATCATCAATACGCTAACACAGAAGTATGAAAGAAAAATACTTGTTGAAAGGACAGGAGCATGATGAACTCCAAAAAGCCTTACGTGATCCCTGCTATTCAAACCGGACTCGGCAATGTTGCTTGGCGGCTGATAAGAGTATGATGGATGTACTTTCTCAGATAAAGACTTTCCACACAACACGTTATTTACGATTTGTGCCCGGTTGATGGCAATAGGCTCGCCCCCTATTACATGGGACTTAAACATAACTGGTGACATGTAGCTGTACAATCAATAGGTACACCGCTGCCTAACCCTTGAGGAATACAGGCGTGATGTGCATGTTACACAGATAGACCATGATCATGTCTTGGTCGATCTGTGTGCCAAATTTTATTAAAATCCGTTCAGCCGTTTTAGCGTAAAAGCGAACCAAACAAACTCACCTTTGCATTTATAATATTAGACAGGATGACACTTTTCTTGGCAATACCTTCCCATTAGTGACAAAATTTTCGGATTTGCATCAGTAGTTCCAAAGATTACCGCATTTATATACAAACTCATGTTTACCGTAATATTAGTACTTATTATCAAACTTCTGACAATCATCTAGAATCAACCAACCATGTCTTGACAAAAAAGCCTTTCAAATGTATTTTTTTACGTCAACATAGAAATGATATACATATTAGGAAGTCGACCATTCAATAATATTACTATATCCGCTTATGGAAGCCGTAGATAAATTCGTCGTCATACAGTTGTAGATAATGACCTACATATTTAGCATTACGTGTCCGAATCTGAAGTAAAGTGGCTTTCTCTTAGAATTATACTTCAAATTGTCAATAGTTCTTGTATCCTGTTTGCTTGTAACTTAGGTCATTTTTGTCCAACTACTTGAGTGTTGAAGACTGCTACCATATTATGAGTAGGTATCATCATCTCCC
The DNA here is from genome assembly GCA_963669345.1 of Gortyna flavago. Classification (NCBI taxonomy): domain Eukaryota; kingdom Metazoa; phylum Arthropoda; class Insecta; order Lepidoptera; family Noctuidae; genus Gortyna; species Gortyna flavago. The sequence continues at coordinate 1,060,376 of OY770149.1, forward strand.
AGCCCTTGTCCTATGTTACTTGAGGTCGACGCAACACGTTTTCTTCTTCCATTCTCCTCTGTTAACCGTCACGCTATCATTTACTCCCGTCTCTTTCATATCGAAATCAAAGGTCATTTATTCAAATAAGCTGAAAATCAGCACTTACATAAGACAGTCCCCCAAAACGCCCGCTCTTCCCCACTTCCTAGTGCTTTAGCTGGGAAGAAGTGGCGCAACAAACTGTCCAGCATCACAGCTATCTGTATACCTAGTTAGAAGAACTTGATTCTATACAATATAATAATAATCATTCATTTGGAATAATTATCATTCCTCACACAATCCATCCATCTTTTATTTGCCCTTCCTCTCCCCCTTCATCCATCAATATTTATATCCATCACTCTTTTAGTCACGTTTCCTCCTTGGAACCATAATTATGATTATACATTTTTGCCAGAATTCCAACATTCAATAGCAACCGTACTCTCAAAAAGTTTGCTGTCTTAATTAAATAATTATTAATAGGTCTTGTCCTTTGTATATAATAATATCCTTGGACATTTCACACAACGCCATTTAGTCCCAAGCTAAGCAACCTAATTGCTTGTGTTATGGTAACCAGATGGCTGATAAACTACTTATATACTTTTTTTTTTTTTTGGAAATACATACATATTATAGATAAAACACCCAGACCCAGAACAAATACTTGTAGGTCGTACAAATATTTGTTCCGTGCGGGAATCGAACCCGCGACATGCTGCGCAGCAGTCAATCGCTCAACCACTGCGCCAACCGTGTCATCAAAATGCGTCAACTAACCTTCTTTCTCCTTATTTTTCCTTGGACCTTGTTTTTGTCAGTCATCATCATCTACAGCCGGACTTCACTCATTGATAAACATAGGCCTTTCTTTGCTTGTGCCAATCGACACGCTCCTGTGCCCAACACTTTAAATTAATTTAAAAAAATTCTTATAGTGCACTCTCTTTTAATTTCGTTATTATTCGCTAGTCAGTTTGCAATTAAATTATAGCTAAGTACACGTATTTCCTCTACTACTATACATTAATTACGAATAAAAAACTTAACATATCTCCTACCTATTAATTAATGGAAACTTCCTATTAGTATAAAAACACTTTTAATTATAGACATCCTAACCTCGGAATATCGAAAAAATATCTCACTGACAACAATAAAAACTTTATTTAAGTAGTATTTGACTGACAAAAGGTGGCGGCCATCTCTGGAACATCATTAGCAATATTATAAGCGATATCTTTATGATATAATAAAGCTGAAGAGTTGGTTTGTTTGTTTGTTTGTTTGAACTTGCTAATCTCTGGAACTACCAGTCGAATTTCAAAAAATCTTTTTACATTTGATAGCCCGATTCTTGAGGAAAGTTTTAAGTTGTTAAACATCACGGTGTAACCCTTAGGAGCCGCCCAAATGGAAAAAAATCAGTAAGAACGCTAAACGAGAACAAAATAAAAATTCGGGTGGGCGATGTGGTGTGACGTGGTAGCTCAAGGCCAAGGGATTTTTGTAAAAATATGGCTGTTATTTTAGTATATTGTGTATCTTAAAGTCTAAAGTCGCAGGCAGAAGCTAGTTAGCAATATTATAAGAGTTATATTAAACTGCCAGTTCAGGCATATGGCAAGGGGTCAAGGTGACCAGGTCAGGGTTACTGCGAGGTTGGAACTGAGGAAATAAGTGAAAGAGTTAATCGAAGTGTTAAATATGCTGTGTAATTTATTGAGGTGTCAAATCTATGGTTTTTTTTTGTTGGCCATTGCTTTAATCTTGAGAGGCTTGACGATTTTTATGACCGAGAGGAGGAAGGAAATAAATCTGTTTTTTATAAATAAGGTACTGAGCAATCCAGGAAAGATTTTTATTTATGGAGGACATTTTTTATGACTTATTCGTAAAATACATGCAATGGATGAATGAATGAGAGTGCTCCCAGGATCAATCTAGTGGCACGCCACTCATCATTATCATAAACAACATCTGCCTAGCCTTTTCCTAACTAAGTTAGGATGGCACCCGTGGCACTGGTAATTGAAAAATTTTATGGAAATCGGTTGTCATGGTATGGGCATGTGATACGGAGGAATGAGGAAAATTTCGTGAAGAAAGTTTTGGGTATGAATGTCGATGGCTATAAACGTTGTGGAAGACCAAAAAAAACGATTGATGGCCTGTGTGAATAATGATATGGTTAGAAAGGGGGTGACTACCGTGATGACGTCAATAGAGAAGTATGGAAGAAACAGGCAGGAGAAGATGATGGTCTGATGATGGTAATGACTGTCAATGATCTACAAATGGCAGCCGGGACCAACGGTTCAATGACGCCACTTATTGCACATTATTGTAGAGGCCTATGCTCAGCACTGGATTGCTTTAGGCTGATATTGATACAATAGAAGTAAAAGCTTTTTGAGAAACGTAAACAGCTATCTTGATACATTTGCATCGTCTGGGCAAGCCGCATGTACTACAGTAGCTCCACTATTTCTTTTCTACTAAGCAGCATTGCTATGTTCCGATTTACAATGTGATATTAATTACTTAAAGAAAATTAGAATAATTAGATTATTTAAAAAGTATAAAGGGTTAGGCAGAGCCGCATAGGTGTACCTATAGTAACACCCACATTTCACGGTTACGTTTAAGTCCTATGTTAAAGGGGGCGAGCTTATTGCCAATAACTGGCCACAAAACCAGACTAAAAAATTCCTGATGGAAAAACCCATTAACACTGCTCGACCTGGGCATAGAATAGAAACCAGGACCGCATGCTCAGCAGTAGCGCTTGCGACCACCAGACCAACGAGGCAGTTACTAAATGAAGGAAGCTCAAAATGCATCGAGTGGCCTCTTAAGGGCGTTTACAAAAGTCCCACTGTCCATATACATATAGTAAACTCATTATCACAGAACTCCTTGGAAAACGCCTTGAAAAAAGAAGTAAGTATATACACTAATGAAAGTAATCCGAAACCTTCCAAAAATACTTTGAACCTAATGTTACACAGCCTATGAGTATTTAACGATGATTCTAATCCTAATTTTGACGTAGAAACAAGAACTTGTACTTCAGTACCGTACCGGTCTTCTTTTATTTTTAGAATATTTATAAATAGAAAGACTTCTAATAGGGAAATCGATTTTGTATCAGCCATGCATCTATCATCATTCTCCTTCAATTCATTTGGGGGTCGGAGCAACATGTATTTTTTTTTCATACTTCTCTATCAGTCGTCATCTCAGTATTCACCCCCTGTCTACCATATCATCTTTCACACAGTCCATGCATCGTTTCTAAGGTCTTGCCCTACTCTTATAACTATCTACATTCATAAGCAAAGATCATAATCTTATGTTATTTCTAAGCTAAACATAACGTATCGAAACTATGGAATGGCAATATCAAACGTACTAAGAATAGTTGCGTCGAAGGGCGTTGACCAATATTACATAAAGCAACGATGTGAATGCGAGTGCCGCAGTGTGCCCTCTGGCTAGGTATAGGCGTAAGTCATCAGTGTAAGGCTGCGTCCTATGCAGCAGCCATCTAAAAGTGACTTAAAACATCTTGTTATTGCGTCTATTAATAGTCATTACTCATTACATATTGTAAGACCAAAGCTAGACAAGAGATGCACACCATATTAGATTCAATTGTATCGACATCTCAAGTAAAAAGGTCGCCTGAGCATAGTCATCGAAGGTGATTTAAGGCTGTGTGCAGACCCAAAGATGACGCGCACGATTTCCATAAAACTCTCAAGGTCAAAGTTGTCCCACAGCTACAGAATAATACTGTTATAAAACAAGACAAAACTGTTCTTTTCATCATTAGTATCTTCCTTCTCTTATCCCAATATATTTGTAGTCGCCTTTTTTTGGAGATGCATCTCCATAAGTCGCCAATTCGCTATGCTAGAGTTCACTTTCTTCCTAGCCATTTAATTTTTTCTAAGCCTCTCATCTTTAACACTTGTCTTATCATATAAGCTACTCATTTATCCTTATCATATGTCCATTCCATAGCAATCGGCTACTCTTCAGCATTGCTGTTATAGGAGCTACTTGTAACACGCCTCTTCTCATTCCAAGCTCACCACAAACACACTGACTAATATTTTGTGCTTGTAGTAGGCATGCAGATGGTCATACGCAACGCCATAATAGTCACCTGTTACCCTCGATGGACTTTTACGAGCTAACAATACTTAATGATAGTTTACGTTTAAACTAAACATTTTTACGACTTCGCTACGTTATGTTATAACAGTCTTTCGTTTTCCGTAGATAGTGTCAGTGATGGTACCAGGCAAGGGTTTTGTCCCACAACTTTATCTGTCACTAAATCTGCGTATTCTTTTAACAACTATGTTGGAGTCACCTTGCAGTCAACTAGATCCAGCTGAATACCAGTATTTTACATGGAGCGACTACATATTTGACCTTCACAACCCAGTTACTGGGTAATACTGGACACCCTTTGCTAAGAGTGGTTGTCAGACTTTCGGGCTTCTGATTACCCGTAACGAATATCAAAGATCTACGAATAACAGCCGAGACTAACGGCTTGATGTGCTTTCCGAGGCACGGAGGGGTCTCGATATGTAGTGGATGGTCACACATCCACGCACCGACCGCGGCGGATCGACCTGTTGAAAAGCTCGCAATGATCATCATCATTGCTAACGAATTTACATATTATCTAAGTACCTCATTCATCGGTCCATCTAGCTGGAAGGAGGTAGCTGAAAAGGTAGCTGGGATAGACTGGATGCGGAAGGCGGAGAATCGGGTGTTAAGGCTCAGTTTGGGAGAGATGATTATGCGTTATAAGTAGGTCAAGATTTTGCGAGAACCACAGAATGAATCTTCCTATATTATTTTGCAGCTTGATAAAATATTCATCAAATTGTCAACTGCCTCGTACTAAATGAATTAATCTACTACTTACTAATTCAATAAATGAATTAAACTCGTCGTTCGTTCACAGCGATATTCTGATTGACCGTTGTGTATCGCGTCACTGAGTCAACGGTCACACTAATTATCCTGAATACATAAATACTATAATATCTGCATTCACTTAAAGATTTTTTGTGGCCGCTACTTAAATAATTTGTTAGAGTTATGATGACGCAATGTATTCTATCTCCCATCTATATTCTGATGGGTACTAGTATAATTCTCAGGTATGAAAATCAACTGAAATCATTATCATGAGGTTTAAGGATATTATCAAAACCAGTCCAACTATTTTTTAAAGCGTAACCGTGGAGATTCTTGCCGGTTATTCTCCTTAAGAAACGACCAATTGGAACCGTGCACCTAGCCTCTGACGTTTCATAAGTGCCCATGTAGGTTTATGTGAAATAAAATATTTAGATTTTGATTTTTTTTATTTTGAGTCTAACAGTTCAGAACAGTAGGTAGTTCGGTACCAATACAAATTCCAAGTCCTCAAGTTTTGAGTTGAGCTACCCACCTTGGTATCTGATGATGGAGCCAGGAGGTAGATAGTGGCATTCTTTAGTGGCTACTAATGAACTCCTCTAGTTTGGGCTCATATGATTTCTTTTGACGAGTCCAATACGTAGATTGGACAAGCGTGATTTTTTATTTACATACAAATTCATTAGAAACACGATTCCGCGCGGCGGGTTTCTCGCGTAACGTCACTTGGCGCGTTGTAGTGCGTTGTAGTGTGTGTATCCGCTTACATTGTCATTATTGTTAGCTACTGACCTATTCACCATCAACGTAACATTTAACTTTTTTTTAACGTAACGTTTAAATTATCTTTCGTCACCAACTAAAGTTAATTCAATATTGAGCAATCTGCCAGGTGCCCATAGTCCAAATAAACGTAATTTTATCTACTATGTGTCCATTAAAGAAGTACAATACGGTACATTAACAATAGTTTTAATGTAAATGCACTGTTACATAATTATAATGTCTCGTAAAACTCGCTCAGCGCATGTTATACAATAATGACATCCATTGTAAACTATAGGGCTGTCTCAAAAACTGTGGCTGCTTTTGTTTTTCATGAACTTGACCGTATGGTGACTGTCTCAGGAGTCTGCAGGTGACGGTTTGGGATGTTCATTTAGCTACCTTCGATAGAAATAAGGCAATACATTGTTATCAAAGAAGCTTGGTGGCGCAGCAAGGTGCCGCCTCGTTTTGTTACGAAGCTTCTGGCTGGAATGGAATGGATGGTGACACTGGCTGGTGACAGTCACTATAGCAGAGCGCTGCATCGATGCGGCGGATTCTAGCTGAATGGCTGTTTTCTGATGACACAGATGTCGAGCCGCTGCCGTACCAAGTCCACGACGAATTGCTGTATTCCTGCACAATCCTGATGATATTGAAGTTGCTGAACCACTAATACGATGGCCACTTCGAGTAAAGGTTTGCAAAAGGCCGATTATTTAACGCATTTGATTATTATTTAACAACAACACAATTGTATTGTCTTAACAAAACAAATATATTGACCATCTCAGTAATCATTTGATTAATTGAACATACACCAAAATTTCGTGGCAAGCTGTAAATTGTTAAAGTCTACACGTTCGGAGACCGGTCACACTTTGTTTACCAACAAGCTGTTCACACAAGGAAGCTGACTCATCATTATTTAACACTAATTGATTACGCTTTACTACTAGTTACTATAAGCTTCGTCATGAACGATTACTTGTGCTACAACCGGTCACCGTTCTATGGTTCAGTAGAAATTTTATTAACATTAGCTCAAAGGACGTAACAGACCATTTATGTTTTGGCCAAAAGTTTCATCCAGTATCCATGGAGAGCTATGTTAAGCTTTCCATTTTATTTCCCTCCACCCCTGAAATTTTGTAAGTTTGAACGCTGCTAATAGGTACTCAAAAGGATGATCTGTAGATAAAGTCCAACTTTCTGAAATACACTGAGAACCAACCATTGTGACAATACATATAATATTGGTATATAACGTTTCTGTGACTATCTTATAAAACTAACAGTAAGTAGCAATAGGTTTAATTTTGACAGTTCAACAACATCGAATGCGTTATTTACGTGGTTGAGCAGACACATTTTTCGAACATAAGAAGCAATGGATTTGGCAATATCCTTAAAAATGATTCAGATTGAGATTGATTGTGTTTTACTTAATTAGGGTGTGTTGTTGCTTTAACTTATGGTACTATTACTAAGTACTATTAGTTATTCTGTGGTACTATCGTGTAAATCAGGCATCAGTAAATACAAGTACCTAAATATAGGAAATTATCAGTAAACGATGAAAAAATTTTCTCTTTGTCATTCACGAGCTGAAAGAACAAGAAAACAGTTCATTAAATCAGCTAGTTTGTGATAATGGGGCTTACTGCCGAAGCTACGCCAGACTTACGCAAAAATCATGACACTTGGAGGCATTATACTGATTGTACAAAGTCAAAATAAATTAGCGAATTTCCACAGGAATGATGGGTTTCGATGTCTGAACACGATAAAACAATAAGAACTGATTGTCTCACATTTCAAGTAACATTACCGGCGAGATTGTTTTTGTCATAAAAACCGATCACATCTGTCGAGTTTTGCTAGCTTATTTAAATTTGACCCTGTATATCAATGTTTTAAACAGTTAAAAACACGAGGTGCCAATAAAAAAACTCATGAGCAGCCCTTTTATATAATACAGCTATTCGCAATAAAGTACTATATTTTGTTTACAATTCGTATCTCAATAAATATTAACCTTGGTCATGTTTTCATCCGTATTATGTTTGTTTTATTATTATTATTTAACTAAGTCTATCTTTGTGTTGACTATAATGTGTTTATCTGTTTAGTTCCGGGTTTAAAAACCAGCTTGTAGCGGGTCCTGTTATAGAAACTTGTGGATGCAACTGACAATGCAATCTTAGCTAAGTCCTGTCCTGACACAATTGAGATTGCCAGTGATACGCCAAGAAGAAGAAATGGTCTGAAGACTGACGAACTTTTCCTGGATTGAAAAAAATCTCGTCGCACATTTCGGTCATCATAATCAACATCTGCCTAGCTTTTTCCAAATATGTTGGGGTCGGCTTCCAGTCTAACCGGGTGCAGCTATTTTAAATGGACTGCCCCTTTTTTTTTTTTTTTAATTTTTTTTTTTATTTTTTTTTTTTTTTAATTTGGGAAATCATCAAATGACCCCTCCCGCTCTGGGTGGAGCGGAAGGGAGTGTCAGACTCTTACTGACTAAAACCCATCCGTGTTCCTTCCTTAGCCCTTTATGTTCCGGGGCAGCGGTAACCCTTTCGGACAATCCCGCTGCCGCGCTGCCCCGAAATGGACTGCCCCTTAAGGCGCAGATATACGACTTCTAATGATTTTAAATTCAACATCACGTCTAATCGACCGGACTGATTTCTTTGAAAAAAATAAATGTTATACTAGACCATTTGCTTCGTAATTTAATATGTGAATATTTGCAATTATATTTTTTAACATAGTGTAATTAATTTGTAAAGTAATGTCTACCGCGGACATAAAAACGAATAATCACGCAAACACTATTGGGTGTATTTTCATAAAACTTTCACCATATAAAAGACAATTTAATTCCCCGATTTTTTAGTAGTGTTTGATAAATCAACAATAGATGATTGTTTCATATTTTGCAATAAATTACCAGCGTTGTGTCATCGCGCATCTCTTTCTTTTCTATGCAGTCCGATAGTGACCGCGCTTTAGGTCATATAGTAGCCGGAATTGTTCCAGCAGACATGTTGATGCAGCAGGGTAATTTTCATTTGAATTTTTTTGATTTCATTTGCTCTTAATTGAGTTTAAAGATTCTTTATTTATTCTAAAAAGAACATACTTAGGTACATTTGTTCACTTAGCGAATAAATACATAACTAAGTTTAGTGTAGTCCAGTAGCTAATAGTTTTGTTTTTTTTTTATGTAGGTAGGTGCGATGTCGCATTTTGTGTGCAAGTCGGTTTAGTGTTGTTATTGACGTACTGCTTGAGTTTAGTTTTAAAAATGTTAAAAGTGGATGTGCTCCTGATATCTGCCGGTAGATTATTATAAAGTTGTACACCTTCGCATTTTATATTTTACCTGCCATTTGATTTTTATCTGACTTTATTTAAATATTATGTTTTCTATTATTCTAAGTGTGGCAATGGGTGTTATTTACCTGAAATAAATTTATTTATTTATTTAATATCCGTTAGGCCTCTGCCACCCACAAGAAACAAACAAATTAGCCTCCCTACTGCTAATTAACAACAAAAATATTCATTTAATTATTGCTACAAGATTCATGTCAATGTCGCTTGCAGCGCTGCTTATGCCACTTTTGTAATAAGATTAATGGTTGCACTTGTATGGCCCATTGAGGAGACTCCTACGCAGACATTGAAATTAGGCTGAGTGTACGAATTGTTTTTAAACTGTGTCAATGTGTGTGAGTAGGAGGAAAATCTGGTTAGTTCGTATTGTAGTAAGTTGGAAAGGTTCCGTAGTTATTTATCTTGTGTTTACGTCAATATTTATGTTAATGACTCTTAATAAGTATTAGTAAGTAAGTAAAAATCAAGCGTTTAAGAGAATATTAAAGTCACTAATATCTTTGCTTGGTCATGTCATGTGAAGTCATGGTCTTCTGATATCTTATTGAAGGCCGACTGCTTAACTGAGATGTTGCCTGAGGTACGTAAAAAAAATAGTTCAGGGGCGGATAATTCTATAAATAAATATTTGTTACGATCGCGTATCATATTTAGATCAACAACTGACCTGCAAATAGCAAAAACCATAAGAAAATTTTAATATCGCAGACTACCCTGATGCTTATTACCTTACTAAAAAGCTTGTAAAAACAACACAAAAACGTTAGCTTGTGTTCCAATCAATCAAACATTATAATTATGATTGTATTTACCTAAATAAAGGCTTATAACTCCAACCCGCGGTTGCAGCCGTTTAAGTCTCGATCCTAATTTTTTTTTAAATCAACTTAATATTTTGGCAATCTTACCACTTTGTCTTTATGTTACATTCATGTATACTGCTTATATAAAGGTTTGTCTTGGCAGATCATGTTTTATTAAATACCTTACCTTCGATAGATGGGTGATTATATTTTAATTTATTCAGAATCTGATTAGCAAGGTCTGGAATAGCAAACTTAAGAGTAAAGTTCAAACTCAGCTACTAAAAAAAAAAAAAACATTAGAACCTTTTATTACCTACAAACTGGCTGCGCTCAGCGGTTTTACATGATAAGTCTCGATCCCGTAAAAATATCAGGATAAAAGTATCCTATGTCCTAATCCAGGTCATGGTCTACACTTGTGTCAAATTTCATCCAAATCGGTTCAGCCGTTTTAGTGTGAAAGCGTACCAAATAAACATACAAAAAATCTAATCTTTTCTCTTCATAATATTAAGTTCAGATTAGTGTTTCACACAGATCGACTGCCAATACCAGTTGCTATCACAGAAAACATACGCACCTATACAACATCAAATCGATGGTCTGGCTCTAGAAGCCAGTTTCTTTAGTTACTGATGCTGTGATAGTTTGATATTTAGAAACAGGTATTCATTTAATTTTGCAAGCATCCATAAACTAATCCATGCTCAGTATATACATATTTACCATAGATACATGAATTTACACTCACGCCTTCTTTGCATACACCACCTGCTACCCTGTTTTCCTTTTGCCACTTTTACGTTCATACATCAGAGGGGCGATTCTCGTAATTTTAAGAACTTTCACAGTCTGATCTCAGTCTCAATCTGTCAAAAATACCTCAAATTTTTCTACATTTTGACAAGTTTTTGACATTGGTTTATCGCCGAGATGAGACTGCGACTAGATTTTGAACGTTTTAAATTACGAGAATTTATTGGCCTTCTGGTCATACACGCACGCCGGTTGCGAGTACTACGCACCTGACCTTTCTGAACAACTTCACCAATAATGTTAAGATGTTCTATGCTCAGTCAATACTTGATATTAAAATTTTCCCACAATGGTATTTCCTTATTTTTTCTTCGACGGAACCCTAATCTGCTCCACATACCTAGCTTCAATAACGCATCGGCCCGTAACGATTATCTAATAAATAATAACGGTTATAAAATAACTGCTAGCAAAAACTAGATCGCTTCTCTAAGTAGGAAATGAAATTAAACCTACAAATAGTTGTTTATTACAACAATCTTTAACTGCGTCGTTGGTCCAGTTGTCGCAAGCGCTAATGCTGAGCTTAAGGTCCTGGGTTCGATTTCCGGGTCGGGCAATGTGATATTGGGTTTGTCCATCTGGAATTTCTTAGTAGCAGCCCGAAGTCTGGATTTGCCCAGTTGATGGCAATAAGCTCGCCCCCTATTCATCATCTGCCTAGCCAGAAGATCAGCTTCCAGCCTAACCAACCTATCTGACCTCCACAACACACAGTTACTGGGCGATATGATACTCCTTGGTAAGACTGGTTGTCAGACTTTCGGGCTTCTGACTACCCGTAACGACTGTTAAAGAACTACGAATGACAGCCGGGACCAACGGCTTCCGAGGCACGGAGGGGTCTCGGTATGTTAAGTTGGTCACCCATCCACAGACCAACTGCGGCAAGCGTAGCTTAACCTGATCCATCGGCCTGTACGGTTGTTATTATTTAGCCACGAGCCCTGGGATCGCCCCATATTACGTGTAACTTATAAACATAACTGGGGAAAGTACACTTTTATAGAAACACCTCTGCCTAACCCTTTGGGAAATACATTGCAGACGTGATGTTACATTATCTTATTTTTAACTTATTTATTTATTTATTTTATTATTTATGTACACACAGTAAAATACATAGGGATATGACATAAGTTTAATTAAAAAAAAAAACATATTTTTTTAAATTGTTCTAATTGAGGAAGCTTTGTTCATGCCCATTTTTTATTATTTAGGTAAGCAGACGCCATCAGATCAAGCTACTACAATCTGCCAAATTTCTTTGAACTTTATTGCTTAAGTATAAGGTTCAAAGTTGATTGGAAAATTTGACAGTTTCGGGTAGCTTAATTTGCTGGCGTTTGTAATGTATCTTTTTAAAATGTGGTTTTATAAAAACCATAAAAACAAATGATTAAAAACCTACTGTTTTTGTATTATTTTTTTCTGATCGTGGGAATTCTTAAAGTAATTATGGCGATGCTGTTCGTCTTGTCATGTGTCAGATAGAACTAGAATAATATCAAGCCGAAGTAGGATTGGTCAGCAAGGTTGTCTAGGGTGTACAATGTACATGTGGGTGTGTTCTGAAATATCGTTGACTGAAGTCGTTGAGCTCCTTCAGTTCCGAGTTGAGCTACACAATTACCGACGAATGCGTTTACAGTCTGGACAGGTCCACTTAAATCTGTGTGGTTCTTTCCTTAAAATACCATTTCAGGCACTAATCTACATGGTCCTCACATGATCTGACCTAAATTATGTTTGGACTTTAAAAAAGACTGAGTTTGTTTCGGTGTTTCTTTTCGGGGTAGTCGGATAGGAAACACGCACAAAATCATCTAGTTTAAAACATAATTTATTTTTGTCAATCAACTCAGCCTATTTTATTTAATTGAGACAACAAACAGTTACACATTAGATCTTATGAACTCATTTACAAAACAAATACATCATACAAATGTGCAACTCACACCGTTATCCACAATATACAGAACAGATGTTTATGTTATGAGCAAAATGCAATTAATAAACACATTTAAAGGCTCTTGATTGTTTTAATGAGGCAGTTACGAAACTTATAAATCGTAGTCCACTGCTGGACATAGGCCTCTCCCAGGCTGCGCCATTACACCCTGTCTTCCACCTTCCACATAAAATTTTTACCAGCCACCTGTCTTAAGAACATCGGTCCATCTAGCTGGGGGGCGTGCCACACTACGCTTGCCGATACTCGCTCTCCACTCCAGGACTCGTCTGCTCCACCGGCCATCGATCTTTCGACAAACACGGCCAGCTCACCGCCACTACACTTAGCTTACTCTGCAAGCTATGTCGGTTACTCCGATTCTTTTACGGATAACTTCATTCCTGATTAGAAACTCCGAGCACAGCCCGACAAACCTACACACCTACTTAGAGAAAATCATTTATCATCGTCATAATGTAGTACCATGTTTTAAGTAGTTTAGTATATGTGAAACCGCTTAGTTAACACTAACCAAGCGGGCAAATTGAAAGAAGTTAAGTATAAGCACAAGTATTTCAAGTTACAGACTGCTGACCACTTTAACCCACTGTTAATCTAATTGAGTTAAATACTGGTTAATTTACCAGCTTTTTGTATTCTGAAGCTGTTCTTGCACGAAGATATTATGACACTGAAAAAAATTTATTACACCCATTACATAATTTGTTAATAACACAATATTTATTTCAACCAATCAAGAACATTTATGAAAGAATAAAATGAAATAGGTATAAAATCTCAAATTTACTTTCTATATTTTGTTAATAAATCAAAGTCGGGTTATTTACATCATTATAACTCAAGCACGGCTATATTTTAATTATATTTGATTTGATGGATTTGTCTCCGCCCTGAATAGCAGAATAACTATGAAAACTTATTCGTTAAAGCAGAATATTAGTGACGTTGTTATTTACCTAATAAAGTAAGTAGGTACCTAAGTATGTGAAAAGACGAAAAACTCGATGAAAACCGGTCGCATTTTTCAGTAGCAAAAAGGTGGAGGTTCGGCAGCTATTTACCATGCCAAACTTGTACCTATAATATAATTATGGATAAATATTTGTTTTTATTTTTCGTTTATAATAAAAGTAATCTTAATTGAAAGTCGCGGTAGGTAGGTAGTACGACGAGACTGTATAACGAGACTGTCCACAAGGAATAACAAGAAATACTCTCTCTAGGGCTACGACCGTTTTGCCCATTTCGGCAACCTCCAAGTCACCATATGGATTGCATGGAGACGTGTCTGGGGTTCCAGGATGATAATGTACCCTTACAGAGACGTAGAGACGTGTGGGCTGCCCAGAGCTCCATGACCTCTTGACACCATGACAATCTGTTTGCGCAATTGTCTTTCTGTCAGGTGCTAAATGCTCTGAATCAGAATGTGATGTGTTTGCGGATGAATGGAGTAAAATTATGCGTATATGTCTGGTGTTCTGTGAGGGAAAGTATGCAAGGGAGTCCACTGTTTCATGTTTGTTTTAAATTAAATTATTGTCTCCATGTTAATTGATGTAATTGGTGTTGTACAGTTTAAATTAGCTATAAATAAATGTAATAACACCGAGTTCAAAATCTCCGACAAAAAGTAAATTCCCCCAGAAACTCAGTAATGTAGATCAAAGCAACGAGAACGTAAAATAATTGGTTTACGTAAGAAATATAATTGTAATGCAGTCCGTAACGATTGGAAACAAGCGCAGGCGCAAGCGACTCTCTGCATGTGGGTTATCTTAACTAGCATGCAGGTAGGAGTAATTATGGTTGTACAAATTATTTTTTCAATGATCGTGGGATACTGCCACGTTGGTTTAGTGGTTGAAGCGCAACGGCTAATCGCTGGGTCCTAGGTTTAGTTTAGATATCGAGCTAAGCTACCGCTCTGCCTATTCTTTCGGGGAATAAGTACGACCGTGATGTTATGGCTTCTTGGTACAGAATACGCCACGGCCAGCACATCAAGCTACCACAATCTGACAAATTTCTTTAATAGATTTTCAACTTTGTCGTTACAGCATAAGGTTCAAGGTTGATTGGGAAAAATTGACAGTTTCGGGTAGCCTGATGTGCTATCGTCTGCACCAAGGTACAACTTGCAAAGTTCTTAACACCACCAAGGTTAAGAAACTATAGGTACCTATCTGCTTCTAAAAATATTAATAAGCAAAAACTTCGGTGTCCCTACTAACGATCAGTATGTGTGAAGAACTCCAACTATCATCCGTGTTAAAGGTCATTGTCATGAGAACTACACGATTGTGCAAATAGCGTAGTAAATCGGATGACGGCAAGTCAGGGAAAAACACTTAGGTACTATGCAGAAACTCACGCCTTCTTTCCATGGGGGTAGACAGAAACTACAGATGCTACGATCCTTATCTACATACTTACTTACTACTTTTGCCTCGTTTTCGTTCATACATTTCTGGACATACACGCACGCCGGTTGCGAGTACTAAGTACGCACCTGACCTTCCTGAAGAACATCACCAATAAGGGCCTACTAGGGCGTTCTTGATCATAAAATCTGGGATTTCAGTAGAGTTGAAAATTTAAAATTAATTTCAAATTCAGTTCCATTTGAAGTTTCAGTTTCTTTGAATTCATCTATTTGGTTTTAATTATCTAAACTAGTTAGGTATACACCATTCTTATTTATTTAATTACTGTATTATGCGAAACCCTGACAGCCCTTGAAGCTAAAGGAAGTGTTTACGTAATCACTACAGAACATATAAGTATACATATAAATAAGCATAATTGTCTCACAAATATTCAATTAGAATCCAAATTCAACGAACATCAACAGGAAGGTAAAACTATTATAAAATAAATCAATCAACACTTCTCTTATTAACTCCGGCAAATCTTTTACACAAATATCAAAATAACTGACATTAATAGCCGTTATTATCTCAGCTATCGTTTTAATTTGCATAGCTTTAAACGTTATTAACATTGAATCGATCGACTCCGATATTCTCGTCAACTTCACCTGTTACAAAACTAGCTGTCAGCGTGAGAATCAATCATTCAAGGCAAACGGATCATAAGCCAACTTTCCACGACGAAGGTCAATTAAAACAAGCAAGTTTCTCCAAAAATCTTATAATTATATCTTTAAAATAAATTATCTCAACTTTAATTACATTATACAGAGGTTGTGTGACTTTAAATTAATTTGACAGCGCACCAAATCTATTAATACGTAAAATAAGCAATTAGAAACTATTTTGTTCAGATTCAGCGCAAAGGTTTCATCAAAAAGTCACAACGTCACTTAAAATAAAAAGCGAAATAGTTGTGCCGTTACAAGCATGTAACGCTCCTCTGCTCAATAAAAAATAAACTAAAAAAACGCACAAGAAAGTAGTGGGTTGCGCAACCCGCTATCTACATAATCATCACAATGTACTTACATCGACAAGACCTAACTAAAAACGACAGTTAACATGAAATGGCGACTGACTTAAGTTAAAAATGACTTACCTAATTGTAAAAAAATATTAAAAATGTTAGCCATAGCGCGTCGCGGCTCTTGCCAGCCGGAGTAAGAGAGGCTGTTACTTTTACAGGAAATCGTTCGCAGTAAGAATGTGTGCAATTACATTATGTAATACATTCTACAACTGTACGCGCTCTGTTACTCCGAGTTAAGACGATGTTGCACCGCGAGAGAGGCGAAGACGCGCTCCACACAGCTGATACATCGATGTCTGCACTCGCCTTACACAGCGGAGAATGTTCTGAGTATCTCACTTCGCAAAGCGGTCAGACAAGCTAGAATTACTCGCTTCGGTGCAACGTCGCCTTTACAAACATCTGTCTGGTCTGAACATGTATCGCTCTTAGAGTCTACAATCGCCTGAATGTCGATTTTGCGTGATCATTTTGTGCCCACAACTCTGACATAATTCGAAATGAAAACTCGACCGCGACGCGCGCGCATTCGCAATAAATTACGCGATTCATAAATACTATCTACTAATAAATTACATGTTTAAGTGATTTACGAAACTAGACACAGCGTTCCGTGGCTTATAACTAAATGAGCATGATCACATTGTTCAAGAAGGTAACTCAGTTTGTTCTGGAAGGAAAACTATCGCGGAACACACACGACGCTTCCTCGTGCGAAATAGATTAAAAAACCAGCGGCCAGAACGTGAAAGGCGGTTATCCAACGTGATTAGAAAGGTGTCACGGTTGGCGGGCGCTTTCTAGCGCGAGTAGAGTGCGAGGTCCGAGATGCGGCGCTGTCGGGCGGCCGCGTGGAAGCCGCGCGTGCCGTCCGGCACCAGCGGCGCTCGCGGCTCGAAGCGCGGCGCACAGGACAGCCGGCGCCCGCCGCACTCCGGCCCGGACACCGAGCAGCCGGACAGCCGGCGCGACAGCCAGCCGTCCGCGCTGCCGGCGCTGCCCGTGCTGGCCTGCGACGTCCGCCGGCTGCTGCTGCAGTAGAACGACACGCCCGAGTCCGAGCTGTGTGAACACGTCGATGGACGCCGCGGCAACCAGGTCTGGATCTCAGGAGACCGCGGCGCGAAGAAACCACTTGAATTCCTCCTGTAGAACGGCGTCCCGTATCTGTAGTCGTATTCAGGCTCAGACCCACTACAGCAGGACGAGTACTCGCACTCGTGACGCCTCGGCGGCGCTCGACGGATGGGCGCCTTCCTCTTAGGCTCCCTAGGAACTCCGTTCAACTCGTAAACTCGCATTCCATCATCTTCAGGGGTCTGTAATCGCAGCGCTTCTCTCGCAGACTCAGACTCAGTGAACTCAACTAACGCACACACACAATTAACCAAACTAGGGTTCTTGTTGAGGAACTGGCGCACGTCTGCAGGCACAGGGTTGCCGGGTCGGAGCACCCTGACGAGGGCGATCTCGCCGCAGCCTGCGAACAATCGCGACACATTCTCTACGGACGGCCGGTCGATGGGCATCCTCACAGCCACTACGGTCCTGGACGGAGTCGTCTCATCATACGCGGGGAGCGGCTCAATCCTACGCAATTTAGTTCCTAATTCATTAATTTCTAACTTGGTGGACCGCTTGAGTGCTTCGGCGACCACCCTCCAGTCCTTCGTCAAGTGCTTCACGCGCTTGAAGCTGGAGATCAGCTTCAGTGACACGTACCCCTCCTTGTTTCTTCGGACGTGCTTCAGTAGAAAGGCGTCTTTCGTGATGTTGGCGTCTGAGAAGTAGAACTCAACTTGTGACACGATCCTGTGCGCTAGCTCATCGTCGGGGGGGGTGTAGGGAGGTTCCTGTGCATCAGGCGCGACTTCACAGCCGGAGTCCTTGCCGCCGCCGGAGCCGGTATCAGAGGCACTATCGGAGAGGTCGGCATGGTCGTCGGTGGACGGGCGGCGGTCGGAGGCGATGCCCTCGTCCTCAGGCAATCCGTGGCTAGGAGGGGTCGCTCCCTCCATGTCGGTAACTGGCACAGACACACTATTGCATTACAGGCGACGTTGCTCGCTCGGAGGCGCGGAGTGACTGCGGGCGCGCGGCGCACACTACACTCTTTTATAATATCGGGGGGATGTGCCGGTAAGAGGCGAAGCATTCGGAAATGATACGAGATGACATTGCCAGACTACGCGACGCTATATAGTGCACGTACATATGTTTTAATGAGGGATATTATGGAAAGAGGTTAGGTGTTGTATCTATTAATGATAAGCTGGAACACACGCAAGTTTATCACTGTTTGGGAGTGCCGCACGCGAACGACGCACGCCAGTGTGTTACGGCATAAAAATTGGCATTCTAATTCTGTAGATAATTGTTCCCAATTATTGCTGATGCGTTTGCACGAGTTGTAATATATTCGATAATTATTTATTATGCCCGCTTTGTGGAAATCGCGAATTTGTATCGGTGTATGATGTGATCGTAAATGATGCGTACGAGCAAGGTCTCCAGTGAACATGTTTTGTTAAAAAACTTAATGATACGTTAAACTTTAAACGTTCTTGTTTTGTTTTAGCACATTTAACATTATTTTTAGTACTTTGTTTTATTGTTAAATTGAATTCAGGTTGATGACCTTCGGTTTGCGGAAACTGAATAATTGGGACACACTGTTTTCATGTATCATTGTTGGAATGTGAAGTTAAGATAGATACTTAGTTCTACGTTTTCAGACAGAAAGCGAATACTAAACATTGCTGCAGCTACAGTTTCTAGCGGCTAGATTTCAGCACGGTAATATTATCTATACTCGCATTTCAGGCTTCAGCGCTCTAACTAGACGTGTCAAATTATTGTACCTAGTTAAAGACATATTTTTTTCATGCCTTTGTTGCTAATTCCTCGCGACATCTTCAAGTTTGGTAAAAAACTTCAATCTTTCAATAATAGTTTAATGAATTTAATGAGATTAAGAACACAATTCGGAGACGTTAACATTTATTTATTTAACCATTTATTACATTATATTCCTTAACAGCTATAAACAGAGAGAAGTGGAAAGAGAGAATAGCCTTTGCCCCACAGTGGGACATCTAACCATTTATGTATACATACTCGTATATATAAAGAAAAAAGAACAGAATTGGTACAAAGGTGATACTTATTTCTAAAGAAATCTCTTCCAGCATACCTGCAATAGGAGACTAGATAAAGAGATGTAGACAGCGTGTGTAAGAGTAAAAGAGAAAATAAAAATTATTTTACAAAAAAAAAACAACCGACTTCCAAAAAAAATCACTAACTACAAAGTGAAAAATTACTTTAATTTCGGAAGTAGCTGTCGTTGTTTCTACGTTTTCGTTTTTTGACAGGACATTATTAAATCTTAAACTCTCTACACTTAATGGCAGGAAGTTATTAAAACGTTATCATTTTAAACTGATTGGAAAAAAATCGTATAATTGAAGCTAACTCAAAAAATAACCCAAGCAAAGTTTTTTTTTTTATTTGTTTTTTATTTATTTATCTACTTACATGTACCATTACAAAATATAACCCACAGCGGTAAATGCGCTTATGCTAACTTAAATTATACTAAAATCAAAATTTATAGATACGGGACCACCACAGGCATACCTAAATTAAAAAAATTATGTTGCAAATCTACTTTTAAATAACGGTGTTCTGAGATAACAAACATAAAAAACAACCGAGTTAAGAACCTCATCCTTTTCTTGAAGTCGGTTTTTTGTAAAATAGTTAAAAGTTTATGGTCACAAGCACAACACAAATGAAACCATTCACAAGAACTTGTGACACAGATACCTACTAGTAATTATTTATTTTGAAAGGTTCTAAAACTGATAGGTACCCAAACTTAGCCAGGGCTGTATTTTGGGAGTCAGTTGTGTTCTGAATCTCAAAGGAGTATTTACTCTTGAGAGTAGATACCTACTTCTTTTTAATCCTTTATCTAGCAACCCGCTCGTGTTTCGCACAGTATTTACGACTTGACATTAATATGGTGATTCTGGTGATCTGCTATACAGGTATTCCTAGTGCAGACACCAGTCTCACAAACTGGCTTCTAACCTTGTCTAAATTTATATGTTACCATTGTTTGTGAAGAGAAAATAAAATTATTTGAATTTGAATATTATCGAGATTTCTTGAATATAATATAGGTAAGTTTATTATATTTATTAAAAAAAAAATCTACCGGAATAAATTACCTAAATGATGGCGAAAACCGCATCAAAATCCGTTGCGAGGTAAAAAAAAAAGAACGCGGTCACGCAGAGTACGCAGACACACGAAAAGCGACTATAATTTTATTTATAAATACAACAACATTCACACATAAAATAACATGACACCTGTCTTCCTCAAAGGGTTAGGCAGAGAAGTAATCAAATCAAATGTCATTTATTCAAACTAGGCTGAAAATCAGAACTTTTCGAACGTCAAAATTACATGAGACAGTCCCCAAACCACCTGCCCTTCAGCCCTTCACCACTTCCTAGTATTTTCGCTGGGAAGAAGAAATGGCGCAATGAACTCGTCAGCAGAACAAATAAATCATCAGTAATACAAAAAGTACAACAAACAGCTAAAATTTATAACAACATGCATAACAGAATATAGATTGATTGAATGATTACACAACTTTAATTATATTTACTGAATGGACAGCTTAAAGCTTAAAATATTAAAACTTTAGTTAATTATTAATCTGTACTTTTAAACTAATATTACATAGAGGAAAAATTAGTTTGGTTATTTGTATGTAGGGGGTAATCTCTGGAACTAACAGTCGGATTTGAAAAATTATTTTCGCATTTGATAGCCCAGTTCTTGAGGAAGGCTTATAGGCTATTTAACATCATGACCCTTAGGAGACGAAAAAAAGAAAAAAAAAGGCACAAAGGACACTAAGCGAAAACGAAGCGATAGCGCGGACAGGTGATTCGATGCGACGGGGTGGGTCGGGGAACCGGGGGAACGGGTAATTTAAAATATGTCATGGTTTCATTTTTAATTCTTTAACATATTGTGGTATAGTAATTTTATTTTAGGTGCATCGTCTTTACATATTATTATAAATATAATTAATGTACGCATTAAATATTTTTGTAAGACATTATAAAAGTGTAACGATGGAGTTTCATGCCCATTCTTCTCCTTATGAAAACTACATTTTGGAAGGGGCGACTAGAATCAATTCTATTTTATTGTAATTTTTGACGTTCAAAAGTGCCTATTTGAAATAAATACTTTGACTTTCACATGGACGAAGTCGCGGGCAGAATCTAGCACCTATATATTTGTGACTGAAAAAGTGAAAATACTTAATTTCACACCAATAAAGGCTTTGCATTGCTGCTTACTGAACGGTAACATTATTAGAATGTAATCAAATTAATGTTTACAATACAGTGACCTTGCATGTAATCAAAGATCAATTAAATGTACATTGACATGGGCGTCATGGTGTTTTACATCAGCTTTCACAATAGGTACTATGGTGTAGTGGTTGCTAGGTCGGTCGCTAAATGGGGGTCTGTTATCAAAACAATAGGGTACTGCCTCATTCGTCTAGTGGTCGCAAGCTCTACTGCTGACCATGAGGTTCTGGGTTCGATTCCCAGGTCGGTCGGGCAAAAGTGTTATATGTATCAGTTATTTTTTAGTACCAATTCGTACTCTGGATTTGTGCGTGGTTGATGGCAATAGGCTCGCCCCTTTTTCATGGGACTAAAACAAAACTTGTGAAATGTGGGTGTAATATAGGTAGGTAGACCTCTGTGTAACCTTTTGGGGATCACAGGCGTGATGTTATGTTATGTAATTAGGTACTATAGGTCGTCCGCTTAACTGAGACGTTGCCTGAGGTAGATGCGCATTGCGGGAGGGGTGTGGTGACGTGATGCGAGAGCTCAGTGATTCGTGAACTTGTGACAACTATCACTCACCCCTGCCGCACCGTGCAGCTACCTCAAGCAACGTCTCAGTTGAGCGGTCGGCCTATACCTAAGTGTTTGAATTCTCAATAGCAGCTAGGTTCTAAGGGTAACTAAAACATAACAGGTGATTGTAGGCATACATATACATACTTAATATAAGTACACATCTGCTAACCTATCCAGGGAATTCCGGCTTGATTATATGTTAATTGATGCACGTCTATAAATCGATCGTGGAGGAACGAGATACAAGATATGAAAGTTGACGTAGAAATCAAATGTTAAAGTTAACTGACCCTTAGCCGCATATATTCATGAGTTTCTATTATTTTCTAGTCTGTACCATCCTATTGATAGGCAAATGTTCCTTGCATAACTATTTTAAACATAATTTTTACTTACTTAAATCTACCAAGGCCTCCCTTTCCCTTTTCCAAGCATGTCTTCTTCTTCCATAATTCTCTGTTCGTCGTTATCTCGGTAGTTACCCACTTTCTAGCCAATGTTAAAAATAACTTATTACGAAATGGCCTTTTGTTAAAATCCTTGGGGCCAGCAAATCAAATAAAAACATCATTTGCCTAAACTTTTTCCAACTATGTTGGGGTCGGCTTCCAGTCTAACCGGATGCAGCTGAATATCAGTATTTTACTTGGAGTTACTGCCTACCTGACCGCCACAATACAGTTACTGGGTAATACGATACCCCTTGGTAAGACTTTCGGGCTTCTGACTACCCGTAACGACTGTCAAAGATCTACGAATGACGACACACGGAGGAGTCTCGCAAGTATAGCTTAACCTGATCGATCGACCTGTACGGCTGTTATTATTTAGCCACGATAAAAACGTAATCATTTATTACTTTGCAAACATGATTTAAACACCATGCTTGTATTTCCGAAGAGTTAGGCAGATGTGCTCCTACATATAGTACACCTGCATTTCGTTAGTCTTTGAAACTCAGAATTATTCAGTCTTATGACAGTCACCACTACCTAGTGCTTTAGCTGGAAAGAAGTAGCGCAACCGACTCCCCAGCGTTCTATAAAATATTATGCAACGTAATTAACATTACAAAAGAGTCCCACCCACATCGATAACATAACAAGGATGAACTTTACTCAACCACCACGTCAGTCCACGTCACCCAGATGGCAGAATTTCATTGGTCCACAACAATATAACAGGATTACGCCAGTCACTCCACACTGTGTCATTTTCTAATTAAGTTAAGGGAGGATTATCAGCCGTTGTCAGCACAGACAGATTATGTAATCTTTAAACAAGTAGACCGTTCATAACGACCCAATTGTTACTGAGTTTGTCTAACGGATATTGTAAACTCAAACTCAAAGCATTTATTTCCCTTAAACCATTTAAGAGCACTTTTGAATTGTCAAAGAGTCGGTCAGTTAGTAAAAAATTTGAAGCTAGTTGCCCATTCCAAAACGTAGATCTATTTGGGCAAGAAATCAGGATATTACAAAATCCTGGGTGCATTATTCTTTTTACTTCTAAACTGCTGTAGACAAGTAAAGTACACAGCGTTGTAGTTATGGAGCTATATCGCAAACGATGCTCAACCTTAGGAGGTGACTGAATATTTTGGGACACAGAGGACAGGATAGGTCCTGTCCTCTGTGTCCCAAAATATTCAGTTACCTCTGCGCTGCCACTGTGATGATGTGGCAAAGTTTTGGGCCAACAAAAATGAAAATACAGTCGCGTCAATGAAAAGAAAAAAAAAATTTTGGGTCACGCACAGGACATACTTACAACAATAAGGACATTAAAACTTACAAATAAAACAATAAAAAAGAACATTATAACAAGTAGCTAACAGTGAAAACAAAAAAAATAAAACCAGTGCGAGACCAAAAAGGCTCTCTCTCAGGGAATCTCTGCATGATGCTGCGATATTTAAAAAAATAAATACCGCAGCGCAGCGCTTGGTATACTGATAGGCCCGCTTTGATGCCACGAACGCAACAAAATATAAAAATTACTTCCAGAGGTTGGGCAGTAACGTGATAAAATCAACCCATGTTTTAACTTCCTGGGTCACAGGAATTACGCATTTATAAACATTGCAGTTTCATCCTTTTTTGTTTGAACGGTTAACTCAAGCATGAAATCTTGGTAGTGTTTTAGTGCGATGTTCTCAATCCCGCAATCACTACAAGTCATGATTCAGACATGCGGCGCTTGGTTAAATGGACCGTGATCTAACCGGCTGAGGTTAAGCTGCGATTGAAGAGGTCAATATACGGATTAATTACTGTTGTTCTTTACACATCGAGTGATCCCAGAGTTTCATTAAACTAACCCTATGATATTGGTAATGAGCTGTAAGGGAAGAGACCAGCGCTTTCACCAAAATTCAAAATATTTAATTTCACTTATGAAAGGTCAGAAGCTAGGTGCACGATTCCAATCCAAGAGAAGAGCCGGCAAGAAACTCTACGGATTTTTTTATTATTTTTTTATTGCTAAATGGGCCTCCTTCGATCACGCCTGATGGAAAGCGATGAATAAGGTCTATGATGGAACGAGCGCGCTCAGAAGATACCTGTTCACTTTTGCTTTGAAGGCAGATGGGTTAAATGTGGAAGGGAACACAGAAACCAGCAGGTTACTCTTATAAAATTAGTTATTTTATCTCCGTGTAAAAATATCCTGTAAGACTGGATTCCGAATCAAACAGGATAATGCTAGACTGATGATAAATCGCCTATGATTTTTCGAAGTGGAAAGATCCTCAGCCTACAATGTACCCACTGCTGGGTCACAGGCCTCCTTTCTTCGAGAGGGAGTGGGCTGTAATCCACCACGCGGGCCCAGTGCGGGTTGGTACATATCATGTCTTCGAATTTTTGGTTCTAGGGCATGCTGGTTTCCTCACGATGTTTTCCTGCACCGTTTTGACAGCAGTGGTAATGAAACCATTTATCCGAAGTAAAGTGCCTGTCTGGGTTCGAACCTACGAAATACAACTCGTAAGTCGCGGCCGTTACTACTACTACGCCGCTACTACACTATGATAAAAACTGATCCCGATGATCGAGGGACCGATGGAAAGATCCGTGTTGTTGCTATTTGAAAGGAAATTGGACATCACGGAATCCTACGCCCTTCAGCAGGTACTCCATAACAAAAACTTAGAACCCAAATCCTCTTTCCCACCAAAGTCGTCCACCCTGACATCATTAGTAGGCCAAAACAACTAGGTCACATAATACGGCTTCCTCCAAACCACATCTAACGCCTTATATTGATTTATTAGTTAACTTATAGCAGAAGGTGCCTTCCGCAACGTTTGAAACAACCGATCATTGTCCATCCGGGAGTTTATGGTGTAAAATTAAGAGTAATTATAACTCAAGGACTGTGACTCTGACTTGTGATTTTTTGGTCTGATTAATTTGTTTTGGTTGAAAAATCATGATGTTTTTATATCCTGTTTTTACTATAATAGTTTTGAGTATGAATGAAGATATATAGGCTATAACTAAGAGTACAGGAAGAAAAAGACATTTGTGTACAATATGTACAATTAGCTGAAGAATAGGCCACAGGGGCGTGTCTTCAGTTATGACGTCAGAGTGGCGTGATGGTGGTACGAGACGGAGAGGGGAGTGCAAGCAGACGAGCGGCGACACCAGCAGGCATCGGCCTTTTTCACCTGCGACCATCGGATCGGGCGGACGTTCACTAGCATTGCTCAGTTACGGTTTAATTAATTTTAGTACTTAGAATATTTGATGTTTTGTAATCATTATAATAAATGTTTTTTTTGGAGTAGATTTTTTTTAAGCAATAATAGTCTAAAATGCTAATTTCAGAAGTGGGATTCCTAACCACATCTGTGTTGGTTTTTTTGGACGATTAGGAGAACCGTTTTAGTTTAAATCTTTGTAGTAAAAAGTTACTTAATCATTGTTCACAATGCCTAAAGAATCTAGCGGTAAATCTCGAAAACGTGGACGTTCATCCGATTCTGGTATCGAACAACAGCTTCAAACGATAATTTCTCGTTTGACGGCGTTGGAAGATACGCGGGGCTCTAATTTAGGTCAAGCAGGCGTAAACGTCAGTGCACGTGCTCTCCCGGCGCCGCTTGAGCCGCCGCAGGTACGCTCGCACTCTCTGCCGCCGCCGCCGCGTGCACCCGACTTAGCGAGTGTGTCTACCGCCCATGCGGATTCGCATGTCCAAACTCGTACGGACGGCGCAATGGCGGGTATGGTGAATGCGGCTGCGTCGCTGCCGCCGAGCACGACACCATCAGCTGCGGAACTCATCATGAGCGAGGTGGCAGATAAACTTGCGACCGCAATTAACGCTGCGAATCCGGTGAGATCCAACCATATTTATATTTCTAGTTTTGACCCTTCTTTAAATGATTTTAATGTGTGGTGCGAGGAAGTGGATCATTTGTGCTGTATCAATCGGTGGGACGATCGCGAGTGTTTGGCGCGTATAGGACACTGCCTAAAAGGCGATGCACGTGTGTGGCTTAGCGAATGGTCGACTAATGAGCGTACGTGGTCTAATTTCAAACGTGAGTTTCAATCTTTGTGCCCGCGTAGAATAGATAGTGCGAACATTTTATTCGAGATTATGAAGACAGATTCCGATAGTTATCCTACATACGCTGAGTATACTAGGCGTTCATTATTGAGATTGCGCGTTATCAACGGGTTAAGTGAAGAGTTAATTAGTGCAATAATTATTCGCGGCATAACTGACCCGCAGATTCGCGCGGCTGCTACGAACGCTAACTTGTTGCCATGTGATTTAGTTGGATTTTTGTCGATTTATATTAAACCAGCCCAGAATGTCCCTGTCCGTAACAAACATAATGAGCCTCAAAGTCATTTGCGAAAAAGAGAACATTTTAGTTCTAGAACAAAATGTTTTAAATGTAACGGTTTTGGTCACAAACAAAACGAATGTTCTAAACGTATGAAATTAAATAATACGGGTGATAGAAATGACCCGTCAGGGTCGGAACCGTCTGCATCCAAACGGGTTACGAGTAAACCTGAGCCGTGTAGTTTTTGCAAAAAGATGGGGCATAAAGTAGAAGATTGTTTTGCAAAGCAGCGCAGTGAATCGCGCGGCAAATCGAATGTTAACTTTTGTCATGAGATTCAAGATGATTATCAACGGAACGATATAGCGTCTGCAGTGATTCAAGGTGTACCCGTAGATATACTTATAGACAGTGGCTCGCAAATTTCCTTAATTACGGAATCGGTTGTGAAACATTTTCAATGTACCCAGACACCATCTTTTTGTACTTTGCGCGGCATCGGCAGCCAAGAAATTGAGTCTAGTTTTTTTACAACGTTAACCATCGAGTTCCCTGAAATCTCCCTTGAAGTGGATTTCCATGTGGTCCCTGATTATTATTTGACTATCCCAGTTATCTTAGGTACAGATGTCCTTAATAGAGATGGTGTAGTTTACACTCGAACACGCGGCGTGCAACGCCTTACGCAATCAAAGTCAGTTCTTAATGTGCAGTCGAGTGTGCGTGACCAGATAAAAACTGTTGTTAACGGTGATGATAAAAGACGTTTGCTGAATATTATCGAAGAGTTTTCTGAATTTCTTGTTACTGGTACCGCTACTACGACCGTGAATACCGGGTCTATGCACATTCGATTGCACAATGAGACCCCTGTAGTATATAGACCCTACAAAATGTCATATCATGAAAAGATTCGCGTGCGAGAAATAATTAGAGACCTGCTTGATAAAGGGATAATTAGGGAGTCCGAATCAGAGTTCTCCAGCCCCATTTTGCTAGTCAAGAAAAAAGACGGTAGCGACAGGATGTGTGTCGATTTTCGGGCGTTGAACGCGAACACAGTGAAGGATCGTTATCCATTGCCGCTTATTGAGGACCATATTGATCGTTTGGGTAAAGCCAAATACTTCACGAGTCTAGATATGGCTACAGGCTTCTTACAGGTTCCGATGGATAACGACTCCATTCGTTACACTGGTTTTGTCACGCCCGAGGGTCACTTTGAGTACTTAAAGATGCCGTACGGTCTCGCCAATGCACCTGTCGTTTATCAGCGCATAATATCCGTCACTCTCCGTCCTTTTATCGAAACTAGCAAGGCGTTAGTGTACATCGATGATGTTTTGATACCAAGTGAGACAATAGACGAGGGACTACAGACGTTACATGAAGTGCTACGGACTTTGACTACTGCAGGTTTCTCTATCAATTTAAAGAAATGTACGTTTTTGGCTAGAGAAGTAGATTACTTGGGGCGTACGATCAGTTATGGTCAGGTTAAGCCGAGTCGGCATAAAATTGAAGCATTGGTCAAGGCCCGAACACCTAGCAATGTGAAGGAGGTAAGACAGTTTCTCGGTCTAGCTGGGTATTTCCGGCGATATATTCCCGGCTACTCTCTCAAAACGGCTTGCATTACCGATTTACTTCGCAAGGGTGTGCAATTTCAGTGGACTGACGAGCACGAACGGGTTCGTAAAGATATTATTGAGCGGTTAACCAACAAACCTGTGCTGGCTATTTATGACCCTTCGCTAGCTACAGAAGTGCACACTGATGCATCGTCGCGAGGTTATGGTGCTGTTTTACTGCAAACCGATGCTGAAGGTCGCAAACGACCTGTTGCGTACTTCAGTAAAGTCACTCAGGGAGCGGAGCCACGTTATCACTCATACGAGTTAGAAACTTTAGCTGTGCTTAAGGCTTTGCAACATTTTAGGCATTATTTAATAGGTAACAAATTCAAAGTAGTAACGGATTGCAACGCCTTGAAACTGACTCAACGCAAAAAGGATCTGCTGCCTAGGATAGCTAGGTGGTGGATGTATCTACAAGATTACGATTTCGAACTTTAGTATCGTAAGGGGACTGCGCTATCACACGCCGATTATTTGAGTCGCAATGCGATCAATATGTGTCAAATACCAAGGCCACGTAATTGGGCCCAGATAGCGCAGGCCGCTGACGAAGAAACTCTATCGCTTTTGCAGAAATTGAGTAACGGTGAGCTTGATTCGAACCGTTATATAAAACGCAATGATGTTTTATATTACAAACTCGATGTAGTTGGAGAACAACCCCGATTTTTATGTTATATCCCTAAAGGTTACCGCCTTAGCTTAATGAGAATCTTTCATGACGAACATCAACATATTGGTGTGGAGAAAACTGCTGATTTAATACTCCGTCACTTTTGGTTTCCGGGATTAAGACAATTTGTTAGAAAATACATCAAACACTGTATTGTTTGCTTATCGCACAAAAAGGCACCGCGTCAACCTTTGCAGCCTATTAACTCGTGGCAAAAACCTAGTGTTCCTTTCGATACGGTGCATACAGACGTCTTAGGGCCACTCCCGGACTCAAATAGCTATAAATTTGTTATTTTAATAATAGACGCTTTTACAAAATTTTGCTTATTGTATCCGATTTTTAGGCAAGATAGTAATGAACTAAAACGCGTTTTTGAAAATGCTATTTCCCTATTCGGTACTCCTCGTTTAATTGTATCAGATCGAGGACGAATGTATGAGAGCTCTTCATTTTGTAATTGGATTAGAAACTTAGGTTGTGAGATTCATTTTATAACTGCAGAGATGCATCAAAGTAATGGGCAGGTTGAGAGGTACTGTCGCACCGTCATGAACATGATTCGAGTAGAAACAAACTTTCGACAGGAAAGTTGGTCTAATATTCTGTGGAAGTTACAGCTCAACCTGAATATTACCTTACAGAAATCTACCCAATGTTCACCTTTAAATTTATTAATTGGCAGTGATAGTGCAACGCCTGTCATACGATCCGTGGTTCGCGACATCGCGTATGAAGCAGACAGTTCGAACCGAGAATCTCTGCGTGAGCTTGCGCGGCAGCGCGCTAGGGGGCTACTTGAAGAGAACCGAGTGCAGCAGGATGCTCGTGTGAACGAGCGCCGCAGAGTGCCCCAGCCCTTCCGCATTAATGACCTGGTTTTTGTGAGGAAAACAAGTCAGTCTACGGGGAAGTTAGACTCCGGGATGCGAGGCCCCTACGCTGTTACGAAAGTACTGCCACAAGGTCGATATGAGCTTCGACTAGTCAGTGGGTCGTATGGTAAGAGCACCCAAGCTGCGGCTCAACACATGATATTGTGGCGAGGAGAGTGGACCCCCGATGTGTGCGCAGCATTCTTTGAATGTGAGTATGAGTGTGCGGTTTGGCTATGAGTGGTGCGCACCCCGTGGGCTCTGCGCTTATTAATTTATAACCCTCTGATAGCCTAGTTGTGTTACCGCTTATTGCTGCGTTGTTGTTTTGGTACCCTGAGGGCTCTGCCTGTGGTACATCCTGAGGGCTCTGTACCTAATGAAAATCTGGTACCCTGAGGGCTCTGCCAGTCATACATCCCGAGGGCTCTGTATGGTAACTAGTAACCTGAGGGCTCTGCTAGTGTTTAAAGTGGTTATTTTTATGTTTTACATCCTAGGCCCCGTTTGACATAAAAATAACCCGTTCTTTTTAGATCCTTGTTATCATCTCACGTAAGATGAGTGTAGGCTTTACGCTTTATTTTTTCATAGTGTTCTAAAACAAACAATGTTGCCTACAGGTGCCACTGACGAGGTGGAAAACGACTCCATGGATTCAGAAGAGAACACGGAGGGAAACATACAAGAAGTACAAGCAGAGGTCCACACTCAACCGTCACGATCACGTCAGGTGCTGCCTGAAGATGTTGCGGTCGAGGACGAGCCGACTTCAGGAACGGCCGAATTAGCTGAAGAATAGGCCACAGGGGCGTGTCTTCAGTTATGACGTCAGAGTGGCGTGATGGTGGTACGAGACGGAGAGGGGAGTGCAAGCAGACGAGCGGCGACACCAGCAGGCATCGGCCTTTTTCACCTGCGACCATCGGATCGGGCGGACGTTCACTAGCATTGCTCAGTTACGGTTTAATTAATTTTAGTACTTAGAATATTTGATGTTTTGTAATCATTATAATAAATGTTTTTTTTGGAGTAGATTTTTTTTAAGCAATAATAGTCTAAAATGCTAATTGTACATAAAAATGTGTTTTTTGTTTAAAATTTAAAATACTTTATATTGGACCAACCGCGAATAAGACCAACCGCGATTTGGACCAATCGCGAATTAGACCAACCGCGAATTAATATCCTTATAATATCCTTGGACATTTCACACAACGCCATTTAGTCCCAAGCTAAGCAACCTAATGCTTGTGTTATGGTAGCGAGATGGCTGATAAACTACTTATATACATTTTTTTTTTTTGTAAATACATACATATTATAGATAAAACACCCAGACGAACAGATACTTGTAGGTCGTACAAATATTTATTCCGTGCGGGAATCGAACCCGCGACATGCTGCTCAGCAGTCAATCGCTCAACCACTGCGCCAACCGTGTCGTCGGCGCATTAGACCAATCGCGAATTGGACCAATCGCGAATTAGACCAACCGCGAATTGGACCAATCGCGAATAAGGTGAATTGGACTAATCGCGAATTGGACCAATCGCGCCTAAACGCGAGAATCATGTGCTGAAATCATGGTTGCAGCGCGTCGTTTGTCTCTGTCTTAAGCTTGTAATTTGTAATCGGAATAATATAGACCCTATATTATTCCGATAACAAATTACAAGCTTAAATTAAGTACAAGCTTCCTTGGTTATCATATTAGTTAATATTTTTACTCTGATCAACTAGCTAACGCCACATAACAGCTCATAAACTTACAAAAACCAAGCACAAATATTTCAACATCATAAAATTCATAATAATAGAAGAAGCTCCAAAAAATAATGCAAATGTTCGCACAATATACGTTTAGTAAGCTCCCGACGCGCCTCGGAGGTCATGTGCCAAGATCTTGGCCAAGCCAGTGTGAGCGAGCGACCTCGACTCTTACCGCGTTATTGTGCACAATATTAGCGGCTGAAAGTTTAGAGATGGAAAGTGTTTCAATTGCGATGATGTCTTGTTTCGGGAGAGATGGCCACCGTCTGTCTGGTCTGGTCATCACCGGTATCTATCGTTTAGGCGTCAGAAGAGTAATCATTCATTACAAAATCACGCCTGTCTGCTAAAGGGTTGGATAGCGGTGTATGTAACCCTCACGTTTCGCCAGTTATATTTGTCCCATAGAATAAGGGGCAATCCTTTTGCCATAAACCGGGCACAAATCTTAAAACCGGATTACAAAAAAAAAATTGTAAGAATTCTTTGATAAACCACCGTACCTATCTAATTAACGATCATCTAATCGCGATTACAAATCTGATACAGTATTACAGGCAATAGTGGTGATTATCGAAAAACGTCAGTTTGAATGTCAGTGAGTCTCGATTTGTGCAGCACCTCACTTGCGTAACGCTAATCCATTGCTTTATATGTTCGATAAAAAATCTGCTCAACAACGTAAACAACGCAATGAATTTTGTTGAACTGTCAAAATGAACTGCAACTGCTATTGATACTCGTAGTTACTCAATCACCCCGCCGGTTTATGATAACAAGCTCGCCCCTTATTAGGTACATAGGAGTGTAACATAACTGGCGAAATGGGATTGTGCTATATTAACCCGTTCAGAGGATACAGGCGTGATGTTATGTTACTTAGGAAGCAGTAGAAGTGCCCGAAGTTAACATTTGATGGATGAACCAACGGGTTGATGTTGCTATGCGAACTTTGATGTTTAGGTCCTTTTTAACATCAACTGTTGCGTGACAAAAATGTAAAAGTACGTATAATTAATTTCCTTTCCAACGTACCTACTGCGTATTCGTGCAGTGTTCGCTCCTACCTATATATATTTTTGGCGAATATATTACGTGACCATAAATTAAAACAAACTACGATTTATTTCAATTCAACCAATTAATTATAGGCACTTTTGAATTGTCACGAGGTCGGTCAGTCAGAAACATGAAGCTAGTTTGCCCATTCCAAAGCCTAGTTAGTAGGTACCTATGAAAAAGAACGGGCAACGGATACCTACTCTTTTAAATAAAAAAAAACTTTTTAACAAAAAAATTAAACCGCCGAAAAAACTGAAAAGCAAAAAATAATACTGAAACCTTTTTATTTAACCTTATTAACTAAGTTCTTAAACTAATTTAAAGTATACCTAATTAATTTTGAGTCGGAGCCAAACATTCAATGAACAAAGATCACTAAATGACCTTAAATTTAACGTATTATAGCGTAATTTATCGGATACGGAACGAAACTGCGCTCTAAGACACAAATCGTAGACGTCACCCAAAGCCCAAATTGACGGCGGGACGAACTTGACGCCTTTGTGTGAGGGATTGGTCTATATCAGCTCAGGATTGAGTTGAGTAGTAAAAGGAAAAGGAGGCCTTTGTCCTGCAGTGGGTGTGGGACAATACGTATAGGCTGATTATTATATTATTATTAAATAAGCCACGGCAGCTAAGAGATGACCCAACTGACGGCGTCCGTTCAGGAACATGACGCATGGATCAGCACAAACTTTTCAAATCATGGGTGGCATGAAGGGCAATGTGTTTGTTGCGCTAGTAGAAGGTAGGCACACATCCAAAACGCAAGTCACTTATGGGATGGCTCAGCAAAATGCCTGCTGCTGCACTTAACTCGGCTAAAATGAATGTTTATAGGCGACGAAACGTTGGTAGCTAAGCTTCACAGCTTCGCTCATCGGCGTAATATTGCTTGCCTGTTAGTCTTCTACAGACTGTACTTCGAAGAGTGTGCGCAGGAGCTCCACGACCTGATTCGATCCCACCATCGCCCTTTTACTACCAGACGTACTGCAGCCACACTTGGTTGATATCCCGACCAGTCGTACTCAGCTCTTCTCCACATTTACTATGCGCACAGCCAAAGTGTGGAACTCTCTGCCAGCGTCTGTGTTCCCTTCCACCAAAGAATAACCAATTTCAAACAAATGAACATCTGAATTTAGATTTTTTACTACAAAAAAGTTAGAACTAACAGTTAGCTAGCAAAATGATGAATGAAATAACAAATCGAAGAGTTGCTAAGTAACTGATATAATAATATTACAATCCTTTCAAACAAAGAAGGACCCTGGCAGAACGCCAGCATACAGATGAAGAAGTCAACCGAACTAGCGACTATTAATGAGTCAACAAGATAAAGGAGACGCGAGAATGTCTCAAGGAGATGTGAGGAATATTTTGTGGGTTAATTTAATTAAATAATTATATTATTTATCCAGTTTCCAATGAATAAGAAGCTATTTTGGTACGTTGTCGTATTTACAATTATATTATTAGCTTCCAATGACCGCCACGGTGATTTTTTCGGTTGCGTAAACAAAGGATGCTGGTTGGACCCTTTTACTGAGGCTCCGCTGACCGTCCGTCCTTCTGTCACAGGCATAGAATCTATGGTCACCGGGCTTTATATTTTGAGCCGTAATAGGTAGACACTAAAAAATGTTCACAGAGTGTGTATCTACTTCTATCGTCGCTATAACAACAGTTATTAGAAAATTAAGTTAAAAATTTATAGAAAGACGTACTTTTTTCTTAATTTCAGTCAACTGCTGGACATGGCTCTGCTCCTATTACACGCCGTTCAATTTGATTTTCGGCAACTCTCGTCCAGCTGCTACCAGCCATCCTGCGGAGATCGTCGCTCCACCTAGCCTTCATTGCATAACCATTCATATTGTTGAAAGTCATAGGGAGAGGCCTTTGACCAGCGGTGGGACGTAGCAGGCTAACAGGAACAATAACATTGCATACAGTTCAAAATGAAAGCCATAAAGTCGCCTATAGAAAAAATAACATTATTTAAAAGTGTCGATTCACCCGTTCCGGGCGAGTAAATTCATGCGAATCGACTAATAAGTAAGCCCCCGTTACACCTATCAAAGTTCGACGAATGGCAGAAGGCCAACGGCGGAGTCTCGATATACAAGCCCGTACAAAACAATACCTAAGTCTTCGCTATTTTTGTGAAAAATCTATATATATTTACAAATACCTAGGCATCTATTTATAATGGTGCCCTACATTATCAGTAATTACTCCACACGACAGATGCTCATGGTTCATTGACAGAACCTTGGACACTTCCTGCTGATAATAATGATTATAATGCATTTTCCTTCTTTGTGGACCGACGCGGAAACATTTTATATGTAAGTATGATAATTGCCAACTAGGTAGGACGGCGATTTGTTTGCCTAATGTGGTGATTAAGGGCGAAGGTGTCATTGTATAGAAAAGCGCAGCAACTTTTTGCAGCGTTTGTATAATGCAGCGCTTTTTTACCGTACACGATAAGTGGTGTGAAATTCAGTGCCCATAAGGGTGTGGGTACAAATGTAGATATACCTACCATCTGTGGAGTGGGGTACTTCTAGATGTCATTATTAAAAAGATTATGATGTTTCTAAGTGACTTTTTTAATTAAAATCAGTAGTTGGTCAGATTTGCTTTGCTTTAAAAGTCGAAAAAAAATTCCCCCCCCCCCCCCCCCCACTCTCTTTTAACTTTCCAACTAAACGGTGGAAAATTTTGATTAATTTGCTAGAAATAAAAAAAACACTTAGTTTTTAAGATAAGTATCGCGTATTAACCTTTCTTTTCGAATATGAAAATATGAAATACGAGTACAAACTTATTTTTGCTGTCGATGTAATATTTTTTTATTATTCATCCCAAACACGGAATCCTTCACTATGCGTGGTCCAACACGCAGTTGGCTGGTTTTTATTTTGCTCTCTAAATAAATAATGCTTGCTTATTAAACTGTTTTTCAATGCTTATTGAAAAAGGTATATTTCTGATCAGTTTATTAAGTTTCTAATTTTTAATAGCAACTGATTATGATTATTTATAAAATTAATTGTACAAAAAAAATTGTCAGTTTAAACCCAAGCAATAAATACAAACATAAATTATGTAAAGTACATAGTATTTATGTTGTTATCCTCCCATAGGTAAAATAAAAGTTAACAATCGCAAAAAGATATGCCCCGGGTGAGGATCGAACTCACGACCTTAAGATTATGAGACTTACGCGCTGCCTACTGCGCTACCGAGGCTGGTGACGTGGCGATTGAAATTAACCGTCCCCCACTGCTATGACACTAAGTGGCTAGGTAACGAAAGGTGAAAATACCTGTCTCCAGTGTCCCACTATATGACAAAGGCCTCTTCTCATACAGGTAAGACTTTACAATATTTGTAAGTAAGTGAGAGCACCATTTACACACGGCTACACATCAAGCTATACATAACCAGTATAAGCTGACTTCTGATTGTACGAAAAACCTATGCAGTGCGAGGTCAGCTAAAACTGGAAATGTATAGCTTGATGTGTAGCCGTGTGTACCTATCTTTATTTAATTTACATGTCAATGGTTTTAGTATTTATTTTTGCTGCATCCGGTTAGACTGGAAGCCGACCCTAACATAGTTAGGAAAAAGCTAGGCAGATGATGATGTCATTGCTTTACTTTCCTTTTTTTTTACCTGTTGTGGTATAGTCATTTTATTAGGTGCATCGTCTTCGTTATTATTATTATAATTATATAATTAATGTATCCAAAATATTGTAAAACACTTTCACACTATAGGCATAACGGACAGCCCCCTGTGCAGAGCTTGCATGGAGGCTGATGAAACCATTGCGCATGTGCTCTTTGAGTGTACAGGCGTCACCCAGATCAGGACACAAACCCTCGGGACACCCAGATCGTACACAGATGTTCTCAAAAGACCAGGAGATCTAATCAGCTTCTGGAGGGAGGTGGGCTGGTTGGAATAACCACCAACGTCCGCCATGGCCCACGCACAATGGTCCACTGAAGGACTAAGTGCGGAAACCAAACCCATAACATAGAACATAGAATATTGTAAAACATTTTAAAAGAGTAGGTAACGGTGGAGTTTCTTGCCTATTCTTCTCCATACGAAAGTACCTTTTGGAAGGGGCGACTAGAATCAATACTGTTTTATTGTAAATGTTGACGTTCAAAAATGCCTTATAAGTGCCTATTTGAAATAAATTATTTGATTTTGACTTTGACATGAGCATTGAATTGAAAAATGCTCTTAACCTCTAAAAATTAAAGGAAAAAACTTAAGATTTTCGTAAAGCAATGTTTACTTCATGGTTAAGGTCAGACTATTTCATATTTTATGGTAATTAGATGTGAGAAAATAGATATGCAGATGCGAAGATGTATTTATTAACAGTTTTTGGTTCTAGAATAAGATAAGATCTTGAAAAGGCACGCCCTAAGTGAGTTTAGCTATAAATAATTAATTACGTCGACTACCTAGTGCGATGTGCGAGAAGGTAGGTACCTACAACGTTCGCTGTAGATTTTATTCCTGCTGAAAACAGTTTCATGATATAAATTATACATCAGGGTTATTTTAAATTGGCCAGTTAAACTCCGCAGACGCGATGGGTATCGATATCAAAAAGAATAAAATAAAAAGATGACGATTTTTTTTTGGGCTGTTATCGACCCCTGTTAGTGTTTTTACTTAAAATCTGATTTGGCTATTTTTAGAAGACTATTTTCTTATCTTTTATCGTGTTTCGATATCCATGCCCATCACGTCTGTGAAGTTTACAAAAAAAAACTTTATTTTTTATTTTTATTTCAAGTGACTACAATAACTGCGGTCGATGACCCCACATTATTATTTTTTTGTCTTATTATGAAAACGGTACCCATCCCATCGCGTCTGCGGAGTTTTCCTAGCCAATTAAAAACAACCTCGTATATTTAGACACGTAATCGATTAACTTAACCTAACCTAAGAGCACTGAAACCAAATGTGAAACTTCCTGCAAAATAAACCTTTTTCCTGAAATGATGTAAGTAATTTCAAAAACATCCAAAATGCTGTAACAATTCGACCGTTTGGAATAAAAAGGTTCCAACCACTGACCTCTATTAAACAAGCTTGTATAATACAGGTCAGTGGTTCCAACTAACATTTTTATAAAAAAAATTGTTTTGACGTAAAAAGGTGTTATGGTCACATTGAAACCTTTTAACGTTAAAAAAATCATTTTTTATAAAAATTTTAGTTGGAACCCTTTTATTCCAAACGGTCGAATTACAGATAACTACAATCAAACATTACATAACTATTAGATAATTGCAATATAACATTAATATCTTAAGATCTAGCTTACAAAGCTTTAATGTCAACAGTAAGTCAAACTTAGATGGTATTAATTTAAATTAAAGTCACCAGATCTATAATACATATTATGCACTTTCTCATAACGTATGTAATTATAACGTCAGTATTATTAGTGATAATAATTATTTGTGTTTTTTTTTTTGTAAACCTGTTTTTATTCCCACTGCTGGGCAAAGGCTTTCCCTTTTTCCTTCCAAACCTGGAAAGTCTTGATCGATCTTTGGCCATGTTGGTCCTGCAAACATTACCAGATCATCACAGCACCTTCGCCGTACCTACCTCGACGGCAATGTCCTCCATCAGGCGCCCAATGAGTGACGATCTTTTCCAATCTTTGATCTCTGAATTTATGTTACCTAATAATAATTGGTATTACTAGATATTAACTAGCTGTAAGTAGTTTACCTAAGTGTGCACACACGACCGACACGCGTCACCAGCAGAGGCAACTGCAGCCGTCGACAACCTGCCGCTGTAATTTCCCTGCTGTTGACGCGTGTCGCTCGTGTGTAATTAGTCTTACCAAGTTTCTCAATCTCGTACATTTCAGACATCTCAATTTCCTGGATTCCTCAAGATATTTTTTAGAAATCGGACTGAGAACGTTTTTAAAATTATGAGAATTGCCGCTCAGGTTTTAAGCCCGTAACTATTATAGGCTATTATAGCTTCGG
Organism: Gortyna flavago; assembly: GCA_963669345.1. Classification (NCBI taxonomy): domain Eukaryota; kingdom Metazoa; phylum Arthropoda; class Insecta; order Lepidoptera; family Noctuidae; genus Gortyna; species Gortyna flavago. The sequence goes on from OY770149.1 coordinate 1,099,464, forward strand.
GTCCATACTCCAATCCTCTCGGCAACCACGACTTTTATTAATATCAACTTGATTACTTTACAATAACCAACAATCATTAATCATTTCCCTACAAGACAGATATCTAGTTCCACTATGAGTTATGATCTGTGGCTGATAAAGTGATATCTATCAAAACAGCTGTTCCCTTGACATTAGTTATAACAAGCCAATTCGTGACATAAGCCTATGACCCAGACATTTCATACTTTAATATGCACGCCAGTGTACAGACAGAGTGCATAATCAGCCTATAATGTTCTCACTACTGGCACACAGGCCTCCTCTCTATGAGAGGGAGTGGGCTGTAACACGCGGGCCCAGTGTAGGTTGGTAGATATCACATATCATCGAATATTTGGTTCTAGGACATGCCGGTTTCCTCACGATGTTTTCCTTCAGCGTTTTGAGAGCAGCGGTGATGAATTAATTTACACAAAGTAAAGCGGAGCCGTTACCACTGAGCTGCCACTGCTTTAAGTTACACTCTGTGTGTCACTTAGAAATCTTACAAATAAATCATAACACGGTGAAAGAAAATGTCTTGAGAAAGTCGCAATGTCCTATGGAACCAAAAATTCAAAGACAGGTGACATCTACCCGCACTGGGCCCGCGTGGTGGATTACAGCCCACTCCCTCTCACAGAGAAGAGGCCTGTGTCCCAGCAGTGGGAACATTATAAGTATAATAGCTTTATCGCCAACAACAAATTTGCCTTGCCTGGCCTATTGGACTATAAACACTCAGTTGATTACCCAGTAACACGCCTAAGGGCTGATTTTACCAAAGTCAGATATCTTTTATCCCTGGAACAAAATTGACGTTTGACAGTTCTAGTACGGAAAAACTGTCAAAAATTTAATAATTATTCTCAGGATAAGACTTATTCTAGGTATAAAAGTTTGATAGAATGCGCCCTAAGAGTAAACCTTAAGTAACTTAAGAGCAGGTATAAACCAAAATAGCCTAACTTCAATATGATTTTTCATGAAATTGATGAGACTTAGGTATAAAATAAAAATAACACGAATAACTACATGATATTTCCAAACTTATTGTGGCACAGAAAGACAAAATAGTAAAATTTTCTCTAATAAAAAACATCACGAAGTTACCTCCAATTTTCACGACTTTTCGATTTGTACGGCACACGGTAACATTACGTGTAGGACAGTTTCGTTCACTGGTGTAGGAGTAAAATTCATAATCCTGTTTCAGGTTACCAGTAATCCTAATCGGATAATCGTGTAACGTTCGACATGGTGAGTTGCTGACGACGATCAATCGTAACCTTTTGGAGTTTGACTTGACGACAGTGGCTAAGACTGCTTTTCCATCAAAGATGTGCTATGCTACGTTGCAATGGATCCATGCGATTGATATCCACCATACATATTCACTGTGGAAACGGGTTCAACTAAGCTATGTTTTTATACGGAAGGATGCGTGCCATGGATGGGAGCTGTGGATGCGCGAGTGGTGTAGCTATGTGCAGAGCAGAGTACTCCCCGTGCCTTTCCTACTATCGATGCATCGCATAGCTCGATCTACGCAAGTTCCTCGCACAGCTACCCCACGGCGCCGGCGCGGGCGGCGCATCTTCATAGCACATCTTACTCATTCTGCTACACAGCTTAGCATTAAACGGTCGCATAGTTTCGTAACTTGGCTTTCATATCCTCGCAGCATAGCTGCATTGCAGTTTATAAAACAAACGTATAATACCGTCTCCGTACCGCGCGTCGTAGGCAATAATATTCCAAATTATGTAGCAATGTAGGTACTTTTCATATCCACATACACAGTAAAAAATGACAGCGAATAATGAAGCTGAACAATCTTTCCAAAAAAAAAAACTTTTGTAGAAGTCGATTTACATTACATACATACATAATCAGATTATAATGTTCCCACTGCTGGGACACAGGCCTCCTCTCTTCGAGAGGGAGTGGGCTGTAATCTACCACGCGGGCCCAGTGCGGGTTGATAGATATAAATGTCACATGTCTTCGAATTTTTGGTTTTAGGACATGCCAAATTTCATCTAAATCGGTTCAGCGGTTTAAGCGTGAGGAGGTAACAGACAGACACACTTTCGCATTTATAATGATAAATGATAAATGAATGAATGATAAATGATTTATTTTCTGTAAGTAGGTTTGTACAAACACTTTTACACGTCAATCATATTTTTTTAAACTAGATGAGGTCGGCGTTTCCTATCTGACTATTCTGAGAAGAAAGGCTACAAACTCAGAGGTCACAGTCTCTTTTAAAGTCCAGACATAATCTTGGTCAGATCATGTGAAGACCATGTAGATTGGTGTCTGAAATGGTCTTTTGAGGAAAGAACCACACAGATTGAGCGGACCTGTCCAGTCAGTGCACGCATTTGTCAAAATCGTGCAGCTCAACTCAGAAGTTGAGGAGCTCAACGATTCGACGAACAATACCAAAGAAAGGACATTTGGGTAGGCCGCGTAATGTACTCAAACTGCCAGATCATGATTAAAACTAACTAAGAAGGAAAACAGTAAAAAAAGAAATGACCCACATAGTCCTCACATTCACAACAATTAAATAAAAAAAATAAAAAATACTTTACAAAGTAAATATTCATGTCATTGTATATATAAAAATCATCAATGTCAAAGTGTATATAAAAATTCGGGCATAATCTTTGAGGGCCATGTAGATTGGTGTCTGAAATGGTATTTTAAGGAAATAACCACACAGATTGAGAGGACCTGTCCAGTCAGTGCACGCATTTGTCAGAACCGTGCAGCTCAACTCAGAACTTAAGGAGCTCAACGATTCGACGAACAATACCAAAAACAGGACATTTGGGTAGGCCGCATAAACTACTCAAACTGCCAGACCATGATTAAAACTGAAACAATGACCCACATAGTCCTCACATTCACAATAATTAAAATAATATAATACTTTATACAGTAAATGTACATGTCATTGTTAAAGAAAAATAAATATTTTGAAAAAAAAAAAAATAAAGTGTAAAATAGCAAAATGAAAAAATAAAAACAACAATTACAGTCTAAACCTATTGGAGCAGCTCAATCCCAAGCCTTTTTGTCCTCAATATAGTCTTTTACAGTATAATAGGCTTTCTGGCATAGTTTTCGCTTTATAAAAGATTTGAATTTATTAAGGCTTAGTTCTTGAATGTGACTAGGAAGTTTATTATAAAAACGTATACATATGCATCTAAACGACCCACCTATTTTCTTGAGCCTTGTTGTAGGAACAACAAATTTGTGTTTGTTCCTAGTATTTATGTTATGGATATATATATAATAATATTATAGTATAGAGTAGTATGGATTTAACGGTCACCTAATCTTTTAACGCCTTAATTCAAATAAACCATTAAAATAATTATACGAAAACCAAGTCACAGAAACATTTCCATCGCAATCTTCCTCATTCTGTCCTTCGGTCCATGTAACAACTTTGACACCTCGAATTCGCAAAAAAAAACTTCCACGGAATAACCGGAACTGTTTTCCGTAAACACGGACTTGCCATACATAATGCATGAGCTACGGAGTCTGAAGCTGACCTAGACCTACAGAATCAGGCCTGGGGGAAAGACGTGATCATATATTTATATACAGGGCGATTTTATTTAGTTTTATTTATATATTTAGAGCGGGTACTCGTAGTGACTCGTTGTCTCGGTGGTTTAGTGGTCGCAAGCGCGAGGTCCTGGGTTCTAATGCCGTCGGGCAAAGTGTTATTGGGTTTTTCTCTTTGTAATTCTGTCAGGAAATCTGGAATATCTCAGTAGCAACCTTGAGTCGGGATTTGTGGCCGGTTGAAGGCAATAGGCTCGCCCCCTATTACATGGTGAACTGTGGTTGTACGCAGGTTGTACGCGAACCTGGTTTTACAGTGGAGTAGGTTGCATAGAGCATTTACAAGATCTTCCGATGATGTTAGTTGACATAATTTTTCCACGGAAAACCAAATAATTTTGCTGTGTCAATTCCATACGAACTTTCAAAGTTGAGGAGAGATGGAATGCATGTAACTAAAAGAGTGAGTTTATAAATGTTGATGGATTGAGAGAGAGTGGAAGGCCAAACAAATTATGGATGGATTGTGTGAGGAATGATATGAAAGAGAAGGGAGTGAATGATAGCGTGACGATTGACAGGGGTGAATGTAAGAAGGGAACGTATTGCGTCGACCACAAGTAACATGGGACAAGGGCAGGGACATGATGATGCACTTTCTAAATTTATCCAAGATTCAATTTGATTCGAGAAGAAATTGAACTTGCCAATATGTTGCAAGTTATATGAGTGAAAGGAAAAAAACTCGTTAAATTTTATAGATTAACAAGCTGACCCCGCCAAATGTTGTTTTGCAAAAAAAAATTGTCTACGTCCTATTCTTAGACCTACTGAATATACAGATACACACAAATTGTTTTATGAATCGTTCAAGCCGTTTCTTAGGAGTTTTGTTACAAACACTGAGACATGCGAATTTTATATATTAAAAGTAACCCTTACCATTCATTAATTAAACCATTTGCATTGAATTAAATGTTCTTTGATTAATAAATCTGATTGGTAAATCATTGTCAATCCAACGCCCACTAATTGTAATCATTTTATCAATCCATCAATCATACAATTCATTCTGAAAGTATGTACTTATGCTTCGATATAATTAAACTAATTATGTATGTATAAGTAGGTATGCTTACAAATTAAAGTTTCATAGTTTATCATTTAAATTAATTATTGCATGTCGTTGTGTCAAAATCACTGTCTTATTATAATTTTTATTGTTGTTGAGTGAATGAGAATTATAGTGAATGTAAATAATGAATTAAGGTGAGTATACACCAGAGCTACTTACAAAAAAAGTTAAATTTAAAATAGCAAAATTCCGTGTAAAGTAATGCTCCTGCGAATTTTCGGTATAATTTTCGAAGTACTTACCTAATGCTCACGGAGCGCGGCTAGGTATTCCTTTCTATCCTCTATATCTCCACGCATCTCACTCCACGTCTCGTTTTGCCTGCGCTCGTGTCTTTGCTCGATGAAATGTAACACAAATTCGCTCGTTTGTTTGCAAAATCAAGTTGTAACAAAGCGTCGAGCGTCGTGCTCTTTGCTCAGTTCGTGAAAGGGTGACACTTTAGAGCAGCTCGATGTTTTATTACAAGTAAATGCTCAAGTCTATACTCACCTTTACGTATACGGATTTTGTATGAATGGATTTAATTGATTCATTGACTAAGTATGTACTTGTGGCACCCAACTATTTAACTAATAATCTAAAAATAACTAATTGCTGAACGATATGAACGCTACATTTGGGAAAAGCCCTTTCTATGGCTTAATGGATTTTTAACATAAAATTATGCCTCGTTTCTCCAAATGGTTAGGCAGAGGTGTAGCTATAATCCTACAATCACATTTCCCCAGTTTTATTTCTAAGTCCTATTTAAAAAAAAAGGGGGCTAGCCTATTGCCATCAACCGCAATCCGCGCTAGCGACCCAAACGAAACAATAGACACCTCGACATGTAGGTATTAAAATCCATCCAGCGAAGATACAAAGATATTAACACCTGTATTCAAATACAATAGGTACTTGTCTAAGGGCTTTATTCATGGAATAAAGTTGACGTTTGACAGTTTTTGATTATGAATAACTGTCAACATTTCAAAATTATTTCTCGAATATAAAGTTATCAGATGATTGAAAAATCAGCCTTTGGTACCTAAAGGAGCAATACCTACTATGCGAACTAAGGCATTTCTCAAAGCGTTCCATATGACAAGTCTTTCAATTCATAAACATAAGGTCGCATACTGCCCATCGCCACTCAAGTGTTGTCTATGACTATGAATAGGTTTTTGGAACCCTGCGTGTGTGTCCGCGTACACTGTGAGACAGTAATGTTTGTGAATACGGGTATAAGACACGTATGAAACACTAGCTTCCACCCGCGGCTTCGCCCGCGAGGTATGTCGATAAAAACTATCCTTTGTCCTTCCCTGGGATGCAATCTATCTCTCTGCCAAATTTGATCGAAATCCGTTCTGTGGTTTAGGCGTGAAAAGGTAACATACAGACAGACAGTCAGACAGACAGAGTTTAAAAATAAAAATAGGGCAATTCTCATAATTACCACGCTGCGTTCAATCTGTTGACTAATCTAAAGTGCATCGTAAAAGTCAACTAAAACAAACTGTTACGAAATCTCAAACGGATATTAATTAATAAAAAAAATCAATAAATTATTCTCTGCCCATGGTATTCAGAACTAGATCAATAAATATACCGTACACAAGGTCGAGAATCCAACATGACACATGACCGCATGCCCGTATCAGATTATATTAATTCCTTATTGATAATTATTTTCGTAATAAACCGTTTTATATTAGTTACTGAATTAATTGACTTACAAACATCCTGTAAACACTATCGCTTACCAGTCAGCGATACATCGACAAAATTAATTCACAATTCCCAAACTCATAACCAACCTTAACACAGCCGAGTAAAGTCGAATTTCGGTAAACTTTCGTTTGGTAATTGAAAATGTATGTTGGTAATATAACACGGTGCCATTTCTGATGGTCACAGGCCACAGCGGAAGGAAATAAGGTCGCAATTGTAGTATGTTAGTATCGTCATGTTTTTGTTCGGCATGCCGCATGGTGCAAGCCCGGGCAATGTCAGCATACGTTATCGCGACATTGAAGGAGTGAGATCATGGGTAATGTAAGGAATAGTAGGTATTATAGATAATTATTTAATGAACAATTATGGCGAATTAGTTCAAGAAAAATGGTTTGTTTTGAGCGTTTACAACGGCAACGCTTACGCCTACATGGCTACTATACTTATAAAAAAACCGGCCAAGTGCGAGTCGGACTCGCACAAGAAAGGGTTCCGTACCACAAGGCAAAAACGCAGAATTATCACTTTTCTTGTATGGAGACCCCTTATTTAACTTTATTTTATTTTTATTACTTTTTATAGCGGCAAATAGAAAGACGCACTGTGAAAATTTTCAACTGTCTGATCTATTACGGTTCATGAGATACAGCCTGCTAACAGACAGACGGACTAACGGATGGATAGAAGGACGGACGGACAACGGAGGCTTAGTAACAGAGTCCCGTTGGCACCTTTTAGGTACGGAACCCTAAAAAGCATTTTAAAAGGATGTCAAGAGGATACGCAGAAGCATCCTCCTGTCATGGAACGGGCTATGCTGAATTGCTGAGTCTCTCTGAGGGATCGAATCCGCAATAAAGTGATCCGGCAGAGAACCAAAGTTGACAACATAGCTCACAGAATAAGGGCCATATTAGCCGAAGAACCGATACCGTTGGGTAGACGTGCTTGAGTGCAGAAACGTAAGGTAGGACGCCCTCTGGCTAGGTGGAGCGACGATCTTCGCAAGATGGCTGGTAGCAGCTGGATGAGAGTTGCCAAAAATCGAGTTAAATGGCGTGCAATAGGAGAGGCCTATGTCCAGCAGTGGACTGCAGCTATACGCTAAAGATGATGTCCTGTATGCAAGAAAAAAATATACTGTTTACCAATTACCAGACAAACCAAGGGGTATCATATTACCCAGTAACTGGGTTGTGAAGGTCAGATAATTAGTCGCTCTATATAAAATACTGATATTCAGCAGCGTCCTGTTAGACTGGGAAAGTTGACCCAACTTCGTTCTGAAAACACTGACAGATGATGATGACTGAGATCACCAAACTTAGTTTGGATATCAACGTGTATCGCCGTTCGCAGTAAGCAATCGTTGCGACGTCCATGTAATGTAGTGAACGATTAAAGGCTGGTACAAATGAGATTGGGCGGGTCACATCAGCCGTATGCACGATGACGCTGGGCAAAAATCTCCACACAATGGGTGCCTGAAGATGGACAAAGATGCACCTGAAGGTGCAAAAAGAGATGGCGAGATGACCTGGACGCGTACCGTGAGGGCTGGTTCAAGGTGGAGCGGGAAAAGAGTTCCTGGAAGGATATGGGGGAAGCCTTTGCCTAGCAGTGGCACAGTATAGGCTAACAAAAAACTTCTAAGGTCATTCACATAGCTCATATCTATCAGCTCAGATGTATCTACATCTAGATTTTAACGCAGCGTGACTAGAATTGTGATGGTTGTTTACGGAAAAGTTAAAAGGAAAGGCAGTCAATAAATTATTAAGGTTGGGAACCGAAAAGATAACAGCACATGTTAATAATTTGGGCGTTGACAAACGTCTAATAAAAAACATCACGTCTGTGACCCCCCAAGGGTTAGGCAGAGGTGTACCTACGATACACCCACTTTAAAACACGCACACAAACACAAAACCTCCACAACCCAGTTGCTGGGTAATACGATAACCCCTTGGTAAGACTGGTTGCCAGACTTTCGTGCTTCTGACGACCCGTAACGACTGTCAAAGATCCACGAATGACAGCCGGGACCAACGGCTTAACGTGCTTTCCGAGGCACGGAGGGATCTCGGTATGTAAAGATATTCACCCATCCAGAGACCAACCGTCGCAAGCGTAGCTTAACCTGATCGATCGAACTATGCGGCTGTTATTATTTAGCAACGGGCCCATTCAGCAATTAAAAAAAAATCGGTCGGAAGGATTATTGACTGATGACACGCTTTGAAATGAACTCTCTCACCTAAAAACCCATGTTTGCCAAGACTAAAACAACTGAAGTCAGAGTGCATCATTTTCTAAGTAGTTCTCGGGTATTTCCAAGTTCCCATGTACCTGTAAATTTTGGTTTAATAAGGGCAATGAGTCAGGCGCGTACGTGACTTCTTCAATGTTTTCTTTTGGAATTAAAAACAGTTTGCTTAGTATTTTGGAGTTTTCGATGAAAATACAGTCAACAAAAGAGATAAGTATGCAGGATCGTCGGATATAGTTGAAGTTTAGTAAGAAATCGATGGATGTTCTCGAATAAAATTCAATTTTATTAATAGAAAACAAACAGTTCATTTAACAAATTATATTTCAGTTGACAACATCCATCCAAATGAAATGATGATGATGATGATAATGTCCAAGATAAAGTCATCATCATCTGCCGAGCCTTTTCCCAACTACATATATTGGGGTCGGCTTCCAGTCTAACCGTGTGCAGCTGAATACCAGTATTTTACATGGAGCGACTGCCTATCTGACCTCCATAACCCAGTTACTGGGTAATACGAAACCCCTTGGTAAGACTGTTTTTCAGAGTTTCGGACTTCTGACGACCCGTAACGACTGTCAAAGATCCACGAATGATAGCCGGGACCAACGGCTTTCGAGGCACGGAGGGGTCTTGGTATGTACAGATGGTCACCCATCCACGTACCAACCGCGGCAAGCGTAGCTTAACCTGATCGATCGACCCATGCGGCTGTTATTACTTAGCCACAAGCCCCTCAATGTCCATAATAAACTATTTTGATAAAATTATGTAGATTAGCATTTCCTTGAAAACAGAAGAAGATAATGATATTGTTTAAGATTTGTAAATATTCCACCTACTTTAAATTAATTACTCCAAGGCCTAACAAAATAATTATGATTACTTATAATAATTTGCATACAAAAACAGGTGATACATGACAAGATACAGCTATTAATAATAAAGTTTCCTATTTATTACATAATAGAACCAACAAAAAATATAAACAAAATATTAGCAGTACACCTTGTGGAGACAACTTGATTTTTACTGAAGGAGCTTGTGTTTTTAACCGACTTCAAAAAAGGTGGTTCTGTTTAGTTGTTGTAAATACACTTGTGAGAACAGTGGTGGCCCAGTGGTAAAAGCCACGAGTCACGAGTTGAGGTCGTAGGTTCAAACCCAGACAGGCGCTTTACTCGAGTAAATGATTTCAAAACCACTGCTCTCAAAACGGTGAAGGAAAACATCGAGAGGAGCACGTCCTAAAAAAAATCGAAGACATTGACATCTACCAACTGGGCCCGCGTGGTGGATTACGGCACACTCCGTCTCATTGAAAGGAGGTGTGTGTCCCAGCAGTGGAAACATTATAGGTTGATCATGTACACTTCTAAACTAGGAAGAAATTACAAAATAATAATTTGAGGTTCTTTTTTTGTGTAAAAAATCTCCTAGGTCTCATAGACGATACCCATTACAACCATGGCGGTCAATGACGAACTGGACCAATTTTTCATATACAAAATCGTCATGACAATGTGACACTTCGTTTGGGAAAGTCAGTGTCCACGAAGTGCTGATCCAATGTTTGAATGGGAAACATCTTCGATCCATGTTACGCTTTTGCACATTCCGGGGAAAATAAAATGGTTACCTTCTAGGGTACAGCTGACAGTCAGCAACTGAAGTGCAAAAATATTCTGTCAACTGTCGTTTATGAGGTTGCAAAACATGGTGCGTTTACTGGACGGCAAGAGGTCATGCAGTTCATGCACATTGATGTACCTGCTACTTATTGGTGGTGGGTGGTGTGGTGGAGTGGTGGTGGTTAGATGGAGGGGCTTACAAATTAATACTCGTTATATGTTAACCACAAATGCTAGTAATCTTTAAAACACAACTTGAATGTGCAGCAAATACCTATAAATGTTAAAATGTCAATTGGCAATTTATTAATTGTTGAAATCCTTCAGTTCACCGGGTGACTTTTAGCAGCTATTAAATAATAAGCTCTAGCATACGAGCAGCTTATGGCACATACGCTTGATCACCTGCGGCGACCAGCGCGAGCGAAAACTTTAAGCCTTTCATTAATTTGTTGATTTTAAGTCATGAGTGGTAGCGGGTGAAACTTGTAGATGCAATTAAGATTGATAGACCGTAAATATTTGTACAACCTTGTCGTACTGAATTTCTTATTTCGTTCTCGTATCGTTTTTTTTAACTGTACCTACAGACAGCTGTGCTGCGCTGAGTTTGTTACGCTTACGCCACTTTTTCTGCCCAGCGAAAGCACTACGAAGTGGTGAAAAGCGGGCCTTTTGGGGGACAGTCTTCTGTAATTTTGACGTTCAAAAAGTACTGATTCTCAGCCTAATTTGAATAAATTAATAATTTTGATTTTTGAAGTACCAAAATGTACGACAAAGGTAAAACAAAACAGCAAAACTTGCCTGATTATATTTTTTAATTTTAGAAAAGAAGAAGACCGCATAAGTATAAACAATGAAAGGGTTGCGTGTCAGTTGATATTCGTAGAAAGTTGGTGAATACTAAGATGACAGCTGAGATATAAAAGAAGATATGATGATAAGGGCAGCAGTATTATGATGAAATTTTTGCAATTATAATGTGCGAGAAAAATAACGGTTCGATCGACCAGGTTAAGCTTAACCTGGTCGATCGAACCGTTATTTTTCTCGCACATTATAATTGCAAAAATCCACGGACCAACCGCGGCAAGCGCAGCTGCGCTTGCCGCGGTTGGTCCGTGGATGGATGACCATCTTTACATAACAAGACCCCTCCGTGCCTCGGAAAGCACGTTAAGCCGTTGCTCATAGCTGTCATTCATGGATCTTTGACAGTCCTTACGGGTCGTCAGAAGCCCGAAAGTTTGACAACCAGTCTTACCAAGGGGTATCGTATTACCCAATAACTGGGTTGTGGAAGTCAGATAGGCAGTCGCTCTATGTAAAATACTGGTATTCAGCTGCATTCGGTTAGACTGTAAACCGACCCCAACATAGTTGGGAAAAGACAGACAGATGATGATGATGTAGTTTATCGAATTTCCCGACATCCCCAGAATTATCTAGCCCTATCAATTCTTATAACCGCTACCGTCACTTACCTGTACCACACCAAATCCTTTACATTACCAACGTAAGTACACACACGAGATCTTGACCCTATTATATTTTGGCATTGAAAGTATCGTGAGTGACACATCAGGTCGCCCCCCGGTCCCCCCTCAGTACCCCTCGCCGCCGGTGATCCCTGCACCTGACGGATGACATATAGGCAGGGAAGGCAAACCTTTTCAAATTAATTGGGAAGAAAACTGTCAAATTAGTTCCGCGTAGATGGCGCTAACAGTTTGTCATTGAGCTGCAAATAAGAAATCGCTGCGAGCCTCATTCTAGAAGGTGCGCGGGAATCCACTGGATACGAGAAGCACAGGACTGGTTGATGTGACGATGCTTAAGGGATGGCGTGAGTCCAGCAGTTGACGTCTTACGGCTGAATGATGATAAGGCTCTGGCGGGACACGGGGTGTGACTGCGCGCGACAATAATAATTGTTGTAATGCTTAAGAAGTCGCGCCACTATTGCGCTAGTTTTCCTACCTACATACAAGTTAGCTGACACAATCGAAGCGAGCGAATTACGTACCGCATCCCGCGTGGTATACCTACGCTTTTTTATGACTGTACGCATAGCTTTACATCATGTGTAACCTGTGCCCCTGCCACAGGTTTGCCATCTCTGATATATAGTGTGATAAAGTGTGCTCTAGGCCTTACAGAGGATGATGAATGGCGGATGAAGAAGGCAATTATCTTGTATTGTGTTTGCTTGTTTGTAGTATAGATTCGTTGATTTATGTGTGCGAATGTTGACTGATTGGCTTGGGTTAGGCTGTGGTGTCGAGCCCATTCCGAAATCTCTAAAACTTAGGGGAAGTTAGCTTGAAGTGACCTGTCATTCCATCTGACAGCTCACTTCGAGCTGACTTCACCTATGGTTTCACGACTTTTATTTTCGTTTTAAGCAACTGATCCAAATTAATTTAGAAAAGAATAATAGAAGCTAATATAGGATAATATAGGATCCATGGATCCATACAATTTTGAGAATTATACGACGAAAAACATAATTTTGAGCTTTGTTTTCCGATTTTTTTATCATAATACTAAAAGTCTTTTCTTTAAACATTCAATACACATTTTTTTTCTGGCTTGTAAAATGTACCAGTACCTACCCCTAATTGTGCGACAAAAAACTGAGCGTTTCACGGTGTCTACTTTTGGGCAGCGCCTAAAAGTATTATCTGGTTTAGTTTACTTTGGGCATTCCTTTTCATATATTGTTAGGTTATCGATATGCCAATAGTTAAGTTTTGTTACAGCGTCAGCGGCAGAAACGGCCCCAGTCTTTGGCACTTCCTGTACTACCGTATTTGACATAAAACATTGTATTATCCTCCTAGCCGAATTTCGATCACAGTGGCCAATGTCAACAGAGATGATTACATCATCTCCATTGAGATTGATAACATTGTTATTGTGTTATCCTTATAACATTGTTATAGTATTATCCGTTGATAACATTGTTATAGTGCACAAGCGTGTGTGCAAACGCAGGCGCTCTCTCTGTTTCTTTACTCTCATAGGTACTTAGTCATAGTCCAATGGGACGGCAATCCGATATGACCAGGGACAGATCAGGCTCAGGAAGTAAGGATAAACGGCTTTCCGAGACACGGGAGTACCACAACATCAACTTCCAAACTCCAGTTTGTTACTGAGAAATTCCTAATGGAAAAACAAATTAACACTTTGCCTGGTAATCGAACCCAGGAGTCAGGACACCTCAGCAGTCGTGCTTGCGACCACGAGACCAACAGTGCTGTCGTGTCGACATAATAAAGCTTCAGCCCATTCAGTGTTACTATTTCTCCTCGATTCCCACATGAATAACTCAGAGGTCAAAAGTATTTACAGTGAAATGAGTTACACATGACATAAAGCGGTTCGCTTTTATGTGGAGGTCACTCGGCCACACTGTATGTATGTCAATCGATTTCGAGAAAAAAATAACGGGTTTTTCCGCAACTAAGATAGGTACATTTTTGAATGCGATTATTTTAATTATTTTAGTAGTTCAAAATAATAAAATGCAGCAGACTTTATTCTAAGACACCTGAAGGCTCGTAAGAATTAAAAAAGAATTAAATTAAATTAAAAAAGAATTCTCGTAATTTAAAACGTTCAAAATCTAGTCGCAGTCTCAACTCGGCGACAAACAAACGTCAAATTTTTTTCAAAATGTAGGGTAATTAGAGGTATTTTTGACAGATTAAGTCTGAGATCAGTTTGCCTCAATCGCCTCTCTGGTCATGTGTGTTTCTTGAAAAATAACAGAACACACATAATCTAATCAGCCCATAATGTTCCCACTTCTGAGACACAGGCCTCCTCTCTGTGAGAGGGAGGTGGACTGAGCCGTATCCTACCACGCGGGCCCAGTGCGGGTTGGTAGATGTCACATGTCTTCTAATTTTCAGTTCTTGGACATGCCGGTTTCTTTACGATATTTTCCTCCACCGTTTCGAGAGCAGTGGTGATGAAATTCAGTACCTACACAAAGTAAAGTTCCTGTCTGGATTCGAACTTACGACCTTACATATATCTCGTAAGTCGACGCTGATACCACTGGGCCACCACTGCTTTTCATCAGAACATCATGCCTTTTTTTACCTGAAGGAGTACAGGGGTAGGCATTTTCTGTCGCAGCCAACTCAACGGCTTCCGTTCAACTAATGGCCTAAATTATATGAAATTATAGTTTAGGCTGGAACTGTAACCAATCACGCGCGAACCGAATTTGATCGCAGTAACTAAGCCAGGGCACCCCGACCAAATGGGTTAGGTTAGAACTGTGATCAACCGGGTGCGAGTCGAGACAGTGAGGCGAGCACTACCTCCAAAGGCCAGGTGGTTAACTAAACGGCTAATTTAACCTGTTGGCGGCAACACATCCGTAGGAGACGAGCCAGAAATTCAGATATCGGGCTGCTTTGCCCAATCCGAGCATAGAACCTACGCTCGACAGACGTGCTTCGGACGAGATGAGTTTCTGTCAACATGCGTTTCCTGGCGAAATGCGATTTGACCACTTGCGTTCCTGACGACATGCTAGTAATCCCTTGTGACCAACGAGGCAGTCATAATACTGTCCCACTGCAGCTTGCAGGTCAAAGGCCTCTTCTCAAACAGAGAAAGCACGAGCATTGATCACCACGCTAGCTCAAAACGACACCCTAATCGCGTAACACACTTTCAATCTCAATCTGAATCATTTTAAAGTGCTAATTATCCATTGCTTCATATCTTCGATAAATGTGTCTGCTCAGCAACATAAGTTACGCAATGAATGTTGTTGAACTGTCAAAATGAAACCTATTGCTACTGATAGTGTGTTACGCAATTACCCCACAGGTTGGCGATTTCAGGCCTATATTTCGCGTTCTCCCAACTAATTCGCCCGTCCGTTGTCACCAATTCCAAAAATATTCGTCCAATACAACAATAGCACTGCGATGCGCGTGCGCACGCTACTAATAAATAGACGCGCTACAATAGCCCGCGTGTCCTGACCTGCCGCAAAGCTTTAAATATGTGTTTAGTTGCGATTCCGTGTTCAGATTGATTTAATATATGACTTTTGGTTGCATGGTCATGACCGATGTTAAATATGTATACAGGGTCAAATTAAATTTGCTAACGAAACTCCGCAGACGACATGAGTATCGATATCGTTCAACCACAGAGCTTAAGAGGATAACATATCATATAAGTATATTACATAATATTATTACGTTTTTCAGAGGAA
Source organism: Gortyna flavago (assembly GCA_963669345.1). NCBI lineage: Eukaryota > Metazoa > Arthropoda > Insecta > Lepidoptera > Noctuidae > Gortyna > Gortyna flavago. The sequence continues at coordinate 1,115,090 of OY770149.1, forward strand.
ATTCTAAGTAATGAGGATAGGCGACAAAGATTTCCTCAAAAGCACTTAAAGAACGCACGTAATTGCATCGTAAATTTTAATTATTGTATTCTACTATCAAAACCTTTTTTTCTTTCTTAATTCTTATTTGTGTTAATATGGAACAATCACTTAATCTTATCCAAATATTAATATATTAATAATTAATTAATTATATTGTGTTCTAATAATCAATTATTTTATAAATCTGAATAATGCTAATCTAGTGGCACTTTTTACCTTATCTTAATTTTGTTTACATGCGGATAATGTAGTGGGCTGCAATATTGTCAATAATACTTATGAGCCTATATTATTGTTATTTATAAACATTTTATATTGTAGCTGTTTATTTTCCCATAATAAATAAAATAAATAACTATTTATTAATAGATCTAAACAAAGCCGTAGACAATTTTGTAATGATCCTATTCGGCCCTAGAAAGAACAAAGGTTTTAAACGAACTTGATGACAACACCGCTCCACTCAAGGGTCTTAACTCTAGAATTACCCTTTAAAGGACTTAAGACCTTATTCCACGTAACACAGTAAACAAGAAGCGTGTTAGAAGCAGGAAATACAACACGGAAGCAAACATAATATTACCGACAAGGTCTGTAGGGATGACTGCAGTTGCATACGACTGGCAATTATTTACATCAATATTCTTATAAAGTAACACAAACTACTGAAGCAGTTATAATAGGAAAACGAAGAGCTAGGAATAAATAGATGTAAACTCAAAACATATATTTCAAATAAACCAATTACAGGCACTTTTGAATTGTCAAGGGATCGGTCGGTCAGGAAGATGAAGCTAGTTGTCCATTCCAAAGCGTAGTAGGTACCTATGGAGAAGAACGTGCAAGAAACTCCACACAGTAAAACGTAATAGTAACAATTTGCAAGATCAATAAAAATCATAACAGCACGCATTTAATCCCTGGCAGAGGTGTAGCTATAGTACACCCACATTTCACCAGATTTGTTAAAGTACCTTATAATAGGGGGCTAAAGTTCGTTTTTTAATCCCAGAGACTATTCTGATAGGTGTAATGTCAAACTTCTATACTAAAAAAACGCAAACAAAAGACTTAAATGTCAGATTACTCTCTGGGATTAAAAAACGAAGTTTAGTCTATTGCCATCAATCGGTCAAAAATCTAAACTCCGGACTGCTACTGCTAAATTCCTAAAGATATAACCCCATAACACCTTCCCCGACCTGAGAATCGAACCCAGGACCTCATGCTCAACAGTAGCACTTGCGACCAACGAGGCAGTCAATCAAAATACATTCGAGTTGGAAAGCTTTGACACATGACCAGTCGTCGAGGCGATGCTTAGGCTGAACAACAACTGTCAACTGTCAAGCAACAACTGCCAAATGTTAACCAACAACTGCCAACTGTCAGATAACGTCCATATAAATATATAAATACGTATATTTAGAAAGACAATAGAAAGCTAGTAATAGGGTAATGACTCCACAACTGTCTGTTTGGCATACAAATGTACCAATTTGGAATGTAAGTCTTGTCGTAGATAAATACCAAGTAATCTAGTAGCTCTTTACTACTGGATATTGACTTTCTCGAAATGTATAAGTTTCGACTTTTTTCCTTCAATCAATTCTACCAAAATCCTTGTTTTTCTCATGAAGACCAAACCAAGCTTCATCATAAATCGATTCTAAAGAAGCTGTGAAAAAAAATTGCAAATCTTCAAATCCGGTCCAACTTGGGCGAATTTTAATATCTATCATTCTGTATGAATAGTGTATAACCTACTATGTGTGATAGATATAGCGAGGGTCATTACCGAGATGACAACCCCAAATAAATTGAGATAAGGATGATGATATTCTATATCAACCTTTTTAAAGTATTCAGGTAACAGCTTGGTCCTAACGACTGTCAAAATAAACGACTGTTTCAAAGCTTACCCAACTTTATTTCTACCCAAAAAAAAGATTTTTATTTTTATCTATCTTAGGACTTTACTCGTCTTCTAAATATTCCTTATACTGATACCCTTGATAGCACACAGTAGAAACACTTAATAAAACAAACACCAACATCTGTTGCTAATAATACGCGACCCTGCGCGCGCAGGAAGTGCAGATAACAACAACATTGCGAAAGTCTAGAGGAAGTAAGTCTAGAATTATCTCTAGTAAGGATAAAACGGTGTTATTTATAGTATTGACGGCTTTAAGGATATTAATTGTCGGCTGTAGGTTTTATTGTAGGTGTTAATTGTTTATGGTTATAATATGTGGCGCCTTGTCGTAACTATTTAATACATTTTTCTTTTATATCTTTTAATGCATTTATTTCTTAAGGTTTTTCACGTGTCGTACTGAATATAGTTCAATAGCCACAACAATTAAATTGTTAAAATAATCACCTGGAAAATGAGTAAGTATAGGATAATTTTAAACTTAACATCTGTTACTTGTACCTTCTTTCTGTGCAAATAACGAACTATTCTATTCTAGATTGGCATTCGGATTGGTGATTACGGTGTGACAGTTACTTACTAGCTGAAGTAAAGCTACTACCCATCTTATGAAAGACATAAATGATTTAGGGCTTGTTCCATACTGTTGAACAAACTTGCCTAAGGGAAATAATAACAACAGTATTTATTTGACTTAAAAAGGTACACAGAGTGACACTTAATTTAAGCGTGCGAATAGCCTGGTACAAAATGAATGATATAATGACCCCTATGCTAGGCAAAACCTGTGTTACAGAAAGATTATTCTTTCTTAAGAACTCCTAATATAAGAGAGGCGTTTCTTTTAACTAGTACTTACTACACTAAAATTTTTCAAATAACTGACTTTCAAAAACTCAAAGAAAACACATTTTTGGGTAATGTGAATGGAAATAAACAGTAACCCTGCGTGGTGGATTACGGCTTGAGGCCCACTCCCTCTCACCGAGAGGAGGCCTGTAGCCCAGCAGTCGGAACATTATTGGTTGATTATGCTTATGCAATGAAACGATGTAATAACACATTCATATTAAATCAGCTCAAGCTTATCAACATTTAGGCACAGATCACTCGTAGGCCGGAAGGAAAGGAAGGCACCTTGACCGACAGATAAACATACTCACGGCCGTACCGCCAAAACAAAACAAGATAATTAACCGTCTCATAGTGTCATGTAATAAGATAATACAATTATAATAATGTCACTATCAGAGATCAAACGTAATTATAAATCCAACGTAATCTGCAATCGTTACACGATTTATTTTCTTTGTAAATAATGTTAAAAAGTTAAGGCTGAAGGGAATTGGAAACTCGAAATCGTATTTTCAGCCACCAAAGAGGTAGGTCTTTTGAAGCTGAAAATATGACAGAATTTGATTTAAATGGGTCATAAACAAAACAGGAGTGTAAAATTTAAAAAAATTAAAATGTCTTCTTTTTTATATAAAATCAGCATTTATTATGGAAATAGCAAAATAATTATACCGTCCACAAAATCAGAGATCAACACCTTATTTTCATGAATTTTCATGAATGTGTCCACCGAAAAGTTTGTCCACGGAAGGGTTAAACAAACTAAAATTGTCTTTCAAACCACAACATTTTGAGGTTACAATATGGCGCACCTGGTTTTTACAAATAGCCTCCCAATATTACACCAAATTCAATCGATAATGTATTTTTTGCCAGTACTTTCCTAAAAATGGATGGAACAGAAAAGTTGCAACGATCTTTTACACAAAAGTAAAATAACACTTGTTTATAAAATTTTGCAAATAATTTTTCACAGAACGTTAACTGGAATATAATTAATTTAGTTGGACCACGGAAGGAGTCGCGAAATCGGTAACAACATGTTTAAGTCTTATAATGCATTTGTACTGTGTATTAATTTTTCATAATAACGTAAACTAATAACTTTAAGATGTTAGTAATAAACATATATGAAAATATATTCACTTTTATTTTCAAGTATTTTTTTAGTTTACGGAAACTTATGAACCTAGGTTGGGCACGGTCCACGGAAGGGGACCTGAGTCTCACTTTAGTTTTAATATTTTAAAGTTAATTAAACATTATCAGGATATTGTATCGTACATTATTAAAATAAATAAACAGTTCATTTATTAAACAAAAATATAAATGTATGAAGTATGTTATAATTTTTTTTTTAAAGACATTTTTTTGTGTGTGTTGTTTATAACCCAAATGTTTAAGAGGAGGAAGAATTCATGATTTTCTTGATGAGTCTTTTCTCATTATAAAATAAAGTGTACTTAGAGAGCCGACGTAGACAGCTTTAGCGTTGTGTAAATAGTTTCATCACCGTTGTCCTCAAAACGGTGATGGAAAACATCGTAAGGAAACCGGCACGTTCTAGAACCAAAAATTCGAAGACGTAACATCTATCAACTTGCACTGGACCCGCGTGGTAGATTACAGCCCAGTCCCTCTCGAAGAGAGGAGGCCTATGTCACTACTAGAGAGCCGCGTTTTGTGAAATAAGCAGCTGATATTCTCGGACATTGAGTTAAGCTGAAAAGATTTCCACCCATCTCCACCTACGTGTAATGAACTTCTGATTACCCAGGATCCTTTCGCAAGAACCGGATCACGTTTTTGTCTTTCACCAACATCGTGTCCTTCAGTTTCCGCCGATACTTACCTACCAAACGGACGTTTGGGGGTCAGACAAGACGACAGTTCTTCCGTTGCTTTCATTCGCACCAACAGCCACGTCCAGATATAAAATTTGGAGCGAACCCACCATACTAGCCAAATCAACCAGTCAATACAACGGTAGATGAAAGACGTGCATTGCTTAACAATTAGGCTTCCCAAAGCGTCTCAACAACGAGCGGTCTTGTGCTTCCTGCATACAGCGAATCCTACAATTTTCTACTTGCCGGAAATCCACAAAGATATGGGCTAAAGTCAATCCACTAGCTGGCAACAAGTTGGTAACATATCGAACTTCGCTTGGGACAGATAAGGCGTCATTGACACAGTAAGTGCGCGGGCGCACGACGCGACCTCTGCTTACTACCGGTGAAAGATAACCGGTAGCGACAGCAACCGAAGTAGGCCTACAGTGTGAATGTTTTCATGTTTGAGAGCAATGGTGACTAAGTGGTAACTGCGAGTTGTATGAGTTGTAGGTTAGGTCAAAGGTTCGAACAAAGACACGCCTGTCTTTGTGTATAATTATTTCATTACCACTGTTCTCAAAACGGTGAAGGAAACCATCGTGCTAAACCGGCATGTCCTCGAACCACAAATTCGAAGATATGTGACATCTACCAACCCGCATTGGGCCCACGTGCCCGCTCTCTCGGAGAGATGAGGCCTGTTTCCCAGCAATGGGAACAATATAGGCTGATAATGTTTGTTTTGCCGGCGTGGACAGGACTTTTGTGACTTTTGGAGCTTTCGTGGGTGATCTAAAATTTAGAATAGAGTGATCGTTCGAGTCATCACAGTTAAAAAACTCCCACTGTTGGAAACAGGCCTCTCCTAAACACCGCCACAACGACCAGATGGACACACCTTTGGCTTAGATAGGTGATATTGCAGAGGATGCTGGACTATTGCCTCATCATAATCTTATCTTCTGTCACTTTTGAAAGAAGTGTACCTAAAGTTTGTCGAAAACTACACATGAAATTGGTACTTAACATAGCTTTTTTTTTAAACCTAGTGAACTAGACGCTGAAGTTCTAACGCCTCAAAAAATGCTGTCAGAATTTCATAAAGAGTGGTGACATTATTCAGCATCAAAACAGTATTGTTTTTAATGTTAAGTGTTGGTTTTTCTGCTGACGCTACATCCTGCAAACCGACCTTCTCCAATGTCGCTCTACTAGTGACAATACCGACATTGCACCTTTCACAATTACATTACAACTTTATACACATTACATACACCTTATTTAAAACTGCTGAAGGTCCTTTATCCCGTATTTCCACCGCAAAATACCTAACAAGCCATTTCCCAAGACTTCTACATCGATTTTCGATTTTATTTCGAATGAGTAAAGATTTAAATTCTTTTGATCGAACTGAATAAACAGTAGTCCGTATTTTCAAGTCTTATTATGATCATTCATAATTACGACGTCGGTGTAACAATAATTTTGTTAGCAAAACATGATAATCAGTTAAGGCACTGTCACATACTTTATGTAAACTTTTAATACTTATATTAAATGTTTTACATATTTGAGTACGAAAAAGAACCGGAGTTATCGACTTAGCTTGCAGAGTAAGCAAACTGAAGCGGCAGTGGGCTGGCCATGTTTGTCGAAGGATCGATGGCCGGTGGAGCAGACGAGTCCTGGAGTGGAGACCGCGTAACGGCAAGCGTAGTGTGGGACGCTACATGGAGAGGTGACTGGGACAGACTGGATGCGGAAGGCGGAGGACAGGGTGTTGTTGCCCAGCATCTAAGAGGCCTATGTCCAGCAGTGGACTGCGATAGGCAAACTAAGATAAGCAGGACAGATCAAGGGACTACCAGGCTGCAAAACCAATACTTAAAAATATTAGACAAAAAAAAAAATATCTTATTTTATAGTGTTTTACAAAAAGTTGCTTAATGGCGCAACTTTCTGCTTTCGATGTTGATATTAACGGAGAAAAATTCGCGTTCGATTACTGTTCCTCCTTCATCCTTAAAGAATATACCAGCCTATTCATGTCCCACTGCAGGTCAAAAAAGAAGAAAGATAAGCAGTGATAGTTCTTCTCCATACGAAAGACCAATTGGAATATGGAAAATTGGAAATTACACCTAGTTTCTGGCGTTTTGTAAGTGCCCATGTAAGTGTATGTGCACCCCACGGATTTACTCGCATAAGTCTCGATACCGTGGGAATATCGGGATAAATTGTATCATATGTCCTAATCCAGATCGTGGTCTACCTATGTGTCAAATTTTATCCAAATCTGTTCAGCCGTTTTAGCGTGAAAGTGTAACAAACAAACATACAAATTAAATCTTTTCTCTTCAAGTTCAGATGGATTATTTTGATCTTGAATTTGTGAGTAACCCACCCTTAACCATATCTCCGATCACCGAATTAAGAGCAAGTTTATAATCAGTACATATCGGTCTATACAATCGCTGTTCAACAGCGCTCAGCCCTCAGTTTCAGCTACTCAGTGATGTTATCCCCTGACACGGGCATTCGTGTTGTAACACTCATTAAGATTGAGAGATATTATAAGTTTATGTCACGATGTGAGATATGTCGTGTTTGTTTTGGGAGCTAGTTAGGTGGGCTTAATGGATTTAGTTCGATCCTGTTATCAATTTTTTTTTAATTGCTGTATTAGCCTGCTCTGAAACTCGATCACGCCTGATGTAAAACCATGGATGAGGTCTCAGAAGATGCCTGTTCACTCTTGCTTTGAGGCAGACGGGTTAAATGTGGAAGGGAACGCAGAGAGTTACACACTTTGGCAGTGCGCATAGTAAATGTGGAGGAGAAGCGCTGAGTACGACTGGTTGGGATATCAACCAAGTGTGGTTGGTACGCTGCAGTACGTCTGGTAGTTTGTTAGCGAAAGAGTGCTGGTGGGATCAGGTCGTGGAGCGCTGTCACAGTCAGTGTGTGAGTGGTCAATAATAGTACTTAATTTACATTTGTATTAATCAAACAACTTGACCTTTATACTGGGTCTATGGTTGGATAGATTTTTGCCATAAAGCAAGACCCCTGTTCGTCTTCAATCAAAAGGAAAGTGTGATTACTGGATTTCGTATGATATATTTAGAGGCTTAGGGTGTATTCTAGAACTAGTCCACCACGCTGGCCCAGTGCGGTTTGGTAGATATATGTCACACGTCTTCGAATTTTTGGTTTTTCGTCATGCCAGTTTACTCACGATGTTTTCCTTCACCGTTTTGAGAGCGGTCGTGATGAAATAATGTATAAAATACAAAGTAAAGCGGGTTCGAACCCACGACCTACAACTCTTACGTCAAGGCCATTACCACTTTGACTTTGTGGCTTGACAAACTAAAATAAAAATAAAACTATTACCAAACACATCAGTCAAACAAACTCAAAATGCTCTCATCACGCATGAAACGAACCCACTCCTTTATTGCACAACATGTCTGACACACACAGACACTCAAACATAAACACGCATACTTAAGTACATACATACAGGTAAATTGTGACCACATGTCAATATAATTGTACGCACAGTACACGACTGGTTACATAGACTAGTGTCTGACCGTGACTTGCGGGTTTTTTTATAAAGCTTTAGGCTCAATCTATGTAGGACCTTATGACATTGATGTTAATAAAATGAGTTTGCAATGTTGCAAAATAGATGTATTGAATGAAGTCTTTTTGATTTAAGCTGTTGACAATTTTTTTGCAATGGGCGTTTGTCAGTGTAGTACTTATTACTCAGATGTATGAACAGCGTTGTCATTGGATGGATCCTTCATAGACTCGTTTAAAATTCCTCCCATGTAGGCCCATTATAAACCCATTGTAGGCCCCTCGAAGAAGTCTTGTAGGGTCCTCGTAGGCCGCTTGCAGAACCGTCATGATCCCATTGTGGTTCCGATTGTTGAACCATCTAAGAACCCACGTAGACCCATCACAGTCTTCTCAAGGACCACTATTAGAATTAGTAGACCCCTCGTAGACCCATTGTAAAACCTCGTAAACCCATTGTAGGCCCTCGTTGATCCTTTGTAGAATCTCGTAGACCCATTGGAGATCCTCGTAGACCCATTGTAGACACTCGTAGAAGTCTCGTAGCACCCCCGTAGGCCCGTCGCAGAACCCTCGTAAGCCCATTGTACACAGTTACTACCCAACTAAGAACCGTCGTAGATCCATTGTTGACCCCTCGCAGACCACTCATAGACGCCTCGTCGATCCCTCGTAGCCCCATCGTAGACCCTCGTAGACGCCTCACTGATTTCTCGTAGACCACTCCTATAATTCGTAAATCCCTCATAAAACATTCGTAGACGCCACGAAGACCCGTCGTTTAATCCCCTTTTCTTATTTCGCCTAAAGAGCTACATACAACCTTACATACATAGGTACATAAGCACTTTATCTAACAATACATAGTGATGATCTTGGGCACACAATGCGTGACAGTCGCACCTCAATTCAACAAGAGACGATCACGTTCGGATGACACGAGCTTTTGCTCAAGGGCGGCTGTGAACAGTACTAAAGGCTTTATTAGTTTTATGGCACACCTTGATAAGGTCATTCATTTGTCTAAATGGAATTGTTACCAGGAGAAGGTAAAACTTCTTATAATACTAAATTAACTAACAAACTATTCAAATTAAAATATAATAGGCAACTACAAAAACTATCAATACAGAGTCAAATTAAATTAGGTAGCTAGCGAAAATCTGCAAACAATAAAAAAGATTTGATGATTTTTTGGGGTCAATGCCCGCTTGTAGTGTTGTACGTGAAGTGTGAGTTGATAAAATCTGTTTTATCGTGTTGAGCAATACCCGTCAAGTCAGTAAAGTTTACACAAAAAAAAATATCAGCGCCTGACACTACTCCATACAAGTTTAGACGTGATTAAAAACTTGCCAACTAAAATTACGTCAATTTACGTCAGGCGCTGATTAATTTGACAGGACTAAACTATTTATCTTCTGTCCTTTTCTTAATGAAATAGATAGAAAAAGATGCACTGAACTTTTTAGTTTACTTTGTGAACAACAGAATCGGCACCAATATTAGAACTACATGTCAGATGGGAATTCCCCAAAAAAAACTAAATAAAGCTGTAAATACTATAAACTAATTAGTCTTAGTAGAGTGGATATGACTAATTCGAGACAGACTTAAATAAATAACGCTGTGAACACACCATTGTATGCTAATATCTGGCGAACTGGTTTCTAGGGATGTGCTGATATAAAGATCTGTAGGTATACGAAAATTTAGATAAATCATTATTTCATCGACAGATGGATGGATTGCATGGAAGTTAAAGAAGGCATTGGTCTAATGGTCACAAGCACTCATGCTAAGCAAGAGGTCCTGGGTTCGATTAACAGGTCAGCAAAAGTGTTATTGGGTTTTTCCATCAGAAATTTCTAGGAGTCTGGATTTGTTGCCCGGTTGATGGCAATAGGCTTGCCCCCTATTACATGAAACTTAAATATAACTGGCGAAATGTGGGTGTACTATAGGTACTTACACTTTTGCCTAACCCATCGGCAATGACGTGATGTTATGTTATGAAATCGTTGTATCAACTCCCAAACCATCATATAGGCGTCTCGGGAAAGAAAGCTGTTGAGCCTTAATGTCGCAGAACTGCATTCCATTTACTAATTTAGATCAGGTACCACCATTTACTTTTGGAAAAATTGTAAACATCTATGAATATTCCATGCTGTCAAGGTAACTAGAGGACGTTTCTGCCCCCAGGTTTTCAAGTAGTTATAGCCACAACTGCAGGCTAGTGGACCTCTCAAGAAATATTATCGATAACTTATCCGACAAGTACAGCCCTATTTTATTGTGGTCTAAATACATTAAGCGCAGCACACACGTGCGGTTATGAGGCACAGAGGCACTACACTAGATACGTAATTCGTGGCACATAATAATCTCATACTACACATATTCTAGTACCTTACCTACTGACAAAGGTGGTCAAACTTTTGCAAAAGCTGCGCTTTCTGACTTTTTTCCTTTTGCTCGGCTCCTTAAGGTCGTAGCATGATGTTAAATAGCCTATATCAAATGCAAAAACAATTTTTCAAATCCGACTAGCAGTTCTGGCGATTACCCCTACATACAAACAAACATTATTAATTTATCTCAAGATTAAGGGAAGAGATATCAGTAAAAATATCTTCCCATGTCCTTCATTATGAGCTACGATTATGGCACAGGTTCAGTCCGGTCATCTAGTCAAAGCCCCACGAACTTGAAGATTGAAACATAGCTGCTGACGTTTCATAAGTGCCCGTGTAGATTTATGTGAAATAAAATATTTTATTATTTGATTGAGAGCCACTGTCCCATACGATGATAACTTATATTTTAAGTCACAACTCTGACCGGTCCAACTCTTAGCTGGAGTTGTGAAATGATCTGTCACTCAGACAGGTTCACACACTAAGTTCTAGGAAAGAAAGAAAGGTATTTGTCCTTCTCATTGCAAGGAGTTTTGTGTGTAATAAAAAGCTAATAAAAATTATGTTGCCCACTAAAAATGTTTGTACTGCATGGTAGTTTTCATAAAACGTATTAATGTGGCTGTAAAGATTTTTATTTTATTTTATTTATTTTTATCATTTACAGATTAATATTATTATTATAAATTCGAAAGTAACTCTGTCTGTCTGTCTGTATTTTACCTTTTCACGCCTAAACCACTGAAATGATTTCGATAAAATTACATTGAACAAGGGCAGGGAGATGATGAATACAGCGAAATAGATACAGACAAGTACAACATATATTATAGGGTCAAATTAAATTAGCTAGCGAAACTCCGCAGACGTGATGGGCACAGATCATATCTAAACATGATAAACAAAAAATAAATGAATTTGAAGATTTTTTTTTTTTGGGTCATCAGCCGCAGTTAGTTTTGCCCATCACGTCTGCAGTTTCGCTAGCTAATTTAATTTTATCCTGTATGCCTTTTGAGTACAAAAGTACTGCTCATTTTTAAGAAATCTATTTTATTACTTGAGGGGGACTTTTTGATTTCTATACTTAATGATTATTTTCTTGTAATTGCACATCTCCATTGTTAGTTTTTTTTTTAATTATTGCATCTTGTCAACACTTCGATAGAAATAGCTTCTGTATACATTGCTAAATGATTTGCGAAACATTTAATTAGTCCAGATGATCATTGCTCCACATTGTCACTGCACTTGACCTTGACCTTGATGGTGTACTTTACTTTGTCCACTGCATTTGTTTGAATGCTTCGTTGGTAAAGTGCAAACATTCAGGGGGCAGTAGAAGACTCAGAGAAAATTATACAATCTTACGATTAAACAGGGTTATTGGAAAAACACCAACAACCTCTTAAGAGGTCATTGTACTCATCATTATGAACAACTTTTACTATGGGAGTATGGGACCAAACCTGAAATCGCGAAAAAAAAAGCTATTCCCTACATTTATGTTCGATCAACTCGTCAAAATGTAGGGAACAGCAGATTTTTTTTCGCGATTTCAGGTTTGGTCCCGTAGTAAAAGTTGTTCAAAATGATGATTACAATGACCTCTCAAGAGGTTGTTGGTGTTTTTCCAATAACCCTGTAGAATATTACACGTTTAATAATAATCGTGGCAATAGCTGTTTCAGATGAATAAACAAAATTGGGGGGCTCTAGAAAAAAAATATATTCTCAAAGTGAGCGGTGGGAAAAATAAGGTTCTCAACCTATAGTCTAGTGGTCGCAAGCGCTACTGCTGAGCATTAAGTCCTTGGGCTAGATTCCTGGGTCCGGCAAAGTGTTATTGGGTTTTTCCATCGCGAATTTCCCAGTAGCATCCCGGAGTCGGGATTTGTGCCCGGTCGATGGCAAAAGGCTTGTCCCATGTTTCATAGGACTTAAACATAGCTGGCGTCAGTGGGTATACTATAGACGTATACCCCTCTGCCTGCCCCTTCGGGTATTACAGGCGTGAAGTAACGATGTTACGGTAATTATAAAGTCGGGAAATACGTCGCCTGATGCTAATGATATCCGCATCTACATTAAATACCGCTATAAAATTTAACGACTTTCGACAAACAAATACGACCGAGAACCTTATGTAATTATAACATAACATAACCAACGTGTAAACGAAATCAAACGTACTTATTACCATTGGCTACGTCATATATTACTATAGTGTGGTACCTACACTAAAATTGGAAGCCGTTTAAACCCTGGCCTGACCAGTAGGGTATCTGGGTATGTAATCCCTTCATTTGACGAGATATGTTTTTGTAGTACTTACTTACTTTTTAGTACGCACAGAAGACAACAGGACCACAGACTCATATTGAGATCCTCAACTTCAAAATCAAGGAATTAAGCCAATGGCTTTCTTCCTTCCAAATATTCGGAATTCTTGATGGATTAAATTCCTTATCAGATAATCTAAACTACGTGATGCGAACACATCTAGAAAACAAAACTTTGAAATAACGAAAGACAACATTTTCAGACGACATTTTCAAGTCAACCAAAGTTTTGGTTTTAGACGGACCTTGAAAACATTAACACCACGGTCAGTGGGTCGGCTTGGGGCATAGCAAATTAAATTACCTTATAATCTTAGTCAAGGAAACGGCAACTAACTTTGTAAACAATTCAAAACACTAACGATCATCGCACTTTTTTACTCGGTACATTTCTGGTATTACCAAATTAAGCTGCTTATACACAAAAAGACGGGTTTTTTTTATAATAATTTGCATCGTTAAGTGTAGTTTACCTACATAACTGAACGTTTTAGTTAGTTCCAGTCAGTTCCAGTCCAATGCTCGCTGGATTATAGGCCACAGACATCATCATTAGATATGAAGTTGATAATTTAATGCTGTGTATTTTGACAGCTGCCAATGTTGGCAGTTTTCATAGTTCCCTTTCAGAAACATTAATGTGTGCGAATCTTTGAGAACTCGCTCATATTATTGCTGAATGATCAGTTTTTTTTTAAGAGATTATATCCCCTTATTCATGAACGTTGTATAAACTTACGTAGTGATTAGCGACTGCTTAACCATACGTTTAAACGTCAAAATTGTCAGGTTTAATCATCGTTTATAAATAAACCCCAGTATGTTTATCGACTTTTAAGTGAGTGCTTTTTTTAACTGAGAGTTAATTAACAATCAACTCAGCCTATCGCAGTCCACTGCTGGACATAGGCCTCTCCTAGACTGCGCCAAAACACCCTGTCCTCCGCCTTTTGCATCCAGTCTACCCAGCCACCTTTTTGGGGTGCGTCCCACACTACCCTTGTCAATTCGAATGAATCATAGCATCATGAAATAAAATTAAATGAAGCGGTTTATTATATAAATAATATAACGCAAACACTTTCATACGTCATTTATAAAAAAAAATACATGGAGTCTACATTTCTTATCTGACTACCCCTGATGAAACATCAGCCAACTAACTAAATCCATTAGGTAAGGTCTATCATATAGGTACGTAAATCATATCAAGTTAAAATCTTAATTAGCCGTATTTTAATTGGATCAATTTTATTAAAAAACGAATACATAAATGTTCATGTACCTATTCACTATTTATCTTTCTTGTAATGTCAAAGGTAGGCCTCACAAGGCCAAAACTGGGCAAAAATAAAAAAGCTGGTAACATTACGAGCACTTAAGGAACAGTTCGCACTTGACAGGTTGTATAAAAATCAGTTGGCGGCCTTGACCGAGATGCAGTACGTTGTCGTCAATCGACATGTGAGCACAGGGGTGGCACGAGCGTAACATGAAGAATTGATGATAAAAAGTTGTGAGTATGAATGTAAATAGCAGATAAGAGTAGGAAAATACCAAAGAAACGATGGATGGATTGTGTGAAAGATGTTAAAGAAAGGGGGTGACTAACGAGATGACGACTAATACAGAAGTATGGAAGAAAAATACAAGTTACGCCGACCACAAATAAATTGGGATAAGGGCAGGAAATAAAAATAAGTGCAAGGAATAAATGCTCCTATTTTTTACTGCATATTTATATTTCCTGTGTGTCCCAATTAAAATATTTTTCTTTATTTTCTTTCTTTCAGGAGAATGATAATGATGACAGTTGAAATAGACATTTATAACATAACATCACGCCTGTTTTTCGCCGAAGGGTAAAATCATGAGAAAAGTCGAAGAGGCAAATAGTCTCCGAGTAAAATGGCTGACATCTGGACAAATGGACGGACATGACTAAATTAATAAAGTTTTCGTTGTTGCTATTTGGAACTCTAAAAAAGCTGTCTGTGATAATGGCTCCAAGAGTAATGCCCACAACCCTAAGTCCGTTCACACATGTGCAGATAAAAGCCGAGCTTATTAGCATTAAATATTGACGGTGCACAGATTGTTTGACTTGTGACAGCTTCGTACTTACTGACGTACTGACACACTGGGAACCGTATTTGACTGTTTATCTTGTAGATTTGTATCACATATTTTGTTTGCTTATTTCAGTTACAAGAACAGCAATAATTCATTGGGCGTGTGAATCTTGAAAATCTATAAGTACCTAGAACTTTTGAGAACTGAACGTATAGTTAAGTAATGTTTTTAATAAAAGGTTTACGCTTTTTTTATTGGTATATTAGCATTCTGCACGTTGTTAAAATATGGAAACTTATTTCATAAGATTTTAAAGAGTTAATTTAAGGTTACTTACTGGTTTTAAGCAAACTCTTTGCACGACCCTAACGTACAGACGCAACCTACCCGAAACTGTCAAATTTTCCCAATCAACTTTAAACCTTATACTTTAGCGATAAAGTTGAAAATCAATCAAAGAAATTTTACAGATTGTAGTAGGTTGATGTGCTGGCGTCTGTACACCAACTTTGACGGCCGCGTTGGTCTAGTAGTCGCAAGCGCTACTACTGAACATGAGGTCCTGTGTTCGATTCCCGGGTCGGGGAGAATGTTATTAGGATTATCCATCGGGAGTTTCTCAGTAGCAATCCGGAGACTGGGTTTGTGCCCGGTTGATGGCAATTTAATAGGTTTGCCCCTTTTAATTTGGGACTTAATTAAATGTGGTTGTACAGTAGGTACACCACTGCATAACCTTTCGGGGAAAAGGCGTGATGGTATGTGGCAAAAAGTAACGAGTCAGTAAGTTGCAAAGCTAATAGTGAGGCTATAATATCTAGCTAATAGCCCAGGGTGCGCCAGACGTAACAAATCAACCAAAAAACCTTTTTTGAGTAGGTGGTTAGGTATTATTTTCACTTTTTGGTTGTACCTACCACACACAAATTCCTAGTTGCTATGTCAATATCAGTGACAGGAAGCTATTAAAACATCATCAATATAAACTAAGTGGAAAAAAATCCTATTATTGAAGCCAATTCAAAAACTGACCTAGTAAAGATAATAAATTTAATTTCATAAAAAAAATAATTTTGCAAATCCGTCTATGCATATTATATGACGGAGTTACGCCCAAATATAAATTTAAAAAAATATAAACATCCAAAGTGAGAACCTCCTCCTTTTTTTGAAGTTAAAAAACAAAATCACAAATATGTGCATGGCAATAACTACAGAATAACTTAATTAATTCATAGCCAACTGACATTGATCTTTAGCAAGCATTGCCCACGCCCTGAAATAGACTTTAATGTGTTACACACGTTTAAAATTTAACCAAGTATATACTTACGTAGGTACGTTACTGTAGCACTATAATTATGTACGCTCGTAAAATCACGCTTTTAATCAAACTGTTCTAGCAGTTACAAATTACATTGAGGTGAACACTTTCATTTCTTCTACATACATCCAAATACATATATAAACTCACGCCCATGGGGGTAAGCAGAAGCTAAATAACGCCACTTGCTTACATACTCCGTTTGCATCGTTTATGTATATGTTGATTAAAATATATAATATTATGATTCGCGACCGTAACAAATATGGCTTACAGAATTATTATCATTAGAATAAGCAATACAACTCCTTAAGTTGAAGTTGTTAATGAAATCACGATTCAGATTTAGATTGAGTCACGATTTCATAAAAATAGTCGATTAATTCCGGTCTGATCCCCTGAAACCCCCTCCATCCCCCCTGGATCCCCTGCTAGTTCTTCTTCTGGTTTAATCTCTGTCTTATCCACTTTAATAGGGTAATAATATGAACTTTGAGAGATGTACCTATTTTTGATTTTAAAAAAAGACAAATTGATTTGATTATATTATTGATTGATTTCATTTATTGATTTTTTATTTATCTATTTATTGTTTTTTTGATTTTATAAATAAATAATTCTTTAAATAAATATTTATTATTTTGGCCGCGAATCATAACGATTGTATATTTAGATCAACATACAATCCGATACCGACCTGCAAATTAAAAAAAAAAAACGTAATAAAGATTGAATTTCGTGAGGTACCCTGACGCCAACCTATGCATTAATGGATGATAATAATGATACCATTAATATTGTCCCACTGCAGTGCAAAGGCATCTCATACGAAAAGGTAGGAGCATTGATAACCACGCTTGCTCAAGATGGGCTGGCGATGTCAGTCATATAAACTACAAGTCCAGGATTCTTCGTAATGTCTTCCTTCACCGATGTAACCGATGTAATGTATATAGATAATGCCGTGGAGAAGAGATTAGCCAGTCAGCAAGTTTGGTAGCAAAGGGTGGACAGGAAATATTTAAGTATCGTCAGTGTCGAGGCTCTATTTAGACCCTTGATATTGAAAACAGAATTATAGCTGAACATTTAAAGTAATATCTAGGCCGTTTCAGTGCGGTTAGTGGAAGTGCTCAGGTGCGGTTCGTCCAAGTGCGGTTCAAATCAGTGCTCTGATACCTCGTGGTATTTTTCGCGAAAATTCTTGAATTCAACACACGCCTATAATTTCCAAAGGGTCAGGCAGAGGTGTATCGGTGTACCTGTAGTACCCACATGTCGCCTAGGGTGCGAGCCTGTTGCCAGCAACCCGGCACAGATCCATACTCCGGGCTGCTATTGAGAAATTCCTTATGGAAAAACTCAATAACACTTTACCGACCTGGGAATACTGGTACTCAGCTGCATCCGGTTGTGCATAGTTGAAAAAAGTCTAGGCAGACAATGTTATTTACCTTCCCAGGTACTAATGCAATTAAACCAGTAACAACAGCTCTTAACTTATGTAAATATAAATACGGCACGTTTGAGCTAAACCTCGGCGCATGCACAACAAGATTAGAACATGACCGTCCTGATGGCCACTAGGAAGAAACCTTACATTACAAGGGATTATATTGTACCTGCCTGCAACTGCGTTCTGCGTAGAAACATGTCATAAAGCTGTGACGACATCTACATCGCCACAGGTGAACTACGTAAAATCCTGCATCGCGCTGGTCGTATGATCCTCCCTTTTCTATGGAGGATGAGTGAAGAGAGACCCTTACACGCTGTTCCTCATACCTCTATACTCATATTCGGGGTCATGAGAACGGAAGAATCTACACCATCAACTACGTAGCACACTTTCTATAGGTAACAATCTGCCGGTCGATTCTGTCAGAATCTCACGTGAGAAGTTAGGTGAAGTGAGCTGTCATTGCATCTGATGCTATATGGATTGATACTAATGACAGCTCACTTCACCTGAGTTATCACAGTGAGATTTTTACAGAACAGCACTACTGAAGAGTTTTGAAGGACATCCGCCCAACACCATTGTTTCGAATGATTGAAAAAATCGTCTGCTCGACAACGTAAATAACGCAATGGATATTGGATGCATTGGATGGATGTCTGTGGATGGGTGACCATCTTTAAATACCAAGACCCCTCCGTGCCTCGGAAAGCACTTTAAGCCGTTGGTCCCGGCTGTCATTCGTAGATCTTTGATAGTCGTTACGGGCAGTAAGATGCCCGAAAGTCTGACAACCAGTCTTACCAAGGGGTATCGTATTACTCAGTAACTGGTTTGTGGAGGTTAGATAGGCAGTCGCTCCATGTAAAATACGTGTATTCAGCTGCATCCGATTAGACAGGAAGCCGACCCCAACATACTTGGGAAAAGGCTAGGCAGAGTATGACGTATTATTCTACGAGGTAAGCAGTAAATCTTTAGTATGTATAGCGTCCTACGATTTTTTGTCCCACAAACAATAATTCCTAAATCAATTCTTAACACCTGGCTTCAGATAAAATTTTATCGGCCATTACTGCAACACGTATGGTGCGCAAAAATAATAGTCCAATATGTATGTAAATCAATTATTTTAATATATGCGTACGGTCAGCAAAACAAGCGGCTGTATCGGTTGGCGTTATCGGTGGCCGATCGGAAACGAATTATCTTATATTTTGATATATTATTATTGTTGGTTTTGAGTAGAGTTGGCAAAATCAGTTTTTGGAAACAATATTTATTGTTTCATTTCCATAAATAAACATGGTGTATTTGGAGATCTCAAGTTTACTGCCCATGCTTTTGAAGAACCTGCATTCCTACAATTTTGAAAATGCCAAAACAATTGAAAAAGTTGAAGATTTAGTCATTTTATTTATGACTTCTTAGTAACATGGTTGAACTCTGTATAGTGCATGTGCACCCCGAAAAGTGAATCGAAGCGCAACCTATTACCATTCACATAAGCTAAAAAATTTTGTTGGTAATAAAAAAGACATCTACATACAAAAGTGCAATATACTACGCGGTCAAAATGTTTGGATTCTACACTAGGGTGTCTAGAACCGTGTGCTGAATTCATGGTTACAGTTTGTGCGTCGATGTCCCTGCTACTCTATATACCCTGACAATAATGTTATTGATTCCATCAGAACTTCCAGTAAGTACAGACATAAATCTTAACCGAACATTAAAGCTATCAAAATCAAAAGTCATTTTATAAAATTCAAAAAAAATCATAAGTCAGTCCCCCGCCACGCCCGCCTCTCATCACTTCCTAGTGCATTAGCTGGAAAGAAGAAATGGCGCAGTAAACTCCCCAGCAGCACAGCTACGATTGTTTAGTTGACGGTACATCATTTAGTTATTTATGTTGCTGTCGGTACGAGCTTGTTACTCGCACATATGCACAAGGCGAGCAACCGCGCCCTGCACATGAGCAGGTCCATAGTGTTGTGACTACCTACTTACATATCGATACTTTAATAAACGCGCAGCCGATCAGTGCTACAGATAATAGACGTACCTACCTAGAGGTCAAGATGTAGAACTACCTGACATACCCTGGGAATCAACACCTAAACAGCTTTTTCCAGCCTAGTACTTATTTATTTGGGGAATGATGACCTTTGGGGGGTGGGATGGGATTTTTTTTACTTCTTTTAATATAGTTCAATATAAACAATTACATCGTTTACGTCTTTACTCGCTAGTTCGCCATCTTCGAACATCTTTCATTCTCTATCTCTCTTCTATTGACACATGACAGACTATGTCTTTCACATGAGTGAACAATAAGTACTTATTAATGTATTCATTCAAAATTGCATCCTACATGTAGGTATATAGAAGCTGGGCCTACAAAAAAAGAAAATGTAAATACTATAAGTGCCATAAAATGTCAGATGCAAAACATTTATATCACAAACAATATTCCAACGTCGATGGACTATGCATTCCTATCTTTTCTTTTTGAAAGAACATGATTTAACATTCAACATCGATAGACTCAGTCACATCACTAGCCGCGAATGCTTCCAGGCGACACATACTCGAATACGTTGCAACACAAATGCTAGGTGACCGCCAGGTGGCGCAACAGCCAAGCCCACGCCGCTCATATCACCTCACCCAGCTACATGTGGGACATAGGTAGACATACCAGTACCTACGTAACAGGAAAACATAACATAATATTTAAAATACTTAGACTAATGCGAATTCAAAACTTTTGTTGAAAATTAAAAGACAAGTTCTCCATCACTGTCCAAAAACTGGAATGTCCTAAATTTGAGAAGGCTGTGACATCCACCAAATTGTAGGCTAGGCCCGCATGGACAATCCTGCATGGGACCCAGCAGTGCAATTGTGATTTTCCTAATTCACCCGCCCTTCACCACTTCCTAGTGAGAAGCGTGTTTTCTCAATTGTTCGCCAAAAAATATTGGTATACAAAACAGGTACAGGTTTACAGATCTAATCAAACATTTTTAAAATCATTATTCAACAAATTCTTGAAACTGAGAGCGAGCTGTTTAAATTTTTAGAAACCAAATTCAATTAGCAAGAATAATAAGAACTTCTTACACTCGATACTACTAATCACTGTAATATTTCTTACACATCCGTGGTCTAGCAAACCTACCTATGTGGTATATGTCCTTCACCTATAAGGGTGATGTAGGTCGCTGCAGGTCCGCCGGTAAAGCAAGGGTCGACCCTGACCTCTTCCTCATGTCCATATATTAGCCAGTTTCCGGTCTGTCTGTATATGGATGCAATTGCACTGTAGGTACCCGTACGACAATAATGTATCTTGATTGATTTCTGTTTCTGAATTGTAGTAATCATAATGGGTAGGTCCCGTACTAGATATTTTTTTAAAGTCTGAAGAGTTTGTAGTAGCTTAGTATACGCAACTTGTTGACCGTTTATTTCGCCGGTTCAGACTCATTAGAAAGCAGTGGGCCAGTATTGGGGCCCATATTTCAAGACAATTTCGGGTAAGGTTAAAAAACCACAGCAGGAATGATGCAGAAATTAGAAATACTTCTTTTCCATGTTATAAATAGGACAGCAGGTAACTGACAATAAACGCATTTTCCTTTCTTTCGCAGACAATTTGTTTTAGATATATAATAATTTCTTAGCCTGAATATCCGATGTGATATAATTTTGTACAGAAGCAGCTTGAAAACGTCCTGAAAAGACATGTTTTTGGAGCAGTCGGCAGAGTAATTTGTCATGTATACAAATTACAGATTTATAGAAAGATATAGAAAAATAAAGATTTGATTTTTTGTATGTTTGTTTGTTACGCTTTCACGCTAAAACGCCTGAAAGGATTTGGATTTTTGGCACATGGGTAGACCATGACTTGGATTAGGATATAAGTTACTTTTTATCCCGATATTCCGACGGGATCGAGAAACAGCGGAGCGCAGCAGCTGTAGTCTATATTGTAATAAACTTTTATAGTCGCGTGACCGCACCTCGCTGATGTATCTTCACCTTTAGGAGCAGAATTTCTTGATATGCAGTAAACGTGCTTGCAGTTATAAAATAAAATAAATATAAACAATGTTTTATGTAACTGTGGCTGGAACGAGTAGATTATATTATAACTTTTATTGTGTTACTATGTGTCGTGATTCCTCTTGTTAATAAATAAGAAGGAACAAGTATGACATACTCGTACACACATTATAATAACTGAGGTCTGAGATAGCCACAGGCTACTGTGAGCACCGGTCGTCCTCAGTCGGCACTCGACGCTATACTTATATGATAATGTGTAGTATGATGAGGATTATGTCTTGTGTGGAACTTAATACATAACCTTGAAGTAAAATGATCCTCATACTCTTCTATTCTTGCCCGGGCAGGAGTTGTACAAGAGTCGAGAGTGGGCTCATCATGTCGGAAAGTGAAAAGTCGAAAACAATTCAGCATTATGCTTCCCGCTGACTACAATATTGAGCGACAGTAGATGAAGGTGAGATTTCTTTGACCCTGGGAAAGATGAACGGTTATTTAAGTCATACCTTTACCTATAAGGATCCGATGACCATCTTCCTACTTAAAATAATATTATCATTCTTATATCCTCGGCAAGATTGGCAAGACTGACTCAACCAATCAATCAGCCTAGCATTTTCCCAGCTGTTTTGGGGTCAGTTTCCAGTCTAACCGGATGCAGCTGAATACCAGTATTTTACATGGAGCGACTGCCTATCTGACCTCTACAACCTGTTGGTTGGTTGGCAGTCGCCTTGGTAAGACTGGTTGCCAGACATTTGAGCTTCTGACTACCCGTAACGACTGTCAAAGATCTACGAAGGACAGCTGAGACTAACGACTTAAAGTGCTTTCCGAGGCACAGAGTTTTCTCGATATGTAATCCATGGTCACCCATCCACGAACTGACCTCGGTGGATGTAGCTAAACCGTCGATCAACCTGTGCGACTGTTATCATTTAGCCATGAGCCCCTCTACCCCGGACTAAGAATTTAGTTGGTCTTCAAAGATTCAAATCAACTCTTGTAAGCGACGTCAATCAATCGTGAATTATAAAATATTATCTACAATTCTTTATTTAGATATTAGTACCGTAATTAACATACATTCACATGGAATGTTTTTATTAATAAACAGACATCCTTCGTTAATACTGAATCGGCCTCGGCTTACGTGGTCGTGGGTTCGAACCCAGATAGACTTTACTTTGTGTAAATAATTTAATCACCACTGCCCTCAAAACGGTGAAGGAAAACATAGTGAAGAAACCGGCATGCCCTAGAACCAAAAATTCGAAGATATGTTTCATCGTCCTTTAGCATAACCAGCCTATAACCTTCCCACTGCTGGTAGACAGGCCACGCGGGCCCAGTCGAACTTTTGGTTCTAAGGCATGCCAGTTTCCTTACGATGTTTTCGATGTTCTCTCTTTGGCAATTCCCAGGACTTAAAGCTACTTTTACCACCACTATCACCCACAATCCTGCGCTCCAAAAAATTCAAAAAATCCCCGAACAAAGTCACAAGCAGGAACTATACTTCAAAATGTTTAAATTTGCTTAGCAGATGCGCTCATAACTATCTCCCATCCTAATATAATAAGCAAGGAGATGATAAACAAAGGGCGCACCCTGGCTCCCCGCCAACCGTGTCACGGCTCCTGCACTACTCGGCTAGATACTTAGTTTTATTCGGAAAACATCCGGACTGTCTTAATGGCTTCATTGCCGGGAATACTGCCAGGGTTATCAGAGATGACTGGCTTTTTCAATGTCAATGAAAATAAATAAAGAACTGTTTGTAAAACCAAAGAAACGAACGGATGGACTGTGTGAAACATGATATGGCTAGAAAGGGGGTGACTACCGAAATGACGACTTCTAGAAAAAGAAAGATGTATGAGAGAAGGATGAACTTTGTGAAGGTTATATGACCGATAGGGCACGTCCACGGATATCTATCCTAGGTGGCCGTAAATGGGGCTACCTCGACGGAACGGCAGCAGGGTGTGGATGTGGAGCTGTGTCATAAACTATGCTGCACCTCCTATCCTCACCTTTGTGCCCCAAAACATGCAGTCAAAGTGACCTCTGCGCTGTCACCGACAACGCCGTGGAAGCGTGCGAAGTTTTCGGGCAACAAAATTTTAATTACTGTCGTGCCAGCGACACGAGGAGGAAAAAGGTTTACGAAAACCTATGGCAGAAGTACCCAAATAAACATCAGATCTGTCATAGTAGTATTGCTAAGGAAGGTCTATGAATTATTTCCATAATTTTAACCTAGGTTGGTCTATCTGAATAATATGTTAATTTTGACTATAAATAACTTATTATCTACTCAAAATCGTTGATGTCAGCTTTACACAATATTAACATAACATATCATGAGTATAATAATATTGTTAATCAAAATTCGTCTTGTTAACACAAAATAAAGAGGCTTACTCGTACAACGCTTTTATTTTAAATAGTAGGATTTTAATTTTTCTTTCCTTCTTTTTTATTTACAGGACTTGGAAAACAGCTGCATGCTGCAGCTAGCTATTTCCCTGCTGTGTGGAACCTAACATACCGCACATATAAGTAGGTACAAGTACGGTCTACAACGCAGTAGTGTCCGCACAGTGTACTAGGGTAGGGTCAGCACACACGGATCTGCACGCAACGCGCCGCGCCCAAACATTCGACACACATTCGAGAGGTGTACCGACAGCAGCAAAATGTTGCGTGTGTTACGTTCATTTGTTTTTTGATAGCACTTCGAGTATTTAGATATTAAATTAGGGATACGGTTCATGCTTTATGTATTTATTGTATACTAGCTTCTGCCCGCGACTTCGTCCGCGTGAAATTTCTTGTTCCCCCGACCTACACCGTCGCATCGCATCGCCCGCCCGCGCTATTACTTCGTTTTTTCTTAGCGTACTTTCTAAATTCTTTTCGTTTTGCTCCTAAGGGTCATAGCGTGATGTTAAATGGGTTAACAAAAGCAAAAAAATCCGACCAGCAATGAGATTAGCGAGTTTCAAACAAACAAACAAACCAAAAAACTCTTCACGTTTATTATTAGTAGGTATAGATTAAAATAGTAGATGTAAGTTAATGGTACACTACAGCGCATTATTGTCAGCCCTCCTCTATTTAATCCATCCAAAGGTTGTCTTCAAAACCCGCCCAATGTGTCACCCTATGTAAAACTACATTTTAAATATCTGTAATTTGTATGGTGTACATAATAAAGAGTTTTCTATTTTATTCCACTTCGATATCCGCATATATGGCTACTTCACGCGTCAAGAAATATTTGTATGACAAACTATAAGCTCTGCCTTCCAAAACATAGTGCTGGGACAGGCAAGCAGATGGTGAAATAAACACGCAATTTTGCAAATCTGACGACTAATAATTTACCTATTTAAAAACTGCGAAGTATCGTGTTACAATCTAGTATCTGGGTCGTGGAGGTCAGAGCAGTCGCTAATAAGTAAAATGCTGGTATTCCTCTGGTAAAACTGGAAGCCTACCCCAAAATAGTTGGAAAACAGCTAGGCAGCTCGTAGATGATTAATAGCAAACAATTTGAAACTACTTTTTCATTTCTTCCTTCCTGATTGTTAATCTTACAAGCTAGGTAACTTAATTATTTTTTCCGCTCCACCTCCTACAAAAGAAAAACAGAACATTGGCTGAAGTGAGACTTACTAATAATACTAATTTGATGTCGGTACACTACACATATTGCTAAATAACCAGCGTAGATTGATATCTACGATAAAATGGACATGCGAGTCGGTAGCTACCGGCTACTGAGCTAGATCGGGTTTTAAATGTGCGCCCTGATACGGCCTGTTCAGGGACGTTGATAATAAATAATCTTTATTAATACAGCTGATCTATTCTGTAAAAATATCACCGTTAAAACTAAGGTGAAGTTAGCTTGAAGCACAAGTTTGAAGTGAGGTGTCAATAAAGTCAATCAAGCATCAGGTAAAATGACAGCTCCCTTCACCTAAGTCTAACGGTGATATTATTATTTTTTACAGAATAGAACGTCAGATACCAATTACATATGCACCCTCCAGGATTTAAATGAACCAAATGATAGGTGGTCCAGGTCACTACGTTCTCGTCTTCGACTTGAGAAGGAGTAGATAGTCTAGATAGTACAGATACTCGTACTATGCAGCTCTTTAGCAACAACAGCATTGTAGAGATTTCTACCTTACTCGATGGTAATCACGCAGGCGCGGCCTACTTTATGGTAATCTGTCACCGCCGGCAATCTTTTTTTACCGCCTCGAAATTTTTACAGGATGTTCTACCCATGAATATGAACAACTTTCAATAAGGGAACAACTCTGAAATCACGAAAAAAAAAATCTGCTGTTTCTTAAATTTTGGTCTAGTATGTATTTTTGTATTAAACAAGAGTTTTTTTTTTTTTGGATCTGCAATAAGGGATAAACACAAGATATGCTTCATAAATACACATAACATCACGCATGTAATCCTAGAAAGGTTAGGCAGAGGTGTACCTATAATACACCCACATTTCGCCAGTTATGTCTAGTCCCATGTAGTAGAGGTCAAGCCTATTACCATCAACCGGGCACAAAACCAGACTCCGGGCTGCTACTGAGAAATCCCTGACGGCAAATCCCAACAGCACTTTGCCCGACCTGGGAATTGAACACAGGACCTCATGCTTAGCAGTAGCGCTTGCGGCCACTAGACTAACTAGGCAGTCACAAACACACACACATAAATAATGGGCAACATTAGATTTTAAGTAGGTATCATGATGCTTTCCTTCCTGCCTTAATTCCCGGTTCCGTGTGTCCCACGTTCAGGTGTTTCCTGGGACTATCCTCAGGCTCATGCGCTTTTGGACGCCTCTGTGTCTTTTGGCCTGACGTTGGCCACCATTCGGTTAAAACCTTATTCCCTCGTCTAGCCAGATGTCCTGCCTAACACTACTTGAGGTTGAGGAGTATCGCCCTGTCACCTGCGTCGAAGACTTACGTCCGAAAGCCTTTTACGGATATCTTTGTTTGCCTTTAAGAACGAGAAGCTAGTCCAAACATACAGTAATGATAAATAACCAATACCTCTCAAAGAAAACCACTCCAAATTGCTCCAAAGAAGAGCTTAATCCGTTTACAAGTCGACCTCACGCGGTACCGATAAGGTCAGATGCGCCGATGTGCCGAACTTAGCCTAAACGGACAAGTCGTGAGCAGACTGTCACGAAGTCTCGGCCAGTGGGGACCTTGGACAGGTGCTCTGACATGAACATATGGTGGCGAAGATTCAAGATGATTTAATACTAACTGTTGTCCGCGACTTCGTCTGCATTCAAGATAAAAGACACGTGGCGCTATCTATTATCATAATAACGTTATTGTTGTTTTCCTCGAGAACAGCACTTTTTTTCGTAATGAAAGGTAATGTCCGTTTCTGTACTCCTGAAAATGTCATAATTATGCAACAGGATGATCGGTTCAGTGGTTTAGGCGTGAAAAGGTAACAAACTTATTTTCGCATTTATAATATTAGTTTATAGGATTAGGATAGTCTGTTGAATCATTTGTGTGTACTACTGTTAATCAAAATCAAGACGGATGCGCCAAGGTAACCTGTGAAATTCTTTAGTTTTTTTGAAAGTTGCAACTCTGTATTACGTCGGATTTTTACGGGGGACCTGAACGATCGACCCGTTGCGCTAAGTAATAACAGCTGCAACGGGTCGATTGTTCAGGTTAAGCTACGCTTGTCGCGGTCGCCCCGTGGATGGGTGCGTTCAGTTTTGAGCTAAAACCTCGCGTCTTACAGTTAAGCCGTTGGTGCAGGCAGGCATTCTTGGATCTTTGATAGTCGTTACTGGTCGTCAGAAGCTCGAAAGTCTGACAACCAGTCTTACCATGAGGTATCGTATTTCCCAGTAAGTGCCAGTAACTGAATAGTGGAGGTCAGATAAGCAGTCGCTCCATGGAAAATACTATTATTCAGCTGCATCTGGATAGACTGGAAGCCGACCCCAACACATATGGGAGACAGGTTAGGTAGATGATATTACGTCGGATTTTTACCAAAATGTGATTGCATTTTATCAAAATGAGATTGCAGAGTATGGGGTCCAGAGCTTCTGGGTTTGACCCTCAGATTGGACGAAATATTGATGTATTTTTTCCACCAGGAGTACTGGTTTTTCAGCGACGTTCCCGTTTATGCTACACCTCTCGTCTCCTTACAATGCCAGACTAGAGTCAAGCTCAACAGGGTCTTCTTTCCCCGCTGATTCTCCCAAGCCCGTTTCCTTGGCTGTGGTTTCGTTAGATTGTAGATAATTACACTTCAGCAGCTCGGAGTCCGGATGATTTGTGCTCGGTTCTTTATATGGTACTTAAACATAAATGGCACAAGTTGATGTATAGGTTCTATTTTCCACCTCAGAGGCTCAGAATAACCCCTCGGGGCATATAGTCGTGACGTTAAGTCTTGAGCTAAGACCTCGCGTCTTAAAGCAGTTTGACATCTACCTTAAAATCCCTGAAGGCCGGGTCGAACCCGCGGGCAATGACTAGTGTTATTTACACATACACATAGTATATTATGTATCAATATCGTGCAGAAAGTGTAAGCTATCTGTGTCAAGTGCAACCTGTACATATGTGTTTAAAGCTGCGTACAGAACATACCGTCAAAGCTGACCTTTTGATCTTACCTTACCAATATTTTTTCTGGTTTAAACTCAAACTCAAAGCATTTATTTCAAATAAAACAATTACAGGCACTTTTGAATTGTCAAGCGGTCGGTCAGTCAGAAAGATGAAGTTAGTTGCCCATTCCAAAGCGTAGTAGGTCTAGGTACCTACCTATGGAGAAGAACGGGCAAGATACTCCATGGACACTTTTGAACGGTTCAGAATCCTTTCTATTCATATACAACAGATGTCCCCAGGGCTGGGACACAGGCCTCCTCTCTATGAGAGGAAGTGGACCATTATCTATCACGCAGACCTAGTGCTGGTTGGTTGGATGTCACATGACTTCATGTGCGCATAATAGATAGTGCCATCGACGAAGATGCGCCCCACTCTTCTTACTAATCGCTAGTAGTTATCGCTAGTTAATTCCGCTATTGTTTTAGTTTTTTGATACACACTAATTACCCAATAATAAGTAATTACTGTGTATCGACAAAACAAAGACACTAGCGGAATGTTGCACACTTGTACTGTAAGCGATTAGGAGGAAGAGTGGGGCGCGTCTTCGTGGATGCCGCTATCTGCAGGGGGCCTAAAAAGGCAACTTTGACTATTCATCTGTTTGACAGATTCACACCTATATATCCCTGAAGGGTTAGGCAGAGGTGTACCTATAGCATTTTACAAATCTCCATACAAAACTGTCATACAGATAAAATTGCGTGGTATGAATTGTTTTATGATTCTGCCAAAGTGGCATTTTTAGGCCCCCTGTACTTATGCAATTCATATTTTTCCAGATTTTTTTCCTATCCTGGATGTCCTAAAGTGCGTCTAATGCTAGGGTTTCCTAAGACTGCGATGACCGCCACATAGCGTCCGCAATTTACCGTCGAATGACGTCTCTGAAACGTTATCTGATCTATGAAAGTAAGTTGGTATGTTACCATAAAGTTTTTTTTTCTTTTGCAACTGTGCCGATGTCGACTATTCTGCCAGCGTGAGGCCCGGTATCCACCAAAGCGGAGAGGAGAGGAGATGTGCGGAGTCGTCCAATCACAATGGTTTAAATCCTCAACCGCGTCACTCGTCTCGTCTGTGATTGGACGACTCCGCACATCTCCTCTCCTCTCCACTTTGGTGGATACCGGGCCTCATGTGGTGCTACAGAGCTTTTTTTTTTGTGTTTGGCAACTGAACTACAGAGCTTTGTTTCACACCGTAAATTCAAACCCCGTTGCCTTCATTTTTATGACAGCCTTCTAGGAAACCATAGCTTATGAGGTTATGCAAACAGCACACACTACATGTACTGCAATGTCCTCATTCCGTTAACTAACAATGATGGTCAGAAGCACGAAATTGTCCCAATCGGCGGCGGCGGCTCAAACATACCGACACCAGTTCAGTAGGTGTTATGTTAATCGCATTTTGCTTTTTACCCGATTACGGAAAAGCCAAAGGGCCCTATTAATGGCTGTGATTAACGTCATTGGGTTTTTAGTACCTACTTCGCTAAAGTAATCGATACAGTTAAAAAAGTTACATGGAGGATCTATTCTTAATTTTAGCTCGCAGTGATGAGTTCTTAGTGAACAAATTTAAAAGGTATTTGCTGCGGCGATGATTAATTTATCAGGACTAAACTAAAATTTATCTTCTGTCCTTTTCTTAATGAAAAAAAAAGAAAAAATGAAAAGAAAAAAAGAACTTTTAGTTTCGTTTTCTGCAAAATGCGTCAAATTACTCGTATCGACCTCCTCCTTGAGATCTCTAGTTTAATAGTGCGATTCGTCAATACGTCGTTTGAATAGTGTCATACTTGTCGATTTCGATACCGTACTTAGTTACCGTACCGAAGAATGATCTAATTTGCCCTATCAGAGAAAACAAACGTGTTGTATGTGGTTAAAACGAAAAATCACATATCCCAAAATAAATAGCAGTAATCGAAGAAAAACAAGTCCTGTGTGCGAAGGTACGAGGCCGCCCTTACCGCTATTATGCCGGTTACGTCACCGCACAGTGGAACGAATGTATGGGAGCGGTTGGACGTAGACATGTCCGAAAAATAAGAGTAAAATTATGACAAACTAATGATGCCATCTTATTCGATTACTTAATGCCTTCATAAATTGTGGTGATGAATTTCTTCATAACTCCCATATTTCGGGAGTAATTTGAGAAAATGTGAAATTTTACTATGAAAATGAGTGTATCGAGCTCTCTCCCTCCTGATTCCGGGCTTGTTTCAAGTAGCGGTCTCTAATATCGTAATGCTATTACTAAGAGCTATATTTAATACTAAGACACATAGTGCGCCAAATGTGCACTTTCTGGGATAAAAGGAAATGAAAATTTAAAAAAAAAACGTTTTTTCCCCATTTGTATTTACTTTAAACCGCAGACAGACTTATTAAGAGGTCTATAAATATATTATATATATACAGAAATATATATTAACAAAAATATTCACAAGAACTGATGAGAGTATGACTTTTAAGTAAGTTGATAATAAATTACCTAGTTTCATTAAAAGTACAATAAATAATTAAGATGTAAGCTCTAATTTACTAAGTTACACATTTTAAAACAATAACATCATTTAATTATCTTCGTCATCATCATCATCATCAATTAATTCAAATTCAGAATCGATGTCCGCTAAATCATTTATGTTAACAAATTCGATATCACTTTTCTCAGAATCCGTAAGCTCATAAAATTCCTTAAAAGAAGATTTTTTTACAAACTTATTTCCTTTTGGACGGATACTTGTAACAAGTGGATCAGAAGACAGTAAAAGATTGTGCATAATATCTTCATTGCATGAGATACTGCTATGCTTTCGAGAATGCCCCTCTCTATATTTTCTAAAATCTTTATTTCTAGCCTCAGATGCCTCTTCGGATAGAAAACCAATGGGCACAATTGACATGTTCTGAACTATGTCTGGCCCATGCATTAAAATTTTATGAAGTGAAGAAGGCATATAATACCATGGGTATAACTCCACGTAAAGCTTAGCAGTATCAAAGCAGAACTCTCGGAATTTAGTTACGTTGATCTTCTCTCCTGATGAAATACACTGCAAGATCACACAGATTTTTCTTAAAAGCATAGCATCTATTCCGGTCAGTTCAGCAGATTTAGTGTAGTTTTCAAAAAATCTCCTTGCCGAGTTGCCATTGTTGGTGGATCCACTGCCTTGTTTCACAACATCGAGAAGTAAGCCCGTTTCTCTTCTTACAGCCTCTTGAACTCTTTTCTTCCTGTCATCAACTTGCCTTTTTGCTATATCACCCCTTACTTGCCATGATTTTATGTCTAATTTGTAGGAAATGTGTAATAAGCATTCCATTGAGCGAATCCAAGCGTGAAGGGTGCTTAAGCTATATTTATACATGTCCTCGTTTGCGTGTTTATCTTTGATTAACTCTAAATTATTCATTTCTTTAGGACAAGCCTTGCATATGTCACACACTGAAGCTGCTGTATTGGATATAATGGAATGAATTTTACCATCAATCATTGTCAACAGCAGTTGGTGTTTGACACTAATTCCATCAGTGATGGTGGATGGAGTTAAGGCTTCAATCTCTGCTTCGATTTCAGCCATCTCTCTCTGCACATTTTCTTTGGTTTCCTTTATAAACTTAAACAATATTGGCCGGCAAAATGAAGTGGAAGATGGTCGCTCGTTTTCCCAAATTGTTACACCTTTTGAGACGAGCCGCAGTGGTACAAGACTAATCATAAAATTACTAGCAAGATCGATTTGCTCATCTTCACTCGTCCTTTGATGATAAATGCTTTGGCTAGATGATCCGTCAAAACCCCATTTGCTGGTCAATACGAGCTGTTGATTGGGATCAACAGGGGTTTCTAACGACCTAATAAGTCTTCTTGAGGTTAAATCCATCAAGGCTTGTAATTTGATTTTTGCAGAGCTCTCTGTAACTGTGAGATCTTCTTTGGCCGGATAGCACTTAATTTTTTCTTTAACCAACATGTAGTAACTCGGGTATTGAAGAGCTCCTTCTTGAGTGTTGAAATCCCGAAGAGTGTTATAGCGCCATTTCGATAAGTTCATCGATACATAAAGAGCCAATGCCTTCAAAGGGGATATTTCCCGTACCTGAATTGATTTACCTTCAATGAAGGCTTTGATTTTTGAGGCCTCTTCTGGATTCTCCGTCAAGTATTTCATAACATAAGCTGTATCGCTTTGTCCTGCCTTTTGAAGCGCCCTTTCGGCCGAAAACATAATTTCAGCGCTGCTACTGCTGCATGAAAGACTATATTCAGTGCGTCTTCTTTTTTGCCGGTTACTAAGGTCCTCAAAAGATTTACGAGGACTAGGATGTGTACAAGTTGAAGCATCAGATTTAGCAGGAGAAATTATGGGCTCGATGACGTCACTTATATTTTCTGTAGAAGGTTCCATATTTTCATTCTGTAATTCCGGCCATTGAATTGCAGCCTGTAGCCAAATCTCATGTTTCTTCCGAAACTTATCTGTGCTTCTTCCAGACTGTGTCCATTTTGCATAAATGCGGTAGCAAAATCGACGACACCAGTCTTTTAAACTTGTTTCAGCACTTTCACATAACTGAACACAACTGTTATCTTTTAAAACACTGAACAAATAGTTAAAGTCGCGTAAATCTTTATGTGCGCGTGCGCATAAAGCAACGTGAATATCAAGATTTGTATTAAAATTTGGAAAATACATTGCGAGATTAGCTTGGATACAACGAGGTGTAAATCAACACTGATTTTAAAGTTACTAATAGTGACCTATTTATATAAAATCCAGGTATCCCAGGTATCCTTTGTTAAATATTGCAAGGTAATTAGTTATTGTGATAATTAGTAAATGATGCATGCTAAATTAGTGTATTAAGAGCCATTTAGTAATTAAATAATAGCAATGTTCTTATCAGTAATCATTAGTGCATCAGTTTTATATGTAAACCTTAAGTCCCTAATTATATATCCTAATTAGCTTATATCTTCTCTAATTGGCTGCTCAGAAATGTTATTGTAATAAGGTAAACCTTTAGAAAAACGGTTTTAATCAACAAAATAAACAAAAAATAAAAAAATTGTGTTATAAAATAAACATCACTCTTTATCCCAGAAAGTGCACATTTGGCGCACTATGTGTCTTAGTATTAAATATAGCTCTTAGTATTAGCATTATGATATTAGAGACCGCTACTTGAAACAAGCCCGGAATCAGGAGGGAGAGAGCTCGATACACTCATTTTCATAGTAAAATTTCACATTTTCTCAAATTACTCCCGAAATATGGGAGTTATGAAGAAATTCATCACCACAAGTTATGAAGGCATTAAGTAATCGAATAAGATGGCATCATTAGTTTGGCATAATTTTACTCTTTTTTTTCGGACATGTCTACGTCCAACCGCTCCCATACATTCGTTCCACTGTGCACCGGCACGTTTTGACGGTCAACAACCGTATGTCGCGGTCACCGTGCCCGTTTTCATTGCGTTTCGTCTCACTTTCACTTTTAGAAACTTATCGCCTTACACCGCCATCTCTTATGCAATAGAAGAACTTGAATTAAAATTATTGCACATTATTTTGACAATTATAGAACAAAGTTGAATAAACTTGAATGTAAAGAATAGAACATTATATTATATT
This sequence comes from Gortyna flavago, assembly GCA_963669345.1. Lineage (NCBI taxonomy): Eukaryota > Metazoa > Arthropoda > Insecta > Lepidoptera > Noctuidae > Gortyna > Gortyna flavago. Next base: position 1,149,415 of record OY770149.1, read on the forward strand.
AATACTACTAAAGGCTCTTATGAACAGACCGCCTTTTCACAGACCTGCTTCGAAATAATTATTGAAAAATAGCATGATTGTAAAACAACGCCATCTATCATAGCTGCGCTATCTCTAGTGCTGAGTTTTTAAGATAGTACAGCTACTCGCCACCAGACAGTTAACATTAAGATCTACCGAATCATGATAGTGATTGTGATACCATCAAAAAAAAACATCCGAGTACATAACTCCCTCTTCCTTTTATTGAAGTCGGTTAAAAAAACCGATCAAGAGCAAGTCGGACTCGCGCACCGAGGGTTCCGTACCATCAAAATAATAATTATGTTTTTAAATTTTCATCGTCAGAGAATTTTATCACTGCGCGCTGCGGTGTAGAATATTGCAGTTTTAGGTCAGCGCCATCTCTTGAGCGATTTTATTGATGATTTGTAAAAAGTGTGCTATCTTTTTTTTTTTTAAGGATGGGAAATCATCCAATGACGCCTCCCGCTCTGGGTGGAGCGGAAGGGAGTGTCAGACTTACTGACTAAAACCCATCCGTGTTCCTTCCTTAGCCCTTTATGTTCCGGGGTAGCGGTAACCCTTTCGGACAATCCCGCTGCCCCGGCCAATGAGACATCGTTTTATTTTTCTATAATTAAACTTCTATCACATAGAACAATTTCAGATTTTTCTCTATGCAAATTTCGGAGATAAGGGTGGGGAAAGGTTTTTTTTTAACATTTTTCATGAAAAGTCGAGAATTATGAGAATTATGTGGCCTAAAAAAAGAGAGAAAATGTGCAAACTGCGCTCTTTCTTATGATACCCCCATGCCCTAGTAGCTCCACTTCGAATTTTTCAGAAACCTTTTCAATCCGTTGCAAAAAAAAAAAGAAAATATTTCTTTCTTATTTTCAAAATAGTTGGGCAAACGACATCAGAGTATTCCAAATTTCAGTATTAATGGTTATTGAGATATTCAGCTGTGACAGACGGACAGACAGACTTAGTTGCACCATGAGGGTTTACCATTTTGATACGGAACCCTAAAAACAACAAGCAAGCCTAATTTTTTGTCATTGGCCATTGGCATGGAAACTTCAAGACCGAATGCAAAAGTACTCTGTGACCGAATGACATGACATGACATGCATGACATTTCAAAAATTCTAACCTCGCACTCGCGCAGTACTAGTTGTTAAAACTTGTGAAAAGCAATTAATTGAAATTTTAAAATGACTTCAATAATAGTGAGTAAGGAAGAAGAAATAATTAACAAATTATCTTCACACATAGAGAAGATAGCGAATGACGCTATCGAGAACCGTGGAAAGTTTTTCGTTGGATTTTCGGGTAAGCATTTGAAGGTCATCTTCATGGTATTTTATATACAATAAAAAACAGTTGAAACGCTCTGAGCGTCGTCTTGGGCCGTCTAAATTAAATATAAGTAACTTATTTAAATTGGGTAAGAAGTACCTACATAAAAAAAAAGTGAAAATCTAATCATCCAATTTGACCGCTAAAAGCCGGTCAGAGACCGACCCGACAGTATATTTACCGCCTGCCGCTACAGAATCTAGATTCTGAATCTGCAATGGCAATAACTTTGATATTTAGGGTATTGACCGAAAACGCTATTTCTTGGGGAAGAAACCTTATTTTTTTTCATCCATGCCAATGCATGGGCGTTTTTATGTCTAATCTACCGGCGCCGACCTTGACGACGCGTAGTGTTCGTTACTTTTGGCTGTTCACATCATGGAGTTCTGGCAGAAATATTAGTCTTATATATTAAATATAGCTACTTACCACATTTTTGTAGGTTATGTGTCTCTGTTAGATTACGATGTTATCTCAATAATGTAATGAATCATCGATTTTACTACCTGAAATTAATTGACCACCTCCACAATTAATGTCAGGCTAGTTTTTGGTTGTGGATCAGCAATGGGATGTTTTATCTAAGTGTGTGACTGTACCTAGCTTTGCCTCCAATCAATAATAAATCTTTATTGACGAATATGAGACAACCATACAGAGCAACTTATTAATAAATCCAGTATATAAAACATGGCTTAAAGTTATTTTGACAATAAAGGTAGGTTTGGTAGACCGTAAAAAATGGTTTGGTTGTCTTTGGACTGATTCGCCCTATCCCCTCGTACTAGTATGAAACTGTATTACGAGCGGATAGTCTTCCTCAACCTCAGAACAACAGATTCCTACAAGATTCCATTTAAAAGTCACATAGTTATGCAGATTGATTACATACTGTATAGGCAATAAATAATAGTACAGTTACGAGTATATTATATAAGTTACATGATTGGAATTGTCTGTGTTGTTTTGTGTTTGGGTAAGGGTATAGGTATATGTGTATATTTTTTATGTATGTTTCAGTATTTGTACAGTTGAGTGCCCCTCCATTCATGTGCCTTGTTTATACCAATTTTCTTAGTAGATTTTCAGTGCTGTTGTAGTCTAGTGTTTTCAAATATTCATCCATAGTTTTTTTGCATGTTTGGCTATCAAGATTCCTTAACTGTAGATGTTTACTTACTTTGTTGTATAGGCTAGGACCGAGATAATTGTGAAAAATGTGTGCAAAAGATGTACTATATTTGGGTATATTATAAACTATGTCTAATCGTCACCTTTTTCCAAAGTGCGGTTTTACTTTATGTTGTGCCATGATCTGTAGTTTGACAAATAATTTTCGTACCGAGAGGACATCCAGTTCTGAGTAAAGTAGGTGTGTCGGATAAGTGTACTTTTTGCGAGAAATAACTTTAAGTACCATGCGTTGGGCTCTTTCAACAAACAACATGGTGGTTTTTGAAGTTCCGCCCCATACATTCAAGCCGTATATCAGTATAGACTGACCTAGTGCTAAATAGATTTTTATTAGTAGCTGTTGTATATGAAACGTAGGTACTTATCAAATCTTATTGTGATAATAAGATTGACTAAGTAGTGGGTAGGCGAGTTTTCTTCAGTTGACTGTTGTACCGTTTTGCTACCAAGCACAATAAACGTATTTACCTAAATACAGTGTTTTAATGGACATAATAGTGGCGACGAAGGCTAAACATATACTATGGAGCAGGGCTTGTTAACGTTACCAAATAACAAAATAATAACCGTTAAGTAACGTTAATTTCAATTTGATACCTTAATAACGTTCACAAAAATGTAACGTTACTTGGTCACATTACCAGTAAAGTAACGTTAGCGTAACGTTACCGCAAATACATCAGTAACGTTATATTTACCGTTAATTTAGCTACGTTGCCGTTCCGTCTGTTTACATTTTTGTGCGCTCGCGCGGGCGCCTCGCTTAGCATTGGATTAGATGCACTGTTGCCGCTCCGCCACGCGCTAACCGTGCCGCCTACGCCGTCGCCACGTAATACGTAATACGTGTCGCGGCGTAATACCATGACGTTCGACCTTCGCAATTTATTACCCTAAAGTAGGCATGCCTACTCAAATCCAAACGAGTATGAATGTTAAAATCGTAATTTGTAATTCGTTCGTAATTTGGCCGTACGAAGAAAGAAAGGGATGGATATTGAGATTGGCGATAGTGAGATAAAAATGAAAATCCAAGATGGCGGCTGCACAATTTTTTTTTATCATGGGTTTCGTTTTCATAGTTTTTAAGGGTGCTGAAGCCAATAGTGAGGTCAAAATGAAAATCCAAGATGGCGGTTGTAATTTTTTTATAATTATTCATCATGGGTATCGTTTTTATGGTTTTCAAGGGCGCTAAAGTCGATAGTGAGGTCAAAATGAAAATTCAAGATGGCGGTTGTAATATTTTTTTAATTTTTCATCATGGGTGTCGTTTTTATGGTTTTCAAGGGCGCTAAAGCCGATAGTGAGGTCAAAATGAAAATCCAAGATGGCGGCTGTAATTTATTTTTATTATTTCATCATGTGTGTCGTTTTTATGGTTTTCAAGGGCGCTAAAGCCGCAAATTCCGTGGTAGTTAGACGTTGGACGTTGGCGTTAGACTATTAATTCCTGCATGTCTAAACAACAATTGTAATAACCATAAATAAGAACAATTAATTACCTTGATTATTGTCTTCTGCATGAAGTAAGCCACATCATAAATGTAAAACATAAAAACACAAAACAGCCGCTACCTTTATTCTATGTAGATCTTGAGCACAAACACAACAACAAAGAAATCTTTAAAATCAACAGAATGAATTACGTAAAAGTTTCATTTGAAGCACCATACAAAAAGCTGGACATTTTACAGTGTAAAAGATGTCAAAGATTCGGACACGCAAAAAACCAATGCAACAGACCATTTAGATGTGTAAAATGCGGGGAAGAACACTCAACAACAAGCTGTTTAAAAAGACCGGACTCCGTGGCAACTTGTGCCAACTGCCAAGAAAAACATCCAGCAAGTTACAAAGGCTGCACAAAATACAAACAGTACAAAGACCTACTTACGAAAAACAAGACAGGAAAGGGCAAAGAAACTTATGAAAACACAAACAACATAACACAAAATCAATACCGCAAAACCCCAACACAAACTGTACAAGAAAAACATCAAACTAAGAACCTCTTCAATCACTCGAAACCAAATATCACATACGCACAAACGACAAAACAAGAAAACTCAGCAGGATCATTAACCGACATCAAGAACCCAAATAATTTTGGGGAAGTACTGGACGCCATGTTCAACAAATTTCAAAACATAATAAATATTATGTTAGACAACATGATGGATCGTATGATCCAATTAATCACAAGCCTTATAAAACACCCCTAAACCTTAGAATAATCACCTGGAATGCCAACGGGCTGACAGAACGTCGACAGGAACTTGAACTGTTCTTGAAACTTTAAAGAGTTGACGTGGCTTTAATCTCGGAAACAAGGTTCACGCAAAAAACCCATTTCAGACTTAAAAATTACATGGTGTACGCTACAAACCATCCTTCTGGTAATTCACATGGAGGAACTGCAATCATAATTAAAGAGAACATCAAACATTATTTTTTTGGGGAAAACAGAACTGAAAAAATACAAGCAACTTTAATCAGGATCCAAGATAACAATATAGAAACAACAGTGTCTGCTATCTACTGCCCACCTAGGCATGTTATTACAAGAGATGAGTTCAAGAATTACTTCAACACTCTAGGAAACAGATTTATTTGCGGTGGCGATTGGAACGCAAAACACGCCTCCTGGGGCTCCAGACTAACCTCGCCACGGGGTCGACAACTCTATATAGCCACGAACGAACTTAACCTATATTGCGCTTCACATGGTATTCCTACATACTGGCCTGCGGACCCACAAAAGGTACCAGACCTATTGGATTTTTTCATCACCAAAAATATCCCGCTTGGACAAATAAATGTAGAGGAATGTACTGACCTGTCGTCAGACCATACACCAGTAATTATCAATGTTCACTCTAACGCCATTCTAACTGAGTACCCACAAAGACTGTATAACCACACAACAGACTGGGGCAGATACAGAACCAAAATATCAGAATCCATTACCTTGAACTTGCCATTAAATAATGTAGATAGCGTTGAAACAGCTATCGAAACGCTCAATAAGCTTATTCACATAGCGGCCAAAGAATTTACGCCTTTTTCAAGACCAAAAACAACACAAATTGCCCACTATTCTAAAGTAATAAAGGATAAAGTAAATGAAAGAAGACTGCTGCGGAAAAAATGGCATTCTACGAAATATCCCCGTGACAAAAAAGTTTTCAACATGGCCTCTGAGGAACTTCAACAAATGATCTGCCAAGCAGAAAACGAGCGTCTACAAAAACAATTAGCAGAACTTACTCCTAATAAAGACACCAACTACTCTCTATGGAAGATAACAAAAAGGCTGAAATGACCGAAAGAACATATACCACCCATAAAAGCTCCTGATGGCAAGTGGGCAAAAACAGATCTTGAAAAGGCCCAAGTATACGCGCAACACTTAAAAACTTTCAGCCCCTTACCAAGCAAAAATCCTGAACACGACAAGGAAGTCTCCGAATATATGGACGCACCACTGCAAATGAACCTACCACTAAAAAGTGCAAGCCCCAACGAACTATGGAGAGAAATCCTAAAACTAGAAAAGGGTAAAACACCAGGCTATGACTTAATCGACGCACAACTTCTCAAGCAGCTGCCTAGAAAAAGCATAATTCACATCGCGGCCATCTACAACGCCTGCCTAAGACTAGCAATTTACCCCGCTCAGTGGAAAATTGCGCAGGTTATAATGATACCCAAACCAGGCAAACCGCTCCACGATGCAAGCTCCTACAGACCAATAAGCCTACTCCCCGTGTTGGGTAAACTCTTCGAAAAAATATTGCTGAACAGGATGCGCCCCTATCTACCGGAAGTTATTCCTCTTCACCAGTTTGGCTTACGAGAGAAACATGGAACTATTGAACAGATACACCGTATTACGGATACTATAAGTCGTGCACTAGAATGCAAACAGTTCTGCTCTGCTGTCTTTCTTGACATTAGCCAGGCGTTCGACAGAGTGTGGCACGAAGGACTTCTCTTCAAACTTAAAAAGTTACTGCCTCACTCTTTCTTTCCGATTCTACGATCGTACATACACAGTAGATGCTTTGAGGTGAATTTTAACAATGAAGTTTCTTTAAATGAAATTTGCTCAGGAGTACCACAAGGAAGCATATTGGGACGCATCCTATACTTGCTTTTTACCGCAGACCTTCCAATGCACGCTGATACTATAACTGCCACCTATGCAGATGATACAGCCCTTTTGTCGGTACATGTGGATCCGGCTATAGCATCAGCCAACATACAAACCCACATCCATGAAGTGGAAAAGTGGCGTATTAGGGTTAATCAAGGAAAATCTGCTCACGTGACCTTCACCCTGAGAAGGCAGACTTGTCCCCCAATAAGACTTCATAATGAAGAGGTTCCTCAAGCTGAAGGTGCCAGATATTTGGGTATGCATCTGGATAGAAGACTCACCTGGAGAAAGCATATCTGGACCAAGCGTAAACAGCTGGATACGAAAGTCAGATCAATGAACTGGCTGATAGGTCGCAAATCAAGCCTGTCACATGAAAGCAAGATAGCTATCTATAAGACCATTCTCAAACCAATCTGGACTTACGGAATCCAGCTATGGGGTACTGCTAGCAATAGCAACATAGAGATTCTTGAAAGATTTCAAAGCAAGACACTGAGAACCATGCTAGATATACCCTACTATGTAAGCAACAAATATATACACGAGGACCTAAGTATCACTACCGTCAAACAAGAGATCGCTAGATATAGTGAAAGCTATCAGACGAGAATATCAACTCATGTCAATGAACTGGCATCCAAACTAGAAGACACAGGAAGTATTAGACATTCCCGATTGAAACGGCATAGTGTCTCTACACTTACCGTGAGATTTGGTGACATATGATAAAAGGGATTCATAGGAATTCCTTACGCTATTAAGACATAGATCGAGATACCTCATCTGAATGGCTTATTGTGTTAACACAGATTGCCAAGTTACTGTATTCATAATAAAAAAAAAAAAAAAAACATTGTCTTCACTTATCTTGATGTTGGATAAATTATCTTATCAGTTAGGTATCTCACTTATTACTTCTCACGCGTAAGAATCGGCAATGTTTTGATCGGCACGGCATCACAGAGCGGGGCGACGGCGGGTGGCCTGCCCCCGCGCGTCTCGTCCTAGATTAACCGTTCTAAAAGTATCGATAAAATTAACGTTAATAAACAACTAACGTTAATAATGATTACCGATAAAATGGAGCTAAAATAACGTTAAATCCATTAACGTTATTTTAATATTAACGGTAACGCTGTCAAATCAAGGAAACGTTATGAAAATTTTACCGGTATTTAAAGCCCTGCTATGGAGCGTAAATTAGTGAAATTCCATGAGTTCAGTGTGAAAAATGACAATTGGGACAGTTACATAACTCGGCTAAATTATTGTTTTGAAGCAAGTGGAATCATCGATGATTCACTAAAAAAAGCTAACTTTTTTACGGTTTGTGGTGCTGAGGTGTTCGAGACCCTTCTCGCGCTAATCACTCCACATAAATCCAGTGATGTGACTTTTGCTGAAGTGACAAATATTTTGACCAAACATTATTGTCCGAAGCCTAACGAAATATCAGTTTCTTACAAGTTTTACAAACGTGATCAATCTGTGGGTGAATTGGCGTCAGAATATATCGATCAGCTGAGGAAAATCAGTACCAACTGTAATTTCCCAAATCTGGAACGCATGTTGCGTGACAGGTTGGTGTGCGGCATGAGCGATCGCAAGCTGCAGTACGAGTTGTTGAAAAGGGACAATTTGCAATACCAAGACGTTGTGGATGCCATGGTGTCAGCCGAAACCGCGGGGAAGGATGCGCGTATGATGCACGCCAGCGAACAGGCGACGACGCCGTCGCTCAGCGCCGAGGCGTGTTCGCCGTCTGCTGGGGAACCAATGGATGTGAACGCAATGAAGGTCAAATCGAACATTCGTCTCTGCTACCGATGCGGCGATCGTCATGGTGGAGAATGCCGTTTTGTAAACGCGGTGTGCCGGTATTGTAAGAAGAAGGGGCACATCGAGAAGATCTGCACTGCTAAGAAAAAAAATAACCCTGACAAAGTGAACTACGCCGGTGACGACGAGTCGGATGCGAAACTGAACGGAATCTACAAGGTGGCGGGTACACACTCGCACGTGCCTGCATACAAGCTGCGTGTGTCGCTGGACGGCGTGCTCGTTGACATGGAAGTCGACTCCGGCGCAGCGTTCTCGCTGATCAACGAGCGCACGTGGGACCGCTTGCCGCCGCGCGCCGCGCCGCAACCGCTACGCACAAGATTACGCACGTGGAACGACTCACGAGTGTCGGTCATCGGCCAAACGACAGTGACGGTAGAATATAAAGACATTAAGCGCGAGCTGACTGTAGTGGTAGCTAGGAGCTCAGGGCCAAATCTGATAGGTCGTGATTGGTTTGAGGCTCTAGAAATATTGGTAAGTGTTAATAAAATTGTTGACATCGATATGTCCGGGATTGATAAGTTGTTAGCGAAGTATAGGGAGGTGTTCAAGGACGAACTTGGTACCTACCGGGGAAATCCTGTCAAGATTCAGTTAAAACCGAATGCATGCCCCAAGTTTTTAAAAGCCCGGTCAGTACCCTACGCTATTAAGGATAGGGTTGAAAAAGAAATTGACCGTTTGGTAGGGGAAAATGTTTTGCGGCCCGTATCATTTTCAGACTGGGCGACACCGGTCGTACCGATTATCAAAAAGAATGGTGATATTCGCCTCTGCGGCGATTACCGTAGCACAGTCAATCAGGCTACCGAGTCTGACACATACCCAATGCCTACTGCTAGTGAGGTTTTCGCAACAGTATCTGGGGGTAAATTCTACACCACACTAGATCTAGATAGAGCATATACACAGGTGGTAGTCACGGACGACACAGCACGACTCTTAACACTAAATACATGCAAGGGTTTGTACACAGTACACAGGTTAGCATTTGGTGTGAAGGCTTGTCCGGGCATTTTCCAGCGATTGATGACTGCATTGCTAGCTGGAGTGCCCGGCGTGGCTGTACTGATTGATGACGTCATCATCAGTGGTCGCACTATGCCGGAGATGAGACAGCGTCTAGACACAGTGCTCAAGCGAATAGAGAAGGCGGGTTTGCGTCTCAATATGAATAAATGTAAGTTCGCTAAGGAGCGAGTGGAATTTTTAGGTTTTGTTATCGACGCCGACGGAATCCATCCGGCACCAAGTAAAGTGGAGTCGATACTTAATACACCGGAACCTAAAAATGTTCAACAGCTACAAGCATTTTTAGGTCTATACAACTTTTATGAACGGTTTGTACCTCATAAAGCGACTGTTTTAGAGCCCCTACACAGATTGCTCGACAAATCCCAGGAGTGGGTATGGACAGATCGAGAGCAGAACAGTTTTAATATTGCTAAGCAACTTTTATCATGCGAGCTAACGCTGGTTCATTATGATTTAAATAAGTCATTGGTTCTAACCTGTGACAGTTCGGAATATGGAGCGGGCGCCGTCTTGTCTCACGTCATGGACGACGCACAAGAACGTCCTATTGCCATGGGCTCTAGGACACTGCACACGCATGAAAGACGCTACTCACAGCTCGATAAAGAAGCGACTGCTATAATGTTCGGTGTTAGTAATTTCCACAATTATTTAATGGGCAGGTCATTTATGATAGTAACTGATCATAAACCACTACTAGGTATTTTTGACCCAAAACGACCTATCTCCAATGCTTTGTCACCTCGTCTAACTAGAATGGCTTTGATACTTACTTCTTACAGTTATGACATAACATACAAGCCAGGGCCACAGATAGGTCACGCTGACGGGTTAAGTCGCTGGCCACAGCCTGTCCCTGAGCAACCGGAGCCACAGTTATGTGACGTATTGCTTATGGCGGAAGCTCCTGAAGATTTTCCTGTTGACGTGGACAAAATAGCAAACGCTACAAAGCGTGACAAAATCCTCAATCGGGTGACTCATCATATTTTGTGTGGTTGGCCAGCTAAGGTATCAGACGATCAGCTACGTCCATACTGGCTGCATCGTACTGAACTGTCGTTGCATGAGGATTGTGTCCTCCTAGGCAGTCGCGTGGTGGTACCATCATCACTACGTGATCCTATTCTGCGCGCTTTACATAAAGTACACAGTGGCATTGTCCAAACAAAAGCACTGGCCAGAAGTTATGTATGGTGGCCACAACTAAATGATGACATTGAATCTTTAGTTCAAAACTGCAATAAATGTTTACAAACCAGGCATATGCCACCAAAAACAAGTTATGAGTGGGTTAAGCCAGCAAAACCTTGGTCTAGGCTAAATATTGATTTCGCAGGACCATACCAAAATAAAACATTTCTGATAACTGTTGATGCATATTCGAAATGGCCTGAAGTGTTTATTGTTAACAATATGACTTCAGCTACTGTAATTAGGCATTTGAGAATGATTTTTGCTATTCACGGACTGTGTGAGACCTTAGTTTCTGATAACGGCACAGCTTTTGTTTCGTCTGAGATGAAACAATTCTTAGATGCTAATAAAATAAAACACATTAGTCAGCACCATTTCATCCTGCCACCAATGGACTGGCAGAACGTATGGTGCAAACAGTAAAAGATAAACTTCGCAAAATAGATGGTATGTCCTGGGAAATTAAAATTCCGAACATGCTCTTGGGACTTAGAGCTACACCATGTACGTCGACTAACAAAAGTCCTGCGGAGCTTCTATTCAACAGAAGAGTTCGAACAATATTAGACACTATTAATCCACATGACAAACAGCGTAAAAATCGGGAAGATCAAGTAGAACGGAATAGTAATAAGAAGAACAGACAGACAGACGTAGGACAAAAAGTTATGTACAGAAATTTCAGTAGTGGACCACGTTGGTTACCAGGTATTGTGATAAATAAAGAAGGTCCATCTAGCTATCAAGTTGAAACTAGGGATGGAACAGTGGTCAACAGACATATAGACCAATTAATTAAACAACACACACAAGACACAGTAACAGAGCTAGGAAATGAGGAACAAGATAGGAACAGGGATATGGTAACGGGGGAACATACTAATGGGGATGGAGAAGATCAGGTAATGGAAGACAAACCTTCTAGTCAGGATAGTGACCAAATTATAGAAATACCAAGTTCAGATAAATGGGCCGAAATGTTAGGTATACCGTCAGAGGCAGAATCTAGTTTTTCTGGTGGTAAAATTAAAACTAAGGTATCTGCTCACCACAGCAAGACTCCTTATACTAGATCAACCAATGATTGTAACTTTATGTTGTAAGCGTGTAAGTTGTGTTCAATTATTTCTACAATGTTTAGACATGTTGTTTTTCTACATATATATTTAAAATATGCCTGGAGGTTGTAATGTGTGTAAACTTAAGAAAAGTATTGTTTTATATTTTTGTTTATTATGGTTCACATACTTGGGGGAAAGGTATGTCGGTATATGAAACGTAGGTACTTATCAAATCTTATTGTGATAATAAGATTGACTAAGTAGTGGGTAGGCGAGTTTTCTTCAGTTGACTGTTGTACCGTTTTGCTACCAAGCACAATAAACGTATTTACCTAAATACAGTGTTTTAATGGACATAATAGTAGCTTAATATCACATGCATTTCTAATAGTTTTAAAAATATGTATTAACTTTCTGGCGCCATTATTTACTTTCATGACGTGTTCTTTCCAGTTTAAGTTTTGGTCTACTATCACACCGAGATATCTTATGGAATGAGTTCTGGTGATTGGGTTACAATGACAGGTATTTGGATTGTTGCAATTGTGAGTTTTTATAATTATTGAGTTAGGAGAAGGTTGGGTTCTGCCGTTAATTGTGAATGTAATAAATTTAGTTTTGTCAAGGTTAAGTGTCAATAAATGATTGTCCAGCCATGAGGTTACCAAAGCAAAACCTTCATTTGCTGCTTCGGTTACATCTTTCCACGTTTTGGAGCTGAACAATAATACTGTGTCATCTGCAAATGTTATTATTTGACCATTTTGTAAATGCAAATTGCAGAGGTCATTAATATATATTAAAAACAGCGTAGGACCCATCACACTGCCTTGAGGTACTCCGAAGGTAACATTTTCCTCATGGCTTACACTGTTATCAATTTTTATAACCTGTTTCCGATTTGTCATGTAATCTTGGAAAAGTTGTAGAGGTATACCTCGAATTCCCAAGGTCTCGAGTTTGTTCAGGAGGATTGGTACAGAGACGGTGTCGAAGGCCTTTGCTAGGTCTAGGAATATACCTAGAGACTTCTGTCCTCTGTCCATGTTTTCGACTACAAACGAGGTTAGTTTGTGAAGAGCGTCGGCGGTTGATATTTTTTCTCTGAACCCAAACTGATTACCAGAGAGAAGTTTATGACTTTCTAGATAGTATATTAGCCTCTTATTCATTAGTTTTTCTAGAATTTTTGAAAAACTAGGAAGTAAAGAGATTGGTCTATAATTCGCCACCAGCGTTTTGTCACCTGCTTTATATATAGGAACAGTGACGGACTTTTTAAGCGCATCTGGGAAGACTCCTTTTGAAAAACAGGCGTTACATATGTGTGTTAGCGGTGCAATAAGAGAATCTACTGCCCTCTTAATGAAAAACGTTGAGATACCATCCCATCCCGAGGAATTCTTAGATTTTATGTTAGCAATTATTTCTCTAACTTCAATTTGGTCTGTCGGGAGAAGCATAAAAGAGTTTAGGGGTGGGCTATTCGGTTTTGGTCTAAACCGCTTGCTCAGATCTATCTCATTTGTGAGGGTCCTGGACAAGATGGAGTTTGCTAAATCACTACCGACACTGACAAAGTACCTATTTATGTTATTTAACGCATCTTGAGGTGTTGAATTAGTGGAAAGAAGCTCTGTTGGCATTTTTGGGTAGCTGTTTACATTACACATTTCTTTTACCAACCCCCATTGTTTTTTTATATTGTAACTGGACTTAGCGAATTCTGCTTTAAAATATTTGTTTTTAACGCTTTTTAGTAGATTATTACATTTATTTCGGTAGCGCTTGTAAGTTATAGTAAGGGTTGAGTTTTCTGGGTCCTTTCTTAGTTTTTGGTGAAGTTGATCGCGATTCCTCATACATCTACGCAGACCTGGTGTAATCCAAGGCTTAATAATTATTTGTCGCCTAGGCTGCTCGACAGTGTGCGTGTGATTCGATAGAACGTCTCTAATGGTATTTAGGAAGATGTTCGTCATTGCATTTGGGTCATCATTATGAAACCTTTCTTCCCAGTTAATCTGTGTTAAGTCTCTAATAGCAGCATCGTAGTCGGTTTTTGTATGCAAGGGTTTTTTTTTGGGTCTATTTTTCATTTTCAGGGGTATTGCTATCATAACACTGAAGTGGTCTGTTAGGGTTGAACTACAAACTATGGTCAAAGGTTTTAGTTTTGTCTTGACGAAGCAGTGATCTAGGCAATTTGATTCTCTAGTTGGCAGAGTGTGCGTGGTTAGAAGGCCGTTGGACGCAAGCAGATTTAAGTATTCTGTATATTTAGGGTTAAGTTGTTCAAGTTTGATATTAATATTTAAATCGCCCATTAAAACTATGTTTTTATAATGGTTAATACTAGATAAGATTTTGTCTAACGACTTTAAAAAGGGATCTAGGTTTTTGAAGGCTGGGGGTCTGTACAATGATACAACAGCTAATTCGTTGCTAATTGTTGTCACAAGGCAATTTACTTCTCGACAATAATTTGGTTCATAGACATTCGCGTGTATGTCATCTTTTAGGTATAATACTATACCGTCATTTTGATTAAGGTGGGATTTAGTATCAAGGTGGGATATTAGGATTAGGATTTAGTATTAAGGTGGGATTTAGTATATATAATCAATCTGCCTAGCCTTTTCACAACTATATTGGGGCTGGATGCAGCTGAATTCCAGTATTTTAGATGGAAGAATTGCCTATCTGACCTCTACTTCAGTTAATGAGCAACATGATACCTCTTGGTAAAACTGCTTCTCAGACTACCCATAACAACTACCAAAGATCTTCCTATCTTTGCCTTCTAAAGGCAAAGCTAGATAGGTCCCAAAATGCCAAACTAACCAGACTAAGCACTACTAAGCTCTGATCAAGATTATAGTGACCTATTTTCCAACATGACATTTCCCCTGTGCTTTAATTAATAAGGCCCATAGTCTAGGTCAACACTCAAGCAAGAATATGTATTCAGATTCAGGATTACTTTAACAGTTTTCATACATAACTATCAAAATCATCATTCTCCTGTCCTTATACCAATTTATTTGGCATTGGTGCAACCTGTCTTGTCCTACCATACATCTCAATTAGTTTAGTCATCATCGCGGTAGTCACCCCCTTTCGAGCAATACCATGTGTCACACAGTCTATCCATCATTTCTTTGGTCTTCCCCTATTCTTATAGTTACGTAACTATCAAAATCAATTAAATAAAACTATTTTTGTTTTCAGGGGGTTCTTGGTTGAACAACCTCTGCGAAAGTCTGCAGACAGTCGACACAGATTGGTCGAAGTGGGTGGTGGCATTCTGTGATGAGCGTGTGGTGCCCGAGAACAGCGAGGACTCAACATTTGGCACATACAAGAGGGAACTCATCCCGAAGACCAAGCTTGTGGAAAAACAGTTCATTAAGATCAAGCAGGGAGTCTCAGGTATGTTATTACTATGAAGTTATGTCAAAAGGAAAAATAAGAAAAGCCTCTTTGCAATCACGCAAAATAGGAAATATTAAAAACAAATTGCAAAAGATAAAAATGCTGCGGTTATCATATTTCAGTGGTTATGGAAGTGGCACAACAAACCTAGGCGCAAATCACAGTAATGCTCCTACTAATGACATTCAATTCTTTCCATAGCTGCGGAAGCCGCAAAAGACTACACAGAGCAGCTGGCCAAAGCATTTGGCAGTGAAGACTTTGTGTTTGACCTGCTTCTCCTGGGCATGGGCCCTGACGGACACACATGCTCCCTGTTTCCCGGGCATCCGTTACTAAACGAGACCGCAGTGAGCGTGGCATCCCTCACTGACTCGCCTAAGTTCCCACCAGAGAGGATCACATTGACTTTCCCTATTATCAACAAAGCAAGGAACTGTATGTTTGCCGTCTGTGGTTCAAGCAAGGCTGAGATGATTCAAGTAAGTGCTAGCTATATTATTTCTCATCATCATTGTCCTGCCCATACCCCAATTTATTTGGAGCCTGCGTAACATGTCTTTCTTTCTTCCATACTACTCGACTCGATTAGTTGTCATCTCCCCTACTCTTTTAAGCCTATTAATTAGGTCACATATTTTGAATGCCAACCATTTTACTAATATCATACTAAGAGCTTCAGACTTGTGTTTACAAGGCGACTGTATAAAGTTTCAAAGTTCTCTCTAGGTTAAGTCGGATGGGTGAACCATACAAAATTAGCAGTCCACGGCAATACGGACTCGGCAAAATGTTGAGATAAATAACTAAGTTTACTATGTCGAACATGTAGTTTTTTTTTATCACTTATTTCTGTCGCTGAGAATGCTCTTAACCTATTTTGGCGACTGTGCGAGGCTATTGTCACGAACCTGTAATACTTAAGATTATTATAATACAGACAGGGTCGTCTTTAACCTATTGGAGGCCTTGGGCATGTAAGGATCACGATTCTGAAAATTTAATTTCTTTACAGTCATCGCATAAATCGCATTGATGTGCCAAAAAATTATCAAATTTTTCACGATACATAAACGTTTTTTTACGTATTTTGATAGTTGGCAAATTGAGTTTCTTACAACATTCAATTGAACCTAAACTCGCCTACCTACCTATTATATAAAAATATAAAACCAATAATAAAAGAAACGTAATACTAATCCATACTAATATTATAAATTCGAAAGTAACTCTGTCTGTCTGTCTGTGTGTTACCTTTCACGATTAAACAACTGAACGGATTTCGATAAAATTTGGCAGAGAGATACATTGCATCTCGGGGGAGACATAGGATAGTTTTTATCGACATACCTCGCGGGCGGAAGCTAGTATTTCATAAGTTTGGCGCTACAAAGTTATTGTAAATCGCACTGCAAATCAATTATTTTATCATTGAATCGGGTACCATGTATAGAATGAAAAGAATATTTATTAAAGCAATTTTTTTTTGGCCTGGGCCCTTGGCACTTGCCCAGAGTACCCAATGGAAAAGATGGGCCTGAATACAGAAGCTGTTGGTAAAAAAGTCGAATGAGAAAATGTCGTGAAGAAAAGTTTTTGAGAGTAACAGTAGGGAAAGACTTAGGGGAGGCCCACAATGCACCGCATCACGCAGCGGGGCGCAGAAAACGCACCCAAACGCGTGATTTTTTACATACAAATTCAATAAAAACGCACTAACGCGCGTGGAATTTGGCTCCGTATCCCTCACCCCGCTGCGTGAAACGCAGCAGTGTGCCAATCGCCTAAAGAAACGATAGATGGACTGGTATGAAAGATGATAATATGGAAGAAAAAGACATGTTGCGCCGACCTCAAAAAAAATGGGGAAAAGGGCAAGTGAATGATGAAGATGAAGCTGTTGGTAATCCTTTATAAATAAATAAACAACTCATAATAATCATGACTTTCATAATTGCAGCGTATCCTGAAAGATAACGACGAGAGTGTGCCCGCGCGCCGCGTGAAGCCCGTCAATGGCGCTCTCTACTGGATCCTGGACGAACATTCCGCCAAGAACCTGTAAAACTACCCAGATGTGCCAACCACAGCGATGCACTAACAAACAATACAAAGCAGTGGTTGGCTTGGTGTGCGTGCAATCTTTCATTTCTAACATTGCATTTAAAACGTAAAACTTTGTCAAATAATATGCGAATAAATTGTATGAGCTTATTTAGTTGGTGACGCACTAATCAGCTTTTTCTTAGTTTGTCCAGTGCGCGTTCCGTCTAGGTACATCTAGCTTATGATTTTTTTAAGTGAAACATAATATTTTGGCAATTTTGCCACTTAGTTTATATGTTACATTCCTGTTTACTGCTTATAATAAAGGTTTGTCTTGGCAGATCATGTTTTATTTTTCGTATTTTTTTTACGCGTGTTTCATTTCGGAACTGTGTGCTTGCAAACTAGACGTGCGTGTAGACTAGCGTCTAACTGCTCATCACTGATACTATCTCTGTAGGACACGATGCTGCCAGTGAGACAGCGTGCTTTTTGGCCATGCCCACCGCACCGGTGAGTTCGAGCTCGCGACTTTTGACGACTTGAAAATAATATTATACACAGAAATGCTGAAGGAATAAAACCTCATGATGTTGAAAACCGCAATCACAATTCGTTGCCTAGAGAAGAACAACGCGGTCACGCATGTAGAGATGTTCACTCAAAAATCAAAACGACGCGCACATACTCGGTAGACGGTTAAGTAGGCAGAATATAAATTATCTGATATTGTGAATTGAAGTGTCCAAGATAATTTCCTTATCTGTGCAATATAAACTTATTCAGTCGGATCGTTAGACTCGCCAAAAAAAGATTTAAAAAGTTGTTTCAATAAAAATTTTGCAAGATTTTATTATGTTCCTAGATTTACATTACAGGATGTTAGACTTTAAATACTAATATCATACAAAATTAAAACAGTTTTACCCCTGCTATTCAAATTACCGAAACAATCAGCGAGCGAGTATTACTGTAGATGTACTGTTTTACTACAAAAAAGTTATTTTGCTGGGAATGCTCAATATCTCAATACACATTTGATAAAGGTTTATGAAACTCATTAACATAAGCTTTTCCGTAGTAAAGACGTGGTTTAATAAAATAAAAGTCTGCAAATCAAGTTCCAATATGTGTAATCCGTCATACTTTCAAATGCCCGCGAGATCATCACAACTGCATTCTTCCACATATAAAAGAGCTCGACTATTATACTCGTTACAATTACGATTATCGTCCTATGACATCTCTTTAATCATTTTTAATAATAAGTGTTAATTACAAAAAGTATGTCAACTAAATAAAAAAATTCGGCACGCATAGCGCACCAAATACTTACATACCATATACATACTTTATACACTAGAGGTAATTTTTTTTAAACAATTGAAACCTATGATAGCGGACTTAACAAATGAGATGAGACATCGACGTCGTCACGACGCTTATAAACAAATAAAATACATAATTATATTGCATCATTCAGCTACGACATATCGTTCAAAAAAATTGAAAAAAAAAAAAGGGAGTGACGGCGGCGATGCCTTTACACTATGAATTTATATAATAATGCGGTTTGTGTCGCGTGTTATTGAGCTAGGTACATCAGAGGGTAGGGCACAGGTTACGAGTAGAACTGAATGTGCGCGCGCCGCACGCAACCGACGACAACCCCGCACACCGACAACGGCCATGCCTGCAAGTGCAAAAAGACAGTAAGTACTACAAGCAGAAGAAAATTACATTTTTGGATACCGCAGCGACATTTGCAAGATGACCCTTATTGCTGGTCTTTTCCTACCTTGATCTAAGAAAGGTAAATAAATAAAATAATAATTATACTATTATTTTGCGTTGTTATGTAAAAATTCACCTTTGTAGCTAATATTATTTACTCAATAGACGTACAGCCGAATAATAAATTGAAATTGTTTATGTTCTGTAAATAGAATATCCAGAGTAACTTTTGCACGCCATATTACAAAAAAAAGCTAGATGGAGTCGACTTTTCCTATCTGACTACCCCTAAGAAGAAATGACGAAACAAACTCACGGGTCAAAGTCTTGTTAAAAGTCCAAACATAATCTAGGTCAGATCTTAAGAAGACAATTTAGATTAGTGCCTGAAATGGTCTTTTGAGGTCAGTCCAGTCAATGTAAAGGTACATTGTAAAAACCAGTTATTATTAAACAAGTAACTGTAGAGATTCTTGCTTGGTCTTCATTCATAGGAAACGACCATTTGGAACCGTGCACCTAGCTTCTGACATTTATTAACTGCTCATGTAGGTTTGTGTGAAATAGAATAATTAGAATTTTGATGCTTACCAGTTTATCGGCTAGTTAGGTGCCCAATAAGACTGCGAGTAACTAGGCTTGCTCGCTGCCGGCTTGCTGGATGACGCCCGACCGCCGCCCGCTCCACTCTCCTGAGATAAGGTAGGTACACGTTAATGACGTCATCATACGTTAGTAATACAGATGGGTATGACACAGCCAGATGTCAACAGCAACATCAAAATTTTCAGTTTTGGTTCTGGATATGGCTATTTGAATATTGATTATTTTTTCCATTAAGTACATACAATACATTCCATTACATATAATTTAGGTAATATTGGGGATATCCTTTTAACCTCCACCTGAGAAATATTTACTTTTCAGAAGCCACTTATAGAATATAAGTTAATAAAAATATACAAAAAAATTGTTATAAATATTTATTATAAAAAAGTTGTTTCCATTTTGGAAAAGAACCACAAAAAATATAAGAACGCAAAAAGCTGTTGTCAGAAGTGGGATTCGAACCCACGCCCACAGAAGTGGACTGCGACCTGAACGCAGCGCCTTAGACCGCTCGGCCATCCTGACATGTCTGATATAATCGAAATTACGGTTCAGTATTTCTATACACTCTTGATGAGAAAACTGTTTTCAATCTTTGCAAATAATTTGTAACACAAAAAGCTACTTTGGACTTTGCTCTTTAACGTGTAGAATGGAAAAAAGCTAGCTTTCATCATTTGAAACGCTGTCAATCTTGGGCCACAACCAGAAAACAGTCGAACAACATAATATATTTCGCATAACTGTAAATTAAAGCATTTTCGAACTTGCTGTTGAAAAAAGGCATAGAAAAACATTGAGAGATTATTGCGAAGTGAAAATCGGGGACAAAAATATTGCAGATATAATCAAAGTAAACAACTCTAATGCTATAAACAAATTATATTATTGAATAATATATGTATAAGCGAACATTCGAAACAGGTACATGCAATATGGGTAAGGCGGGTAGTAAGTATGTAGTTTAAAACTTATAAATATATTATATAGCGATAATAATACATACAAGTTAACTTTTTCAATGACATGGTTTTTTGCTATGTAGGGTTTTTTTTTGTTAGTTGAATTCAAATTCCTCTTTGTTTTATTTGACAAAACAATATTAATAATAACGCTCTCTGATTCCGTAATAAACTTGCTATCAGCAGTGGCAGCCCAGTGGTAGCGGCCGCGACAAGTTGTTAGTCGTAGGTTCGATCCCAGACAGGCGCTTTACTTAGTGTAAATTATTTCATCACCACTGCTCTCAAAACTTTGAATTAAAGCATCGTGAGGAAACCGGTATGTCTTAGAATTAAAAATTCGAAGACATGTGACATCTACCAACCCGCACGCGGGCCCAGCGTGGTAGATTACGGCCCATTCCTTCTCAATGAGAGAAGGCCTGTGTCCCAGCAGTGGGAGCATTATAGATTGATTATGCTACTTGCTATCAGAAACTCATCGAATATGATTTGTTTGAGAATTTTGATAAACCATTCGCATCTTGAACGAATATTTCTTTTTTCTAGAAAGTGAAAGATAAACCTCCTTTGCAAGCAGGGATATGCTTTATATTCAAAAGATTTTCAAAAATTCATATTCCTTCGAGTTGAGTGCAAAAAGAAAAGGGAAGCCTTTGCCACGGTAATATTATCTAGACAGTATTGTGACTCGGCCCTGTTCTAGAAATAATTACCTACAGCCGCGCGGTACGTAAACACGCGATAGGGCTGCCCGCCTACAGTATTTTAATTTCATCAACCTACTTGAGTTTGAGTACTTGAGTTACAGCAAAGTGCAATACAGTTTTACCGTGTACGGTCAAACTGTATGGAACAGCCATTTTTAAAGTGAAAATTTCTTTATGCGCGTTGGACATTTTTTGAGATGAAAAAAAAAAACAATGAACTCGCGACACTGTTACCGTAACCGAAACCTCTGTTTGAGTTTTGGCCATTATAAAGACATCAACGCGCGGTACATTTTCTTTGAGAGAATGACCTTCAAACATATTTATAAAATTGCTATGCTTTTTCAAGTTTTCACTTCTGTCGGCAGTCCTGTTGTTTTTTTTTTTTTTAATTACCGCCTTTTGACCAGGCTGTCATTTGTGAATCTTTGATAGACTGGAAGCCGACCCCAACATAGTTGGGTAAACGTTAGGCAGATGCTGAACTGACCATACATTTCTACGCTGGGGATTTAGAATCATATGCTAAATTAATGGTAACAATTGCGCATCGATGTCCCCCTTACACTCGAAGTAAATAACAGTCACATTGAAAAGGTTAACACAGTAATAGGTGCATAGAATACATATAGTGAGTTAATAAATATGTATGTTTGTATATATTAACTTACCCGCCTATTATGACTACTGTTCACCCGTACATCCATCTACAAACGAAAGCAAACTCTAAGAAATATAATAAAAACGTAATCAACTGAATGTATCGCATGCATAAACAAAAATATCTTGTTCTTTATGCTCTGTTTCACAATGCGTCCTGGGATGCTTCTAAATTCTAAAACGATCAAAAGTTACGATATTTCACGTTTATTTATAGTGGTTTCTTATGCATTAGTCCCAGGACTATGATAAACGTATAAAAAATAATCTGGAGCCTTTTTTGGCATGTTAGAGCCATCATTATTTCAGTGCTGCAGTAAGATGGAGCAAAAAAAAAACGAGTAGCAGCATCTCTTTTTAGCAACAGAACAAAAACAGCTGAGGGTGCATTCTGAAAGTTGGCAACATTGTAAATAACTGTCATATATTTCGCTGTTTTGATTAATTTACGAATATTACTAAATTAATTCATAAAATATCGGTCTATAGTGCACCAAAATATTGATTTATTATCATCCGGCCAGCCTTTTCCCAGCTATGTTGGGGTCGGCTTCCAGTCTAACCGGATGCAGCTGAATAACAGTATTTTACATGGAGCGATTGCCTATCTGACCTCCATAACCAAGTTACTGGGTAATACTATACCCCTCACCAAAATTATTTTATTATAAATTGCAATAACTAATATCGTGACACTGAATACTTAGTTTAAGGTGTAAAAAGCACAGGAAACCTGTCAAATGCTTTTTTTTACATCTAAAACAGTTTCAACACCTAATCCAGTGTTTTTATCGCAATTTTATATTCATGATTTTAGTTCAGAGCGGTATTTCATAATTCAATTTAGTATTGATAAATTAAACAAAACATCGAAATATTTGACAGCTATTTCCGACGTTGGCAACTTTCAGCACAACAATAACACTTCAAAATACGATCCCAGGTTTAAAATGGACTGGCAAGACAAGCATACAGACACAACAAAGAAAGCTATAAATATCAGCAGTCCCAGAACTCATTTATAGTGAAACAGTCATTGAGCATATAGGCGGTGGACGATGCAAGCTTTGTACTGTCGCGACAATCAACTGACAAACCATGTATAAAGCCGCCATTTTTAAAGAAAAACATGCTTTCAGATCCAGTTGCATATATAAGAGAATAATTCATTTCATGTTTTGTAAGTCGAAACAAATTTTTGGTCCACAAAGATATACGAAATTTGGAATACAGTACGGAACATTCAGAACGGAAGTGAAGATTTTTATATGGAACCTGGCAACCTAGTGTCCACAATTTTGAAACAGAAAAAATCCAATATGGACCAATAATGGACAATAGGTATGCCACGGACCTTCAAAGCCCTTTAAAAAGAATTTTTATTTTGGTAAAGCCAATTGATTTTATAAATGGTCAAAATGATTGATTCCTGTAGGTTGCTTAGCCTTCAGTCTATATGCTCAAAGATACATGACTCTTATATAACTCGTGTCGATCATGCTACACTCGTGTGGTGGTATAATTCGCAACGCAATCTATGCATGTTTCGGTAACTTCTATTATCAATGATTTAGTAGGGGTTTTATCAAATGGTTCATGAGTACAGGCTTATTTTTTGTTTTTTTTGGGATGTTTTTATATGTTGTATTACGATTTAGGGAGAAGACGCACTAGCGAGTACGCGCGTGGTGTTCTTATGACTTGGTAACGGTTTGTGGGTGTGTGTTGGTAGTTACCTGATGCTGCTGAGGCGCGTGGTGGTGCGGGTGGTGGTGCGGCGGTGCGGGGATGTACAGGTGCGATGCGCCGCCGAACGGAGGGGGCGTGCCGCTGTGGAACGACGCCTTCTCGTAACTCTGCGACAACCGACTAGCTTAGCTACACTCTCACACACACATGTACACACGGAGGCGTGCCGCTGTGGAACGACGCCTTCTCGTAACTCTGCGACAACCGACTAGCTTAGCTACACTCTCACACACACATGTACACACGGAGGCGTGCCGCTGTGGAACGACGCCTTCTCGTAACTCTGCGACAACCGACTAGCTTAGCTACACTCTCACACACACATGTACACACGGAGGCGTGCCGCTGTGGAACGACGCCTTCTCGTAACTCTGCGACAACCGACTAGCTTAGCTACACTCTCACACACACATGTACACACGGAGGCGTGCCGCTGTGGAACGACGCCTTCTCGTAACTCTGCGACAACCGACTAGCTTAGCTACACTCTCACACACACATGTACACACGGAGGCGTGCCGCTGTGGAACGACGCCTTCTCGTAACTCTGCGACAACCGACTAGCTTAGCTACACTCTCACACACACATGTACACACGGAGGCGTGCCGCTGTGGAACGACGCCTTCTCGTAACTCTGCGACAACCGACTAGCTTAGCTACACTCTCACACACACATGTACACACGGAGGCGTGCCGCTGTGGAACGACGCCTTCTCGTAACTCTGCGACAACCGACTAGCTTAGCTACACTCTCACACACACATGTACACACGGAGGCGTGCCGCTGTGGAACGACGCCTTCTCGTAACTCTGCGACAACCGACTAGCTTAGCTACACTCTCACACACACATGTACACACGGAGGCGTGCCGCTGTGGAACGACGCCTTCTCGTAACTCTGCGACAACCGACTAGCTTAGCTACACTCTCACACACACATGTACACACGGAGGCGTGCCGCTGTGGAACGACGCCTTCTCGTAACTCTGCGACAACCGACTAGCTTAGCTACACTCTCACACACACATGTACACACGGAGGCGTGCCGCTGTGGAACGACGCCTTCTCGTAACTCTGCGACAACCGACTAGCTTAGCTACACTCTCACACACACATGTACACACGGAGGCGTGCCGCTGTGGAACGACGCCTTCTCGTAACTCTGCGACAACCGACTAGCTTAGCTACACTCTCACACACACATGTACACACGGAGGCGTGCCGCTGTGGAACGACGCCTTCTCGTAACTCTGCGACAACCGACTAGCTTAGCTACACTCTCACACACACATGTACACACGGAGGCGTGCCGCTGTGGAACGACGCCTTCTCGTAACTCTGCGACAACCGACTAGCTTAGCTACACTCTCACACACACATGTACACACGGAGGCGTGCCGCTGTGGAACGACGCCTTCTCGTAACTCTGCGACAACCGACTAGCTTAGCTACACTCTCACACACACATGTACACACGGAGGCGTGCCGCTGTGGAACGACGCCTTCTCGTAACTCTGCGACAACCGACTAGCTTAGCTACACTCTCACACACATACAAAGCTACACCATGTCACCGAGTCAAACCTCATGCTTCTTCTACTCATAAGGGAAAACACATTGCACTTTGTCAAAAATTCAAACCACAACCCAAAAATAGTATAATAGGTATTTTTATTCAGACAACCTACAAAGATATTGTACGCTTCTTGTCGCACCACACGATATCTACGCAAAACTTCATGACCGCTCTAAACAGAAATCGTATACCATCGTATGTAAATGACCAAATCATCGTGATGTTAGGTGCAAAACTATCCATATCTTTACAAGGGATCTTTTAACGCGCGCCAAAATCAGAACTAACGCCGCCATCTTGTTTTTTTAATACGTTTCACAAAACAATTGCACAAATGTTTACCAACAGCGCGCTCCTGACAACGTCATTCGAGCGTCAAAAGATTTTTGTAGCATTGTATAGGCCGATATCCCTGCGCGAACATCATGTCGATGTCAAGTTTAGAGCCCCCATGAAGTTTTACAAACACAGTATGTTTCATGTTTCTACATGCAGGTTCACATACGGTCGGCCAAGAAAGTGGTCTACCAGTTTTGACAACTTTTCTCTTAACAAGTTAAAAAATACTGCTTTATATTCCGTATGGTTGTCTTGCCGTCAAGTGAACTTAAACTAAGAACACAATTTAGTCGATACAAAATATTATGAATACAGTACAGTACCTAAATGACGTGCATACAAAGTTCAATCTTACGAGTAGTACGAGTTCAACACTTATTTAGCTAACTGTACAAGTCACGGCGCAACCATTTACGTACAGTCAAGTTTCAAAAATCTATTCCAAATTCGTCTATCAAGTCAGGACCGGCGGACGGACGGTTTTGAAGGTACATTACGGCTCTCAGCGCACTAGTTTACTCAGTGCCGTAGGTATTGACGTTGTGTTGTGACATCGCAAAATGGCGTCGAAATTTACTTCGTGGTCGAAATCATAGCGGTGCGACGACCAACGCAACGGCAACGACCATGTGGTCTGTCTTATATATGGTCTGTTACAAAAGTATGAAAATGTAAACAAATAGACAACGTCGCGGTCGCCGTGTATGCCAGATTTGATTATTGTTATACGTAAATCCGAAAATCTAATTTTGAATCACGTCAGAAATGTTTTCCATTGGACAATTGAGGTTAATTTTATACAATGTTATATTTAAACAAAATTTTATATAAATGTATATTTTTTTTATGGAAAAATGGGAGGTATCAAGTTGAAACCTTTTAAATACAGATGAATGTGTTACTAATGCCCTTTAGTTAGTGATTGTGTGAGAATTTAACCTGAACAGGGTTTGTTTACGCTTTAATCAGATACTTTTGGAACAGACTAGTTTTAAGATGTATCTCTACAGTTACTGACCGCCGCGTCCGCCACGTTTACATGAGTGCAGTATGTATAGTAACATGTTAGTATACTCACATTGACCTTGTTGAGAGCGACGTGCGTCTTGGCGTACATCGCGTTGGTGAGATCTGCCGTAGCGGCTCCGCCCGACTTGTTCGCGTTACCCGTGTACGGTCCACCTATACGTCATAACATTATTTATTGCTCGCACTCACCGGGCGACATTGCCCGGGTAGAACGAAAATTAAAAATTTTGTTTTGCACGTCGTTATCAGGTTTTATGTTAATCAAAACGTGATTTGCGACCTTAACAATTATGTATTCACAGAATTAAAATCATCTATACAACTCTCTAGAGTTCAAATTACCCTCTTGAATGACGATTTCATGAAGACATGATATTTAAGGTCAATTCTAACTTGTTGAGAGTTGTATTGGTTTTAAAGGTCTTCTGTAAATACGCATTTGTTACGATCGCAAATTATATTTAGACAAAACATACATACAACCTGCAAATTACAAAAAACGTAAAAAAAAAATCGTGGGCCAGCTTAGCGCTTCCCCCTTTAAGAGGATATTTAATTAACAATATAATACATAAATCATTTATAATCTAACAGTCTTAAAATAATAGAGAGAATATGTACAAGTATGGAAAAGGCAGGGGAGAGCTTCTGGCATCAAAAAATTCGTCCGCATCGCTGTCAGTGGGGAAAAGTACCCGAAAGGCTGGCAGCATTGCGACGTTGAACAGCAATGAGGAGTTGAGACCAATCGGACAGTACCAGCACAAGAGCAAGATCATTCTTTTCTAGATATTTTTGACATGTTAGTATGGATATAACCACCGGAAGAATGCTCTGTATCTGTTTACACAAAAATATTTTCGTATTCTATCCCCACGATAGAATGTTCATCAACATTCGCTCATAATCAGCAGCCTATAATGTTCCCACTGCTGGGACACGGGCCTCCTCTCAGTGAGAGCCCGGTGCGGGTTGGTATTTTTGGTTCTAGGACATGCCGGTTTCCTTAGGATGTGTTCCTTCGCCGTTTTGAGAGCAGTAGTGATGAAATAATTTTCATTGAGCCCCCTAGATTTGATTGTTTGCGCGGCTGCTAAGTATGGGGTCCTGGGTTTGATTCCCAGGTCAGGCAAAAGGTTCTTGGGTTTTTCCATCAGGAATTCAAAAAAAGCATAGAAAAAGAAAATACATTTATTTGCGTCGACATGACGCTCAAAAAATAAAATAGTAAAACATAAATTTCAACAAAACACAAATCTTCACCTCCGCAATTTCTTAGCAACAATCTGGAGTCTTGATTTGCGCCCAATAAGTTTACGTTCACAAGGCGTTGAACCGTACGATATTTTAGTGTGTAATGATGATGATCTCACGTCATTTGTCTACAGCATTTGTTTTGAGACAAGGAGCCATCTCATCATGGTCGTTATTTATGGCCCCCATATGTATGAAGTGAACACTGGGCTGTGGGTGGAAACACGTACGCCGACACATTTTTTTGTCTTAATCGTACAGTACAGCGCCGCGAGAATGGCCGCCAATAAGCTCGCCCGCTATTACATGGGACTTAAACATAATTGTTGAAATGTTGGTGCATTATACACCACTGCCTTGAATACAGCCGGTTTATTCTTGAAAAATCTCAAGAGAAAACTTAGGTGAAGCGCGCTTGAAGAAAGCTGTCATTGACACTAATGACAGCTCACTTCACCTAAGTTTTCACGGTGAGATTTTTACAGAAGAGGTCGATTTCGTTTCTGCAATAGTATAACATGTCCTATTTATTTGTTTGTTACGCTACGAGTAGTACTGACCGGGTTTGTACGAGTCCTGCGCGTCGTAGGGCTGCTGCTGCGCGTACGTGGACACCTTGCCTTGCCCGGACACGCCGCCCACTCCGCCGACTCCACCCACTCCGCCGACACCGCCTACGTTTGAGCCACCGCCATACTATAATAACGGGAAAAAGTTTGTTTATTTAGGATCTCTTACAGAAGATACACAGAATACATCACATAAATAATGTGCAATATCAGGTATTAAGTAGGTGTACTCCTTAACTTATAGGGAGACCATAGTATGCATAACAAAGTTAACAACTATGATAACAAAGTTAAAATATTAATAACAGTTCAAATGTTTAAGGAGAAATTGAATTACTCAACAAAGTTCGATGAGTCATATTATTATAGCAGGTACACACGGCTACACATTAAGGTATACATCCCAGTATAAGCTGACTTCTGATGGTAAGAAAAATCTATACAATGCAAGGTCAGTTAAAACTGGATGTGTAGCCGTGTGTACAGCTCTTCCAAAGTACGCGCTTCAGGAATCATCTAGGCTTCTTAGTTTTGTACTGTCTTGGTCTGTAGTAGTGCAATTATCATTGCGTGTAAGTTTTCTCTGGCGGTGCAGGCAACTCGTTATAGGTACCTAGGTTTTTAAGTTTAGAATAACGCGCGAAGCGAAATGGTAACCTTGCGCCTCACAAGCACAGCGCATGCCTGCCTGGTACGCATGCGCAGCACGCCATTCGTGTTCGCGCGCCTCACAAGCACAGCGCATGCCTGCCTGGTACGCATGCGCAGCACGCCATTCGTGTTCGCGCGCTCGCCGAGCGCCGACTCGTCTTATTGAATTTAGTGTCCTTGAAACACGACTGCGAGCGGGTGTGTGTCTAATCGCTCAGGCGTTCCCGCCAAAATCGGTTTAGTATGTAGTCCTAGTACCATTGTTAAGTGTGTAGTTACGTTAGTTTTTTATTGTGTTTTGTGAACTGTCTATGTACGAATTGTGAAAAACGAATACTGTGTATACCCGTCACTTTGTGTTTCTGTTTTGTGTCGAAATGCCGCCTATATCGAACAGTCGGGTTACCTACTCCGGCCTCAGATTGTCATTTGCCAAGTTGCATGGTAATACAAAATAGGCAAGTATTTCCATTGTAACAGCTCTACATTAGACGATGATTCCCGAAGCGTATAGTTTTGTTTAGCCAGCTGTAGTGTAACATGTCCTTAGCGGGTACTGACAGTGGGGTAGACGCCGTACTGGTAGCTGGTGGGCGGCGGCTGGTACGCGAAGTACGCGTAGCCGGGCGGCAGCGCGGCCGCGGGCACCTGCGGGGGGACGCTGCTGTACTTCTAGCTGTACAACTATTTACATATTATACTATATATATATACCCTTTTCTAAAAGTCTGATCAGTAAATCTGTATGCAATACTCATGGCTACAAGAACTGTCCCGTAATTTTAAAAACAAATTCTAGTTTCAATCTCATTTAAGCGCAAAATGTTGACGTATTTTTGACAGATTGATTGACAGAGATTAGAATGGGGGAACGTTCATAGAAACGCGCGACTTGCCACTATGTTTTTATTAGTTGACAGGACTAACGAAACTTCAAAGCAGCAACATAGTATTGGTAGATTTGGCAACTGACCTAACGTCTTTTTTTTTCAAAAACCGGGCAAGCAACAACCAGGCCAGATTAAAAACAGACCCATAAAACAGACTAGTTTTTATTTTTCAATCGTTTTCCATAAACTTAACTTACTTAACAGTGTAACTTTTTGTGTCCTATGCAATGTCTATACAGGGTTATTTTCTTAGTTCCGTTTCAATCACTCTGTACAGTAGTGCTATTCTGTAAAAAAATCTCACCGTGAAAATAAAGGTAAAGTGAGCTGTCAATAGTGTCAATTCTAGCATTAAGTGGAATGACAGCTCACTTTACCTTACTTCTCACGGTGAGATTCTAACAGAATCGACCGGCAGTAATAAAAATCAATATTATTATTATAAATGCAAAATAATTCTGTATGACTGCCTGTTATCTGTTCAGGCCTTAAGAGCGTTTACGCCGTACGGCATTTCGAAAAAACTTTCAAACCCCTGTTTATCGAAATGAATGAACGGATTTTAATGAAACATTATACGCATAAGCAGGATACAAAGGTCTAAAAAGTTAGCAGAGAACATTTTCGAAAAATTGTGTTACAGCTAAATTAGAGCGATTTTAAAGTTTCCATTGAAATTGAGATTTCCAGTTATCTTTTTTTAAATAAGACATTTCGAAAATGTTCTCTGCTAACTTTTTAGACCTTTGTATCCTGCTTATGCGTATGAAGTTTCATTAAAATCGGTTCATTCATTTCGAAAAACAACGGCTTGAAAGTTTGTATGAAATGCCGTACGGCGTAAACGCTCTTAACAGCTGAACGTATTTGTATGAAATTTGGCTGTTTATTCCGGTAGTACGTTCCCGAGGGTTAATTTCCGACCTCCACGAGGGCGAACCCGCGAGCAAAAGCTATTTTGAGTCGAAAGCGCCAGGGTAGCCCGCGAAATACAAATGTTCTTATAGGTCAGTATCAGGATGTTAGTTACTCAAAATATGATTCGCGACCGTATCTGACCTGCAAATCGTCGAATTTGATATTAAATGTGGGTTGATAATTGTCACGTGGACACGATGGCTACCTGTTGCGGCGAGGCTGCGTCGGTCCGGCCGAACCGCTCTCCCGCGCTCAGCCCGAACGTGGCGTCGCGCCCGCCGTAGCCCACCTCGTAGTACCCGCCCTGCGACATACAATGCACAGCTTTTAGAATCATCATCATCTGCCTGCCTTTTCCCAACTAGGTTTGGGTCGGCTTCCATTCTAACCGGATGCAGCAGCGGGATTGTCCGAAAGGGTTACCGCTGCCCCGGAACATAAAGGGCTAAGGAAGGAACACGGATGGGTTTTAGTCAGTAAGAGTCTGACACTCCCTTCCGCTCCACCCAGAGCGGGAGGAGTCATTGGATGATTTCCCATCCTAAAAAAAAAAAAAAAAATGCAGCAGAAAATACAGTAAAAATATAAATTAAAATTGCAGTATTAGGCAGATTTTTTTTAAATTATAATGTAGTGTGGATAGGCTCACAAGGTGGAGAGGTGGACCAATACATATTGATTTCTCACCGCAATAAAGAAGTACATTTAACGCGCGTAGAACCTGGGCCCACAGTAACTGTACTCACCATATGGTGCGGTAGCGTGGAGCGCATGAGCTGCTCGTCGTAGGGCGCGTAGAACCTGGGCCCACAGTAACTGTACTCACCATATGGTGCGGTAGCGTGGAGCGCATGAGCTGCTCGTCGTAGGGCGCGTAGAACCTGGGCCCACAGTAACTGTACTCACCATATGGTGCGGTAGCGTGGAGCGCATGAGCTGCTCGTCGTAGGGCGCGTAGAACCTGGGCCCACAGTAACTGTACTCACCATATGGTGCGGTAGCGTGGAGCGCATGAGCTGCTCGTCGTAGGGCGCGTAGAACCTGGGCCCACAGTAACTGTACTCACCATATGGTGCGGTAGCGTGGAGCGCATGAGCTGCTGGTCGTAGGGCGCGTAGAACCTGGGCCCACAGTAACTGTACTCACCATATGGTGCGGTAGCGTGGAGCGCATGAGCTGCTCGTCGTAGGGCGCGTAGAACCTGGGCCCACAGTAACTGTACTCACCATATGGTGCGGTAGCGTGGAGCGCATGAGCTGCTCGTCGTAGGGCGCGTAGAACCTGGGCCCACAGTAACTGTACTCACCATATGGTGCGGTAGCGTGGAGCGCATGAGCTGCTGGTCGTAGGGCGCGTAGAACCTGGGCCCACAGTAACTGTACTCACCATATGGTGCGGTAGCGTGGAGCGCATGAGCTGCTGGTCGTAGGGCGCGTAGAACCTGGGCCCACAGTAACTGTACTCACCATATGGTGCGGTAGCGTGGAGCGCATGAGCTGCTCGTCGTAGGGCGCGTAGAACCTGGGCCCACAGTAACTGTACTCACCATATGGTGCGGTAGCGTGGAGCGCATGAGCTGCTCGTCGTAGGGCGCGTAGAACCTGGGCCCACAGTAACTGTACTCACCATATGGTGCGGTAGCGTGGAGCGCATGAGCTGCTCGTCGTAGGGCGCGTAGAACCTGGGCCCACAGTAACTGTACTCACCATATGGTGCGGTAGCGTGGAGCGCATGAGCTGCTCGTCGTAGGGCGCGTAGAACCTGGGCCCACAGTAACTGTACTCACCATATGGTGCGGTAGCGTGGAGCGCATGAGCTGCTGGTCGTAGGGCGCGTAGAACCTGGGCCCACAGTAACTGTACTCACCATATGGTGCGGTAGCGTGGAGCGCATGAGCTGCTGGTCGTAGGGCGCGTAGAACCTGGGCCCACAGTAACTGTACTCACCATATGGTGCGGTAGCGTGGAGCGCATGAGCTGCTCGTCGTAGGGCGCGTAGAACCTGGGCCCACAGTAACTGTACTCACCATATGGTGCGGTAGCGTGGAGCGCATGAGCTGCTCGTCGTAGGGCGCGTAGAACCTGGGCCCACAGTAACTGTACTCACCATATGGTGCGGTAGCGTGGAGCGCATGAGCTGCTGGTCGTAGGGCGCGTAGAACCTGGGCCCACAGTAACTGTACTCACCATATGGTGCGGTAGCGTGGAGCGCATGAGCTGCTGGTCGTAGGGCGCGTAGAACCTGGGCCCACAGTAACTGTACTCACCATATGGTGCGGTAGCGTGGAGCGCATGAGCTGCTCGTCGTAGGGCGCGTAGAACCTGGGCCCACAGTAACTGTACTCACCATATGGTGCGGTAGCGTGGAGCGCATGAGCTGCTCGTCGTAGGGCGCGTAGAACCTGGGCCCACAGTAACTGTACTCACCATATGGTGCGGTAGCGTGGAGCGCATGAGCTGCTCGTCGTAGGGCGCGTAGAACCTGGGCCCACAGTAACTGTACTCACCATATGGTGCGGTAGCGTGGAGCGCATGAGCTGCTCGTCGTAGGGCGCGTAGAACCTGGGCCCACAGTAACTGTACTCACCATATGGTGCGGTAGCGTGGAGCGCATGAGCTGCTCGTCGTAGGGCGCGTAGAACCTGGGCCCACAGTAACTGTACTCACCATATGGTGCGGTAGCGTGGAGCGCATGAGCTGCTCGTCGTAGGGCGCGTAGAACCTGGGCCCACAGTAACTGTACTCACCATATGGTGCGGTAGCGTGGAGCGCATGAGCTGCTCGTCGTAGGGCGCGTAGAACCTGGGCCCACAGTAACTGTACTCACCATATGGTGCGGTAGCGTGGAGCGCATGAGCTGCTCGTCGTAGGGCGCGTAGAACCTGGGC
This sequence comes from Gortyna flavago, assembly GCA_963669345.1. NCBI lineage: Eukaryota > Metazoa > Arthropoda > Insecta > Lepidoptera > Noctuidae > Gortyna > Gortyna flavago. The sequence continues at coordinate 1,183,299 of OY770149.1, forward strand.
CCACAGTAACTGTACTCACCATATGGTGCGGTAGCGTGGAGCGCATGAGCTGCTCGTCGTAGGGCGCGTAGGCCGGCGTGGCGCCAGCGCCGTACAGCGCGCCGCCCGCGTAGCCCGAGTTGTGCCCCGCTACTACTGCGGGCAAGCCAGCACCAACATTATTATCTGTCACTCGCAAGTACATTCTTCACCGAGGGGATAAAGCAGTATTTTATGTCACGGGCGCTATTTTAAATCCCGAACGTGCCTAAGTCTTAACTCCCTCGCATCAACCAGAGGGGCAATTCTCGTAATTTTAAGAACGTTCACAGTCTGATCTCAGTCTCAATCTGTCAAAAATACCTTAATTTTCCCTACATGTTGACAAGTTTTTGACGTTTGTTTGTCGCCGAGATGAGACTGCGACTAGATTTTGAACGTTTTAAATTAAGAGAATTGGCCTTCAGGAGTTAACTCTAAACTTCGCTTAGCTCGCGAGCAATAGGATCCTTCGTTGCGCTCGGGATTTAAGCTCGCCCAAGACAAAGACACCTTTATCCCAAAAGACGAACATTCTACTTTTCACACCTTTCAATAAAATAAAAAAAGTTGGATTTTTAACGTGGGGTTATCCGAATTTGCCTCTTTAAGGCGCCACTAGTCGATATTTTTCCCATACAAATTTCGGGAGAGTATTACTGCACTGTTTGACGTTATGCATCCAAAGTTAAACATGCGTTTTGACTTATTATTAATTGTGTCTGTACGGAAACAGAATAGTAAAATAAAAAGCCATTAAAATGTTATGAGCCAACAAAGATTCATTTTTCTAGCTATTTTTAACGTAACTTTGAGTGTAAATAAGTAATAAAAGAACTGTAAAATCTTCAAAACCAAAACCGTACCGACAAAGCTCAGTTATCGAAGAGTTCAATAAACTTTATTTATAATTGATTTATGCAGTGTTTTTTTCATAAAACTCGATTTTCCGAAGCTCTTTTCGAATTTTTTTACGCGCCTATCAGTTCAAAACGGTGTTTCTGTGCGTGAGAACTAGACGCTGTGCATGTAGACTAGCGTCTAAATGCTCATCATTGATATTAGCTCTGTCAGACACGAATCTAGGTGAGACAGCGTGCTTTTTAGCCATGACCACCAGTGAGTTCAAGCTCGCGACTAGTTTACTCTTAAGAATCAATTTGAAACGATCAAATTAGTGTATTTAGGTCCTGATTTTTTTTATTTGTTTAGGGAAATTAACGGTTAACAAAATACGATAAATTTAAATTTTCTCGATGAAAAAAAAAACCGAAACAGGGTCGATTTCAAAACCATTTTTCGTTATTACAGCACAAAATAATATGAAATCGAAATAAAACTTCGCAGCTAAATGATGCCGTCACTAGTGCCAGAAGCTGTGCTCTGCGATCTTCAACCCGCATGCATGGCTATTATGGGGAAACCTTTCAAAGGCAATCCAAAATCAACTACGACCCCTAGGTCCCGGCCGCCTCGCTATCCCTGATTTTGGCGGCGCGCGGTCGCGGTAACGGCAAGGTAGGGGCGAACAATCCCCGGGTTACGTCTTGGTGACGTAGAACGGAACCACGTTACGACTACAACGAATACCTAGTGCAGCTAGAAAAAGAGCTCGGAAAAATAAGGTAGCATATTCTTGGGTTGGTAGTTTGGCCCTTCAATCATGGGGCATGGATTTTACGCGAAATGATCGGCGGAGTATCGTAAGTAAATATGTCACGCTCCATTTGGGGAGGCAGAGGTAGCGTTTCAAAGGCCTAACGGCGCGGATAACGTCGTCTCAAAAAAAATTTTTTTTTTAATTACTTAAAAAAATGTAATACCTAAACGTTCCAAATTTGAATTACATTATTGACAAGCGGATTATAATGAAATTCAGTACAGTAATATTGCTTCGCTAGCTCCGGGGCTAAAAATGACTTGAAAAAATAAAAATAATAAACATTTTCGATGGGACTCTACTCTACTGACGAGCCAGGAAAAGATTTCTTGCATAAGTCATATGTGTAAACATGGCTACTTATACTGCCTACACTACACCCTAATTGCGTAACACAATCTGAATCATTTTGAAGGATATTGCTAATCCATTGCTTCATATGTTCGCAAAATGTGTCTGCTCAATAATGTAAATAACGCAATGAATATTGTTGAACTGTCACAATGAAAGTCATTGCTACTGTTAGTGTGTTACGCAAGTGGCCCGCTGAAGGCTCTGCGCTGCGCAGTGTAGATGTCGGCGTGTGGGACGTACCTGTGGTGGTGGCTACTTTGGCTGTGGAGGTCTGCGTCTGTGTGGTGGTGCTCGCTAAGCTATTGCTCGACGCCACCGAGTTGTCGTACTGCTGAAATAAACGTTCACACTTCAGTATCATTAAATGGATACCTCTAAAAACGTGAAAATACCAATGAGTCGATATATCGCTCACCTAGTAATATATCGGCACATCTACAAAAAATGTGAAATTGAGTTTCTACCGTATAAGTACCGTATACGGTAGAAACTCAATTTTTTGTAGATGTGCCGATATATTACTAGGTGAGCGATATTATCCTGTGTTCCGATAAGTAAATGTTGTATAGTTGATGGCGACGATAGGACGTGGTGGAGCAAAATTAAAGGATAGTGGAGTGTTTAACAAGAAGTATAATGAATAGTAGAAAAGATATGAAATAACAACGGTATGTTAATAGTTATTTATGCAACTGTTGTATAGTAAAGGGTATTAAAACTCAGCCGAGTGTGATAATGAAAAGAGTATCACATGAGTGTTTTAATTAAGTAATACAAGACTTTATCTACACCCATGATATGAATCCTCTATAAAGGTTCTGAAACAGTTTTATGCAATACTAATATCGAACAAAAATGGCGGCCTGCGGGATACGACGTGAATTCGAATAACCTGTAAGTTGTTTTTTTTTTTTTCAATTTACTGCGCTGTGGTAGTGAAACGCGCGTGCTTGACAACGTTCTTTTTTTGAAAAGGACATGCATTATAAAATTCAGTACAACATTATAACTCGTTTGGATTATATTATGGTTACTATGACACTGGTTGTTTTAATGTTGGCAAAAAGCTAACTGTTTCAGATACTTTATAGATAGAGGATTAATAGCATGGGTGTAGAAGAAAAAAAAATGTAAAATAAGTGATTAAGTGGTAATTAATAAAACGCAGGCGCGCAGCCTAGCAGGCGAGCTGCAGCCAAGTCATGCGCCGGGACATGTCCACTGCAGCGGTCTCAACAATACTTGAAGAAGACTATCTTTTTTCTTCTACTATTCAAAGTAAATGAATGATATTCAATATTTTATCTCTGTAACAAATCCTGTTTTTTCCTAGTCTAATACGAGCATTGTCCTCTAAGCGTTGTCCTGTCACTCATACCTGTTGCTGCGTGTCCTTGGGCTGCTGCTTGGCCTGCGCGGAGGGCTGGTAAGGCGCGTAGGGCGGCGTGTGTACATACCTGTTGCTGCGTGTCCTTGGGCTGCTGCTTGGCCTGCGCGGAGGGCTGGTAAGGCGCGTAGGGCGGCGTGTGTACATACCTGTTGCTGCGTGTCCTTGGGCTGCTGCTTGGCCTGCGCGGAGGGCTGGTAAGGCGCGTAGGGCGGCGTGTGTACATACCTGTTGCTGCGTGTCCTTGGGCTGCTGCTTGGCCTGCGCGGAGGGCTGGTAAGGCGCGTAGGGCGGCGTGTGTACATACCTGTTGCTGCGTGTCCTTGGGCTGCTGCTTGGCCTGCGCGGAGGGCTGGTAAGGCGCGTAGGGCGGCGTGTGTACATACCTGTTGCTGCGTGTCCTTGGGCTGCTGCTTGGCCTGCGCGGAGGGCTGGTAAGGCGCGTAGGGCGGCGTGTGTACATACCTGTTGCTGCGTGTCCTTGGGCTGCTGCTTGGCCTGCGCGGAGGGCTGGTAAGGCGCGTAGGGCGGCGTGTGTACATACCTGTTGCTGCGTGTCCTTGGGCTGCTGCTTGGCCTGCGCGGAGGGCTGGTAAGGCGCGTAGGGCGGCGTGTGTACATACCTGTTGCTGCGTGTCCTTGGGCTGCTGCTTGGCCTGCGCGGAGGGCTGGTAAGGCGCGTAGGGCGGCGTGTGTACATACCTGTTGCTGCGTGTCCTTGGGCTGCTGCTTGGCCTGCGCGGAGGGCTGGTAAGGCGCGTAGGGCGGCGTGTGTACATACCTGTTGCTGCGTGTCCTTGGGCTGCTGCTTGGCCTGCGCGGAGGGCTGGTAAGGCGCGTAGGGCGGCGTGTGTACATACCTGTTGCTGCGTGTCCTTGGGCTGCTGCTTGGCCTGCGCGGAGGGCTGGTAAGGCGCGTAGGGCGGCGTGTGTACATACCTGTTGCTGCGTGTCCTTGGGCTGCTGCTTGGCCTGCGCGGAGGGCTGGTAAGGCGCGTAGGGCGGCGTGTGTACATACCTGTTGCTGCGTGTCCTTGGGCTGCTGCTTGGCCTGCGCGGAGGGCTGGTAAGGCGCGTAGGGCGGCGTGTGTACATACCTGTTGCTGCGTGTCCTTGGGCTGCTGCTTGGCCTGCGCGGAGGGCTGGTAAGGCGCGTAGGGCGGCGTGTGTACATACCTGTTGCTGCGTGTCCTTGGGCTGCTGCTTGGCCTGCGCGGAGGGCTGGTAAGGCGCGTAGGGCGGCGTGTGTACATACCTGTTGCTGCGTGTCCTTGGGCTGCTGCTTGGCCTGCGCGGAGGGCTGGTAAGGCGCGTAGGGCGGCGTGTGTACATACCTGTTGCTGCGTGTCCTTGGGCTGCTGCTTGGCCTGCGCGGAGGGCTGGTAAGGCGCGTAGGGCGGCGTGTGTACATACCTGTTGCTGCGTGTCCTTGGGCTGCTGCTTGGCCTGCGCGGAGGGCTGGTAAGGCGCGTAGGGCGCTGCTGTGTACAGTGCGCTACCGCCGTATGGACCTGCTGACGACGATGTCTGCAAACGAACGCACGTTACTCAACAACTGCACATAATCTCTTTCTAAAGCTTTTTATGACAAACATCCTAAGTTAATATCGTGAACGACGGTACAGGGGTCATAATTTTACGGAAAGATGTCGAATGCCGAACATAGGCGTAGGCACGCCTATGTTCGGCATTCGACATTCGACGTCAATCAACGCGTAGCAGTAATCGTACTGGCTGATTTGTAGTAATAAAATGACGCACTTCTGCTGCAAGCCACCGCGTCAGCAAAACATGTATAGTTTCTGACTGTACAGAAATTGTGAATTGAAAATATTGTAAAAGCCAATAATTTTTTAAAACGGTAATCGAGAAGTTGCTTGCCAGCTCTTCTCCATAAAAAACGACAAATTGAAAATGTGCACCTACTTTCTGACTTTTCTTTAGTGCTCATGTTGTTTGATATGAATTAAAATATATATATATATATTATCAATATAAAGCGAGTGTGACGTACCTGGTAGGAGTTGATCATGGGCTGGTACTGTGTGAGCGTGACGCTCGAGGGATACGCCGTGGCCGTCATCGCCGACGCGCCTGTTAGCGACGCGTTCGTTGAGTTCACCTGCAGGACAATCGTTCATTACATCAATCTTTCGAAATCAAAAGTAATTTATTCAAATTAGGCTGACAATTAGCACTTTTTGTGTGAAGACTATATGTAGTAGCTTTACTTTGCATGTAAAAAAGGGGTAAAAGTTGCAGTCGTACTATCATAAAATTTTACATGGCCTGTAACATATTGGTGATATTTTCCAATGTAAACATACCTGTGGCGCATACACGTTAGCTCCATACACGGGTGGGTGATGCGACACTGCGTGGTGTGCGTATACGTTCTGTTGGCCGACAGTCTGCAAAACAACGTTATAGTTATTATCATAAATCATTTATTACATATTTTTTTTTGTTCCCCGTACTTTCTCACTGCCGGGCAAAGGCCTCCCTCAAATCCTTCCAAGAACTCTTTTACCGCACCACTTCGAAGAAGCCTTCGCGGTACGTAAAATATTTTCGTTAAAGTAAAAAAAATCATCATTAAAATAAAAATAAAGAAAGTTAAAAACCTAACTACGATAGAAATGCCCTAAAAAGGCATAAACAAGACACCGATATCGATTTTATTCGGTTTTTGAATAACCAGAGTTGTTAGTCGATTACTTGCGGGCCACGATGAATGCAAGAGTGAGTTCATCGTGTCACCGCGACACTACACTGCAGTGTGTCAGTGCGGTGTACCTTGGGGCGGTGCTGCGGCGCGGCGTGCGGCGGGGCGGCGTGCTGCGCAGGCGCAGCGGGCACGGCCGCGCTGTCGCCCGCAGACACGGCCAGCTGCTTCATGCTGGCCGACAGCTGCGCGTCCAGCGACGCTGTGGGAGGGACTAGACATCAATACACGCCCTAATTAAATTAGCTAGCGAAACTCTACAGTCGTCGTGGGTATCACACGGCCAGCTGCTTCATGCTGGCCGACAGCTGCGCGTCCAGCGACGCTGTGGGAGGGACTAGACATCAATACACGCCCTAATTAAATTAGCTAGCGAAACTCTACAGTCGTCGTGGGTATCACACGGCCAGCTGCTTCATGCTGGCCGACAGCTGCGCGTCCAGCGACGCTGTGGGAGGGACTAGACATCAATACACGCCCTAATTAAATTAGCTAGCGAAACTCTACAGTCGTCGTGGGTATCACACGGCCAGCTGCTTCATGCTGGCCGACAGCTGCGCGTCCAGCGACGCTGTGGGAGGGACTAGACATCAATACACGCCCTAATTAAATTAGCTAGCGAAACTCTACAGTCGTCGTGGGTATCACACGGCCAGCTGCTTCATGCTGGCCGACAGCTGCGCGTCCAGCGACGCTGTGGGAGGGACTAGACATCAATACACGCCCTAATTAAATTAGCTAGCGAAACTCTACAGTCGTCGTGGGTATCACACGGCCAGCTGCTTCATGCTGGCCGACAGCTGCGCGTCCAGCGACGCTGTGGGAGGGACTAGACATCAATACACGCCCTAATTAAATTAGCTAGCGAAACTCTACAGTCGTCGTGGGTATCACACGGCCAGCTGCTTCATGCTGGCCGACAGCTGCGCGTCCAGCGACGCTGTGGGAGGGACTAGACATCAATACACGCCCTAATTAAATTAGCTAGCGAAACTCTACAGTCGTCGTGGGTATCACACGGCCAGCTGCTTCATGCTGGCCGACAGCTGCGCGTCCAGCGACGCTGTGGGAGGGACTAGACATCAATACACGCCCTAATTAAATTAGCTAGCGAAACTCTACAGTCGTCGTGGGTATCACACGGCCAGCTGCTTCATGCTGGCCGACAGCTGCGCGTCCAGCGACGCTGTGGGAGGGACTAGACATCAATACACGCCCTAATTAAATTAGCTAGCGAAACTCTACAGTCGTCGTGGGTATCACACGGCCAGCTGCTTCATGCTGGCCGACAGCTGCGCGTCCAGCGACGCTGTGGGAGGGACTAGACATCAATACACGCCCTAATTAAATTAGCTAGCGAAACTCTACAGTCGTCGTGGGTATCACACGGCCAGCTGCTTCATGCTGGCCGACAGCTGCGCGTCCAGCGACGCTGTGGGAGGGACTAGACATCAATACACGCCCTAATTAAATTAGCTAGCGAAACTCTACAGTCGTCGTGGGTATCACACGGCCAGCTGCTTCATGCTGGCCGACAGCTGCGCGTCCAGCGACGCTGTGGGAGGGACTAGACATCAATACACGCCCTAATTAAATTAGCTAGCGAAACTCTACAGTCGTCGTGGGTATCACACGGCCAGCTGCTTCATGCTGGCCGACAGCTGCGCGTCCAGCGACGCTGTGGGAGGGACTAGACATCAATACACGCCCTAATTAAATTAGCTAGCGAAACTCTACAGTCGTCGTGGGTATCACACGGCCAGCTGCTTCATGCTGGCCGACAGCTGCGCGTCCAGCGACGCTGTGGGAGGGACTAGACATCAATACACGCCCTAATTAAATTAGCTAGCGAAACTCTACAGTCGTCGTGGGTATCACACGGCCAGCTGCTTCATGCTGGCCGACAGCTGCGCGTCCAGCGACGCTGTGGGAGGGACTAGACATCAATACACGCCCTAATTAAATTAGCTAGCGAAACTCTACAGTCGTCGTGGGTATCACACGGCCAGCTGCTTCATGCTGGCCGACAGCTGCGCGTCCAGCGACGCTGTGGGAGGGACTAGACATCAATACACGCCCTAATTAAATTAGCTAGCGAAACTCTACAGTCGTCGTGGGTATCACACGGCCAGCTGCTTCATGCTGGCCGACAGCTGCGCGTCCAGCGACGCTGTGGGAGGGACTAGACATCAATACACGCCCTAATTAAATTAGCTAGCGAAACTCTACAGTCGTCGTGGGTATCACACGGCCAGCTGCTTCATGCTGGCCGACAGCTGCGCGTCCAGCGACGCTGTGGGAGGGACTAGACATCAATACACGCCCTAATTAAATTAGCTAGCGAAACTCTACAGTCGTCGTGGGTATCACACGGCCAGCTGCTTCATGCTGGCCGACAGCTGCGCGTCCAGCGACGCTGTGGGAGGGACTAGACATCAATACACGCCCTAATTAAATTAGCTAGCGAAACTCTACAGTCGTCGTGGGTATCACACGGCCAGCTGCTTCATGCTGGCCGACAGCTGCGCGTCCAGCGACGCTGTGGGAGGGACTAGACATCAATACACGCCCTAATTAAATTAGCTAGCGAAACTCTACAGTCGTCGTGGGTATCACACGGCCAGCTGCTTCATGCTGGCCGACAGCTGCGCGTCCAGCGACGCTGTGGGAGGGACTAGACATCAATACACGCCCTAATTAAATTAGCTAGCGAAACTCTACAGTCGTCGTGGGTATCACACGGCCAGCTGCTTCATGCTGGCCGACAGCTGCGCGTCCAGCGACGCTGTGGGAGGGACTAGACATCAATACACGCCCTAATTAAATTAGCTAGCGAAACTCTACAGTCGTCGTGGGTATCACACGGCCAGCTGCTTCATGCTGGCCGACAGCTGCGCGTCCAGCGACGCTGTGGGAGGGACTAGACATCAATACACGCCCTAATTAAATTAGCTAGCGAAACTCTACAGTCGTCGTGGGTATCACACGGCCAGCTGCTTCATGCTGGCCGACAGCTGCGCGTCCAGCGACGCTGTGGGAGGGACTAGACATCAATACACGCCCTAATTAAATTAGCTAGCGAAACTCTACAGTCGTCGTGGGTATCACACGGCCAGCTGCTTCATGCTGGCCGACAGCTGCGCGTCCAGCGACGCTGTGGGAGGGACTAGACATCAATACACGCCCTAATTAAATTAGCTAGCGAAACTCTACAGTCGTCGTGGGTATCACACGGCCAGCTGCTTCATGCTGGCCGACAGCTGCGCGTCCAGCGACGCTGTGGGAGGGACTAGACATCAATACACGCCCTAATTAAATTAGCTAGCGAAACTCTACAGTCGTCGTGGGTATCACACGGCCAGCTGCTTCATGCTGGCCGACAGCTGCGCGTCCAGCGACGCTGTGGGAGGGACTAGACATCAATACACGCCCTAATTAAATTAGCTAGCGAAACTCTACAGTCGTCGTGGGTATCACACGGCCAGCTGCTTCATGCTGGCCGACAGCTGCGCGTCCAGCGACGCTGTGGGAGGGACTAGACATCAATACACGCCCTAATTAAATTAGCTAGCGAAACTCTACAGTCGTCGTGGGTATCACACGGCCAGCTGCTTCATGCTGGCCGACAGCTGCGCGTCCAGCGACGCTGTGGGAGGGACTAGACATCAATACACGCCCTAATTAAATTAGCTAGCGAAACTCTACAGTCGTCGTGGGTATCACACGGCCAGCTGCTTCATGCTGGCCGACAGCTGCGCGTCCAGCGACGCTGTGGGAGGGACTAGACATCAATACACGCCCTAATTAAATTAGCTAGCGAAACTCTACAGTCGTCGTGGGTATCACACGGCCAGCTGCTTCATGCTGGCCGACAGCTGCGCGTCCAGCGACGCTGTGGGAGGGACTAGACATCAATACACGCCCTAATTAAATTAGCTAGCGAAACTCTACAGTCGTCGTGGGTATCACACGGCCAGCTGCTTCATGCTGAAAAAAACGTCTAAGTGTGTGTCGAGCCACGCACAATATTAGGTACGAATATTGTGTGTCAAGCCACGCACAATATTAGGTACGAATATTTACACATGCACAGTAATTTGTTTTTATAGACCGCAATAATAAATTTGAAGTTCATAATATTTTTAGAAAAAACAATGAATAACAAAGTTATTTCTACATTTCTAAACAGAAAATATATCTCAAAACCACAACATAAGACAACTACAACAGGTAACAATTACAGAATTTAATATAAAGTCACTTATAAGCATAATTATCACTTTAATTATAAGATCCAACAATGCCCTAGATGCTTTTGTCCCAATACTACATTTGTCCCACTACTACATACTTTTGTCCCACTACTACATACTTTTGTCCCACCACTACATACTTTTGTCCCACTACTACATACTTTCGTCCCACCACTACATACTTTTGTCCCACTACTACATACTTTTCACATGTCTAAAAACAACGGTTTAGTTGATTAAGAAGGGCCAAAGCAAAAGAAGGGCACATGACTAAGGCCTGAGTTCACCAACATTCTAACCATCGGTTAGGTTATTAAACAGTTGATTTCCTTAGGAAATTTGACATAAATCAACTGTTTAAATACCTAACCGATGGTTAGAATGTTGGTGAACTCAGGCCTTACAAAACTGGCCAATTTAAAGCTTAATATTTCACAAACATCTGGGGGCCTAAAAAGGCCACTTTGGCAGAATCATAAAAAAATTCATATCACGTAATTCATCTTTGACAGTTTCACACCTATATATTCCTGAAGGGTTTGGCAGAGGTGTACCTGTACCATTTTACGAATCTCCATACAAAACTGTCATAAAGATGAAATTGCGTGATATGAATCGTTTTATAAATCTGCCAGTGACCTTTTTATGCCCCCAGATCCATGAATCGAAAAATGTACACACCCCTAATAATAAAGCAATCCGTTGTTATTGGCGAAAAAAAAGCATGTTTTCTGCATTTTCATATTTGCTTAGTTGTTATAAACTAGTGTGTTATAAACTAAGTGATTACTTGCTTAGGACACCCCCTGTGTGGTACGAACCTCGGCTTAGGGCGTCGCTGGAGGGCAGCGAGGGTCCGGCTGGAGCGGAGCTAGTGTGTATGGACGTAAAGTGTTGTGTACTCACCGGTTGTGTTGCTGACTGCGGGCTCTGCGCTGGCAGCTGGCGCGCTGGGCACTGGCGTCGCCTCCACTACTGATAAGCTTTCACTAAGCTGAAGGACAAAACATACACTTATAATATTATATTTATGACTAGCTTCCGCCCGCGGCTTTGCCCGCGAGGTATGACGATAAGAACTATCCTATGTCCTTCCCCAGAATAAAATCTATCTCTCTGAAAATTTTTATCGAAATCTGTTCAGTGGTGAAAAGGTAAACATACATACATACAGACAGACATAGACGGAGTTACTTTCGAATTTATAATATTAATATGGATAACCACCACAATGCGGCAAGAATAGTGACTTCTAAGTTTGTTTCTGCCTTTCTTCTTAGTAGTCAGTTCTAGAGTAGTCAGATAGTGACCGCCAACTTTATCCAGTTTTTTTTTTTATATGAATGACGTGTGTGTATGTGTGTATGTAAAATCTATTTACAGAAACAAAATTATTTATTATTAAAATTATTTTTTATAATTAGAGATAATTATGATATTTCTCCGACGAAAAAGACCTGCGAGCAGGGATAATAGTATAATAATAATAATAGGAAACAAGCCACATCTATAACGAAATTTTGCTCTATGAAAAAGAAAGAAACTGATAATGTTTCGTAGAATTGGCATATGGCGTACCACAGGGCAGTGTGCTGGGGCCCATATTATTCTTAATTTACATTAATGATTTTCCGAAAACCGTGGACTTTCCAATGATTCTTTTTGCAGATGATAGTACAGTCATATTCAGTAACAAAGATTATGCATCATTGGAAAATTATATTAACACCACATTAGTGCGCATTGTCGATTGGTTAAGAGCAAACAATCTTTTAATTAATTTACAGAAGACTAATTTCATGATCTTCAGAAACAGGACTAATCCACCAACAGACTTAAACATAAGTTATGATGGAACAAAAATTTATGAAGTAGAGGTAACCAAATTCTTGGGTTTGAATGTAGATTGTAATTTAAATTGGAAATCACATGTGGAATCTGTCTGCTTAAAATTAAATAGCTATTCCTATATGTTATACATGCTTTTAAAAATTGTAAACTTATCCACTGTCATGACAGCCTACCATGCATATGTGGTATCCACGCTGAGATATGCTTTAATTTTCTGGGGGAACTAGTCGGAATGGGAGTCTGTTTTAAAAAAAAATGCATATGGGCAATGTGTAGACTTAAAGACCACTGATCGTTGTGAACCATACTTTAAAAAACTTAAGATTCTTACCTTACCTAGCCTCTTCATTTATGAGATGACCATTTGGGAAGCCAATAAAAAAAGAATTTTTCAAATCGGTTCGCAAGCAAAGGAGTATTGCGCGAACAAAAATTAAAAAAAAAATACACACATCCGAATTGAGAACCTCTTCCTTTTTTAGAAGTCGGTTAAAAAGCGGACTTAATGCCTGAGAATGCTTTTGTCAATCAACTAATTTCCTTTTTTCCAAATTTCAAAAGCTGTGGGTCTAATGTTGTTTTATCCACATGTAGCTGTGGATCTTTTATCGTTCAGGCAAGAGTCTGAAGTACTATGTAGAAGGGATACGATTCACAGACGCGGCAGGTAGTGCCACGTACCATGGCGCTGGGGGCGGGGTAGGCCTGCGCAGGCGCATCGGCGACGGGCTCGGGCGCGGCCGGCGCGGGCGCAGGCTCGGGCGCGGGGGGCTGCTGGGACACAAACAAAATTACTGTTTTCGACACAGGTCAAGTAAGGCACACAATATTTACAAAAACAACAAAAAAACTTAGTATTGTGTGCCTCGCCTCACGGCTGCGCGAAATAGGCCCAGTTCAGCATAAATGTCAGACAACTAATGCCTGACGCTGGTTTTCAACTGGACCCTATAATAATCAACGAAACACAAAGCCACTAGTTTTGAGCGTAGTGTTAGAACTTTAGCGACGATGTAACATATTTCAGTTCTACACACAAAGTCGATGGTAATCTAGAACAAAGCTTTGTATAGACATACCGGCTTGGGCGTGCTGTTGTCCCGCAGCGCGTCGGGCTCCAGGGCTCCGAACTGCACGTCCAGGAACAGGCCCGCGCCCTCCGCGCCGCCCGGCATCTCCACCGCAGACGACGGGATCTGCGACCGACACGTCGCTTACAGACATATTGTGCACACTGACTGCATGCGGTGGACTGCGATAGGCTGAGTCGATTCATTGATTGACTAACTAATAATATTTAGTTTTAATTCCTCAATAAGTAGAGTCAGACCTAGATTCATCGGGAAATATAGGTTTAATTCAAATAATTGTAATGCTCATCTGCTATAAGTTTTGAAAGTGCCTTAGTTTTTCTAACTCTCATAAAGATGCACTTAGAAATGCGTTGTAGCAATTTTAAAAGGCTACCTAAATGCTTCTAAAGGTGATATTTAGGATTTACATTGGTTGTAACTTTCTTAGTTAAAGCGGGGGTTACTTGAAAATGGTCAAAAAGTTGGTTTTTAAAGCAGTGTATCTCCTAAACCGTAAATAATTTTGACCAAAAACAAAAAAGTCATATTTTCAAGTCTTATATTAAAACAGTGATGGAACTCAAATCACAATTAAACGTCCATTAATGCATCAAAAAAATCTTAAAAAACCCCTCTGACATTTCTTTAAAAGCAGTAATTAGAAATATACCATTAAATTGCTAATGCCAAACTGCATTCAGTGATGGATTATTTATTATTAAGTAGTTTGTAAATAGTTTGTAAATAAATGATAAATGATTTATTTTCTGTAAGTAGGTTTGTACAAACACTTTTACACGTCAATCATATTTTTTTAAACTAGATGAGGTCGGCGTTTCCTATCTGACTATTCATATTTTGCAATAGATGATTGTTTCATATTTTGCAATAAATTACCAGCGTTGTGTCATCGCGCTTCTCTTTCCTTTCTATGCAGTCCGATAGTGACCGCGTTTTAGGTCACGTAGTCGCCTTAAGCTCATAACATTACAATTCGAACTGACTGAATCTGCTTTCTTAGAAACAGCCTGAAGTCTGTGGGACTCCTTTGTAGTCGGTTGATGGTGATAGGCTCACCCTATTGCCATCAATCGGCAGGAATATACTAATATTAACCCTTCGGCCAATACAGATATTGTGTTACATTATCAATAACATTCATAAAAATGATCCAGTTTACAAGAGAAAAGAAATATCTGCCATAGTCTGATCTCCGTTACTAGACCACGACTATATCCATGAACATACGTAGCGTATTAATTCCTGGCAACTTATCTTTCTAACATTAGGTCCATAAACATGAATAACTAACTGATCCAATTAGACTTGCAGGCAAACAAAAGGCAGATGATTATGAACTGACCTTGGAAGGCGGCGGCACTCGCGCGCGCTGCGGTTTCCTCTGACTCGTGATGTCTGACGAGCTGTACACGCCGTAGTTAGACGTGTACACGCCTGGAAACGTTAAGCACAACATCAGCAAACACAAATATTGTAATCAATTTCTAATATATTAGTCCTGACGACCGAATTACAGTGCTGGCGGCCACGCTCAGTGGGCACTAGCCCTCGGCGCGGGAGGCATCGCTTGCACAACCTACTAACTCCGGCCTGTTACTGAAAAATCATTATCACTATGCCCGACCTGTGAATCAAACCCAGGATCAGCAATCGCACTTGCGACCACAACAACAATCAACCTATAACATAGAGAAGCCAACGTATAAGTAAAGAAACAATCTCTTTAATACGACACTGACTCCTGTAACACAGGTACCGCCTAGCTCAGGAGTCAACGCTTCAATTGAAAATGTAACATCTTATTTATGCCAAAAGACAGACACACCAGAAGTAACTTTAATTTATAATATGTATAGACTTAGCGTGAATACTCACTGTTGTCATGCCTCTGCGACTGCTGCGTGAGTTGCGACAGGTACTGCGACTGCGCAGCCGTCAGACTACCCGACATACCCATTGGCTGGAAATAAAAAGATGTTATGTTACTATTAATAATTTTTTTTAAGGTATAGGAAAGTTTAGGTTTGTTAGTTAAAATTTAATGGTGGCATTGCAGTTAATTATAATTTATTTAGTGGGTATATTTTGTATTATTAAATGAATTTGTCAAAATACGTTCAGGTTGGTTTTGGAGATCACATAAGCAGTCACTTCATGTGCAATATTGGTAATCAGAATCAGCTGCATTCGGTTAGACTGGAAACCGACCCTAACAGAATTGGGAAAATGCTAGGCAGATGATGATGACGTTCAGTGAAGTGGTTTGTTAATAGAATATTGTGTACATTTTCATGGCCGCTCCCTTCAAAAGTAACTATCCTTGTATGAAGGTGCTTTTATTTGTCTGATTACTTCTCGACTTTACTCAATGACATTCAAAGAGAAGTTCGAGTGTAGTGAAGGGACTGTGACACTAGTGCAGTATAGTACAGTACGTCAAGTGTTAGGTGAGTACCTGGTGATGCACCTGGTGGTGGTAGGTGTCGGGCGCGGGCGGCTCGGCTGCCGTGACCGGCGACTGCCGACTGCCCGAGCTAATTTGCTGCGTAAAAATACATAGACAATAAGTATACAGAATACAAATAATACCAATACTACTCTGTCAAAAAAGTACAGGGAAAAGATCAATAATACATAAAATGTTAGTTATTCATCCATTTTTATCGCCTTCAAAGTATGCTCCTTCAGAAACGATACACTTACGCCAACGAATAATCCAATCATCAAAACATTTTTTAAACGCTTTTTCCAGAATTGAGTTTATATTTCGTCGCGAATTCTCCTTTACGTCTTCTGGCGAATGAAAACGGGTGCCAGAAAGTGGTAATTTGAGTTTAGATAAAAGAAAGAAGTCTGCTGGAGCCATGTGTTATGAATAAGGTGGTTGCTCGGTGGTATTTGTTGTTTTTTGGTCAAAAATTCGTTCACAATGATGGCCTTGTGCGAAGGCGCGCATTGTCGTGGTGAAAAATCCAACAATTTTATTTCCACTAATCTGGCCATTTTCTTCGAATTTGCTCTCTTAAACGCCGCATAACGCTCAAATAATATACTTTATTTACCGTTTGACCTTCTAGTAAAAATTCCGAGTGCACAACACCGCGATAGTCAAAGAAAACAGTCAACATGATTTTGACTCGTGAGACACAGAAAGTTAGCGGCTATCTCTTTCAAACTTGAATGAAGATTTTCAGTTACTATTTCCTTCGCTTTTGCGACGTTAACTTCAGTTGAAAATGTTGATGGCCTACCAGGGCGAGGCATATCTTCCAGTATATCTCGACCGCTTTTGAACGCTTTTATCACTCATAAGCATGTGTTTTTGATAAAGTCAATTCACCGTAAGCCTTCTGTAACATTTTCAGTGACTTCGAACTAATTCCATTAGCGATGCAAAATTTAAGACAAACTCTTTGTTCGATGTTTTTGTCCATTATGAAATTCGCAATACACACATATGATCTAACTAAAAACAGCAGTGTATTTTTATCTAAATGACAGATGCAACTCAAACTCCGCGCCAAAATGGAAAACAGTTGTGCCAAACTAACAACAAAAAAAGAGAAAAAAAAAAATTGGAACCAACAAATCATCCATTCCCGGTACATTTTTGACTGAATGTAAATGTCTGAAATCGCCAACCCGCCTCGAGCAAGCATAATCGCCTTTTCCCTGCAGTTGGTCAATTATAGGAAGGTATTATTTAATCATGATTTGAAGTGGCAATATTCTAAATCTCCAGAAGTTAGTGGCTAGACGAAGAACTATTTGCCTCGCTAGTCGAATATTTATTTATTTATTAAAACTTTATGCACAAGTAAAAACTGTACAAAGGCGGACTTAATGCCTTGGGCACCTTGGGAATATCTATGTAACCTGTTGTAATATTGGTGGTATTAATGCTACTCACGTCCCTGAGCTCCCGGTGCGCGTGCGCAGGTATGTGTGCGGAGTTGTGGTACGTGTACGTGGGGATGTGCGCTTCCAGCGGACCGTTCGCGTCAGTGCCGTCCCACTCCTGTAACAAACACATGTATGTAGCTAGTACAGTTTTCATCGAAAAAGGATTCAAACTATTTGCTTCAGTCAACTAAAGTTCTAAAAATAAGCGTCCACCAGCACCTGTATTCACAAACATACGATTCACTATCGTATCGACAATGACACTTGTTCGATAACCTGATTTCTGAACCGAAGGACCGGCAAAACGCTATTCACAGATCCGTATGGAAGGGTTTTTTTTTAGGTGTGTATACGGGGAACGCTACAAAATGGTAGTAAATAGATATTCGTGGTAGAAAATTTTAAGTGGTACATAAATGATTTTTATTGAGTATTTCACTATGGGCAACTATAGATTATGCATTCAGTAACTATTAACAAATAAAAAACAGTAAGCAATGATTTTATTAATAAATAAAATTTACCTGATTTCTATTAAACTTGCTTTGTAAACTTAAACTTTCTGTCAAACCTGGAAATCTGGAATAATTATTTTTCTGAATCTTGTTTTGAGCTCTAAAGATAATTGAGAACTACACGGAAGACAAGGCGGTATGGTCGAAAGACTATAGCCTGCCATTTGGGAGAATTAAAAAAAAAAATTGAGGAGTGAAAAATTTGTTTTTTTTTTTAAACAGAAAAATTGTTGTATGTATTTTATCGGTATTTAAACAAATTACTATTTCTTCATTTTCATTTTATAAAACGTGGTACCTAATATTGAAAATGCATATTTTCAGAAAAGAGTGTCATTGGAGCAGCGGCAGATGCTCTTTGCATTCATGCAAGGGCATGTGGACCTTGCCCGGAGCCGTGTTTTGACACCTATTACTTAGATTATTCTTTTTTAAACAATATTTTGTTATTCGATAACACTTCCGACAGCAAATACCTGTCGGAAAAATTGATGTCTTCATACCGTATATGAACTGTCAAAATTGTACGGTTTCGGATTTGTGAATAGCGATTATAGGATTTCGTCGATAACATTGACATTCGATTCGGTACCAAACCGTGTCGTAGCTTTGTGAATAGCTATGCAGAAGGGCTGAATCGGGCCGTATCCCAACGTAAAAGTCCGCCTGCTTTACATTTTGTATCAATGTATTGCTACTCAATTAAAATCTTAAAATCATTCACTGACAACCCAAGGCCTAAACATCTGGGTCCAGAATCATGAAATTTTGTACAATAGTTCCATTTATAGCAAAAGTGAGCACCACTAAGCAAGTATTTTTTTAAATCTTCCCCTTACAGTTAAATAGGGGATGAAGTTTTGTCATTTTTGCCAAAGGGAAATCCCATCTAATTCCGGGTACACGGCTTGTTTTGTATAACTGTGATGACTAGAGGCACGATGGAACAGAACGCAACGGAAAACAATACACCGCATCGTTGAAGCCCAGCCGGCCTAAAATGGACGCATCTCGCTTATGATACCGGGACTGGGACCCTAGTTTTCGGAAGCAAATCAGTTGAATCTATCTTGTAAAGTGATTTTATTGGCCGTTGATATTCTGTCATATTTTCAGAAACTGGGCGCTAGTTTTGTGCGCTATACTTACTTTGGCTTCCGTATTCTGAGGCATGACAGAAAAATAACAGTTAGCACAATGGTCTACAATGTGAGGGTTATGATTGTAATGAATGGTAGCTTAAAATTGAGTTTTTTTTTTTTGTCTTATTTACTTATTTCTACAGTAATGTAGTAAACAAGTTTTGTGTTGTATCATCGATTCGAAAAGAAGCAGCTCCCAAGTAAATTGGGATAAGGGCAGGAGAACGATGAAGATGTGACAGCTAGATAGTTTCAACCTTAATGAAAGTTTTTGAGAAAAGTGGTGAAGCAATAACGCGGTCGACTATACAATTAATTTGAAGTAAGCGATGTGTACTCACGGCAGAGTTCTGCGGCACGTCGCCGTCGGCCTGCGCCTGCGCAGTGACGCTGGGCGTGAACACCTGCAACACATCAACCTTTATAATTATGTGACAACACTGAACCAGCGCGACTAGCTACGTACGTACAGCGAGGGAACGGACACTAGCTGCCACAGACGTCACGGTGCTGTGGACTGTACAAGGATCTGTCAGTGGTAGCCCAGTGGTAACGGCCGCGACTTACGAGTTGTAGGTCGTAGGTTCGAACCCAGACAGGTGCTTTATTTTGTGTAAATTATTTCATCATCATTTCTCTCCAAACGGTGAAGGAAAACATCGTGAGGAAACCGGCATGTCTTAGAACCAAAAAATTCGAAGACATGTGACATCTACCAACCCGCACTGGGCCCGCATTGTGGATTACGGCCCACTCCTTCTCACAGAGAGGAGGCCTGTGTCCCAGCAGTGGGAACATTATAGGCTGAGAGGCCTGTGTTCCAGCAATGGGAACATTATAGGCTAATTATGTATGCTGCCATTTTCTTTTTTGCAATACAATTTCTGTGACAATTTGACAAACATTTACCAACAACTCCCTCCCTGTCAATGACATTTAAACGTCAAAAGATCCTTCTAGCACTCTCAACACATGGCAGTTATATACAGCATCAAGTGTGCGATGAAAATAAATCTTAGTGCAATCTCGTGTGTGTGTCGCTGGAAGTCAAGTCTGTGTGATGTTTAATATAATAATTATAATAATATTTATTTACGCAGGATGGCTGGTAGCAGCTGGATGAGAGTTGCCGAAAATCGAGTTGAATGGCGTGCAATGGGAGAGGACTATGTCCAGCAGTGGACTGCTATAGGCTGCTGATGATGATGATGATGATTCAAACAAAGTATGCACATACATGTACTTGTTAATAATGCAGTTTAACAAAATAATAATAATTCTGCAATTGTGTGGGTGAGGACTGCTCTCCTAACTAAATTATTAAACTTTGTGTAAAAGAGAATAAATAATTAAGTTGTATTTAAGGAGAAGAACAGGTAAGAAACGCCTTGGTGTCACTGGAATCAACCAGCAGGCCAATTCTCGTAATTTAAAACGTTCAAAATCTAGTCGCAGTCTCATCTCGGCGACAAACAAATGTCAAATACTTTAGGGAAATTAGAGGTGTTTTTGACAGATTGAGACTGAGATCAGACTGTGAACGTTCATAAAATTACCAGAATTGCCCCTCTGGTGTCACTGAAATCAACTTAAGTACCATTACAATAAAGTTGATATACAAATATCAACTTAACTTGGAATAAATAAGTTTCAATATACTTTATGTTATTATATATGTAATGTAATATCACGCCTGGATGCCCCGAAAGGTTAGACAGAGATGTACCTATAGTACCCCCACATTTCGTCAGTTATGTTTAAGTCAAA
The DNA here is from genome assembly GCA_963669345.1 of Gortyna flavago. NCBI lineage: Eukaryota > Metazoa > Arthropoda > Insecta > Lepidoptera > Noctuidae > Gortyna > Gortyna flavago. Next base: position 1,203,968 of record OY770149.1, read on the forward strand.
TATAATAGTGGACGAGCCTATTGCCATCAACAACACAAATCCAGCCTCCGGGCTGCTGCTGAGTAATTCCAGATGGAAAAACCTTATAACGCTTTGCCCGACCCGGGAATCGAGCCCAGGACCTCATGCTCAGTATTGTTAGTGTAGTATAGGTCAGTGTTGTCTTAATATGTATTGTTATGTTTATATTCACCTTGGTGTCTGAAAGAGATCCGGACCACTCCTCGTTGTCCCAGTCTTCTGTTGTGGGGAATGTGTCGACGATGTTACTGCCGCCTGCGCATTGCATACACAATTATGTTAAGAATTAGTTACTCTTCCTCTCACAGAAAGGAGGCCCGTGTGATTTGTCCCAGCAGTGGAAACGTTAGCCTTTGGTATGCGGAAGCACTGATCAGAGCTATTTAAGAAAATGGTACACGTACAGGTAAACCAGAAAAAGTATGCGCTTTACTATCTTGGTGTTTCTGAATTAGCACGAACAGCGCGCCACAGTCACCGCTGTGCCGCGCTGGGCGTGCTAGTGCGGCAGTCGACGCTGTGTGTGGGAGTGCTTATACGTCGTGCATTGGCGCGCTTTGTGGTAGTGCATCTCCCATTGTGCGTTTGAATTAAGTTTATACTCTGTTGGGTTACCTACTCCGGTCGCGGATCGTGATTTGTCACTAAAGCTTTTTGGAATTGCATAGAGTTGCTAAACTATAATTTTGTAATCTTGGTAATAGTTTGCAATATTGGCGTGACGCGCAGACGTACTTTTGTTATAAAGTAGATTCAATGCACTTTTTTCACACAAAACAATTTGAGAGTGAGTTAATAAAGATAATTCAACATAAACATTTGTTATCAAATTCACCGACACCTTGCTAAATACCCCGACAGTAAGATAAAATGCTTCATCGGTTATGACAGCTCTATATTAGATCCCATCATCGCGGGTTCGTATTTCGAACACAGACGAAGAGTTCGGCGAGTTCGTATTTCCTACGCGCATACAGTTCCCTTGCAGACCGCAGCCACAGCAGGGCGCACGTACCGGCGGGCTGCTCGGCCCAGCACGCGGCCGGCACGTCGCGCTCGGCGCGCGCGCGGCGCGAGCCGGCCCCGCGCCCGCCCCGCGCGGCTCCGCGCCCGCGCGTGGATCCGCGCCCGCGCCAGCCGCCCTCGCCGCGCTCGCCCCGCTCCCCGCGCTCGCCCCTTTCACCAGACCCGCGACCTGGAACGTGACACAAATCACTTGTAGCGAAAATTATAACAAAGTAATACAAGTTTAGAATAACATTTTTCATTGTGATCAGACTAAAATTACAACTAAGTAAATGTTGGTAATTGGACACACAATGAACAAAAAAACACTGTTGAATGGTTGAATCAAATTTGTAGTGACCACAGGCCATATTCTAAAACCAAATTAAATGGATTCCGTTTGTCGTAAATTTTGTCACATAAGCATGAGCAGTATAACTTTGTACAAGCTTGTACCCACAGCGTCAAACACAAGCATGAGCAGCAAAATATGGTTGTATACTTACGTGGTCTGGGTCCGGAGCGACTGCGCGGGTCGCGTGGCGGGTCCAGCTCGCCATTGCCAGCGGGGGCCGGTGGCTTCTTTTTCTTTTTCTCGCTGGTTCGCCACTCGCCCTGGAAACGAAGCAAGAAATAACATTTAATTAAAAGGTATCGTAGACATTTCCCAACAAGAGCCAGTTTTAAATATTAACAGAAATTAACAGTTGACACACGTACTTGCACCACATAGCAGCGAGGTAATTGCGGAACACACTAACAGTAGGAACGGCTTTTATTTTGACAGTTCAAAAACATTTATTTACGTTGTTGAATAGACAAACTTTTCGAACATCGTTTTGAGGGATAGCAATATCCGTCTATTCAGATTGTGATTAATAGTGTGTTATGCAATTAGGGTGCTAGTGTGACTGCTGTAAGGTTTTCGTTAGTCCACCGTCTTCTTCTTAGCGTGTCGATAGCAATCTAAATGGACTCGGCGGACCAGAATTCAGCTACTTGTTTGGAGCCATCACCAGCGTCCATCAGTTCCCGTAACGTGCAGCTGACAGGACACGCAGGACACGATATTTAATGTCCCATCGCTTGTGGAACAGCACCACATTTACACTCCAAGGCGGAGTCGTTTATGAATCTCCACCTGAACAGGTTTTCCTTGCTTCGGCTAACCTGGGTCCGGAGTCTGTTTAAAGACATCCAGGTTACCCAAAGTAACTCATGTCCAGGTGGGAGGTCTTCAGCGGGTGGAACGAACGGTTTGGGTAAGGAAGCACTGTCTCGCCACAGACAGTCGACCGTAGAGTAGAGGCTATAACTGTCTCACAGAATATATGATAAATGGTTTATTTTCTGCAAGTAGGTTTGAACAAACGCTTTTACACGTCAATCATATTTTTTAAAACTAGATGAGGTTGGCGTTTCCTATCTGACTACTCTGAGAAGAAAGGCCGAATCAAACTTAGAGGTCACAGTCTCAAAACCAGACAAAATCTTGGTCAAATCATGTAAACACCATGTAGATTGGTGTCTGAAATGGTCTTTTGAGGAAAGAAGAAGAAGAAAGAACCACACAGATTGAGCGGAACTGTCCAGTCAGTGCACGCATTTGTCAAAAATCGTGCAGCTCAACTCAGAACTTGAGGAATGTTTAGTGTGTACCTGTATCCGCTGACTCTCCTCGAGCAGCAGGTTGCAGGCGGCAACCATGTCGTTGTCAGAGTCGTGCAGCGCCGAGCACACCTCCTCCTCGGGGCGGCACGTCATCTCCATCAGCTCTTGCACCTGACACAGACAATTATTGTTATTATAATGACGGTATCAACCAATAAAACAGTTGGTAAAGTACACTATGGTCTGTTTTAAACATAGAAACTTCTTTCTTATATACAGGGTTATAAGAACACAAATGGTTTATAACCAGGATTAACACATACGATACTTTTTATCCCGATATATTCCCACGGGATCGAAACTTATGCAGGTGAAACCGCGGGGCGCAGCTAGTTAAGGTTATAAAATTAACCTCAATTGTCAAAACATGTTGAGTGATTTACAATTTCAGCTTTAAGTATTCAAATAATCAAAGCACTCAATTTATAAGTAGCACTACAAATTAACTTCCACAGGTACGTTTTCTGATCCATTTGCTTACATTTTCACCAGATACTTTTTGAAACAGATTATCCGTAGGTATTTGAGAAATGGTTACAGGGTGTTAATATACCTAGCATCATTTCGTAAGCCAACCTAGTAACAATAGTCCTCCAGACTGTATTTCGGTCATGGCTGCTAATCTCAACGGATACAAGCCTTCGGCGCGAGCGACATTATAGTGCACAAGTGTGTGCGCAGAGACAGGTGCACTCTCTCTTCCCTCGCTCTCATAGTCCGAAGGAACGGCAATCGGACACGACCGGAGAAAGATCAGGCGAAGGTTCAACTGCTTAACGTGCTTTCCAAACTCCGGGCTGTTACAAAAAAAATCCTAACGGAAAAAGCCAATACCACTTTGGCTTTGCCCGACCTGGAAATCGAACTTACCGAACCCAGACCAATGGGCAGTTAACATCTATAAATAGTTGCAGATGATGATATTCCTAGCATAATTTCGTTAGCCTACCTACAAACAACATTGTAACCCACATCCTTGCATCTTGCGCTAACAGCTGACTCTAGTACATTGTATTTGTAGTCTTTGTTTGAGTGCGCCGGAAGTCGGCAATACACGCGACCGCTTTTAATTTGCCGGTGACTGTTACCTCACACAGATTATTGTCTGATGGTTGGATAAAGAAATAGGTATGACTGCTTTTTTACTTTGTGCGTGTCTCTTGATTAGTTATCTATAGTTATCACTAGCTTCTAATGAAAACTGCATAAGGATGAATTTATTTGGGAATTCTTTTTTTTTTTGCATGCTTACTAAATTATTTGTCTGTTTGTAATTTTGTATCTTTGTTAGGGGCTTGTGGCTAAGTAATAACAGCCGCTCGGGTCGATCGATCACGTTAAGGTACACTTGCTGCAGTTGGTCCTTGGATGGGTGACCATCTTTACATACCAAGACCCTCCGTGCCTCGGAAAGCACGTTAAGCTGTTGGTCCCGGTTGTCATTTGTGGATCTTTCACAGTCGTTACGCGTCGTCCGAAGCCCGATAACCAGTCTTACCAAGGGGTATCGTATTACCCAGTAGCTGGGTTGTGGAGGTCAGATAGGCAGTCGCTCCATGTAAAATACTGGTATTCAGCTGCATCCGGTTAGGTTAGGATAATAATGATGTTTTTTTTTATCTTGGTTGGTTCCATTGTTTTTTAGATATAGTTGGAAGTAATTAGTAGTTACAATTTAAGAAATCATATTATCTTACTTTTATATGAAATATACCAAAATAAATATAATAGGCAACAATGTTATTCCATGCCATGCCATTCTTCTCTACCTCAAAACATTTACCTAACAGGTATGCACAAAATCCATGGATATTTTCAAAATATCAAAAAACCAATTAAGAGCTCAGCTAATTGGACATGATGAAATCACTGCACTGTCGCAACCCGCACTACTTCTACCTACGAACAGTTAACTGTCGACAACTGACAACACCGTTACGTACACTTTCCCACGCCGCGGGGCGTGGAAAACGCATATCAAATCTATAATTGTGTGTGAAACTACTATGTTCTTTTATGGAATAGTGATAACAATCATGTCTTACTTTTATAAAGGATTTTTTTTACTGAGGTAGGGTAACTTTCTATGTTAGAAGACACAATATGTGTATCAAGTCTGAAACTTGAAACCAATTAGGTCCTGTGGGGTAATTACGTAATACACTATCAGTAGTAATGGCTTTAATTTTGACAGTTCATCAACATTCATTGCGTTGTTGAGCAGACACATTTTTCGAACATATGAAGCAGTGGATTAGCCCTAACTTATCCCTTCAAAATGATTCAGATTAAGGTTGACAGTGTGTTGCAATTAGGGTGCTGGTTAGATTCAAAATCAGCTAGCGGCTGGATCAAGATATATGAAAAAGGAAGGATGGTAACCCAACCCCAAATAAACTGAGATAAGTGCGGTTAGACTGGAAGCCGAGCCCTGGGAAAAGGCTACGCAGATGATGATGATGAACTAAACAAGTACAGGGGAACTACTCTGAAGTCCGTCAACGAAGATGCGGTCCCGTCAGTATGTATTCCGATACTTCGGCGTGAACCCTACGCCCAATTAATTAACTGACGATTAACAGCTTAAACCGAAGAACCGATTTAGATAAAAAATTTGAAAAGAGATAGTTTAGAGTCCCGGAAAAGGACATAGGACAGTTTTTGGTCAGCGCCATCTCTTGACCGTAGTGGAACTAATGTAACTTTTGTTGATGATTTTTGAATAAGTGTGCTATTTAGAGACATCTTTTTTTTTCCTATATTCTTTACATAAATTTCTATCACATAGAATAATTTCAGATTTTTCTCTATGCAAACTTCGGAGATGAGGCCCCGAACGGCATCAAGTCGAAAACTAAAAGGCTTAAAAAAAATTTTTTGAAAATATGCAAACTGCGCTCTTTCATAATGATACCCCCCACATGCCCTATTAGCCCCACATCGAATTTTTCAAACCCCTTTTCAGTCCCTGTTGCAATAAAAAAAATTACTTATATTTTTATTTCTTTCTTATTTGCAAAATAGTTGGGCAAACGTCATCTAAAACTATTCTAAATTTAAGGTTGATAGCATTAGTAGTTCTTGAGATATCCAGCTGTGACGGACAGACAAGACAGACAGACTGAGTCGCACCTTAAGGGTTCCTTTTTACCATTTTGGTACGGAATCCTAAAAACCTAGAATACGTAATTTCAGCCTCTTTATCCTTATTGCAAGAACGTGTTATTTCCAGCATATTGTAGAGGACAACCTAAAAATGCTACTCTAATTTTTGTTTCGCAAACTTGTCCAGTTCAGCCTTGCTTTTGCGCCGTTTCTACGAAGGACTAAGATGTTCCTTTATAATTCAAAGTTTATTTTTAAGTATATAAATAGGGTGCTTTTATAGGGTGACGTAAGAGGCACTCGACTTGTTATAAGGTACCTGTGAAGCAACTCTTGCAACGTGACGGATAAGGATGTCTTAGATCACGTTAAAACAGGATATTTTTATAACATTTTGAACAAACTTTTGGGAACAGGATAAAAATAGACTTTTTGTTTATTTGTTTGACGTTAAAAAGTACTATTTTAACCTTCGAGAAAGGTTATTTTTAGTCATTCTATTTATTATTCATGTCGTAATTGAAAGAAAGAAAGAAAGAAAACCATGCCATTGCATTTTTTTTTATTGCTCCATGCCATTTAGCGAATATGATTATCGTCAGGGTTCGATGGAAGTACTGAACAGATTACAAAAAAACTTTAATTGATAGAAAGCTACACTATTGCTGAGTGCCATATGATATGTTTTATGGTATAGTTGACTTCGATGCAGTCGGAAATCGTGGGCAAAAGTTAATACAAAACATTGTTTTAAATTTTTAATTAGTATGACAAACTCACCATTCTTCGAACGTCTGACGCGTCTTCGCTTTTACGATCGATCATGTGTGCCATCCTTAGTTGCTCTGTAGTAGCCTGTCGACAAACATTTAGGTTACAATATTACAATTACATGATATAACAATTACATGGAAAATCACAATACTGAAAAATTTGCTTCACAAAGAATAAGGATGAGTTTCCAGTTAAGCGGAGCGGAGTTGTGCAGGAATCCACCCAGTAGAAACGCACCCTAAGCCACCCCTAGTCTCCAGAAACAAATTCTTGTCTGTAGTGTAATAGGCAATGGAAATTGTGAAGCAAGCTAACTAATCACCAACCAGTAGAAAATGTAGTTTATAACCTGTATTAAAAGATAGGGTACTTTTAATTCCGGTAATAGTACGTTCCCCGGGATATTTTCCGGTATCCATGCGGGCGAAGCCACGGGCTTATAGTTACTTTATCTATTTTACATTGAACCAGAAAGGTTCAATTTTAGGTGGTACAGACCATCAAATTGGACAACTTTCTCCATGGAACCATCATCGTAATCGCGAAGAAATAATCAGCCATCTCATACTTTGGGTCGAGTGGGTATAATATTGAAGTTTTGTATGGGACAGTTGATAATGACACCTTTCTAGTACACGCTGTATTCTATGTAAATGACTAATAAACACTGCACTAATAATCTGCATTATTAAAAGATCGTACAACATACTTATATCAATACGTTGCAATACAAGTGCTCACCCACGCATCTCCCACTCACTAGGGTTGTCACACATATAATAATACCAGCTTACTACTTTCCCATTGCAAAGCAAAGGCCTCTTCTCATACAGAGAAGTCAGAGAAGACACGAGCATTGTTCACCACGCTTGCTCAAGACGAGTTGACCGATACCTAAGACGAATTGAAATAGCGTTCATAACAGTGAATGTGGGTACAGCGCACCCTAATTGCATAAAACACTTTCAATCTGAATCATTTTGAAGGATATTGCTTATCCATTAGTTCAGTATGTTCGAAAAATATATTGTTTGCTCAACAACGTAAATAATGCAATGAATGTTGAATGTTGTCAAAATGAAGGCCATTGCTACTGTTAGCTATCATCACCAGCCTATAGCAGTACACTGCTGGACATAGGCCTCTCCTATTGCACGCCATTCAACTGGATTTTCGGCAACTCTCATCCAGCTGCTACCAGCCATCCTGCGAAGATCTTCGCTCCGCCTAGCCCTGCTGTTAGTGTGTTACGCAAAACCTTCGCAGGTGTACTATAGATAGACCTCTGTCTAATCCTCAGCGGCAGGCACAGATACAGGCGTGACGTTACGTTGTGTGTAACAGTGAATGTAATATGTCTGCATCTGCAATTGCAACCACGATTTTCGACATTGTGAACATGAGGTGATTTTATGATTATACTAGCTTCTGCCCGCGACTTTCTCCGCGTGAAATTTCGCCTCCCGACCTACTACCGCGTCGCATGCCATAAGCCCGTCCGCGCTATTACTTGGTTTTCGCTTAGGCGCCACCTACACGGGTGACGGGCGAGAGTATCGCCGCGATAGTGAGGCCGTGACATCAAATTCAATAAAAGGGTACGGAGCAATCTCCACACGGTGATATAATCGCGGCGAAAATTTGATGGCACGGCGACACTATCGCCGCGATTCTCTCGCTCGTGCGCCCGTGGAGATGGCGCCTTAGCGTTCTTTCTGACTTTTTTTTTTCTTTTTGTTCGACTCTTAAGGGTCGCAGCGTGATGTTATATAGCCTATAGGTAATCTTTCTCAAGAATTGGGCTATCCAATGCTAAAATATTTTTTCAAATCCGTCTCATAGTTACAGAGATTAGCTAGCGCGTTCAAACAAACTCTTCAGCTTTATAATTATTATAGAAAAAAATATAGATTTTGTGTATTAGGCGACACTCCAAGGGTAGGCTTTATTTATTGTTATCATAATCAAAGCTGAATGTAATTATTATTTCATCCGTAGCTTTTGACTTTATATGTCAGAAATTGTCTGTGTTTGACAGCCCTAGCCGCACCCCTATTTTACCGGCACCGGCCGGTAGCAGCCGGTATCATGTTCTCATTATTTCGCAAATCAAATAATACCCAAGCAATTACAGAAACCATAACAAACAGCAAGAATATTGTTCTGTTATGAATTGTGCCGATTTATTTATTTTATTCCTTTCTTATTCCGTTTTGTACAGAATGTGATTATTTTACTGAATGAACCAGCAAACCTTCTATTTTTGAGAGAAAATATTGTCATTTTTATGAAATCGCGAAAACCAATTGGTTCGATAAGAATGAGCTTTCAAATGAAATTTATCGATACATAAGCCGTGTGCCTGATGGGATTTCTCATCACCAAAAATTACGAACTTCCCTATAAACTTATAACCCCCTATTTGACTCCTTTAGGAGATGTATTTCCAAAGATTCTTCGTTAGTGCTCACTTTCGTTATTTAAGGAATAATAGGGAATTGAAGGTTTTTATACGGAGCGTGGAATAGTTTATACTCCATTTGTTTAGGTAATTAAATAAAAGTAAAAAAAAAACCACGTGACATAGTTGTACTCTTCAATTTAGCAACGTTATAATTCGTTAATAATGTTGCTAAATTGAAAAGTACAACTGTGACGTAGCAGGGCAACTGAATAGACTGGTATTACGTTTAGTCGGTTTACCACGTCACGTGGCTTTTTTGTTTACCATTATTTAATTACCTAAACAAATGGAGTATAGTATTTTTTTTTTATCAAAATGGCGGACAGGTAAGTATTCCACGGACCTTCAAAGCCGGCCCCAAGCTGTTTAAGCTGTGTGTTGTATAGCGTAAACTGTTTTATACAAACAAGACCTATCAGAGTAAGTAAGTACAAGTTTTTTCTTAAGCCAAGTATCTATAACCCAGATCGTCCTGAGTACTGGCAGATTGCCAGCTTACCCCCCGTTTCCGAATGCCTCATAATCACAGATCTCTGATCAGTACATCTACTGTCTTATACATCATGTTAGTTGTTCTGAATTTTATTACATTTAGTATTACTTAACACGTTGACTGCCAGGCAACAGACACGGTGACCGCGTTGGCAGTCAATGCCTTAAACTTAGTTTTATTATGTTTTTACGAACATAGTATTTTGGAACTATACAGGGTGAAATTGAAAACATGCGACAAATCGAAATGGGAGATTGCACTCATCATTATAAACCACTTTTACTATGGGAGAAAACCTGAAATCGCGAAAAAAAAATCTGCTGTTTCCTACATTTATGTTCGCATAACTCGTCAAAATGTAGGGTGTTGCACAGCTGTTTTTTTTTTCCGCGATTTCAGGTTTGATCCCATAGTAAAAGTTGTTTATAATGATGAGTACAATCTCCCATTTCGATTTGTCGCATGTATTCAATTTCAACCTGTATAGACTAATAATAAAGCTGAAGAGTTTGTTTGTTTGAACGCGCTAATACCTATCTCGTATTGATTTTTTTTTTTGCATTTGGTAGTCCAATTCTTGAGGAAGGCTATATTATATGCTATTTAACATTACACTGACCCTTAGGAGCCGCGCAAAAAGTAAAAAAAGTCAGTTAGAACGCTAAGCGAAAACGAAGTGATAGCGCGTGCCGGTGATGCGATGCGACGGGGTGGCTCGGTGGAACAAGAAATTTCACGCGAAAGAAGTCTCGGGCAGAATCTAGTATGTACTATTATAAAATAGGTCTTTATCAAAGTTGAAATCTTTAATTGACAAACCGCTGGGTCTAGATTTCTAGAAACATCATTTTCTAGAAAAATCATCCCCTAAATGGGTTAAATAGGTGAAGGAATTTTGTATAGGAGATCGACATTTTGCCGATGGGAAATCCATCTGGCGCACGAATCACCACCAAAAACCACTTTTGTATGTATAGTGGTCGTGACTGTAACTATCTTTCATTTACATAAACCATCTTTTGGTCGTTTAAGTACCTACATTTTTTTTATGTGCTGATCTTTGGCAAAGGCCTCTTCCACATATTTTTTTTTCCTCAGATTCGCTAGAACCCAACAAACATTATAAGTAGTTAGAAAGAGCCACGCGGAGCTCCATCGTAAAATTCGGCACGTCACCCGAACAAAGTCAATGACACGTCCGAGGTCATCCGTGAAGGTCGGTCGGTGTTATTGTCGTGTCTATGATTATAACTTTATCTGTTTGCGATATCAATGCGTTCATAATATGTAAATGATTGAAGAGTTTTGCTTTGTTTATGGTTTTAGAGCAGGACGCCATCCAGCTAGACGGGCCCGACGACCTTAAGAAGGTGGCTGGGACAGACTGGATGCGGAAAGCGGAGTTCAGGGTGTTGTGCCTGGGAGAGGTCTATGTCCAGCAGTGAACTGCGATAGGCTAAGCTGATTGATTGATGCTTTTTGTTTTAGCTACGTTGACCGGTAAGAACGTGGGCCACCAGTCCACCACTGTCCTCGTCTAATACCTATGATCTACTAATTTGCAAAGTTGCTCACCTGTGGTTTAACCTTCTCCTTACTCTGGGTTTTGTCTGTGGTCTTCCGGGTGTCCTGTGCATGCTTGCCGTCCTTGGCGCCTCCCTTCGCACCACCTTTGGTGGCGCGCGCACCCAAACTCATCTTTAAACTATATACGTTATATTTACAGCCTCTATTTACAAGCAGCTGGAACAAAATAAACAAAACATTACTCAAGGCACATAAACAATACGGAAACATAAAATTTGTATCCCAAATAGCGACCCTATTTGCGTATAAGGGTACATAACCCTTAGACCCGTCCCTATTTAGAAAGAAAGATGTCAAATTTTTAAAAGGCCTTTCCTGCCCATCCCGCACAGCCATAAGCACCTCCAGGATTTAAATGATGCCAATGAAAAAGCTGTTCAGGTGGCTATATTCTGGTCGGACCAAGATTTTAGTCAAATAGTTCTTTGGCATAATCCGTTATGACAAAACCAGTATTTTGTGTAGTCTCGCTTAGTTGGATTTAGTATTTACGGACACTTTTGAATTGTCAAGGAGTCGGTACGTTAGTCAGAAAGTTGAAGCTAGTTGCCAATTCCAAAACGTGGATCTCTATGGAGAAGAATGGGTAAGAAACTCCAAGGACACTCTTTTAAATCAAGATATTACAAAATCCTGGGTACATTATTCTCGTTGCTTCTATACAGGGTTGCAGGGACATCGACATGCAAATTAACCATGAATTCAGCACAAACATGATTCTAAACACCGTATAAAAATTTCAACGAAGAGGCGTCCAAAATCATGTATCGTCTCTATCCATACTATTATTATAAATGCTAAAGTGTGTCTGTCTGTTACCTCTTCACGCTTAAACCGCTGAACCGAATTAGATGAAATTTGGTATAGAGATAGTTTGAGTCCCGGTAAAAGACATAGGATGGTTTTCATCCCGATATTCAAACGGGATTGAAACTTATGCGGGTGAAACCGCGGGGCGCTGCTAGTTCAAACTAATGTTACAAATTGATGTTTCAAGTGAAACAAATATCAACTTTATTGTAATGATTAAGTTGATTTCAGACTTTCAGAATGACTAGCGCTATTGAAAAAGTTATAAAAATGTTTGAAGTTGTAGAGTAAACTGAACTTTATTGTGTAGGAATTAAAGTTATTTATACATAAACAATTTTTTTTACAATTTGCCAAATATCTCGAATGCGGATTAGGTACTTAATCTATGGTAACAGGTTGCGCGTCGGTATCCCTGCCGTCCTATATGCGAGAACAATGTAAATAAATAAATAAAATATAAGATTTAAATCAGCCGTTAAGACAATCATGAAAAGTCTCAACTGAAATATAATATTCACAAGCATTATAAGAAAATTAATAGGTATCTAATATTAGTTTGCATACATTATAAAACTAAGAAAAATGTGCGAGTGCATTTGGTTATTCGTCAACTGTAACACAAAACAATTATTTCGGTTTAGATTATACGCAAAGCAAATTATTCAACGAATAAAAGTATCCAGCAGAGCATTAGGTCCTAAGTTTGATAAGCTGAGCTCCGGAATCAATGCGAAGAATCCGGTCAAATCGAAGTTGAGAACTCACGACTTTGGCCACAATAATGACACAATTCCACAGAATTACCACACATAAAACAATCTGAGTCAACCAAAACCAATTGCAAAAAATATTATAATTATATCAATTTCGTTAGCGTAAGCACTGCGATAACCACATAACGACCAAATCTCTCCACGGACGTCGTCGAAATGAGGAAAATTAAGAAAGATCCTTATGCACATTGGTTATACAATACCTTTCGACTTTGAGGGAGCCCTATAAGGATTCTATGATTCTTTGTAAATGGCATAGAACCGTTGGTCACAAGGAGGTAAGCAGTACTGAACCAACTAGACTCTCTGACTAGCTCGACCACCATCATTCTCCTATACTAATCCCAATGTATTTGGGTTCGTCTCAACATGTCTTCTTCTTGCATACTTCTCTATTAGACGTGATCCCGGTACCCCGTTTCTAGCCATATCATCTATCACAGTCTATCCATCGCTCATGATAACTAACTCGACCGACACCTTGACAAAGGGCTTGCACTTGACAAAATTATTTCCTAAAAAGCAAATAAATTAATACTTTTTAGTTTCGACGATATTTCTTCGATGATGGATGAATTAGAAGACGATGGTAGGTTCTGACAAAACTGGAAGGAGGACGACAGCTTTCTTCCGAGAGAAAATAGCTGTCGGAATAAAAACTGAAACAGTTTAAACTGTCAAAATATTCGGGTTTCGGATTTGTGAACAGCGTTTAGGACTCCTTTCCTTAGATTGATGTTCGATTCGGCAGGAAAGCATGTCGTATGTTTGTGAATAGCTATGCTGATCTCCTTTAGGACAGCTTAAGAGACAATCTTGGAGGAGGACTCTTTAACGTGCTATCCCAGGCAAGGAGGGGTGTCGATATGTAATGGATGGTCACCCATCCATGGACCGACTTCGGCAAGCGTAGCTTAACCTTCGATCGACCAGTGCGGTTGTTATCCAGCCACGAGCCCCTACTACCAAAAAGTATGAAAACAAAAACGTAAGCAGCGTAAATGGTGAAGATCGTAACCACATGAACGATATACTTGTTTACGTTTACGCGCCGTTAAAAATATTGTACACTAGACAGAGATGACCACAGATACAGATACACCTAGATAACGCAAGAGCAACTACTTTGCGTGGCAAAAATCGCAAAAGCTTACGTACAAAAATCGTAAGCCGTCACTATCGCGCTCAGTCCTGTGTACTGCTGGCTGGGTAAGCGTGCGCGCTGGCACTAAGCCCCGGGGGTGCGGCAAGATGGGTGCCGCATGCGGCGGCGCCTTTGAATCGATTTGATTTTCCCATCACTAAATAGTGCTTGTGACGTCATAGTAGGTAGTCAAAAATGGCACGCTTGGTTTTTACAGATCGTGATACTTGCGTTATCTAGGTCTATCTATATCTGTGGAGATGACTGTCTAGCGTGGGATCAAGGTAATCTTAACAGTTTGCATACTATGCAAAGACCTAACCGCTGGTCAGACCAAGTAACCGCCCTCACTGGACTCTAAGACCGCCCTGACAGAAGCTTAGAACCATAGAAGTGGAGGAACATCGTGCATAAGCGAAGGCCTTTCAGGGACACGACTTTCATTAATGAAGTACGCGACCAAGAAGAGAAGAGAGATGGCAATAGGCTCGCCCACTATTACATGTATGGTAATTAAACATAACTGGCAAAAAGTGGGTACCTCAGCCTAACCCTTCAGAGATTACAGGCGTGATGTTATGTGAACTGCAGCATTAAATGATCGCTTTCCATCAGGCGTGATCAAGGTCAAGAGCAGGCCCATTCAGTAAAAACATCTATGACAACATCCTATTACGATAACCGATTCTCCCAGAAACTCAACACAGGGACCCTAACCATGACCAAGACACTAAGGCAAAACCACGCAATATACAACACTACGAATCTATGACTCACAGTAAAACCGCATTCCCCTAACCTCTTCATTATCGACCAAAGACAACTTACATTTCTATCTATCAAAACATACACAAGGCACAAACTCGTTCAGCCTACACTGCTTGGTAGGTAACCTGTCAGCTTCTGCAGCCCTGTTATTAGTGTCAAACTGTAATGAGTGTGTAGCTTAGGTTCTGGGTTCGTTCGTTGTTACGAAGGCAGCTGGTGTATTATTGGGGGAATTATATGATCTTCGCCATTATGTCATACTGAGGTAGAAAATACTGTTTTATATCCTTATGGGTTGAGTGTTTTGTTATTTAATTACAGGGCACATTACCTGAAACAAGATGTGTAAAGGCGGATACAGACATTGCGAGGCTTGCACAGCGCACGGTCATATTCGTGGTGAGGCACGTGGAAGCACATGCCTGAGCATCATGCAATGAACACCGTGCGCTGCGCATGCCTCGCAATGTCTGTATCCGCCTTTACACATCTTGTTTCAGGTAATGTGCCCTAGAGGCCTAAGAGGAAGATTGAAAGGGAAATATTGTTTAAAGATTTTAAATTGAAAATTTTGGACCAGTTTAAAAAAAAGTTTTATTTACAAATTGCTATCAAAGATAAGAGAAATTAGTACAATGTTGATTCAATATTTGCTTCTGTTACTGTAGAAGGAACAATTTGTCTTTATGCTATAATTTCAATGAATATATTTGGTTTTCAGAATTCCCGCCAAAGAATATGCCCAAAAAAAATTTATTTTATTGTTTATTTAATGTGTTTATTTTTTTTTAGAACATTCATAAAAAAGTTTGAGGGAGATGAAGGCCAAAGAAAAGATGGACAGATTGTGTGACGAATGACATGAAAGAGAAGGGAGTGAATGATAGCGTGACGGTTGACAGAGGAGAATCGAAGAAAAAAACGTGTTGCGTCGACCAGAAGTAACATGGGACAAGGGCAGGGAGATGATGATGAATAATAAACCAGTAGAAAACTAAGATAATTGCTGATAGACATGTATGATATAAAGATGAAGACATGCTGCATCAACCCCAAATAAATTCAGATGGCGATAGGAGAATGGAAGCCCAAATATCTGACAACTGGTATTTCCAAGACGTTTTGTGTTATCCAGTATAACTGGGTTATTGAGGTCAGATAGGCAGTTGCCCCATGTAAAATAGTGGTAATCAGCTGCATCCAGTTACACTAGATGCAGAGTCCAACATTAGGAAAAGGCTAGACAGATGATGATGTAGGGACAGGAAAATGAAAATGATGATTCTTCTTCTAACCAACCAATAGGCTATTAAATGATGATTCAGGGATAAAAAACTAACAAAATGTATGAAATGTCGAAACTTATATCAAAGAAGGAAGCAGATAAGGGTTTGTTGCCAAGTTTGGATGAAAACAGTTTATTAATTAATTTGAAGTAGTGCCAATGTGTCTCTTCTATAAGTGATGCTTCAATTGTTGTTATTTGTGGCTACATAGCAACACACTCATAAAGGCTTTCATCTGTTTATTGAATGGTGCTTAGATGAATATACTCAGAGTAGATATTGCATTTGAGTACATAAGAGGAAGTACAAAGTGGCACCGGTGACTGGCAAGTTGTGTGGAAAATGGTTGTCATGGTATGCATATGATGCAAAGGAATGAGGAAAATATTGTGGCCTGTACCTGGCACATGGAAAACATCATGGTTGGTGTCTAGTTTATTAATCATAATCACCATTTCCTTAAGACAAGTGGAGACAAGACTTAAAGCCTTCCTACCCTAGACGGCAAACAGTATAAAATAGGTTGAAAACAAAAGTATGCTTGGAAAGTCATGTGAAAACAGATAAAAAAATAAGAATAATAAAGGATAAATGAGTGTGAAGCGTATCTGTGAGAAGGCATCATTCCCATCAGTTAACTGTTAATAAGAAAACAAGAAAAACACCTCTGCCTTAGATATCCAGCAGTGAAAAAAAAACCTTCAAACAATTTCCAAACTGAGGAATGAGGAAAATGGTATAAGGAAAGTTTTCAGTATGAAATGTGGATGGCTCTAAGAGTAGGGAAAGACCAAAGGAACGACGACATGGCTAGAAAGGGATGACTACTGATATGACGACTAATAGAGAAATATTGAAAAAGACATGCAGCGCCTACCCATATTAAATTGGGATAAGGATTGTGGTGCATGCAGATAATACTGGGCACCAGCATTCTGTACAGAACATCTTCCATCTGATGCAAAATAATAGAATTAACTGCCCCCAGCAAATAGACTTTGACCGACTGCCTTGCAGTAATTCATGCTGGTTACCCGACACACTGAGTTAACAGTCAAGACGTCACACAAAGTGGTTGCTAATAGATTGATGGACATAATTCGTGCAGCGATGCAGGCCAATGCAGATTCAATGTGATGCCTTGCGTACATTCTGAGACTGATAGCCAATTTAGTCAAGGAGGTCATGTTAAGAAATGATGTACTGTTTGACTATGAAACTCTGTTTGTCTATGGAACTTTCTATTTGTCTATGGAAGAATGTAAACAAAATATTATGTTTATGATTGTTTTCATACATTTCCTAATGAGAACTATACTAATAAATGGGTTTGATAGAAAACTGAAGTTACTAAAGTTATTTTTGTTTGTTTACAATGTGTACTCAAGTGTTTAATTTTTACAGTTAATTGTTTAAGCAGTTCACTTTCAATTGACTGAATAGCTAGGTCAAGGATAATACAGACTAATGTATAACAATCCTTTCATAATAAGAATTTCTCCAAAGAGGTGACGTAACATCACGTCTGTATTTCTTGAAGGGTTAAGCAAAGGTGGGCACCTACATTTCGCATGTTATGTTTAAGTCTCACGTAATAGGGGGCGAGCCTATTGCCTTCAACCGGGCACAAATCCAGACTCTGGGCTACTACTGAGTAATTTCAACAGGCTTGTGACCATCAGACAAACAAGGCAGTCCAAGGAGAGGCCTTATTTATGATCTTAAAGAAGACTGGATAATAATATTTATTTATTATAAACAGTTAAGGCCTAATACATGCTCTGGCTGTGTGTGTGTACTTTATAACCCTAGTAACTTGTGTTTTGTTGTTAATTGTTATATCATTTTTTAAGAATCCTTTAAAAGTAAGATATTGATCATTATAATAATCTGAGCTTGAACTTGTTTTATTTGAGCTAAAATAGTAGGAAAGAGTTCAAGTGAAAGTATTTGATATTTTCGGTAGAAAAAATCATAATTATGTTATGAACATAACTAGCATGAAATGTTAATCAATTATGAAAGATATAAAAATTCATTTTCATAAATATTACAAGTCACAGACAAGAGATTTAGCGAAAACTTCTTGTTATTACGAAGCATTTGGAGGTCAATGAACTTGACTGTGATGGAATTTTTGTAAAGATGAGACAAACAAAATATAATTTAGAGATTACATGCAAATAAACAGGTAAATAATATTATAACATTGACCATAACATAGTTCAATGTAGAATAAAGCAAATAACTGAACATGAATTGATCACTTAAAATACTCATTCAATGTTTTGCATGATTCCATAATATACTGTGTAATGTAGGTATGAAAAAGATAAATACAATGTTTAGCGACCGGATTTTCCAACAAACACGTAATAAACGGCAGTCTCGATAATGTTGTAGGTGCGAGAAATCAAACTACCGGCATCACTGATCACGACACGATAACGACTTGATTCATAACAACTCGTCGAATTCATTACACCAAACACCTACAAAGAAAACAATGCTATCAAAGATAGTAAGAAAGTTAGCATACCCCGGCTGTCGTGTAAGCGGTAAAATGGTAAACAAAACAAATGGGCGGATCGCGGAAAATTCACTAATTTACCATACAAAACGCACAAAAATACTAATTAAAACACACAATTTAGCTTCCATGATGTCTAAAACAATGATTTGTGGCGAATTTCTATGTAATTTTTCGCAAAAATCGGAACAATGAATCATTGAGAGTGGCAGTGCAAGGGCACCGAAGGAACAACGAAATTTTCGACATAATTCTATCGGAACATCGACGGAAACCTGAGGCAGTTGGTTTTTCACGCCATTTCAACAGCTCACGTCATCAGATTCAAGCACCGCCAAGACGAAACTCAATAGGCCAGCGGCACATGTGGGGGACGCCATTCTTGAAGCACCTTTCTTGGTATCAAAATGACAGTCTTTGTTGACGAAATAACCGTGCACACCACAATAAAACACCTCATTTGCACGCACATGATCACTCAATTTTAGCGCAACGTTAATATTTACCTTATTTCTACAATAATATCCGAAATAGAACTAAATTTCTAATAAAATTTACTAATTTCCATACCTGTTAGTGCGCTCAAACGCAAGCTGGTCACGTGACTTTCGAGGGATGGGACATGAAAGTAAAATTTCGGAACCGTTTCAACAATGGCCAGTTTTAATGCCAAAATTATTTTTATGCGGTGCAGCTACGTGTGAAAGGCTAACCTTTGTATAATTTGTTTCAAATAATACAAATAATAATGTTTTTATTTAAAATTTATATTTTGTTGATTTTAGAACAATGTTATCTGAAACAAAAACCGATGTGTACCGGTAAAAATAAGCTGTATGTAACCTGTAACCACTGACCTCTATTAAACAAGTACGCTGGACTAACTATACTCTACGAAATGCAATGACTAAATAAACTTATGGACTGAGCATACCTACAAAATTAGCGTGTATACCTACACAAATCGGGCACTAAAGAAGGCCGCCTTTCGTAGGGTTATGTTTGTTTTTTCTCACACCACACTGTTATAAACAACACGAGGGCATGATTTTCCTATTAATGGACACCAAAACACCTAGTTTCTAGACGCATTTCTCTCGAAAACAATAGTAGCGTTTTACCTTCAAACAAAACGCTTGTTGTGTCCGGAGACTCATTCGGGGTCATATAAACATTATTTGAGTCTAGCATCTTCCGTTTTCGTGTCACATCTATATAGGTATATGCAACTATCTCCTTCTTGACAACACTATGATGACGTATTTCCGCTCGCGTTCACCAGGTGGCTGCAGCGCGCCAAGTCGTTCATTGTGGCCTCAAAAACCTAAAACTTGAGAAACCCAATAAAAACCAGGCAGTCTTTAAAATTATGACCCCGAATGAGTCTCCGGACACAACAAGCGTTTTGTTTGAAGGTAAAACGCTACTATTGTGTCCTTCGGCCTCATTCGGGGTCATATAAACATTATTTGAGGCTTTGTTTGTTATCGCCTGGTGAACGGGACGCCAATGTGTTGTAAAAGACTAGTTAAATCAAGAAATTATTTTAATTGAAACAAAATAAACACCAATGTAATTACGATTGCATTGCTACAAATTAATAATTGTTAATGTTATAATAAAAATTACAAAATAGTCGAATATTTCATAACAGAGTAAACAGAACATGTATACGTACCTCGAATCCATAATCATGTACTTTATTTGTTTAAACTTACCATAATAATGTAAAACTTATTATTATTCATTGATAAATTATTCTCATAACTCAAACGTCTTGAAGGATCATCAATTTCACAAAATAATTTATTCCATTTAATCAGAGGTATATTATTTAATTTATTGGCTGAAAAAGATGAATCAAGGAGCTTCCCTGCGCTGGAATCACTTTCTTCCTGTAATGTTTTTTGAAAGTATTGCCAGATCTCCAATTAGCTCGTGCCATTATTTCATCTAGGGGTTCATTATCCAACCAACTTCGTGAAGCAACTGCAGAACGAAAACTACCAGGAGTAGCCTCAATTCCGGCTTCCTTCAAAATCGACTTAACCCAACCTGCCAAAATACACACATCAAAAGTGTCTAGGGATCAAGCATTTTTATGCGGATTTCTTGAGATTGAGATGTGGCTTTGTAATAAATTTATGATTTTATAAATTTATATGGATCCTTTTTGGTGCATTTCATAATTTGAATCAGGAACTGTGAATCAAATTCGAGTAAAAGATGAAAATCAGCTGTCAATATTTTCCCTATAAAAACATACAACGCATTGAAGACATTATTAGTGCTACTGTTTCCCTACTACTGATTAAAACCAACGTTATTATGGAGCGGCAACGTCATTTAAGCAGGGAAGAAATGCTCAGAGCCGTGGGAATGATAGAAGCTGGTTCCCGGCAACGTACTGTGGCTTTAGCTCTGAATACAAGTCAGAGTGTTATCAGTCGACTTTGGACACGTTACCGAAGCACTGGTACCGTGGCTGAGCGCCATGGAGGACGGTATCGCTGCACCACACGGAGACAAGACCGATACATTCAAATCTTAACTCGAAGAGCTCCAACAATAACCGCCATGATGTTAGCCGTGAGGCTTCATCACTCTTCAGGGAACTTAATTAGCGACCAAACAGTCAGAAACCGCTTGCATGAAGTGAACCTTCATTCCCGAAGACCGCTACGGGTACCACCTATAGCAATGCACAATCGTAGGATTCGATATCAATGGGCTCTTGAACACAGAAATTGGGCAGAAGAACAATGGCGTTTCGTGTGCTTTTCTGATGAGTCTCGTTTTGGTATGAGACCGGATACAAGACGTATACGACACTGGAGAACCCCTGGACGCCAACAGCGATTAAAATCCTGCCAGGAAGTCCATCCTTATAGTGGTGGAACCATCATGGTATGGGCGGGTATTTGGATCGGCGGAAGAACTGAGTTGATTTGGATCAGAGGCAACCTCAACGCTCAAATTTATGCTGAGACGATTGTATCAGACGTCATCGTTCCTCTACAAGTGCAAATCGGTCCCTTATTTCAGTTAATGCATGATAATGCACGACCGCACACCGCAAGAGTTGTAAGACAGACTCTCGCCGCAGCTAACATCAATGTCCTGCCCTGGCCTGCTCAGTCGCCAGACTTGAACCCGATTGAGCATGCATGGGATATGCTACAGAGAAGAGCTCTGCCGAATATGGAGGGTATCCAGTCGCAAGAAGACCTTTTTTTGTTGTTGCAACGAACATGGGCGGCCATTCCACAGCGTGATTTGGATGAACTCATTTTGAGTATGCCAAACCGATGTTCTTGTGTTGTTAGTGTTCGCGGTAGAAACACGGATTATTAATTGTTTAAGTTACCCAATAAAATTTTAAAGAAAACTGTTATTTCAGTCTTTTTTTCGAACTTTTGTGTTAGTGGTTCAAATGTCAAAAATCCCTTTATTAGGAAAATGGCAAATTTCTTTATTAATGCAAAGGTGACTTGGTTTATCGTTACTGTGACAAACGAAAACACTTTATTTGATGAATCCTTAAAGAAAATTTTAATTAATATCAATCAGGAGAAAAGTTATTGCAAAAATATATGTTGATCCCTAGACACTTTTGATGTGTGTAGTTCTAGTCGCTGGCTTAGCTTTTCCACATATTGTGATAAATAATCTATCGCTAGAACAAAGCAAACGACGCGGTTTTCCAATTTCTATAAGTTTTTTAAGCCAAAGTACCGGGTCAAGCGCCTCATTTTCCAGATTCCCTAACAATTTCCAACCTGACTGTACGTGTGTTTCGGAATCAGTTTTCGAACCAAAATGCGGCCAAAACATTATGCTATTCTCACCTACTATACACCTGTCTGGCGAGACACTTAATAATGTTAAATCATGTATCCTACGCCCTGAACATAATAACAGTAAAACTGCACAAACTCTTGAAATTTCAAATAGACTTTGATTTTGAAGAGGCCTACTGCCCAACCAACCTTCTAGAGACTGAGGATCCCAAACAGGGGGTGGACACTTCTTAGGCTGTTGCAACGCTATAGCTTTAATCATTTGTTTAACCAAAATGTTTGAACTTAATCGGGCCTCACTCTTTGTATTACATAAAGTGGACACAACCGATTTATGAAGTAAAATAGTACGATAGGATAATTTTTCTTTTAGGTGCAAATCGGCTAAATATCGAGCCAATTCACTGCCTGAAGGGTCTGAGAAATTTATACCAAACATGGAACACCAATTCAGCCATCTCTGCCATGCTGGCCTATACGTATTTAAAGTAGACGACCTCCAACCTTCTTTCAGCAGACGCTTTTGCTCTTCAGACCAGTCACCTAAGGATTCAGACCACCCCCACATCTCCATACTTCTAACACCAACTCCTTCACTCGAGGTGGGGGCTGCCCGGTCCTCGTGTCTACGAGCACTTTCGATAACCTGTGAATTGTGAACGGAGGCGCGGTCGATCTGGTCTTCAAGTCTGCTCTCCAGAATGCTCGGGGCCACCTCGGTGCAACTATCAGGAATATACCTCGTGCCTGATTTAGATGCATTAGGACCCGGGGTATCAAACTCGGAGGAGGAAAGACCCAAGCCAGACGGAAATCCCATTTGAAGGCGAACGCGTTGTGTCTCCATGCTCGTCGATCTCGTTGATCTAAAGTTACATAACAAGGCACTACGTGGGCTGTTCTGGAGGCAAAAAGATCTGTCTGGGGCACACCCCACTTTGCAAAGACAATACTGGTGAATTCGGGGAGTAGATGCCATTCTTGTAACTTCGAGTGACGCGACAGACGGTCTGCGACGTTGTTGTACCTGCCTGGTATGTGATGGGGAATTACATGGATGTCGTACTTTTGAAGAATGTAATAAATTTGATATATTAAATCCATCAAGATCCGCGACTTGTTTCCCCCCTCCTTCCGCAAGTACGCTACAACCGCCTTGTTGTCGCACTGCAGAAGCAGAGACGTGTGGCTCAGAGACGGAGCGAATTCTAACAAACATTTTAGAATAGTTAACATCTCTTTGTGGTTCGAATGAAGCAGCTCTTCTTCTTTTGTCCACTTGCCCGATAGGTGAAGACCATTTAACTCCGCTCCCCAACCTGTATCTGCTGCGTCTGTTGTCAAAAAGTTTTTTACTTGAGGTGGATGAAGCCTGGATTTCTCCACACAGTGAACCTTCCACCAACTTAATTCTGCCAGCACCTCCGCAGGCAAGGGGTAAGTTGACTGAAATGGCATCTTTAGGACCAGGTTGCAATAAGTCAGTAGGTGCCGAAAATTCAAACGACCCATTGGAACTACCAGACGAGCAAAATTTAGAACGCCTATGACACTCTGTATTTCTCGAAGAGACGCCTTCCGCCGCCGGAGCAACTTTGATAAAACTATTTGCATGTTCTGAATTTTGTTTTGTGGTAAAAATTTTAGATTTTGCCACGGATTCCACATCAAACCCAAATACTCTATTATTTTCTGAGGGATAAGAATCGATTTCTCTCTGTTCACCTGCCAACCCAGCAGGCTGAGAGTTTGAAGAACAACGTCGACGTGCTTTAAAAGTGTCAGTCTGTCCTGTGCTACTAGGAGATAATCGTCGAGAAAAACCACTACCCGAATGCCTAGATTCCTGAAAATCTCGGCGGTCCAGTTGGTCAACGATGCAAATACTTTGGGCGCTGTCGCCAGGCCAAACGGCAAACAAGTCATTTGCAGTAACTGATTTCGATACAATAGACGGAGAAAACAACGGTGAGCGGGTGCTACATTTACGTGGTTGTAAGCTTGCCTGAGGTCTATTTTGACCATCCAATCCCTCTCCTGAATGAAATCGGGAATTCGATTTACCGAAATCAAACGAAATTTGCTTATCTTCAGGTAATTGTTTAAACTTTTTAAATTGAAAATGGGACGGTAGGTTCCGTCGCTTTTGAGAATCAGAAAGAAATTTGATATGAAACTCGGTGTCAGGGGGGCATATTCCAAAATTCTTTGTTTTAACAAATTTTGAATGACTGTGTCCATCTCTGGCGATGGTAGAGTAAGATTGCAACGTTTCACCTGTCTTGGCGGGATAAGAGGCGGTTTCTTTAGAAATGGAATACGATAACCCTTCACTATTTTTATTAATGGCTCTGGTGCCCCCAGTCTCTTCCACACCGTTACATGATCTTGCAAGCACCCCCCCCAAAAATCCTGATCTGAGTCAGAACTTTTTATTGAATTTAGCTGAGCCCTTGCCCCGTTGAGCATTGTTTTGCGATTCATTTTTTCTAAAACTATAGGGCTGGTAAAAGCGTTGTCCCGCCAGTTGTCCTCTCGGTTGAGGACGAAAAAATTTTGGATTATTAATAAACGGGTTCATTGCGTGATAATTATTATAAAAGGCTCCTGCACTCTGAGGAGGAGGAAATCTATAGTTCATCGTCAGTGCCGAAGCGCGACTGGACGATTGATATCCACTAGGTCCAGGGTACGCCGCCTGGGGTCTAGGGGTTTTCTTTTCTTGCCCAGAAAAGTTACATTTATTTGCATAAAAAATTTTGTTAACTCCGCCATTATTCTTAATAAATTCACTAAAAGGTACTTTATCAAACAAAAATTCACTAGACGGCGGTATTTTCTTCAAACACGGCTTAAATGATTTATCTCTTAATTGCTTAACAAACACTTCGCGTCTTTGTTCAATTATATCGGCCCTTCGGCCACAAACTAGTTGCAAACAATCACGTGAAATCTTTTGATAATCACTGGAAAAAACCTCTTTTAATTTTATTGCCAATTGTTCTGGGTCCATGCTACCTGTATCCTTAACCCAGTCCACTATCTGTCGAAAACCCTGTTGCATTGCGTCGCTTTGCATTACCAGTGCGCGGGTTACAGCGCCAAGAAATTTATCCGCAGAGGGTAGATGGGTAACTTTTTCTAAAGATTTGATTTCATCGTTTACTTCAAGGTCGACATATCCAGGACGAGCGTTATAGACCTTTTGTGATTCCACATATCGAACATTATTCCAATTATCATTATTAAAATATTGAATAGAATTGAGCAACTCTAACTGATTAGGTGGAGTTGCCGTGACAGCAGGCTCCTTTAATTGCGTTGCCAAATCAAAATCAAATGATTGAACTGGTACAGGATCTGAGACGGGTTCTGAAAACCTTTCTGCAACCGGTTGATCGTGTGCCATTTCGGAATTTTCGTCATTATAAATCGGATTATCACAATCATAATTTTCATAATACATATTATGAGGGTAGAAGTATAAATTTTTCAAATCACTGACCTGTTTTGCAAGCTTTTTGATTACCTTGCTTTGTCCTCGATGACGCTTACTCTTCTTCTTCTTACTCACCTTCTTCCTCTTACGGGATTTATCTACCTGATCAACCTCTAAATCCGACGGGGATGATTCAGAGGAACTTGAGGAACTTGATGAATCCGATGACGAATCAGATTCTTTACGATTACGCGGCTGTATTCTGTCCGCCATCGTAACTAAACTAACTAAACTATCTTGTTTTTAAGAAGCTATCACTTTTCAATTAATTCACTATTAAAAACCAATAATCTTTAATATTTATATTTCTAAGCATATACCGAACGCTAACAGCGTTAACAAAAATAAAGTAATAACAACTATAGTTCTATAAGAATTGAATTAAAATTCATTATTCTTTTCCAAGAATACGCCAATAACGTTAACTTTTTAAATTTAGATGCGAACCGTCCGAAAAACAGGACGCCAATGAACGACTTGGCGCGCTGCAGCCACCTGGTGAACGCGAGCGGAAATACGTCATCATAGTGTTGTCAAGAAGGAGATAGTTGCATATACCTATATAGATGTGACACGAAAACGGAAGATGCTAGACTCAAATAATGTTTATATGACCCCGAATGAGGCCGAAGGACACAACAAAAATATTTTGAGCAATCAACCGTATGACAGCACATCTACCACAAAACCATTCATAAAACTCGGCACTCAACATGGCGGCCCGTCACACATAGACATGATATTGACGTCACACAAACTACTTAAACCAGTGGCTGACTGAGCACGGCTTAAGTTTGTCAGTCTCCAAATGTAATGCAGTTGTCTTCTCCCGCAAGCGTAATATACCCCTTATTAACCTGTATGTTGAAAATGAACCCATTTTGGTCCGGGACAAAGTAAAATTTCTTGGCCTCATTCTTGACTCAAAGTTATCTGGTCTCTATCATCTGGATTACATCTTCAAAAAATGCGAAAGAGGCGTCAATGTACTACGTGCCCTTTCTGGAGTTCGCTGGGGAGCTCATCCAACTTCTCAGAAAATTCTATATAACGCCATAGTTCGTAGTCACTTTGACTATGGAACCTTTCTGTTGGAACCATGCAACAAAATAGCCCTGGCCAAACTGGAAAGGATTCAATCCATATGTATGTGCATTATCACGGGGGCTATGAAATGCTCACCTATTAATGCCCTTCAGGTAGAATGTTTAGAGCCGCCCCTCCACTTACGTAGACAATATCTATGTGACAGATTTTTTTATAAAGTCATTCAGAATAAAAGTCATCCTCTTCTCCCTTCTATTCGTTCACTTTCCCAGTTAATCCCAACATCTCGCTATTGGTCTCATAAAAATCCTCCACTTCTCGTTAACAGCTTCACTAAATTCAATGATTTGCACATTTCCTTAGTCCAGTTAGATAAAAACCCCGTATTTGAAGTAAATTTTGATTCCTTGCTCTTCCAACCAAAAGTTATTTTTAACTTTGGTATATCCAAACATGACCCTGCTGCTAATGTCAAATTCAATAGGATTTTGGCAGAGGACTGGCCCGATTGGTTGACGTTATTCACAGATGCTTCTAAGTTGTCCGATAATAGCAATGTCGGTTCAGCTGTGTGGATACCAAAATACAAAATTATTCTTAATTTCCGTAGTCCTGCTTTTGGCACTATATTCACAGGGGAAGCAATAGCTCTTTGGGAGGCAGTCTCCTACATTGAATCACACGGACTCAACAAAAGCCTTATTCTATCAGATTCCCTTAGCTGCCTACAGGATTTAATAAAATCGCCTTTTCGGTCTCGCCAAAATTTTCCCCTTATCCTAAAGATAAAACAACTCTTGTATAGATGTCACTACTTAGGCATAGAGATAGCACTGGCTTGGATCCCCAGCCACTCTGGAATTGTAGATAATGAGAATGTGGATTCGATTGCCAAGCTAGCTACTCGGAACGGGATCGAATCTCATCCGTCTTGTTATCCCCGAGATCTGCACTGTCTTGTTAAACCCGAAATGATGAAGGATTGGAATGAGCTTTGGCAAAAAACTCGAATATTGAAGGGAAGATTTTATGGCTCTATCCAACCATTCATTCCATCTAAATGTTGGTTCAGTAAACAAAAATTTACTAGTAAAATAGCCACCTCTGTTATAATTAGGCTTCGACTTGGGTTTGTTTGCACACCAGTTTTTTTGGCCAAAATCCATGTGAGGGACTCTTCTTTGTGTGAATGCGGTCTGGAGGAGGGTACTCTGGAACACTTGTTTTTTTCCTGTCCTCGCTTAATCACTCCCCTTTACGACGTACTCCCTTCTGATATTCCCCGCCCAATTAACATTCCCTTCCTATTATCTTTAGCCCATACCCCTGCAGTTAAAATCCTTTATAAATTCATTAGCATTAATAAAATCCAGTTATAGTTGATATTTATATGTACTTTTTATTATATATTTACTGAATGTTCTAAGTGTTCTAACATTTATTTTGTGACGTTTTACATATGCATCTACTAATCAAAAAATTGTTTTGTCCTTTTTTAGCATGGGGATCCATGGTTGCCACCGCTACAAACACTGATTTAAAAAAAATATAAATTGGTACAGTTTACATTACTATAAGTATTCCAAAAATAATATTATTTTCTCATACCTTGACATTGGCAAAATCATCGAATGTTACCGATGGAGCCAGAACCTCGAAAAAAATAGAATAGAATAGACGTCACACAAAAGTGTTGTCAAATTTAGTACTTGACAAACATTTAGATGTCTCTCTTTTCATATGCAGCTCTTGATTAGTTAAAAAGAAACAGAACGCTTTTTGACATGTGTGTGTCGATATGATAGATATTTGTATAACTATTATTTCTATAGTAGAATAGGGCATCTCCTGTTTCTCCTATCTCAATGACGAAATGACAGTAGTTCTGTGTGCCGATTCAAAGCGCCCCTCTCGAGGTACTCACACTCAGGAACTAAAATTTTCACTTTCTTTCAAATGGACGTTGAGTTGTTTGGTTAGTCTCTGATGATTTATGTTTAACTCGTGGAATACAACTATTTTTGTGTATTTTGTGTTCATTACGTGATATTTAGAACATTTTTATTAGGAAAGTATGCGCATTTTGTAAAACTCGCTATCAAAAAGGCAGCGGAATAACCTTGCACAAGTAAGTGAATTTCATGACTATAAATGTTTCGATGGCTCGTGTGAGCATTTTTAATACTATTTTATGTTTAGAATAAATGTTTTCATTAATATGTCATCATGTTTAGGGCACAGTTTTCACGTTTATTAAAGTATGAAACGTGTAAACTTCAAGTTTAAAGTTTGTAACTAAAGATAAAATCTGCCCAAATACCTGTGCGCTGTGCTGTGTGGGTGTGTTATTAAAAGTAAAAACCGGTCAAGTGTGTGTTGAATGAAGGGTTTCGTAGTTGGAATGAATTTGTCCCAAAAACAAACTTAATATTGTAGTTGAAAATGTGAGCACCATGTATCTATCAGATAATTAATTTATAAGTCATGGTTTCATTTTTAATTCTTTTACCTATTAGTATACCTATAGTATAGTAAATTTATTTTAGGTGCATCGTCCATCGTCTTCACATATTATATTGTTAATGTATGCAAAATATTGTAAAACATTTTAAAAGAGTAACAACGGTGGAGTTTCTTGTCCATTCTTCTCCATACGAAAACTGTATATATTTCATTGTAGGTAATTTTTGACGTTCAATGTGTCTATTTGAAATAAATGCTTTGACTTTGTCAAATCAAATTACTTTATTTGTTGTAATCTTTAAGATTAGCGTAAACATTATTGCGTGAGTGCTTTATGATTGGATGTATGTACACACGGCTACACATCAAGCTTTGCATTTCCAGTTTGAGTTGACCTCGCATTGTATAGGTTTTTCGTACAGTCAGAAGTCAGCTTATACTGGTTATATGTAGCTTGATGTGTAGCCGTGTGTACAAATAAAGCGTAGGTCTAGGTGTAACGTTAGCACCCTCAAGATTAGAAAACGTTCTGTTTACTACTTGTGCTGAAATCATCTATCACCCATCTTTCACGTATGCCCTATTATTAAAACTGGAGATGTCTATTTATGATGTCAAATTGAAGGGCCTTGAGTTTTTCTCGGGAAATTAAAAATAACATTTTACTAACAATTAAAACATTTAATCGTACATAAAATGTAAAGCTGCAGTGCAAACAATCTCATTATCATAATGAGATTGTTTATTAATATCATCGCACTATTTGCAATATGGTTGCAGTGGTCAATGGCACAGCTATTAGGCACAAAATGCTAAATTCCGTCAAAAATAATATTGACAATGAGAAGGTAATAAAGAGCATTTACCGTAAAAATTCAATTTACCGGATGCAATCGACAAACGGAAGCACCGCATTATTTTAGGGCGTTCCACAGGTAAAAATTTTCGTTCAAAAACTTTTACCTTATTCAATAAATCCTGTTTTAACCAAAATTCAAACAATTTATTATACATTTATTACGAACAATCTGTTAAATTTCAAAGCATTAAAGGAAAAAAATGCTTTGCTTATTTATATTACAAAACAAATATTAAAAGCGTCGAAAAAGGTCTTAATCTTGGCAATGATTTTGAACGAAATGAAAAGAAAAACAAAACATTTTACTTCCCGCTTAATTAAACGTCAAAGTGGTTTTACAAATTTACATTTTACAAAATTGTTGTTTGTTTGATTTGTTTTAGTGTTCATTACAAATAAATGTCTCTCCTAGAAGACATATTCTTACAAGATGAGGCGGGTGAGGCGCAGGAGTTGGAGAGAGTAATTGAAGGTGATGCGTTTGACGAAAGACCTCGTTCTCGATCTGGATCTTCCGACAACAGCGACGAAAATGAACCCAAAGATGATGAAGCAGGTACTTACATTATTATTAGTTTTCTGTGACTATAAAATAATGTCTTTGTCTGTCCTAACCTTTTGGATACCCCAATATTTAGCCGGCTCCATAACCTAAAGGAAAGTAGACATAATTAACATAGCTACTTATATGCTGTAGTTCTGTTGCTAGAAACCTAACGTGCGAGGTTTTGGGTCTGGCCGTCTTGGTAGGCTTGAACATGGCTCCAGAAAAAC
This sequence comes from Gortyna flavago, assembly GCA_963669345.1. Taxonomy (NCBI): domain Eukaryota; kingdom Metazoa; phylum Arthropoda; class Insecta; order Lepidoptera; family Noctuidae; genus Gortyna; species Gortyna flavago. The sequence continues at coordinate 1,234,844 of OY770149.1, forward strand.
TATGATGAGCGTAATTATCCATTTTTATTTGAGAAAGAGCATCTACTGCCATTGTATAGGTTGATAGGTTCATCAGTAAAATGCTTGTTTCATGGTTACTTTTATTTTTTTTTCAATATCTTATCCATAATATAAGAAAATCAATTTGCATTCCATCCATTTGTTGGCTGTAATGTTCACGAAAATCATCAATTTCTATGTTGTGTTTTACAGAAGAAGACAAGAGACGCGTGGACCCATCATCCACCAAAACTAAGAGGGTGACAAAGAATCCACGGTTCATATTGAACCCAGCTCGTCTTACAGGCCCGAGAGGCATACAGATCTTACCGGATCACTTCAAGGATTTTAAGTTTAAGGGTAAGTTAGTGTGAGATTTATTCTTTTATCTTTTCTTTATTTGAGGCTTCAATGCATTCTTGGTGATTGTCTCAGTTTTATAGAATCAAACATATTGTAGCACAATTAAAAGCGTGCAGAAGGCAGCCACAACCGGCATGCTAACAATTGCAACATACTAGCACCCATTCACATCTATTTTAACCTGTTCTGATTAACAGAGTGAGCCTGTTATCACACACTTTTTTAAAACCACATTAGGAGATAGGTTAAAGATGTCAGTTTACAATGTGACCATTAAACTATACAACATCATCATGTTCATACAACTGTCCACTGTTGAAAATGAGACAAGTTACAGTGATGAGTAAGTGGTGCATGCTTCTGTAATTCAATACCGGGTGTTAGCACATGATTCTAGACCCCCTAGCTCAGAAATTGTTTGTCAGTTTTCAAGAAATAAATCTGCCAACCTAACAAAATAAACCTATGCAGTCAAAATGTACAGAACAGCAAATATTTTTTTAATAACCAACAAATGATTTCAACGCAGGTTCAAAATCATGTACTAAATCCATGGTATGGATGCCACCACTACAAACACTGATCAATAGTTGTGTAACAGTTTATGATAATTACTTTCTCATACCTTGAACATTTGCAAAATCAGAATGTTACCGATGGAGCTAGAACCTCAAAAAATAGAATATAATAGAATCCATGGTAACAGGTTGCGCCTTGATGTGACTGTCGCCCTGTATATATTAAGTATAGGTAACTATTAGCTTTGAACTTACACAATCACCAATTACAGGTTAACCATTATTCTACATCATAAAGGGAAACTCTGTGCATAATTTCAAGTCCGTGTTGATAAGTTATTCAGTGAGTGATTTCTTTTAATATGTATTAATTAATATTCTAGGCAAAGGGCATGAGAAGGAGGACTTAGACATGCTCCTAAAGAAGCTAGAACATTGGGCATACAGGCTGTACCCCAAGTTCCAGTTTGAGGACTGCCTGAAGAAGATTGAGAGTCTTGGCAAGAAGAGACCTGTTATGGTATGAAGCTATTTGTTAGTAACAAATTATACTACTTTTAATGCCAGAAAGCTAATGTGCGCTTTTTTTTTTGTGGTAATGATTGTAAGAAATTTTTTAGTAACTATACTTGAACTGACTTACACGCACTAGACACTGCCAGTAAGTCCAGGGAGGTCAGGCACGAAAATAGATGTAATTAATTAGTCACCCGGCCCTGCTTCGCACAAAACACATACTTAATAAAACATTGAGATATCTATGCTATATTTAAGAAAAAAGAAATTTTAAAGTATTTAAACATACACACTGTGGATCTCGGATAATTACAACAAAAGGATTTCAACTATATTAAGACCTCTAGATACTGAATCTTGGATATCAACAAACTCAAATAAAATACAAATCTCATAGATTTTTGTATAAGGTACTTGTATTGCTTACACATGTTTGTATTACAAGACTGGTATCTCCAGTCAGGATTTGCCGGCATATCACACACCAGTATTTATCAAACTGAGACAAAAAATCGTAAAGAAACCAAAGCTAAACCTTAGAGTACCTATTCTATGAATAATAGACTCCCTCTGCAGACCGAAGATGATATTTTTCAGGCAGCTGAGAATTTTAATTATTGCATACAGCAATCTATATGGAGCGCCACCCCTTTATTGTAAACTAAACCTCCAGATATACTGGGGTCTGAACAGTCAGAGACCTGCTAGATGAGAAGCGAAACATAAGAAAACGCTGCCAAGCGACGCGATATTCCGCCGCGCTGGCAAGAAACACCCAAAAATACGTCACAACTCTTTTTAAATCAGCACTAAGTAAAGATCAAAATCTAGACATGGATACATACACCAAAATACTAGATGCAATGGCAATTCGGATTACTCTCTCTGGCGAGCAACAAAAAAGCTACAGACCGGTAAAGGCAAGCCATGCACCGTACGCAAAAACTACAACACATGGATCAAAACTGATTTCAAGAAGGCACAAACCTTTGCCAAGCTCCTAAGCAAAGTATTCAAATAAACTTTATTCTTTCTTTCTATTCACTCTTAACCCTTGTTCAAGGATCTCAAGAAATGCTTAGTAAAATAACTTCATTCTTAGAGCAAGCATACTAATTCAACTTGCCTATTGGAAATTTTCGAAAAATGAAGTAAGGACTGCTATAAAATAAACTTAATCAAAATATAGCACCCGGATATAACCTACTTAATTACAGGGAAAATACTAAAAGAACTACCTGAGGCAGGAATAAATTTCCTTACAGCTTTATATGATGCAATAAAATTCAAAGGATTATATTCCTTTATAATGGAAATTACCCGAAGCAATCATGATAGGTATATGGTGTGCATGATAAGGAGTACTCTATTTATCTATCTATCTAAACCTGGAATGTACCATAGAACAAATTCATAGGCTGGTTGTTTTCTTTGGTTTGTATGAAATGCCGTACGGCGTAAATGCTCTTAAACATAACTGGCGAAATGTGGGTGTACCATTGGTGTTCCTCTGCCTTACCCTTCGGGGAAAACAGGCGTAACGTTATGTAGATACTTTATTTAACCATTTCAGGTGCACCTCCAAAAAATCCGCACAGACCAATACATATCAGAAGAGACTGTGGTCCAGAAAGACTCCAGCGATGAAGAAACTCAGCCACCTCAGGAGCAGGATGAGTTTGACAAGCTACTGCAGCAGCAGATTGACCTGGCCAGGGCTACGCCAGCACCTGGGTCCGTAAAGAAAGTCATGGGTACTCCGAAAAAAGATAGGTAGGTAGTATTGTGTAAAGATAGGTGGGAGTCAGCCCTACTATAATACCAAAATTCTTTTGTTTTGCTGAATTTTGGGGATGAAATATTATAGCTGTAATGTTGTTATTAACCAAGTCATATCTTTTACTTTGAAATGGCATGTGTTTAATCGAACCTCTAATCTAAAAAAAACTCCCATTTTGGGGTCGTAAAAACACTAATTAACCAAGTAACTGCAACTAACTTGAATGTAGCTTACATGTATAATTATTTTCAGTACGGCGTGATTGATTCATTACCAGCTACTGAACTAGTATTATTTAATTTTGTATTTGAACTTTGTTTTTCTCTTTCTGCACCGCGGCAATCTGTTGTACACAACAATAAGCCACTTTGCTGTCTGATACTTGTATCTGTTTAGGCTTTTTAGTTTGGTGAGACACTCTTAAGTTAGGTGTCTCATTCCATCCAGACGAATCTATCATGTAGGATTGATACACTATTCCTCTTTAATCTTCTATGTTGCCTTGATCTCCACTCAGACTGAGAACAAGCTCATTTTTGTGAATAGTCTTTTCTGGAGTTGATGCTATTTTTCACTTTCTCTTGTTTGACAGTTGGTACTTTTAAGTCAATATGTTCTTATTACTGATGTATTGAGGGATGTTAAAGATGGTCCTCAGTGTTTTGGTTTGGAATCTTTTCAGTATCTATGTTAGTATTACTTGCCGTACCCCAAAACGGTATGCATATTGGTTTCAAGATGGCTTTCTAGACTGTCAACTTGCTTTGTGTGCTCATTTGTGAGTGGCGTCCTGTTAACCAGTACAGACTGAGTAGCTTTAAATCTAGTTGGTCCTTACGTGTTTTTAATATGTCAGCATGTCAGTATTTTGCATTGTCATCTTTCGGGATTTCTTCATTGTTAAGTATAACCGGCGGACACGTGTCTCTTTTGAGAGTAATGGTCACATGTGTTGATTTACTTTGATTTGCTTAAATTCGCCAGATTTTACGCCATTCTTCAATTTTGTCAATTTGGTGTTGTAGGTGTTCTGATGCGGTTGTTTGATTCATGGGTGTAGATAGTAAAGCTGTATCGTCTGCATATGTTGCAACCGTAGTCTTGTCTGTTGTTGGTAGGTCAGCAGTAAATATGGTCTAAAGAACCGGTCCCAGTATACTTCCCTGTGAAACTTTTGATTTGATCTCATGCAAGTCGGAAAGTTCATCATGAAAATTTACTTCAAAACATCGCTTGCTGAGCTAAGATTTTATTTAGTGTGTTAGAACGAGTGTGGTAGCATCTTTTTGACTTTGTCTAATACTAGCCCTCATGCCAGACTTTGTCAAAGGCCTAGCCTATTATCCGAAAAGTCTGCTGAACAATATTTCTATTATTATTATAATTTTCAATTTAATTTACCACTTACCCACTCCTTTCATTTATATATTTCCAGATCACCATTCACAATGCCGAAAGCAACTTCCTCTCCATCCATCAATGAAGATCAAAAGGAAAGAATGATCAGAAACAGGAAACTAGCCGAAGAAAGACGCCTTGCAAGACTGAAACAAAATTCTATGGACACCAGTGGTAAAAGAGACAGTGTTATTATAGAAGTAGATGAAGAGGTAGAAACGAATGTCACAGCTAAGAAACAACACAAATCGTTTGTAATAGATAGTTCTGATGATGAATGTGATGTTACTTCAGTTAACCAGTCTGTGACTGTTGATATTCATAATGGTACAAATAAGAGGGAAGAAATTGATGATAATGTTGTGGTAGAGGCTGGAGAGAATCTTAATGATATAGAAATGGAGGATGTTGATAAAAATGACTCTCAAAAAGTTAATCAAGACGTCGTTGAGATAATAGATGATACTGATAATGATATTGGTAGAAATTCAAGAGTAAAGGAATCTACTGATGAAGCTGTTGAAATTATTGAGATCAATGATCAGACTGATAAAATTATCGAAAGAAATAATGAAAAAAGTAATGTAGTTGATGGTATTATTGAAATAGATGATGAAAGTAATCAGGGTGGTACTGAAATTGCAGATAAAGTAATTGATGGTATTATTGAAATAAAAGATATTTTTACTACAGACATTGTCAAAGAAATTAATGCAAAGAATGCTACTGAAGTTATAAAAGAAAATGATATTATTTCAATAGTTGATGTAAATACTGATAATAACAGAGCACTTACACCTGAGGTAGAAATTAATGACAATAACATTATTGAAAACAACAGCAAATCACCATTACATCATGATTCCAATCAAAATGAAAATACTGAACAAGATATAATAGGAGAAATGCAAGATGGCGCCACAGATTCTAACTCAAAAAATGTTGGTACCTTGGAAAAGGATGCTAATGTAGCTGAGGAAGTCATTGAAGATATCATGGATGTTGACTTCAGTGATGATTTCTAGTAAAATTATTTGTTTTTTGTTAATAAAGCTGGTATTTATTTGAATACAATGTTGTTTTGCTCACTGTTCTTAAGGAAATTGTTAGAAGTTAAAAACAAACACCTACTAGGGAAAGAGATAAATAAACCTTCTGAAACACAAAATCTTGTTCCAGTTGTACAGAGAGATTTTCAAGCAAATAGACACTACATCAATTTGCAATTTTATAGCCTTTTCATACAACTGATAAAGAATGACAGTTGTGATTTAAGTAGGAGTGGGGACTGTTCGCCCACCGAGTGATCTCAGGGAAGACGGCGTACTGTGGTCACGTGCTGCCATGCACTCTTGCAGTTAGGTTTTGGGGAGACCTCCCAGTCTCCCTAGGAATGTGACCTAAGAGACATTGCACAGAGGAGTCTCGGATAGGTCCTTTTGAGATGTAATGGTGCCCCCTCCCATGTGCAAATGGTGACTACCGGGGTAGTTTTCGTGAGGTGAAAATCCCACTCTCCAGACTTATCCCCAAAGCACGGGCGCCTTTTGAAGGTTTCCCCCCGAAATCAAAATTATAACTTGTATTCAGACAAATAATTCCATTAGCATCTTGGTTCTATTAAATAAGGGGTTGAACAGTATACTATACTATTTCAACGATCGTTTTATAACTAAACTATAGATTCAGGATCATTGAATCCAGAAGTTACTAAGAGGGATTTAGTTCTCCAAAAAAATGATGAGCCGACCCATACATTTGGGTCGAGTAGGTATTGGTATTTTCTCGCGTTTACGATATTGGTCTCATGGAGAAAGTTGTTCAGTTTGATGGTCTGTACCACACCCATAAATATGACCACACACCTTTCTGATACACGCTGTATAAAACAAATAGGTGTCTGGAAAAGGTTTGGAATATAATGCAAAAAAGCTCCCAAGTTTTAGTACAATTATTTATTTTAAAATCACAGATATAAGCTTCAAAATTAACCGTCTACATTTATTGAAATTCACGCGATTATAATACATTGAAACGAAACAAATAGTTAACCCGATTCATGTCAATGTCGAAACCTTATCTTTAGTCCACTCCTTGAGTATAAAACATTACAGATGTTATGAAACGTTTCATTGATAGCCACACTCCCATTTAAAACGGTTGGATGCAAATATGTCAGACTTGCGGCTGCACGTACGCCAAAATTGCTGGTACAAGTATGCCAGACTTGCGTGTGCAATTATGCCAGACTTGCGGGTGAAGTATGCCAGACTTCCGGTGCAAGTATGCCAGACTTGCGGGTACAAGTATGCCAGACTTGCGTGTGCAAGTATGCCAGACTTGCGTGTGCAAGTATGCCAGACTTGCGTGTGCAAGTATGCCAGACTTGCGGGTGAAGTATGCCAGACTTGCGGGTACAAGTATGCCAGACTTGCGGGTAGCCGTTACATGCATGCTCACTACTTGCACAGTGGAAAAACAGAGTAAGTGATCTTGCAGATGCGAATACAGACTCATGGTAGGTATATAACAAAGCAGGCAGATAACCAAACAGTGACATAATTCATGTAACTAGCAGATTTGAATAGAATTTTTCAACAATTAGACGTTAATTTTGATATTTTGACGAAAATTTCTATTAAAATGTACTCTGCAGAATAAAATAAAATTCTTACAAACTTTATATTGAATGCACACGTCCTTTACTATAGCTAAACTAATGATACATGATGAATTGCTAAACAGATTAAATAATGAAATGCAGGTAAATCACAAAGTCTAGATTCGAAACGACCAACTTATAATCTGTATCGTGAGTACCATCCCCACCCTAGTCCCTTAGAGATGTAAAAATTTCTCAATTTTCATACTCACATACAATCATATCGATATTTTAAATAATTGTATCGGTGCTATCGAATAATCGGAGTTTAATTTTCCTTTTAACTAAAAGTTTGACTGTCGTTCTATCAAAAAGATTTTTTTTTTGTTAACAACTTTCCCTAAAATTTCATATTCATGTTACAGAATACATAAAATATTTGAATATTATGTTTAAAACTGTTTTTAGTTCTTGTAGGAAATAATGTACATGGATTAATTAAGAAAGCATTACATTCTCTCCAAAAATTATAAGTAAATATTGTGACAGGTAATAGCCCCGAGGAGAAATCTTTTCATATATTTTAGACCCCTGTTTTCTGAAAAACTGTTATTGTAATCTCATTTCAAGTGTGTTTGGAGAGGGCACGCCGCGATAGCGGCGGTAAGGCCCCTCTTTGAGGAGTGGCTAGAGAGGCGTCACGGCGCCCTCACCTACCGCCTGACGCAGGTCCTCACCGGACACGGATGTTTCGGGAGGTTCCTGCACATAATCAGGCGGGAGGAAACGCCCGGGTGTCACCACTGCGAGGATCGCCCAGAGGACACGGTGGTGCACACGGTGGAGGTCTGTCCCGCTTGGGCAGAGCACCGCCGTGTCCTCGTAGAGGCGATCGGCAGCGGCGGCGACCTCTCGCGCCCGGCCCTGGTCCAAGCCATGGTCCGGGGCGAGAGGGAGTGGGAGGCAGTCACCTCCTTCTGCGAAGCAGTCATGCTAGCGAAGGAGGTGGCGGGATGGGAGAGGGAGAGAGCCGAGAGGGCCGCCCGTCCCAGCCGCCGCGGTAGACGCTCCGGGCGTCGGGAGCCGCGTGACGACTCCCGGCCACCGTAGGCGCGGGCCTGCGGACGGCGAGTAATGGGTAGCTCGCCGTCCGATCAGGACCAGGCCCGTGCCGGACGGCGCGTATGTGTTCCGCGCGCGCCTCAAAGAGATGTCAGCAGACATGGAGGGGCCCGTTAGGGCCGAAGCCTGCCGGGGCAGCGGGATTGTCCGAAAGGGTTACCGCTGCCCCGGAACATGGAGGGCTAAGGAGGGAACACGGATGGGTTTTAGTCAGTAAGAGTCTGACACTCCCTTCCGCTCCACCCAGAGCGGCAGGGGTCATTGGATGATTTCCCATCCTTAAAAAAAAAAAAAAAAAAAAAAGTGTGTTTGGAGAGATTAGATTGACTTTTGTTATGCCACATGGTTTCCTAGAAGAGTGGTGGCTACCACATAACGGCCGAGTGACAACCGTCATGAAAATTATGGCAGCGGGATTTGACTTTGCGGTGTCAAAAAAGCTCGGGAACCACACCAATGTACTTTCTTAAATGACGTTTTAGTAACGTCCATCGATGGTTAATTGCAGGCGTTATGTGGCGGCCACCACAGTCTTAGGAAACCTTAGCTTTTTTCTTCCGAATTCAATTGTTACACAGCGTAAATCAATACAGTTCTCATCATGGCGTCATTACATTAGCACATTTTTACAAGGGCTGTGATCTGTCACAAAATAAAGTTTTAATGAAGATTTTGTACATTTTAAATAGTATTCACGCTTACAAAGTTCTCATTTAATTTAAGTATTTGCTACTCCAGATTGAAAAGTAATTTTTCAATGATTTGTTAAACAATCGATTTGAAAAACTGAACTGGACATGCGATTAGCGCTTTTTTTTTGTGGTCTTCGCCAAAAAGCGTAAACTTGGTACAGCTATTTTATATGAATATTAAATCTACGTTACAGTACGCTAAAATTACCAAGAGTATATACAAAAGAATATTTGGTTTCACATCAGTACACCGAATTTTATTTCAAAACTACTTTCTATTCCTTGGAATTACTGTACACATTTTTGTCAAAGGAAACGGATATTAAGAATATTTTTCAGTTCAATTGAGTATCTATCTGATTAGTATATTACACAGGGTGTTTAAATTAGCAATAGGCAATAAGCTCGCCCCCTGTTACATTGGGACTTAAACATAACTCGTGAAATGTGCACAACACACATACACGTGTGTGTGTGTGTGTGTGTCTACCACACTCAACTCTGCCTAACCCTTCGGGAATTACAGGCATACTGTCATATTATGTGTAAGGATAATTCAAATATACAGGTTTTAATTATTATACACACTTGCATACTTTCGATTTTGGTGTCGAATTAACCTTTCTGACAAACTAATCTTTTATCCCTCCACCCTCCCTTTTACATGGGACTTAAACATAACTGGCGAACAACCTTTAGCCTTCAAGGATTGCAGGCGTAATGTAAAGCCAATTCCTGAATAAATTTTATTATTATTTAAAAAAAAAAAGTTTGTCATACGAGTGTCATAGGATATGTTTTACTAGCAGTGCCCCGCGGTTTCACCCGTATAAGTATAGATCCCGTGGGAATATCGGGATAAAAATCCTATATATTAATCCTGGTTGTAAACTATATGTGTGCAAAATATCATCCAAATCCGTTCAGGAGTTTTTGCGTGAAAGAGTAACAAACATCCATCCATCCTCACAAACATTCGCGTTTATGAGTAGCAAGGAAGGAAGTACCTAACAAGAAATTTCACGCCGACGAAGTCGCGGACCGCAGCTAGTTATTTATACTTATTCTTTACAAACAAGATGTTGACAGTAATAAATCTTGGCATCTGTTCACACTTTTGTCTTCACGAGACGATTGTTTGTGTACTATTTTTAGTAGGGCAGTGTTGAGCCCTTTTCACGTACAGTACAAATTAATCAATAATCTTTTCAACATACTTGTTCCTAAAGTGGCTTTTATCACAGCTTTTAGGTTCACAATGCTGTGTATTTAAAAAGCGTGGTCTCGCTCCCAAATTCTAAAGATTTGCATTAAGTATATTCAAATGAGATAAAACATGTCTTAAATCTTTCCGTCTAGCTAGCAGAGACAGCACAAGATTTTGAACTTTCGGCGCTGAGTCGAGGGTTGAAAATCCAACAGCATGATTATACTTAAACGAGCATGAACGACTTAAACCTGTCTCGTTGGTCTAGTGGTCGTGAGCGCTACTGGTGAGCATGAGGGCCTGGGTTCAATTCCCAGGTTGGGCAAGTGTTTAACATTCGGAATTTCAGTAGCAGCCGCAGTTTGGATTTGGGGCCGGTTGATGGCAATAGGCTCGCCCCCTGTTATGGATAGTGCCATCCACGAAGACGCGCCCCACTCTTCTTACTAATCGCTAGTGGGTTTCGCTAGTGTTTTAGTTTTTTGATACACACTAATTGCCCACTAATAAGTAATTACTGTGAATCGACAAAACTGCACACTTGTACTATAGGTAAGCGATTAGGAAAAAGAGTGGGGCGCGTCTGCGTGGATGGCGCTATCGCCCGCTATCTGTACATAAACATAACTGGCGAAGTGTTGGTATTAATACACCAACCATGCAGCTATAATTAGCTGCATGGTATGTTAGCAAATGTTATGTTATGTTTTCGGCGTTTTACGTAAAATGTGTACAGTAATCCAAGACAATTGTTACACCAAACACACTATAAAATAAAATTTAAATATCTCACTAATAATAATAATTATAAATACGGTTACGACTTAGTTTATAATTAAAGGCTCATTTATAAGGGAGAGATACTCGAACGTATCGTGTTACCCAGTAACTGGGATGTTGAGGTCAGATAGGCAGCCACTCTATGTAAAATGCTAAGCAATATAATGAGTCCCTCGACCGCCTAGCTAGAATTATATTCCGTGTTTATATACTTCTTTCCAAGTGATTTTTTTTCCACTTAAACAAATAGTAAATAAAGTTAATTTTAGAATATCTAGTACGGTATAAAGTCATAACATAGTTTGAAGTTGTATCGCAAACTGAACTTTACGTATAGGTATTAAAGTATTTTTTCCAAAAAATCATATTATTAGTTAGATTTTTGGAAATTAAATTGCAAAAGCAGGATATAGAGGATATCCACGTGAGAACCAACAGGCGATTTTATCGAAACTGTGATTTGACAACTCGAAATTCGATTTTTTATTTAAGTACAGACGCCAGCACATCAAGCTACAACAATCTGTAAAATTTCTTTAATAGCTTTTCAACTTTATCGCTAAAGCGTAAGGTTCAAAGTTGATTGGGGAAATTTGACAGTTTCGGGTAGCTTGATGTGCTGGCGTCTGTACAACGATGCTTTCAATTTTAAAGTCTAGTATTGCTCGCACTTTTGTGGTAATTTGACATATACAGCGCATTTATTTCGTAGTAATAAGGACGGTTTATCTATTTAAGTGCATAAAATTCAAAGTCCTGACTGACTGATATATCAACGCACATCCTAAACCGCTGCATGGTCCTAGAAACATGAAATTTGGAGGGTGTGTTCTTTGTGAAGAGTAGGTATCCACTAAGAGAGGGTTTTTCGAAATTCCACCCCTAAGAGGGTGAAAGGGGGGAGGGTGAATATTCACACGGACTAAGTCGCGGGCAGAAGCTAGTAGTTCATATAAGTCTGAAATCGCCATCCCGCCTTGAACAAGCGTGGTGATCAATGCTCCTCTAAGAGAAGAGGCCCATTTGCCCTGCAGTGGCACAATTATAGGTTGGTATTATTATTTAAGGGCGGTTTTTCTCAAGTATATTTAACCGTATGTACCTACTGTTTACATGAGTGAACTTTATCTGCCTTCAATAATCGTCCATTCCGTTGCGAGAAGCTCTCCCGTGGTAAGTGATCCATTAAAAATAATTTATTATTTACAAAAGTGATTGTTATTTGCTGGTATCGTTTTGCGGTTTACTTAGTGGTGGATTTACTAATACTTTTATGTTAGTCTGCCTAGTTGGTTTAGGGTGTTCGCTACGTTCGCGCGTGCGCAAGCGGCGGGTGCCCACCTCGCGTGTTTGTATTGAAAGATAATATGAGCCGCGCTCTGTGGCAGCGCGTGCGTCGGGTTGTACACGCACTGGCGGCGCGTGCGACGGGTTGTACACGCACTGGCGGCGCGTGCGACGGGTTGTACACGCACTGGCGGCGCGTGCGACGGGTTGTACACGCACTGGCGGCGCGTGCGGCGGGTTGTACACGCACTGGCGGCGCGTGCGACGGGTTGTACACGCACTGGCGGCGCGTGCGACGGGTTGTACACGCACTGGCGGCGCGTGCGACGGGTTGTACACGCACTGGCGGCGCGCGCGGCGGGTTGTACACGCACTGGCGGCGCGTGCGACGGGTTGTACACGCACTGGCGGCGCGTGCGACGGGTTGTACACGCACTGGCGGCGCGTGCGACGGGTTGTACACGCACTGGCGGCGCGTGCGACGGGTTGTACACGCACTGGCGGCGCGTGCGGCGGGTTGTACACGCACTGGCGGCGCGTGCGACGGGTTGTACACGCACTGGCGGCGCGTGCGACGGGTTGTACACGCACTGGCGGCGCGTGCGACGGGTTGTACACGCACTGGCGGCGCGTGCGACGGGTTGTACACGCACTGGCGGCGCGTGCGGCGGGTTGTACACGCACTGGCGGCGCGTGCGACGGGTTGTACACGCACTGGCGGCGCGTGCGACGGGTTGTACACGCACTGGCGGCGCGTGCGACGGGTTGTACACGCACTGGCGCCCGCGCAGTGCACCCGCCGCGTGCGCAAGCCTTTAGTGGTCGTAAGCGTTTACTGCTGAGCATGAGGTCCATTCCCCCGTCGGGAAGTGTTATTGGATTTTTCTATTAGGAATTTCTCAATAGCAGCCCGGGGATTGGATTAGTGCCCAGTTGATGGCAATAGGTTCGCCCCCTATTACATGGGATTAGGATAACTGGCGAAATTCGGGTGTTACACTTCTGCTAAATCTACGGGGATTACAGTCGTGATTTTCAGAACCGTTTAGTAACTCAACCACTAACTAAGTTTGACAACATTTGAGCCTGCATTTAGCAGTGGTCAGTCTAAAACGAATAGTTTACAATATAAAGCTAGGGAAACTAATTGCTAGACAAATTGACTGCTAACTTAAATCGTTCGTATAATCAAATCACAACTGTCATATTCTGACAGTTAGTTGTATGAAATGGCTGTAGGTAACACGACGAATTTACGAAGTATGTTAATTTGCTTAACAATTCATTTCTTTGGCTTTTCTTTACCTTACATGTTCGGTAAACAAACATGGTACAAATCACGAGTTTTCGCATAAATATCACTAAAATGAAATACATGCATACGGTATTAATGACATCATCAAAAACTGCTTCTAATCAACCTACCTCTTAGTCTTACCAAGGGGTATCGTGTTACCCAGTAACTGGTTGTGAGGTCAGATAGGCAGTCGCTCCGCTGGGAAATGGCTAGGCAGAATTTAAATAAGTTTTCTCTAAATGTCAGTATACCATATCTGTTTACAAGACAAGTAAACAAGAATGTATTATTTTACACTGGTTAAAATTTTATTTTTAAAACTAACCTAAATTGCGGTTCGCCTATTAACATCTCGACGATTTAGTTTTTTTTTTTTTTAAGAATTTAATCCATTCATGATTGTTTTACAAAACTAAGCCTTAAGTAGTGAAAGCCCCATCTGTATTATATTCGTATTAAAAATAAAAAAGTACTTTGATATACGCCGGCGGTCACGGTCCATAAAACGTGGGAGCGAGATGACATGATACTCAGTATGGAGTTTTGAAAAGTACTCAATATATCACCGTCCTGCTCACACGTTTTAAGGACACGAATAACGTCTTGGCGTTTAGTCTACTCCGGTCATAATACGTAGGAGCGAGATGACATGATACTCAGTATGGAGTTATAGGAAGTACTCAATATCACCGTCCTGCTTGCACGTTTTATGGCCACGATTAACGTCTTGGCGTTTAGTCTACTCTTTGAATTTAATAAACTTTTTGAAGTGCATTGTTATTTAAAAATGAAGATGATACGATGATACCTTTTCTTTTACTTTACGGAAAGCGTCGGTTTTTGATTTACATGAACCAAAAAAAGGAATATTTTCGAGGATTCAGTTATTGTCACGAAATAATAAGAGCTGTAAATGCCGCGACCGAACTGATGCCATCCGCCAATCAGAAACAAGCTCTATGAGGCAATGCCAGCACTTCATTCATACTTGCTATGCCTTCTCCAGATTTGTTAATTTAAAAAACTTTCAATCATCGCCCAAAATTCTTCAAACTCGTCCTTAAAAATATTTCAAGTGCTCAAAACGTGCCGAAAGGCTTCATACGAAGCATGATTTATCAATTTCCCACGCAAAACTCGGCCCTGTTCCAAAATACCCAGAGCCCCTTATCCGATAACCGTAACCGCCCTATTTTTAGCTTTCAGCGTTTCTATACAAATTATTTTTACGTCTTCAAGACTGAGTAGCTCCGTCTAAACCTAAAATTTTATATTAATTCGTATCCGGGATGAGGGAGGCGAAGAAAGAAGTGAAGATCATCCATGTGACGGCGAGTAGGGATTGTTGGGTGTTGTTGGTCGCTGGTTGGGCCGGTTGGTCGGCTGGCTGGGTGGCCTGGTTGGGTTGGTTGGGTTGGTTGGCCTGATTGGGTTGGTTTGGCTGGTTGGCCTGGTTCGGTTGGTTGGGCCCGTTAGGCTGCTGGTTATCAGCTACGTTGACATGGAGGTCGCGGAAGAAACCGATCTGGTGGCTGAAATTGAAAAGTAAAATAAATAATGTTGTACGGTTATAAATAACAATAATAACATATATTACTGGCCACAACAAAAAGTCCAGCCTTTAAGAAATCATAGCCATATTCTTTTTATGATGGTGTCAACGGCCGCTGGTAGTGCTTTAGAGGTCCTCATACCTCTAACAGGGTGTAAAGTCAATGTGATATAGATGCCGCCACAGTGCAGTTAGGGACTTGCAATAATAAGTTTAGAAAATCTTTCTTTACCCTCCTTAAAAAAATTGGGTGGGTATACCACTCTAAAAAACCGGATAATAATAATAATAGTAATCTGTGGAAACTGATTCTGGATTGTGTTGAAATAATTGTATACATACGTTTGTTATTGCATCTGTGTTTCCCAAATAAAATAAAACAAATATAAAGAAAGAAAAATAGGTTTAAATAATACTCACAGGTACCCAGCAGCAGCCAAGAGCAGGACCAGCAGTAGTCTTGCCGGACTTCCATACAAATAAACTAGCGAGAACAGTATGGCAAGTCTGGAGGCTGCATACAAGTGGTCGAGCCAGTCTCGGGCGGCTAGGGCTTCGTCGGGCTCCTCCACGGGCGCGGGGGCTTCCGCAGCCGGCGCGGGCGCTTCGGCAGGGGCCGGGGCCGCGGGTGTCCCGCCTGCTGCTTGCCACCTTCAATTATTGGGAGAAATGAGTTTCATACTTCTACTTTTACCTTTTACTAATAATAAAGCTGAAGAGTTTGTTTGTTTGTTTGAACGCGCTGATCTCTGGAAGTACTTACTGGTCGGATTTGAAAAAAATATTTTTGCATTTGATAGCCCAATTCTTGTAGAAGGCTATAGGCTATTTAATATCACACTAGGACCTTTAGGAGACGAGCAAAACTAATGAATGCTAAGCGAAAATGAAGTAATAGCGCAGACAGGCGACGCGATGCGATGGGGTGG
Organism: Gortyna flavago; assembly: GCA_963669345.1. Classification (NCBI taxonomy): domain Eukaryota; kingdom Metazoa; phylum Arthropoda; class Insecta; order Lepidoptera; family Noctuidae; genus Gortyna; species Gortyna flavago. The sequence continues at coordinate 1,250,887 of OY770149.1, forward strand.
GTCGGGGGAACAAGAAATTTCACGCGGACGAAGACGCGGGCTGAAGATAGTGTAATTGTGTCTATTTCTTAGACGGCTTGATGGATTCTCACAAATGAGGTATCATTAGATTCGTCTTGACATCCTAAATGACATCTTGATGTAGTTAGTGGCATCTGGTGTCGGATTATGTGTTTTAATGACCAGTGTAAGAGAGAGACGGAGCTATACATGACTGACAGCACCATCCATTTTTCGGACTGGAATCATAATGGCATTAATAATTCGTAATACGGCCCCAGGTCTAAGATGAAACTAAAATAACTGCATCTAGCTTGAAAAGTGAGTTTGTTTTGAAATTTTTGGTTGCATAGTCGGATTTCTTTCTTTTTACTTTTTGCAGTGCATCTTTCGCAACGCAGCAGCTCGCAGTAGCCATACAGACGCTAACCACTTTAAATTACCTGGCTTGCAGCTAGACTAGCGATGCTGCTGCGCGTTACATCACTTCAAAAATTTGCTGCAGGTAACGGCTCTAAAGAATAACCATGTGTCCCTATTTTTCTCAAAAGGAATCTTTGCTTTAGAATTATCAACTAACTTCTACTTTCTGACGACAAACTAAAGTATTTTTTTATGACGCTATAGAATTTTATGGCGTCCTTTCCTTTTAGCAGCCCAGTTTGCAGGAATCAGCGAAATTCATGATCTTACTGTCTTATTACCTCACTCTGAACAAAATCCTGTCAAGATCTATTCAAATCATTTTTTCCACTTAAAAAAATATCAACTTTATGCCCGTGTAAATTAAGTTGATTTTAGAATAACTAAGTACTACAGTTGAAAAGTCATAAAAAAATGTTGGTATCGCAAACTGAACTTTATGTGTAGGTTTTAAAGTAATTTTTCCAAAAACTAATATGTATTTGTTCGCATGTTTGGACACTGAACTGCGAACACAGATCTAAGTCGTGGTGACGGAAGTACTTATCATCCCACGCGTCTCGTAATAGCAATTTGTGACATCGGTTCATTAATACGCGTAGTAGGCATCTTGCCAAATGTTATTAGCATTTGTTTACTATTTCGGGCTGACATGTTTGAAGCAGACTATAGTGAGACTGTGTCGCTGGTCTAGTGGTCGCAAGCGCTACTGCTGGTCATGAGATCCTGGGTTCGATTTCCAGGTCGGGCAGTGTTATTGGGTTTTTCCATCAGAAATTACTCGGTAGCAGCCAGGAGTCTGGATTTGAGCTCTGTTGATGGCAATAAGCTCGCCGCCTATTACATGGGACTCAAACATACCTGGCGTAATGATTGTGTAATAAAGGCGAAATGAGTATTAAGGATCGTAGCAGGTGGCGTTCTGCAGTTTCTGCCTACTCTCATGGAAAGAAGGCAAGAGTTTATAGAATACTAGCAGCGCCCCGCGGTTTCACCCGCGTTAGTTTCGATCCCGTGGGAATATCGTGATAAAAAAGTGTCCTATGTGTTAATCCAGGGTGTCAGCTACCTCGATACCAAATTTTATCAAAATTGGTCCAGCCGCATGAAGAATTAACAAACATACAAACACACTCACAAACTTTCTCCTTTATAGTGTGATGTGATGTGATGAAAGTCTCGGCCGTACCTATTACGTAACGACCAAGATAATTTTATTGAGATGACAACTAATACGATCCCCAACATTGTTTAAAAGGAGTAAACAGGACGAACAATAGATTTAATGGCTTGGTGACTACATTCAAAGATGTCAAGGTTTGATGAACACCACAACAAATTTTCGCAGAAAGTTCACTCCTAACAAGCCATGAACTGCCTAGCTTTTTCTCACCTATGTTGGGGTCGGCTTCCAGTCTAGGCGGATGCAGCTGAATACCAGTATTTTATATGTAGCGACTGCGTATCTGACCTCCACAACCCAGTAACGGCAGTAACTGTGTAACACGGTACCCCTTGATAAGACTGGTTGTCAGACTTTCGGGCTACAAACTACCCATAACGACTGTCAAAGATCTACGAATTACAGCCAGGACCAACTGCTTTACCTGAATGACCTCGGCAATATAAATTAGGCTCGATTATGAACTTCTGACTGAACTCTTATTTTTGGTGGCAATCAGTCGCAAAATGACATCATGTTTATAATTGTAACATTCGCTCAAAATCCATTGTCTACTGTAAACGAAAAAATGGTTGTGTTAAATTGAAAACTTTGGAACTGGGTGAAACAAAATTGTTTTGCAGAAATGATACTTTAACCCCCTTACTAATAAACTTTGTATACCGTCTGTATAGTTACACAACGCTTTGTCTTCTTCTTTCAAAAGTCAAATTACTGACGACTGAAAGAGAGAAATCGGTGTGTAACTATTCATCACACTAATATCATAAAGGCGAAAGTTTGTGAGTGTGTGTGTGTGTTTATATGTTTGTTACTTCTTTACGCTCAAACGGCTGGACCAATTCTGATAAAATTTTGAATGGTGGTAGCTGACACCCTGGATAGTCTGATATAATACGTTTATTAGTAAGGAGGTTACAAGTTTTGTTTTTGGGGGTTGATACTCGTGTTCTTAATGACTTTATTAATAATTACTAGCTTCTGCCCGCGACTTCGTCCGCGTGAAATTTCTTGTTCCCTCGACCCGTCCCGTCGCATCGCATCACCTGCCCGCGCTATCACTTCGTTTTCGCTTAGGGTGCTTTAAGACTATTTTTCTTGTTGCTCAGCTCCTAAGTGTCATATCGTAATGTTAATTGGGCTATCAAACGCAAAAATAATTTTTCAAATCCGACTAGTACTTGCAGAGATTACCCCCTACATACAAACTTACTAACAAACAAATTGTACATCTATAGAATATTAGTCTAGTATAGATTTTTAAGTCTTTGTAGTCACAAGTAACTAGGCTACGCTATCATACTGAAAGTATAGAAAAGTGCTTTGGCGTTAAATTATACGCATCTAAAAATGCAAAAAGAAAATTAAATATAAGACGTGTTTTTCGCCGAAGGATTAAGCACAGGTGTACATTATAGTATACCCACTTTTCGTCCCATTTGATACGGGGCACGCCGACTGCCATCAACCAGATACTAATTCAGACTCCGGGCTATTACTGAGAAATTCCTGATGGAAAAACTCAATTACACTTTGCCCGAACTGGGAATCGAATCCAGGACCTCATGCTCAGCATTTCCATTTAAAAGGCGAAAAAAGGACTTACATGTTAGCATACTGCTGCATATACTGCAGATAAGCTTGCTGCATCATCATCATATGATTGGCCAACTGCGCAGGATCATTCGGAACCGGCAAGTATCCCTCCCCGAAGTTATAATTAGGATAAGGGGGGACTCTCCCATAGTTATTCACGAAGGAGGTCAGATAATTCTGCATTTCTACGTTATGGTTCTGATCGTTCTGCCTTGTCTCTGGTCGGGGAGGTTCCGTAACTCTTTCGGTTTGGGGCGTGGGCTCAGCGACGACCCTTCGGCGAAGTCCGTCGGTGTTCGGGACGGGAGTGGGCTGTGTCTCTATTCTCCGGGTTGGCGTGCAGACCAGGTGCATGGTGTGAGCTATCTGACTCTCATATGTCCGGAGAACGTCTTTCAATATTGTGTTGTCGTCTAGGAGTTGGCCGGAGTAGATTATTTTCTGTTCGTCTGTGCCCTGTAAAAGAAATAATTGCGGTTTTAGATTTCTGATTAAAGGAGGGTATACCTAGTGAGACGAGGGCAACCAAAAAGAAAATGGCAGGCAGATAAAAGATGAAGATTAGTTTATAATGATAGATTTAATATACCCAGTGCGAGTGCGGTGCTTCTGATCAGACCATGACCCGCTTGCTGGAGTGTTTTAAGTGACCTGCACCTCGGAAGACTTACTAATGGCCACTGATGCCGCAATTAACATGGCCACCTATTGGGCAAAAAAAAATAACGAGGAAGAGTACCATCGACACGAAATGAAGAATCTTATTAGCTGTCTCATTCCCCGAAACGATGTAGTTTTACAGCCTAAATTACGAAACATCAAAAATTTTATGCAGGCTCGGGAACCAAGCAAAACCGCGTGGAAAAACTATTATAAAAAATATTGTATTAACCTAATAAAATAGTGATGGATGAACACGTGCACATGATAAGACCTCTAACCTACGTTATCTTTTATTCTTATCAACAAAAATACCGTTCAACACATATTTCATTAAATGCATAAATAATACTAAATTCTTGAAGTATTGGTATGGAGGTAAAACTATAAAAACAAGAAGTTGAAGTCAACGAAATGACCAATTATTTTTTTGCCGTATGCGAAGCAACCTTTCGTTTTGTGGGTTTCCTAATTCCGTGCTCAAGGTTATTGTTATTAAGTCTAATCTCCAGCTGATGACGTCTTTTGAATATCAACAATTTGCCAAATAATTCTAGATATTTCTTTCGCGTGAAATGGGGGATTAAGGCCTATTACATTACACAATTTCTCGGGTCCTGCGGGACAAGGCAGTGTAATAAGAAACACGGAGTCAAGGTCCCTAAACAGGGCTACCGAGTGGTTACGTACGAGTGTACGATCTCCCTGCTTCCCTGCCGCACTGTCGATCGTGTAGTGTATTATGAGATAGGGAAACAGGGAGACAATTTTTTTACGTTTAGATAAAGTCGGCGCTATAATGCTAGACGTGCAAAGGTTTCTACGTCCGACTAACAACTGAGAGCGAGTTAAGGCCGGTAGCAATTTCTAGTTTAAGTGTACCTAATAAGCGGTGCCCTAACTGGTAGGCAGAGAAATCGTTTAATGTAATAGACCTTTTAACTAAACAGTTCCACTATTGAAAAAAGATTACTTATTTCATAGTTTTTTGAGTTAAGAGCAAAATGTCGTGGGGAAATTTTGAGTATGAATGTGGATGGCTATAAGAGTAGAGGATAATTAAAGAAACGATGGATGGACAGTGTGAGAGATGATATGGCTAGAAACTAATGAGATGACGACTAATAGAGAATTATGAAAGAAGGCGATACCCCAAATAAATTGGGATAAGGGTATGATGATGAGGTTTCAGTTTTTACATTATCTATCGGCTCGAACTATTATGAGCGCAGACCTCATACTAACCGAGGTATTGGTAACAATATGCGATATTAGCAAGGTAGCGGCAGGGCTGGCTGCTGGCTGAGGTACGAAAGGAGAATTCAGGAGCAAAGAGGATGAGAAAAACCATAGCCTGGCAAATTCAGTGACCTAATGGAGACGGCCTCATGCACCAATAATCTGAAGAAGGTACACTGGGTAGGAAAGGACCGTGAAGAAGAAAGACCCAGAGTTGGGAGAGAAAAGACTGGATCCAGAAGACAAGATTGAATCGAGAAACCAGAGTTCGGATTTTTTTTTTGTGTGACGGACGAGGCTCCTGTTCACATCGTCGGGAAACGAATTAATTACATGGAGCCATCATTCACCAAAAACCGCGCAACGTGAGCCCACATTCGCTTTTATAGAGGAGCCGCGAGAACTTCACTAGAGGCCTATGTCTGCTAAGGATAGTTTGATTACTGGCTACTTACAACTTGGCTCAGTCTGCGTTCTGAAGGCCATTAATCTAGAAGATGGCTGACTAAAACGAATTCATGGTGTTTCACACCTTAAAACGCAGAACGGATTTCGATGAGATTGCACACACCATGAACTAGGTTAGGACATAAGTTCCTTTTTTTTCCGCTAGTATTTTCCAGTAGGATAATTTCCAACCTTCACATGAGTGTACGTGCGGGTGAATTGATCATACAAGACCCTCCAAAATTGACGATTTTAAACAGTCGCGGGAAGTGAAGGGGGTGTTTAGATTTTGCTATAACAATGTTAGTTTTCGACGAAATTTCGCTGTTATGCTTCTAGTACCGACTGAATGTTTGCTTGTTATTCTAGACGTACCCGGCTTTAAGGTGGATGCGCTAAGGTTGTCTACAAAATTTGTATTTTCTAATGGTTGTTTTTTGCAGGTTGACTGCAGGTTGTATTTTGATCAAAATATGATTCGCGACATTAACAAATATGTATATATTGATAGAAAAGTAATAATTAGAATCGTCAATACAACTATTCAATTTAGAGTTGGCCTCAAATGTCATGATTTCATGAAATAGTCATTTAATAAGGTAATTTGGACTTAAGAGAGTTGTATTGATGATTGGATCAAAATGATTCGCGACCGTAACAAATACTTTAAACAACATTATTTTTAGTATATGTGAAACCCGAAACACGTGTCTTAAAGAATCTATGTACAAAATTTCAAAACTGTATCATGAGAAATCACAAAGTTACCTGGTTGTCCGTTCAAAAACATGCTCACCACGCGGCGCGGCGCGGAGTGACCATCTTTTATGCTCCTCCAGCATCGTACGCTCATTGATAATAGTTTGGCAGTAGGTACCTAACTGTACGGCGATTTTATTGTAATTTACTAGTGATTAAATATTTTTGGGGAAAAATATAACATGGTGTAAAAATTATTTAAATCGTTTCAGTTACTTATTCTGAACAAAACTATATTCAGGTTTCATATATACTAAAAATAATGTTGTATTTACAGAATTCTTATGATTAGAATCATCAAAACATCTCTCTAAGTTCATATTACCTCGGACAATGTGTGATTATTACACGGATGACGGAAAGTCGGCTGTCTTGAGATACGAATAATCTGTGGAGAGAAACGCGCCAAAATATCGACCATTTTTCTTTGCATACGTAGCATTTTCTTCACAAATCAAAATAAATCCGCCTTGCCTTTTCCCAACTATTTTAAGGTCGGCTTCCAGTCTAACCGGGTGGAGCTGAGTACCAGTACTTTACATGGAGCGGCTGCCTATCAGACTGCCACAACTCTTTCTTCACAAATAACATAACAGCACCTACTGCACCTGTTTTTTGGTGTACAGTGTACTCACTATCTTGTTACTATTTTATTTATCACATATGTTCTAATTGGTACCTAATGTCGTCAAGGGTGACCTGGTTGTACCTACAATAAATGAAGCACATAAGTCACAGTAAAAAAAAATACGTCTGTGACGTTGATATTATACTTACATGCCACATGGATAATATGCAAATGAATGTAGTAAAAAGGTGAATTCATTAAACACGGGTGAGCTGTTGATGAACATGTGACCAGTTGTTTAAAAATTATAATGTAAATTTTTGCTATTTTACATTTCATTTGATAAAAACTAGAAAAAAAAATTGAGGCTTTTTTGTAATGGGACGAGCTAGACGCCTGCAGGCAGGATTAGTTCACATTAGTTCAAGACAGAGGAGAGGAAAGGAGAAAAGGAGGCCTTTGCCCTATTGTGGGACAACATAGGCTAAAAATAAAATAAATATTCTTTGCACTCTAGGTGACCAAGCCATGCCAGCCTCATAGAATCAACATACAACTTAAAAGATCTAAATAAAATACAGTGATCAAAACAACTCAAAAAGTTTTGTTAATTTATTTTACAGTGTCACGGGATTCCACCGGATGGAATCAAATAGTTCAGAACATCATGTGTCTTCCACGAAGTAAGGTCGCAAAAGTGCCGGATGTCAAATTGACAGCTGGGGACTCAACCACCACAGACAATCAATGACAGCAAAAATAACGTTCCGAAATTGAATAATTTGCGAGAAGCTATGTAACGATATAAAACTCGTTACAACAGGTATTTAAGACAGTTGCATTGGCATAATGAATAATTAGGAGATTCATTTCTGACACTAATTTCTCTGAATGTATTAATGTAGTTATGGAGCCAGAGTACCTAATCTCCATTGATGCAACTCAACTCAAAGCATTTATTTCAATTAAACCATTTACAGGCACTTTTGAATTGTCAAGAAGTCAGTCAGTCGGAAAAAGTGCAAGTGCATATATTATAAATATGTACTATTGTGGTAACCATGGAACGTTGCTGCCTTGTTGGTCTACTGCTTGCATGCGCTACTGCTGAGCATGAGGCCTGGGTTCGATTCCCGGGATATTGGGTTTTTCCATCTAGAAATTCTCACTAGCAGCCCAGAGTCTAGATTTCTGCCCATTTGATGGCAAAAGGCTCGCCCCCTATTACTCTTAAACTTAACTGGCAAAATGTGGGTGTACTATAGGTACACCTCTGCCTGACCCTTAGGGGATTCCAGGCGTAAATTAATAGAACTACGAAACCTTTCTATAAAATATAAGGTGTGTGGTGGTGTAACACACTACACTTGCCATTAATTTTTGCCATAAACTCGACGTTTATTACTTAGTTACGTTCACTCTGATTGTGTGTGCAATTAATACTATTGCTCGATAATTGCATTGAACAAGCTTAATGCAATTAATACTATCGCTCGATATAATTACATTGAACAAGCTCAATCTGTTATGGTCGGCTTCCAGTCTAAACAGATGCTGCTGAATACCAGTATTTTGCATGCGAGCCATCTGACCTCCACAACCTAGTTACAGGGTAAACAATACCCCTTGGCAAAACTGGTTGTCAGACTTTCGGGATTATAGCGACCCATAACGACTGTCAAAATCTACATATATGACAGCCGGGATCAATGGCTTAACATGATTTCCGAGTCACGAAGTCACTTAATGATAAACTAATTGATAATATTTTTTTTTATCTAAAGTAAATTTACCGAAAGATAATAATTCATTTAGATATAAGATAATACATTAGTCATTACTTACATTATTACAATAATATAAGAGATAGCAGTTAACATAATACTCCACACAAAAAAATAGTCCTTTATTATTTTGAAAATTTAATGTTTATTTTTGTTTTGGTAATTGAGCCGATGTCGACTATTCTGCTAGTGTAGCGAATTATAAGTTATTCTACTTGGAAAGGCATTAGTTTTGAGCCTAGGTGCTTACACTGAAAACAATGAAAATTACAGTGAGTTTACGATTGGAATGTAGGTTTAACCAGTTTGTTTAAAAAAAAAGGAATAAGAAAGGAGTATGTACAGTGCGGTCATTGAGAGAATGCATTCTTGACACCTAGTCTATAGACTTATGTCGTGGTGATGACCTAAATGATTTTTATTTTGTAAGTAGGTTTGCACAAACACTTTTACACGTCAATCATATTTTTTATAAAACTAGATAAGGTCGGCTTTTCCTACCTGACTACTAACTTGCCTAACTTCATACAAAAGTGCAATACTGACACAGTCAAAATATAAGGAATAGCAGATATTTTTTTAACCGACTAATAAATGGAGGAGGTTCTCAAGTCGACGTGTATATATATATATTTTTTTATGTATGACCATGCATAACTTTTTACAGTGTAGTCCAATTTTGAGTCGGCGCCAAACACGCGTGAGCCGAATTGTTTGCAGTAACTAAGCCAGGGCCCCCACAAACAAATGGGTTAGGTTGGGTTAGAACTGTGATCACCGAGTGCGAGCCGAGAGAGCAAAGCAAGGCGAGCACTACTTCCAAAGGCACAGAGCATATATTGTAACCTTTTAGGTGTTAACTAAACAGCTAATTTAACCAGTTGGCTGCGACACATATACATAATACAATGTATTGGTGCATTATTTTGATGGTTACTAGATGTTATCTATATTCCTAAATATTCAGTGGAGGTGAATGGAGAACTTTAAATAAATAGTTTCGATTTTAACATCCATGTCATTTTCACCATTATTTGCTCAAATAACAATATATTCTATGAGAAATTCATAGGAAAACAGTCTTCAAAAGCTATGAATATTTTTAAAGCTTAGTTATTTTTGCGGCTATAAAACATTGCAATCATAATACTCACAGGTTTACTGGGGTAAACTTCGGATAGGTGTCCCTTTAACTGCCGAACCGTCCATGACGACTCGCATTCTATATTTTGATCCTCAATCTGTTGATTCGGCGCCTTTACAATCAAAGTCACGTTATTTGGTATCATCTTCAATCATCCAATTGCACTGTACTATTAGATAATACTTTAAAATCCCGTGATTTTTAACACACGCAACCAATTCAGTAAATTGCTTTTCAAAGCACTTCAGATAAAAACACAAGAATTTTACACTGACGCAATAAAACCACAAAAGTACTTTTATTTATCAAGTCTGTCTTCCGAATACGTAATGACTAAATAAAACGGTTCTGATGTAAATAAATACTTAGATAAATGGGGCTCGGCACTTGTCAATTTGCCCATGAAATTATCTGTCGTTACTCCATTGGTTGGTCGGTCCACCGTTCGATTGTGACGTCAAAATATTGTTTTCAATTACTGTTTTGTGTTTGACACTTGACTAGCTTAGAAGATATGTCACACGGCGTATTATTATTGGTCATATACACGTTTTAACCAATTACAACCCATTAAAATTAATACACAAGGTACAGTAGATATGGCAGCGGGATTGTCCGAAAGGGTTACCGCTGCCCCGGAGCATAAAGGGCTAAGGAAGGAACACGGATGGGTTTTAGTCAGTAAGAGTCTGACACTCCCTTCCACAGAACAATAGTACCCTAACGGGCTCCCTTCCGCTCCACCCAGAGCGGGAGGAGTCATTGGATGATTTCCCATCCTAAAAAAAAAAAAAAAAAGGTACAGTAGATATTACTTTTTTTTTTTCGCGCTACCTGGGCAGGCTAAGGTCTTGGACCATACCGCCTCGTCTTCAGTTGATATTGTCCTTGTAGATATTTGATCCTAGCTAGATGAGATCCGATTTCGAAAACGTTTCTATACATGTTTGCTTTAAATATACTTGTACGTAATTATTATTATTTTAAGACTAATCTTTTTAAATTATGTAAATAATTGAATATTTAATATTTTTTTTGATCTAATAATGTTTTCATTTTTGACTTTCTTGAATAATTATTGTTGAACGATACAGCTCTCGTGAACACGCGTCTTTTGAGCATTTTTTTTTAAATACTTCTTCACAACTCTCCGAGATATATGGGGCTCGCACTTTTTCGTGAAATCGGAGTTTGAATCGGAGCCTATATTTGAGCGAACGAAAAGACATTTTCAATGTCAAAAAACGGACCTTGCACAGAAACAAACATGCTTTAAAAAAATAAACTGGCTAAGTGCGACACAGACTACGCCGGTTTTTCCTCATTATTCCAAACTGCCAAACTTTAAATAATTTTGCACTCACATGACCTCTATTACAGAGGTCAGTGTAATTTTGTCATAACTCAAGTGCACAGAGTACTTGCTCAAGTGGCTACCTATTACGGTTAAAAAGAATGTACATACACTGGGGTCCTATATTACCGTTACTTAGTATTTAGGGTTCCTTTCTCGGAACCGAATTTTATGGACCGATTAAGTTGAAATTTGGTACACATATGAAACTCTGTGACCCAAACACAGACGTAACGTGTAACGTAAATAAATGAGTTTTGAAAATGGTAGTCATTTTTGAGGGGTAAATAGACAATTAAAAAAAAAAGTTTCGCAATCTGTACCGTGTGAGTCCGTGTGACATTTCAAATGAAAAGGCTTACCGTGAGGATCTCAAATATTTTTTCATAAATTTAAAGTAAATTGTATTAAAGTTATTTAAAACAATAGACGGAAATTTACTATCCCCCCCCCCCTTATGTCCGAAACTACGGAGCCTAAAATTTTGAAAAAAATACTTAAAATAGTTCTATACATAGTATATATATATATAGTAATAAGAAGTCTATGATCTTGAAACAACATGGTAAATCTCTCAATATTTTGCGTACACACGGCTACACATCAAGCTATACATAACCAGTATAAGCTGACTTCTGATTGTACGAAAAACCTATACAATGCGAGGTCAGCTAAAACTGGAAATGTATAGCTTGATCTGTAACCGTGTGTACAAACTTACAATTTCAGTTGGAATGTATGGGAGAACATGTTTTTCAACTACAATGTTAAGTTTGTTCTTGGGATAAATTAATTCCAACCACGGAACCCTTCATTGTGCGTGGTCCGACACGTACTTGGCCGGTTTTTTTGAGTCTAGTTTAGTATTTGAGTTGGTTTTAGTTTCTGGGTTTTGGTGTGTGACCCCTGCCCCAGCCTGTTTTTGTCAAACTGTCAAAGCAAAATTTTTCCTGTACGGTGTCACTGCACTGTCAAAGACCTATTTTTCTATAGTAAATTTTTTCCTCTACGGTATTTTTCCTCTATGGGTGGCTGTGTGTCAAAGTCAATCAAGTCAGTAGAGCTAGTACGAAAATATGAAATCGGATCAAAAATCGTATATAATTATGCCTAAAATCGTTATCAAAAATTTATAAAAAACGTAATAAATTCTATATTGTAAATACCAATTAGTCAAATAGGCATTATTTGCAGTTAGAAGTGTATAGAATTAAACTTTTGTAACCGTAACCTCTACCTTTACAAATTTGTTTAAAAACAAATCCGTTATCATGGGAGTAACTGTGTAAGTTGTGTTTTAAAATTAAATATTACACACAAACATAAACTCTCACCTTCGTCCCATGAGGGTAGGCAGAAACTGCAGAACACCACCTGATACGATCCTTACATACTCCTGTTGCTTTGTTTAGGTCCATACATCTGGTCATACATGCACGCCGCGCCGGAACCCGGTGGCGAGTAGAATAGAAAAAAAAACTAAGGTGTTAAACGTTCTGTGTGTACACGCACAATGGTCCACTGAAGGACTAAGTGCGGAAACCAAACCCATAACATAGAACGTTCTGTGTGTATTTTCAGATTGCAGCAGTACCCAGTTCCTGACAACAAAACAGGGACATATGTGATAGAGCTGCTGACTAAAAGAATACTTGCTTTAGGAGCATCACAACAGGGTCAGTTCCTAGTCGACTGTGAGAGCTACTTGTCACATCCACAGATGGGTTAGTATGTCATAATCCTAAACTACACACCAATACAAATTATATATTTATTTATAATTTTTTGCCATAAATGTCCTTCTGCTGGGCAAAAGCTTCCCTACTCTCTCTGTCCAAAGCTGCCAAGGACCAATCTTTATCAAAGGAGTTCAACTCATCCCGCCATCTCCCTCTGGGCCTGCTGCAATGTTGTTTGCCATTAAGCGGAACACACTAATACTATACTTTTACTTAAATATTAAATACTGTGGAGACAACAATATGATAATTCAATTCAATTCAAATCTTTATTGCATTCACATGTGTATTATAAAAGATCTTAATAAACGTTAAATGTTTCACATGGATCCTGTCAGGCACAACAATTTAGTATAATAAGAAGAGTAGCATGCTGTAATTGATAATTTGAATAAATACATAACACACCATCTAAGGTCATTTAAAATTCAATTCTTAAAATAAAATAATAATAATATTGTTACAGATAATGATACAAGAAATTCAATAAAAAATAATAAAAGTCAAATAAAATTAAAGTCATAAATTCATAATATAAAAGTGATAAAAATAAATGTCTCAAAAATCGTTTCATAAATTCATAGTCATCCTATTTGTCATTGTCACCCCATTAGGTCATCATTAAAAAAATCATTTAGTGTGTAATAACATTTATCGACAAGTAGTTTTCTGAGACGTGTAATAAATATTTTATTGTTTTTTTTTCCTTTTTTATGTCGTTAGGTATTTTATTATATATTTTAACTTTTGTTACATGAGGCCTGGATCTGTGTAATTTTAGCCCAGATTGTGGTATTACTAGCGTGTTTTCAAATCGTGAACACGGTGCATATCTGCGAGGTTGGTCTCTAATTTGAATGTAGAAGTTTGGATATTGTCTAACGAATTTACAGATTTCTAGAATATAAATTGATGTCAAAGTTAGAATGTCTAGTTTCCTAAAATACGGTCTACAAACTACGTCACTGTCAATAAAAAGAATCTTGTTGATTGTTTTTATTAGTTGTCAAGTGTAACATTTTGTAATGAGGGTAAAAAGGAAATAAAACAGTTTGCTTTCTGATCTCGACTTGGTTGTATCTTTTATTGGCGACTGCGGAAAATAAGTTGGATTTCGGTGAAAATGACGGCAAATGTAACGAATATAGTGTTTCCCGGACAATTTAACCCAAAGACTGATAAGTGGTGTGATTATAAAGAACAATTACTGTGCGCGCTTGATGCGGCGGGGTATGACAAACTCAACCTCGACAAGGGACGATCGCTGTTTCTTTCTCAGTGCGGCAAAGACACTTTTGCGTTAATTGCATCACTTTTAGTTCCAAAACGTCCTACGGAAGTACCTTTAGTAGACATTTTTAGTGTTTTGGATAAGTTTTATGAACCTGAGGTTAACGAAATTTTGCAAGCGGGAAAATTTTACAAACGTCAACAAGTGCAAGGTGAAAGCGTGCAAGACTTTGTGGCGGCTATAAGTCTGCTTGGTGCAAAATGCAATTTCATGGACTTGAAACGCCAGTTGAGAGACCGACTAGTGCTGGGGGTACAGGACGATCGCTTGCGACGCGACTTATTGAAAAAGAAAGACTTGACGTACGAGGTCGCGTTACAGATGTGTCTGGACTATCAAGTGACGTTCCCTGATTTGTACCCTGCGTGTGTGGCTAGTGAGTCTAAGCAAACTCCGTCCAGTGTCACGGAGACTGAATCGATGGACATTGGTAATGTTAACTCGAACGAGTGTCGACGGTGTGCACGCGCACACCGGTCGGGCGAGCGCTGCCCGTTTCTTAAGGCGAAATGCTTCTACTGCAAAAAGTTTGGTCACATTGCGGCGGCCTGCTCCAAGAAGCCAGGACGTGTACACCAGGTCGACGACACGAGGGAAGCCAACACGAGTGTGGACACTTCAGCTGAGAAGATGATGGGCGTATACGTCTGCGTGGATATGTACACACCACCTATTACCACAAACGTTACGATAGACGGCGTTCATTTATCTATGGAAGTGGACTCAGGTGCAGCGCGCACCATTATGTCGGAAGAGACATACAAGATGCTGTGGTTAAGGCCCCCACCTCTACGAGCTACCAATCTAAAGCTCGTGACATGGACTCAAGACCCTTTGAAAGTATTAGGACTAGCAGACGTGCGTGTTGTGCTAGGTAATAAGGAAGCGCAATGTGAACTGGTCGTGGTGTCGGGGAATGGGCCAAATCTGCTGGGCAGGAACTGGTTCCATACACTAGGCCTTCAAGTATCAGGATTGTGCTGGGCTGAAGAGGAGATAGAACAATATAAAAAAGAATTTCCTGAATTATTTAAAGAAGGTCTCGGCGAGTACAAAGGTCCTGAGGTGTCACTTCATGTGCGTCCGGACGCTACGCCCCGATTCTTAAAGGCGCGCGCGGTGCCCTACCCTCTTAAGGGAAAAGTCATTAGACAATTGAACGAGATGGTGGAGGCGGGTGTACTGACACCTGTCCGTTATTCTGAGTGGGGCACACCGGTGACGCCGGTGATGAAAGAAGACGGAACAGTACGAATGTGTGGTGATTATCGTGTCACGGTGAACAGCGCTATAGATACAGACATCTATCCGCTGCCGACGTCTGTGGAAGCGTTTGTCAGACTTAGTGGCGGCAGAATATTTAGTAAGCTGGACTTGAAAAACGCGTACACACAACTGAAGGTAGACGACGCGACAGCTATGCTGCTCACGCTGAACACTCCTATCGGTCTAATGAAAGTGAATCGTCTGCCATTCGGTGTCAGCGCGGCGCCAGCGATTTTTCAGCGTCTAATGTCGACGGCGTTAGCGGGTATGGACGGAGTGGCGTGTCTATTAGATGATATCGCAATCACCGGAGCCACGATTGAAGAACACAACCGGAGACTTAGAGAAGTACTGACTAAACTGCAACAGATGGGACTCCGCCTCAACGTAAAGAAATGCGTGTTTGCTGCGAACAGCATCACATTCCTAGGGCACATGATTAATGCAGAGGGACTTCACCCAGCACCTGCAAAAGTCAAAGAGATTCAGGAAAAGTCGGCCCCAACCAACAGAGAAACCTTGCGTGCCTTCCTAGGCTTATATAATTTTTATGAAAAATTCTTGCCTGACAAGAGCACTGTGTTGGAACCACTGTATCGACTTTTAGAATCAAAAAGACCTTGGAGCTGGGGTGAGAGGGAACAGGAAGCGTTTGTGGAGGCGAAGCGATTACTGTCATCAGATCGAACGTTGGTGGGTTATGACATGCAGAAAGAACTACTTCTCATTTGTGATTCATCGGAATACGGTCTCGGAGCGATTATTGCACACGCCATGGAGGACGGGTCAGAGCGGCCGGTGATGATGGCCTCACGGACACTACAGGCGCATGAGAGACGATATGGGCAGATTGATAAGGAGGCCCTGGCTATTATATTTGGATTGACAAAGTTTCACGAATTCTTGGCGGGTCGTAAATTTTGTATTGTGACAGATCATAAGCCGTTGGTCGGTTTATTCAATCCCGCAAAACCAATTCCAGACCAGATATCACCGAGGATGTTGCGCTGGTCATTGAAACTTTCCAGTTATAATTACAGTATACAGTACAGGCCTGGTAAATTAATCGGCAACGCGGACGCGTTGAGCAGGTGGACCGCTCCGAACACGTCAAGTGTGCAGGAGGATGTGCTGCGCGACGTGCTGCTGCTGGAGGAGCAGCCGAGCGGCTGGGAGTTGGACGCTGCTAAGATAGCCGCGGAGACCAACAAAGATGTGGTATTGCAAAAAGTCAAGTTTCACGTTTTGCACGGATGGCCACGAAAGAACATAGACCCGAATCTACAAGCTTATTGGACACGGAGAGAGGCTCTTTCACATAATAAAGGTTGTTTATTGTGGAGCAATAGAGTCATAATACCTTTGTCCTTACAGGACAAAGTGTTAATGTTGTTACATGCCCCTCATGCGGGCATTGTCCAGACGAAAGCGTATGCAAGAGGCTACGTGTGGTGGGTCAACATGGATCGGCAGATTGAGAATGTGGTGGCAGCTTGTCAGCAATGTCAGCTAGTGAGGAATAACCCACCAAAGGACCCGCAGGCTTGGATTGTTCAGAGAAGCCGTGGAGCCGTGTGCATGTCGATTTTGCGGGGCCCTTTCAGGGAAAAACGTTTTTAGTCCTAGTAGACAGCTACAGCAAATGGTTTGAGGCTGAAATCATACCAGCTATGAACAGTGGTACGGTGATAGCAGTTATGAGAAAAATTTTCACTTCACAAGGGCTGCCCGACGTGTTGGTGTCCGATAATGGACGTGCGTTCACCTCGGATGAATTGAATAATTTTCTCAAAAAGAATGGAATTAAACATTTGTATTCACCGCCCTACCACCCAGAGACTAACGGGCAAATTGAACGCACGATTCAAACATTTAAGAATAAAATAAAGAAACTAGAGAATCTGGACATGCAATGGCAGGAGAAACTTTGCAAAGTTCTTTACTATTTACGGACTGTGCCCAATAGCTCTACTAACAAGACACCTGCTGAGTTACTGAATGGGCGAAGATACAGGACGGCAGTGTCGAGCTTACACCCCGACTCCGCGCCGAGCCGCTCCGAGCAGCAACTGGAGGCGGCGGCGCAGCACCCGCCCGCGCGGACTTTTACGCTGCTGCAACCCGTGCTCATACGCATGTACGGGCCCGGGAACAGGTGGCGTAGGGCCACCGTGGAGACAGTGGAGGGGCCGGCCACTTATGTGGTGAGGACGGAAGATGGAGAGCTGCATCGCCGACACGCAGACCAAATACTGGCCAGACCGCCGAACACATCTGTTAATGGGTCACCTGTCATTGACAGTCAGCCAGCTAATGATACGGACTCTGAATTATCACAGGATCCGCCGATTGTGATTCCGCCCCCTGAATTATGGCCCGATATTATAGGAATTCCGAATGAATGACTTAAGTGGTTGCTATGTTACAAGTAGACATTTTTGTTAAATTGATTTTGTTATCTGTTGAATTAATTATTGTATTTACCAATCATTATGAGAGAAAGGTATGTTATGTTTGAATCTTGTTGATTGTTTTTATTAGTTGTCAAGTGTAACATTTTGTAATGAGGGTAAAAAGGAAATAAAACAGTTTGCTTTCTGATCTCGACTTGGTTGTATCTTTTAAAAACCATTATCCATTTTTTCTGAATGATAATAATTGAAAACACTAGCAATATTAATGCTTATGACTATTTTCAAACTATCAAATAAATCCTAACATTGAAATTAATAAAAAAAGTAAGAAAAATAGCTTTAATTTCTTTTTTAGGAGAGACCTATGTCCAGCAGTGGACTGCTATATTCTGTCTAAACCTCACCCGTGCCCAAAGTGACAAGTTTTAAACACTTTGGGTGTTGCTCAAAGGGAAAATATTTGCTAGTCAAGATTTGTTCTAGATTTTCGTTCTTTAAAAAAGGAAAACAAGAAGGATGGCAATGCCCCCGAAGTCGTTTTAAAAACTTCCACAGACCCTCGGCTTTCCAAAGTAATACAAATAATAAGTACTTTGACTCTACCTTTGACAAACACCTAAAATTAAATTCCAGGTACAACGAAAACAGTCCACATTTTCCATAACTCTGAGCAGCCAGCATCTGTGTTCTCAATCCTCGATACCGGTGCCAAAAACATCCATGTTATAGCAGATGGACTGTTTGACTTGCTGATGATGAAGCTGTCTCAACACTATACTTCTAAGAAGCAGACCAAGATCGAGAGCAAGGGTCCGAGGTTTGAGCTTGGTGACTTTTGTGTTAAGCTCGGTTCTGTAACCATGAATCAGAGTTTTAAAGGGATACTTGTGGAGGTTAGTGTTTTTATTGATACTTATACAGGGTTACATTAAATTAGCTAGGGAAACTCCTCCGATGTGATGGGTATTGATTTCTATACAAGTTAAAAGAAAATTAAATTAATATAATGAGTTTTTAGGTTTTATAGAAGTTATCAACTGCACAGGAAGTGTAGTCACTTGAAATTTTAAACTGATATTTCAAGTGCCTTGAAATATCAGTTTAAAAAACAGTTTTTTGGTGTAACTTTAACGGGCGTGATTGGCATCGATATCTAAATACGATTAAACAAAAAAAAAAACAGATTTTCTTAGCTCATACTTCAAGTAACAACACTACTAGCGGTTGTTTACCCAAAAAAAAACATAAAATTTTTTTTTTTCTCTCAAACTCATCACGTCTGCGGAGTTTCGCTACCTAATTTAATTAGACCCTGTATTAATGCGAGCCGAGTGCCCGATGACGTCCCATCGGTAAAAATGTCAAACTTCCATACAAAATCAAAATTAAAAGACATTTATGCAAATTGACTGAGAATCAGCACTTTTTGAACGTCAAAATTACATAAGAAAGTCGGGCACGCCCGTCCTTCACCACTTCCTAGTGCTCTAGCTAGGAAAAAGTGGCGCAACAAACTCCCCAGCAGCGCAGCTGACTGTTCAGTTAGAAGAACTTGATTCTATGCAATGGTATGCGAAGAAATTAACAAAACTATGAAACACAAAACATTAAATTAAATTATTTTCCATAATTATTTCAGCTAGCACACGCCAATCCAATAAAACCATTGAAAACTACAGGTATCCAATCAGAAATAAAAAAGTAAATAAAACTACCTACATAGAAGCCTCCAGGCATAGAGGGCGTGCCAGCTTACATGTCCAATGAAACTTCTTCACCATATAGCTTTTGCACGCGACTTCGTCCGCGTGAAATTGCTTGTACACCCGATCCACCCGTCGCGTCACATCGGCCTGCCCGCGCTGTACTTCGTTTTTGCTCGGCGTTATTTCTGACTTACTTTGCTTTTGCTCGGCCCCTCCGGGCGTAATGTTAGCCTATAGCCTTTCTCAAGAATTGGGCTTTCAAAAGCAAAAATCATTTTTCAAATCCGACTTGCAGTTCCAGAGATTACCGCGCCCAAAAAAAAACAACTCTACAACTTTATTATTAGTGTAGCTTTAACCCTTTTAGGGGAAGAATTTGCAAAAGTCCTTGGGGCTCACCTTCCATATAAAAGGAACTCAATTTTTCAAGCTTCTAAAGCCGGTTTTGGCTGTACGTTGTCTGTTAGTGAATTTAAGATTGTTACTTACTATTAACTTACTTACTATTAAAATACTGGTATTCAGCTGCATCTAGTTAGACTGGAAGCCGACCCTAACATAGTTGAAAATGCTAGGCAGATGATGACTTACTTTTCATTTTATTTCAAAACCTAAAGGGCTACGATTGGCGTAGCATACCAACCTGTCCGCCATTTTGTTTTTTTTCAAAATGGCGGCCACACTTAAACCTATTTTGAAAAAAATCAAAATTTGGGACAAGTAGGTATGCCAGACTCCATATGAAAATCTGCAATCCCCTTTTTCTTTTTTTTTAAGATAGAATATCGTCCATGCGTAACCCCAAGCGCGGTGTGGAGTCTACTACGGGAGTTCATACAAGGTTTGCTGGGACCCTCGATTCCTGTGCATCCAACACAGCATCTCCACAGCAAGATGAACGAGATCTACACGCCGATAGACACTATCTACCAGTACCTGGAACATTTCAGTGCGTACAGAAAGGTGACAGGCATGAGAAGTACGTAGCTCATAGAAATATCAAGGTGTATGATTGTGCGAGTGAATTAGTTGTAAGTGATGTTTCAATAAATATTTTCTAATAAAATACGTTTTTTTAATGGTTTTTATCCGACTTCAAAAAAAGGAGACGCCGCGCGCAGAGAGAGACGCTTTAGAAGGACATAAGTAGTGACTCTATTGGTGATGTAACGGGGGGCGGGGTGAGTTCAACACCTCACTCTCCCTTATGGCACGTGGCCAGAAGTCGCATTCGCACCCGCAGTCCACGACCGACGCAGGTGTACGAGGTGTTTTTAGCCAGTAAGTCTGACAGACCCCTCTGCCCACCCCAGGGCGAAGGACATCCATGAGGATTCCCACCCGATAATATTTTTATGACAACCTTTTAGCTGGACCGAGTGTAGCCGTCTAACTTGCGCTGACTTGCAGCTAACGAAACGTTTCATCTATGTTTACCGTTTAGGTACCATGCATTTTTGTCATTTCAAAATAGAGCAGACATTGAAATACCTTAAAGCTAGTTTATGATGCCATTACTATTACGTCCGCTGAAGATAATTAAAAATAATAAACAAATAACGGGTTTCGTTGCTAATAACAACAACATACTGCACTATAAAAGGTAATGTGTTGAGTAATCCTGATCATTCGTTTATAGTGAGTAAAGTTGATGTGAGTGTCTACAGTGAATCAGTAAGATTAAGATGTTGATAACCTTAATTATTTTGTTGCAAGGTATGTAATCCTATTTTATTAAATGGATAGAATACTCTTTATTATGAACACCATATAACTCAAAACAGTTTAAACAACAACTAATAACAACACAGCTCAAACAATAACAACAATTATTAGCTCATTTTAACTGCCTTTTTGGTCTAGTCGTCGCAAGCGCTACTGCTGAGCATGCGGTCCTCGGTTCGAAGTGTTATGGAATTTTTCAGTAGCAGCCCGAAGTCTGGATTTGTGCTTGGTGGGAGGCAATATGCTCGCCCCCTTTTACATAGGACTGAATACAGCTGGTGAAATGTGGGTGTACTATAGGTACACTGACTGACCCTTCGGGGAATAACTCATAAAGTTGAGTTCACGATATAACTTCAAAAATTTTTAGTGTTTTTCAATAATACTAGATATTCATTCTGAAATCAACTTAATCACACGGGTATAAAGTTGATATTCGTTTAAATGGAATGTAAATACAGCCCATTTCTTTTATCATCACTACAGCCTAACCTTTCGGTTACTTGCTTTGTTTCAGCATGCAAAACATTATCAGTACAAATGGACGTCATCGATTGCGGAATAGACCACGCATTAGACGTGGCAGAAGGAGATGTCGAGATTTCGCAGTATCCCTGGGTCGGCATTCTCTTCTACACTTACTGTAAGTATTAACTACCGAATTAAAAGGCGCTGGTTCTAGTAGTAAAACAAAGTATTTAATATGTCACTCAAAGTAAAAACCAAAAGGTATAAAAATGTAAAATATCAAAATGAAGAAAATACCTTGCACAGTTAGTTTCAGTTCCTAATCTACTATTTGCCTTCGAATCTGCCTATTATGTTAAAGGGATGGTGCTTGTTCACCTCTACAGGGTCAAATTAAATTAGCTAGCGAAACTCCGCAAACGTGATGGGTATCAATATCTAAACACGATAAACAAAAAGAAAATTATTCTAAACTCATAGTTCAAGTCCACGAACGGTCGTGGACCGAATTTTCATTAGGTACTCCATCAACTCATTTTTTTTGTTTTACCGTGTTTCAAAATAGATAAGTACCTACCCATCACGACTGCGTTTCGCTAACTAATTTAATTTGACCTATACAGTAGGCAGGTAACTAGAGATTACCAACCTGTCCGTTAATATGGAACATTAAAGATAATTGAAAATTAAAGGTGAAATGTGGGTGTGAAATACCGCACGGAGTCGAAACGTGGACACTCACAGTACGGCTGGACCATAAATTCAAGGTCGTTCAGCGAGCTATGGAGTCTCTCTGAGGGATAGGATCCGGAACAAGGTGATTTGGCAGAGACCCAAAGTTGTCTACATAGCTCTCAGAATAAGCAAGCTGAAGTGGCAATGGGCCGGCCATATTAGCCATAGAACCGATGACCGTTGGGGTAGACGCGTTCTTAAATGGAGACCGCGAATCGGCAAACGCAATTTAAGATAGAAGATGCCGTCAGGCTTCGCAGGGCTGCTACCAGCCGTAGCAGCTGGATGAGGGTTGCCGAGAGTCGAGCTGAATAGCGTGCAATTAGAGAGGCCTATGTCCAGCAGTGAATTGCTGTAGGCTAATAATGAATACCATTATAACAAGCATCAGCGACGTAAATAAATTCCGTATCGGGATCAAATAAAAAAAAAAACTAATCGCTTTTTCAATACCTACCTAGGTTTTTCTTTCAAGTCGGTTGTTTTTTTTTCAGACGGCATAGAAGGTGACAGCCGTTCTGTAACGACGGTAGTTTTGATACAGAAGGAGTTTGTTATCGCCGCCGCTGCAGACATAGGACCCATGCCTAAGACTAACTTCCGGTAACTACGAGTAATACTTAGAGTAGTACGAGTATCTGTGCAACGATGCAAACTAAAACCAACCAACCAAAGTGCGACTCAGGCTCGTGCACTAAACCCGTAGCCACGGGATACACGCTTAAGCACGTGTCGGAATATGTATGACACACGCGTCTTCCGTCAGCTACTGCGGAGAAAACAAATTACAGAAGTTGTTTAGAGCATGCCACAAGGCACCGCGAAGCGACGCAGTTTCAAGATCCTGAGGCCTCGAGCGATGTGACGCGACGCAAGTCACATCGCTCGAGGCCTAAGGATTCTGTACCCCTAAAGCTTCAACCGAAAATTTCAAGCAGACTCAAAGTTGCGGGAAGCACAGACGCGGTCGAAGTGGCGGTGCTTAGGAGAGGCCTATGACCAGCAGTTTACGTCTTAAGGATGATGAATGATGAATAGTTGTGGTGGTACGGAACCCTTATCGCGTTAGTCTGATTTTTTTTTTCCTTTTTGTTGATTGTCCTGTGAAAGTTCCAAATAGGTTGGTAAATACTTTCATTTGTTTCTTTGTAGAAAGAACTCTCGCGTTCTACTCGGCGAGGGGTGGGACCGCCCGGGGCGCCGCGTGCGCAACTATGTGATACACCCGGAGTACGGCGAGACGTACAACACGGTCGCGTTGGTGCAGCTCAGCTCCCCCGTCAGAGATAGTGAGTAGCTGTTTTTTTTCTGTCTGTAGAAGACCGACAGGCAATCTACATTACGCCGATGAGCCATACTGTCAATGTGTCTTTTTCATTTAGTTACTCTCAAACGTTGTTAATTTATTTGATTGTGTCTGTTATTTAATACATAATATACCTACAACAAGGTTTTTTGTTCCAACCGGGTGTCCCGTGGTGCTTTTCATGATTTTGTCACAATTTACAGTAAACATCAAGCCTGTATGTCCCCCTCCGGACATTTTAAGAAACCCTGTGTTCTACGTCATCAAAATGAAAGAAGGTAAACTATTTATATTTTGTTCCTTTTTTTTTTCTTCTCATAATTCCGATCCATCCTGACTCTTGTTGCCCTCTCCCAGCGACGCCCTAAGCCGAGGTCCGTACCCCACAGGGAGTGCTCTTAGTTTTTATTTTTTAGTTTTTTAAGCCCTGGCTGGAGGGCTTAATTTATTGAGGCATGCACAGGCAAGCCCGGTTAAGCAGACGACAACCTCAAAGGTTGAACTGCAAGATGCCATTTGTAAAAAAAAAAAAAAGAATGCCAGCCATTCGCCCAGGTACGCACGAGCGCGTGTTTCCCGCGGCGATTTTTTGATTTTCAACGCACTGCTTAACGCCGAGAGTTAAAAATCCAGCAGTGTGTTTTTTTTTGACGCGCTGGGATGCGCTCTGTTGGAATCTCAGCTCTCGGCTCAACACAGAGAGTTGAAAATCCAGTGCGCAATAAAATCCCGCCGCAATATTTTTACGTCCGTGCGAACGTAGGCTTATTTAATTAAAAAGTAGTAAGTAGATAATTTCATAACAAACATTTTGTTTTAAATGTATTTGATATTATAAATAGTTAAAAATTTAGAGTGTGTATGTAGGGATAATCTTCAGAACTACTGAACCGACTCCGAAATTTCATTTACAAATGAAAAGCCACAGAATTGCCGAGTGCCATAGGATATATTAATAAGAAATTTCACGCTTAAAAGTCGCGGGCAGAAGCCAGTACACACGGCTACACATCAAGCTATACATTTCCAGTTTTAGCTGACCTCGCATTGTATAAGTTTTTCGTACAATCAGAAGTCAGCTTATACTGGTTATGTATAGCTTGATGTGTAGCCGTGTGTACCTAATATAAATGATACGTAGTTGATGAAAGTATTATTTATAAGTCTAAAGGTGGATACAGACTTTGCGAGACATGCGCCGCAAATGATACGGTTGCCTCAGCGTGCCTTAGCTTAGTGAGGCAACCGTATACATACAAATAAAAAAAATCATTTGCGGCGCATGCCTCGCGAAGGCTGTATCCACCTTAAGATCTACAGCGTTATCTTACCTTAGCTATTTTATCAGAACCTCATCTGAAATAAATATATAATTTGCTAAGTTTATTTTATTGGGTATTGATTAAATTAACGCAATAATTTCAGTCGGTTCGAATAACATAACTTAAGTTGACAGGAGAAAACGCATGGCCATAAATTCATAATATTAGATACATGTCGTCAACAGAGTAGATACACTTATCTAGTAGGAATGCTTGAAGCTTTGTCTTGGAAACAGATGTATAAATCAAGAACTTATTGAATAATTGCATTGCTTGATATTGTGAACTGTGCTTGTTGTTGTTTATTTTATTTCTCAATTCCTTCTTACGTGTGATCTATTGTAACCAGTCTTTCCTCATCCGTCTCATATTCATGTATATACTTTTTAAGATTAGTCAGAAGGACTAGAACGTAGAGACTACTGTACTGTAAGAATGTGTAAGAATGTGTAAATCTAAGAAATGTGGACAACAACTATCTTTGTGAAATACGGACTTGTGTGTAAGAGTGAGTTCATACTAGAAACGAATCGAAAAAAACATTTTTTTTCTTCAATATTCTTTTCTGTTATCAATTACGGTTCCGAGAAAAAAAAAATGCTAAGGGTTTCAAAATTACATTGTATAAAGATAGTTGTAAGAGAGGAAATAAATAAATAAAATACTTTCAGAGGTGGACGTCTTGGAAAAAGAAGTGATCAATGTGATGCACATCCCTGGGAAAATGTGCAGAGACTTCTATGTGGCTACCAATGTGAGTTCACTTTTACTTTTTCGTGCCAGCGCTGTTATACCTACGAAAACTCAAGTCGTGGTGTTTTTCACTTAGCCCACGTCCGCACGGACGCAGCTTTGAAAATCCAGCAGTGCGATTCTGTAACCATCTCACCGTGAAAACTTAGGTGAAGTGAGCGTGGAGTGAGCTGTCATTAGTGTAAATCCCTATAGCATCAGATGGAATGACAGCTCACTTCACCTAACTTCTCACGGTGAGATTCTAACAGAATCGACCGGCAGTAGAGCGCATCCCAGCGAGCCAAAAAAGAATGTTGTATTTTCTCTCGGCGCTAAGCAGTGCGTTGAAAATCCATTGTCTAAAAAACATCGCCCGTGCGCAACTGGACTTAGGGGCCATCAAAATTAGAAAATTAAAAAAAAAACTCAAAAAAACAACCGTCTCCCAAAAAAAAAAACGCTACGAAGTGAAAAATGACTTTAATTTTGGAAGGCGGTGTCGTTGGTTCCACATTTTCGTTTATTGACACCGACCAATCACTCACTCACTCATTTTAACAACCACACACCATACGCATTGTGACGAGCATAAATTGTTTAGCAACCATATTAAATTAAGCGAATCGCAACCCGTGAAATATTTATCATTGAGTAGTTCTGATGGCCATCTGTGGTGTCCATTATCAGCTCCACTTTACCAAATGATGATTTTGGAGAGCAAATGCTCAAGTTACCGTAAAAAATACCCAAATCGCTATTGGTTTGCCTATAAAGAGGGGCCCGTGGCTAAACAATAACAGCCGCACAGGTCGAACGATCAGGTTAAGCTACGCTTGCCGCGGTTGGTCTATGGATGGGTGACCATCTTTACATACTGAGACCCCTCCGTGCTTCGGAAAGCACGTTAAGCCGTTGGTCCCGGCTGTCATTCGTGGATCTTTGACAGTCGTTACGGGTAGTCAGAAGCCCGAAAGTCTGACAACCAGTCTTACCAAGGGGTATCGTATTACCCAGTAACTGGGTTGTGGAGGTCAGATGGGCAGTCGCTCCATGTAAAATACTGGTATTCAGCTGCATCCGGTTAGACTGGAAGCCGACCCCAACATAGTTGGGATAAGGATAAGCAGATGATGATGATGTTTGTCTATAAAATTTGAGGGTTTCCCTCGATTTCCATGGGATCCTCTCATCAGATTCCAACTTGATGACAATGGGACCACCTTGAGAGCATAATCAATAAAAAAAAAAAAACAATCAAAAAACATGCACAAAGTCGAACACAAAACCTCCTCCTTTTTGGAAGTCTGTTAAAAATGTATATTGCCCTGGTGATACAGTAAGTAGGTTCACAGGTTAACACAAAGTTGAGACGACATTAGTGACTTAAAATATTACCTACAGCTCTTTTGAAGGCTTCCCAACGAAAACAAAAAAAAAAAGTTTACAATTATATTATTTGCCAGTGTGTGAATTACGTCACATGTTACGGGGGAGGGAGGAGAAATTTTTTTTTTTTTGTAAATTTGGCGATTTTGCGAGCGAGTGAATCAAATTTATCTACTAGCTTATAGCGCGGTGGCCCCGACTACAGAGCGGGTACAACCGGCGAGCGCGGTTTGACAAGTTGCATATGGCATGACACAAATCGCATCGCAAGTCGCATCGTCCAAGTTCGTGTCTGTCTGTATACTACAAATTAATGTCGTGTTTTTTTTCAGCTATATAGCCGTAAGATGCGTCCGCCGTACGTCGCGTGCGCCGTGGCGGCGAAATCTGAAGGTGTGTGCGTGTGGGGCGCGGGTTCCGCGCTCGTGTCGCGTGACGTGTGGGGTCGCTGGCAACTGGTACGTGTGATGTAGCCGACGTGTAGTGACGTCACGTGTGTGGGTGAAGTCGGACGGCGTGTGCGTGTGGGGCGCGGGTTCCGCGCTCGTGTCGCGTGACGTGTGGGGTCGCTGGCAACTGGTACGTGTGATGTAGCCGACGTGTAGTGACGTCACGTGTGTGGGTGAAGTCGGACGGCGTGTGCGTGTGGGGCGCGGGTTCCGCGCTCGTGTCGCGTGACGTGTGGGGTCGCTGGCAACTGGTACGTGTGATGTAGCCGACGTGTAGTGACGTCACGTGTGTGGGTGAAGTCGGACGGCGTGTGCGTGTGGAGCGCGGGTTCCGCGCTCGTGTCGCGTGACGTGTGGGGTCGCTGGCAACTGGTACGTGTGATGTAGCCGACGTGTAGTGACGTCACGTGTGTGGGTGAAGTCGGACGGCGTGTGCGTGTGGGGCGCGGGTTCCGCGCTCGTGTCGCGTGACGTGTGGGGTCGCTGGCAACTGGTACGTGTGATGTAGCCGACGTGTAGTGACGTCACGTGTGTGGGTGAAGTCGGACGGCGTGTGCGTGTGGGGCGGGGGTTCCGCGCTCTTGTCGCGTGGCGTGTGGGGTCGCTGGCAACTGGTACGTGTGATGTAGCCGACGTGTAGTGACGTCACGTGTGTGGGTGAAGTCGGACGGCGTGTGCGTGTGGGGCGCGGGTTCCGCGCTCGTGTCGCGTGACGTGTGGGGTCGCTGGCAACTGGTACGTGTGATGTAGCCGACGTGTAGTGACGTCACGTGTGTGGGTGAAGTCGGACGGCGTGTGCGTGTGGGGCGCGGGTCCGCGCTCGTGTCGCGTGACGTGTGGGGTCGCTGGCAACTGGTACGTGTGATGTAGCCGACGTGTAGTGACGTCACGTGTGTGGGTGAAGTCGGACGGCGTGTGCGTGTGGAGCGCGGGTTCCGCGCTCGTGTCGCGTGACGTGTGGGGTCGCTGGCAACTGGTACGTGTGATGTAGCCGACGTGTAGTGACGTCACGTGTGTGGGTGAAGTCGGACGGCGTGTGCGTGTGGGGCGCGGGTTCCGCGCTCGTGTCGCGTGACGTGTGGGGTCGCTGGCAACTGGTACGTGTGATGTAGCCGACGTGTAGTGACGTCACGTGTGTGGGTGAAGTCGGACGGCGTGTGCGTGTGGGGCGGGGGTTCCGCGCTCTTGTCGCGTGGCGTGTGGGGTCGCTGGCAACTGGTACGTGTGATGTAGCTGACGTGTAGTGACGTCACGTGTGTGGGTGAAGTCGGACGGCGTGTGCGTGTGGGGCGCGGGTTCCGCGCTCGTGTCGCGTGACGTGTGGGGTCGCTGGCAACTGGTACGTGTGATGTAGCCGACGTGTAGTGACGTCACGTGTGTGGGTGAAGTCGGACGGCGTGTGCGTGTGGGGCGCGGGTTCCGCGCTCGTGTCGCGTGACGTGTGGGGTCGCTGGCAACTGGTACGTGTGATGTAGCCTACGTGTAGTGACGTCACGTGTGTGGGTGAAGTCGGACGGCGTGTGCGTGTGGGGCGCGGGTTCCGCGCTCGTGTCGCGTGACGTGTGGGGTCGCTGGCAACTGGTACGTGTGATGTAGCCGACGTGTAGTGACGTCACGTGTGTGGGTGAAGTCGGACGGCGTGTGCGTGTGGGGCGCGGGTTCCGCGCTCGGGTCGCGTGACGTGTGGGGTCGCTAGCAACTCAGATTAGATGCCACCAACTGCGTTAAAAAGATAGCAGTCGGGTAAAAGACAAACATATTCGGTAGTGACAGCTGTGACCTTGTCTCCCGCAGCTGGGCCTGGGCGTGCGCGGTCCCGGCTGCGGCGCGCCCTCCCGCTTCCTGGACATGATGAGCTACTACCCCTGGGTGGAGCAAAGCCTGTCGCAGTTCAACAGGATCACCATCTCCAAGATATCCAAACAGAAATACGTACTGCGCTGTGAGTATTGCTATTGACCAGTACTTTTGGGGAGATTCACGGACTGAATTTCTTTAGATGCCGACTTGCGACAACCGACACGCGCGCGCATCTTCAGCTTCCGTTCATCGTGGATACGATTGAAAAAGAAAGATAGTCGTGATTTGAATATTGACGTTGACACCGGCTGTCACTGAAAACCAGCACTGTGGCTCTGCCTCGTAGAGGGCCACAGCATTATGCTGAGCGATGGCCGTTTTGTTTTTTTGTGTCTGGTATTTTTCTTTGCGTCACGTTTTGCCGCAAATAAACGTATTTTCTTACTTACTTACTTAAATTGACTGGCTGTTAATTAGGAAGAAAGACTTCCTAATTAACAGCCAGTCAATTTAAGTTGATAGTCAATTTTCTAAACAAACCGTTTCTCCGCCTGTCTAAAGTATTCGTGACGGCTATTTGAATGTACTGCTCAAATCTGATTATGTATATTTCAGCTAGCAGTGCGTACCAGAAGTTCGGCGCGTGCGATCCTGAAGAAAAACTCAATTTGGTGTACAGAGAAACGATTATATTGCGAACCAACAACAATCAGTACCAATTCCTGAACTACAATGTAAGTATATTCATTTTAGATCTTGTTGGCCCAAAACTTCGCAACTCAGCATAAACTTCATTTCGCAGAAAATCGTTTGGCATACATTTATTTATAATACATTAAAAACGCATAATTTTGTAAGTCAGAATCATCTTTAGGCATTAATTTCATATCCATAATAATTAAAAAGTCGAACCATCATATTGCAGAAAGTTCACTGTCAGAATCGTCTTTTGGTATAAATTTCATATCCATAATATGCAGCATGTAGCATGCAAATATGCAAAAAAGCACACACCATGCGTGGGTCTACCCTTTATAGCAGAACTTTTTATGTCAACAATAATGAATAAGACGTAGTTGACGGAGTCCCGCTACGCAGGGCCCCTATTTCTGTCTACAGGGTTTAAAGGAACATAACC
Source organism: Gortyna flavago (assembly GCA_963669345.1). Taxonomy (NCBI): domain Eukaryota; kingdom Metazoa; phylum Arthropoda; class Insecta; order Lepidoptera; family Noctuidae; genus Gortyna; species Gortyna flavago. The sequence goes on from OY770149.1 coordinate 1,281,524, forward strand.
TGACCCAAGTCGGGGTGCCCCAAGTTTATTCTAAATAATCGTCGCTCTTAATAAACGTTATGTGAAACGAAATGATGCGAAATTAAGCTTTGCCAAAAGTAATTATGCCAAATAAAATTCTGCCATCTTAAAAGTATGCCTTTGTAAATTCGGACATATAAACATTCGGCCAAACAATAATTATATTAAATGATTTTTATGCCATATATATATTCGTTTAAAGAAGATTATGCCAAGTGTGTTATGCCAAATAAATTTCGGAGAATCAAAATTCTGCCAGATAGAGGGAACCCCGTTCGAAGAGCCTATGTCCAGACCGGCCGTATTGTATGTTAAAGATTCTATTGATATACAGATACAGGGTGGAAAAATCAATGGGCCCTGAAGGGAAACCACTTTAAATCTTTGAAGATTTATTTTATTTTATTAGTGAAATAAAACAGCCAGTGTTTTTTTTTAAGTAATCCATTTTAAGGATTTGAACTGGTTTCCCTTCAGGGCCCATTGATTTTTTTCCACCCTGTATATTTATATGTCGAAGACGGTATGTGTGTCTTGTTAGCTATGTGGGCGTGTCAGTGGGTAGTGTTAGTTTATGTGCAATAGAAAAACCGTTTGCAGTTCAAATCAGATTATAATTTCACGAACAAATTAATCACACCAGCGAATCACACATTGTAGGTTACACGACACAACCAGACACGGAACGCGGGACAGTTTCTGAGCGCATGTTGTTCGTACGACGTCCAAAGTCCAAGCTCGCTCCTCCAGCTCGCCGCTCGCTTGTCTAGGCACCCCACCAACTCAGGCTAGACTCTGTCAGCGCCACCAGATGGCGCTCGCGTTCCGAATCAGTCAAACGAGTGACCGGATGCGACATATATATAATTAAGAACTTTTTTTTTGGGTTGAAATCCTCATTGATGTCCTCCTCCACCCTGAGCAAGGGGGCCTGTCAGACTCTTACTGGCTATAACCACCCCAGTGTTCCCTCGTACAGCTGCGTGCGCATGCGCCGGGTGCCGGCCGCGCTGTGCGGTCACGTCCCGTACGACCTTGCGTTTTAGAGAAGTGCGCGTGAAACACTACGCGCTACCATTTCGGCTCCTGTGGATCATTCAAAAATCATAAATAATATTTTTTATTTCAGATAAACTTACATGGACACTTATGAAACGTCAGACGCTAGGTGCACGGTTCCAATTGGTCGTTTCTTATGGATAAGAGTCGGCAAGAAACTCCACGGTTATTACCTTAAAAATAATTGGCTTTTACAATATTTTCAAATTACGGTAGGTATGGGAGGACAGCGTAGGCCTGTCAACAAGTACCAGGTACTTGATAAAATTAAAATGGTCTACAGATCTAAAGTCTACAAGGATTACAAAGTCCTCTCATTTACAAAATATAAAATAATCTATCAAAAGGATAAATAAAAAATAAAACCTATTAAAACCAAGTGATATGATTGCCATTACAACCACTAATAAAGAGTTGAAATTAGAATTGTCTGTATATAATCTATACTTATAATAAATCTGTAGAGAGGTCAACTCTGTACATGATATATATTTTCAAAATAACTATCAGGGGGTAATAAGTGATCGATACTGATGCCAAAAATGCAATCAGTAAAATTTTCGTCTGTCTGTCTGTCTCTATGTTCCTTATAGAAACAAAAACTACTCGACGGATTTTAACGAAACTTGGTACAATTATTCTTCATACTCCTGGGGAGGTTATAGTATACTTTTTATCACGCTACAATGAATAGGAGCAGAGCAGTGACAGGAAATGTTGGGAAAACGGGAGAAGTTGCTCCATTTTTTAAGCTTCCGTCGCGTGTGCAGCCTTAATGGTTAAAGCTATATAGAAATCATTTATGACGGAAATGTTCTACATAAAATTAACTAAAAAATATCCCAGAACAGCATATGTCTATCTTTTATGGTTGACTCACAATAACACGTGTAACTCCCGATAGCTTAGCAGTTCGGAGCTTTCTGATTATATTTGTTTTCTCTTACGTTTATAATACTCTCACTCATCCCTAATTAAAAGAAGTTAATATTATTACCTATTCAATAAAAAACTAAATCATAGTAATCGGTATAGAAACACCAAACTTAGACATGAAATACGCTAATAAGCCATCGCGCCGTCGCGCGTGAATACTGAATCATGCCATAAGGATTATTTTTGTGTAACGGTTGCCGCGCTCGACGCGGGTCGTGGCGGTAGGGTATAAAAAGGCGGGAGGTGCGAGCGCGAGCTTCATTCAATATTTGGCTGGACAATAATTGATATTAACAAACCGTGCTTATCAGCGCGACTTTTAGTCTTTAAATAGTTTATTTAAATTTCTTTTGTTGTCTATACTTATAATAAATCTGTAGAAGTGAAAATTCTGTATATTGAAAATATCAAAAAAATAAATGGCAGGGGGTGTTACTAGACCGACACCAAACCCAAAAATGTGATTAAAAATTTTTTTGTCTGTCTGTCTGTCTGTCTGCCTGTTTGTTCAGGCATCACGCAAAAAGTACCGGTCCGATTACGATGAAACTTGGTATAATTATTCTTTAATATCCTGGGCACCACACTGTGTACTTTTTATCCCGGAAAAGTATATACAATAAAAAACAACTTAATTTTGCGGTTCGATCCCTAGACCCGATTACTGGACCAACCGCAAATAATAAGTTTGTCGTAGGTTACGTCACCCGCACTGTAAATGTAGTGTGCTGAAGGTTGAATTTGGCTTGCACCGGAGTCTGAGCGCGCGCATCATACATTTTTTGAACTTTGATTTGAACGGACGGGACGTGTCGAGTAGCGAGCGTTCGTTCTTATTAGCATTCTATAAATTGTAACTATGTTTTAACTGCTACTTGCAATTCTAAACCGTGCCTTTCTGTGCGACCTTTTTAATACTTTTAGTTTTTACTAAGTACACTTTAAGGTAGAGTTATTTAGGTTTATTTTTATAAGTCGTAGGTATAGATTTTAATTTTAAAGTATGGGTAGTATATTTGATAGTGTACGTAGTGACCGTAGGTTATTTTAAAAAACTGTTAGGTAGGATTAGTCATTCGTATAGATATTAGTTTTTAGGGATTTTGCTTATTTATTGAGTTTAGATTAGTTTTCATCAGAAATAGGTTTATTTAGGTAGGTAGGTATTTTATTTTCTGTTATTGAGTTTTTTTTTTATTAGGTAGGTACTTAGGTTTACTTTTATAATCTAATATAAAATTCAAAGTCCTGTGATCCTGTCTGACTGATTATATCAATGCACAGCCTAAACCGCTGGTCATAGAGACATTAAATTTGCAGAGTGTGTTCTTTGTGAAGTGTATATTAGATATCCACTAAGAAAGGGTTTTTCGAAATTCCACTCCTAAGAGGGTGAATGGGGGTAGGGTGAAAATACACGCGGACGAAGTCGCGGGCAGAAGCTAGTGTCAAATAATAAAAGATTATGTCAAAGAAGTATGTAAAAAATAAATAAAAAATAAACATCGTAATTTAATAGACATTTGCGTAGTTCTGCCTTTAATGAGGTGCCAGGGGAGCCATATGTGTAGAAGGAAATATTGCCAAACTACCTTGTCTTCAACGTTACTTCAACATTAAGAACCTGCTATATGTGTACAGTGGGCTGCATCAATTGGGTACTCCCCTCGAAAGCATCTGGCCATCTGGGGTAGGGTACCCAATTGATGCAGCCCACCGTACATAACAAAGAGTATTCTATCTTCTATCTATCTGCTCTAACATAATATATTTTGTTACCAGCTAACAATAGTAGAAACAGTGGAGTACTCTTGTTTGACATTGGAGCTTCAGAACGCGTCGGCGGTGTCGGAGATGAGGGTCAAGCATTACTGCCCTAGGGTCAATTTCGGACCAGCGTGTTATTTCTACAAAGGTACGTCTCTCTCTTCTTGTACACCGAAGGCCGAAACAAACACAGAGGTCACTGTCTCTTTTAAAGTCCACACATAATCTTGGTCTTGGTGGTTTTCCTTGGTATTGGTCGTCGAATTGTTGAGCTCCTTAAGAGCGTTTACGCCGTACGGCATTTCATATAAACTTTCAAGCTCTTGTTTTTCGAAATGAATGAACCGATTTTAATGAAACTTCATAAGCATAACCAGGATACAATGGTCTAAAAAGTTACTTAAGAACATTTTCGAAAAATAGTGTCACAGCCAAATTAGACCGATTTTAAACATTTCGAAAATGTTCTTAAGTAACTTTTTAGACATTTGCATCCTGGTTATGCTTATGAAGTTTCATTAAAATCGGTTCATTCATTTCGAAAAACAAGGGCTTGAAAGTTTACATGAAATGCCGTACGGCGTAAACGCTCTTAAGTTCTGAGTTGAGCTGCAGAATTAATGACATAGCGTGCTTTGACTGGACAGGTCCACTCAATCTTTGTGGTTCTTTTCTCAAAAGAGTTAAAAGGCCCATAAGATTAGCCGGAACCACTTCGTTCTTAGGAAGTAGCCCCTCTGTGACGTAGGTATACGTTATCGTGTGTCTTAGGAAACCTGAGGAACGAAAACTGAATGATATGTTAAATGAAAAGTACTGAGAGCCGGAAGAGTCTCTCATCTTACTTTATAAAACGCTAGCTGTCACTGAAAATCAGCGCTGAAGCTCTGTCTCGCATAGGGCCATAGCATTATGCCGAGTGATGGCCGCTCTTTTTCTGCGTCATGTTAACCGCAAATAAACGTATTTTCTTTCTATTTTTTTTAAACAGGTTCAGTGTTCGACATTGCCGTATTCATCATGTTCTCCGACAAATGCCTCTTCGAGTTATTCGCGTGGGGATTCAAGAAAAACATGACTCTTCTAGACATCCAGGAGTGGAAGTGGGAAGAGGGAACATACTACGATGACTTCTCTATGACAAGAGTAGAATATAGGGGCCAGTCCTATATGACGGACTTTGGGTTCGAGCCGCTCGATATTGGGGCCTGGGTGCCGGAGTATGACGTTTGGACGACCACAGAACCAGTTAACGTTTCATCAACCACGCCAATCCCCATTAACGGTAAAATGATTTTTAATCTTATTGTACACTACTACAAGGATATTTTAGCGGTCTATGACGTTAGGAGGGGGCTCTGTTGGTAACAATACTACGCAATTTTGAAAAAAAATATCGGACGGTAGGTATGCCAGGCTCCACATAAAAAACTTCAATTCGTTTTGATTCAATCGCCAATGACCCTGCCCTACCACTCTATATGTAGGTGAAGTTCACAGTGATTTTGCTCTATGATAAGATCCATTTATTAGTTTATGGGCTGATTTTTCAATCAACAGATAATTTTTATTCGTAGAATAAAATTGACGTCTGACAGTTTTGGCATGGAAGCACTGTCAAAAATTCAAAATTATTCCTCGGATCAAATTATCTGGCGTTGTAAAAATCAGCCCATAGACCTGTGCACATTACATTAAAGCTATCCTGCCCCACCTACCTATCCTGTTCTGTTTAATAATACATGTCTACTTTGTTGTTTTAGTATCGAGACAGCCGCTCAAATCGACTCTGTCTACGAAAAGAACGAAAAGGACACCTAGGCGAAAAACTAAGCGTACAACGCCTACGACCACAAGAGGGTGGTGGGGTTAGGTTTCGCAAATCATACGCAAAACTGCGGGGTAATTATGTAACACACTGACAGTAGCAATGATTTTTATTTCGGCAGTTCAAGAACATACATTGCGTTAAATATTTACGAGCAATCAGTTTCCAAACATGAAGCAATGGATTACCAATACCTATCCTTCAAAATGATTCAGCACCGTAATTGCGTAACACTATCAATCTCAATCTGAATCATTTTGAAGGATAGTACTAATGCATTACTTCTTATGTTCGAAAAATTTGTCTGCTCAACCACGTGAATAACGCAATGAATGTTGTTGAACTGTCAAAATGAAACCCATTGCTACTGTTAATAGCGTTACGCAATTACCCCTCAGATTGTGATTGAGAGTGTTACTCAATTAGGCTGGTGTAGTTTTCAGAGTGCTTTAAATTTTATTAATAAACTAGCTGCGCCCCGCTGTTTCACCCGCATACGTTTCGATCCCGTGGGAATATCGGTAACAACCATGCCCTGGTAACTTAGAACATATCTTTTTTATTATGAAAAGTTCCATCTATCCGCTATACATAGAACTTTTTATTGCAATGTTACCATTTTTTTTTTCTTGAAGTATTTGGTACTTTACCCTAATTGTTAATTTTGCTATTTTTCTTTAATTAGCCCAGTTGCACAAAAATTTATGCATTTACAACCGAGTATAATTATTTTTTTGAATATTTGATTATGTTGTATTATTTGGGATATTTTTACGATGATAGAATCATAAGGGTAGTTTAGTGATACAAAACGTTAGCAACACTAAGCCTAAACGTCATAAGAAATTTTCCACTGGTGTGTTTGCATGCTCCTGCGCATTTTTCTTGTAATTTTTGGTGTTTTTGTGTTTCGCAACCGTAACAAATATGTATTTCCAGAATTAGAATCAGTAATACAACGTGTTAAGTTAGTGTAATCCTAAAATGTCAAGATTTCATGAAATAGTCATGAAATACATAGTATGTTGATGACTTTATTGATTATAATTCTGTAACTACATATTGGTTACGGTCGCGAATCATATTTTAATCAACTTACGAATGTTTCATAAAAATATGCATTGGTCAAAACACTCTGTAAGTATCAGCGAAATATAAATAAAAACCAAATTCATACGTAATTACGTAGGTACCTATACATATCGACGTATACGCACCTACCTATAGATAGATATATGTCGTTTACTTCATTGCGTGGCGTTCAGGTGGCGCTCATCGCTAACTAAAACCGAAAACGTCAGTTGCCAGTCTATCTCATTTTATATATATTAGTATTCGGTAACAACTATATATCGTATATCTTTCTCGTTATCTATAATCGTATAGGTATCATATTACCCAGTAACTGGGTTGTGGAGGTCAGATAGGTAGTCGCTCCATGTAAAATACTGGTATTCAGCTGCATCCGGTTAGACTGGAAGCCGACCCCAACATAGTTGGGAAAAGGCTAGGCAGATGATGATGGTAACAACTATGTATTTACAGAATTATAATCATTAGAATCAGTTATACAACTTGTTCAACTTGTTATTAGCATTGCCATTCAACTTGGCAATGCTGCCAGTCTTCTGGGCACGTTTCCGGATGAGAGCGATGCGGACGATTACTTCGACGCCTTGGTGTCCTTTGTCTTTGTATTTATTTATATAATAAGTTAGTTAATATACACACATCAAAAGTGTCTAGGGATCAAGCATTTTTATGCGGATTTCTTGAGATTGAGATGTGGCTTTGTAATAAATTTATGATTTTATAAATTTATATGGATCCTTTTTGGTGCATTTCATAATTTGAATCAGGAACTGTGAATCAAATTCGAGTAAAAGATGAAAATCAGCTGTCAATATTTTCCCTATAAAAACATACAACGCATTGAAGACATTATTAGTGCTACTGTTTCCCTACTACTGATTAAAACCAACGTTATTATGGAGCGGCGACGTCATTTAAGCAGGGAAGAAATGCTCAGAGCCGTGGGAATGATAGAAGCTGGTTCCCGGCAACGTACTGTGGCTTTAGCTCTGAATACAAGTCAGAGTGTTATCAGTCGACTTTGGACACGTTACCGAAGCACTGGTACCGTGGCAGAGCGCCATGGAGGACGGTATCGCTGCACCACACGGAGACAAGACCGATACATTCAAATCTTAACTCGAAGAGCTCCAACAATAACCGCCATGATGTTAGCCGTGAGGCTTCATCACTCTTCAGGGAACTTAATTAGCGACCAAACAGTCAGAAACCGCTTGCATGAAGTGAACCTTCATTCCCGAAGACCGCTACGGGTACCACCTATAGCAATGCATAATCGTAGGATTCGATATCAATGGGCTCTTGAACACAGAAATTGGGCAGAAGAACAATGGCGTTTCGTGTGCTTTTCTGATGAGTCTCGTTTTGGTATGAGACCGGATACAAGACGTATACGACACTGGAGAACCCCTGGACGCCAACAGCGATTAAAATCCTGCCAGGAAGTCCATCCTTATAGTGGTGGAACCATCATGGTATGGGCGGGTATTTGGATCGGCGGAAGAACTGAGTTGATTTGGATCAGAGGCAACCTCAACGCTCAAATTTATGCTGAGACGATTGTATCAGACGTCATCGTTCCTCTACAAGTGCAAATCGGTCCCTTATTTCAGTTAATGCATGATAATGCACGACCGCACACCGCAAGAGTTGTAAGACAGACTCTCGCCGCAGCTAACATCAATGTCCTGCCCTGGCCTGCTCAGTCGCCAGACTTGAACCCGATTGAGCATGCATGGGATATGCTACAGAGAAGAGCTCTGCCGAATATGGAGGGTATCCAGTCGCAAGAAGACCTTTTTTTGTTGTTGCAACGAACATGGGCGGCCATTCCACAGCGTGATTTGGATGAACTCATTTTGAGTATGCCAAACCGATGTTCTTGTGTTGTTAGTGTTCGCGGTAGAAACACGGATTATTAATTGTTTAAGTTACCCAATAAAATTTTAAAGAAAACTGTTATTTCAGTCTTTTTTTCGAACTTTTGTGTTAGTGGTTCAAATGTCAAAAATCCCTTTATTAGGAAAATGGCAAATTTCTTTATTAATGCAAAGGTGACTTGGTTTATCGTTACTGTGACAAACGAAAACACTTTATTTGATGAATCCTTAAAGAAAATTTTAATTAATATCAATCAGGAGAAAAGTTATTGCAAAAATATAGTATGTTGATCCCTAGACACTTTTGATGTGTGTATATATTAATTTATTTATGAGATTGAATAAAAGCACTTGTACTTGTTCAATAGAATTACTTCAATATTCAATAAAATTACTTGGTCTTAGTTGATGACTCTAATGATTATAATTCTGTAAATTCATATTTGTTACGGACGCGAATCATATTTCAACCAACGTAAAAATATTTATAAAAAAAAAATCAAACTCATTTAAACTTACGAAACAAGCTGTGTTCTAGTCAACTTGTTTCGTCAATTCAATCAAATAGCCGGGTATTCATTAGGCAACATTTGTTAATAAACACTGTTACAAACAATTTATAAACAGTGTTTCACAATGTTTCATCATCTCTGAATACAGTTTATAAACAAATGTGATGAAACATTGTTTATTAAACATATTGCCGTGTTCCTCACTTCGAGTGGAGAGCAAGACGAAACGTCTAGTTAATGAGCAAAAATCTACAGGTGTGGACGTATGTTGCGCGAGTTTATAAACATGGAAGTAGTGTTGTCCTACAAACAGGTTTCGATGCTCATAGAGCTTTACAGCATTATACCTTTGTTAATAAGCACGTCATAAGCAGTTTATTAACAAATGTTGCCCAAAGAATACCCGACTTTAGTTTATCAGTGGTCCATAGAAATTTTTTGTGTATGAGTCGTGTATAAGAGGCGAAGGCGAGCCCCCCCCCCCCCCCCGGGGCGCCCCGAAAAAAATGTTCTTGGACATTTGAAGCCTACGCCACGAGTAGGTGTGCTGCTGTGAGTGGCTACTTCAGTTATTTTTTAGCTACATTTTTAATATAATATGTTCTGGACATATAGTATTTTATTTATTTTATTTTCAGAACCCAATTTTTTTCCGATTTAGTCAATCACTAGCGTATATTATGTAAAATAAATGGCTTTTCCACAGCACAACGATGGCGACAGATGTTTTTGTGTGAGTAAGTTGTACGGTACATGGTAAATGCACTTTGTGTTTGATGCGTTAAGGTTAATAATTGATTTATGAATTGCAAATAGGTATTGTTTTTACTGAAGTACATGTGTAGTAGTGGCGTGGTGGTGGGGCCAACCTAGCGACATCGGTTCTGATACATTTTTATTTAGGTACAGGGCATATCTACTTCTTTCATATATCTATGGTGGAAACGCTTTGATCTTGAGCTGGCTTAGCAATTAGCATACTACATTGTATTACCTAGAAACGCGCTAACGTGTCAAGCCAAAGCTAACAGAACTGGCGAGCAGCACCGTGTGTAATATTACACGAACCATTTGGAGCCACTTTTGACCCCCTCATAACTCAAGCTCTTGCGAGATACATAATATGTGCTCCACATAAACACACTGTTACGTACCGTTCTCTTTAATATTAGGTATTACCTACTGTACCTATTTAGTCTCAGGAATTTTGAATAGTTTTGTTTTCCCCCATCATAACCAGTACTCAAGGCCTTTGTGTGTGGTTAAAAGGATGTGATTTGATTAATTTGTCGGTTTGCTCACCGCCTATTCGCTAAGCAATCCGATTGGTCTACGAAGGGCGAGAGTGGCGCTACACTTCCGCGTGTTACTGCACTGGTATGTACCAATCGTACGAACTCGGTGAAATAACGTGCTCTGCGGAAAGAAAACTTTTCTTCTAATAAGAAGTGGTCCTTCAACGATATTCTCCTACAACCCCTCCAAGACACGAACAATAACATTAACCATCACCTGTGGAAATAAATGTGAAGTGAGTTATAGCTGGATTTAGGACGACTGTACACGCCGCCTGGCCCATGAGGTGCGCGAGGCAGTGGACGGGAGTTCGTTGGTAAGTTTTTCAAATTCACACCCACTAACTCCTACACACACACCATAAACGGCTTTTTAGATATAAACGTCCAAAAATCTCCACACTGACAGTCGTTATATGTATAGAAGTCCAAAACATTGACAAACTCTCTTACCAAGGGGATCGTGATGAAGGCGACGGAATAATGCTGATCTATGCTATCTTCGTTAATCGTAGTTTCTTAAAAAAATGTTATTTAGTTTCAGTGTGTCCGTGTGTGGTTTATGGCTACCAAACCTTTTCAGAACTTGGCAGCACTTTTTTTTTTTTTGGCAACTGAGCCGATGTCGACTATTCTGCCAATGTCAAGTGATGACGGCAGTAGAGCGAGGCACAGAGTACTTTTTGACACTCTATTAAAAAGTACTCTGTGCTTTTTGATAGCGAGGTGAGCCGTCGAACTTTGCACTCCGTGGTGTTTACTAGTAATAAATATTAGTAGCTAAAAAGACGAAGAAAAAAGAAGAATATATTATTATATACATTTAAAACACCACAAATCTACATTATTATATATTTACAAAGTTATTATTACTACAGACCAACCTAAAGATTGATTTTATTTAAGTTTAAAAAAGTTGACAAGATGTGGATAAGTTTCGGAGAAAAATTATTCAAGAGGGCATGGAAGTTAGTGGGAAGAGGGGTTTTAATTTTGGAAAGCTTATTATACAAGTCAAAAGATTGGGAATTTAAAGAGCAAGAGAAAAAGATGTGGTCCAGGGTACCATCATCTAGACCGCATTCGCACAAGGAACTGTCACGAACACGGATCTTATTTAAAAATGACTGCAGCAGTGACCAAGTCTCAGTCTACTCAAAGTTGCAACAGTTCTTCTGGATAATTTTGGACATTTAAAAAACCAAGGTTTCCGCTGGATGTCGGATTGAATACTGGCGTAGTACGCACCCTTGCGCTTCGAATTAGCCAGCCACACAGCTGACCACGAGTTGTACACGTAGTGCTTCCGATCCACCGGGTTAGATGTAGCAAATTTTGCCAGTGAGTCGGCACACTCGTTGCCACCTATGCCGGAGTGACTGGGAACCCAAGCTATTTCAATGTTTAAACCGTTGTTCGAACAAGTAAATAGTAAATTCAGGATATCAAAAATGATTTTACTGTGAATTTTAGATTTAAGTTGGTTTTGAGCTAAAGCTTGAATACTACTGCGCGAATCTGAGAAAATGACTGAATTTTTTATGTTATGAGTTACAATGAAATTGATGGCTTCTAGGATACCGATGCATTCCCCTGTTTGGCAGCACTGTTTCTTCCTTGAATTGTCATGCCGCTCTCTGCTGTCATTGTCAACATCAATTTGACATCAAATGTCACAACAAAATAGTTCGCCGAACTTGACGCATTATTTTATCTAAATAAAAACAAATTGTATTTCGCATTGCTGTTTAGCTTTATTCACCCGCATGACAAATCGCGCTAAGCTTATTACGAGTGAGTTTTATCTCATAGCCTTTTCACATTATCATTTCATTAAGATTCACAAATACGCGCGCTTTTGTTGTAACTTTCAAAGGATAGAACAGATAAAGAAAACCAGAATTTTATGCAGTGTTTCGTTTTAAAATATCCACAACCTATCGGTAAGTGTTATTTATTATTATTTTATTTACATAAGCTTTGTAATGTCCCTGGATTGTATACTTAATTTAAGAAAACTCAGACTCCGCTATTCACAATGTTTTCATTGAAATCATTAATAATGTTAATAATACGTGGCATTATAATACCTGCTAGTAGTCTTGCCATATTATGAATACTGGCCACCTACTGGGCTCTACTATATAAGGTGTAAAAATTAACCCGATAAACTTTAAGAGGTGCTTTAGACCATCGAGCTGAACAACTTTCACTATGGGACCACCTCTGAAATCACAGAAAAAAACTGCTGTTTAATACAAAAAGTTCAATCAATACCTACTTGACCAAAATGTATGAAACAGCTGATTTTGTTTTTCGTGAATTCAGTGTTTGTCCCATAGTGATAGTTGTTCATCTTGATGATCTAAACCACCTCTTAAAGTTGGTTGGGATAATTTTATAACACTGATTAATAAAAAAAAAATAATAAAAAAAGGAAACTGCCATCAACACGAAAAGAAGAAGAATTAAGAACACTGAGTGGTTCGACAGCTCATCTTGCTGTGCTGCTGTCACTACATAACGCTGGCAGAATAGTCGACATCAGCTCAGTTGCCAAAAAAAAAAAAGAAAGAACACTGTGTGGATATGTTTAGAATGTTTCTTACTTTCACAGTACTCCTCTGGAAGCGACTTGTGTTGCATTGCCTTTATTCTAGAAATATGCTTCATTGAACATTTATTATGAAGCCATCACATTCATTCAGTGATTTAGAACAGAGCCCTAATATTTATCAGTTAGTAAATTATTTTAAACATCTTGTAATTTTCATTAAATATCAATAGGTTCCTTGTAGGTTTAAAAACTATTATATTATATGATAAATGATTTTTATTTTGTAAGTAGGTTTGCACAAACACTTTTACACGTCAATCATATTTTTTTATAAAATTAGATGAGGTCGGCGTTTCCTATCTGACTACTCTGAGAAGAAAGGCCGAAACAAACTCAGAGGTCACAGTCTCTTTTAAAGTCCAGACATAATCTTGGTCAGGTTATATGAAGACCATGTAGATCGATGTCTGAGATGAGACCCACATTGTCTTCACATGCACAATAATTAAAATAATATAATACTTTACAAAGTAAGCAAATGTCAATGTTTATATAAAATTCATTAAGCAAATGTCAATGTGTATAATTATAGAGAAAAAAAAAAAAACATTCAAACTGTAAAAATTGGAAGCAACTCAATCCCAAGCCTTTTTGTCCTCAATATAATCCTTAACAGTATAAAAGGCTTTCTGGCACAACTTACGTTTAATGAATGATTTGAATTTATTAAGGCTTAGATCTTGAATGTGGCTTGGTAGTTTATTATAAAAGCGTATACATTGGCATCTGAACGAGCCACCTATTTTCTTGAGCCTTGTTGTAGGTACAACAAATTTGTGTTTGTTCCTCGTATTTATATTATGGATATTACTGTATTTTTTAAACAATTTTATATTTTTATGGGCATATAAAAGATTTTCATAAATATACTGAGAGGGCACCACATCACATCATCAAATTAATCTCTTTAAATTTTTCTCTGAGAGAGTGTCTCGTACTTAGTTTATAAATTGATCGAACAGCTCGCTTCTGCAAAACAAAGATAGTCTGAATATCGGCGGCATTTCCCCACAATAAAATACCGTACGACATAACACTATGAAAATAGCTAAAGTACACTAAACGGGCAGTCTCTATATCAGTTAAATTACGAATTTTTCTAACCGCGTATGTTGCGGAACTTAGCTTTTTTGACAATTTATCTATATGTATTAATTGGACCTACATTTATTTGTTTATTTTTATCTTTTACAACTATCTTTACAGATGTTAGACCTAATTTGATAGTGTGGCTATCAACTATTATTAACTAATTAGCTTCTGCCCGTGACTTCGTCTGCGTGAAATTTCTTGTTCGACCCACCCTGTCATAAACTAACAGCCATAATTATTTGAATACTAGCTGACCCGACAGACATTGTCCTGTCCGAATTGGAATAATTCATACAAAAATCCCATAGAACACGTAAGTTTTTCCCAAATTTCCAATTTTCCATGTAACTTTTTTTTCTTTCTAAAATAAATTACTTACTTAAATAAATACATTTTCCTTAATAAAAAATATTCGAAATGATAATGTACTCATATGATGACGTTGTCAATGAGTATAATTATTATAATGCTTTTTAATTAGTTTAATGGACTATATAAGTATGTTATTTACTGATGATGCTGGTAGCCAAAACTTTCTATATGTTTTTAATCTTGTTTCTGTTACCAAAGTTCTTCAGTCATAGCTAAGTTGGTAATATAACAAAAAGTTGTCACATAGGCAATGTTTTAAAATTAACTTGTACTGTTGTGTGATGCTTGTTTTTTTTATTCATATTTATTTTGTAATGTGTGTCTTTTTTGTGCAGAATAAGCAATTTTTCTTTCTGTCTATTCAAATTGAAGGTTGAATGTAATCACAGAGAATATTATAATTTTCAGAATTAACACACCATGCCGGACGATTTCAGTACATTGACACATGTGTCGCCCGCGCTGACCAATGACAAACTGAGCGAGGCACTCACGCAATGGTTCAAAGAAACGTGGACGTTCACACACTGGGAGGTGAGTCTTCTGCCTTAGGGGCCGTAGGGCCTATGCACACGGCTTCATTTTCTTTTATTCGTTAGCGAGTACTTGTTCCCCTTAACTTGAGGACATGACTACGATACTGCAATATTTTTTGTATTTATTTTCGGGACTTTTTGTTTCCCGGACATAAAACCGAATTTCCAGTGAAATTCAAACTTTGTTGATAATGTTCTATTTTTATGAAACATAATCGTAATAGTACAGTCCGTTCACAGTTATTTTACCTCTGACAGCAGCAACCTAACAGCAACTTTATTGCACCGAAAATAAAGATCACAATGATTTTGACAGACTTGTTAGTGGCAGCAAGACAACAGCAACATTATTAGGTATAATGAGAATAAAGATCACTGTGACGTGGACAGTGATGCAAAATCAAAGATAAAATAACTGTGGAAAGACTGTATTGTAGTTTAAATGCTAAATAAATGTCAAACTATTGGTTTCAGTACGTAAGCGAAACAGGCAAAGGTGACTCTTACCTAAGCGAACTGATCCGCATCAGGATACACGGTGTCAATCAAAATAATGTTGCCAATCACATCCAAGTTATACTCAAGAACATCCCGAAAAGCGTTTCTCGAAGGCTGACGTTCAGAAGCCACGAGTTCTTTAAAAACGAAATCAATTTCTACGAGAAAGTTCTACCAGCTCTACTAGCATTCCAGTCTACGAAAGATGTGAAGGACCCTTTCGATAAGTACGCCAAGCTGTTTCTGACGTACTCCGATGGGACCAACGATGTGCTATGTCTGGAGGACGCGAATGTTGAAAATTTCGGAAGTGCCGTGCGGCAGGAAGGCATCGACCTTGAACACTGCAAACTGACTTTCAAGGTGCTGGCACAGTTCCATGCTCTGTCCTTTGCAATGAAAGACCAGAAACCTGAAGAGTTCGACAGCATAAGGAGGCAAATTACAGAGCTTTACTATGACGACCGGTTATGGAGTTGGTATTCAAGATTTTGGAAAAGGATCTCTGGAATAGCAATAGATGCGGTAGAAAAAGAGTATCCAGATTCAATATACGTTGAAAAGATAAAAAAGTTCGCCGTCCCAGAGAGGTATCAGGACATGGTCGTCGCCGCTACTAGGACTACAGATAGGGGTGTGATCTCACACGGAGACTCTTGGACGAATAATTTCCTCTACAAGTACGTGGAAGGTCATCCAGTTGACGCAAAAATAATAGATTTCCAACTGACTAGATGCGCCTCGCCCGTGCTTGACTTGTCGTTCGTGATATATGCGTGTACCTCTCAGGACTTAAGAGAGGGACATTATGACGACTTGTTGAAGTACTACTATGAGGTGCTGTCCACTCAGATCAGTGCTCTGGGCAGTGACCCTGACAAGGTGTATTCTTGGGATGTGTTCATGAGTGAAATAAAGAAATACTCCTACTTCGGTTTGGCGTTCAGTTTCGAATCGACGCCGTTCATCGTTCTGGCTGCGGAAGATGCTGTGAATATGGAAATGAATGTAATAATTTGATTTCAATTTAATTTATCTGTTAATAACGATTTTTCATCGTAACAGTAACTTAATTGCGTAACACTATCAATCACAATCTGAATCATTTTGAAGGATATTGCTAGTCCATTGCTTCATATGCTCGAAAAATGTGTCTGCTCAACTACATACATAACGCAATGACCATGTGTTGAACTGTCAAAATGAAATCCATTGCTACTGATAATGTGTTACGTAATTACCCCGGTCCGATGACCGATGTAGGAATGTTTGGGGAGGCCTACGTCCAGCTGTGGGCGTCATTCGGCTGAATGATGATGATGATGATGATGAAATAACATTAAACAAGAAATTTCAAATACGTACATGATCTCCAAGCCATCGAATCATCATAAAAGGTTGGCCTGTTCAGAAGCTTCTTATTCAAAACAATTTATAGTCTGATAAGATGGCAATCCGACACGATCTCAGATCTCGAGAGATCAGGCGCAGGACCAACGACTATATATAGTGAGGGAAGAGAGAGTGCACCGGTGTCTGCGTACACGCTTGTGTACTATATCTCCCGCGCCGAAGGATAGTCTGCGTTGAGATTGGCCGCCATGGCTGAAAATACGTATTATTATGTAGAACAATGAAATATAAACCTTATTTCCAAAAAATAAAATGCATATTTATGTAAAAATGCTTTTATTCTGTTACAGGGCGACCAAAAGATGAACATTGATGACGTATGGCAGATGGGACTTTTCAAAACTAAGGCAGGGAGACTAAGGGAAGCGAACAATGTGAAACATTGCGTCGACATGGGATACATAATATAAAAAATATTATGTAAAACTGTGGGGTAATTGCGTAAATCAACTTAAACTACATAACGCTAAAGTAGGTAATTTATTAATTGGCAGTAAATTATCTATGATTGAATATTCATGCATAGTTTAGATTAATTTTAAAAAAGTCCTCCAGACCGTATTACGGACACGGCGGCCAATTTCAACGGAGACTAGCCTTCGGCGCGGGAGATATTATAGTGCGCAAGCGCAGACACAGGTGCACTCCCTCTTCCCTCACTCTCATAGTCCTCAGGGACGGCAACCCGACACTCGCGGAGAGAGATCAGAGGGGCAATTCTCGTAATTTTAAGAACGTTCACAGTTTGATCTCAGTCTCAATCTGTCAAAAATACCTCTAATTTCCCTACATTTTGACAAGTTTTTGACATTTGTTTGTCGCTGAGATGAGACTGCGACTAGATTTTGAACGTTTTAAATTACGAGAATTGGCCTTCAGGTGCAGAGCCAACAGCTTAACGTACTTTCCGAGGCACGGGGGTCTCACACCGCCAACTTCCAAACTCCAGGCTGTTACTAAGAAATTCCTAATGGAAAAACTCAACAACACTGCCCGACCCGGGAATTGAACCCAGGACCCCACTAATAGGGTAATAGGTAATACGGGTTGGTGTTCCCAACTCCAGGTCAATGCGCGTATTTTACGTACGGGTGGGAAAATCGATTATTCGTACATTAAAAGTTTAACTTACATACATACACGTAACTAGCTGACTGGACAGATGTTGTTCTGTTTCCTAAAAATCGATCGCAGCACCACCAACCGGATCCAATTGTAAATCTAGACCATCCAGGGACCAACTCAAACACACAAAAAAAAAATCTAAACAATTTTAATGTTTATATACTATACTTGCAAATACAATTTTAGATAATATATAATATGTATAGTTTTGCCATTTCATCAACTTTCTACTTCAGCGTTTTCAGAGTGGGCTCAAGTGGTTGTAAATGTCCCCATCCTCAATCAACCTAGCCTTTTCCCAGCTATGTTGAGGTCGGCTTCCAGTCTAACCAGATGCAGCAATACCATTATTTTACGTGGAGCGACTGCCTATCTGACCTCCACAACCCAGATACTGGGTAACATAATACCCCTTGGCAAGACTAGTTGTTGGGGTTCTGTACTTCTGGCTACCGTAACTACTGTCAAATATCTACAAATGACAGCCGGTACCAACGGTTTAACGTGCTTTCCGAGGCACGGAGGCGTCCTGATATGTAATGGACGGTCACCCATCCACGGATTGGCTTCGGCAAGCGTAGCGTTAACCTTCGATCGCCCCTGCGGCTGTTATTATTTAGCCACGAGCCCCTCTCTTGTTAGGAATGTCCCCATTTATTGTTAAATTCAGTACCTATTTATAATTTCATTAGCCACAAAAAACAGTATTAAAAATGGTGATAACTTGATTTCACCTTCCTATGATAATCTTGCCATGAACGCTAACGCACAAAGTATTAATTAGATACGATGTATTACTAAAACGCCACTTTAGGCCTTATAGCTGAGGGGTATAATGGGGAGAACTACCAATTAATGCCGCTAGGTGTCGCATCGTCGCTGGTGTTGTTTACCTGTCAAACACCATATTTTGCTTTAGGTGAAAGAATCTTGGAATCTTCGCATTACACATTTATTTTATACCAACTGACCCGACAGCCGTTGTCCTATCCATATTTGAATAATTCATAAAAAATCCCATAGAAAATGTACTTTCAGCTTTTCCAATCTTCTCAGCAATTTTTTTTTCTCTTAAGGACTATTTCGTTTTAAAACAAAAATTTGCCAAATCGGTCCATCCGTTCTATAATAATAATAAATAATAAATTTATTTTGCTAAAGATTACATTCAAGTGGATTGATGCGTTCTGAAGTGATGCATTTACCACCGAATAGCATTGAATTTTTATTATAAAGGTAGATACCTCAGCTCCTCAAAGTATTGAATCGAATTGGCGTCTAACTCATGATATTACTCCGTCTCACACTTGTACCAGGCCAGGGTGGCAGCCATCGACGCGTAAACTGTAACCACGAATCAAGCACATGATTCTGAACCCTTAATTTTTGCATTGCAAATTTTCGTCGGTCATTACAAAAAGAAATTAGCTGTGTGTGGTACCGCAATTTTGTATGAAGTACAGAGGCCAGCACATCAAACTACCCCAATCTGTCAAATTTCTTTGATAGATTTTCAACTTTACCGAAAAGGAATAAGGTTCATATTCAATTGAGAAAATTTGACAGATTGGGGTAGCTTGATGTGCTGGCCTCTGTACAACTAAAAATTTCAGGAGGTATAAAATCATGTGCAGAATTCATGGCGACAGATTGCGCGTACATGTCCCCTGCCACCCTGTAGATTTCGATTCGCTCTTGTATTATTATACGCCACTATTTCTCGGAAAGCACGTTAAGCCGTTGGTCCCGGTTGTCATTCGTAGATCTTTGACAGTCGTTACGGGTAGTCAGAAGCCCGAAAGTCTGACAACCAGTGTTACCAAGGGGATCGTATTACCCAATAACTGGGTTGTGGAGGTCAGATAGGCAGTCACTCCTACTGGTATTCAGCTGTATCCGGTTAGACTGGAAGCCGACCCCAACATAGTTGGGAAAAGGCTAGGCAGATGATGATACGCCACTATTTAGAACTCAGACTTACTATACTGGTATAGCTGGTATGGCTATAGTGGTGGACAACGAGAATAATTTTTAAAGTTGTGTCGGTGTCCCCCTGTGGTGGCCGAACGAGTGGTGGACATCGGGAATAATCGTATGGAAAGTCCGTAAACCCAAACTGGGCCAGCAAGGCGGATTACGGCCCCTTCCCTCTCGCAGAGAAGAGCCTGAGTTCGAGCAGTGGGAACACAAGGCTGAATAATAAATGTTTAACTATGAGTTCCTAAAAGATATGACAATCAATAATACTATTTTATAAAAATGTCAATTATGGTTTAGAAAATATATTATTATCATTCCAGTATTTTTTATACTTACATGTAAGTTTAACGTAATCAGTTACATATACAATTTAAAATGAATAAAAAATTAAATAACGTATTGTTTCATTCAAGTCGAGTACCTATTCCTTTAGTCCATCACAGTTTAAATACAGCAGTCAGTCATTAAAAGCTCTTTAGGATCTATGTTGCTTTTAAGTGTGTACTTTTTAGGGTTCCGTACCTCAAAAGGAAAAAACGGAACCCTTATAGGATCACTCGTGTGTCTGTCTGTCTGTCCGTCTGTCACAGCCAATTTGCTCCGAATCTTATGGACCGATTAAGTTGAAATTTGGTACACATATGAATCTCTGTGACCCAAACACAGACGTAACGTAAATAAATGAGTTTTGAAAATGGGAGTCATTTTTGAGGGGTAAATAGACAATTTAAAAAAAAAGTTTCGCAATCTGTACCGTACAACAGTACCGACATATCAAATGAAAGGGCTTACCGTGAGGATCTCAAATATATTTTTTGTATAATTTTAAAGTAAATTGTATTAAAGTTATTTCAAGACAATAGACGGAAATTTGCCATTCCCACCCCTTATCTCCGAAACTACTGAGCCTAAAATTTTGAAAAAAGTACAGATCTTGAAACAACATGGTAAATCTCTCAATATTGTGCGTACAAACTTACATTTTCAGTTGGAATGTATGGGAGAACATGTTTTTCAACTACAATGTTAGGTTTGTTCTTGGGATAAATTCATTCCAACTACGGAACCCTTCATTGTGCGTGGTCCGACACGTACTTGGCCGGTTTTTTTGCTTATTTTACTCTATTATTGAAGCCATTCGATAGCGCTCACCTAATTACGTAACTTGTCACGTGTTGTACAAGTAATAAATTGTCCCTCCAACATACAGCAACTCCTGTAAACGTCAAAAAACGGAGTCAGGCCGCAGAATTAAGCAAATGAAATGATTCAATATTTATTTGATAAATATAAGTGCTTGGCAATCAGCCGTCTGCCGTCTGCCGTCTGCCGGGTCGACTGACATCCAGATAGAATGCAAATTGAATGTGGATGAGGTACAAAATTGTCACACTGATCATGTTGTGAGAGCAGTGGTGGCCCAGATGGTAACGACCGCGACTTATGAGTTGTAGTTTGTAGGTTCGAACCCAGACAGGCGCTTTACTTTGTGTAAATTATTTAATCATCACTGCTCTCAAAACGACGAAGAAAAAACATCGTGAGGAAACCGGCTTCTCCTAGAATCAAACATTCTAAGACGTGTGACATCTACCAACCCGCACTGGGCCCGCGTGGTGGACTACGGCCCACTCCCTCCACCGAGAGGAGGCCTGTGTCCCAGCAGTGGGAACCTTTATGGGCTGATTAAGATCATCTTTTGCTTTTACAGTCTTTGGCCGCCTCGTTGGTCTAGCTAGTGTTTGCTAAATCAAAAATTATTTACCTACATAAATTAGGCTGAGAATCAGCACTTTTTGAAGGTCAAAATTATATGAGGCAGTCCCCCAAGACGCCATCCGTTCACCACTTCCTAGTGCTTTAGCTAGAAAGAAAAAGTGGCGCAAGAAACTTCCCGAGCAAGTCCTGGGGCCCTGGGGTCAGACAAAATGTTAATGGGTTCTTCCATCAGGAATTTCTCATTAGCAGTCCGGAATCTGGATGGGTTCGCTCCCTATTATATGGGACCTAAGTTAAACATAATTGGCGTAACCCCGGGGAGTACGGGCGTGCGTGATGATATGATCGCCCGAGGTGGTCCGGTAGTAACAACCTTGATTTAAGAGGTCGTGTACCTATGCAGATTAAGGCGCGCGCTGCTCTCAGTGTCCAATTTGTTTGTTCATCATTACTTTAAAGAAAGAAATAATAAAAAAAAAGAAGGACAGAAAGAAAGAAAATACGTTGATTTGTGGTAAATATGAAGCAGAGAACTAACACAAAACAAAAAAAAAAGAACAAGTACCTAAGGGAAAATATGCGTCACATCCACGCAAAACGGACATCGCTCAGCATGACGCTAAAAACGTTGAAGGCTGATATCACGAAAAAGGTCCTAGAAATACAAAAATGGTACCTACCTATTATGGCGAGCACCAACAGTGATACAAGCCGGTAGGTAAAGATTCTTTATACTAACCATAATAAAAATAAGTCTGTTGTCACATCCATAAACAGCTACATCTTGGTCCCAAGAAGCGGGACGTAGTCAAATTAGCCAAACGCGGAATGTCTCGCTAAATCAAGTGTAGTGTATTCCTAAGCTTTGACACGCCTCGTGCCTCGCTCGGCTCGCGTCTTGCCTCGCCTCGCAAATTTTATTACGAATTTATTTTATTTTTCACACTCGACGGAACATGGCTTGGGGTACCAGAAATTTTTGTGATGAACACTCGCGATTTTTTCTTAGATTTTTTTTGTGTTGAGAAGGAACCGTGTTTATCGATTCTAGACTTTGTAGGTTACCTAGGGCTAAATGAAATAGTAGTTGATGGTAAAACGACGATTATTCTGAGATGGTAATCGCCTAACACACTACACTAGCAATGGCTTTCATTTTGACAGTTCTAACATATTCGTTGCAATATTTAAGTTGTTGAGAAGACAAATTTTTCGGACATATGAAGCAATGGATTAGCAATATCTTTCAAAATGATTCAGATTGTGATCTATAGTGTGTGCAGATAAGGAATCTTATTTTAGCCCAATGGTGCCTCGCTTGGTAGATTTACCTATTGATAATAGTTCTCTGCTTGATTCTAAATCTAATCTCGCTTAACCAGCAACTAAAGTGTCTGAGAAGCAGACAAGCTATACCTACTACATAATAGATTCTTGTAGGTAATATCTTCCACCTTGACACAAAAGACCACCCAATCAAGCAATCAACTCAGCCTATCACAGCCCACTACTGGACATAGGCCTCTCCCAGGCTGCACCACAACACCCTGTCCTCCGCCTTCCGCATCCAGTCTGCCCAGCCACCTTCCTTAGGTCTTCGGTCCATGTAGCTTGGGGGGGGGGGCAAAGGACCACTGATAAGCACAAACCTCGCATTAGATTATTTCTAAAACAAACCATACTGCATCCACATCAAGCTACCCCAATCTGTCAAATTTCTTTGATAGATTTTCAACTTTACTGTAAAGGAATAAGATTCATATTCAATTGGGAAAATTTGACAGATTGGTTTAGGTGGATGTGCTGGCCTCTGTACCTAAATATAACTCCCAGACGAAGTCTTATTTTTGTATTGAGTACGTTTAAGTATTGCTGAAAGGTTCTGGAGGGGGGACGGCGTACCGGACGATGTAGCGTTGGAAGGCCTCCCACAAGGTGGACTGATGACCTTGTGAAGGCTGCAGGAATCCGCTGGATTCGGGCAGCACAGAGCACAGAACCGGTGCTTGGGGGAGGCCTATGTCCAGCAGTGGAAGTCTTTCGGCTGAAATGACGATGATGATAAATTAAGTATTTGATTTTTTTATGATTATGGTAACTTGTGATTATGTATGGGAGTTCGATTCTTCAATGAGAACTGATGCATTTGGTATTAGATCGCCTATTATGTTACTATACAATCGAAAAGCCATTCATTTTGCGAATTCAACAATATACATTGCATTATTTACGTGACGAAAAATTTAAATAAATTTTTCAATCATTTTTAAAGCACACGAACTTACAACGAACGAACGAACAAGAACGAACTTACTTACGAACGAACTACCACTACTACTACTATTTACTACTTTACGAACTTACTTCAAAATCCTTCGGATTGTGATTGAAAGTGTATTACGCAATTGGGTGCAGATTGACAAATAAAGTAGCTTGCTGAGAAGTTCGTTGCGCCATTTCTCGGCTCAAACTCTAAGAAGTGGAGAAAGAAGTGTTGGCGTTTTTAGTTAAAAAAGATGTATATGTCGCAGCCAACTGGTTAAATTAGCCGTTCAGTTAACTGCCTGGCCTTTAGAAGTAGTGTTCGCTTCGCTTCCTCCCTCGGCTCGAACGCGGTTGATCACAGTTTTAACCTAACCTAACCCACTTGGTCGGGGTGCAATGCCTTAATTACTGCAACCAATTCGGCTCGCGCGTGATTGGTTACAGACTTCCAACCTAAACTGTAATTGAATATCATTCAGGCCGTTAGTTGAACGGCCGCCGTTTAGTTGAAAGGCTAGGCAGTTAACTGAACGGCTAATTTAACCAGTTGGCTGCGACATATACACCTAGATATACCTACCTTCTTATAAAACGTAGCGAAGATGATATTTTTAAAAGCAGCAAGTCTCCTATACAATTTTCGTCGACTGTTCCCACGAGGCAAGCTTATAGCAATCCGGCGATGTTGTTGACAAATGTTCGGCCCGACGGGCTTTACGAGCAAAACGGGCATAACTCAGGCACATTTGCTTACAAACTTCTCATATATTTCATCTTTTTTCCCGCTGTGGTGTCGCGAACGTCTTTATTGATGACATTATGTCTGCTTAGTTTGTTGGCGATGATCGTGTTTACTTCTTTTTTCATGCTACTTTTTCTTTTAAAACAATAACTGTTATATTTAGGCTGCCTCCCACAATCCTAGATTGTAATAAAAAAAAGAACTCCTGCTAAGAATCCAGCTAAGTGCGAGCCATAGAGGCACACGAAGGGTTCCGTGCCGTACAATATTGAACACAATTTTTTATTATGTATTAAGAGGAAATGCGGGTGGTCGTTTTTCCATAGAAACGCCTGTTTTCTTTCTGGTTAATGGTTAAAGGTTTTTTACAGCATAATAAATATTAACTACTTGTTTGTCCCTGTTTTCCTTTTTGATGATACATTATTTACAAGCATTAGAACTGTAAAAAAATGGCGTTTTTAACCGCTGTCAACAGAGGCCTAGTGTACTTTGACAACTATTAATGAAAAAAAGAAAAACATAGGGACACAGTATATATCCTTTTTATTCAGTTTATGAAATATCTTTTAAATTGGTCCAATATTGGAGGAAATAGGCGAGAGCCAAACCTTGAGTTATGTAAAACGGCAGATGGTAAAAATAAACAGAAATTGATTTATACTTTTATTCGAGCAGAGTTTCCCCTTACAATTATTGTTATTAAGTCCACCACAAAATCATCGCTTCGGGCTTTTATAGACGACTCGCTGGCTGGCGGCTACTTCACCCCCTCTGGCTCAGAACTTGGTAGGGCAAGACTCACGTAGTGGGGAAGTGACGTAGCGGCTTGTCTTGACTCGGCGGGCTTGGGCTGGCTAGCGACATCTGGCGTAACAGTCGGCCATCCTGTAACAATTGCTCCCGCAATGGAAACGAAAAACTATGATTACTCATCAGCTCAAGAAACAAGATATTTTATGGGGAAATGAACTTTGTCAAGAAGATCCATGAGATCCTCGCTTTCCAATTGTTCATGCATACTACTGGCGCTATCGGACATAGAAGCAACGCTACGACATGGTCGTAAGGGATCAGCGAATAAAACAATGGCCTGTATAAATAAATCTACTCATACATTATTATAATATAAAACGGCAGAACTTGGTAGGGCAAGGCTCACGTAGTGGGGCAGTGACGTAGCGGCTTGGCTTGGCTTTGCTCGGTTCGGCTCGGCTCGGCTCGACTCTGCTCGGCTCGGCTGGGCTTTGCTCTGCTTGGCTTGGCTCAGCTGGGCTTGGCTGGGCTTGGCTCGGCTGGGCTCGGCTCGGCTGGGCTTTGCTCTGCTTGGCTTGGCTCAGCTGGGCTTGGCTGGGCTTGGCTCGGCTGGGCTCGGCTCGGCTGGGCACGGCTCGGCTGGGCACGGCTCGGCTGGGCACGGCTCGGCTGGGCACGGCTCGGCTGGGCTCGGCTCGGCTGGGCTCGGCTCGGCTGGGCTCGGCTCGGCTGGGCTCGGCTCGGCTGGGCTCGGCTCGGCTGGGCTCGGCAGATTCGGCAGACAATAGATCTGTAGCTGGCTTAATGGTTCAGACATCCACTCGCTGTCACCGTTTCCTTGGCAGAAATAGCGAAGCTGCTTGCACGAAAAGCATAGTCTTTGATGCTGTCAGACACTGCCATCCTGCTTGCGCACGTTTCTTGTGTGTTAACCTGTAACCGAAAATTTCAACAGCAGTGCATGTTCCACTCGGCCAATTCTGACCATTTACGGCTTACTTTTGAAATCAGAATTCAGAAAACTTTAATTCTCTTCTTACTGTTTTTACAATGCAATACCTCTAGATTTACTAAACAAACTTTTCTCTCAAAACAACATGTTAAACAACACCCATACTCATTCAAATAAAGAAAGCTCATTAAAATATTGCAGGGTTCATGTTCTGACCACCATCAGGCCTTCATCATGACACTTATAACTTCCTTTTTACTAACGAGCATTCAGCACCAGAATCGTAAACAAAACAATACAGCTCACCTTTATTTTCTAACATGCACTGTACTAAACCAATCATTTACTTCTAAACGGTATACAATAACGGCATCTATAGGATTCCTACTTAATGTGTCTATAAATATGCTTCATACGCTCACCCGGTCTAAGCTATAGTCAATAGAAATAGGTATCTTATTATAGTCTTGAATTATAAGCCACCAGTGAAAAATGCTTGCAATAAGATCACGTTTAGTCATTGTCGCAGTACAGTCCGTAATTACACGTACATTTTTACCTAACACATATATACGAAACCTTCGCAACGATGCCACCACTGCAAGAGACTCGAGCTCATAGCTATGATAAACATTTTCTTCCCGACTGGTAACGCGACTAAAATACAAGACAGGGCGCAAACTACCGTCAATTTGTTTTTGTAAAAGAATGCCTGCAATAGATACCTAACTTGCATGCATCCATGTGAATTTCTGTTGGCAAACTAGGATCGTATATCGTTATTGGATAATCTAATGCGCATTTGCACTAAATCCGTACATCCCAACTCCTTAGTACAGCTAGCAAAACAATTACTATACCGACATATTAAACTGAACAATTGATTATGATCGGATTTGCTAATCGGGCCTACCCTAATTTTGTCTACGTCTACCCCACCAAATGGCATAATTATCAACACATGAGGCACTCAATTATAAAACACATTTGGCTAATGGCATTTTGCAAATATTGGCATGTTGACCGACCTGAGTATTTATGCATGGTTCCTTCCTGGCAGCTTTCAGCACGAAGTAGGGCAGCTCCCTCCTTCCATGTGATGTCCTTGGCTCCGCTGTTGACGACCTTGAGGTAGTCTTCATTTCCGCGTAGAAGCGTTGCTTGATAATGGAGGATGCCTGGTGGTAGGCATTCACTTGCAGCAGTGACTGCGCATTCTTCGTTTTCAGGATCAAATTCTGGAATTACCGATGCGGCACGGTGTTCTTTCCGACGAATGAGGGTAGGTGCTTCATGTTCCATATCGTTGAATGCTTTTTCTACTTCTTGTGCTAGGAGAATCTTCAATATTTTTCTTGCGGGTGGTGTGCAGCGACCTTCTTCGTTTGAATCTTCAGACATCTGGCTTACCGACGCAGAATTTTCATCCTCACGAATAGGAGACCGTCGACGTTTATATGTAGCAGAGCGTCGTTTTAACGTAGGTTTTTGTTCGATACCACTTCTGATTAAAACGGCAGATGGTAAAAATAAACAGAAATTGATTTATACTTTTATTCGAGCAGAGTTTCCCCTTACAATTATTGTTATTAAGTCCACCACAAAATCATCGCTTCGGGCTTTTATAGACGACTCGCTGGCTGGCGGCTACTTCACCCCCTCTGGCTCAGAACTTGGTAGGGCAAGACTCACGTAGTGGGGAAGTGACGTAGCGGCTTGTCTTGACTCGGCGGGCTTGGGCTGGCTAGCGACATCTGGCGTAACATATGACTTTTTACTTAGGCTTTGTCAAAAGTATCTCCGACCGCATTTCCTCTTAAGCGTGGCGTGTGTCACACTCGCAACGCTTATCGGAATTATACTTAAAAAAAAATCGTAGCATTTATCTATTCCTTAGTGGTCATATTATATTTGTCTGCATAATTATCATTTCAGCGGTCCTGTTGCTGTTGTTGTTGTTGTTGTTGTTGTTGACAGGTCGTGGATGTTCACGAGGTGCTGTTTCGTTTTAAAAACAGGTTACACGTGCATAGATCTGCAAAAGTACTGAGTACGGGATGCTGTACACACTTTGTTCGCGTCGGCACATACGATGAAGCAGTATTTCTTGAAAAACATAGCGTAGGTCCCCGTTCTACATTACGCGTTTGCCACCCGGCTGTGCCGAATCATGCCGACCCGAACAACAGTGTAGGACCCCTTTTTTTATGGATGGGAAATCATCCAATGACCCCTCCCGCTCTGGGTGGAGCGGAAGGTAGTGTCAGACTCTTACTGACTAAAACCCATCCGTGTTAGCCCTTTATGTTCCGGGGTAGCGGTAACCCTTTCGGACAATCCCGCTGCAGTGTAGGACCCTTTAGGCCAGATAAAAACATTTCTAAATGTGAAAAGAATACGTTTACCTAATTCAGTTAGGTAAGTAAGGTAAGTATTCATTCTTTGTTAAATGAAATCTCAAAACTCCTGGTTGACACTTCCCATGACCACGTACCTTGGTCAGAGGACAAGTATTGCCATACCACGCGGCAATACCGCCAGTCTCTTGGGTACATTACCAATCGACAACGATGCGGAAACATATTTTAGTGTTAGATAGGTCGTGTGTTAGAAAAAAAATTGTTCTAAAAAATATATTTTAGTTTTTTATACCTAGTTTTAGTTAAGTTATGATATTATGTTTTTATTCAGATTGGTACAACATTAGTATTAGCCTTTAAACTATAGTCTAACATATCCGGCATAATTGGCCGTGTATTAGAACTGGAAGCGGTCACGTTACCCGGGCATAAAGTTTGACCGGGCCGGGTGGCCGTGTTTTGCATAAACTACAACTGGAATATTGATGGTCGCGGCGTGGTTCATATTGTGAGGAACGAGATTAACTACGATTTTGATGTTTTGTTAGTAATCGGTTAAGGGGCTTTTAGGACCTAAACGCAAAAAAATCTTTTATAGATTTTCAACTTTATCACCAAAGCAAAAGGGTCAAAGTTGATTGGGAAAATTTAACAGATTAATGTAGCTTGATGCTGCTGGCATCCCCTTTTAAACCGCTGCACGTAATATATTTTCAGAAATCCATTCTTAGTACTTCGTTATAAGGAAGACTTGTGCAAAATTTCACGCTGACCCAGCGGTTTAGACAGTGCGTTGTGTGTCAGTGAATTAATGTTTTCTTAAATTTTTATTAAGTCTTGTATGTAGGTACACTTTCTTCAGGTATCATGGTCATAGTTTGATAGAGACGGAATGGCCCCTAAGGATTGGTCACACACTTTTTATTTTCCATTATCGTCCCTCAGAATACAAGAATTGCGCAGATATAGCGGTCTGCTATTGAATGCTATATTCCGCCACGTTACGTTGTTATGCGGGTCCTAACGCCTAGTACCTAATTGCTGGCACAGATGGCAACGTGGGACAAGATGTTTACACGACTCGCTTTTTTAAAGGTTATTCCTAACATTTGACTAACAGGTTGGCAGACGACATTGATTGTACCTACCTACAAGTGGCTAGCGAATAGTGGATGAACACAGCGAATGACAGGGAGGAATGGAAATCTGTGAAGGAGGCCTTCACCTTCAATTAAATGAGGGGTATTAAATGGGGAAAGATTGGACTGGCGCAGGAGTTTCAAATATTTTTAATCTTAGAAAATGAAAAAAAAAAAAATGTTAATTTAGAAAGTTAGTTAGTTATTTAGTATTTTTGTTGTTTTGTAACTTTTTTGTATGAAATATAAGGCTTTTTTATTGATTTATTACTCCTAACATCGAAATGTTATGCCGAGGGTTTTTGGTGAAGATGCTGGCTGAGATGTTGGTGAAGAATGGTTGAGGGTTTCTTTAGAAGGGTCGGCGACCAGTCTTATCAAGATGAGTAGATTTTCAAGTTGTTAAGTAGTCCTAAGTTTGTCAGGATAACTACATAATCAGCCTGGGAATATTATGTTCCCACTGCTGGGCCACAGGCCTCTCTGTGAGAGGGACTGGGCTGTTATCCACCTGTCCTGTGTGTAGTCCTGTGTGGGTTGGTAAATGTCACATCACAGGATGTCAGGATAATTAACCATTTCAAATTCAAATGTCTTTATTTGTGACATATAGGTATTTAGTTGTGGTACCTACATAGTGTTATACAGCGTGTATCAGAAAGTTGTGGTCATATTTAAGGGTGCCAACATCTTAGTCGCGAAAAAATAAGAATCAGCCTTTGTAATTGTGCCTTAATCTGGGTGAAATAAATGTTATTTTTTTTCTATTTAGACCCGGTAACTGGGCTAAACAATCATAAATTCAATTAAATCATAAATTGTCAAGAAAAATGATGCCTCTACGTTTCGAAACTGTAGCTTGTCAGTACAATAGATACATTAGCTATTCTACCAGTCGCCAGCCATCAGTCAGTCACCCGATCGTCACTCTGTCGTCTAAATCACTTGTCGTTCCGGGCCGGACCGGCTATTCGACGCTATCCGGTGCTATACGGCGCTCTCCGGTACCGCAGAGTGTGAATAAGACCATTGGTATAGAGCTCACAGTCTGACTTTGTTCTTGATTTGTTGGATCAACAAACCGCTCAATAATATCACATATTCCACTCGATCATGCGTTGTGTGGTTTTGGGGTGACCATGTTCATCAACAGGTCCTGCAAATAGTTTTCCTGCAAGTAATTTCGACATGTTTTGCGGCTAGTAAAAGGCCACCTAAGGATAAATCAAAAGGATATGTAGTGTCCTTTCACGGCCATTTTACATCTGACAGCAACTATCACATTAATTAGCTAAAAAACAACCGACTTCCAAAAAAAACTACAAAGTGATAAATAACTTTTATTTCGGAAGTCGGTGTCGTTGGTTCTGCATTTTCGTTTATTGACACCGACTTCCGAAATAAAAGTTATTTATCACTTTGTAGTTTTTTTTGGAAGTCGGTTGTTTTTTTTTTTGTAAAAAAGTTTTTATTTTTCACTTTTTAGTGAGAGAGTTTGTAATTTATCTAAGTTACAATAGCCTAACGTCAACTGCTCATCACCTTTTACAAAATATTGCTTTTCCCGATGCTGGGACGTTAATTTTTGAGGAGTTCTCCTTTTAAGAACCTGAAGAACTCCACTCCACCACCACATGCATTGTGACGAGCATAAATTGCTTAGCAACCATATTAAAGTAATCGAATTGCAACCCGTGAAATATTTATCATTGATTAGTTCCGATGGCCGTCTGTAGTCTTCATCATCAGCTCCACTTTACCAAATGATGATTTCCGAGAGCAAATGCTCAAGTTACTCTAAAAAATATCCAAATCGCTATAGGTTTGCCAGTAAAATTTGAGGGTTTCCCTCGATTTCCATGGGATCCTCTCATCAGATTCCAACTTGCTGACAATGGGACCACCTTGGGAGTATACCCTTCAAGTTACTCTAAAAAATATGCAAATCGCTATAGGTTTGCCAAAAAAAGTTGAGGGTTTCCCTCGATTTCCATGGGATCCTCTCATCAGATTCCAACTTGCTGACAATGGGACCACCTTGGGAGTATACCCTTTCAAACAAAAAAATAATTTTCGAAATCGATCCACAAATGACGGAGAAATCGGTGAACATACAAAAAAAAAAAAAAAAACATACATAAAGTCGAACATATAACCTCCTCCTTTTTGGAAGTCGGTTAAAAATGGTATTAAAATCTGCCAAAAATCAATAATGCTGGGAATTGTGTTCAAAATTACTTATCACAAGCCGCGGTGACTTACGAATTCACTCGTCCAAGACGGGCGTATCGATATGTTTAAATAATGTATGTTTTCTATATGCGACTTGCACGAAGTTAATTTATTTGTGTTGATTCGCAGATTCGTCAATTTTGGGCGATTAAATTCTTGCGAATCAACTAATAAGCCAAGATTTGTAGTTTATATAAAGACCAAAACCTGTCCCAGCGCGCAGCGCTCTGTATCTATATTGATACTCAGTGGGCTAGTAACCGGGCGTTAGTAACACGAACTAAACTGATGATCGCTTCACGCGCATGTCCGGAATAATCCAGACAGATCTGTGTTCGGTACTATTATTGACACAAACCAAAACAGGCTATATTTAGCGGAGCTAGGCGGTCATTTGACGTTCAAATTCGATACTACTGCATGCTAGGGGGAAAGGGGATTGAACATTGACTTATATATTATTACCCCTTTACTAATAAACGTTGTATAATGTCTGTATAGTTACAAAATGTTTTGTCTTCTTCTTTCGAAAGTCAAATTACTGACGACTGAAAGAGAGAAATCGGTGTGTAACAATTCATATGATAGGTATAATACGTTTATCAGTAAGGGCACAGATAATATAATACTCTATTAGTAAGGGTTAGCGTAGTTAAATCATTGGGATTGAAGATTTTTTTATGGACCCTGGCATACCTACTACCGTCGCGCCATTTTGATTTTTTTACTTGATGTTTGATTACTGGTATTCAGCTGTATCCGGTTAGACTGGAAGCCGACCCCAACGTAGTTGGGAAAAGGCTAGGCAGATGATGATGATGTTTGATTACATGCAGAGTGATTATTTCAAACATCTAAGCAACAAGATCTACGCAAAATTAAAATAATAAAAGAACCGGCCAAGTGCGAGTTGGACTCGCATACGAAGGGTTCCGTACCACCATACAATATTTAAAACTCTTAGAAAATAACGGCATAAAAATCACGTTTGTTGTATGGGAGTCCCCTTAAATATTTATTTATTCTGTTTTAGTATTTGTTGTTATAGCGGCAACAGAAATACACATTCTGCGAAAATTTCAACTGTCTAGCTATCACGGTTCATGAGATGTCTGGTGACAGACGGACGGACGGACGGACAGTGAAGTCTTAATAGGGTCCCGTTTTTACCCTTTGTGTACGGAACCATAAAAATATCGATATCGCGTGATCATTACTTTGAACGTTAATATCCGTTAATATCTTGGAAACGTGACACTTTACGGTTATATTTTCCGTTTGTATTGATGTCAGCTATCGATTTATATTGGACTAGCTGCCCAAGTGTCGATCCCGTGGGAATATCGGGATAAAAAGTATCCTATATGTCAATCCGGTTATAAACTATCGGTGTACCAAATTTCATCCAAATCCGTTCCGTAGTTTTTGCGTGAAAGAGTAACAAACATCCATCCATCCATCCATCCTCACAAACTTTCGCATTTATAATATTAGTAGGAAGTAGGATAGTGGGATTAGTGTGATTCATGATTCCACCATTTTGGAAAAAAAAACAAAATGTTGGAAAGGTAGGTAGGTATGCCACGGATTTTTGAAGTCCTTTCATGTGTACTGGTGCGTTTATATACATGGGCAAACACAACAACAACAACAACTTCGCAAACCTTGGCAATTGTGACCAGGGACATCGAGCAATTTACGACAACACCAAGATTATTTAGAAATTGCCAAGAAGACACGTAGTGTACCCGTTAATTAAGTACCGAGTTTGTTGATTGGCTAATCAAAATAATACTATTAGCCAATCAACAAAGTCGGCAAACTCACTTATTTGTTAAAAAACAACTTCGTGAGTTCAAAAAAAAAATGAAAATGTCGGTACTGCCATCCGCTCCATACAATAAGAGGTAATTTTACGACCCGACACAGGTATGCTGCACCTTCTCTCCTGCCACTACTTCTGCACTCTCCAGGGTTTTTTTTATTGCGAAATGGGCCTACTATCGACCTCGATCTCACCTGGTGAAAAGTAATGGACGAAGTCTACGATAGAACGAGCAAGCCCCGAAGATGCCTGTTCACTCTTGCTTTGATGGCTGACGGGTTAAGGGGACTACATGACCTAAAGCGTGGTTACTGTCTCACTGCATAGAAAGGAAAGAGAAGCGCGATGACACAACGCTGGTAATTTATTGCAAAATATGAAGCAATTATCTATTTCCAAAAAATCTATTGTTGGACAAAAAAATTAAAACACTAGAGCTTTAGTATGTTGCTTGTAGAATAATCTGACAAAAAATCAGAATTATTTTATGTCACGTATGGTTTTTATTGTGAAAAGATAGTTTTTAGAGGTATCTTCATGATTTTTTTCTATCGTAACAAATTAGTTGTATTATGTTTTCAATTCACACTGTCTAACTAGCATATATCCTGAAGAATCTATACAAATAAATAAAATTGGAGTGTCTGTTTGTAATATTAAAATAACCGCTTTTTACTAAATGCATATGGATGTATACACGGTACATACCTACTTATACCAAAATATTTTTTTTTAAATTTTTGTCTGTCTGTCCCGGCTAATCTCTGAAACGGCTGGACCGATTTTGACAGGACTTTCACTGGCAGATAGCTGATGTATTATGGAGTAATTTAGGTTACTTTTATTTTAGAAAAAGAATAAGGGTTCCGCGCAAAAAAATTAAAACCTTTTTCGTCATGCATATAGCCTCGTCTTTTTTCTGCCATACTTCCCGGTTCTGTGCATCTCTCATCAAGGTATTTCCCGCGAATTTGACGATATCTTCAACCCAACGCACTTTTGGATGGCCTTGGCTTCTTTGGCCTAACCTTGACCACTCATCGGCCATCTCCTCGTATAACTAGATGTCCTGCCCAACTCCTCTTGAGGCGCATCGCCCTGTCCTGGCAGCTAGAATTATTTGAAGTCGTGCCTAACACTTCCGTGTGCGATAGTACGGATCTGTGACATGTGTATGGGCGGTGATTAAGTTATAGTTTGGTGCTGGTAACTTATGCCGATAGACTTATGGCAGGCCTTGCGTACTGGGCCACCAGGATCAGTTCGAATTCGCTTATGTTTCCGAAGACTTATTAGTCCTATAGAAATACAACAAAAATAGTACCGTACCTTACGAAACGTGTGACTTAATTAGTCGTATCGTGTATTATTATTTTATAGCACATGTGATTTAAGCGCGCATTTAAGTCACGCTTTTCTGTGTAAAAAATGGACTACTTATGTTACAGAAAAGCGTGATAAAGTGCAGGTTTAGGTCACACAGTGCTATAATAATAAACTTTTAATCATTTACATAGTGATTTTATGTTATTGAATGGCAAACAAGCAGGAGATCATCATTGCTTGTGGACATTTGCCACACCAGAGGCACCGCAGATATTTTCCTGTCCCAGAGGTAAAGTGTAGATGTCTCATGTGCCTGTGGATAAACCGGCACCCATACCCTTCAAACTGGAACACCGTAACGCTGTTTGTCGGCAAATTTTGGTACGATGGTAGTACGTCCCCGGAGGAACTACTACACAAAGTGATCAACTAATAGGTGTGTATTACTTAGAAAAAGTGTTTGGTATTCAGAAAATGTACACAGTCGTGGATATATTATAAAACCTGCACGGGTAGATCTTCAAGGTTAAGCAACGTTTGTCGAGGTCGGTCCGCGGATGGGTGACCATCCATTAAATATCGAGACCCCTTTTTGAATTGGACAGCCCGTTAAGCCGTTGGTCTTGGCTGTAGATCCGTATAGACCTTTGATAGTTGTTAGGGGTTAGTTAGCCCGAAAGTCTGGCAACCATTCTTACCAAGGGGTATCGTATTACCTAGTTATTGGGTTGTGGGGGTCGGATAGGCAGTCGCTCCGTGAAAAATAGTTGTATTCAGCTGCAACTAATTAGACTAAAAGTCGAATCTAAAGCGAGTTTCAGAAAATATAGCGATGTGGGAAAAAGGCAGATGAAGTAATCTTCTCGCTTGAAATAAAACAACATCATCTGATTTATTATTATGCAACAACTTAGTATTTTGCTGCGTCAGAAAAAAATCTAGGAACATAATAATTTGTTATAAAAACTAGTTTATTTTACGCAAACGCCTGCAATATGCACAATGCAGAAGTGCTATTCTGCAAAATTCACGTCGAATCTCTCTCAAAAAACATAGTGTCAGTACAGACGGTGATGTACTTCTCCTAAGTAGGTATCTGGGTAGGTTTTTATCTATGTTTGTGGGATTCTTTATACTTTGGAAGCCTAAGCTCACGTTCGCACGGTTGTAAAAATATCGCGCACTGGATTTTGTACTATTGGTGTTGAGCCGAGCATTGGGAATCCAACAAAGCGCATCCCAGAGCGTCAAAAAAACACACTGTTGGATTTTCAACTCTCGGCGCTAAGCAGTGCGGTGAATATCCAGAAAAAAATCGCCGCGGGGAAAACGCGCTCATG
The DNA here is from genome assembly GCA_963669345.1 of Gortyna flavago. Taxonomy (NCBI): domain Eukaryota; kingdom Metazoa; phylum Arthropoda; class Insecta; order Lepidoptera; family Noctuidae; genus Gortyna; species Gortyna flavago. The sequence continues at coordinate 1,318,203 of OY770149.1, forward strand.
CTTACCTGGGCTATGGTTGGATGGATTTTATACAAGAGGTGGCTAACGTCCATCTGATGCAGTTGGTGGCATCTAACCTGAGATTGAACTAAAATAACTGCATCAGACTGCTTGAAAAGTGAGCTTGTTTTGAACATTTTAGTTGCTGTCTGGTTTTTTTTAGTTTTTCAACCTCTAAAGGCCAGTTTCTTCATCAATAGTAACAGCCAAAGTAACGTCACAAAAGTCAAAGTATAACGGTTTTTGTTTCTTCACAATTTTAGGTGTTACCATGTGCAGTAGTATCAGTATAGTTCAACTAAAAGTCAACAGTAAAAGTCAGTTTGACTGATTACTTTAGTTGTTGTGTAAAATTTTTGGAATTGTCTCCTCATCAAACCCTTTATTTTCATACCAGCACCCTAATTCCGTAACACACTATCAATTAAAATCTGAATCATTTTGAAGGATATCGCTAATCCATTGCTTGCAGACATTTTTTTTTATGAATTTATGAAAATAAATAATTAAAGGACAATTTTTTTGAACATTTAATTGTTCCAAAAAATTGTCTGCTCAACAACGTAAATAACGTAACGAATGTTGTTGAACTGTCAAAATTTAAGCCATTGTTACTGTTAGTGTGTTAGGGTGCTTGCTTATAGAAGCGGGTTCTCGGTAAAGACAAATCGATACCAATCGGTGGTAAAACTTGTAACTGTTTCTCTCGTTGTATTATAAATTCAACCTGCAGCGATACCGGGGATCAGGCCCAAGAATCCGCTTCTTTATGCAAGGCGCCCTTACGCAATTAGCCTGCTGGCTGAATAGATGCTGGTATTCTTTTTTTTGACATATAAAACGTCATTTTTTAAACAATAGAATATAATTACTTTTGTTTTGGAATCATAGAGATGTGGAAGTTGTTTGTATTCTGTTTATATTTCCTCGTGTACTCCAAGTAGTGTTCCCCAAGGCGTGGAGCCGACACTTTTTACCTTAGTTTTATTATTCTATTTAGCAGGAAATTGCTTTTTCAGTGTTTCTCAGCTTGGATTATTGATTAGCACACCGAGTGCTGAGTTTTCTTGGGAAATATACGAAACTATATTTTTGCTTCTTATGTTTTTCTTAGAAAGTTGAGTAGTTTGTTTTTCTCAGGTGATTGAGTGTGTCTTTTTAAAAAAAATATTTTTTTGTGAAAATAATTTGCGTGGTATGAACTTTTTTTTGCTAGACTGCTCGTTCCCACTCCTGGGCAAACTGTGGGCCTAAAAAGTACAGATCTGATTGTGGCAGGCCACGAAGTAGATGACGGGGTGAAGTGAACAGATTCCGCCAAAACTGACAGGACGGCACGCGGGCTCGCGAATGATAGAGGGTTTGAACTTAATTTACATTAAAACATGTAACTATTACCTTCTTACCTATTGGCAGTCTAAGGAACTTGCTGTGTTGATTGCAGTGTGTTTTTTTAGAAGTCAGAAGGAAGCTGTCCATTTTCTTAACGAAAACCTTCAGTAGCAATTCAACTTAAACTCAAACCATTTCATTTCTTTTAAACCATTTACAGGCACTTCTGTATTGACAAGGAGCCGGTCATTCAGAAAGATGACGCTAGGTTCCCATTCCAAAGCGTAGTAGGTTCCTATGGAGAAGAACGAGCATAAATCTTCATGGACACTCCTTTGAATTATATTGTTACAGAATATTAGTAACTCAGCACCGAAATTCAGCATCTGAATTTACGCTTCCGCTTGCATATACATACCTGTTATAGTTACCTGTTGCTTTATGGAATTTATGGTAACTCAAGAACTTGAAGTCATTTAAATGCATGCCTATATTCAATGGTTTAAGAGATTTCTTTCTTACTAGTTGCACCCCGCATGAGTCTCGATGCCATGGGAATATCGGAATAAAACTATCCTATGTCCTACTCCAAGTCATGGTCTACCCATGTGCCAAATTTAATTTAAATCCATTCAGCCGTTTTAGGGTGAAAGCGTAACAAACAAAAGCACAAAAACTCTGACAAAAACAGAAAACAGAATACAATTTAACACTGGTTGCATACAAATAAACGTTCCTGGGAACGAGTATCGGAATGGTATGATAAATAAATAAATAAATTAATAATAGTAAGTAGGTACAATAATGCTAAGTAGTGAATAACATAATGTTAGTACAATAAACTATGCAATCCATGTACTAGATATTTTCGAGTCGTGTTGCAACAGTCAGGATGGCCGAGCGGTCTAAGGCGCCAGACTCAAGGGAACTTGCTCACTGAACGTGAGTGCGAGCTGTTCTGGTCCTCTCTGAGGGCGTGGGTTCGAATCCCACTTCTGACATACTCTTTTTGTGAAATTATAAGCTTCGAAATTAAGGCTAAAGAGTAAATGAAGACGATAAAAACAGTTTTTGCTCTTTATTGTAAATCGAAAATGGTAAACGACTTTTTTATATTTTGAAATGATGTTCTTCAGAAAAGTCAGGTGCATAGTGCTCGCAACTGGCGTGCGTGTATGACCTAATGTATGAACGTAAACAAAGCAAAAGGAGTATGTAAGGATCGTATCAGGTCGCGTTTTGCAGTTTTTACCTAGCCGAATGGGAAGAAGGCGTGAGTGAGTATGTAATGTATGTAAAGTCTATTCAAACTTGTTTCAAATTGATTTTATTTCAAGTTAAACAAATATCAACTTTATTTTATTTCAGAGAATTAAGTTGATTTCAAAATGACTAGCATTTAAAATTCAAAATCAATCAATATCAAAAGTCATTCATTCAAACTAGGCTCAGAATCAGCACTTTTCGAACGTCAAAATTACAAAAGACAGTCCCCCCCAAACCGCCCGCCGTTCACCACTTCCTGGTGCTTTCGCTGGGGAGAAGAAGTGGCGCAACAAACTCCCCAGCAGCACAGCTGTCTGTTCAGTTAGAATATAGATACTTAGCTATTGAAAAAGTTATAAAAATGTTTAAAGTTGTAGCGTAAACTGCACTTTATTGGTAGGAATTAAAGTTATTTTTCCATAAACTCATATTTGTTAACATTTTTTTCAAATAATAACTCTCGAATGCAGATCATGTGTACTATATTCATCATTTTATGCAATGAGATGCTGTAGCACATAATTACGATATTAAATTAGATTTTAGATGTCTGATATTTAATCTTATATTTTGAATTGTTTCTTCATTTCCTTTTTTTACATTGTTCTCAATATAGAAGCAACACGAATAATGTAGGTATCCAGGATTTTGTAATGTCTTGATTTAAAAGAGTGTCCTTGGAATTTCTTGCCCGTTTTTCTCAATAGAGATCTACGTTTTGGAATGGGCAACTAACTTTAACTTTCTGACTAACTGACCGGCTATTTAATTTTGACAATTCAAAAGTGCCTGAAAATGGCTTAAGTAATTGGAATAAAATTGGCTTAAGTAATTGGCTTTGAGTTTAAACTTCTTAATGGATGGAACCCACAACCTCGTGTAGGTATTAGAGGCGAGGAATTAACCACTGAACCATCACGTAAGTATATTTAAATATCTTTGCCCATGCCTAATATTCACGTCAATGTTGCAAGTGACAAAAATTCCTTTCATTCGTTCCCCCTCTAGCAGTATTTCTTTTGTGCCAGTAACGTGCATATTAGAGGGTGCTCTTGACCCGAATGCGCGGTAGAATAATGAGGCGTGTGACGTCACGACCTACTGCGGCCACAGCACGTTATGTGCCGACATGCTTCGCTTGCGCCTGATGAAGATTACTTTCTTACCTCGACAATCTTTAAAAGAAAAACTTGGAATGGTTTTCTCGCTCAAGCTGGAGTAGCTTGTGGCTAAGTAATAACAGCCGCACGGGTCGATCGGTCAGGTTAAGCTATGCTTGCCGAGGTTAGTCCGTGGATGGGTGACCATCTTCACATATCAAAACCCCTCCGTGTCTCGGAAAGCACGTTAAGCCGTTGGTCCCAGCTGTCAATTGTGGATCTTTGGCAGTCGTTACGGGTCGTCAGAAGCCCGAAAGTCTGACAACCAGTCTTACCAAGGGGTATCGTATTACCCAGTAACTGGGTTGTGGAGGTCAGATAGGCAGTCGCTCCATATAAAATACAGATATTTAGCTGCATTCGGTTAGACTGGAAGCCGACCCCAACATAGTTGGGAAAAGGCTAGGCAGATGATGATGCTCCTGCTGGAGTGCTAGTTAGCAAGTTATAGAAAGAGCAGTATTACAACACACAATCATATTATTATAACACCAATTAAGCCTGTATTCCGGAAGGGTTAGGCAGAGGTGTACCTATTAATAGTACACCCGCATTGCCAGGTGTGTCCAAGTCCCGTTCAGTCTCCGACTTTGACGGGACTTTCACTGGCAGATAGCTGATATATAAGAAATAATTTTGGATACCGTTATTTTAGAAAAATAATTGGGGTTCTGTACAAAAAAATCATCATTCAAATTCATCATTTTATCGCGTTTAGATACTTATCGATACTAATCACGTCGGCAGAGTTTCGCTAACTAATTTATTTTCACCCTGTATACATATGTATATTTGCAAAAAGATTAATATTGACACTAAGAACTATGGACATGTCATTAGTCTGCAATAAATTAATCTATTGTTATTACTCGTATTACATGTGACCTGTGCCTACCCCTTCTAGGAATACAGGCTGTTATGGCGGTATGTTATAACTATACATATACACAAACTTAATTGTTGTGAATGTGGGTCATTTCTTTTTTCTGTTTTTTCTTCTTAGTTAGTTTTAATCATGGCAGTTTGAGTCACGAACGATTCGAGCTCCTCAAGTTCTGAGTTTAGCTGCACGATTTTTGACAAATGCGTGCACTGACTGGACAGGTCCGCTCAATCTGTGTGGTTCTTTCCTCAAAAGACCATTTCAGACTCAATCTACATGGTCTTCACATGATCTAACCAAGATTATGTCTGGACTTTAAAAGAGACTGTGACCTCTGAGTTTGTTTCGGCCTTTCTTCTCAGAATAGTCAGATAGGAAACGCCGACCTCATCTAGTTTAATTTAAAAAAAATATTGACGTGTAAAAGTGTTTGTACAAATCTACTTACAGAAAATAAAGAATTTATCATTTACAAATAAATAAAATTGAAGTGTCTGTTTGTAATGTCAAAATACCAGCTTTTTACTAAATGCTCATGGGAAGTATATACTTACGGTACTTACAAAAAATCATTTTTATTTTTTTGTCTGTCTGTTTGTTCCGGCTAATCTCCATAACGGCTGGACCGATTTTTACGGTATTTTGGCAGAGAGCGGGTGTTATAAGGAGTAACTTAAGCTACTTTTATTTTAGAAAAGAAGGGGTTACGAGCAAAAAAATTGAAACCCTTGAAATCCAATTAGTTTTCCGACATGCATGCGAACGAAATCGCGGGCACAGCTAGTAAGAAATAAGAAGAAAAATAAATCTACTAATATGGGAATTACTTTGATGTTTTTATAATTTGCCAGTAATTGTCATGAAGGTTAAATTCCTAGTCAGATTTTTCGCAAAAAGTAATGTTGAAAGCAACCTTATGTTAACATGTTATACTTAACAATAAATTCATGAAGAAATACAACAAGGAACAAATGTTTCGAATTTTTCTTCGTAAACAGTAAAAAGAAATATTTCTTAATAAATACGAAGCGAAGAGAAAAAAAAATAAACCTAATGATTCCAGTTATTTCTTATCGCGAATACTTTCTTTGTTGATACAGAATTCGCGTTTTTATAACAAAATATGAGGTGAAATTTTCTCGAATATTACGAAAAACAATTTCATTTCTTTATTGCTTTTATAGCTCTCAACAATATTGTGGCTTCAATATAATATTGGAGCGGTTTTGGACCCGTTTTGAAAGTAACAGGTTGTGGGTTCAAAACCTTGCATATTTAGCAACAGTCAAGGGTAAGAATATATGTATATGTGTGTGTGTGTTAACTAAAACTAAGGGGGAAGCGTCAGGGTAGACCCTCAAATTCAAATTTACAATATTTGCTAGAATAATATTGAGCAGTGGTTTGCCAATGGTAACAGCCCCAACCTAAGAGTTGTAGGTCGTGCGTTCGAACTCAGGCTGGCACTTTTATTTCATCACCACTGGTCTCAAAACGGTGAAATAAAACGTGAATTTCCTAGAACCAAAAATTCGAATACAGGTGACATTCACCAACCCTACCCACTCCCTCATACAGAGAGAAGGCCTGCTCCCAGCAGTGGGAACATTATCTTTAGAATGTGTCGCTACAATGGCGACTTTAACCATTGTCACCCTTTGTACACTTTCAATATTAATGTCTGTAATTTATATGGTGTGCATAATAAAGAGTAAGTATTCTATCTATCTATCTATCTTTAACTTAACACACGGGTATGGCTAGTAGCCAGAAATAATATATTTTTTAACAACATAAAATAATTCGTAATTTGAAAACTACCGCCTGCGCCGCTCGTCGACATCGGGCTCTTTTTTCAATTCACCTACTCTTTGCACGTTAATTTCTCTGATACGATGTTACGAATATGATCAGTGACCCCGGCAAATGACTCCGGCGCTACAGTTATTTAAGTACAGGATGCTCCAAGATGCTATTTAAAGGTCTATTCAAACCTAAGCGGTATTCGCTGCCGCTGGGTAGAAGTGCATACCGCGCGGGTTTCGCTCAGGTGCCTATTTAGTGTCAAGTTCCGCAGCTAGAGCGGAAATAGGTATTGTTTCGCTTTTTGGGTGAAACCTCGAAATCGGTATTCTTCCCACAGGGATAGCGAAATCCGCTTTGTTGTGAACAGTAATATTACCGCATACCCACTCGGTTTTCTCTACCGCAGACGGTAGCGAATACCACTAGGTTTGAATAGGCCTTTATTTTAATGAAACTAAAATTTGTTCATAAAACGAAAACGCGCAACCGTTTAAGTGTGTTAAATTAATGTCGCCAATAAAGCGTCACGCTGTAGACTAATAATACATAATCTTATGCATGAATAATATTTACTAAAACCACAACGCAAAGCCAGCAGTTTCCCTGATTACATCAAAATATGTGTAAACACGCTCGAACGAGTGAATTTGTCAAATAATCACATTGGAGCGCTGATTCCAGCCGCGTCGATTATGCGGTCACCTCTAATTGAAATAGTACACTGTGCCGCTAATGTACCGGAGCGAAATACACTAATTAATGTGCAGATCTAGTGAAAACATATACATACATACATAACTCACGCGTCTGTCCCATGGCGGTAGGCAGAACCTACAGAACGCCACCTGCGAAAATTATGATTTTGATATATGATTTTGGGAAAAAAAAATACAAAAAAAAAAAACAGGCGGCCAGCTCTGTGCTACCACATTGCTGACTGACACTGACTGGCTGATTCCCATCAGTGACATAAAATTGAAAAAGTCATATTTCGAAAGTCAAGAAATCTAATTGTTTATCAACTTAAATTGTCCATATATTCGAATCACGTCTGTCAATCTTCTAGAGTTGTATGGGATGGCTTTAACACGGCAAATTGACGTAGTGTGTCAATTTGATTAGGTAACAATTAATTTCCCTGACCGTACTTACTAGGTTTAAGTCTAGGAGGAAACCTTACCCTTTAAAAATCAGAGTGTAAAGCATTTAGGTTCCTACGTAGGTATATGTTTAAGTAGGTCGGGCAGTCAAGGAATAGTTAATTTTTACTTGCACTTTATTATTTTTCCGACCACACAGTTCGAAAAGGAGACAGGTATACTCGCTATGTGGGAAAATAATTTGTTTCAAAATTGATTAACATAATCGCTCTTTGAGCAAACTTAGGTAATAATTCAACTAATAAGGATCGAAATCATTTAGGCTGTCGGCTCAGCCAGGAGAAACACTAAAATACACAGAGAAATACTATCTACTACAGTCTGTTCTAAAGTATCTGATGAAAGTGTAAACAAACCCTGTTCACACATTACATATAGACGTTCTTACTCAATCGCTTACTAAAGGGAATTATTAACACATTCATCTGTATTTAGAAGGTCTCGACTTTATATATCACCACTATTACAAACAATTATTGCTTGAGAATAATTGTAATTAAAAATTGTCGACGTAAATTGAGGTTATATAAAATTAACCTCAATTGTTCAATGAAAACCACCTGTAAGATGATTTCAAATTATAATTTCGGGTTTAAGTGTTCAACCAAATCAAATTACTCAATCTGTAATTGGCGCTACAAATTTTCATTCACAGGTACGTTTTCTGATCACACATCAACACAATCAAGAGGCATTTTAAGTTATTTATGGGAAACCTGCGAGGTACTCGCACCTGCGAGGTACTCGTAACTGCGTAACACACTAATAGTAGGAATGTCTGTCATTTTGACAGTACAACAACATTCATTGCGTTCTTTAAGTTGTTGAACAAACTTCGAACATATGAAGCAATGGATTAACTCCTTCAAAATGATTCAGATTGTGATTGATAGTGGATTTCGCAATTAGGGTGGGTACCTTATCCCACAAGGAGATATCGAAACCTCATTTTGAGTATGAATAATCGTCGCAGATGCGTTATTATCATCCGAAGTGCTTTTACAGATTATTAATGTTTATTTTGTAATCAATTTAATGTTACATTTCATTTAATTTCTTTATACTTAGGTATAATCACCAAAAACAGAAGTTCTTACGTTTTTTATGCATTGTTAACTTTTTTATTTCTACTATAAAAGCCATTTATTAAAGTTAGATATTTATTTTATTTCGTAGTAGAATATAAAATATTGCACATTTTGATATAAGTCGGTATGTTATAAGATTTTCTAAGTAGTTTATTTTTAATATTTCATTATAAAGTAGTGTTTAATTAATAGATTTACCCTAACCTCTTCTAACAGAGCAGTGGTGGCCCAGTGGTAACGGCCGCGACTTACGAGTTGAAGGTCGTCGGTTCGAACCCAAACAGGCGCTTTACTTTGTGTAAATTATTTCATCACCATTGCTCTCAAAACGGTGAAGAAAAACATCGTGAGGAAACCGGCATGTCCTAGAACCAAAAATTCGAAGACATGTGACATCTACCAACCCGCACTGGGCCCGCGTGGTGGATTACTGCCCACTCCCTCTCACAGAGAGGAGGCCTGTGTCCCAGCAGTGTTAACATTATAGGCTAATTATGTTATGTAACCTCTTCTAACACACTACAGGTACATAGCTAGTATTCAGAGTATTCTCCACACAGTGTGTAGTCTTTTGTGAGGCGACACGGACGTGACAAGGGAGGGCACAAAGCCCTCTCCAAGATGTGCATCGCTCTCAATGGCGGCCGGTTACCCTTTGTGTAGTTGAAATATTACGAAACTCGTATATTACATCTATACTAACATAAAAAAAATAGCTTTGTCTGTCTGTCTGTAACCTTTTCAAACAGATTTCGATGAATTTGGCACACAGGTAAACCAAGACCTGGGTTAGGACATAAGATACTATTTATGCCAGTAGTACATTCCCGAGGGATAGTTTCTTCCACCCGGGCCAAGCCTCGTACAAAAGTTAGTCTATAATAAGTGTATTATCTAGTTAATATGTACCTGTTCTTTAATTATTTATTTTATTTATGTATTAGTCTATGTTATAACATCGTTGCACGATAAACTTATCTTCTCAGAGGGACATCTAAAATCTGAAAAAAATCGGGCAAAAAACAAAGGTATTCCACTTACAGCAACGATTGAACACCGACCGAACGACACTTGTCCGAAGGGCACCAAAGCTATTCCACATTCGGCACTGAAAGCTAATTTCCTTCGGCCAAGTGCAAGTCGGACAGTGCGACTTCCGTAAGACCAAAACTATAGTCTCAATTAATCAACTTTGCCTATCGCAGTCCACTGCTGGACATAGGCCTCTCCCATGCTGCGCCACAACACCCTGTCAAAAAAGAAAAAAAAACTCAAATCGTTTATTGCATTCCATACCTAATGTACAATTCCCGTAATTAAAAACGTTCAAAATCTAGTCTCAATTTTATCTCAGCGACTATCAATCCATACCTACTGATATTATAAATTCAAAGGTAACTCTGTCTGTATGTTACCTTTTCACGCCTAAACCACTGAACGGATTTCGATAAAACTGTCTGAGAATTGTCCCTCTGATGTATTGACCTACAGTCAGTGTCAGTGCGACAATTCTAGCAGCTAATAAAGATCAAATTCGCAAAACACGTATTCTTTTCTATGAAACTGAGAGGTGTCAAGTACCTACACATTCTCTCGCCTGCGGAACTTTAATGAATTCCGAGCATGCGTCAATAAATAGTTATCACAATTCTGACGTGTTTATTCATAATTCATTATTAATTATTGTTAATTATGCACAGTGTGCGTGACGAGGTCGACATATGAAAATATTGTGATGCTTATTATTATTGTACCTAATGTTTATTTTCGTATATAAGTTTTTTACGTACGATTTCTTTTTTGTCATTTAATAATTTTTCAAATTTTTAATTGAAAGAAATTGCATTCCTACGTCATTCTAGCCCATAACTTGCTGTCCCAACTATTTCGGGGTCGGCTTCCAGTCAAACCGTATGCAGCTGAATACCAGTATTTTACATGGAGCGACTGCCTATTAGACCTCCACAACTCAGTCTGGGTAAGGGTGGTTACATAAAGAAGCGAGTTTTCGGTCTTGACTCCCGGCAAAGGTCTCTGCAGGTCGATCTTCAGAAGGAAACGGTTTCATGAAACATGTTTTACCTGTTTCTTTATGTGTGAGAGCATAAGTTAATGTTGGACTATTTCACCCACACCGCTCGGTACCGACCCGCACGCACCGGAAACCTGTTTCTTAATGTAAGCGCCCTATTACGATACCCTTGGTAAGACTGCTTGTCAGACTATTGGGCTTCTGACTACCAGCTACATCTGTGAAAAACTCCGGGTGTGCCGACAGAAGTGAAAACAAAACACAAACAGAATATTTTGCCATCAGTCACTGACATATCGGATATATACATTCAAACCGAGTACATCCCGAGGACAGCCGAACACATCCGAATGTAGCGCGGTGTCGGTAACAGTGTCGCAAGTTCAAAAGATTTTTACCATCTCAAAAAATTCCCAACGTGTCTAAAGAAGTTTTCAGTTCAAAAAATCTAAAAACCGGGAACAACAGTATAACTTGCTTTCCGAGGCAAGGACAACAAACGGCCACCCATCCACGGACCTAATTAATTCCGAACCTGTGTCCATCCTAATCCTATTCTAACTTCCTAACTAATATTATAAATGCAAAAGTAAGTTTGTTTGTTTGTTACCTTTTCACGCCTAAACCACTGAACCGATCATCCTGAAATTTAGCAAATACGTTGTCAGATGTACAGAGACGGACAGAGGGTACCTTTCATCCCGAAAAAAAGTGCTGTTAGTAGCCGAGGAAAACAACAATAACGTTATTATGATAACAGATGGCGCCACGTGTATTTCGTATCATGATTGAATTATATTAGAAATCTAAAACGGCTGACCGGATTTGGATGTTTGGCACATGGGTAGACCATGACCTGGAGAAGGACATAGGCTACTTATCATCCTGGATCGCAGACGAAGTCGCGGGCAACAGCTAGTAAATAATAATCACAATTGTGACGTGTTTATTCATATTCGTGTATAGATGCTTTAATACTTGTTAATTATGCACAGTACACAATACGAAAATATTAATTCTTTATCATTATTATTGTAATGTTTTTTTTTTTTAAATGTTTTTTTGTCTCCTTGATAATTCAAAAGTGCCTGTTAATGGTTGAAATATTTTGTAAACATTGCGATAGGCTACAACTCTTTTTAGTCGTGTTAATCAGCGGAGGTAGCCATTGCGTCCCTCTGCCCATCAAAGCCGCAATCCGCATAGCCTCTTCCCAACTATGTTGGGGTAAGCTTCCAGTCTAACCGGATGCATCCAATCAAATCAAAAGTCATTTATTCAAACTAGGCTGAGAAGCAGCACTTTTCGAACGTCAAAATCTGAATACCAGTATGTTACATGGAGCGACTGCCTATCTGACCTCCACAACCCAGTTTCTGGGTAACACGATACCCCTTGATTAGACTGGTTGTCTTATCAGGTCTTCATGTTTCTGACTCCAGTAAAAACTGTCAAAGATCTAAGAATAAAAACCGGCCAAGTACGTGTCGGACCACGCACAATGAAGGGTTCCGTAGTTGGAATGAATTTATCCCAAGAACAAACTTAACATTGTAGTTGAAAAACATGTTCTCCCATACATTCCAACTGAAAATGTAAGTTTGTACGCACAATATTGAGAGATTTACCATGTTGTTTCAAGATCATAGACTTCTTATTAATTTTCCTGTAATCTATAGGTATAGAACTATTTTCTGTATTTTTTTTTTTTTTTTTTTTTTTTTCAAAATTTTAGGCTCAGTAGTTTCGGAGATAAGGGGGGGGAATGGTAAATTTCCGTCTATTGTCTTAAATAACTTTAAAACAATTTATTTTAAAATTATGAAAAAAATATATTTGAGATCCTCACGTTAAGCCCTTTCATTTGATATGTCACATGGTACAGATTGCGAAACTTTTTTTTTTATTGTCTATTTACTCCTCAAAAATGACTCCCATTTTCAAAACTCATTTATTTTCGTTACACGTCTGTGTTTGGGTCACAGAGATTCGTTCGATTTGTGTACCAAATTTCAACTTAATCGGTCCATAAGATTCGGAGCAAATTGGCTGTGACAGACGGACAGACAGACAGACAGACAGACACACGAGTGATCCTATAAGGGTTCCGTTTTTTTTTTTTTTTTTTTTTTTTTTCCTTTTGAGGTACGGAACCCTAACAACCAGGACCAACTGCGTAATTGGCATTGCGAGTCACGGAGGGGTCTCAATATGTAATGGATAGTCACCCATCCTAGGACCGACCTCGGCAAGCGTTGCATAACCTTGCTGATCGACGCGTGTATTCGATTATCCTAATTACAGGTATTGTTATTGTTATTATTTTAATGTTCAAATTTTATAAAATAGTCTGTAAAAGTGGTTAAAATATTAAGCAAAACATAGAAAATATTCCAAACGGATATCCACCTTTTATGTCGTTGATATTTTGTATGACGGTAGATAGAAACTTCAAGTTGTTTGTTCACGACTATAAAAGGGGGAGCTCCGAATGGCAGAGAGGTCGCGCTAGTCAGCCCCCTCTTTCCGCCAAACTCAGGCGAAATCCCCGAGGCCGCCGCCGCCCCCCCTCCCGCACCCTCCGTGCCAGCCCCCTCGCCTGCACCTTCTGTGCCAGCCGCCGCCCCCAAACCAGCACCTTCCGTGCCAACCCCCAAACCCGCACCCTCCGTGCCAGCCCCCAAACCCGCACCCTCCGTGTCAGCCCCAAAACCCGCACCCTCCGTGCCAGTCCAAAAACCCGCACCCTCCGTGCCAGCCCCTAAACCCGCACCCTCTGTGCCCGCCCCAAAACCCGCACCCTCTGTGCCAGCCCCATCACCCGCTCCCTCCGTATCCGCCCCGAAACCCGCACCGTCCGTGCCAGTCCCCGATCCCGCACCTTCCGTGCCAGCCGCTGTCGCAGCTGATACTCCAGAGAGTATGGACACGTCCGTACCCCAATCTCAATCCGACTCAGAGGAAGCCCTCTCTGACTCTTCGTCCTCCTCGGAAGACGACTATATAGTCGTCGGAAAGGGAGGCAAGAGAAAGAAGAACGCCTCCTCTCACGCCAACAAGGCCAAAAAGTCGGTCGCGGAAAACCCCTCTCCCCGCCCCCCCACCCCACCCTCCGCCGCACCGCAGGCCTCCCCCGCTTCTAGCCTCTCGGCTACCCCTCCTGCTTCGAACGCAAAGAAGCCACGACCGCCGCCCCCCGTCTATGTCCAGGATAAGTCCAAATGGACTGAAATTTCCAAAGCGTGTGTTGATCAAAAGATCAACTACACGAACGCCCGCTCAACCCAACAGGGTATAAAGGTAACGGTCGCCTCGTCCTCGGACTACAGGGACCTTACCCGTCTCCTCCAAACAAGGGCCTACTCTTTTCACACGTACTCCCTTCCGGAGGAAGTCCCCACCCGCGTAATCATCAAACGCGTCCCCAAAGAGATCCCCACCGAGGAGATCAAAGAAGACCTTGCTTCACAAGGCATCCCCGTCTCAGCAGTCCATCGCTTGCACAAAGCATGGAAGGGCTTAGTCTACGACATGGTCCTGGTCATCTGCGACCCTACTAAAGGACATCACCCCATCTTCAAGGTGAAGTCAGTCTGCTCCCTCTCGGGTATCTCTATCGAGAAACCCAGGAAGTCCAACCTCATCGGACAATGCCACAGGTGCCAATTGTATGGCCATTCCCAATCCCACTGCTACGCGACACCTAGATGCGTCAAGTGTCTAGGTGCCCACGGCACGTCAGACTGTCCCCGCCCCAAGGACCGCTCTCAGTGCACAGAGCCACCGAGCTGCGTTCTTTGCGGCCAATCCGGGCACCCGGCTAACTACCGAGGCTGCCCCAAGGCTCCCAAGTCTTCTTCTCCCAAACTGACGAAGCGCGCGAGCGACCGTCAGCAAAGGGAAAGCCCCTCTGTGAGGATCCCGATCCCTTCCTCCCAGATGCCCGATAGGCTCAGTCCCCAAAGGCCCTCCCCATGGGCGAACCTCAACCACCTCAAAGCTCCCGCAGCTTCGGTGCCCCCCCCACCCCCGACTATCCCAGCGCTGATGGCAACTGTCATCCCCGCGCCATCAGTAGGCCCCTCGGTCCCAGTAGCCCCACCGGTAGCCCTTCCCGCCGCCGCGCCCAGGGCTCCCGCTGGTCCCAGTAGGTCCCCCCCGTCCCCCGCCTCCCGCCCCCAGCCTAGCAGCATGGAGGTAATAATCGGTGCTTACGCAGCTTTTATTGCCCCCGCAAATGCCATGGCAGCGGAAATTCAAGCCTGTAATGGCAATCCTCGGCGCATCGCCGAGATTTTCAATGCGTATCCTCAGATTACGCAAGTCATGCAAACCCTCAACTTCTAAAAGCTCCAATGGCTTTACAAAGAATGAGCGTTACCAAACCCCGATCCCTTAGACTAGGGTTTTTCAATGCAAACGGCATTAAAAAACAACGCGATGAGATCGCCGCGTTCCTCCGTGATCACCAGCTCGATGTCCTCTTAGTCCAGGAAACCTTCCTGAAGCCCCATCTGCGGAACCCGAGCATTGCCAACTACAAGATAGTTCGCAATGACAGGTCACGCTGCCACAAGGGCGGTACCCTCATCTACTATAGGAAGTCCCTCCATTGCACCCCGATAGACCCGCCCGCCCTTCTCTCCCAGCTAGAGATCTCTATCTGTCGGCTCGGCATGACCGGTCACCCCTCAATCACCATCATCTCCGCCTATATCCCACCCATCAATGGTGCGGAGGATCCCATCTCCCTCACTGCCGATTTCACTACCCTCTTCGGTATGAGTGACTCCGTCATCATGGCGGGAGATCTCAATGCCAAACATCCCGCTTGGAATAGCAGCACGACCTCTACCAGAGGTAGGATCGTGTCCAAGCTAGGCGACTCCCTCAATTTCGATATCATCACTCCGATGTATCCCACTCATTTCCCGGGCGACCCCGCCCATCTTCCTGACGTTCTCGATGTAGCGCTTCTCAAGAATGTAAACCTCCGTTTGCAGTCTATCGAGACGGTACAAGAGCTTGATTCTGACCACCGCCCGGTCATCTTGCACCTGGCCCCCTATTCGGGCCCCCCGCACGACCCCAACCAGCCCCCCCCGACCAAAATAGTCACCGACTGGAGGAAAGTAAGCGAAAGACTGAAATCCACCACGTCCCCCCACCTAGACCCCATCCCCGAGCAAATTATCTCAGTCGCAGACACGACTGGAGCGATCGACTCGTTCACAGAGCACGTTCAATCCGTATTGACGGATTGCTCACGGGAAGTTCCAGTGATGGAAGACCATCGCTGGAAACTGCCCGATGACGTACGTGAACTGGTGACCGAGAAGAACGCTGCCATTCGTGCCTACGACTCTTTTCCCTGCGACGCGAACAAAACCCACATGCGCCATCTACAGCGTGCTGTAAAGAAACGCATGGGGGAGTGGCGCTCCGAGGGATGGGATAAGTTGATCGGCGAACTCGAGCCCAACCACCACGCCTTCTGGCAACTCCAGAGAAAGCTCCGCTCCTCTGAAGAGGCCACAGTTCCTCCCCTCACACGCCCCGACAAAACGGTCGCTTTCGAAAACCTCGAAAAGGCCGATTGCCTAGCCGACAGCCTAGAGGCTCAATGCACTCCCAGCTCTCAACCAGTAGACAGAGCGCACCTCGACGAGGTGAACGCTGAAGTCGAACGGAGAGCCTCCCTCCCGCCAGTCGAAGACCCTGATGATCCTCTGCCTCCCGTCACTCCCGACGAAGTGCAAGACATCATAAAAGGGCTCGCAACCCGCAAAGCCCCCGGTTCGGACGGTGTCACCAACAGGGTGTACAATTTCCTCCCCGCCCCCCTCATACTGCTCATGACCGCCATCTTCAATGGCGCCCTGAGCAACAACATCTTCCCCCAAGTGTGGAAAGAAGCCACAGTCATAGGCATCCCTAAGCCAGGCAAGCCCAAGTCTGAGCCCTCCAGTTACCGCCCCATCAGTCTGCTCAATGTTTTCGGTAAAGTCTACGAGAGGCTTATTTATAAGCGCCTCAAAGACTATGCCGAAGCAAAGAGCCTCATCCCCCCCGAACAGTTCGGTTTTCGCACGAAACATTCGTGCATCCACCAGCTCCACCGCATAGTCGAGCACATTAGCGCTGCTTTCCAGCGAGGTGCTTCGACAGGCGTCCTGTTCTTCGATATAGCGAAGGCATTCGACAAGGTCTGGCACAATGGCTTATTATATAAGCTGTACCTGCTAGGTGTGCCAGACCGTCTCGTGCTCATCTTACGAGATTTTCTGTCGGACCGCACTTTCCGCTACCGTATCGAGGGCGCTCTCTCTCCCCCTCACCCCATCCGCGCCGGAGTCCCCCAGGGTTCCGTTCTATCTCCCCTCATTTTCACCCTGTTCACTAGTGACATCCCGAACAGTAAAAAGGCACAGTTGGCGCTCTTCGCCGACGACACTGCCATTTACTGTTCGGGGGTCAACCAGTCATCCATAGCTCGAAACCTCCAAACCTCTGCAAGCGCCTTGAGCGATTGGTTCCGGAAATGGAGAATCGAGGTCAACCCCGATAAGAGTCAGGCGGTCATCTTCTCGAGACCGCGTAAACTGCCCCCCCCCCTCCCGCGCCCGATCTCTATGTATGGCAAGCCGATCCCCTGGGGAAAGCGAGCCAAATACTTAGGTGTCATCCTAGACCACAACCTCACCTTCAACGAGCACATAAAGACGGCGCGTTCGCGCGCCTCTTTCGCTCTCGGTAGGCTCCACTCAATGATAACTGCCCGCAGCAAATTGTCACTCAAGTGCAAATTGCGCCTCTACACCGCGGTCATCCGTCCCATCATGACCTATGCTTGCGTAGTCTTCGCACACGCCAAGCCGCGATTTCTGCATAAAATGCAAACCCTCCAGAACCGTTTCCTCCGAAAGGTCACGGGAGCCCCCTTCTATGTCCGAAATGTGAATCTGCATCTAGATCTCAGACTCCCCACCATCCAGCAGTTCATGAAACGCCTCTCCAAGCGCTTCTTTGACTCTGCCATAAAGCACCCCAATCCCCTGATTGCGGTGGCCTCCCGATACACTCCCTCCCGCATAAGTAGGATTCGCCGACCAAGGCATACCCTCACTATCCCCGACGACGCCACTACCCTCCTCCAGGAGAGCAGTAAGGCCACGAGTACTCTCAGTCGACAACACAAACACAAGCTCAGACATCCGTCCTTCCGTCCTCTCCGCCGAGGCCCGTCGCGACGTCCCGCACCATCACCGTGCCCGCCCCGATCCTTGCTCGAGCCAGCCCGCGCAGCTGAGCCTGTAGTTTTAAATTCGCCCCTAAACACTAATAATAATACCGATCCAGCCTGTCCCTTGCTGTCCTCTTCCAGCGACGCCCTGAGCCGAGGTCCGAACCCCGCAGGGGGTTACCCTTAGCGCTGTCGCTTAGTTTTTAAGTTATTGTTTGCCCTGGCTGGAGGCCTTAATTCGAGGCATCCACAGGAAAGTCCGGTTAAGCAGTAGCCATCCTCATAAAGGATGAACTGCGAGATGCCATTGTTAAAAAAAAAAAAAAAAAATGGCAGAGAGGATTCTTGTTCGAGACATCGACCAGAACGGAGCTCCGGCCTACAGATGTGCAGTTGATTAGTACTAGTGACGTTATTATGTGAAATTGATCGACCAGATGTCACGTAAGTTAATTGATATTATTATCTTGATTATTGCTGCTAACTGTGGTGTTCTGTATATGTTATAATATGGCCTAATAACTATGGTGTTCTGTATATGTTATAATATGGCCAATATTGCTGATGTTTTAAAGTGGATAGTGAAATATTCCTAGTTGTTGTTATTATGTTGCTATTATTCTGAGTTGTCTTGGACCATTGTCCAAAAGATTATAATTGATTGTTTTTAAAATGACTATAATTTATGGCAATATAAGAAATCTGTTGATAGAATACTATAATACTGTTTCCATGGAGTTTCTTGTCCTTCTTCTCCATGATGACTTAGATTTGGAACGGACGACTAGCTTTCAAATTAATTACTGACAAGCCTAAATTGAAATAAATGTCTAGCTTGTCTTTCTGTGCTTTATTTCATAAAATCCTACCTCTACACACATATTAATAACTAGTAACCATTCTGATATTCAAAGTTTTAATATTTGGGTAATATACTTAAATACTTATACATAGAATATACTATATTTGCTAACACGTGCGACTATTCTTACGTAAGTCATGAGCCCCTACATAGTAAAAATAATCTTTATTCCTTCCTCTACGACCCTGTTTAAAGATTGATCCTATCCACACGTCGAGGAAGCTTAGGGAACGTATCTAAATCAAGTTGATTGAACCAAATTATGTTCAAGGAAATTGCAATAAACTTGATTGAAGTAAGTCAAGCGAGCGGCGGAGCGGAGAAGCTGATTTATATGTGTATTCATATATTTTTAGGTAGCTATATACATATATTAGGTATATGTCATAGCAGATTTTAAAAGGCCGCGGAGATTTTTTATTGGTCGTAATATTTTGACTCATCCGCATCTTCCTTGCCTTGATTTAAATAGGTACTACGAGTCAAAATCAAAATATTCATAAACCTACATGGGCACTTATGAAACGTCAGAAGCTAGGTGCACGGTTCCAATTGGTCGTTTCCTATGGAGAAGAGCCGGCAAGAAACTCCACGGTTACTCTTTTAAAAATTGGCTTTTACAATGTTTTCAAATTACAGTGTTAATAGATATGGGGGACAGTGTATGTTAATAAAATAGAAAATGATCTACAAATCTACAGTCTACAAGGCCTACAACAAAATAAAGGCGAAACTGTCGGTGTGTGCGTGTGTTTTTATGTTTGTTACTTCTTCACGGTCAAACGACTGGCTCCATTTAGATAAAATTTTGTATGGAAGTAGCCAACACCCTAGATTAACATATAGACTACTTTTTATCCCGATATTCCCATGCGATCGACACTTACGCGGCTGAAACCGCGGGGCGTAGATAGTCAAACAAAATTGTAAAACCACCGTTTGCGTACATGCTGAAGTAACTATGGCGGATGCCACTGCAATAATATAGCTTCCCATTAGTAAAACAGTTATCCGAATCGGATCAGCAATTTTGAATATAATAGTAACAGCCGCACATGTCGATCGATCAGGTTAAGCTACGCATGCCGCGCTTGGTCTGTAGATGGACGACCATCTTTACATACCGAGACCCCTCCGTGCCTCGGAAAGCACGTTAAGCCGTTGGTCCCGGCTGTCATTCGTGGATCTTTGACAGTTTTTAGGTAGTCAGAAGCCCGAAAGTCGGACAACCAGTCATAACCCAGTAACTTTGTTGTTAAGGTCAGATAGGCAGTCGCTCCATATAAAATACTGGTATCCAGCTGCATCCGGTTAGACTGGAAGCCGACCGCAACATAGTTGGGAAAAGGCTAGGCAGATGATGACATACAAAATCACCAACTATGGCGTCCTAAAATGCCGTAAACTGTGTTCGTAAATACTTAAAAAAAAAAAAAGGAATTATCAGCCTATATTGTTCCCATTGCTAGGACAGAAGCCTCCTGTGAGAGGAGTGGACCGTAATCCACCACGCGGCTCCAGTGCGGATAGTACCTAGATGTCATATGTTTTCGAATATTCGGTTCTAGGACATGCCGGTTTCATTCACCGTTTTGAGAGCAGTGGTGTTAAAATAATTTACACAACGTTAAGCGCCTGTCTGGGTCGAACCTACGACATTCAACTCGTAAGCCGCGGCCGCCACCACTGCTCATTTATTTATTGTTTTTAATTTTTTGTGGAGGGGCGTGCAATTTTGAAGTATATCTCTAATCATTACCGTCTAAGTATGCAACAATGCCAACAATCACAGACACAACGGAAATGAATAGATCATTGCGATAATAGAAAAGAACAACGGGCCACATATACAGGATGTACAAAAGCATACAGGAGGCCTACCATGATCTATTTAAAAACGATTCAAAAGCAAGACATTTCAATTTAGGTTCTTAAACTGCATCGTTCACAGTCGTACCATGACGTCCAATACGCTCAGCGGCATTTGGATCGATGAAAGTGAATGAGGGTTAAGATCTCGTGGTAGTTATCCAGATGGCACGGCCTAAATTGAATCGTTAAACTGACCTCATGGTACGAATTAGCAGAACAGTTCAGTTTAGGTCTAAAGTGGATCGCGTTAAGAGCTCGTGGTAGGTATGCTGGCCTTGAGGTGGACATCTGGACATCGACGGAGGACGTCAAGAGATCTCATTCACGATGCGCAGGACTTGCTTGACGGTAACGTCAGCAGAACAGTGTGATTTCTATGACATCTTATCACTTATAGTAAGGAAATCGTTTAGTTTCTCATCCATTATTCATCTACATATACCATATAATGGAAGGCTCTTGTGATTCATTTTTTCTACTTCTAATCTGGTTGACGTTTATATAAGATATTTAACTGGGATTGGCTTGTGACGGACGGACAAAAAGTAAATATTAAAAGTTCTGGCTATCCTTTTAAGGTCGGGACCCTAATACAAAAATTATAGTAACTGTACTGTCATGAGTATTATCTCAAGAGATAATATATTGACATATTTATTGATTGATATATTTATTGATTGTTTTTTTTTATTTTTATTTCACTAACCATTTTGTCTAAAAAATATATTTATACTATATACAAGTGTTAAAAAAAATGGAAAAGAAAAAGGCAGGAGCTCATAGGGCATCAAAAAATTTGTCCGCGTCGCTGTCAATGGGATAAGTGCCCAAAAGGCTGGCAGCATATATATATTGTATTTACTTGTACCTACAATATAATTGATCACAATTAGCCATTCGAGCGCGACATTTTTAATCGATCCCAAAAAAGACAGTTCTCAAGTTGTAACTCCAAAGATACCACTCAACACAACCCAACACTCTTTCAAGAACTTAAAAAAAACTCGTTAATTTTGCAAGCTGTCCGCATAGTACTTAAAATTCAGTTTTAATCTAAAGCGAGTGTATTTTGCTGACGGTGGAAGACAACGAGTCCGCTGTAGAGATAGTGCTCTCAATAAGCGCAGTCGAGTAAAATCATAATACCGGGCGAGCGGGGCCAGTCGCTGGCGCCAGCTACTGGCGGCCGCGGGTTGGTACGAGAAGATTATATATGTGAAACGTAATTGATTGAACGATCTGAACATAATGTAATTTAGATCATGTAAAATCAAACGACCCTTTATTATTTCACCACCATAGTAACTCCTGCCATCTGCCTAGCCTTTTCCCAACTATGTGGAGTTGGCTTCCAGTCTAACCGGATGCAGCTGAATACCAGTATTTTACTTAGAGCGACTGCCTATCTGACCTCCACAAACCAGTTGTTGGGTAATACATAACCCCTTGGTAAGACTGGTTGTCAGACTTTCGGGCTTCTGACTACCCGTAATGACCGTCAAAGATCCAAGAATGACAGCCGGGACCAACGGCTTAACGTGCTTTCCGAGGCACGGAGGGCCTCGGTATATAAAGATGGTCATCCATCTACAGACCAACCGCGGCAAGAGTAGCTTAACCTGATCGATCGACCTTTGCGTCTGTTATTATTTAGCCACGGGCCCCTCAATCTCTACCAAAAAGTGTAAATGTCCATGACTGCTTAGAAGAACTGGTGTTCCATTGTAAGCATATTTTACCAAGGCAGATATAATAACTTTCTGGTGCTTGATACAAAATATGTCGAAGATATGTCGAGTAAACCTCTTTGTCTAATGCGTGGGTATAGACTAGTGGAGCACTCGTACTCCTCAAAATAATAACCACTAAAACGCGATCAAAAACGCTACCTCCCGTCCCTTACCACCTAACTAAAATATGAGCGGTCCCAAAGTGGACGATGCTCTCGAAACGGAGCGAGTTCGTCGATCTATTCGATTATTTATACCTACCCTCTCGATTGTGGTCCCGCCGTCCTAGCCAATATAAATACACGCAGAGTAAGGTCACTCTGGTGGATGAAAGGAATCGACTGAAAGGCAAGGATTGCTTTGCCTGTTCACGATTCCGTTTTGAACATAAAATCGTCAACGATTGTCAACTGTTTGTGTGATGTTGATGTTCCTCTAGACCGAACTTCGAACATGGCGGCCCTTCGGCGTGAGAGATATTACAATTCACTCTCTCTTCCCTTACGAAAGGCCCCGCTCCATATTCACCCACAGCTGAACTTTGTACTCAGCTTCGCTTTGTATAAAAATGCAGGCAGGATTGTTGACTGCGATCCTCGGCTAAGCTTTCGAGAGGAAACAGGAATGCTACCCTCGAGCAAGTCATATTACTCGTACATCTTTAGAAAAACAGGAAACAATACCATGAATAAATAGCATTGAAAAGGATGGAGGTTGCGAGGTTAACCACCCACGCGCACGTTTTCTGGCAGAACGCCTGACACAATGCTCACCCCACTCTCACTTGTCAAAACAATGATACATCCTTATTAAAATTGACATTACTTGACAGTGACAACCGACAGACAGATGGAATGACCTCACCACCGCCGGCGGTTTGTTGTACTTGAACGTTTACGTAACGGGATTGATCCAGTGTTGATATACAAGTGATTTCATAATTCACTTGCATAATGTTAACCGCCCCAGCTGCAGATGTACTGGCACCGTCGTTTATCCGCTCGGCCGCATTCATTCTTTTACGCTCCCGGCTCTGCTGGACTCAGTCATATGGTGTTTTATTGGTACTATTCGATTGCTCTTGTTAGAATCATGTGCAGTTTGCGCGTGGATGTCTCTGTTAGGTACCCCGTACTGTATAACACAACTTCTATTTACACTAGGATGACTTACTACAAAAACAAAAGTACACCTAAACGACGAAGTACTCGTCCGCATCGCTGTCATCCGAAAACGTACCCAGAAGACTTTATTGTAACACCAATCTCGTCAACAACAAGATTTTGCTAATTCTGTGATGGTTAAAACTTTTCTAGAGCAGTTTTAATTTAACATAATAATAATATGTCCTATGACATTCAATACCTAGACGGGTCCCTGGCTAAATAATAACAGCCACACAGGTCGATCGATCAGGTTAAGCTACGCTTGCCGCGGTTGGTCTGTGGATGGGAGACCATCTTTACATACCGACACCCCTCCGGGCCTCGAAAAGCACGTTAAGCCGTTGGTTTTTCTTTCTTTCTTTAAAGAAAACATCGTGAGGAAACAGGCATGTCCTAGAACCAAAAATTCGAAGATATGTGACATCTACCAACCCGCACTGGGCCCGCGTGATAGATTACGTACGGCCCACTCCGTCTCACCGAGAGGAGGACTGTGTCCCAGCAGTGGAAACATTATAGGCTGATTCTTATGCTAAACGCGTCAACACAAAAGAATGATCAAACTATTTACCGCAACTCATAACAAAACACACTCAACAGATTGTTTGTATTATTGTCATTAAATTTTTCGACTTGTTTATTATTTAAGTTGACTTTTGTTTATTTAACAAACCAAGAAATTGGATATACTTACATTGTAATTAATAATATAACATGAATCTATACTTTTTATTACAGTTATCTCTGGCTTTCAATGTAGACACTGTTTTTTGCCATCGAGTGGGCTATTTTTATTGATGTATTGTTGTATGTCAGAGTACAATAGATTGTGATAGTCTGGATTGGATTGGAATCACCATGTTTATCCTTAGTATTTGGCTTTGTTTCTCTTCATGTTTAAGTAGAGGTAAGTGATTTGTTTAGTTTTTTTGTGAGAAACGACTGCTTCGTCATTCTAGTGGTCGCAAGCGTCGCTACTGAGCATGCGGTCCTCGATTCGATTCCCAGATCGTGCAAAGGGTTATTGGTTTTTTCCGTCTAGAATTTCTCAGTAGCAACCTGGAGCCTGGATCTGTACCCGGTTGATGGCAATAGGCTCGCCCCCTATAACATGGAACTTAAATCTATAGTTTTCGATGTCAGAAAACGAGTTATGGAACTCAAATGGTGGAGTAAGGCAGCGACCGAGTTGCGTCCAAGGACTGGAAGACGAGATGTCGGTCGTCCAGCGGCGAGATGGGCGGACGATATAGTTACCATCGCGGGTAGGATGAGGCCGGTACAGGAACGTGAGGATTGGCACATGAGAGAGAGGCCTTCGTTCACCAGTGGGTGAAGGGGCTGAAATGATGAAATGTAACCGGTGAAATGTTGTTCTGTTGGTACACCTCTGCTTTTCCCTACAGGGAAACAGGCGTGATGTTATATGTGTTTTGTGAGCAACTTACCAACTATAAATGATTGTTTTCAGTAACATCTTCATCTTGTGGTATCGACAATTCTCCAGTGGAACATGTTTACGAGGGCGTCGCTAGAATCGAGACATATCCATGGCTTGGAATCCTGTACTATCCTCACAGTAAGTTACAAACTTCGTAAGAACACCGGCTAAGAGCTTCTACCTTCAGGGGAACCTACCCCCGCTGCGCCTTTCAGTACGCAGTCGCCACTTTAGAACTACATAATATATGGCGATCCGTACTGCTAGCAGTGCCTTTACTACCACTTACGTTTGACATAAGTTTTCTTGGTTCTCCTGTAGACCTTCTCGAGCCTTCTCGAGCAAAGCTCTCTCTATGGCCTGTTCTAAAAGCATCTGATGAAAATGTAAGCAAATTGATCAGAAAACGAACCTTTGGATGAAAATTGGTAGTGCCACTTACAGATTAACTACTTTGATTTGATTATTTGAATACTTAAACCCGAAATTCTAATCTTCAAGCACTTTACAGATGTTTTTCATTTGATAATTTATTGAGGTTATTATAACCACAATTTTCAATGATGATTTCTCAAATACAAATTAAAACAGTAATTGTTGGAAAAGTGGTGAGAAATAGCTTGAAAACTTGTATAGATATAAATGTGAACGTGTAGAGTTTGGCCAACGAAAGCTGACCACGAATTATTTTATAAACTAATTTCTAAACTTTTAGAATGGAGACATTTTAGTACTGTCAAGTGTCAATTCTAATTGTCAATGTCAATAAATCAATAAATTCGCAATGAATAATAAATAGTATCAATTGCGCTTACGCAGTGTAAAGCCAGGGTAACAGCTCATGATTTTTTTAAATTGGCGCCGTTTTTTCTTGGTCAGCTTTCGTTGGTCAGACTCGTAACTAATCCCCTGTAGTGAGTGATTGTTTAAGAATTCGAAACAGAGTTTGTTTACAATTTATTAGATAGTTTCGGAATAGACTGTAGTGCCTTTTTTGCCTCTAGTAAAGTCACTAGCCAATTTATTGACGTTAAATTGCTTTTCATTTAGATAAGAAAAGGTTCACAACTTCAGTGGTGCTCGTTACCAGGCAGATAGTACTTGCAACAGCGCTTGATATTGACAAACTGCCTAAAGATGACTTCAGGTAAAAGTAAAGCGTTAATCGCCCTTTTTGCTACAACATTATTTTTCCTATACATTTAAGTGCCCCCATTCAACGTCATTCGAGCGCCAAAAACTCCTTGTAGCAGTGTGCAGCCCGATGCAAACTTTATGGCGGCTCACATTTAGGAAAAAGGTTAGCAGCGGTTATTATTTGAAGACCAATTACATTATGCTCTATGTTTTCACTACAGGCAAAATGGAAATGGAATATCATAATGAAATGGCTTAAAGTATTAAGTTTATGCCATTTCATTATGATATTCCATATTTCCATAACAACGCAGAAGTGCCTGTAAATGGTTTAATTGATTTTTACGACTCTTTTTTCACCATGTTTCAGGGCTCGAGCACGTGTGGTCGTCGGTCACAACTGCAGTGCTGGGGAAGAGATAAGCATTCGCGACTATACTTTCCATCCTGACTATTCCAGAGGCACCTTTAGTGCAATAGCTTTGATTCAGCTGGAAACTGACCACGTGAGAACGGGTAAGAATATCCTGGAGTTAAAACTGATTGAAGACGGCAAACATGGTGACAGGTCCTCTCTGGTTTTCGCTCCATCTAGCCTACCATATGTTTGGCAAGTGCTGCAGGCGAAAGAGGTACCTATTGTAGTAAGGTAATAAGTTCTTTATTACCGGTCAATCAATTAAAAAAATCTGTGATAAGTAAATACCATTAAATACAGGTCAAGTGCGAGTTGGACCACGCACAGTGAATGGTGCACTACTTTTGTAGATAAATATTAAAGGTTTTTTTTTGAAAGAAAATTTTGTGTTTCTTTAAGCGAAGTATCGGTCACGAGTGAAGATGAAGTTTTGCCATTTTTGTGGAAGTTCGTTGATGACTCTGCTATAATAATCGATGAACTCTTTAGAGGCGTTTCTCACAACCTTGTTGGATTTGGTAAAAAGTAATTCAAATTCCGAATAAAAATGGGGATAGGTTGGACCAAGGTCTGGTGAGTATGGTGGATAACGGAGAGTTTCCAGTCGTAACACCTGTAGTTTTGAGACGGCTGGTTGTGCGGTGCTTCGACGCGATGTTGTTGTTTTTGTTCAGCAAGTTCATTCGGTAGTTTTCCGAGCTTTTATCTTTCCAATGTGAAGCAAATGAATCAGAATCAATTTATCACATGTGTTGAAGGCTGCTGTAAGTTCCAACATGATTTGAGAAGAATCTGCGTCCACTATGGCTTTCATTCATCGTTCTTCACCCACAGAACAGATAAAAGAGGTGTTCCGATCGACCAAGGGGCTCATTGTTGAGATCATAACGCACATTGAGAAGAAGAGTGACACTAACCAAAATAGCAATTTTTTCAGTAGAAGCATTTAAAGTTTTACCAAACAGTAATTACGAGTTTAAAAAATAAAAGTACCTATACTATACTTATACTTTCTGGTGCAAAATTCGTAATTACTGTTTGGTAAAACTTTAAATGCTCGTTCACATACGGTACCATGTCCTTATACGTCGTTAATATTGCGTGCTGTCTGTGCTCTTGGAGCCCCGACGTAACTCGTATTCGAAAATATCGCGCAACTTCGATTTTTCCATGGTAACAGAAAAAAATAAGAACGATTTAAAAAAATAATCGAACGGCGGGATAGCAAAAGAACGACTGATTTTTGTAATAGAATGAAAGATATCGATCTTCACAACAACCAGTATCAAAAATCGACAATTTCGTACTGTAACCCCTATTACTTACGCATGCAAAATATTGTATTTTTCGAAAAATACTATGAAATTCAAACTGTAGTAAACTATAAAATATTAGAGAACCTATACAGGGTGGCAGAGACAACGATGTATACCATCCTGTATACCTGTGGAAGAAATGTAAGAAGCTGGAAAGCACTATCATCATCTGCCTGCCTTTTCCCAACTATGTTGGCGTCGGCTTCCAGTCTAACCGGATGCAGCTGAGTACCACTATTTTACATCTAGCGACTGCCTATCTGACCTCCACAAACCAATAACTGGGTAATACGAAATCCCTTGTGAAGACTGTTTGTCAGAGTTTCGGGCTAGCGACTACCCGTAACGACTGTCAAAGATCCACGAATGACAGCAGGAACCAACGGCTTTGCGTGCTTTCCAAGGCACGGAGGGGTTAAGGTATATAAAGGTGGTCACCCATCCAAGGACCAACCGCGGCAAGCGTAGCTTAACCGGATCGATCTACCCGTGCGGCTGTTATTACTTAGCCACAAGCCCCTCAAGCCCCTCAAGCCCCTCAAGCTGGAAAACACTAATAAATCATAAAAGGTTCCCTGTTTAAATTGGTTGGTGTCGTTTTGTTTCATAAAGATATTAATTGTAACACATCGTTTCAGAGTTGCGTCCTATTTGTCCACCTCCAAGGGAGTTGCCCTTCGAGAAGCAGGTGTTCTATGCTAAGGTGTTTTCTGAAGGTAGGCATTCTGAGAGACCATTACGGATATGAGGCAAGGGAAGTATTGAATTTGACAGTATTCATGGTGAGAGCAGTGATGGCCCAGTGGTACTTTTTCATCACCACTGCTTTCAACATGGTGATGGACAACATCGTGAAGAAACCGACATCTCCTAGATCCAAAACTTTGAACACATGTGACATCCACCAAGCCACACTGGGCCCGCGTGGTGGGTTGTTTCCCACTTTCTCACAGAGGAGGCCTGATCCAGCGGTGGGAACAGTTAAGGCTGATTATGCTGTATGTTATGCATGGCAGATTTAGGTTCGGTTGCCAAAACTCTATGAACATTGGTACTGCCAATGACGATGTTAAAAATAAAGCCAGGGTAGAACTTGGATGAGGCACCGTCATGTGGGAACTGGCACAAAAAGAGAGAGGCCTAGCAGTGGGTGAAGTCAGGCTGTGGAAGATGATGGTGAACAAAGCCAGGCTGTAATAGACTTTTTGTAGGCGTAAAATTATTAACTCATATTTCTGATCTCACATATAAAGTACCTCCACAAGTATTAGTAACAACGACTTAGCAAAAACTCAGCATTTCGACCCTCTTTTTAGCGATGAAGCCTTAAAAAAGAATTATTGATATTTCCATTTTATCTTATATTTTCTAGATTGCAATCGATCCAAGGTGACGATACACAAGATGATGTTCGTTTCAACGGAGGAGTGCAAGACTTATTACAGGCGGGCAGAGGTACTTTTATATCTCTAGTAGTTTCATATGTCTCTCCGTTGGTCTCGTAGTTGTAAGTTCGACTGCTGAAGGTAAGATCCTGGGTTCGATCCTTAAGTCAGGCAAAATGTTACTGGGTTTTTCCATCAGGAATTTCTTAGTAACAGGAAGCACTCAGGAAGTTGGCAGTGTCATAGCCCCGTATCTCGGTGCGCACGTCGCCTTGGTCGTGCGCCTGATCTCTCGCCTGTCGTATCTGTTTGCCGTCCCTTCGGACTATTGGAGTGAGAGAATGCACCTGTGACTGCGCACACACTTGTGCACTACAATATCTCCTGCGCTGAAGGCAAGTCTACACTAAGGTTTAGGAGAATTATTATTTGATAATAAATTTCTAGAGATATAAGAAATAGGGTGGTAAGTTCTTCATTGAAACAAGAGGATCCTCCGTCCGGTTATTTCTGGTAGCGACTGCTGAATGTAGCATTTGTGTAACGATAGATGACAAGCGTAGTTCATATATAGTGGAATACCGACCCACCACCGATCTTGTGATGCTCCCTTCAAAATCACGCTTAAATACTTTAATGGGCGTCTCAGAGTTTCGGACAACAGCCCGTATTATCTATTACCAGCAGCATTTATTTTTTAAATAACGCCTCATTATGTTGAAGTAGGAGCCTTTTTGGGCTCTCATTATTGATAGTAATTTAAATGTAATGTAGGTATGTTAGTTTGGAGGGGTTATGTATGCATTGGTTCTAACTGCTCTGGTTTTGAGACTTTCATTCCCACAGATATAGATAGTCATAGATTACGCAAGTATCACGATCTGTATGAAAACCAAGCGTGCCTTTTTTTGACTACCTTCTATGACGTCAAAAGCACTATTTATTGATGGGAAAATCAAATCGATTCAAAGACGAAAGAGGCTTACGATTTTTGTACGTATGTTGGTGCGATTTTTGGCACGCGAACTAGTTGCTCTTGCGTTATCTAGGTGTATCTATAGCTGTAGTCATACCAGAGAAAAACTATAGGGTGAAGGGATTAAAATAGTAAGCGTGCAACAGTCGCAATGGGGTCTTCTAAACGGGGTATGTATGTTTCATCGAAAAGAAATTAACAAATTATCACTTCCCAAACAATTTTTCGCATAATTTAATTTGCCAAATTATTACTTTGCACAAAATCTCTTCACAAATAATTGTAACGCAAACCTTATGGTTGGCAAGTCTTGTTTACCAACTAGTACTTTTACCAATTTTTATGTAGTCAAATATTTCAGCTGGAATAACATAAGCCAAATATTTAATTTTTATGTGGAGGGTTTAAAGTAACTTAACCAAACCGAACCTCGGGGTGCTCTTCTCTCGCTCTTGCATCCTACATCGCTTATCGACCGACCGCAACCATGCAACCGATGTTACCCGAAGTACGCATGAAACGTACTTCGGGTGACATCGGTTCAACGATAATTCCCGAAAATAAAAAAAGTTTTTTTTCTTAACCAAACGTTTATTGTCCAAATGTCGTTGGCTGTAATAAATCATTTGATTAAAGACCAAATGTTTAAATGACATTATCCTTGATAATATTCCGCCAATTAAAAATTTCGTTCAATCTCAGAAGATCCATTGGCCAGATCTAAAAATGTTCGTACTAAAATCATTCCAAACAAAGGTATGAAAAAAAGGTTGCTAAAACTTGTTTTGGTAGTGAAATTTTGACAAAATCTTTTCGGCAAAACGGCAGGATCCCCTTCTAAACACTTCTCTCAACTCTTCAACTTCTAAACTGAGCCACGATTTATGAGGCTCTCGATCTATCCCTAAAACTAATTTTATTTTTACCTGACTGCACAGACAGGGCTTTCGAGCAGTCTGACGCAATTGCAAGCAGGTGTCATTTCATTTGTGATTAAATATGTGGTGGCATCCACAACACCATATGCGATCTACGCATAACACTATCGACAAGCAAAAATCGTGCAAGCAACATTTACCGCGCGACTAGCATAAATTCAACGTCCCGACATCAATCGCCGGGCAGTAGCCCACCAGACTCAACTCCCGTCTGGTTGGAGGATCCTCTCTTTTCTATAGAAGATAAGAAACTTTCCACCCTGTTCTTTTCTCTTTTCTTTTTCAGCTGGACATAAAGACGCTATGGCCAACCTACACCGCTTGTGCCAGGAGCGTCACGAAGGGGCACTGCATCTGGCGGAGTGGGGCAGTCCTCGTGACGAAAGTGGGCCGTCGCTGGAGCCTGGTTGAGTATCGTAACACTATTTTATATATATTTTATTTAAATGTACAGCAAACAAATACATTATAAGAACTTAAAACTAATTTAACAAAAACCATTTTAGTGATAATATAGCCCGCAACACTGTCCACGGGTGGACATTATAAGTTCAGAAGAAAAAAAAAAGCGTAATCGCTAGGAGTTTTGGTAGCAGTACGTGCAATAATGAATTGTATAATGATCAATAATAAAGTTACAATTTATTTATTTATTTATTTGCTCTCATATACATCACACATTTTACAGAATAATTACTGTCGGTTTTTGTACATGAGGGAGGGCGCTGCAAAATAATGTTGGTTTGCTACTGCGTTTGTAGTCATAGTGGGTAACATAAATTGAGTCAACAAATTACGATTCAAGTACAAATAGTTTCAGAAATAGTAGTCTGATGACGATAAGATGTCCAATTTAACAGTAATATACAGAATACAGTAACACAGATATTCATAATTTACATCAGGTGGTATTACTTTAGCGGTTAAGTAGTAAAAATAATAATAATAGATAATAGTTACAATCATGTCAATTCATTGTTAGTAATTTAATTGAATTATGTTATGACATTTTACATTACGAAATAAAACAAAAATACAAAATAAAATAAAATATCGATGTCACTGGAATAAATACAATATTTATATCTTCGTTCAGACCGTATCTAACAAAATAAAAAGAAAGAATTACGAATTACATAAGTACCTACAAGCAACATAGATTTATAAAGTTTTATCCGTCATGAATTGGTCTACTGTGTAATAACATTTTTCTATTAAAAGTGATCTTAGTTTGTTAAAGAATGTTTTTGTTTTCTCTTCATCTTTTACATAATTTGGTAATTTATTATAAATTGTTGCGATTCTATAATTAGGGCTATTTTTCATTATTTTTAATTTTGGTGTTGGTGTAATCAACTTTATTTTTGTTTCTTCGGTGATGAACAATGATGACATGATATATAAAATAAGACCTTAGTGAGTTTGAAGATTTCCAGAGACGGTATACACATGGGTTTTATTTGGGTTTAATGAAGTGGAGCGGGTGAGGCTTTTGAATCTACTCATTGGATAAACAAAGATGTAAATATTTTCAAAAGTATTATTATTACACTGCAAAAGTTTCTAGGAAAGGTTCTTCTAACAAATCATGTTATTTAAGTTTATACAATTTTATTAAATTTATGCCTGACAGTTTTATATTAGATAACGGCTTCAAGGTATGTTCGTCGAGAGCTAAGGGGTGGGAGCTTGTACTTGCTGAGTAACTGAGAATAAGGTAGGTAGGATCTATATTGCATGACACATAAAAATTTGTACTGAACATTTTCAACCATTACAGCATATTTTTTGTAGAAGGGGGTAAAAAATTCGGAATCGGACCAGTAGTTCCGAAGATTACCCCCTATACAAACTCACAAATACCTCTTTTAAAATATAGTAATAAAGATTAAGTAAGTATGGATAATCTTCTCTAAGACATCCCCCTCCCCGCTACTCGCCTAGGAGTAGGTACGCAGATTTAAACATAACTATGCTCTATTGAGATGCTGAAGCAGTGGTGGCCCAAGGTAACGGCCGCGACTTACGAATTCTAGGTCGTGGGTTCGAACCCAGGCAGGCACTTTTCTTTGTGTAAATAATTTCATCACCACTGCTCTCAAAACGGTGAAAGAATACATCGTGAGGAAACAGGCATGTCCTAGAACCAAAAATTCGAAGATATGTGACATCTACCAATACGCACAGGGCCCGCGTGGTGGATTACGGCCCACTCCCTTTCAACGAGAGGAGGCCTGTGTCCCAGCAGTGGGAACATGATAAGCTGATTATGTGTGTGATGGTGGAGGTGTAATAAAATCCAAACCAGTCCAACTTGGATTTTTCTGATTCATACAGATTTTTGGTAATGACTGCTGTTTTCAGCTGGGCTTCGGAGTGTACGGGCCAGGTTGTGAGGCCCCTGCCAGGTTCCTAGACTATGGCATGTACCACAACTGGGTGCAGCGCAGCATTGAGAGGATCGGCAGACCTGCCATTACCAAAGTAGCGCCAAACTACATCGTGTTGCGAAGATGTGAGATGTTACAATGATTACTAATTTTAGTCTTAACTAATCCTTTGACTGACAGACACATTGAATATAGTACGTAGGTATTACTAGTGACTAAGTAGTCCTAAACGCCGTACATTAATACTACTTAAGTCACATGTATCGTATACTATTTTATAGCACGTGTGAAAAACGCGCACTTTAGTCAAGCTTTTCTGTTTAAAAATGGACTACTTAAGAGGGAACAGGGCATGCGATTCTCCATATAAATATATTCCCCTTTTTTCTTCCTGTATACAAAATAGGGCCTTAAACTAGAGGTTTGTAAGAAATAATTGGATTCTACCTGAACTAGGAATAAACCTGTATCTCAGGTATCTCACTCAAATGCTCAATCAATTATGGGTAATGTGTCTGAATACATAAAAATAAATAAATCACCAGCACCAGCACCGGGGTAACTGCGTAACACACTGACAGTAGCAATGGCTATCATTTTGACAGTTCAACAATGGAATAGCAATATCCTTCAAAATTATTGGAATTGTAATTGAGTGTGTTATGCAATTATTTATTTATTAAGGGACAACAAACAGTAGTGTAATAATAAGTAAACAAAGGTTAAAACTTAATAATAGAGGTAACAAATACACTATTCACAACGTTATCCACATGTTACTAAACAGATCTACTAGTTTTTAGCAAGAACGATATAAGAATAAAAGTAAAAATTATTTGATTATTAGGGTTCTGATCACTTAAAATAGTAACAATTTATTTTCTAAATATAGCCTTGCTGGTACACATAATATCAGTTGAGGGAAATTAGGGTTCAGTTGGATAGAAATAACTAACGTATACTATTGTTTTCAGCACTATCTAATGTTCAAAGGTTTGGTATTTGCGACGAGGGTGAGGTGAAACGAGAACTTTACTCCGACTCTACCGAAATCAGTCGCTTTCCTTACTCACAACAAGCTGTTATAGGCAAATATTATTTTAACGTAAGTTATAAAAACCTCATCCATTCTGAAAGTCAGACAGATTGTGTTAGAAATAAAAATGCTGTTGAAAATGTAAAAATAACTAATTAATTAAATTAGTAACTGGTGCACATTGTACTCAGTCAAAAGGAACAAAATGGAAACAAAAATAAAAAGTACTCATACAGGTAGCTGCCGTTGGCAACGTGCCGCTCGTGTATTAGAGCACGTACTTCAATGTACAAGCGTCACGTTGTCGACGTGTAAGGCTGCACTTGGACGCGTCGGCGGCTGCCGTAGACGTGTCTATGACTGCTGCCGACGAGTATCGACGGCTGCAGCTGTCTCTGCCATTGGCAACGTGCCGCTCGTGTGTATGCACACATATTTCATATAATTTTTGTTCAAGTAGGTCTGAACATTGTCTTCCAATCTTTGTCTTACAAATCAAAATGTAATGTATATAATCCAGGAGTGCGTTAAGTCAGATTCACACTACAGCAACGTGTCGTA
This sequence comes from Gortyna flavago, assembly GCA_963669345.1. NCBI lineage: Eukaryota > Metazoa > Arthropoda > Insecta > Lepidoptera > Noctuidae > Gortyna > Gortyna flavago. The sequence goes on from OY770149.1 coordinate 1,353,401, forward strand.
CCTATCGTATAAATGTCGTATAGTATCTTGCCCCGTTCTTCTCAATGGGAACTAGCTTCACCTTTTAATTGATGGTTTCCTTGACAATACAAAAGTGTTTGTAATAATTATGTTTATTTGCGTTAAATGCTTTGAGTTTGAGTAAATTCATGCTCATTATAGTAGTGTGCAAACGTACTTACTTAATTATTTTCGTATGTTCTATCTTTGACTTGTTTTTTTTTTCAGTTAACTATAATTGGGGATGTCGAATACAGCTGCATAGTCCTCAGAGCGGACTATAATACCAAAGTAACAGATAAAACGCCAAAATTGCGACTGACACGCTATTGCGCGGGCTCCGGCATGAGTGGCTTGTGTTTTAGCGGACTACAATTCATAGAAATAAAATTCTACGTTGAAATCGAATTCGAAGCCGCATTAAAATACAGCGTAGCGGCTTACGGGAAATCTGTTACAGCTATAGACCCACATAAGGCACATAAATACGCTAACACGTATAGTAATTCATTTCCGCTACTTCTTAATCATGGGTCTTACAAACGGTTTTTCAGACATTATGTGGAAGATTCAGAATACCCTTTGTATGGTAAAAAAAATATGACATCAAGGCTAATCAGTGACAACACGACGACGACGACGTCGACGACAACGACGTCGCCGCCGGCCAACCGAAGATTATGAGTAAAACGCAGCAACCGTGTTCCAACAGTTTATTTGGCAAGACTAAATTATTGTAAGTCCAGAAGGACCTTATTATATAGCGTCGACGGAAAATCAGTTAAATAATCGTTCAACGCCATCTATCGATAATTGACACTGTGCATACAAGGTTATACAAGTACTAACACTATCGTTTCTTTTGGTAAATGGATATGTACTAAATAATATTTTGATAAATATGTAGAAATGAATATTTAAACTTGACCTTAAGTTTAAATCTTATAAGTTTTATTTCTTAAACATTAACAATATTAATACAGGTTGTTTGGTGCATCGTTTGACAAATGGAATTGGCCGATAGGAGAGGTCATTTGCTATCTCCTAAGGCCCGGTAACTCATTCCTTGTTACACCGGTTTTTTTATTATGACTTTTTAATTTTTATTTAGAAAAATACAAGAACTCTGCATTTAACCTTAAATTAAAAAAAAAGTTATTAGTATAGCCTTCAGATTTAATTTTAATTTTTATGTTTATTCTTATATGGTTCTATGAAATTCAAAATTACTTGTTATTAATATCTAGTTAGGCATTGACTGCCAACAACAACAATAGATTTTCTATTGTGTCTGTTGCCTGGCAGTCAACGTGTAACTCACAAAGTTTTTGGAAAAAGGAAAAATACACATAACACTCGGCATTAAATTGCTGTAAAAAAAAAAAATGGCGACCGGGATCTTCAAAATCTTTTAAAAAGTTCTCTAGTCTGTCCCCTTTCCAACGGTGTGAAATATACTGAAAAAAAACTTTTAATAACTTCAGTAATTCGCTATATGTGTAATCGGGACACATCAGGCTGATATTCGATATTACAGTAAGAACACTAGTTCTTATTTAATTAACATGCTTTAAGTAGGTAGATAGTGTTATCTCACTGTTACGCAGTCTCTTATCTCTATCTATATATATATAGGGTACTAACTTTTCTCAAATTTGAAATAAAAAAATAAATTAATAACTACCTAATTACAAATTTTGTTCAAATTGTTCTCCACTATTGCGTGGTGTGTAAACGTATTTCTGCTTTGATAGTGACGAAAGCTGTCTAAATGCGATTGACTAAATCATCCTTAGTCTCAACTTCCGTGGCGCAAAACAAGTTCTTTGGCCCGTCCCCAGACGTAAAAATCTAACGGAGTCAGGTCTGGGGAACGTGGAGGCCAAGGAATAGGGCTATCCATCCCAATCCATGAGTCTGGGAATGCAACATTCAAGTACTCCCTGACGGTTAATCTCCAGTGAGTGGGACAGCAGTCGTTGAAAAACAAAAGACCGGTCTTCACTGAAGATTGGTAGCTCAGCTAATAAAAAGGGTAAGTTGTTGCTGTTTGTAGAAATTCTAGGTGATTATCCCCGTTGAGATTGTCAGTTATGCAGTGTGGTCCAACTACATGATTCGCAATTACTCCTGCCCAAACGTTCACACTGAATCGTCTCTGGAATGACATTTTTTCTTTTTACGCGTGGGTTTTGATCTTTCGCCGCCCAGTGGTATAGATTATGCAAATTAAGGATTCCATCTTTAGTAAATTTGGACTCATCCGTCCACAATTTTTTTTTTACATTCCGATCATCCACGTCCGACTGTAATAAAAAACGACAAAACTGGACACGGTTATCATAGTCTTGATTCTCGAGACCTACAACAAACAAAATACGCGTAAGAATGCATTACTTTCTCCCAAGGGGTATTTTTTATTTAATTTTGGACCAAAATTTTTGGTAAAAAGTACAATCCGTGCGGTTTATCATGACATCTGGCAGAATGACGTCAAAGCCGTTACCTGGTATATCGGTGAGGTACGCAGTAGAGCTAAAAAGGGTTTGCATTCCATGTTAGCGCGTACGGTTGCAAGCCACTATCAAAGCAGAAAAATACGTTTTTACACCACTACAGTCGAGATAAGACGAAGATGTCGCGCAACATTGTTCAACAGTGATGAAACCTACGTCATATGAAAGCTCTTCGCGTGTAGTTTTTTTCATTCTATGGCAGCTAAGTTCAAATCCAGCGCGAAAATTGTTTTTTTTTTTCTGCGGTTTTTTGAAAACGTTCTACATTGTTCAACTGTAATGAGTTAAGTGTCATATGAAAGCTCTTGGCGTGTACTTTCGCGCTGGATTTGAACTTAACTGCCATATAATGAAATAATGTACATGCCAAGAGCTTTCATATGACACATAATTCATCACTGTTGAACAATGTTGAACGTTTTTAAAAAAACTCAAAAGACCACTTTCGCGCTGGATTTGAACTTAACTGTCATAAAATGAAATAATGTACACGCCAAGAGCTTTCATATAACACATAATTCATCACTGTTGAACAATGTTGAACGTTTTTAGAAAACGCAAAACAAAAAAACCACTTTCGCGCTGGATTTGAACTTAACTGCTATAGAATGAAATAATGTACACGTCAAGAGCTTTCATATGACATACATTTTATCACAGTTGCACAACTTTGAAAAGTGGGCCCAGTGTTCATACAAAAGTGCCCATGGTCCTTTAGACACACCCAATCCCCCTTCAGGGGGTAGTTTAGAAAAACAAGAAATGACTAACTACATAATTTAATGAGATAAGTATTCGTGCCAAGTTTCAAGTTTGTTAACTCAAGGAATAAGATTTTAAACTGTTAATGATCATGTATGATCAAAAGCCGCTCATCAGTTCAACAAAAATACATTGTATTTGACAAGGTTTGTGCAAGACGTAACTAGATGTGTTGGCGTCAAATTAGATCTCGCAAGCGTTGTGTTACAACGATTTGGTTGGGGTCTTGTGAATTTTGACAAATATATTACCAGCTATAGAACAGTATACAACATAACATACCTGTAGTTTTCAAGGGATTAAGCAGAGGTGTAACATAACCTATATTGACTTCAGATACAAACAGTCATACTTTGAATGAAAAATTTATATGTTTACCAAATGCAGGAAAGTTATCATCATTTTTTTGCAACTTAACTATCTTTTTGATAGCAGAATATTCCAAAATTGTCGGAAAGTGTTTTAAGTTATTTAAGTAATTATACACGAGGGAGGGATGGATAAACTTAGCTTCTTTTCCATAAGCTGTAACACGTAAGTTAACGGAGTGCTCGAAAAATAATTCGATGTAGAAGTGAATCTCGAGGAATCCGAACCCGTAACACAATCCCCTAGGCCCGGGGCCCGTGCACCACCGCCGCAACTTCAACTTTGGAGTACTAAATATAGTATCCTCATCACCGTAGTCAGCTTTAAATACAATGCAAGAGTACTCAATATCCGCGATGATCGTCACCTAGGGAAAAAATAACAAAATACAATAAAAGGGGGTAATCCTCCTAAAGAAAGAAAATTAATTAATAAATAAATTTTAAGGGAAAAATTTATGTTATTAATAAATAATTGAAAGAAAGAAAAAGTATTTAATGCGACTCGTACAGGAGGATCACAAACTATTACTAAACTAAAAACTAAACACAGCAAAAAAAAAATACAGTAACAAAAACAAAAATGAAACAAAGTCCAATACGAGGCCAAAAGGCTCCTATCTCAGCATGATAATGCGACATAAAAAAAAAATGTCGCAGCGCTGGTATGCTGATAGGGCCCGCTGTGAGGTCACGGGCATTTACAGAACTAAAAAAATAATAATATAGATTTATTAAGTAAAATATTAGCAAATAAAATAAAATATTAATTTTTAATCTGCGCCCGACGTAACCTCATTACTTGTCTATGCCTTGAGTGTCAGAGGCACTCAGATGTATGTCCATTTTATGGACGTGGTCGTCCACAATAGTATCGCCATCTTAGAAATTATAAAAGCGTACAATGGCAGTATAATAATCCTTTAGACCGAATTTCAGCCATGGCGGCCATCTCTGCGGAGACTGGTCATCTACGCAGGAGAACACAACGGCACGGGCTCAAGTGTATGCGCAGAAATAGGTGCACTAACTCTTCCCTCACTCTTTGACGGCAATCCGCCACGACCGGAGAGAGATCAGGCGCAGGACCAACTGCTTAACGTGCTTTATGCTGGGGTATCACACCGCTAACTTCCAAACTCAACTGTTACTGAAAAAATCCTAATGAAGCAAGCGACTGGCAACGCGTATAGTTGAAGTCAGTGATACGCGATTGACTTAGGCGGCGCGCGCGGGGGGGAAGCCTCGCCCTGGGTCGAAAAAATAGAGATATCCAGCAGATAGGCGCCCGTATTTGCTGGACTGACTTGCAAGCGCGTGATCGGTGCTGGACTGGATTGAAACTAGTACACACACGATTTCAGTTGTAAGTCAGTACTAGCCTGACTGTACTGTCATATCATCACTGGGCTTGTATAAAGCTGTCTTGTAGCTCGTGGCCGCAGGGAACTTACGTTACGTTTCATTGTTGCCGGTGGTTGGGTCTTAGAGACATCAGTTTCTTCAGAATAGAGCTCGTGTCGCATCTCCTCCTGGTCGCAACTGCCGAACCTCTGAACGTTGGATGCTCCTGAAAGTAAGATGCTGGCGTAAGTGGTATTACATATCCCAGAATAGCTCGACCAATGAGACTTGCAGTGGCAGTTATGGGCCAACAAGATCTGACAAAAGTCGTGCCAGCGACACGACGAAAAAAAGACAGAGCCTTCAAATCATAACGCGAAATGAAAAATGTATTCGTTTTTTTTTTTACAGCTCTTTGTTTTACGTCATTTATGTTGATTAAAATTCGATTTCGCAAAAAAATAAATTCGGAAGTTCGCGGGCTGTTTTGAAGAAATCACTTTAAGTTAGTATATTTTAAGTCATAGAAATAAAACTGTAAGATTCGGCTTTACTCCGTGACTGTACTAATGATGAAATTGGGCAGTGGGTCCAGTCGACCTATTCAAAATGTGATTAGGTTGAGTGATCCCGTAGGTCCAGTTCGAGTGGGTCCAGTTGAGCAAAGACTCGTACATGGCAGCAGCTGGATGTGAGTTTCCGAAAATCGAGTTGAATAGCGTACAATAGGGGAGGCCTATGTCCAGCAGTGGACTGCTATAGGCTGGTGATGATGACGTAAATGCCCAGATAAGGGATTTACATCCAAAACTAGTCATCTATGTCACTTACTTCTTCTCATCACGACGTGGTTGTCGGCCAGAGTGGTGATGGCAGGTCGGCCGATCCTCTCGACACTGCGCTGCACCCACTTGTGGTACATACCATAGTCTAGGAATCTGGCAGGGGCCTGACAACCGGGCCCGTATACGCCGAAGCCCAGCTGAAATCATCAAGTAAAGAAATAGTTTGAATGCAAACATTTGTTCACATGCAAGTTGAATTCGATCAGATTCACGAGAATACGAAAGAATGAACGTATTACGTTGTCGTCTTTGTTCAACTATACACAATCAATTTAAATTAGCTAGCGAAACTCTTCAGGCGTGGTGGTAGTTTATAACAGACTTCAAAAAACGGAGGAGGTTCTCAATTCGATTAATTAATTTTTTTATTTAATAGGCGTTGTTTATAGGCCGATTAGCAATTTTTTTTATTTGAGAGAAAATTCTTTCAGATTAGTCCCATATCAATTTCATCAGAATCGGTCCAGTAATTTGGTTTTTAAACAAAAAACCACAACGTTGCAGCAAGCAGTTATCTATTTACAACCTCCTTAATAATAAATAATCCAACACTGAATGCAGTTTGGCATTAGAAATTTAATGGTAATATTTTTAATTAGGTATAATTCAAATTGTTAATGAAGGGATAAACTGCTTTTAAAGACAATTAAGAGGTGTATTTGAAGATTTTTTTGATGCATAAATGTATTGTAATATGTAATTATGATTTGAGTTCCATCACTGTTTTAAAATAAGACTTGAAAACATCATTTTCTTTTTTAATGTTCAAAATTATTTAAGTACGGAGATACACTGCTTTAAAAACCAACTTTTTGACCGACCATTTTCAAGAAATCTCCGCCTTTAAGTTATTTTTCACTTTGTAGTGTCTTTTTTGGAAGTCGGTTGTTTATTGTTTTATAGGAGAACGTTATCACATTTGATGTCAACACCACTGTATACCAGCAAATAAATGATTTGATTTGATTTGATAAGTATGTTGATGTAGGTGGGTTCTATATTTTGGTGAGTCAGAGCGTTGAAAAGTGAATCATGGAATAAAAAAATACCAACTTTTAATTTAATTTATCTTCCTGAACATGTTTTAACTATAAACTTGTTTTAAAAATATGATTTTTGGCTCTTTCAATCTCAGCCGGGGGGGTCAAATTTGGACTTTCGTTGTAATGGTAAAAAATGATCAAGAGGTAATTTCTCAAAAGAAAACAGTACAATGATGTCCTTTTATAAACCACTGCCTATGATGATGGTTTAACACTTCATATACGAACGGTTCCAGAACGTAGATCTACGCGCGACACAATGGCTTCTTAATTGTGTCTGTAATTACGGCATTCAACCGGCTAAGGCATTTATTTCTCAAAAAGAATACAATTATCATGAGAAATACAAGTTAATCCTAATACTTGATACATGAACTTACGAGGAAGGGTGTGTATTCGTAACAACATAGTAAGTAGTAGACGCACATATATTTTTTTCTTACAATGCTGTGGGTAACATGAAAAAAAGTGATGCGTGTTGGCTTCGGGTGCGATGGGTACATGTCAAAACTTCAAGATTGCTGTGCTATATCTAGGTCAAATCATCATCATCTGCCTAGCCTTTTCCCAACTACGAGTATGTTGGTGTTTGCTTCCAGTCTATCCGGATGCATCTGAATACCAGTACCAATTTTACATGGAGCGACTGCCTATCTGACTACCACAACCCAGTTAATGGGTAATATGATATCCCTTGGTAAAAAAAATATATGGTAAATGTCTTAAACCACAAACTGTAAATAAATCTACGACTCACGTGCACCCGCATAAAATCCGTAAAAAGGCGAAAGCTTCACGACCGTTAGCGTTGAAAGAGCGACTGTGATGAGACATGTAGTGATAAGAAACTAACCAGTCTCCAGCGTGTGCCCACTTTTACTACGAGTATAGCCCCACTCCGCCAAACGCAGTGACCTCCCGACACACTCCTGGCACAGGCCGTGTGAGATGGCCACAAGGTATCCACGTCCAGCTGAAAAGATTTTTTTTTTCTTTATGGATAGCACATTCTATACCTCCCAGGTGTGAGGTGTACTTGATCTTAGACACGCTTGCCACATAGCTATCAATGTGATCAGAAGCTTCCATGCCTCAGAAAGCCTTAAGGTGCGGGCTTTACAAACAGGTGATAATAGCGACTGGCTAAATGATAACTCGGATAGGCCACAGGAGACTAAAATCGCAAATTCCAAGGTTTTGACTCTTGTCATGCGGCGACAGGTCGCATTCGGCGGGTGACAAAATTCGAACGTCAAAATGCTCAGTCGCAGGCGATCGCCCACCGCAAGAAAGTCCTCATTTTGATGCAAAAGTCACCTGCGATTTTTATTAACCTGTCTAAATGGGGTGGTGATTTAGCTTGTGCGGTGATTTGGTAAGTGAACAGCGGCACGGAGAAAATTGACGTAATCTAAATCCCCTGTAAAACTTTAATAAATAACCCCTTGGCCACGAGTTCCACGCTCAAGCGACACGCGACTTGCGGAGCGACATCGCGACAGACGGAGAGGCACGCGCGTGCCTTTTACGCAAGTTGCATCACTCGAGGCTGGGAATGAGGCCTAAAAGTAGAAAGCATAGATGCGTGAGACCTAAACCAAAACTGCGGGTAATTGCGAATATACTAACAGTAGCAATGGCTTTTATTTTGACAGTTTAACAACATTCATTAAGTTGTTGAGCAGAAAAAAATTCCATCGGGCGTGATCGGGGTCAAGAGCGGGTCCCACTTAGCAAAAAATTATAAAAATATTTTTTTTTCAAACATTTATGAAGCAATGGATTAGTAATATTCTTCAAAATGCTTCAGATTTTGATTGGAAGTAAGTTACGCAAGTAGGGTGCTGTAGTATCAGTTACTTACGTCTGACCGCCTGTAAAAAGTCTTGCATTGTTCCGGAGAAACGTATTTCATTTTGTGTAACCTCACCTTGGACCGCTTACAACCTAGAGAATAACAGAAGATGACGGGAATACATAGCAAACTTTGTTTTTAAGGTTCCGGTCAAACCAACTGTCACAAACCGCTATAATTTTTCTGTAAAATATGGATAAATATCTAATAATAACTCAATTAAAATCAAAATTTAAGCTTTAGAAACCTAGGAGGATGGGGAACGGTTGAAGCTATATAAAAGAGCTTTATTCAATAGCTTTGCAGATCTTTAAACGATATGAATCAATAAATTAGTACATCTTTAAATGCCGACTATAATATCATCATCATCTGCCTAACCTTTTCCCAACTATGTTGGGGTCGGCTTCCAGTCTAACCGGATTTGTTGAATACCAGTATTTTACATGGAGCGATTGCCTATCTGACTTCCACAACCTTGTCGACTATAACAATAAGTACATTAAATTCTCAAAAAAAAAAAACGATACCTACTGTCAGATAATACCATAGCGAAGAAACTCTCGTCCTTGAAGTGTGATGGCGGTGGACAAATGGGCCGCAACTCTGAAATAATGGGTTTTTAAAACTTAACAGTCTCTAAGGCCAGATCAGTAACGATATAAGAAAGGAAACCGTACCTCTCCAGCGTGAAAATAAAAATTAGACATGAAAACACGTTTAATAATGCTTTTAGGATGTTGCTGCCGATTGGGGCTGCCGAGATGCTGTAGGTAGTGCATCTGGCATGTTTATGGAGGCTCGGATTGATGGTTTTTATGCCATCATGAGAAAGCGAGCGTCCTCTTATTGCACCGTATCCGAGCAAGCTCCAACAGCATTCTAGTAATAGCGGACCGTTTAGAGTTTTAGACGGTCCTTTTCATAGATGCTGCACGTGTCTATTTAATTATGTTTGTTTTGTCTTTTTGAGGTTTACTAAGTTCTTAAGTACTTACTAACACAAATATAGATGTTTTTGCTGAAATAACCTTTATTATTATTATTATAAATGGAAATTATATAGTAATTAGAGTCCTACACACGACTACTTCACGAGCTACCTCATAGAAAAGGCACACTTAGCAGGAATTACAGATTATAATTGCAACAAAGTCAAGTTTTCTATTAAATCGTACAAAATATAGTAAGGAGGTATCCCCCAGGACAGCATCCTGGGCCTTCTCTTCCTTTCCTAATAATTATAGGGACTGTGAAAGAAGATCGATGTCTCCTTTTATAAGATGGCATCTCCAATGTAACCAATATACTGCTTACAAAACTAAGGAGCTTCTTCATCTACTTCATCTTTCGTTACGGTATGAACGAAACGAAATATGAAGATGTTTCATTGTCTCACTAATTGTCACGTGGTCGATTTCCAGCTGGATAATAGCCAGGGTACTAAACGTGTTCTTGGAATAGTCAGGATGGTAAGTGTAGTCACGGATACCGATGGAGGTCCCGTTGCAGTTGTGGCCGATGACCACGCGCGCTAGAGACCTGAAAATAGAAATCACGCACTAGTTTTTTCAATGGCGGTCCGTACGCGACGCAATCAATCAGTACCTATTTAGCGATTACTTGCGTCGGAAATATTAGTGCTGTGACATTCTAGATACATATTGCTAATTTGAGTTTGTATTTGAGTAGCGTCATCGACAACGTGTATGTTATTATGTACATCTATTTTTCTGATTACTCGAGTGAATTATCTTTTTGTATGCACGTATTTCTGTGACATATAAACCAATATTATTTTTCTTTCTTTTTAATTCGTTGTCGTAAATCAATTTCATACTGTTCAGTTTTGTTTTTTCAGAAGTCAATTACCTAACATTTTATGGTTATCTAGTGTTGTGGTATATATCTGACCATAATTTTATATGTGGATAGGCTTGTCTGATCAGTTGGTTGTTAGCCATTACAAGAGTCTATGTGATTTACAGTGTTTTATTGATATAATCCTTAATTACAGAACAAGTGTATATTTACCTGAAGTTATTCTTAGGTAGCTTGTCGATTTCATTAGCCGCGGCAAGTACTATCTGCCTGGTAACGAGCACCACTGCAGTTGTGAACTTATGTCCATCTAAATTAAAACAAACGTGTCGTCTATTATTTTGCTACTACTACTGATTTAACAAGAGGCTACATAATATTGTCGCCTCTAAATAGACTCTTTTATTTAGACACCTCTTCTACTGCTGATGAGGAAGCCACAATGTACAAAAGTTTGCAGGTTCCGTGTATGTAAAAGATATTAATAGCTGATTGCTGACTGTTCACACCGCCGTCGATATCGACTCGTTTGTCGACAAGGGCGAAGTGACAAGGGCTATTAAAGAGACGCTCGATTGGCGGGCAGAACTCTCGCTGAGAGACTCGCTTGGAGCATACGTATACCAGCGAATAATCGCTTGTTGCAGTCGCGCATTCGCTACTCGCTGCTAGCCAACTCGCTCGCTTCTAATTAATCGCCTGCGGTGGGACAGGTAACTTAGGGGATCCGTCAATTTAGCAGGCGAAATTTAAATTTTCTTACGTTTTTTGAAAAGCAACGCTATTTAACGTTGCAAGGTAATCATGATAAAATAATTACTAGATAATAATCATTTAAAAACATCAGTATAGCTCTCGAAACAATATTTACTAGAAGTGAAACTATTTCGTAAAAAGACGATTTACATTACGATTTAAATTAAAATTTTGATTAAATAGTTACTATTATCATTGCTGATAATAGTAACTATTTAATCAAAATTTTAATTTCCCAGGCCACATTGAAGGAATTACCGTCAGGTACGCAGTACAGTTTGACACACTGCTTAAACACTCACTGTAAGGATAGTACAACACGCCAAGCCATGGATAGGTCTCCATTTTGGCGATGCCCTCGTAAACGTGTGATACTGAGGAACTGTCGATACCGCAGGACAAGGATATTACTGAAAACCATAATCATGTTTAACTATACATATCCAAGACAGAAAAAAAAAATTCGTAAGTATTAATCAATTATGAACGATTGCAGGATAGTATTTTTTTTTTCGGAATACACTGACCTGAATGAGGTTATTAGGAATTGACAAAATTGAAAGCCCGGAAAATTTGAAATAATTTTTCTATGAATTTTTTGTTTGAATTATTAAAATTTGGACGTCTGTTGGGAAAGCTAGTAAGAAATATAAATTGTTTTAATAAGTAAGAGACTGCCCGGGAGCCAATAGGAATTACTCTCTAAAAACTTCTTTAATAAACCAAAAAAAGCACTCACCTTCACTTACACATGATGATAAACTTAACCAAATACTGAGTATAAGCATCTTGAATGCAATCTAATCCAGACTATTACAATCTATCTCACAGCAGCACACGAAACACGTTAAATTTCCGCGAAAATACTTATTACAGTCCCTGCAATTCACAAGCGCGTGTCATGTGACTCCTTATGTAATTTTAATACGGTATGAATTACAATGATAGAAGCACGGTCGTGAAACTAAAACTGTGTGTTAATGATTTCGAACAAGAGCGACAGCTAACTCGTTTATGACCAGTACACAAATTAGAAGTGGATCGGGTTTCTTCAATGCGAAATAGTATACTTGTAAACAGTTTTCATAGACTGTTGCAACATCCCTATTTCTAAAATACAAACATCCGTTTAGAATGAGAATGTCGTCAAAGCAAATGTTATAACTTGAATAGCTTAAACTCAAGACCATTCCTTAAAACTTCGACCGGGGTATGCGGTGTAGCGGAATATTATCATCACAGATAAATACAGCACGTTGCGCATTGGGTATTTAACAATTATTGTGTTCAAACTAATTTTGTATACGAGTATGTACCCACTATGTATAAATTTTTAAAACAGATATAAGGAACCGACTTTTCGAAATAAAGTCATACCACATTCAACCTGCATTTGCGTCTCATTTTCATACCCTGTGTAGCCAAAAGTGGTGACCCCGACTGAAGAAACTCCTAGAAGCAAAAATGAACCCGAGCAAAAAAATTCGCACGAACTGTCAGCCGTCTAGTACAACCAACGGATATCGCCTCTATGGAGAAACAGAATCAAGCTTTGCACTTACTTTGGCACTTAGAAATTTGAAGCCTTTGCAATCGCTACAAAATTTAGCCGGTTGCAGCATTGCTGAGAACACGCTGTGTGTTATATGCACGAAGCCCCCTACGTTTTGTTTAGACGGTGCCAGTCAATTTGTCACAGTGTAAATGAAGCTCTAATCATTATTTCATTTTATTATGATTTAACACATTGAAGTTCAACTACGAAATATTAACAGACTGCCAGACAGACAAACTCACTTTAAATATTGATGCATAAGTGTCGGAATGAGATGTTTCTCATTCCGACACTTATGCATCAATATTTACTTACTACAATACAACAACGACAACAACAATACAACAACAACAATACAACAATACAACAACAACAACAACAACATTACTACAATATTTACTTTTTTTATTTTTATTTTTACTATGTTTAGTACAATGCGTGGAGGATTGCTATTGTTTCTAGTATTCTTCAATAAATATTAACATTGTCCTTAGAACAACAACATTCCAAGTCAGTTTAGATCAAGTTGTTGAGCTAGTTTGCCAACACACTTTATTTGTATATATTTTACACGTACCTATCTAAAGTCGCTTTACCGTGTCTGTGTGACCGCGTTGTTTTTATAAACTACGCAACAAATTTTGATGCGATTTTCATCATCAGTTAGAGAATGTGTTTCGTAAGATTTAAATGTATAATACACTTACATTTAATAAAGAAATCTCGACGTCTTATCAAGTGCGACGAAGTGGTGGGGTCGCTGGTTAAAAATATAAGTACGTAAGTTTAGTATTTATGTGCAAAATATTAATCTTAGTGAAAAATATAAATTTATTTGTTGCAATGTATAGATCAAGTTTCTTTAAATAAGTGGAGTTGGTACAAACAAATTCTAGTTTTAACATAACTTGTTGTTTTCTACGCGAGTTGGTAGTATAAAAATACAATCCATACTTAATATTATGAATGCGAAAGTGTGTCTGTCTGTTACCTCTTCACGCTTAAACCGCTGAACCGATTTAGATGAAGTTTGGTATAGAGATAGTTTGAGTCCCGGAAAAGGACATAGGATAGTTAGTGATAGTTTTTATCCCTATATTTCCACGGGATCGAAACTTACGCGAGTGAAAGTGCTGAGTGCTGCTAGTAACAAATCAAAAACCCACAGCGTAAAAACTATAGATGTTGTGATATAGTCGCGATAGATTATAACATTCGCGGATCGTGCACTCTGTGGCTTATCTAAGATCTATACGTGACGTTCCGCTGGTCGACCATCAGATAAGTTACTTATGTCATAAGTGGACTCTTCCACTGTCTGAGGAACTTCTAACCGATTGTAGAGAAAGCGGGTTCTCTTTATGAATCAGAGAGTAAAGATTACTAAATATTAGAGTTTTTGGGGGCCCGCTATTGTGTGCAAGTCACCCCTGCCATTTTACAGGGACATCGACAACCTGTTACCATGGTTCAGGTGGAGATTCATTGACGACTCCGCCTTGGAGTGTAAAAGTGGTGCTGTTCCACAAACGACGGGACACTTAATATCGTGTCCTGCGTCTTCTGTCAGCTGCACGTTACAGGAGTTGATGGATGCTAGTGATGGCGCCAAACACGTAGCCCGAATTTTGGGCTGAGTCCATTTTGACTGCTGTCGACACGAGAAGAAGAATTAAGTTTAATGACTTTAAAATAAATTAAAATTAAATTTTGTGATTTATTTTCGTTGGATCCCACTTTTGAATCCCATTTCAAAAATTAGTTAAAATTATTTAATTTGCTTAAAAAACAAATACATTTTATAATGAGAAGCACCCGTAGTCAGGATAAAGCCCTCTCGTTGAATGCAACAGTAATACGTTGAGATCTGAATACAATTATTTAACCTTAATGTATACAGAAATTCCTTTATCCAAAACTACGAATTAAACGCTTAAAAGTTAATAGTAAAAAAACTTTATAAACTGCGACCACTCAATTATCAGACAGTGAATTTCCATGAGGTATTAAAAGGAGAACAAGGTATTGGAATGCCGACTTTAACAAACAAGGAATGCAGTACTATTTTGAATGTAGTGTGCAAAAGAATGAATCTGCTATTTGCTTTCTGCTTTCAGAAATACTCATTTGTTTTTTTTTTCATTGAAGGCTTTGAATGTTGTTAATAATTATATATAATACTTGCAATGCCCCGCGGTTTCATTCGCATAAGTTTCGATCCCGTGGGAATATCGGGATAAAAAGTACCCTATGTGTTAATCCTGGTTATAAACCATCTGTGTGCAAATTTTTTTCCAAATCCGCTCAGTACTTTTTGCGTGAAAGAGAAACATCCATTCTTCCACCCATCCATACAAACTTTCGCGATTATAATATTGTATAATAGGATATTTATTTACCTGCGTTTATATACAATACCAACTTCTGCCCGCGAGGTGTTGCATGTTGTCATAGTGGCTTTGGCAGGTAACAAAGGTGTATAAAATTGTAAATAAGTTCAGTTTTTTTTTTAAAGGCATCATGATCCAATCTTCATAGTCGGGGATCGTTCTTATCTGCATAGGGAACATACACAGATAAACTATCGGCTTTGATAAAATAACGAAAGTCTGATCGTGGAGGACTCTTGCTCTACTATAATATATCTAGATATAATAACTCCTTACTTTATACACCATACCTACTGCCAGTTACATGACTTCGAAGCCAAAACGTGAAAACTCACGTTACGGCTGGTCCATAAATTCAAGGTCGCTTAGCGAGCGATGGAACGGGCTATGCTTGGAGTCTCTCTGAGGGATCGAATCCTCAACGAGGTGATCCGGCAGAGAACAAAAGTTGTCGACATAGCTCACAGAATAAGTAAGCTGAAGTGGCAATGGGCCGGCCATATTAGCCGTAGAACCGACGACCGTTGTGATAGACGTTTTCTTGAGTCGAGACTGCGAATAGGTAAACGTAAGGTGGGATGCCCTCAGGCTAGGTGAAGCGACGATCTTCGCAGGATGGCTGGTAGCAGCTGGATGAGAGTTGCCAAAAATTGAGTTGAATGGCGTG
This sequence comes from Gortyna flavago, assembly GCA_963669345.1. Taxonomy (NCBI): domain Eukaryota; kingdom Metazoa; phylum Arthropoda; class Insecta; order Lepidoptera; family Noctuidae; genus Gortyna; species Gortyna flavago. The sequence continues at coordinate 1,369,323 of OY770149.1, forward strand.
TAATGGGAGAGGTCTATGTCCCGCAGTGGACTGCTATAGGCTGATGATGATGTATACACCATATAAACTATAGATATAAAATGTAGAATTTTACATAGGGTGACACAATGGGCGGTCTTATCACTAATTGCGATCTTTTAAAGACAAAAATGAAGGGATCTCCCTTCATTTTTGTCTTTAAAAGATCGCAATTAGTGTAACTACCTGCTGAATTGTCTATACATCTGTATAGACAATTCAGCAGGTAGTTTGGGGTGTAACATTTACATATTTGTATAATTAATGCATACATGCATAAAACTAATTTATAAAAATACGTATAGGTAATCATATCATGAATGAAACAAGTGCAAAGACTCAAAACTGTGAAGAAAAACATCGTAAGGAAACCGTTATGCGCCAGATACAAAAAAAAAAACCGAAGACATGTGGCATCTACCTGACCGCACTGGTGGACTACGGCCCACTCCCTCTTACTGAGAGGAGGCCTGTTTCCCAGTCAGTAGTGGGAACAATAAAACAAGCTATGCTACTATCATGTAAAAGCATGCTAGCCGATTTTCACTCCCCGATGTTGCAAAAAAGCAAAATATCGCAAATGTTGCAAATTGATATTTTATTTCTCGAATTAATAATTAAAATAGAATTCATCGTTGCTTCCTTTACTTCAAATACAATATACAACAATCGGCAACTCGAAAGTCTCTCTTGAGCGTTAAATCTTTTGTGGCGGCGAACGATAATGCGACGTCTAGAGACGTGGAGTGGTCCTCGATGGAGGCTCTGAACGTTAATAATGTGACGCGTTGACGCGCAACGGGTAGGAACGTTCAAGGACCTGTGGTTCGTTCTCAAGTCGGATATTGGTAAGTTTTTGTAGGATAATTATTGTGCTGAGGCTCATGGCTAGATTACAACAACCGCACGAGTCGATAGATTCCCGCAGACGGTTCGTAGATGGGTAACAATCTATTACATATCGAGACCCCTCCTTTCCTCGGAACACAACGTTACGTATTTGCGAATTCTTAAGACTTATCAAACTGAGGCGAATCCGAATAATGAAGTTGTTCAACCTGGCCGAATATTCGTGTGACTACTTCCTAATCGTTAAAACAACAAACATGTACAGACGCATCCCACGTGGGTTTCGCCTCGGTGTAAGCAGAGCCTGACTCAGTGGCACACTTTAAAACCTTTTAAAGGCACATGAATACAGACAGATGCATCTATTGCTTCTTCCTTTTCTTAGTTTTCATGGGTATCTAATTAATGCAGCTTTCAGAAATTTCACAGTTTCCATAACTTAATACATGGAAACATGTCCGAACCCACGAATACCCCCGAGCATCCACGAATACCCCCGAGCATCCACGCCTGATAAGTACAATATGTAAAGAAAACGGTAAAGGCTCTAGGAGTGCACTCGAACACCGTGGCATATTCGGTAATGTACGTGCGATGTCGCAGTGGTTCTAGTGGGGTAGGCAGACTAGTAGATGTGCTCTTGGAAGGTCGATAAAATTGTTTCTAAAATTTTGTTGTTTTATTCTGCGAATATATATGGGCCGGTAGTGTTATTGCTAACGCAACTGGTTATTAGCAATACTTGTATCAATGCTTGCATGCCTGATTATGCTATAAGATAATTTTGGTACCTGTGTTTATTATTTCGCTTATTTATTTAGTTCCTTTTCTTACACATTTTTAAATATTTCTTCAAAGAAAAAATTAGTTTAATAAACATTAAAAAATATATCAAATAGTGGTCCGCCGGTATCGGGAGCAGAGTCCAAGCTACCGGTGTCTAGGGCTCCAAAGAAAGGAACCTCCTCACATTGCGAACATTGGCCATTGGCCGATACGACAATCGGTTTTTAATTTGTTTTTCTTTGTCGTAACTACCTGTGTTTTATTATTTTTTAAAGTCTCTTCTCTATTATGCAAGAAACTTGGCAAAAATCAATTCATTCGAAAGTGCATTTTCTTTTTTTTTACAGAGATTACATTATATTTGTTAACAATCTGTAATGTCCCTCTTTTTTTAATATAGCATGGAACGACGACGACGATCTGATATAATGACGTCAGGCCACGATGCAACACTACAACGAACTTATTTGTTATTCCTAAAAATATAATAATGAAGCCATATCTGACAAGTCTTCAGCCTACCTCCCCCCACCTCACAGCTCCCCCCTGGGCCTCTTCGCGGCACCCGTGAGTGACGCCGTAACTGTTGCGATGCTTAAAACGAAGCCAACTGATGCCGCCAGGGGTTGTGCTTTTAGGAATTTTTAAACGATGTCTATAGTGTGTGGTGTGGTATAATGGTGCCTATACATTACAAGGTAAAGACCTGCTGGTCTGTTCTGTAAAAATTTAATTGTGAAAACTTAGGTGAAGTGAGCTGCCATACCTTAGATCGGCTAGGAGCATTCATTTTTTATTGAGCACGTTTGCTTACTGCGTATTGGCATTTCAGTTTTCAGACATTGTGTGCATAAAATAGTTTTACACACACAATGCAAGAAAACCAAGGCTGAAATAGCTGACGTAATATGCATCAATTAGTTCCTAGCTTATTCCTTTTGAGCATTTGAAGAGGATTTTTCCCCCTGTTGTGGAAAATACAGGATTTTAATTATTTTACCAGTTTGGGACTAGTTCAGGACAAAAACAAGAGATTTTTATAAAATTTTCAATATCGCGACAGCCCTATGTCCAAATCATTAGTGACTTGAACGCTTCCCGTCGATAGTTTACGTTTTCTCTTTAACGACGTGGCATCGGGACGACAGCGGTACGACATCGGCGCGACATCGGCGCGGTAATATTCCCGCAGAGAGGCTGTGAACAAATTGTTTATCTCGAGTTCGTTGAAGCGTGTTTTATTTGGTATTTTGGGTATATTTGACGAGCCTAGTTTTTGCCTAATTCTGATGATTTTATGGTATCATATTTTACTGTTAAGGCGCTACCTAGAAAATCTAAAATCCTTGAAAACCTACTAAGCGAGCGAAAGAGATGCAATTACTTTTGAAGCGTAAGAGAAGAGAGATGACTATTATGTGCGTGCGCTCGGACTAAAACAACGTATGTGCCAAAACGAATTAACTCCTTTTTTAACAAACTAAATAAATTAAATTTAAAACTACTTTGAGTAAACTTTGATATGATAATTCTCTATGATTCCAAGTAAATTCCATTGAATAACTCTTTAAGTGTTACGCCGTGATGTCGCAAAAAGTAAAAAAAAAATTAATAATTTTACAATTTTTTGTATCGAGTCAAATTCATTGAATCGTGTATTCCTTTTACATGATACTAGATCAAAGAGTCAAAAAAACATATACCAAAATGTTAAATTCCTATTCTATATACTTAACAAGTTACACGAAATAGAAAAACCAAATTTTAGAGCTATTTTACTAAATAGCTCTAAAATTTGGTAATAAAACATAAAGTATGTATATAGAGACTCTTTCTTTACAGTCCATTATATCAGTAAGTAGGTACCTACATGTCGTAACACCACGCCTTATTTCCTCGATAGACAGTATAACTATAGTACACCCACATTTCGCCAGTTATCTTTAAGTCGCATGTAGTGCCGGCGCCTCACATTGGATTATGATTTCGGTACAAGCTTGGCTTCGAATTGAATGGCCAATTATTGTACCCAAGATACGGCCCCACATTCGCTGCAATACCTTTTGGCAAACACACTAGCCAAGAGCATTGGAAAGTTGGACCGTTGAAATCATGTTGGACGGGCAACTTTTCGCTCTGTCTACTTACGTCCACGCATTGAACATATATTATTATTATTATTATTTAATAAATCTAGTTCAGCCTGCAGTTAGGAAAAAGAAACCAAAGAGAAGGCGATTCTGGATGATAAAAATGCACGCTGGTCGAATAAAGTAATTTAAAAAATATTTGTAAATACACTTTGCATGATGTGCAAACAATGTGTGGATCGAGAAGCGACGTTTGGACCCAAGTTGCCCGCCCGCCTACACCCTTCACTCCCCTCGCCTTTGATCGTGTATAAATAACCGACACACGGTGGGTTGACATTGGCTATTGGACGCAATGTTCCGATTATGTCCAATATCTGTCCAAGACCGATCTACACATTGGTGTATTGGATCCAAGACTACTTGTAGCCAATATACCCAATGTGAGGCACCGGCATAATAGGGGGCGAGCCTATGGCTATCAACCGAGCACAAATGCAGACTCTGGGCTGCTACTGAGTAATAAAAACACTATAACCCTTTGCCCGACCTGAGAATCGTACCCAGGACCTCATGATCAACAATAGCGCTTGCGACCACTTTACTATAGAGTCAATAACATAAACATGTCACATGTCTTCGAAATTGTGGTTCTAGAACATGCTGGTTTCCTCATGATGTTTCTCAACCAATAAAATTGCCACAGTATAAAATGTACCTACCAGTATACCAACAAAAAACAGTTAAAATCAATAAGACTGATGCGCACATTTCATAGTACTTGAGTTACGTATGTCACAGAGTAGAAACTATACTCAGTGTTCCGAGGTATGCAAACAAGTTGTGTTCGTCCGTACAGTTCTGTAAGTACGGCTGTCTGTCACACCGGAGGACATAGAAAGAAGAAAAAAATGTTCACTGATATTTAATTAGATACAGTTTACATTTAAATTGATTACAGACAGTAACATTTTTGGGACTCATGGCTAAGTAGTAAGCGGTCGCTTGCCGCGGTCGATCCGTGGATGGGTGAACATTTTTACATACCGAGATTCCTCCGTGCCTATGAAAGCTCGTTGAGCCGTTGGTCCCGGCTGTCATTCGTGGATTTGACAGTCGTTACGGGTAGTCAGAAGCCAGAAAGTCGACAGCCAGTCTTACCAAGGGGTATCGTGTTACCCAGTAACTGGGTTGTGAGGGTCAGATAGGCAGTAGCTCCACATAAAATACTGGTAGTCAACTGCATCCAGTTAGACTGGAAATCGATCCCTTAATAGACAAGAAAAGGCTAGATCATAATCTTGTTACTGTACGGAATTGTACCATGATTTAATGCCACTAAAAACAGCGACCACTCTGCACCTGACATAATTGCGTAAAGCACTAACAGAAGCAATGGCTTTCATTTTGAACTTAGGAAGCAATGAATTAACAATATCCTTCAAAATGATCCAGATAGTGGTTGATAGTGCATTAAGGCAGAGGTTTCTTGAAAATGGTAAAAAAGTTGGTTTTTAAAGCAGTGTATCTCTTAAACCGTAAATAATTTTGACCAAAAAAAAAATAGACATATTTCCAAGTCTTATTTTAAAACAGTGATGGAACTCAAATCACAATTAAACCATTAATGCATCAAAAAAATCTTCAAATACACCTCTGACATTTCTTTAAAAGCAGTGTATCTCTTTATTAACAATTTTAATTATAATTAAAAATATACCATTAAATTGCTAATGCCAAACTGCATTCAGTGATGGATTGTTTATTATTAAGTAGTTTGTACATAGTTTGTAAATAGATGATTGTTTCATATTTTGCAATAAATTACCAGCGTTGTATCATCGCGCTTCTCTTTCTTTCCTATGCAGTCCGATAGTGACCGCGTTTTAGGTCATGTAGTCACCTTAAGCAATTAAGGTGCAGATTGTAGTCGTTAGAAAGAAGGTAGCGAGTAATAGTCTGGCAGCTTCTAGATACTGGCTAAATATGGTTGATTTAATATCCCGTTGACAAATAGTTTACTTGATTCATTCCGGTCTGATCTCCTGAGCCCCCCTCCTCCTAAGGGTCGTACATAGGGTGATGTATAATGTGAAAATATTTTTTGAAATCCGACTGGTAGTTCTAGAAATTACTCCCCACATACAAACAAATAAACAAAGGACATGGCTAATTTATGTACGGACGTTGGCATAGTTATCGAATTTAGTGTACAGCAATGATTTTTGGTGTTTTATTTTCTTGAATTACACATAATACATATATCCATAATGCACATTAAATTGCTTTAAATAAAAAAAACTCAAAGAACTTGTCATTACCTCTTTATAATATTAATATAGATATTAACTTGATTCGTTTACGTTCGACTTGCCATTATATGAATTTTAACGTTCGTTTCGGTATAACAAAAGAAAGACGAACTCCGTTTTAAGATTCCGTAGTACAGCTTAAAACTTCTGCTACAATGTTCTGAGATGAGGAAAAATGTATGTGTTCTGTGATAGAAGATGTCTCTAGTTGAGTTGAGAGTTGAGACATTATTTGAGTAGATATCATCATTGTTATGATATGGTATAGTTAGTAGAACCCTTGATATTTATCGAATTCTTTCAAAGTTTTTTTTTTATAAAGACTCAAGTAATTATGAGATACTTATTATCTAACTTAAGTTTTGAGTTGAGCTGCACGATTTCTGACAAATGCGTGCACTGACTGGACAGGTCCTCTCAATCTGTGTGGTTCTTTTTTCAAAATATCATCTCAGACATCGATCTACATGGTCTTCATATAACCTGACCAAGATTATGTCTGGACTTTAAAAGAGACTGTGACCTCTGAGTTTGTTTCGGCCTTTCTTCTCAGAGTAGTCAGATAGGAAACGCCGACCTCATCTAGTTTAAAAAAAATATGATTGACGTGTAAAAGTGTTTGTGCAAACCTACTTACAACAATAAATGCATTTATCATAACATAATACCATCACACCTGTAGTTTCTCAAGGGTTGGGCACAGATATACCTATACTACACCCCCAGATAGGTTCACGGAGAGCCTTGATCTCAAGTACGTATGCGGCACCTCTCCACAGACAATGGCCCACCTTCCGTCCTGCGCCGCATGCAGTGTCACCTGTGCACTTGATGATCATATGACTGCGTCAGTTAGTAGACTTCGCGCAGCTGAATTTTCGGCCAAATATATTTGAACTTTTTGCCATCGATACGAAGAAGTACACCACCCATACTTCGTTAAGTCCCATGTAATAGAGGGCGAGCCTATTATCAACAACAGGGTACAATTCCAGACTCCAGGCTTGTACTAAGAAATTCCAGATGGAATAACCAAATAATACTTTGCCCGACCCGAGAACCGACAGCAGCATCAGCAGCATCAGCAGCATCTCAGCAGTTGCGCTTGCGACCACTACACCAACGAGGCAGATATTGTTACCTCATCATCATATATCATCGTAATTATATCATCTTAAGGTTACAGATTTTTTATTTCTAACTCGCTTGTCAAACTGTTTATTGTTATTTTCCTACTCACTGGAAGTATTGTCAGGACCCCTTTTCTTTGTACAATTAGCATACAAATTTCCTTCGTTTTCGTTTTTAAGCAAACCCGTCCCTCATAAATTGTCCACCAAGTCACGTCATTGCCTGAATTTCAAAATAAACCAGCAGCTGACGTTATACAAATTAGTATTCTGGGTCTGAAGTAGTGAGGGGCTGCAGTAGTGGCGGTTGCAGGTATGCAGGCCTGAATAAATTAATACTTTCCACGGAATTTCTAATAAATTCTGCTGCATCCAGCTCTGTTATGACACGTTGTGCAGCGGTGGAATCTAGTAGAAAGTGTTTAATTTATTTACGAACTGATCTACTTGTAAACCGTGTCCGTGACTCTAATTGAAATGGATCTAATTTTCGTAAGAGTAGATACACTGTGTGCTGAAAATGTAATTCTGTAAAGTTCACTTTCTAACAATTCATTATTTTTTGATTCGTTAATCCGCGTAGCACTCGTAGCCGCTCGTAGACCGTGTAGCACTTTCGTAGCACCCTCTACGAATGTGCTAAGCAATTGGTTTTTTGTGTGTTGTAGGTACTGCAGGTGAATTTTTCGACGCCATATTATTTTAGTTTACTAATAGTTTTAGTCAAGTTAGAATATATTATTGTTATTTTCATGAATTAATTAGGTGTTAGTTGTTATTTATTCTATGTACATTTAATTTTATACTTGATAAGACTGGTTGTTAGACTTTCGGGCTTCTGACTACTGTTAAAGATCCACGAATGACAGCCGGGACCAACGGCTTAACGTGCTTTCCGAAGCACGGAAGGGTCTCGGTATGTCAAGAAAACCATCCGCGGCAAGCGTAGGTTAACCTGATCGATCGATCTGTGCGGCTGTTATCATTTAGCCACGGGCCCCTCCAGATTTATCTATTTATTTATTGTATTAATAGCAGCGCCCCGCGGTTTTACCCGCGTTAGTTTAGATCCCGTGGGAATATCGAGATAAAAAGTACCCTATGTGTCCTGGCTATAAACAATCTGTGTACCAAATTTCATCCAAATCCATTCAGTAGTTTTTGCGTGATTGAGTAATAAACATCCAAATATTTCTTTCGCCTACATGTGAAGTAATGTGTTTTTATGATTTGTAGCTACAGGTGGATGGATGGTGTGGACGGTGACAAAGTGTTATGTACTACTGATATTTGGGGGGTATTCCACTCAGAGCACTGATTTGAACCGCACTTGGACGAACGGCACCTGAGCACTTCCACTAACCGCACTCAAACAAAATTTTGTAAAGTTTGGTGGAACAATTTATCGTTATTGTTTTCAGTCTCCGAACGGCACTTGCATACAGTTTGTAGTGATGGGACGTAAATATTATTTGTTCAGGACATTACCAACCTATCGATACGGCAAGTGCGTGAAGAACCACGGGCAGTAAAGGTCCCCGTTGTCGTTATGAATGCGGTTAAATGTTTACGAATGTAATTTGATTAATATTGGATTCAAATCGCGTTTAATTTCAACTGGGTGAATGTGGAAGGCAACTTTCGAAATGGCGCTGTCGATTCCGAAAACAAGCTAATAATACAGGCGTGAGGTACTTAGTTCTATGCTATTTATGCAAAAAATACTCGTTGTGTTCCTAAATACTCCACCATTTTCCGAAATACCGTAAATGATAAATGATAAATGATTTTTATTTTGTAAGTAGGTTTGCACAAACACTTTTACACGTCAATCATATTTTTTATAAAACTAGATGAGGTCGGCGTTTCCTATCTGACTACTCTGAGAAGAAAGGCCGAAACAAACTCAGAGGTCACAGTCTCTTTTAAAGTCCAGACATAATCTTGGTCAGGTTATATGAAGACCATGTAGATCGATGTCTGAGATGGTCTTTTGAGGAAAGAACCACACAATTTGAGAGGACCTGTCCAGTCAGTGCACGCATTTGTCAGAAATCGTGCAGCTCAACTCAAAACTTAAGGAGCTCAACGATTCGACGAACAATACCAAACAAAGGACATATACACATAAATTACTCAAACTGCCAGACCTAGAAAAAAAAACTAACAGAACAAAGAGAATAATAAAAATTAAATAAAAATAATAATAATAAAATTACCCACATTGTCTTCACATGCACAATAATTAAAATAATATAATACTTTACAAAGTAAGCAAATGTCAATGTTTATATAAAATTCATTAATTAATGTCAATGTGTATATAGAAAAAAAAATAAACAAACATTCAGAATGTAAAAATTGGAAGCAACTCAATCCCAAGCCTTTTTGTCCTCAATATAATCCTTAACAGTATAAAAGGCTTTCTGGCACAACTTACGTTTAATGAATGATTTGAATTTATTAAGGCTTAGATCTTGAACGTGGCTTGGTAGTTTATTATAAAAGCGTATACATTGGCATCTGAACGAGCCACCTATTTTCTTGAGCCTTGTTGTAGGTACAACAAATTTGTGTTTGTTCCTCGTATTTATATTATGGATATCACTGTATTTTTTAAACAATTTTATATTTTTATGAGCATATAAAAGATTTTCATAAATATACTGAGAGGGCACAGTCATCACATTAATCTCTTTAAATTTTTCTCTGAGAGAGTGTCTCGGACTTAATTTATAAATTGATCGAACAGCTCGCTTCTGCAAAACAAATATAGTCTGAATATCGGCGGCATTTCCCCACAATAAAATACCGTACGACATTACACTATGAAAATAGCTAAAGTACACTAACCGGGCAGTCTCTATATCAGTTAAATTACGAATTTTTCTAACAGCGTATGCTGCGGAACTTAGTTTTTTTGACAATTTATCTATATGTGGTCCCCACTGAAGCTTAGCATCTAAAGTTATGCCCAAGAATACTGTGCTGTCTTCAGGATTCAATTCCTCGCCCTTTATCAACACATTAGTTTTCACCTGCCTAACGTGAGGTAGCGTAAACTTAAACGTAAGATTTGTAGATTGTGGCTAAAAGCTATTCATAATTTATTTTAACAGAGTTCGAGGTTTGAAGTGACATTTTGAAGTGATTGTTACGTGGAAAGAAGCAATATTATTTTTTTTTAATTTTCCTTGTTTAATATGTAATTGATTTTAAATCACGGAAAATAACGAAATAGTGAAATATAACCTAACTCATGAATGAACACGAAATAGAATGAAAGGACGAAATGTCAAAGAATAATGGCAGTTTTGTGTCGCTTATTTTCAGAAGCGTCCATGAATACAAGTATGTAAATTATATGAAACAGCTACAGGGCTTTACATATCATAGGTATGTACTAGTTTTTTTTTAATAGGCTGCAAAATGAAAAATGTTAAAATAAGTATTTTATTAAACTTTCAAAACATAATTATTTGCAATATCTAAACGCAGAACATGGGACCGGTCACTGAACTGGGCTTCCGCGCTCCGAACTCTAGGCCTGTGCCGGAAGAATTTACTTTGCCGGAACAGGTTTAGGGTGAGGAGCCAGACTAAGAGAGATACAGAAACCCGCAGGGCAGCATGTGGCGAGTTGTTGGGCAGTAGCGACACCACGGACCCTATCTCCCGGGAGAAGTCTTGTTCCTCTCCTCTGGCTTGCCTTTATTGGCCGGTTGGAGTAAACAATGACGAGCAACAGAGCTCTCTCATTTTTTTGAGCGTTGTTTTCATTAAAATTTTATAAGTAATGTAAGTGTCCTCAGTTGTATGATAAATATCAACAACTTTTTGATCAATATCACTTAATTTATAGCCCTGATAAAGTTGAGAATTAGTATTTTTAAATGATTCCCAATCTTTTCCTAATAATTCCTGTCTAGTTTCAATGTATTTAATAGTTAATCTTTCTTTAGGACTCTTTGTAAAATTTGCGAAACCTTTAATAATAACACTGCGACCCCCTCAATACATTGGTCAATCCCTCCATATTTGAAACAATTAACCAAACAAAACTAATGAAAACAACTCAACAAGTGTATTAGAACAATGTTTGTTCTAAAATAAAGCAAAACTAATTTGAAATAAAATAGAAAATTAAAATATTTTAACTTCCAATTAGTTGCACAAAATATTACAAGTGTTTTGAAACAACTTATGATCTGGCGGAAATCGGGCCGTTCCGTCGTTTTTTACGAAATTATTCGAAGTTCTAAACTAACATGCACAAATAAATACAAGTTTCTAATAACTAAACGTTAAATTTTCTAAGTCTAAAATCTATTCAATAATCTTCAAAAACTCTTTGAATAAATAAAGTTTAAAATTGCTTGTCATTTTTTTTTTTTTTAACTATGGCATCTCGCAGTTCATCCTTTATGAGGATGGCTACTGCTTAACCGGACTTTCCTGTGGATGCCTCGAATTAAGGCCTCCAGCCAGGGCAAACAATAACTTAAAAACTAAGCGACAGCGCTAAGGGTAACCCCCTGCGGGGTTCGGACCTCGGCTCAGGGCGTCGCTGGAAGAGGACAGCAAGGGACAGGCTGGATCGGTATTATTATTAGTGTTTAGGGGCGAATTTAAAACTACAGGCTCAGCTGCGCGGGCTGGCTCGAGCAAGGGTCGGGGCGGGCACGGTGATGGTGCGGGACGTCGCGACGGGCCTCGGCGGCGAGGACGGAAGGACGGATGTCTGAGCTTGTGTTTGTGTTGTCTTCTGAGAGTACTCGTGGCCTTACTGCTCTCCTGGAGGAGGGTAGTGGCGTCGTCGGGGATAGTGAGGGTATGCCTTGGTCGGCGAATCCTACTTATGCGGGAGGGAGTGTATCGGGAGGCCGCCGCAATCAGGGGATTGGGGTGCTTTATGGCAGAGTCGAAGAAGCGCTTGGAAAGGCGTTTCATGAACTGCTGGATGGTGGGGAGTCTGAGATCTAGATGCAGATTCACATTTCGGACATAGAAGGGGGCTCCCGTGACCTTTCGGAGGAAACGGTTCTGGAGGGTTTGCATTTTATGCAGAAATCGCGGCTTGGCGTGTGCGAAGACTACGCAAGCATAGGTCATGATGGGACGGATGACCGCGGTGTAGAGGCGCAATTTGCACTTGAGTGACAATTTGCTGCGGGCAGTTATCATAGAGTGGAGCCTACCGAGAGCGAAAGAGGCGCGCGAACGCGCCGTCTTTATGTGCTCGTTGAAGGTGAGGTTGTGGTCTAGGATGACACCTAAGTATTTGGCTCGCTTTCCCCAGGGGATCGGCTTGCCATACATAGAGATCGGGCGCGGGAGGGGGGGGGGGGAGCGTTTGCGCGGTCTCGAGAAGATGACCGCCTGACTCTTATCGAGGTTGACCTCGATTCTCCATTTCCGGAACCAATTGCTCACGCCTGTCGAAGCACCTCGCTGAAAAGCAGCGCTAATGTGCTCGACTATGCGGTGGAGCTGGTGGATGCATGAATGTTTCGTGCGGAAACCGAACTGTTCGGGGGGGATGAGGCTCTTCGCTTCGGCATAGTCTTTGAGGCGCTTATAAATAAGCCTCTCGTAGACTTTACCGAAAACATTGAGCAGACTGATGGGGCGGTAGCTGGAGGGCTCAGACTTGGGCTTGCCTGGCTTAGGGATACCTATGACTGTGGCTTCTTTCCACACTTGGGGGAAGATGTTGTTGCTCAGAGCGCCATTGAAGATGGCGGTCATGAGCAGTATGAGGGGGGCGGGGAGGAGTTTGTACACCCTATTGGTGATACCGTCCGAACCGGGGGCTTTGCGGGTTGCGAGCCCTTTTATGATGTCTTGCACTTCGTCGGGAGTGACGGGAGGCAGAGGATCATCAGGGTCTTCGACTGGCTGGAGGGAGGCTCTCCGTTCGACTTCAGCGTTCACCTCGTCGAGATGCGCTCTGTCTACTGGTTGAGAGCTGGGAGTGCATTGAGCCTCTATTCTGTCGGCTAGGCATTCGGCCTTTTCGAGGTTTTCGAAAGCGACCGTTTTGTCGGGGCGTGTGAGAGGAGGAACTGTGGCCTCTTCAGAGGAGCGGAGCTTTCTCTGGAGTTGCCAGAAGGCGTGGTGGGTGGGCTCGAGTTCGCCGATCATCTTATCCCATCCCTCGGAGCGCCACTCCCCCATGCGTTTCTTTACAGCACACTGTAAATGGCGCATGTGGGTTTTGTTCGAGTCGCAGGGAAAAGAGTCGTAGTCACGCATGGCAGTGTTCTTCTCGGTCACCAGTTCACGTACGTCATCGGGCAGTTTCCAGCGATGGTCTTCCATCACTGGAACTTCCCGTGAGCAATCCGTCAGTACTGATTGAACGTGCTCTGTGAACGAGTCGATCGCTCCAATCGTGTCTGCGACTGAGATAATTTGTTCGGGGATGGAGTCTAGGTGGGGAGACGTGGTGGATTTCAGTCTTTCGCTTACTTTCCTCCAGTCGGTGACTATTTTGGTCGGGGGGGGCTGGTTGGGGTCGTGCGGGGGGCCCGAATAGGGGGCCAGGTGCAAGATGACCGGGCGGTGGTCAGAGTCAAGCTCTTGTACCGTCTCGATAGACTGCAAACGGAGGTTTACATTCTTGAGAAGCGCTACATCGAGAACGTCAGGACGTTGGGCGGGGTCGCCCGGGAAATGAGTGGGATACATCGGAGCGATGATATCGAAATTGAGGGAGTCGCCTAGCTTGAACACGATCCTACCTCTGGTAGAGGTCGTGCTGCTATTCCAAGCGGGATGTTTGGCATTGAGATCTCCCGATATGATGACTGAGTCACTTACCGAAGAGGGTAGTGAAATCGGTAGTGAGAGAGATGGGATCCTCCGCACCATTGATGGGCGGGATATAAGCGGAGATGATGGTGATTGCGGGGTGACCGGTCATGCCGAGCCGACAGATAGAGATCTCTAGCTGAGAGAGGAGGGCGGGCGGGTCTATCGGGATGCAATGGTGGGACTTCCTATAGTAGATGAGGGTACCGCCCTTGTGGCAGCGAGACCTGTCATTGCGAACTATCTTGTAGTTGGCAATGTTCGGGTTCCGCAGATGGGGCTTCAGGAAGGTTTCCTGGACTAAGAGGACATCGAGCTGGTAAATTGCTTGTCACTAACTGCCTTTGTTTATATAGTAAAATGTACTAACAATTTTCACTTCACTCACACTACACGAATGTGGCGCACCCTGGCGGCGACACGTTGAACTATGGGTGTGACGTCAGTCTTTTGACGACACGTTGAACTACGAGGGTGATGTATGCACAGAACATAAATATACTCTAGGGAGGATGTATGACAGTCACCTCACGCTTGAACTGGATGCAAGTGGCGCCCTCTATGGCGTCAATTTTCCGCCTCTGCTACTGCTGACCCCGTCCACTATACTGGACGAAGCCTGAATAAAACAACCAAACTGTATACTGTTCTTATAGCTGGTAAAATACTTGATAAAATTCACAAGACCCAACCAAATCGTTGTAACACAACGCTTGCGAGATCTAATTTGACGCCAACGCCATCTAGTTACGTCTTGCACAAACCTTGTCAAATACAATGTATTTTTGTTGAACTGATGAGCGGCATTTGATATTAACAGTTTAAAATCTTATTCCTTGAGTTAACAAACTTGAAACTTGGCACGAATACTTATCTAATTAAATTATGTAGTTAGTCATTTCTTGTTTTTCTAAACGACGAACTGAAGGGGAATTGGGGGTGTAAAAATTTGTATGGAAGAATTTTTACGCGAGGTCCGATTAACTCGAAACTTAGTATTTACTAGCTGTGCCCGCGACTTCGTTCGCGTGGATGTCGGAAAACAATAGGTAATATGTCGCTTAGGAAAGGTGTAATTGCCACTCCTTCATTGAAAAGGAAGAATCATCAGATCTTGCCTGGTAACGCTTTCCTTACCTAGGGTTCTCTACCACGGCCCTTTCGACTGCAATCACTGCGTCTTCATGGTTCATAATGACAATGCGACGAAGTGTCACTTTGATTTTTGAGAATAAATTAAACTATAAGCGCCTGCTCGAGGCTGATTATCTAACCAAACAGCCATAATTATGTCCATTTTATTTTGCGTCTGTCTTAGAATACCAACTTGTAAAATCATATCACCATTTTATCTAAAGTATATCTGAGATTAGTAGGTGAAGTTTGAAGTTAGTTTTTCTAAGTCTTGTTTTCTTCTCTGTGGTAAATTTAGAATTTCTTAACTTGGTATTGAAGATATCATATATACCTACCAATATTATGCCTTATAAAGCATCGAGATATATAGATGATAAAAGGAAGAATACATTAATGGTAAGAGCTTCTACATAAAGTTGCCCGTGTAAAAAGCAACCCATTAAACTTTGGTTACATTTGACACCGGCCGCCATTTAAACTACGAAGATGAAACCCATGAAAACTTTAGACATGATTTTGATTTAGACCTTATACTGCCGAAAACCAGAAAAAGAATTGTAAAGCTAATTACAAAAAAATATAACCGACTTTCATAAAAAACCTCACTACAAAAGGTCTATTGCACTTTGAAGTGTGTTTTTAAGTCGGTTGTATTTTATTTTATTTCACACAAAGTCGTGTAAGTTTATATTGAAAACCATGAAAACGACACACATGATAAAAAAAGAAAAAGAAAATTGCAGCCGCCATCTTCGATTTTCATTTTGACGTCACAATCGGCTTCAGCACTCTCGAAAACCATGAAAACGACACACACTACGAATTTTTCGATTTGCAACCGCCATCTTGGACTTTCATTTTAACCAGTACTGAAACGGTTTACCAACAGTCGATTGGTCCATGAACCATTGGTCAACACCATTAACTTTTCATCCAAAGGACTTGTGACCCACGAACGTTTCCCCAACAGAACTCTACGTCAGTGAATGCTTAACCAACAGAATGTTTTGACCAATAACTTTTCATGGATGCAAGGGCGAGCGAAGCGAGCTCGGGACTTGGGGCACCCCGACTCGGACAGGTAGGGTTCGAAGGGATGATGGCGGCTCAAGTGAGCGAGCAAAGCGAGCGAAGGGCACCCCGAGGTTAGGCTTGGTTAGGTTACTTTATACCCTTTTCACAGAAATAAAGGACTACGTCTTATTATTATTTTACTTTCACCTTTCCCGGCGTCTGCTGGCCTTGTTCTTTGGGTGAAAAGTTATTGGTCAAAACATTCTGTTGGTAAAGCATTCACTGACCTAGAGTTATGTTGGCAAAACGATCGTGGGTGAAAAGTCCTTTGGAAAAAATTTAATGGTTTAAAGATAATATTCACCAACGGTTCATGGGCCAATCGACGGTGGGTAAGCCGATACAGTTTCATTTTAACCTCACTATTGGCTTCAGCACTCTCAAAAACCAATAAAACGAAACCCATAAAAAAAAATTGCAACCTCCATCTTGGATTTTCGTTTTGACCTGCCTATCGGCTTCAGCACCTTTGAAATCTATGAAAACGACATCCATGACAAAAAATCAAAACAAAATTGCAGCCGCCATCTTGGATTTTCATTTTGACCTGACTATCGGCTTCAGCACCCTCGAAAACTATCAAAATGACACCCATGACAAAACATTTAAAAAAAATGGAGCCGCCATCTTGGGTTTTCATTTTGACCTGACTATCGACTTCAGCACGCTCAAAAACCATGAAAACGACAAACATGACAAAAAAAATTGCAGCCACCATCTTGGATTTTCATTTTGACCTGACTATCGACTTCAGCATCCTCGAAAACCATGAAAACGACACCCATGACGAAAAAGTTAAATTTAGGCAACCGCCATCTTTGATTTTCTTTTTGACCTCACTTACCGGGGTCAGGATCCATGAAAAATTGCTCTCTCTCTCTCTCTCTCTCTCTCTGTGTGTGTCTCTATCTATCTATTACTATGAAAAATGAGGCATAACGCTTTTTCGTAATTTGACGATTTCTCCCTTAGAACTCCTACCGCAAGCTCCAAATAAGAACTTCGTTACAAAACGCTCTGCGTTACTCAACTTTCTATATCAATAATTATCTAACTTCTTTATCGCTCAGAACACCACATTAATTATTATTATCTTACATTATCCTCACTTTGTGTTTAAAATTCTTTTAGCGCCACAGGCGCCACTAAATAAACCATCAATGGAAAGCGATTTTTTTAATATCATTAATATCATTATCATTACTTTTTAAAATAACATAGACATAAGTAGGTATCTGTGTTATTTCGTCATTTAAGTAAGCATAAACTAATAGAACGTGATTATTCACATCACAACAACAATGTTTTCGTTAGTAGGTACTATATCGCGCCAATAGATGTCGTTACTTGTTACTAAAAAACGTAAAAAGTTGTTCCTAGAATACTTTAAATTGATTATATCTTTTGATAGAGTGAACCGATTGCGATGAAACAAAAACTAATCACTGCTCCGAGTTCTACACCATATTTGAGTATAAAAAGTAACCGTATTGGTTTGGTAATTTTTACGTTGACCCTGTTCAAATCAATAATCTGTCACATCCAAACAGACAAACAGACAAACCGACAAACCGATAAACAGACAAACAGACAAAAATTCAAAAAATTGATGAAATGGCATCTGTTGGTTATCCTTTAACACCCCAACTATTTTTTTTTTAATATTTTCAATGTACAGAAACGTCTCGTCTACAGATTTATTATATGTATATATATATATATATATATATACAATGTGGGGATGACAATACGACTATAAATGAAAACACTAACAATACTAATGCATATTAGTATTTAGGAACCACCAAATAAATCCTAACATTCAAATTAAAAAAGTGAATTTTTCTAACATATTAAATAGCGTAAAAGTGTAAACAAAAAAGAACACACTTTAAATATTGCGGCAGCAGCGGGTGTTATTGACCCAACAAACATATGGCCGAAACCTGAAAAAATTGTATCGGTCAGTGTGCCGGGCACCCCTTTTTTTTGCAGGTTCGTAATAAATGTAAGATTTGTAGGAAGTAAAAACGTCCGCATGCATGGCTCTTATGTCTCAAGCATAACGTATAATATGCATTAGTTCGCATCGGGAAATCAAATTTAAGAACAAATTTGACGAAGGTTATTGAACTAGCGAGCTGGACACATGTTGTGTTTAACTGCAAATGTCTTTAACCTATCGGTGCTGGCTTGTTAACAGATACATCATGTAGAAAAAGTCAAAAATGAAAAATAATGTCCAGTGACCAAACTATTGGATTTATTTGATTGAATTTTTTTATGCAGACTAGGAACGTCATTAGGTATACGAAGTTTAATTTATAGTCATATTGTCATCCCCACATTGTATATACTTATGATACTTATGACCAAAAATAAAGAATAACGTGTATCAGGGTTTTTCGAAAATCTACCCCTAACGGGGTGGAAAGGGGTTGTTAATTTTACAGGGGAGGATTTTACTTCGAAAATTGGTATAAATAATGTTTGAGTCAAGCTATCGAAACATCCCAAACTTTTTTTTTAAATTTCACCCATAAAAAGAAGAGATACAGTTTATATGAAAGATCATATTCATTTGGTATAAACTACCTACCTACCAATGAATTTTAAGGCGCGGTCCGATTAAGTTGAAACTCAGTAGTACTTTTATTTTTTATTTTATTTTACTTTATTGGGACATAAAACAGTTACACATTACAATTTTAGTGTGACAAAATAAATTAAAAACTATGCAAACGTGTAACCTACACCAATGTAAGCGAAATAATAGTTTATAGACACATAGAAAAAAAAAAAAAAGTATAGTGCGTGCGTTGATTTATAGATGAGTAAGAAGTACTCGTTCATGTTTGTGGAGTAATTTATTACTATTCGTTTATTTCAGGTATTAACCCATAACAATTATTATATTATAATTATAATACTTAGATTAAATTAAATTACAATTAAATTAAATTACGTTATTAAAATTAAATTAAATAACATAAATAACATTAATTGCGCACTCCATCAAACCTGCATACCTATAGTAAGACCCAACCTGAGGACAAACTTTGAAACTGACAGATCTTTCCATACCGGAACTGTCAAACGTCAATTTTATACGCGTAAAAATATAATAAAAGATATCGGAGTTTGGTAAAATCAGCCCTCAATTGAAATAAAATTAGGTGTACAAAATTACATAATTTCAGTATATTAGCATCTTAGCAGGTAGTGAGGTACACACAGCGAAATATTACTGACACTATGTGATGAGTACAAGCACATAATCGAGTCAGGAAATATGCCTTGAGTCTCCTCAAGAGCACGTAAAAATCAGTAACTCTGTTCTCAACGAACATACCAATCGCACTACACCGCCAGGACAGCTTTAATAGCTCTAAAAGCGTTATTATATTGTACCGAAGAGTGTTATAAGCACCCTTCGTGTACTTGTACCAGAGTTGACTGGTGTAGAACGACTGACAGTAGGCCTTAAACAGAGTTATTCTAACTTGGTTGGAGCAGTGAGAAAAGCGGCTAGCCAACATATTGCTTCAACATGCGATACTACGCCTTTGTCGTTCGAGATCAGCATCATCTGCTAAATCGTCTGTAATTATGTGACCAAGATATTTAAACTTACTAACTATGTTTAGGGCAGTTCCACACAAACTGATCGGTAAAATATGATCAGGACCTTTACCGTATTTAAATATCATAACTTCCGATTTCTTAACATTATAGGTGAGATAATGTTCAGCTGCACATTTCTCGCAGATCGCAACAAGTCTCCTTAAGCCGTTGGCTGAGGGACTGAGCAGAACCATATCATCTGCATAGCTAAGATTGTTCAAACCTACATCACCAATACGACAACCGGCTCGGGTACTGCTCAGCTCGTCTATCAACTCGTTAGTATACATGTTAAATAAATTCGGCGAAGTGAGACCCCCCTGCCTCACGCCACACGTTAACTTATATGTTTCCAGGGCATTATTCCATTTCACTTGATTGCATTGATTTGTATACCATATTCTAAAAGGCCTACAATTTTTGATGGCACTTTAGAGTATCTCAACTTATCCCATAATAATCCATAATTGATACAACAAACGCACGGCTTAGATCTAGGAAACACGCATACACACTAGTGTTTCTTTGTACGTATTTATGTACTGTGTTCTTCAAGGCAAAGATAGCCAAATCAGTAGACAGGCCCTTTCTGAAACCAAATTGTGCGTTATTTATTGGGAAATTCTTTTCACTTAAATGAGTATTCATTAAACGTTTAAAAACTTTAGAGAAAATGGTCGCTAATGATATAGGCCAGTAATTAGCCATACTGGACACATTGCCAGTTCTATTCTTTACAACTGGTACGACTAAGGTCCTCATGAAATTATCAGGTAGTTAAATAATTACTATGGTCAATACATGCATTATACAACTGAGAAATTCTGATAAACGGCAATTCAGGAGCTTACATAAGGTGCTCGACACTGAGCCCATCGTGGCCCGGCGACTTACCGCGTTTCATACCTTCCACACAACGATACAGCTCTTCCGCAGTGACGTGCAATACGCTTGTATCGCAGTCATGTGTTACACTCGACCGCGGCGGAGGCGTCGCCGGCTCACCATGGGCCCCGCGCGCCACACTCACCCTGCTTGCCGGCGTTAAGCGCGACAGGGATGTAGGGTTAAATTGTTTTGCAAACATATTTGCAACAATATCTGAGTCGTCACTACCATTTACATTAATTGGCACACTGGCCTTATAATTAAATTTATTTGTCTCCTTCCAAAATTTTCCGAAATCTTTATTGTATCTATGGGTGGCTATAATATCCATTTTAATTTTATTTTCATTTGCCTGGCACCATTTTATTTTATTTCTAAAAACTTTTTTAATACGAAACATATCATCGTATATCTTACCCTGTGAGGGGCGATTACTAATTATCCTAAGACAGTCTTTGAGCTGAAACTTGACATTACTTCTTATTCTACAGTCTTTAATTTTTCACCATTTGCTACTGTTACACTCATAGGTTTACCATGTACAAAATCAATTAGGACACTTTTATCATTGCACATGTGAGCCGTTGCTCCACTATCTACATACCACTGACTTGACTTGATGCTGACCGACAGCGCTGTCAACAGCAATTTTGAACTTTCCTTGTTGACATTATTACTCTGTTTTGGGCAATCCTTAATAAAATGTCCGGTCTTCTTACATCTATAGCATTTTGGAGGTTTTCTTGATATGTTCCGTGATACTGATAGTGCGGTTGCACTCTCATCTGGCTTATCACGACGTTGAGATTGTTGTAACAACTTTGTCTTTACTACATCACTGGATAGCTTGACATTAGAGTTTTCCAGAGCCATTATCAGAGGATCGTAGTCAGCCGACAGTCCGCTTAACATAATTACCGCCACAAAATCATCATCAAGAGGAGAGTTTATATCCTGTAATTGTTGTGATAATTCAAGTATCTCAATAGGAACTGTAACGGTAACTGTCCATACCATCACCGCCGAGTTTTGTACTAAACAGCATTCGTAGTAATGATAATCTCTACACAGCCCCTTATCCACGAAAGCCTTTTCAAGGTTAGACCACGCTTCTTGCGCGTTCTTACAATAGCGAATTTGCGGAAATCCCACAAGTCTTCATGGATCAGAACCATTTTCATTATGAATTTCCATTTTCCATAGTTCTCTAATCCACGTAATTTATCATTTTAAATCAGTGAAAATGACCAATTGGAACTGTGCACCTAGCTTCTGACGTTTCATAACTGCCCATGTAGGTTTATGTGAAATAAAATATTTTAATTTTGTTTTTTTTTTATTTTGGTGCGCAGACGGAGCAACGATATGCGCGGGCGCCGCGCTGAATGAAATAAAAATAAGATGGCTATTTTAAGAATTCAGAACCCTCCGGCTTCGGCTTCGGCTTCGGCATCGGCTTCGGCGTCGGCTTCGGCGTCGTCGTTGTCGTCGTCGTCGTCGTGGTGTAACTGACTAACCTTGATGTCATATTTTTTTTACCATACAAAGGGTATTTTGAATTTTTCACATAATGTCTGAAAAACCGTTTGTAAGACCCATAATTAAGAAGTCGCGGAAATGAATTACTATACGTGTTAGCGTATTTATGTGCCTTACTTGGGTCTATAGCTGTAACAGATTTCCCGTAAGCCGCTACGCTGTATTTTAATGAGGCTTCGAATTCGATTTCAACGTAGAATTTTACTTCTATGAATTGCAGTCCGCTAAAACACAAGCTACTCATGCCGGAGCCCGCGCAATAGCGTGTCAGGTGCAATTTTGGCGTTTTATCTGTCACTTTGGTATTATAGTCCGCTCTGAGGACTATGCAGCTGTATTCGACATCCCCAATTATAGTTAACTGAAAAAAAAAATCAAGTCAAAGATAGAACATACGAAAATAATTAAGTAAGTACGTTTGCACACTACTATAATGAGCATGAATTTACTCAAACTCAAAGCATTTATTTCAAATAAACATAATTATTACAAACACTTTTGTATTGTCAAGGAAACCATCAGTTAGAAGGTGAAGCTAGTTCCCATTGAGAAGAACGGGGCAAGATACTATACGACATTTATACGATATGACACGTTGCTGTAGTGTGAATCTGACTTAACGCACTCCTGG
This sequence comes from Gortyna flavago, assembly GCA_963669345.1. Lineage (NCBI taxonomy): Eukaryota > Metazoa > Arthropoda > Insecta > Lepidoptera > Noctuidae > Gortyna > Gortyna flavago. Next base: position 1,392,214 of record OY770149.1, read on the forward strand.
ATTATATACATTACATTTTGATTTGTATGACAAAGATTGGAAGACAATGTTCAGACCTACTTGAACATAAATTATTTGAAATATGTGTGCATACACACAAGCGGCACGTTGCCGATGGCAGAGACAACTGCAGCCGTCGATACTCGTCGGCGGCAGCCATAGACACGTCTACGGCAGCCGCCGATGCGTCCAAATGCAGCCTTACACGTCAACAACGTGACGCTTGTACATTGAAGTACGTTGCCAACGGCTGCTACGAGTACCTGTGTGAATACTTTTTATTTTTGTTTCCATTTTGTTCCTTATGACTGAGTACAATGTGCACCAGTTACTAATTTAATAAATTAGTTATTTTTACATTTTCAACAGCATTTTTATTTCTAACACAATCTGTCTGACTTTCAGAATGGATGAGGTTTTTATAACTTACGTTAAAATAATATTTGCCCATAACAGCTTGTTGTGAGTAAGGAAAGCGACTAATTTCGGTAGAGTCGGAGTAAAGTTCTCGTTTCACCTCACCCTCGTCGCAAATACCAAACCTTTGAACATTGGATAGTGCTGAAAACAATAGTATACGTTAGTTATTTCTATCCAACTGAACCCTAATTTCTCTCAACTGATATTATGTGTCCCAGCAAGGCTATATTTAGAAAATAAATTGTTACTATTTTAAGTGATCAGAACCCTAATAATCAAATAATTTTTACTTTTATTCATATATCGTTCTTTCTAACAACTAGTAGATCTGTTTAGTAACATGTGGATAACGTTGTGAGTAGTGTATTTGTTACCTCTATTATTAAGTTTTAACCTTTGTTTACTTATTACTACACTACTGTTTGTTGTCCCTTAATCTATCTATACTTATAATAAATCTGTAGAGAGGTCAATTCTGTACATGATATATATTTTCAAAATAACTATCAGGGGGTAATTAGTGATCGATACTGATGCCAAAAATGCAATCAGTAAAATTTTTGTCTGTCTGTCTGTCTGTCTGTCTGTCTGTCTGTCTCTATGTTCCTTATAGAAACAAAAACTACTCGACGGATTTTAACAAAACTTGGTACAATTATTCTTCATACTCCTGGGGAGGTTATAGTATACTTTTCATCACGCTACAATGAATAGGAGCAGAGCAGTGAAAGGAAATGTTGGGAAAACGGGAGAATTTGCTCCATTTTTTAAGCTTCGGTCGCGTGTGCAGCCTTAATGGTTGAAGCTACATAGAAATCATTTATGACGGAAATGTTCTACATAAAATTATCTAAAAAATATCCTACAACAGCATATGTCTATCTTTTATGGTTGACTCACAATAATACGTGTAACTCCCGATAGCTTAGCAGTTCGGAGCTTTCTGATTATATTTGTTTACTCTTACGTTTATAATACTCTCACTCATCCCTAAAGAAGTTAATATTATTACCAATTGGTAATAATATTAACTTCTTTTAATTTGAAAATGAAAAAAGAAAACAATAAAAAAAGAATCATAGTAATCGGTATAGAAACACCAAACTTATACATGAAATACGTTAATAAGCCATCGCGCCGTCGCGCGTGAATACTGAATCATGCCATGAGGATTATTTTTGTGTAACGGTTGCCGCGCTCGACGCGGGTCGTGGCGGTAGGGCGGGAGGCGGGAGGTCCGAGCGCGAGCTTCATTCAATATTTGGCTGGACAATAATTGATATTAACAAAACGTGATTATCAGCGCGACTTTTAGTCTTTAAATAGTTTATTTGAATTTCTTTTGTTGTTATTTTATAAAATAGGTATTAGTTGTTTTGGTAGTGTTTAAATATTCGTTCAAATTACAAATCTATACTTATAATAAATCTGTAAAGTGAAAATTCTGTACATTGAAAATATCAAAAAAATAAATGGCAGGGGGTGTTATTAGACCGACACAGAAACCAAAAAGGTGATTAAAAAATTTTTGTCTGTCTGTCTGTCTGTTTGTTCAGGCATCAGGCAAAAACTACCGGTTCGATTACGATGACACTTGGTATAATTATTCTTTAATATCCTGGGCACCACACTGGGTACTTTTTATCCCCGAAAAAAATACACACATCAAAAGTGTCTAGGGATCAAGCATTTTTATGCGGATTTCTTGAGATTGAGATGTGGCTTTGTAATAAATTTATGATTTTATAAATTTATATGGATCCTTTTTGGTGCATTTCATAATTTGAATCAGGAACTGTGAATCAAATTCGAGTAAAAGATGAAAATCAGCTGTCAATATTTTCCCTATAAAAACATACAACGCATTGAAGACATTATTAGTGCTACTGTTTCCCTACTACTGATTAAAACCAACGTTATTATGGAGCGGCGACGTCATTTAAGCAGGGAAGAAATGCTCAGAGCCGTGGGAATGATAGAAGCTGGTTCCCGGCAACGTACTGTGGCTTTAGCTCTGAATACAAGTCAGAGTGTTATCAGTCGACTTTGGACACGTTACCGAAGCACTGGTACCGTGGCTGAGCGCCATGGAGGACGGTATCGCTGCACCACACGGAGACAAGACCGATAAATTCAAATCTTAACTCGAAGAGCTCCAACAATAACCGCCATGATGTTAGCCGTGAGGCTTCATCACTCTTCAGGGAACTTAATTAGCGACCAAACAGTCAGAAACCGCTTGCATGAAGTGAACCTTCATTCCCGAAGACCGCTACGGGTACCACCTATAGCAATGCACAATCGTAGGATTCGATATCAATGGGCTCTTGAACACAGAAATTGGGCGGAAGAACAATGGCGTTTCGTGTGCTTTTCTGATGAGTCTCGTTTTGGTATGAGACCGGATACAAGACGTATACGACACTGGAAAACCCCTGGACGCCAACAGCGATTAAAATCCTGCCAGGAAGTCCATCCTTATAGTGGTGGAACCATCATGGTATGGGCGGGTATTTGGATCGGCGGAAGAACTGAGTTGATTTGGATCAGAGGCAACCTCAACGCTCAAATTTATGCTGAGACGATTGTATCAGACGTCATCGTTCCTCTACAAGTGCAAATCGGTCCCTTATTTCAGTTAATGCATGATAATGCACGACCGCACACCGCAAGAGTTGTAAGACAGACTCTCGCCGCAGCTAACATCAATGTCCTGCCCTGGCCTGCTCAGTCGCCAGACTTGAACCCGATTGAGCATGCATGGGATATGCTACAGAGAAGAGCTCTGCCGAATATGGAGGGTATCCAGTCGCAAGAAGACCTTTTTTTGTTGTTGCAACGAACATGGGCGGCCATTCCACAGCGTGATTTGGATGAACTCATTTTGAGTATGCCAAACCGATGTTCTTGTCTTGTTAGTGTTCGCGGTAGAAACACGGATTATTAATTGTTTATGTTACCCAATAAAATTTTAAAGAAAACTGTTATTTCAGTCTTTTTTTCGAACTTTTGTGTTAGTGGTTCAAATGTCAAAAATCCCTTTATTAGGAAAATGGCAAATTTCTTTATTAATGCAAAGGTGACTTGGTTTATCGTTACTGTGACAAACGAAAACACTTTATTTGATGAATCCTTAAAGAAAATTTTAATTAATATCAATCAGGAGAAAAGTTATTGCAAAAATATATGTTGATCCCTAGACACTTTTGATGTGTGTATATATACAATAAAAAACAAACTTAATTTTCCGGTTCGATCCCTAGACCCGATTACTGTACCAACCGCAAATAATAAGTTTGTCGTAGTACACGACGAAGATAATAATAATAGGCGAGCGTTCGTTCATATTAGCATTCTATTAATTGTATGTTTTAACTGCTACTTGCAATTCCAAAACGTGCTTTTCAGTGCGACCTTTTTATTCCTTTTAGTTTTTACTAAGTACAGTTTAAGGTAGAGTTATTTAGGTTTATTTTTATAAGTCGTAGGTATAGATTTAAATTTTAAAGTATGGGTAGTATTTGATAGTGTAGTGTACGTAGTGACCGTAGGTTATTTTATAAAACTGTTAGGTAGGATTAGTCATTCGTATAGATATTAGTTTTTAGGGATTTTGCTTATTTATTGAGTTTAGATTAGTTATCATCAGAAATAGGTTTATTTAGGTCTTTTATTTTCTGTTATTGAGTTTTTTTTTTATTAGGTAGGTACTTAGGTTTACTTTTATAATATCTAATATAAAATTCAAAGTCCTGTGATCCTGTCTGACTGATTATATCAATGCACAGCCTAAACCGCTGGTCATAGAGACATTAAATTTGGAGTGTGTTCTGTGTGAAGTGTATAAAGGTATCCACTAAGAAAGGGTTTTTCGAAATTCCACTCCTAAGCCTAAGTCCACGCGGACGAAGTCGCGGGCAGAAGCTAGTAAATAAATAATTGCATAACACACTTTCAATTACAATTCCAATAATTTTGAAGGATATTGCTAATCCATTGTTGAACTGTCAAAATGAAAGCCATTGCTACTGTCAGTGTGTTACGCAGTTACCCCGGTGCTGGTGCTGCGTAACTTATTTATTTTTATGTATTAATCTTTCATTCAGACACATTACCCATAATTGATTGAGCATTTGAGTGAGATACCTGAGATACAGGTTTATTCCTAGTTCAGGTAGAATCCAATTATTTCTTACAAACCTCTAGGTAGTTTAAGGCCCTATTTTGTAAATATTTAAGTACGTAAATCAATTATTTCAATAAACAATAAAATATTTTGTCACGGTCATAAGTGGAGTAGCAATTTGACAAAGCAATACATTGAGACTTTTGTTTTAGTTACGACCTTCTTGTAATAATTAGTAATTTCTCTACTATAGACTCACACACTCACATTCGTTTAAAAAAAAAACTAATTTGTTTGGTAGACCTCTAATCACGGCGGTAAAAATAGGGCATTTTTTGTAATTTTTAAGTCATATTTTTTTTACTAATTAGTTGCTGAAGAATAGAAAACGACGGAGACGTGTTTACAGCAGACCTTGATTTTATATTTAAAAAGAAATTGCTCTAGAAGCATTATTCAGAAAGAAAAAAGGGGAATATATTTATATGGAGAATCGCATGCCCTGTTAAGTAGTCCATTTTTAAACAGAAAAGCTTGACTAAAGTGCGCGTTTGTCACACGTGCTATAAAATAGTATACGATACATGTGACTTAAGTAGTATTAATGTACGGCGTTTGGGACTACTTAGTCACTACTAATACCTCCGTACTATATTCAATGTGTCTGTCAGTCAAAGGATTAGTTAACTCTAAAATTAGTAATCATTGTAACATCTCACATCTTCGCAACACGATGTAGTTTGGCGCTACTTTGGTGATGGCAGGTCTGCCGATCCTCTCAACGCTGCGCTGCACCCACTTGTGGTACATGCCATAGTCTAGGAACCTGGCAGGGGCCTCACAACCTGGCCCGAACACTCCGAAGCCCAGCTGAAAACAGCAGTCATTACCAAAAATCAGCTTGAATCAGAAAAATCCAAGTTGGACTGGTTTGGATTTTATTACACCTCCACTATCACACACTTAATCAGCTTATCATGTTCCCACTGCTGGGACACAGGCCTCCTCTCGTTGAGAGGGAGTGGGCCGTAATCCACCACGCGGGTCCTGTGCGTATTGGTAGATGTCACATGTCTTCGAATTTTTGGTTCTAGGACATGCCTGTTTCCTCACGATGTTGTCTTTCACCGTTTTGAGAGTAGTGGTGATGAAATTATTTACACAAAGTAAAGTGCCTGCCACGACCTAGAATTCGTTTTTTTTTGAAGGATGGGAAATCATCAAATGACCCCTCCCGCTCTGGGTGGAGCGGAAGGGAGTGTCAGACTCTTACTGACTAAAACCGATCCATGTTCCTTCCTTAGCCCTTCATGTTCCGGGGTAGCGGTAACCCTTTCGGACAATCCCCCTGGGCCACCACTGCTTCACCATCTCGATAGAGCATAGTTATGTTAAAATCTGCGTGCTCCTAGGGGAGTAGCGGGGAGACGGCTGTCTTAGAGATGATTATCCATACTTACTTAATGTTTATTACTATATTTTAAATGAGGTATTTGTGAGTTTGTATAGGGGGTAATCTTCGGAACTACTGGTCCGATTTAGAATTTTTTCTCACGAATGGGAAGCTACAGTAGGTATTGAATGTCATCATCATCTGTCTAGCCTTTTCCCAACTATGTTGGGGTCGGCTTCCAGTCTAACCGGATGCAGCTGGATACCAGTATTTTACATGGAGCGACTGTCTATCTGACCTCCACAGCCCAGTTACTGGGTAACGGCTTAACGTGTTTTCTGAGGCCCGGAGGGATCTCGGTATGTAAAGATGGTCACCCATCCACAGACCAACCGCGGCAAGCGTAGCTTAACCTAATCGATCGACCTGTGTGGCTGTTATTATTTACCCAGGGACCCGTCTAGGTATTGAATGTCATAGGACATATTATTATTATGTTAAATTAAAACTGCTCTAGAAAAGTTTTAACCATCACAGAATTAGCAAAATCTTCTGTTGTTGACGACATTGGTGTTACAATAAAGTCTTCTGGGTATGTTTTCGGATGACAGCGATGCGGACGAGTACTTCGTCGCTTAGGTGTACTTTTGTGTTTGTAGTTAGTCATCCTAGTGTAAATAGAAGTTGTGTTATACAGTACGGGGTACCTAACAGAGACATCCACGCGCAAACTGTACATGATTCTAACAAGAGTAATCGAATAGTATCAATAAAACACCATATGACAGAGTCCAGCAGAGCCTGGAGCGTAAAAGAATGAATGCGGCCGAGCGGATCAACGACGGTGCCAGTACATCTGCAGCTGGGGCGGTTAACATTATGCAAGTGAATGATGAAATCACTTGATATCAACACTGGATCAATCCCGTTACGTAAACGTTCACGTACAACAAACCGCCGTGTCCATGACACAGCCACACCCCATTTTTTAGGCTAAAAGATGATGTTTGCAAGACACATAACTAATGAATATGCTATTGACATCTTTATTTATCCAATGAGTAGATTCAAAAGCCTCACCCGCTCCACTTCATTAAATAAAACCCATGTGTGTACCGTCTCTGAAAATCTTCAAACTCACTAAGGTCTTATTTTATATATCATGTCATCATTGTCTACATTTTAACTTTATTATTGCCCATTATACAATTCACTATTGCACGTACTGCTACTAAGACTCCTAGCGATTACACTTTTTTTTCTTCTGAACGTCTACCCGTGGACAGTGTTGCGGGCTATATTATCACTAAAAATTTTTTTGTTAAATTAGTTGTAAGTTCCTATAATGTACATTTAAATAAAAAAATATATATATGTATAAAAAATAGTGTTACGATACTCAACCAGGCTCCAGCGACGGCCCACTTTCGTCACGAGGACTGCCCCACTCCGCCAGATGCAGTGCCCCTTTGTGACGCTCCTGGCACAAGCGGTGTAGGTTGGCCATAGCGTCTTTATGTCCAGCTGGAAAAGAAAAGAGAAAAGAACAGGGTGGAAAGTTTCTTATCTTCCATAGTAAAGAGAGGATCCTCCAACCAGACAGGAGTTGAGTGTGGTGGGCTACTGCCCGGCGATTGATGTCGGGACGTTGAATTTATATATATATATATGAGATCGCATATGGTGCTGTGGATGCCACTGCAAGTTTAATCACAAATTAAATGTCACCTGCTTGCAATTGCATCAGACTGCTCGAAAGCCCTGTCTGTGCAGTCAGGTCAAAATAAAATTAGTTTTAGGGATAGATCGAGAACCTCCCAAATCGTGGCTCAGTTTAGAAGTTTCATAATCATAATCATAATCATTTATTAATTTGCGAATATGGGTACAAAAGAAAAGGTCTCATACAAACAATAGCGTCCATTAGCCATATCCTACCTTAAGGCATGCAAATTTACAAATACACAGGTATCTACGAAACTAGAATTTAACAACAAAAGATATTAATTAAGATATCGTATGGAGTAACATTATGTAAGTTTATCCTGCAAATATTCGGTGACGGAGTAATATGCTTTTTTTAGTAACAGTTTTTTTATATTGTTTTTAAATATATTTATATCACCTATCTCCAGAAGTGAAATATGTAAATGGTTATATATGCGTGGAGCCATACATAGTATACTTTTATTTAATAACGCTGTTTTATTGCTTGGTAAACATATATTGAATTTGTATCTTTTGCTAATTAACTTATTAAAGTAGTTTGTATTTTTCTTAACGAACATTATAACCTCTAATATATATATATACATGGTAACGTAAGAATATTTAATTTTAAAAATGATGGTCTGCAGCTGTCAGTTACTTTTATACTAGTTATGGCTCGTATACATTTCTTTTGGGCTTTAAATACCGCTTCCCTATCAGTAGAATTACCCCAAAAAATAACACAGTACTTTAGAATAGGTGCAACATAGCCGTTGTAGGCTGTAAGAACTGTAAAAGTGCTGACTGTTTGTTTAAGTTTAAACAGTGCATAAGAGAAGGTATTCAATTTAGTGCATAATGTATGGATATGTTCTTTAAAATTCAAATTATTATCTATCTTCATACCCAGAAATTTCGTAACGGCAACTTCTTGGATCTTATTATTTCGGTAATTTATGTCCATGTTTGCTATTTTACTTACTCTACTTCTGAATGTCATGAAGTTGAAGAGTTGAGAGTTGAAAAATTTCACTACCCAAACAAATTTTAGCAACCTTTTTTTTATACCTTTGTTTGGAATGATTTTAGTACGCACATGTTTAGATCTGGCCAATGGATCTTCTGAGATTGAACGAAATTTTTACTTGGCGGAATATTATCAAGGATAATGTCATTTATGCATTTGATCTTTAATCAAATGATTTATTAGAGCAAACAACATTTAGACAATAAAGGATTGTTCAAACGATCAGTAATGAAAAAAAAAAAACTTTTTTTGGGAATTGGGTATCGTTGAACAGATGTCACCCGAAGTATGTTTCATGCGTACTTCGGGTAACATCGGTTTCATGGTTGCGGTCGGTCGATAAGCGACGTAGGATGCAAGAGCGAGAGAAGAGCACCCCAAGGATCGATTTGGTTAAGTTACTTTAAACCCTTCACATAAAAATGAAATATATTATTTGGCTTATTTTATTTTGCGTAAAATTAGTTATTCCAACAGAAATATTTGACTGCATAAAAGTTGGTAAAAGTACTAGTTGGTAAACAAGACTTGCCAACCATAAGGTTTGCGTTACAATTATTTGTGAAGAGATATAGATATACCTAGATAACGCAAGAGCAACTAGTTCGCGTGCCAAAAATCGCACCAACATACGTACAAAAATCGTAAGCCGCCACTTTCGCGCTTTCCTGTGTACTGCTGGCTAGGTAAGCGTGCGCGCTGGCGCTAGGCCCCGGGGGTGGGGCGAGACGGGAGCCGCACGCCGCGGCGTCTTTGAATCGATTTGATTTTCCCATCACTAAATGCGTTATCTATGACAGTTAGAACCAATGCATACTTAACCCCTCCAAACTAACATACCTACATTACATTTAAATTACTATCAATAATGCGAGCCCAAAAAGGTTCCTACTTCAACATAATGAGGCGTTATTTAAAAAATAAATGCCGCTGGTTATAGGTAATAGGTAATACGTGCTGTTGTCCGCAACTCTGAGACGCCCATTAAAGTATTTAAGCGTGATTTTGAAGGGAGCATCACAAGATCGGTGGTGGGTGGGTATTCCACTATATACGAACTACGCTTGTCATTATCGTTACACAAATGCTACATTCGGCAGTCGCTACCAGAAATAACCGGACGGAGGATCCTCTTGTTTCAATGAAGAACTTACCACCCTGTTTCTTATATCTCTAGAAATTTATTATCAAATAATAATTCTCCTAAACCTTAGTGGAGACTTGCCTTCGGCGCAGGAGATATTATAGTGCACAAGTGTGTGCGCAGTCACAGGTGCATTCTCTCACTCAAATAGTCCGAAGGGACGGCAGTCCGATACGACCGGCGAGAGATCAGGCGCACGACCAAGGCGACGTGCGCACCGAGATACGGGGCTATGACACTGCCAACTTAATAAGTGCTTGCTGTTACTAAGAAATTCCTGATGGAAAAACCCAGTAACATTTTGCCTGACTTAAGGATCGAACCCACGATCTTACGTTCAGCAGTCGCACTTACAACTACGAGACCAACGGAGACACATATGAAACTACTAAAGATATTAAAGTACCTCTGCCCGCCTGTAATAAGTCTTGCACTCCTCCGTTGAAACGAACATCATCTTGTGTATCGTCACCTTGGATCGATTGCAATCTAGAAAATATAAGATAAAATGGAATTATCAATAATTCTTTTTTAAGGCTTCATCGCCAAAAAGAGGGTCGAAAAGCTGAGTTTTTGTTAAGTCGTTGTTATTAATACTTGTGTGTAGGTACTTTATATGTGAGATTAGAAATAAAGAATATGAGTTAATAATTTTACGCCTACAAAAAGTCTATTACAGCCTGGCTTTGTTCATCATCATCTTTCACAGCCTGACGTCACCCACTGCTAGGCGTCTCTCTTTTTGTGCCAGTTCCCACATTCCGGTGCCTCATCCAAGTTCTACCCTGGCTTTATTAATCCGATAATATTAGACTCATCCTTGCCAGGTTCAACTTTTAATATCGTCATTGGCATTACCAATATTTATAGGGTTTTGGCAACCGAACCTAAACCTGCCATGCATAACATACAGCATAATTAGCCTTAACTGTTCCCACTGCTGGATCAGGCCTCCTCTGTGAGAAAGTGGGAAACAACCCACCACGCGGGCCCAGTGTGGCTTGGTGGATGTCACATGTCTTCGAAGTTTTGGATCTAGGAGATGCCGGTTTCTTCACGATGTTTTCCATCACAATTTTGAAAGCAGTGGTGATGAAAAAGTACCACTGGGCCATCACTGCTCTCACCATGAATACTTTCAAATTAACTACTTCCCTTGCCTCATATCCGTCATGGTCTCTCAGAATGCCTACCTTCAGAAAACACCTTAGCATAGAACACCTGCTTCTGGAAGGACAACTCCTTTGGAGGTGGACAAATAGGACGCAACTCTGAAACGATGTGTTACAATTAATATCTTTATTGTTTTCCAGTTTGAGGGGCTTGAGGGGCTTGTGGCTAAGTAATTGAGGTGTTTGAATAAAACGAATGTGTGGCTAGTAACGCGGTTTAATGTGGGCTGCCCGTCCTTCACAAGATCGCGGCGCTGTCGCTTACGCACGCACACATAGGTACACACAGCCAAAAAGTTCGGTTTACAATTCACACATAACTACATAAGTATGGGTTATTGTCAGTGTGCGTAAATTAATGAGCCGGTCGCGGTCGGTCGGGTATGGATAGCAAACGCTAAACTGTCTGTGTGCATATGATATAGCCACATATACCAATAACTAATATACCAACGTATAGTAATCATAATTGAATGAGACCCAATATTTCATCGTTATAAATATATGTCCCATAACCGGTCGGTGAAAGCAGAAGCGGCAGAAGAATATTGTTTTTTATAGGTTTTTATTTTTTATCTTAAAATAAGACATCAATTTTGAATCGAATAAAATTAATGAAACAAAACAATAAAAGTTAATTAAATAAAACCAATAAAATAAATTGAAATATTTTATTAAATAAACTAGGCGTTGGAATACGGGCGTCTATTGTTTCATATCGCTTGTGTTATTAGTCAATGAGCCAGCTCGTTTCGACTATTATGTTTCTTACAATAATTGGCTTAAGGTTCAATTTGGCATGGTCTATAATGTTATCAAATAATATTTATAATAATAATATAATAATAATAATAATATCCTTGGACATTTCACACAACGCCATATAGTCCCAAGCTAAGCAACCTAATGCTTGTGTTATGGTAACGAGATGGCTGATAAACTACTTATATAATTATTTTTTTAGTAAATACATACATATTATAGATAAAATACTCAGACCGGGAACAAATACTTGTAGGTCGTACAAATATTTGTTCCGTGCGGGAATCGAACCCGCGACATGCTGCGCAGCAGTCAATCGCTCAATCACTGCGCCAATCGTGTCGTCAATTAGTTGGCTTATTCATTCTACATCTCCGGAGGGGACGAGACTGGGTCGGGGTCGGCTCAGGGGAAGATAAAGGAGTTTGTGTTTTCGGTTCGACACAACCCCAAAATGCTCTTGTTCCCCGTCATCCTGATGTGTCTTTGCTGCGGCTGAGTCACCGAAGTACGGATCGCTCGGACCGGGCGTTTTCTGGTCCTTAACTACCTCCCCCGTCTCTGACTTCTCTCTAACCGGGCTAGAAGGACAGATTAGTGAACTCCGTATCCGTTGTTTCAGCTGATCAACATGTTTATGGGATTCCCTACCTAAAGAATCCACTACTTTATAATCAGTGGTTCCCATCTTTTCGAATGAAACGCCGGTGTTTCACCTGTAGTACAGTGGCCAGCACATCAACCTACCCCAATCTGTCAAATTTTCCCAATTGAATATGAACCTTATTCCTCTGTGGTAAAGTTGAAAATCTATCAAAGAAATTTGACAGATTGGGGTAGCTTGATGTGCTGGCCTCTGTACAATAATCCGTGTTCCTATAATATAGTAGGAATTTATTTATAAAGTATGTTTAAATTTTCCCTAATGGCTTTCTTAATCGCCCTTTTCGCTGTGTGTACTGCATTCTCCGCTGCCCCGTTTAAAGCAGGGTGATATGGTGCTGAGAATATGTGTTCAATGCCATTGGCATTAAGGAACCGTGAAGACTCATGACTTGTAAATGGTGGTCCGTTGTCAGAGACTATTTGTCTAGATAAACCAAAACGTGCGCACACGTCACTTAAAATGCTGATAATGTGACTAGCCGCTGTACTAGGTACTTGACTAACTTCTAGCCACTTGGTTCTAGCGTCAACCATAACTAAAAACATCCGCCCCGCAATAGGGCCTAAATAATCAACATGTATCCGTATACAACATGGGCCCGTGCCCACGGTCTATCTGGTCATGGCCTACAGCAGGGCATATGTCGCGGCGGCGCCTCACTGTCTACAGCACAGACCCCGGCACGTATTGCTTCATCCATTCCCGGCCACCAAACATAGCTCCTAGCAAAAGCTTTCGTTTTAACTATGCCCATATGGGCCTCATGTAAACCAGTTAGAACCTTATCCCTACAAACCTCCGGTACGACCACAGTATGGCCCACATCACAAAGTCTAATTCCTCATAAAGTTCTTTCCTGCGATTGAAATAAGGTTGGAGCGATTTTATGTCGTTATCCGAAGGCCATTCGTCGCGAAGATATGTTAAAACTCACTGGTCTCGGCTTGTCTGGTTTTTTAATTTCGTTATAGTCTAACAACATTGCATTTTGCGCGAAATGTAAATACGACTGTTCCGGAATTTTATTTGTTTGTTTACTCGCAGTAACAGCTGGCAATCGCGATAGACCGTCCGCCCCGTTCTGTTTGGAAGTAACGTACTCAATATCATAAGTGTAGGCAGACAACTTTATAGCCCATCTTTGTAATCGACTTGCGGCCATCGATGGTATACCTTGCTTAGGTCCAAAAATAGTGACCAACGGTTTGTGATCCGTGCGTAGTGTAAAACGCCGACCGTATAAATACTGGTGTAATTTTTCTAAGCAAAACACAATAGCTAATGCCTCCCGTTCGATTTGTGAATAATGTTTCTCAGCTGCGTATCGGTGCATCCACACCGCAGTTACTTTTTGTGGAGCAACAGAATGCAAACTTTTTGTTATCGGATGTTGCCCAGAAACGTTGCTGCACAAAAAGTAACTGCGGTGAACCGGCCGCTCGCGCTCTCCGACTGAGTCGCTGCTGCTGAGGCATAGGCGAGGCATAGGCCTATGCCTCTCGCGCTCGCATCACAAGTTAAAAACAACGGTTTGTTCGGATCATAATGAGCCAGGCCGTCCGCATTAATTAAAACATTTTTAATTTTCTTAAAAGCTGACTCACATTCCATGTTCCATTTCCAAGTCACTCCCTTCCCTAATAACCTAAACAACGGCGCGAGCATAGTGCTCAAATTGTTGACGAATTTAGCATAATAATTTATTGTTCCTAGAAAAGCACGTAAGTCAGTGATATTTTCTGGTCGGGGAATGTTTAATGTACCTTCTACTTTTTCCGGGTCCACTTTAATTCCCTCGTCGGAAACAATAAATCCTAAATACTTCACCTCATTAGTCATAAACACACACTTATTTTGTTTTAATTTCATTCAGTTACTATGTAATCGCTTTAAAACTCTTTCCAGTATACCTAACTAAATGTTCCCTAATATTGTGTGATCCAATGATGATATCGTCAAGAAATTACTTCTACGTTTGGAATATCGTTGAGTAGGTTCGCCATAATTCTTTGGAAAATGCCTGGACTCGAGGATAGGCCATAAACTAACCTTTTATACTTAAAAAGACCCTTTTGGGTCTTAATAACTCTACAATTATCGGATTCATCCAATAAAATTTGGTTATATGTTTGTATTAAATCAATCTTCGTAAATATCTTACCACCGTTTAATTTAACTAACAATTCATTAATGCGGGATGGATATTTGTCAACCAATAGAACGGGATTTAAGGTTATTTTGTAATCAGCACAGATACGGAGTCCACCATCAGCCTTACGTACCGGTACGAGTGGGGTAGCCCAATCCACGCTCTCCATGGGCTCGATGACACCAGCGCGCAACATACTTCAAATTCTGCCTCAACGCGCTCGCTCAGCGCGTACGTAACCGAGCCTTGCCTCCCGTGAACCGGCCCAGTGCCTCCGTGAACAAATCCTTATATCTGTAAAGCAATAATGTTAATTCCTTATTACTTGAGTTACGAGTATTACAATTAGTTCTGTCTGCGTTCATGGTCAACATACTTTGATACATCGGTATTTTAATGCCTAATTCTGTAAGCCATTGCAGACTTAATAATAATGACGTGGTACACTCATCTATCACAAATAACTCCATTTGTTTAGACTTATTTTTATAATGACTGATGACATGAATGATAAAAAAGTGACTAGTGGCATTATTACCGCCATTGGTTTTATTATAGTACCATCATAGAATCTAAATACCAAATTTGAGTTTTTGAAATGTCTATGTTTGAACAATTTATAATACATTTCCCCACTGATGCATGACACCAGTGAACGAAAATAAACATGACACTAACGACCCCGTATCAATTTCCATACATAACTTGATTCCATCGACACACATTGTTAGGCTCACCGGTTTATAACTATTCAAGCTGAGTTGATGGAAGTCTTCTATCGCCTCTTAATCTCCCTCGTCTAACACCGGCGGTTCATCGTCCCCTGACTGGTCCGCAGGAGTCCCGGCTGCTTCGCTCGTCGCTCGCACCTGCGCCGCCATGTTGTTGGTGTCGTATCGATCTTGGGGCTGTCGACCCCCTGTTCGCATCGGACATACCCGACGTAGATGTCCCTTCTGCCTACATCTACCGCAGATAAAGCGATTGTATCTACACCCTTCACTTTGATGGTTAGAAGCCCCACAAGCAGTACAACTGTTCCTCGACTCGTCGGTGTTGCCCTTCCGCGCGCCTGCCGATATTCCTCTCCTGCCACCACGGCCTCTCCGGCCGCGGCCGCCCCGCGTCGGCGTGGCCACCTCGTGCAGCGCTCCGGCCGTGGCGTCGCCGCCACCGCTCGGCTCGATATTCCTCCCGACTGTGTTCCACTGCCGCTGCATCTCTTTCCGCCGCTTCCATCGTACATGAAATTTTCTTCGGTAAACAACCGTATCCTGCTCGCTTCGCTTCTCAGCCCACATACTAGGTGATCACGTAAATTCTCTTCTAACACGGCTTTAAATTCGCAAAATTTAGACATTTTCTTAAGTTCCGATATGTATTGTAAAATCGATTCACCCGTATTTTGCCCTCTCTGACGAAAACGATACCTCTCTGCCATAAACGACGGTTTTGGTTGCAAGTCGTCAGTCATGATTTTCACCACCATTGTATACGTTTTTGCACTCGGTTTTTCCGGACTTATTAAATTACTCAATAGTTCATATATGCTTCGTCACCCATCGTCGCAATCAACGTAGGTAACCAAAGTTAATCCTCTTTAACACTGTTCACCTTTAAAAACAGTTCCACGTACATTGTCCAGTTTCCCGATCTTACATTATACTCTGTTAACTTCCCGATAGACATGTTTTCCAAATTTATACGTTAGCCCGCTTTTAATGATTTTTTTATCCTCGTCGCCAGTGACGTGTTTGAATAAAACGAATGTGTGGCTAGTAACGAGGTTTAATGTGGACTGCCCGTCCTTCACAAGATCGCGGCGCTGTCACATACGCACGCACACATAGATATCGTACACATAGGTACATTACAGTAATAACAGCCGCACGGGCGATCGATCAGGTTAAGCTACACTTGCCGCGGTAGGTCCATGGATGGGTGACCACCTTTACATACCTTGACCCCTCCGTGCCTTGGAAAGCACATATAGCCGTTGGTCCCTGCTGTCATTCGTGGATCTTTGACAGTCGTTACGGGTAGTCACTAGCCCGAAACTCTGACAAACAGTCTTTACAAGGGGTTTCGTATTATCCAGTTACTGGTTTGTGGAGGTCAGATAGGCAGTCACATGATGATAGTGCTTTCCAGCTTCTTCCATTTCTTCCACAGGTATACAGGATGGTATACATCGTTGTCTCTGTCACCCTGTATAGGTTCTCTAACATTTTGTAGTTTACTAACATAGTTTTAAGTAATAAGTTTGAATTTCATATTATTTTTCGAAAAAAACAATATTTTGCATGCGTAAGTAATAGGGGTTACAGTATGAAATTGTCAATTTTTGATGCTGGTTGTTGTGAAGATCGACATCTTTCATTCTATTACAAATTCAAATTAATTTAATAATATAGCATGACATGTTGTTTTTCAAAATCAGTTGTTCTTTTGTTTTCCCATCGTTCGTTTTTTTTTTAATATCGCTGTTTCTGTAACCATGAAAAAATCGAAGTTGCGCGATATTTTAGAATACGAGTTACGTCGGGGCTCCAACGCAGCACAGACAGCACGCAATATTAACGACGTGTAAGGACATAGTACCGCATGTGAACGCACGATCCGATTTTGGTTTGATCGCTTCCATCTGGAAATTTTGATCCCCGTGGTCGACCAAAAAAGGTGAATAAAAAAGCTCGGAAAGCTACCGTATGAACTCGCTGAACAAAATCAACAAAATCGCGTCGAAGCACCGCACAACCGGCCGTCTCAAAACTACAGGTGTTACGACTGGAAACTCTCCGTCACCCACCATACTCACCAGACCTTGGTCCAACCTATCCCCATTTTTATTCGGAATCTGAATTACTTTTTACCAAATCCAATAAGGCGGTGAGAAACGCCTCTAAAGAGTTCATCGATTATTATAGCAGAGGCATCAACGAACTTCCACAAAAATGGCAAAAGTTCATCTTCACTAATGACCGATATTTCGATTAAAGAAACACAAAATTTTCTTTAAAAAAACCCCTTAATATTTATCTACAAAAGTAGTGCACCATTCACTGTGCGTGGTCCAACACGCACTTGACCTGTATTTAATGGTATTTATTTACCACAGATTTTGTTTAATTGAATGACCGGTAATAAAGAACTACTTAACTACTTACTTTACTACAATAGGTACCTGTTTCGCCTGCAGCACTTGCCAAACATATGGTAGGCTAGATGGAGCGAAAACCAGAGAGGACCTATCACCACGTTTGCCGTCTTCAATCAGTTTTAACTCCAGGATATTCTTACCAGTTCTCACGTGGTCAGTTTCCAGCTGAATCAAAGCTATTGCACTAAAGGTGCCTCTGGAATAGTCAGGATGGAAAGTATAGTCGCGAATGCTTATCTCTTCCCCAGCACTGCAGTTGTGACCGACGACCACACGTGCTCGAGCCCTGAAACATGGTGAAAAAAGAGTCGTAAAAATCAATTAAACCATTTACAGGCACTTCTGCGTTGTTATGGAAATATGGAATATAATAATGAAATGGCTTAAAGTATTAGCCTTTAGTGAAAACATAGAGCATAATGTCATTGGTCTTCAAAAAATTTTTGCTAAGATATGATTAAAGAAGAACGAAATATCAGTGTACGGTGTCAAACTTTATGGCGGCCCTGAAGTGCGCTACTCGTTGCGCAGTAATAATGTGATACTGCGCAGCGATTCGCCTCATGTTCCGAGCCGCCATAAAGTTTGCATCGGGCTGTACACTGCTACAAGGAGTTTTTGGCGCTCGACTGACGTTGACTGGGGGTCACTGTTAAAATGTAAGTACCTATAGCAAAAATATTGTTGTAGCAAAAAGGGCGATTAACGCTTTACTTTTACCTGAAGTCATCTTTAGGCAGTTTGTCAATATCAAGCGCTGTTGCAAGTACTATCTGCCTGGTAACGAGCACCACTGAAGTTGTGAACCTTTTCTTATCTAAATGAAAAGCAATTTAACGTCAATAAATTGGCTAGTGACTTTACTAGAGGCGAAAAAGGCACTACAGTCTATTCCGAAACTATCTAATAAATTGTAAACAAACTCTGTTTTCGAATTCTAATACAATCACTCACTACAGGGGATTAGTAACACGTTAACATTTATAACTATACAAGTTTTCAAGCTATAGGTATCTTACCGCTTTTCCAACAATTACTGTTTAAATTTGTATTTGAGAAATCATCATCGAAAATTGTGGTTATAATAACCTCAATAAATTGTCAAATGAAAAACATCTAAGTGATTGAAGATTAGAATTTCGGGTTTAAGTATTCAAATAATCAAATCAAAGTAGTTAATTTGTAAGTGGCACAACCAATTTTCATCCAAAGGTTCGTTTCCTGATCTATTTGTTTACGTTTTCATCAGATACTTTTAGAAAAGTCTACAGGAGAACCAAGAAAACTTATACAATGTGTTAATGAAATAACCCAAAACCTCGGACACCCCAAACGATTTTTATATTAATAAATTGATATGACGTATAATTATTTATTTTCATAAATTATTGTAAATGTTGTTGTGGCGCTACTTCTTACAGATTCCTAGCTCTATTGCCGCGCCGCTGTCAAACGTTCGTTGACACGGAGCACTATCGTTTGAGGTTAATCGGGTCCTTCTGTTATTAAATAATGCGTATGTTTTGCTTTGGAATTAAAAAATGACTAAAATTTTTTCATCACACTTTTTCCAGGCTTTGGACTGGTAAGTAAGGCATGTAAACCTGACACGCTAAAAATAAGCGAAGACTAGTTGAAAGAAAAATCAAAAAGCCGGCGCCGGCGCGTCTCCCGGCCTTGGCGCCAGCTCTAGCTCCCCCTCTCCTCACCCTCGCCCGCGCTTTTTGTTAACATCGCGTTGGACAATAGTGTCACAGTTGTAGTATACAGCGTCGTTAAAAAATATTAGATATGGCATGACAAATAATAATTTTTTGGAAAAAAAAAACCCATATTAAAAATTATTGTATTCGATTTTGCTGCCGATTCTAAACAAACTAGTTTCAGGTTTTTGTTATTTCATTAACACATTATATGTCCCGAAGAACTGTCAAACGTAAGTGGTAGTAAAGGCACTGCTAGCAGTACGGATCGCCATATATTATGTAGTTCTAAAGTGGCGACTGCGTACTGAAAGGCGCAGCGTGGGTAGGTTCCCCAGAAGGTAGAAGCTCTTAGCCGGTGTTCTTACGATGTTTGTAACTAACTGTGAGGATAGTACAGGATTCCAAGCCATGGATATGTCTCGATTCTAGCGACGCCCTCGTAAACATGTTCCACTGGAGAATAGTCGATACCACAAGATGAAGATTTTACTGAAAACAATCATTTATAGTTGGTAAGTTGCTCACAAAACACATATAACATCACGCCTTGTTTCCCTGAAGGGAAAAGCAGAGGTGTACCAATAGAACACTCACATTTCACCGGTTACATTTCATCATTTCAGCCCCTTCACCCATATGCCAATCCTCACGTTCCTGTACCAGCCTCATCCTACCCGCGATGGTAACTATATCGTCCGCCCATCTCGCCGCTGGACGACCGACATCTCGTCTTCCAGTCCTTGGACGCTACTCGGTCACTGCCTTACTCTACCATTTCAGTTCCACAACTCGTTTTCTGACATCGAAAACTCTACATATAAGTTTCATGTAATAGGGGGCGAGCCTATTGCCATCAACCGGGTACAGATCCAGACTCCAGGTTGCTACTGAGAAATTATAGACGGAAAAAACCAATAACACTTTGCACGATCTGGGAATCGAATCCAGGACCTCATGCTCAGTAGCGACGCTTGCGACCACTAGACCGACGAAGCAGTCGTTTCTCACAAAAAATCTAAACAAATCACTTACCTCTACTTAAACATGAAGAGAAACAAAGCCAAATACTAAGGATATACATGGTGATTCCAATCCAATCCAGACTATCACAATCTATTGTACTCTGGCACACAACAATACATCAATAAAAATAGCCCACTCGATGGCAAAAAACAGTGTCTACATTGAAAGCCAGAGATAACTGCAATAAAAAATACAGATCCAATTTCTTGGTTTGTTAAATAAACAAATGTCAAGTCAAATAATAAACATAAGTCAAAAAATTTAATGACAGTAATACAAACAATCTGTTGAGAGTGTTTTGTTATGAGTTGTGTTAAATAGTTTGATCATTCATTTGTGTTGACGTGTTTAGCATAAAAATCAGCCTATAATGTTTCCACTGCTGGGACACAGTCCTCTTCTCGGTGAGACGGAGTGGGCCGTACGTAATCTACCACGGCCACGCGGGCCCAGTGCGGGTTGGTAGATGTCATACATCTTAAAAAAATTTGGTTCTAGGCCATGCCGATTTCCTCACGATGTTTTCCTTCACCATTTTGAGAGCAGTAGTATAAATCTAATCTAACGTTTATTTAACAACCGTCGAAGATCTACGAATGACAGCCGGTATCAAGGGCTTAACGTGCTTTCCGAGGCACGGAGGGGTCTCGATATGTATTAGTCACCCATCCACGAACCGACCACGGCAAGCATAGCTTGATCGACCCGTGCGGCTTATTTAGCCACGAGCCCCTCTGACTGGAATGACAATGTTGTCTGCCAGGCCTTAATGTTATCGTAGAGGTCATTGAGATTCCCGGGCTTAGCAATGTGTAAAATAATGTTTCAAAGAGTCTTTAATACACACATTTCCTGTGAAATGTATGTATTTCCTAGGAATTGTATGCAATTCCGAGATGATACTAGGAAATATATAAAAAGTAACACTTTTTGTAACTATTATTTCTAATGACGTCAGGTCAACGGAGACCCGCCGCGCGGGGCTCCTATTTCTGTCTGCAGGGTTTAAAGGAACCTAACCAAACCGAACCTCGGGGTGCCCTTCGCTTGCTCTTGCATCCTACGTCGCCTAGTAGTACGTTAGTATTATGCGAATTAAATTTATGCCAAAACAAATTAGCCTTCAAGATGATTATGCTAACATAAACTGTATGCCAAAAAAAATGGCAAAGTATTATTATGGCTCAACAAATTATACCAAAATAGTTACGAGTATGCCACAAAATATTAGGAAAAAGTACATTATGCGAAAAAAAAAGGGATCTCTTTGTAAACATCAATAATGTAATAAATTTCCGACTGCTATTTAGGAAATGTATAGGTTTCCTAGGAAAAGTGCATATTACAAAATATATCATAGATTTCCTATCTATTTTAGGAATTGTACACATTTCCTAGGAATATATACAATGACGGATTACACACTTTTCCGTTAACATATACAACACCATAATGAAAATGATCTTAATAACAAAGTTTTGATGTTTGTACTGAACTATGCTTAGTATTGAGAGTACCTAATAAGGAAGATGGTACAACGCAGATGTTTGCAAAAGTATAAGTACTAATGCTGTTCTGTAAAAATCTCACCGTGAAAACTAAGGTGAAGTGAGCTTAAAGTGAGCTGTCACTAGCATGAGTTGGAACGACAGCTCACTTTAAGCTCACTTCACCTAAGTTATCACGGTGATCTTTTTAAAGAATAGCACCGCTGCGGTGCTATTATTCTTTTAAAAGTTCACCGTTTAAGGCTGCTATTGAATCCATACATTGGTCGACATTGACCGGTACTATTGTGGCGGCATCTATATCGCCACATGCAAACTACGCATTACAATCACTTTACGCAAAATATTTCATCGCGCAAGCAAAGTTTACAACTAAAAGTCGCAACTAACATTTTAAACTATACACAACGTCGCGACGTCAGTCGACGGACAGTTGTCTACCAGACACGACATCCGTCTGATCTTAGGATGCCGCTGCCGCTGTCTGTCACTATTCTATAGAAGATGGGTGAACTTTACACGCTGTTCCTCATACCTCTATAGTATATTGATCGATAGGAGCGGTAGTGGCCTAACGGTAACGGTCACGAGTTACGAGCTGTAGGTCGTAGGTTCGAAACCTGACAGGCACTTTACTTTTTCATCACCGCTGCTCTCAAAATGGTGAAGGAAAACATCGCGAGGAAACTGGCATGTCCCACAGCCAAAAAATCAAAGACATGTGACATCTACCAACCCGCTCTGATCAGGCGTGGTGGATTACGGTCAACTCCATTTAAAAAAGAGAAAATAAAATAAAATGGGGTGAGCGTAACATATATCAGATTGAAATGTATAAAAATAGTTGTCATTCCAAATTAAGGGATATCGATTTTCCTGGTGAGTTAACTTTCTGTGCTGATCAGATGTGTAATGATACTAAACATAGAATAATCTATAATATAAAAATTAATCGCTGAATGTGTTGCTAAGCGCAAATCTCGAGAGCAGCTGAACCGATTTCGCAAATTATTTTTTTAAAATATTCCTTGAAGTACGAGGATGGTTCTTACGGAGAGATTTTTTTTTTAAATAGGCTGCGTGTTAAAAAAAAACGGGTAAAATTGCTTATGCGGGTGAAACCGCGAGGCGCAGCTAGTAATAAATAAAATGTGTGATAATATTGTATCGATACTTACCGAAGCCGCAGAATACAGCTACATTGTAATGAAACGGAAAGGTACATATGTTACGGGTTGGAATAAATATGTACGCGGCGCTCACGAGAGGGCGCGACTGCATTACCAGGTATGGTTATCAAATAATAAACCTAACTGCGGTACTATCTATGTGTGTTTCAAGACGTTATTTTAAGTCAAGATTGAAATGGTGCCAAAATAATCAGCAACAAATTAGAATGAATATTGTTGCTGAACACCATACAAACAAGAACTTCAACAACTTTTGGAAATTAAGTAACCAGTTAAATCTTAGACCTAGCCTTCCCGTGAGCGTAGCTGGGACCCACGACCTAGGTGATATAGCTTATGTTTTTCTGCGTCATTTTAATGTGCAGTCACCACTGGGGCCAGCCTCACCGACGATGCTCGATGCTGGGGCTCATGCCTCAGAGCTGAGTATCAGATTTACCGCAAGTGAAGTATTTTGCCTCCGTGATAAAGAAAATGGTGAGCGGAAAGTCCCCATTTGCATGACAGCCTCAGCATTGAGCATCTGAGGTACGCTGGAGTTCACCTTCCGAGAGTGCTGGCTTTATTTTTTAACCTACTTGTGTCTATCCCATTCTTATTTACCTGAGAAAATTATGCATACCATGATGCATACCAGAGTCACCTGTTTTATTTTTAATAACAGGGACTACGCCAGTTATTAAAAATAAAACAGGTGACTCTTCAGACGTCGCAAATTATAGACCGATCTCTCTGGCTACAACTATAGCTAAGGTACTGGAAGGTCTGATTGAGCGACACTTACAGTCACACTTAACGTTGAGCGATGCACAGTTTGGTTTTCGATCAGGTCTCTCAACCGAAAGTGCTATTTTGTCGCTCAAGCAGACAGTCCACTACTATACAGCTAGAAAAACTCCAGTCTGCTTTTTAGACTTGTCAAAAGCTTTTGACCTAGTGTCTTACGACAAGCTATGGGACAAGTTACAGGATACCAGTGTACCCAGGGAGATCGTTTCTGTACTGAGGCATTGGTATGGTACACAGAGAAATCAGGTGAGATGGGTTGGCACTCTCTCGGACGAGTACAAGCTGGAGTGCGGAGTGAGGCAAGGGGGACTCTCCTCCCCTCTTCTTTTTAACTTCTATGTGAACGAGCTGATCGAGGAGCTCAGAAGCACTAGAATCGGCTGTCATATAGATATTGTCTGTATTAACAATATAAGCTATGCTGACGTTATGGTGCTGCTGAGCCCCTCGATCTGTGCTTTGAGGGAGCTCATAAAGATTTGTGAGACTTACGCGAACACTCATGGCCAAAATACAACTCAACTAAATCTGAGCTTATGATATTTAAATCAGGAACTATGATGATAAATGATAAATGATGTTTATTTTGTAAGTAGGTTTGCACAAACACTTTTACACGTCAATCATATTTTTTATAAAACTAGATGAGGTCAGCGTTTCCTATCTGACCACTCTGAGAAGAAAGGCCGAAACAAACTCAGAGGTCACAGTCTCTTTTAAAGTCCAGACATAATCTTGGTTAGGTTATATGAAGACCATGTAGATCGATGTCTGAGATGGTCTTTTGAGGAAAGAACCACACAGATTGAGAGGACCTGTCCAGTCAGTGCACGCATTTGTCAGAAATCGTGCTGCTCAACTCAAAACTTAAGGAGCTCAACGATTCGACGAACAATACCAAAGAAAGGACATTTGGTTAGGCCACATAAGTTACTCAAACTGCCAGACCTAGAAAAGAAACTAACAGAACAAAGAGAATAATAAAAATTAAACAAAAAAATAATAATAAAATGACCCACATTGTCTTCACATGCACAATAATTAAAATAATATTATAATACTTTACAAATTAAGCAAATGTCAATGCTTATATGATATAATATCGGTACGATCTTTAAATTTGAGCTGGTTACTTACTAACATTAATGAGCCACCATGTATAGCATTTATTCTGCTGAACGACCTACCAACCTGGTGATTATTAAAATTGAACAAGAACTGGTGCAGGTGGTTTTTCAGCCAATGTTCTGTTAAACAAAGAATATCAATACTATTTAAATTCATAAATAATTCTACTTCTAAATCTTTGTTCATAAATCCTTGAATATTTTGAAGCACCAGGTTGATACTATTTACTGATTTTAAACTTTTTTTTTAATAATTCTGTACATTATAGCTAGAGGTTGCCTCTATTGTCATAATTTTTAAATTTAAATTATTATCAATGTCATTAATCGTAACCAAATTATTGGCAGAACTATTTAAAATGTCATTGCATTGCTCAAAAGAAGTAAGTTATTTAGCCAAATTTTTGCCTGTAATAGAAAAAAAATATGATAGCGACACAGCTATTTGTCTTTTATAATAGTTAGAAAGATAGTACATAACAATGTTATATCTATATTTTGTCAAATATAAATTATTAACTACTAACATAATTGTTAATATCAACTAAATGGAACAAGTTATTATTAAATGTCAAGTTTTGCAATGTCATTTATTCAATTCAAATCTTAAGCTATTTTCTTCCTGTGGGAAACTGTTACTTTATGGGAATGTAAACAACACAACTTTTTAAACTAAGATTGCTGTTCTATGATACTGGAGCAGTTCTCCTTTGTTTACATTCCCCCTATTACCCATAAAAATTAATAAACTTGTATCCTGGGTAAAGTTACATTTAATAATTTCTTTCATAATATGAAACAAAGAACAACCAGGCGTACAGTAATTTATTATTGAGTGTCCCGGATATTCATCTGTTAACAAGTGACCTAAGTCACAGACTTACCAATCTCATCACAAAATAATATAATATCATCATTTAAAGTTTGTTTAAAATGTTTATAGGAACTATCAATAGAAGGAATTATCAAATCAACACAGGGCTGCAGTAAGGTGGTATTGCAAGTTGTCAATGAATGGTCCGGTGTAAAGTACGTTGGATGTTTGACAATGCTCACAGTTGGTTTTTTGTGAGTTTACCAGCTCATTCATTGCCAACACATATTTCCTCATTAGGTCTTCAGAGGTTTGTTGGTCATTGAACTAAGTTTCTCCTGTAGATGGTCAAGTTCAGCTTGCTAGGTCTCTGTGTCAATGTTGTACTTCCTAGTACCTACTCTGCTCCAAATTATAAGAATACATTATCTAATTGTTTTAGTAAATTCAACCTTTCTCTATTCAATTTTAAACCCTTTATCTTTTTACCATTTTTTGTTTTAACAATGTATTTATTAATTTTAATGTATATTTTAAGTTTATTTATACTGTTATGAAAATGTACCTGATATAGTCTTGAATACCCCTAAAAAAATGGTTAATAAATTTAAGTATTTTGGTCATTGGGTCACCGAGGATTTAAAGGACAGTGCTTATATTGAGAGAGAGCACAGGTCGTTGTCTGTTCGATGTATTATGCTTGCTCGCAGGTTTGCACGCTGTACAACACAAGTAAAGGTAACGCTTTTTAAGGCATACTGTCAATCCTTTTACACGTGCAGCCTGTGGGTTGGCTATTTGCAGAGGGCATACAGTGACCTGCGAGTGCAGTATAACAATGCGTTCAGGATGCTGATGGGGCTGCCGCGGTATTGCAGTGCCTCCGGCATGTTTGCCGAGGCCAACGTCGACAGTTTTGCGACAATCATGCGCAAACGTTGCACCTCGACCCTAACTCGCATGCGAGTTAGTTCCAACAGCATCTTGAGCGTATTGACGGACCGGTGGGATTCTCCGATGCTTGAGCGCTGGATGCGGCTGCACGTAGTGATGTAGCATACATGCGTTCTGGTGTCGGATTGTCCTTAAATCTATATTTTAGTATTATTTGTTTTGTTTACTAAAATTAGCTCTTAAGTATTTATTTTCGTGTTACTAACAATTTAATGTTTCAATGTTATCTGAAATAAATTATTATTATTATTTCCTTAATTTATTACTATATTATTTCCTTTATTTCATCGATATATACATATAAATTATATTTTTAAATATTGGAATATAAAAAACATAAAACATTAAAAAATATAAAAATAGTAGCCCACCGGTATCGGGAACAGGGTCTAAGCTACCGGTGGTCAGGGTTCCAGAGAGAGGAACCTCCTAACAATGCGGGCCGTGTCCAGAAATACTGCTTTCTGAATCAAGCCCTTGATCCAGCTGCCTAACGCGAGCCTCTTCAGGTGTTGGTCGAGGCTCTTGGCAATCAGCCCATTGGCTGTCACGACTATCGGCACAATGATTGCTGAGTCAACATCCAACATGTCGACAACCTCGCGAGCCAAGTCAAGATACTTGATTTGTTTATCTTTCTCGGCTTTCACGAGGTTCTCATCATGCGGGACGGTTATGTCAACAATCATTGCACACCGCTCTAATCGATCCATCACCACTACATCAAGCTTATTGGCAACAATAGTCCTGTCAGTGATGATGGATCGATCCCAGTACAACGTGATATTTCCATTTTCGAGAACTGGGTCGGGCATATACCTGTAGTACGGTACCTCCGATTCCACAAGGCTGTTTTCAGAGCAAGTTGCTGATGGATTATCCTGGCTACAAGGTTGTGTCTATGCAAGTACTCTCCGTTAGCTAGATGAGAACACCGGGAGATAATATGCCTAATTGATTCCCCAGGCCGGTGGCATGCCCGACAGATGTCAACCGTGCCGTCTTTCACAATATATCTCCGGTAATTGTTCGTCATCATAACTTCGTCCATAATTGCACAGACAAAACCTTCGGTTTCTCCAAAGAGGTCACCGAAACGTAGCCAGGTTACGGACGTTAATAAATCTACATCGGGTCCATGTAGGGCCCGGAAAAAGCGTCCGTGAAGCTCCTTACTTTGCCATACCTCCATGCGATCATTAGTGTCAAGCACTACTGGTTTGCGCCAGTTCTCTTTACCTAAGGAGAGCGGGGTGAGGCCCTTGTCCACTGCGACTACATCCCGATGCATCCCCACGTTGGTTTCTAAGAAATATTCCCTGAGACTGCATATCTCGCGATTGTGGAGAGTCGACTCCACACTTTCGCGGGATATACAGCCTCATTACCGATGACCGTGGGTGATGCATTCGATTTGCAGTCAGCTGTGTACGGACCCTCCTATCCAGGGCGTCGAGTTCGGTCTGAGTCCTACATCCTAGTTCCTACATCCATTTTGAGAAACAGACATGATGGAGTTGGTGTCTATGTTTGTTAATTTTAGCTCTCAAAATGGATGTCAGAACTTTATAGATCGTCGGTAGACAAGTGATCGGTCTATAATTTTTGGGATCCGCGGTACTACCTGATTTATGGAGCAGGTGGATTATTCCTGTCGTTAGGAACTGGGGCAACGACCTTGACTCTAAGGCTGACTGGAACTGGGATGCCAAGCGGGCGTGCGACCAATGAAACCATTTAATTTAAAAGTTGTGCAGCAAATCCGGCCCTGCAGATTTCCAGTTATTCGACGGACGGATTGCATGAGCAACATCTTGGGGGCTGATGATAAGTGCCCCCATTTCTGGTATTAGATCGCACTCTCGCTCAATCTTCCCAGTCCAGTCACCCTCGGTGTGACAGACAGGCACCGGCCATATGTTTCGCCAGAATAAACACATGGCGTCATCATCCGGCAGGCGCGTGTCAGTCACACACTGGTCCGGTCGCTCTCAAGCTCTATAAACCCACCTTTCATCACTCTGGAATGTGCGATTCTGACCGAACCTTCCTGAACCTTTCTGAGTGTACCGCTCAACTCTTCGCCTGTACCGATGAATACGGTTTGCCCATGCGTAGATCTTCTGCTTCAGGAAGTCAATACGCTCTGTGACGCGGGACAAATAATATCGAGAACTAATACCAGTCCCCGAGAACGCCCGCCTCACAAAGCGCATCCCTCTAGGGCGAGTATTGCCCTCCCTGAAGCAGGTTAGCTTGCCGAAGAGTGCTCTAGCCTCACCGATAGGACACTCAATCCTGCACTGCTAAGCTGGTACAGCTGGTTTTGGTTGTGGGGCACTGTCACTGTTGGGAAATTTGATATGAGCCACACGACATGCCGCTACAGCTGCACAGTACCAAATTGAATGGGTATCGGTGAGATCTTTGCTGTTGTTAAAACAATTTGACAGCTGTGAGTCTAGAGCACACACCAGCGCCTTGTTTTTCTTGTGCATGGGCAAACGAGGTAAACGTGGTCTAAGTCCAGGCGGAATAGAGAATTGACAGTTTGTGTCCATCTCATGCACTGCACACTTCCACCGGGAGCGGGGACCCTATCAGAGACCGGTGGGCCTCGGAGTCCTAAGCTGGCCTTTGGTCGGCCTCTTCCGCGCCGACATACTGGTTTATTCGTCGCTCGAGCTCGACGCAACTGCAGCGGCCGGTGTCACTGGACTCACGTCTGAAGCAGGTTCCGGCAACTGCGAGGCGGAGCTGAGCGACGAACCCGAAGATGTTGGGTGTGTGGGGTTACGAAATTGTCGTGCCCGACTTCGTGTCAGCATCTTGAGGAAATCTCATTCATAATAATATGTAACTGTTTTGGTACAAATAAACATTTTTCATTTTCATTTTCATGCTAATATTTGTCTTCAAAAATGGTAGAACATATCAAAACATTATTTCTTAATTGTTTATAAAAATACTATAAAATAACACGGAGTAAAATTTTCGCTACCGTCAACTTGACAGTCAGGATACAGACCTATTACTATTATTATTATTAAAATATTTTTAGGGGACATATCTATTTACAAAAAGAAACGATAAAGTGTTAGTACTTGTATAACCTTGTACGCACAGTGTCAATTATCGATAGATGGCGTTGAACGATTATTTATCTGATTTTACGTCGACGCTATATAATAAGGTCCTTCTGGACTTACAATAATTTAGTCTTGCCAAATAAACCGTTGGAACACGGTTGCTGCGTTTTACTCATAATCTTCGGTTGGCCGGCGGCGACGTCGTTGTCGTCGACGTCGTCGTCGTCGTCGTCGTGTTGTAACTGATTAGCCTTGATGTCATATTTTTTTTACCATACAAAGGGTATTTTGGATCTTTCACATAATAACTGAAAAACTCTTTGTAAATCCCATAATTAAGAAGTAGCGGAAATAAATTACTATACGTGTTAGCGTATTTATGTGCCTTATCTGGGTCTATAGCTTTAACAGTTCTCCCGTAAGCCGCTACGCTGTATTTTAATGCGGCTTCGAATTCGATTTCAACGTAGAATTTTATTTCTATGAATTGTAGTCCGCTAAAACACAAGCCACTCATGCCGGAGCCCGCGCAATAGCGTGTCAGTCGCAATTTTGGCGTTTTATCTGTTACTTTGGTATTATAGTCCGCTCTGAGGACTATGCAGCTGTATTCGACATCCCCAATTATAGTTAACTGAAAAAGAAAAAACAAGTCAAAGATAGAACATACGAAAATAATAAAGTAGGTACGTTTGCACACTACTATAATGAGCATGAATTTACTCAAACTCAAAGCATTTATTTCAAATAAACATAATTATTACAAACACTTTTGTATTGTCAAGGAAACCATCAATTAAAAGGTGAAGCTAGTTCCCATTGAGAAGAACGTGGCAAGACACTATACGACATTTATACGATAGGTACGACACGTTGCTGTAGTGTGAATCTGACTTAACGCACTCCTGGATTATATACATTACATTTTGATTTGTAAGACAAAGATTTGAAGACAATGTTCAGACCTACTTGAACATAAATTATATGAAATATGTGTGCATACACACAAGCGGCACGTTGCCAATGGCAGAGACAACTGCAGCCGTCGACACTCGTCGGCGGCAGTCATAGACACGTCTACAGCAGCCGCCGACGCGTCCAAATGCAGCCTTACACGTCGACAACGTGACGCTTGTACATTGAAGTACGTGCTCTAATACACGAGCGGCACGTTGCCAACGGCAGCTACCTGTATGAATACTTTTTATTTTTGTTTCCATTTTGTTCCTTTTGACTGAGTACAATGTGGACCAGTTACTAATTTAATAAATTTGTTATTTTTACATTTTCAACAGCATTTTTATTTCTAACACAATCTGTCTGACTTTCAGAATGGATGAGGTTTTTATAACTTACGTTAAAATAATATTTGCCCATAACAGCTTGTAGTGGGTAAGGAAAGCGACTGATTTCGGTAGAGTCGGAGTAAAGTTCTCGTTTCACCTCACCCTCGTCGCAAATACCAAACCTTTGAACATTGGACAGTGCTGAAAACAATAGTATACGTTAGTTATTTCTATCCAACTGCACCCTAATTTCCCTCAACTGATATTATGTGTCCCAGCAAGGCTATATTTATAAAATTTATTGTTACTATTTTAAGTGATCAGAACCCTAATAATCAAATAATTTTTACTTTTATTCTTATATCGTTCTTGCTAACAACTAGTAGATTTGTTTAGTAACATGTGGATAACGTTGTTAATAGTGTATTTGTTACGTCTATTATTAAGTTTTAACCTTTGTTTACTTATTATTACACTACTGTTTGTTGTCCCTTAATAAATAAATAATTGCAAAACACACTTTCAAATACAATTCCAATAATTTCGAAGGATATTGCTAATCCATTGTTGAACTGTCAAAATGAAAGCCATTGCTACTGTTAGTGTGTTACGCAGTTACTCCGATGTGTTACGCAGTTACCCCGGTGCTGCTGGTGTGTTACGCAGTTTTCCCGGTGCTGCTGGTGTGTTAAGCAGTTACCCCGGTGCTGCTGGAGCGTTACGCAGTTACCCCGGTGCTGCTGGTGTGTTAAGCAGTTACCCTGGTGCTGCTGGTGTCTTACGCAGTTACCCCGGTGCTGCTGGTGTGTTAAGCAGTTACCCCGGTGCTGCTGGTGTGTTACGCAGTTACCCCGGTGCTGCTGGTGTGTTACGCAGTTTTCCCGGTGCTGCTGGTGTGTTAAGCAGTTCCCCCGGTGCTGCTGGTGTGTTAAGCAGTTACCCCGGTGCTACTGTTAGTGTGTTACGCAGTTACCCCGGTGCTGCTGGTGTGTTAAGCAGTTACCCCGGTGCTACTGTTAGTGTGTTACGCAGTTACCACGGTGCTGCTGGTGTGTTAAGCAGTTACCCCGGTTCTGCTGGTGTGTTACGCAGTTACCCCGGTGCTGGTGCTGCGTAATTTATTTATTTTTATGTATTAATCTTTCATTCAGACACATTACCCATAATTGATTGAGCATTTGAGTGAGATACCTGAGATACAGGTTTATTCCGTTACTTGCCCGTGGTCCCCCAGTCTAGTCCCCCTCGGGGTACCACGAACAAATCCTAGTTCAGGTAGAATAGAATCCAATTATTTCTTGCAAACCTCTAGGTAGTTTAAGGCCCTATTTTGTTAATATTTATGTATGAAATCAATTATTTCAATAAAAACAGAGAAATTAATAACTTAATGGACTTAGATCATTGCGGACAATTGATCACTGTTCCAAATCAAAACAAAAAAGTTACTAAAAAAGATATCACTGTTAGCCCAAAACAACAAATCGCTTGGAAATTTCGTTCACTGCTTGGAAATATTTAAACACACACTCACATTCGTTTAAATTTTTTTCTAATTTGTTTGGTAGACTTCTAACCACGGCTGTAAAAATAGGGCAGGTTTTGTAATTTTTTGAAGGTCATATTTTCTTTACTAATTAGTTGCTGAAGAAAAGAAAATTACGGAGACGTGTTTACAGCAGACCTTGAATTTATAAAAAAAAAAAATTGCTCTAGAAGCATTATTCAGGAGGAAGAAAGGGTAATATATTTATATGGACAATCGCATGCCCTGTCCATTTTTAAACAGAAAAGCTTGACTAAAGTGCGCGTTTAAGTCACACGTGCTATAAAATAGTATACGATACATGTGACTTAAGTAGTATTAATGTACGGCGTTTGGGACTACTTAGTCACTACTAATACCTACGTACTATATTCAATGTGTCTGTCAGTCAAAGGATTAGTTAACACTAAAATTAGTAATCATTGTAACATCTCACATCTTCGCAACACGATGTAGTTTGGCGCTACTTTGGTGATGGCAGGTCTGCCGATCCTCTCAACGCTGCGCTGCACCCACTTGTGGTACATGCCATAGTCTAGGAACCTGGCAGGGGCCTCACAACCTGGCCCGTACACTCCGAAGCCCAGCTGAAAACAGCAGTCATTACCAAAAATCTGTTTGAATCAGAAAAATCCGACGAAAAAGTTGGACTGGTTTGGATTTTATTACACCTCCACCATCACACACATAATCAGCTTATCATGTTCCCACTGCTGGGATACAGGCCTCCTCTCGTTGAGAGGGAGTAGGCAGTAATCCACCACACGGGCCCTGTGCGTATTGGTAGATGTCACATGTCTTATAATTTTTGGTTCTAGGACATGCCTGTTTCCTCACGATGTTTTCTTTCACCGTTTTGAGAGCAGTGGTGATGAAATTATTTACACAAAGTAAAGTACCTGCCTGGGTTCGAACCCACGACCTAGAATTCGTTTTTTTTTGAAGGATGTGAAATCACCAAATGACCCCTCCCGCTCTGGGTGGAGCGGAAGGGAGTTTCAGACTCTTACTGACTAAAACCCATCCGTGTTCCTTCCTTAGCCCTTCATGTTCCGGGGTAGCGGTAACCCTTTCGGACAATCCCCCTGGGCCACCACTGCTTTACCATCTCGATAGAGCATAGTTATGTTAAATCTGCGTACTCCTAGGGGAGTAGCGGGGAGACGGCTGTCTTAGAGATGATTATCCATACTTACTTAATGTTTATTACTATATTTTAAATGAGGTATTTGTGAGTTTGTATAGGGGGTAATCTTCGGAACTACTGATCCGATTTCGAATTTTTTCTCACGAATGGGAAGCTACAGTAGGTATTGAATGTCATCATCATCTGCCTAGCCTTTTCCCAACTATGTTGGGGTCGGCTTCCTGTCTAACCGGATGCAGCTGAATACCAGTATTTTACATGGAGCGACTGTCTATCTGACCTCCACAACCCAGTTACTGGGTAATACGATATCCCTTGGTAAGACTGGTTGTCAGACTTTCGGGCTTCTGACTACCCGTAGCGACTGTCAAAGATCCACGAATGACAGCCGGGACCAACGGCTTAACGTGCTTTCCAAGACCGGAGGGGTCTCGGTATGTAAAGATGGTCACCCATCCACAGACCAACCGCGGCAAGCGTAGCTTAACCTGATGGATCGACCTGTGCGGCTGTTATTAGTTAGCCAGGGACCCCTCTAGGTATTGAATGTCATAGGACATATTATTATTATGTTAAATTAAAACTGCTCTAGAAAAGTTTTAACCATCACAGAATTAGCAAAATCTTCTGTTGTTGACGAGATTGGTGTTACAATAAAGTCTTCTGGGTACGTTTTCGGATGACAGCGATGCGGACGAGTACTTCGTCGCTTAGGTGTACTTTTGTTTTTGTCGTTAGTCATCCTAGTGTAAATAGAAGTTGTGTTATACAGTACGGGGTACCTAACAGAGACATCCACGCGCAAACTGCACATGATTCTAACAAGAGCGATCGAATAGTACCAATAAAACACCATATGACTGAGTCCAGCAGAGCCGGGAGCGTAAAAGAATGAATGCGGCCGAGCGGATCAACGACGGTGCCAGTACATCTGCAGCTGGGGCGTTTGAAATTATGCAAGTGAATGATGAAATCACTTGTATATCAACACTGGATCAATCCCGTTACGTAAACGTTCACGTACAACAAACCGCCGTGTCCATGACACAGCCACACCCCATTTTTTAGCCTAAAAGATGATGTTTGCAAGACACATAATTAATGAAAGGTATTAATTGCCGATCCGTGTCGGTCCCGGAGAAAGAATACGACCACTCCATCTCGTCCCGTGGGTGTCGTAAGAGGCGACTATTTGACAAAGGGAGCTCCAGACTCAGCGCATACCATATAGCACTTTGGGTCACCCGCGCGATGGCGGGTAAACCATCAACAATCGTATTCCCAAGGCGGGTTGGTGTCAGGCATGCGGCCGACTGTAAAACTTTGCCAAAACTTTAAGCAACAAGATGAGTAAAACAATGATGCGCGATAGGGCTACAGCGTACCCCACAGGCGACGCGCAGGGGTAGCACCCGGCTCCTGTGGGAAGAGGACTTGGGTTGTTGCACCACCCCGGCTGGGGGCAACGTAAGAAGCGAGCCCGGGAAGTGAGATTGAGGTATGCAAGTTGGAATGTTGGGATGATGACTGGGAAAGCCAGAGTTAGCAGATGTATAAAAAAATAACGGCATAAAAATCACGTTTGTTGTATGGGAACCCCCTTAAATATTTATTTTATTCTGTTTTTAGTATTTTTTGTTATAGTGGCAACAGAAATACATCATCTGAGAACATTTCAACTGTCTAACTATCACGGTTCATGAGATATAGGTACAACCTGGTGACAGACGGACGGATAGCGGAGTCTTAGTAATAGGGTCCCGTTTTACCCTTTGGGTACGGAATCCTAAAACAACGAAGAAATGTGGCGTGTTTTTTTTTTTTTTTTATTTGAAATGGATTCGCTCTTGACTCTAGTCTAGGTCAGAGGTGACAGAGACAGAGTCGACGATGGAGTGAGCTTACCCAGAAGAAGCCTATTCACTCTCACTTTGAAGAGATTCGGGTTGTATGCGCTCGGAAACACAGACGCAGGTAGAGAGTTCCACTCTTTTGCTATGCGTATTAAAAAAGACATTTGAAAACGCTTAGTTCGAATTTGTGGAATAGCAACTTGGTAGGGATGGTAACTTGCAGTGCGTCTGGATGTCCGAAGGTAGAAGGGGGCCGGTGGAATGAGGTCGTGGATTTCTTGGGCACACTCACCGAAGTATAATCTGTAGAAGACTGATAAGTGTTTGCAAGAAACAAAAAGAAAGGAACGAAAGCGAGATACATCGGTGAAGGATACAAGTTTTTCTACTGTGGGAGTGACGAGAAAAGAAATGGCGTAGGAAAAGTGTTAGACAGTAATTTGAAAGAAGGCGTGATGGAGGTAAAAAGAATTCATCATCATCATTTC
This sequence comes from Gortyna flavago, assembly GCA_963669345.1. Classification (NCBI taxonomy): domain Eukaryota; kingdom Metazoa; phylum Arthropoda; class Insecta; order Lepidoptera; family Noctuidae; genus Gortyna; species Gortyna flavago. Next base: position 1,428,464 of record OY770149.1, read on the forward strand.
AGCCGAAAGACGTCCACTGCTGGACATAGGCAGTATGGAACCCCTTCTACAAAAAATATGCTGAAATGGTTGATAATGTTCAGTACAAATTTTTACGTGCCATGCACTATAGATGCCATTAATCCTACGTACCTTATTCTCAGTTACTCAGCAAGTACAAGCTCCCACCCCTTAGCTCTCGAAGAACATACCTTGAAGCCGTTTTCTAATATAAAACTGTCAGGAATAAATTCAATAAAATTGTATAAACTTAAATAACATGATTTGTTAGAAGAACCTTTTCTAGAAACTTTTGCTGTGTAATAATAATACTTTTGAAAATATTGACATCGTTATTTATCCAATGAGTAGATTCAAAAGCCTCACCTGCTCCACTTCATTAAATAAAACCCATGTGTGTACCCTCTCTGAAAATCTTCAAACTCACTAAGGTCTTATTTTATATATCATGTCATCATTGTCTACATTTTAACTTTATTATTGCCCATTATACAATTCACTATTGCACGTACTGCTACTAAGACTCCTAGCGATTACACTTTTTTTTTTCTTCTGAACTTATAATGTCTACCCGTGGACAGTGTTGCGGGCTATATTTTCACTAAAAATGTTTTTGTTAAATTAGTTGTAAGTTCTTATAATATTCATTTAAATAAAAAAAAAATATATGTATGAAAAAAATAGTGTTACGATACTCAACCAGGCTCCAGCGACGGCCCACTTTCGTCACGAGGACTGCCCCACTCCGCCAGATGCAGTGCCCCTTCGTGACGCTCCTGGCACAAGCGGTGTAGGTTGGCCACAGCGTCTCTATGTCCAGCTGGAAAAGAAAACTTCCTTTATGCAGGGGCAGTTATTTTACTTTATTGAGGTATGAAGAACAGGGTGGAAAGTTTCTTATCTTCCATAGAAAAGAGTGGATCCTCCAACCAGACGGGAGTTGAGTCTGGTGGGCTACTGCCCGGCGATTGATTTCGGGTGTTGAATTTATGCTAGTCGCGCGGTAAATTTTGATTGCACGATTTTTGCTTGTCGTTAGTGTGTGGTGTTGTGGATGCCACCGCAAGTTTAATCACAAATTATATGATGTCACCTGCTTGCAACTCCAACAGACTGCTCGAAAGCCCTGTCTGTGCTGTGTAAAACTAATGTAAAGTGTCTAAGTAATTTTGCGTCGGCGCCAAACAATCAATGAACAAAGATCACTAAATCACTTTGGTGCCGTCTCAAAATTACTTAGATAAAGACATTAGTTTAAGAACTTAGTTATTGAGGTTAAATAAGAAAAGGTTTAAGTCTTATTTTTTAACCGACTTCAAAAAAAGGAGGAGGTTCTCAATTCGGTTGTATGTTTTTTTTTTTTTTTTTTATTATTTTTTATGTTTGTTACCTCAGTACGCCGTCATTTATGAACCGATTTAAAAAAATATTTTTTTATTTGAAAGGACATACGTCCAGATTAGTCCCATTTTTGTCAAACTCCAGTTCTGATGATGGGATCCATGAGGAATTGAGGGAACTCCTCAAATATTATAGGCATACATATAGCAATTTTGGTATTTTCATTAACAACCCAAGCATTTGCATTCAGAAAGTATAATTTGGGGAAGTGGAACTGATGATGAAGACCACAGATGGCCATCGAAACTATTCAATGAAAAATATTTCACGGGTAGCGATTCGATTGCTTTAATATGGTTGCTAAGCAATTTATGATCGTCACAATGCGTATGGTAAAGTGGAGCTGATGGTGACTTCACCGCTCAAGTTCTCCTGGTTCTTACCAAGAGAACTCCTCAACAATTAACGTCCCAGCATCGGGAAAAGCAATATTTTGTAACAGGTGATGAGCAGTTGACATTAGGGTTTGAAACGGTATGCTCTTGAGGTGGTCCCATTGTCACCAAGTCAGAGTCTGATGAAGGGATCCCATGAAAGTCGAGGAAAATTCTCTTTGGTAGGCATGTACAGTGTGTTAGTTGAACTCTCTCAAATCAAATGAAACCTATTGATGATTCAAGTGTTTGAGTCCGAGAGTCATCACTTACCTATACTCCGACTTTTAATTAGCTGCAGTAAAATAACACTACTTAATAACTCATTTCGGACTGCATTTAGAGATATGCATGTCAAATAAGTTTTATTTGTTACACTACTCTGTACTAGAAAAGAAGGTTTGGTTGATGGCCGCGAAAAAACAACAAGACGACAATTTCAGATGATGTTACAAAACCGATTTAGAATTTTTTTTTTTATTTAAAAGGGTATACTTCCAGATTGGTCCCATTTTTGTCAAAATCCAGTTCTGATGATGGGATCCATAAGGAATTAAGGGAACTCCTCAAATATTATAGGCATACATATAGCAATTCTGGTATTTTCATCGACAACTCAAGCATTTGCATTCAGAAAGTATAATTTGGTGAAGTGGAACTGATGAAGGAGACTACAGATAGCCACAGGAACTCTTCAATGATTATAAGTATTTCATGGGTGGAGATAAGATATCTCGATTAAGATAGTTAAGCGACTATGACGAAGCAAATTTAAATAAATAGTTTTGACGAAACTGGTACCATCAAACCGATCTTATGAAGCTGGAAGGTAGGTACCGGAGCATCGTAATAAAACAATGTATTCTAGCCGTGTTTGGGCTTATCGAGTAAATGCGAACCACATGATACAGGAGATGTGATACGAGAAGCTATTTCGAAGGCTACTGCTCGAAAATGAAACCGCTGAAGACTGTTTTATAAGACGCCAAAGAGATCTTCGCCCTTGAGTCGTAGGTACATTAAGTGTGGCTTTGATTGTCAGAAGACAGATTTCGTAGCCTCATTATTTCCGTCAATGATCTGTCGTCGTGTGGTCGCTTTAATAATTTGTTGGCATCCAAATCTGACAAAACGATACCTTCCAAACTTCTGACACGACTTAGCGCGACGTATATTTGCCCTTTTGCAAAGTTTTTTTACCAAGGTCGATCACAGCTCATTCTGTACAACTTCCTGTCACTGTTATATATTTAGCAAGTAGTGGTATACGAATTGGTGTGGGGTAGGTACCACAACTCAAAAGTGAAAAATAAAAACTTTTTAACAAAAAAAACAACCGACTTCCAACAAAACACTACAAAGTGAAAAATAACTTTAATTTCAGAAGTCGGTGTCAAAAAACGAAAATGCAGAACCAACGACACCGACTTCTGAAATTAAAGTTATTTTTCACTTTGTAGTGTTTTGTTGGAAGTCGGTTGTTTTTTTTGTTAAAAAGTTTTTTGCTTTTCAGTTTTTTCGGCGGTTTAATATTTTTGTTAGTTTTAATTTTTTAATTTTTTGTGGCTATAATTTACTAATTACTACATGTTTAATTTTTGATTACTTTTAAAATAGCTACTTACCTTACATTAGCGATTAACTGTTACATAATTCTATTTTAACTATTATTTGTTGTATAATATAAATACTTTAAAAAAATAGGCTTTATATACCATATGGGTAGGCCTACAAAAAATGCTGCTCGAATGAGAAAAAGATATTTAGAAGAATCTAATAATGAGAAAAAAAAATGGTAGGAAATAGAAAGAGAATTAGATTAGCACGTTCACAGGAAAGTTTAGAACAGCGCGAGGAAGAAATGCAAAGACTGAGAGGTCCACAGTCCACACACAAGAGACTGACAAGTCTAAAGCTCATTCATCGTGAGGTTTTTTTTTTATTTAATTGTAATACACAACTTAGCATTAAAATCTGTGAGTGAACAATTAATCACCAATATTTTCCAACCCTTCGGGTAGGGTTTTTTTTTCCAAATTTTCCCTTTTCAATAAAAAAAGAATTGTCAAAATCGGACTACCCTGTAAAAAGATATGGTTATACATAAAAAAAAAATACGCTTCGAATTGAGAACCTCCTCCTTTTTTTTGTCAGTTAAAAATAAATGCCGCTGGTAATAGGTAATACGGGCTGTTGTCCGCAACTCTGAGACGCCCATTAAAGTATTTAAGCGTGATTTTGAAGGGAGCATCACAAGATCGGTGGTGGGTCGGTATTCCACTATATACGAACTACGCTTGTCATTATCGTTACACAAATGCTACATTCGGCAGTCGCTACCAGAAATAACCGGACGGAGGATCCTCTTGTTTCAATGAAGAACTTACCACCCTGTTTCTTATATCTCTAGAAATTTATTATCAAATAATAATTCTCCTAAACCTTAGTGGAGACTTGCCTTCGGCGCAGGAGATTATTGTAGTGCACAAGTGTGTGCAGTCACAGGTGCATTCTCTCACTCCAATAGTCTGAAGGGACGGCAGACAGATACGACAGGCGAGAGATCAGGCGCACGAACAAGGCGACACGTGCGCACCGAGATACGGGGCTATGACACTGCCAACTTCCTGAGTGCTTGCCGTTACTAAGAAATTCCTGATGGAAAAACCCAGTAAAATTTTGCCTGACTTTAGGATCTTACGTTTAGCAGTCGCACTTACAACTACGAGACCAACGGAGACACATATGAAACTACTAGAGATATAAAAGTACCTCTGCCCGCCTGTAATAAGTCTTGCACTCCTCCGTTGAAACGAACATCATCTTGTGTATCGTCACCTTGGATCGATTGCAATCTAGAAAATATAAGATAAAATGGAAATATCAATAATTCTTTTTTAAGGCTTCATCGCTAAAAAGAGGGTCGAAATGCTGAGTTTTTGTTAAGTCGTTGTTACTAATACTTGTGTAGGTACTTTATATGTGAGATCAGAAATAAAGAATATGAGTTAATAATTTTACGCCTACAAAAAGTCTATTACAGCCTGGCTTTGTTCATCATCATCTTCCACAGCCTGACGTCACCCACTGCTAGGCCTCTCTCTTTTTGTGCCAGTTCCCACATTCCGGTGCCTCATCCAAGTTCTACCCTGGCTTTACTTTTAACATCGTCATTGGCAGTACCAATATTTATAGGGTTTTGGCAACAGTACCTAAACCTGCCATGCATAACATACAGCATAATCAGCCTTAAGTGTTCCCACCGCTGGATCAGGCCTCCTCTGTGAAAAAGTGGGAAACAACCCACCACGCGGGCCTAGTGTGGCTTGGTGGATGTCACATGTCTTCGAATTATTGGATCTAGGAGATGCCGGTTTCCTCACGATGTTTTCCATCACCATTTTGAAAGCAGTGGTGATGAAAAAGTACCACTGGGCCATCACTGCTCTCACCATGAATACTTTCAAATTCACTACTTCCCTTGCCTCATCTCCCGTCTCTCAGAATGCCTACCTTCAGAAAACACCTTAGCATAGAACACCTGCTTCTGGAAGGACAACTCCTTTGGAGGTGGACAAATAGGACGCAACTCTGAAACGATGTGTTACAATTAATGTCTTTATGAAACACCACGACACCAAAAAATTTAAACAGAGAACCTTTTATGATTTATTAGTGTTTTCCAGTTTGAGGGGCTTGTGGCTAAGTAATAACAGCCGCACGGGTAGATCGATCAGGTTAAGCTACACTTGCCGCGGTAGGTCCATGGATGGGTGACCACCTTTACATACCTTGACCCCTCCGTGCCTTGGAAAGCACATATAGCCGTTGGTCCCTGCTGTCATTCGTGGATCTTTGACAGTCGTTACGGGTAGTCACTAGCCCGAAACTCTGACAAACAGTCTTACCAAGGGGTTTCGTATTACCCAGTTACTGGTTTGTGGAGGTCAGATAGGCAGTCGCTCCATGTAAAATAGTGGTACTCAGCTGCATCCGGTTAGACTGGAAGCCGACGCCAACATAGTTGGGAAAAGGCAGGCAGAAGATGATAGTGCTTTCCAGCTTCTTCCATTTCTTCCACAGGTATACAGGATGGTATACATCGTTGTCTCTGTCACCCTGTATAGGCTCTCTAACATTTTGTAGTTTACTAACATAGTTTTAAGTAATAAGTTTGAATTTCATATTATTTTTCGAAAAAAACAATATTTTGCATGCGTAAGTAATAGGGGTTACAGTATGAAATTGTCAATTTTTGATGCTGGTTGTTGTGAAGATCGACATCTTTCATTCTATTACAAATTCAAATTAATTTAATAATATAGCATGACATGTTGTTTTTCAAAATCAGTTGTTCTTTTGTTTTCCCATCGTTCGTTTTTTTTTTAATATCGCTGTTTCTGTAACCATGAAAAAATCGAAGTTGCGCGATATTTTAGAATACGAGTTACGTCGGGGCTCCAAGAGCACAGACAGCACACAATATTAACAACGAGTATGGACATGGCACCGCATGTGAACGCATGGTCCGATTTTGGTTTGATCGCTTCCGTTCTGGAAATTTTGATCTCAACAATGAGCTCCGTGGTCGACCGGAACAACGATGAATTGAAAGCCATAGTGGAACATGTTGAATGTGAATCAAGTTGGAACTTGCAGCAGCCTTCAACGTAAGTGATAAATAGATTCTGATTCATTTCTTTCTGAAAGATAAAAAGCTCGGAAAATCAGTACCGTATGAACTCGCTGAACAAAATCAACAAAATCGCGTCGAAGCACCGCACAACCGGCCGTCTCAAAACTACAGGTGTTACGACTGGAAACTCTCCGTCACCCACCATACTCACCAGACCTTGGTCCAACCTATCCCCATTTTTATTCGGAATCTGAATTACTTTTTACCAAATCCAATAAGGCGGTGAGAAACGCCTCTAAAGAGTTCATCGATTATTATAGCAGAGCCATCAACGAACTTCCACAAAAATGGCAAAAGTACATCTTCACTAATGACCAAATCTTCGATTAACGAAACAAGACATTTTCTTAAAAAAAAAAAAAAACATTTTTCTATGTAAAACGGCAATTTTATACTTTAACCCTTAATATTTATCTACAAAAGTAGTGCACCATTCACTGTGCGTGATCCAACACGCACTTGACCTGTATTTAATGCTATTTATTTATCACAGATTTTTTTAAATTGAATGACCTGTAATAAAGAACTTATTACTTTACTACAATAGGTACCTCTTTCGCCTGCACCACTTACCAAACATATGGTAGGCTAGATGGAGCGAAAACCAGAGAGGACCTATCACCATGTTTGCCGTCTTCAATCAGTTTTAACTCCAGGATATTCTTACCCGTTCTCACGTGGTCAGTTTCCAGCTGAATCAAAGCTATTGCACTAAAGGTGCCTCTGGAATAGTCAGGATGGAAAGTATAGTCGCGAATGCTTATCTCTTCCCCAGCACTGCAATTGTGACCGACAACCACACGTGCTCGTGCCCTGAAATATGGTGAAAAAAGAGTCGTAAAAATCAATTAAACCATTTACAGGCACTTCTGCGTTGTTAAGGAAATATGAAATATCATAATGGAATGGCATATAGTATTAGCCTGTATAAAGCATAATGTCACAGCATAATGTCACTGGTCTTCAAATAAAACATACATAAGCCCATATGCCCTAAATCGATTTGGCCACCGCATTACTCTTGGTTCATGATAAGCAATATGATATTTAATTTTTATTCTATAACCGCTGCTAACCTTTTTGCTAAGATGACTAAAGAAGAACGAAAGATCAGTGTACGGCAGTGAACGAAAGTGTACGGTGTCAAACTTTATGGCGGCTCTGAAGTGCGCTACTCGCTGCGCACTACCGCACCCCTCCCCCCGCTGAGACGTGAATGTGTTACTGCGCAACGACTCGCCTTATGTTCTGGAGCCGCCATAAAGTTTGCATCGGGCTGTACACTGCTACAGGATCTTTTGGCGCTCGAATGACAAATCCTCAAAATCAAATTCCCCAAATTTCATGATTGCACCTACCATTGTTTGTCTCTGCATCACCCAAAGGTTGACTGGTAGAAAATGCCTATGACATTAAGTCCGCCTCTGTACATTTTTGTGCTTGAAGTATTAAATAATAAATGACGTTGACTGAAGTTTCACAATAAATTCAACTATTTTCTATGGAAATAATAATGGATGTGGAATATTAGTTTTTGTTGTATTTATGAAAACCACCACGTTTTCTCATAACACATCTGACATTGGCAGAATTGCCATAAAGGAAAATAGAATAGAATAGACGTTGATTGGGGGCACTGTTTGTAAAAAAATATAGCAAAAAATAATGTTGTAGCAAAAAGGTAAGCAGCGATTAACGTTTTACTTTTACCTGAAGTCATCTTTAGGCAGTTTGTCAATATCGAGCGCTGTTGCAATTGCTATTTGCCTGGTAATGAGCACCACTGAAGTTGTGAACCTTTTCTTATCTAAATGAAAAGAAATTTAACGTCAATAAATTGGCTAGTGACTTTACTAGAGGCGAAAAAGGCACTAGTCTATTCCGAAACTATCTGATAAATTGTAAACATACTCTGTTATCGAATTCTAATACAATCACTCACTACAGGTGATTAGTAACACGTTCACATTTATACCTATATAAGTTTTCAAGCTATAATATCTTACCACTTTTCCAACAATTACTGTTTAAATTTGTATTTGAGAAATCATCATCGAAAATTGTGGTTATAATAACCTCAATAAATTGTCAAATGAAAAACATTTAAGTGATTGAAGATTAGAATTTCGGGTTTAAGTATTCAAATAATCAAATCAATGTAGGTAATTTGTAAGTGGCACTACCAATTTTCTTCCAAAGGTTCGTTTTCTGATCTAATTGTTTACATTTTCATCAGATACTTTTAGAACAGACCATAGAGAGAGCTTTGCTCGAGAAGGCTCGAGAAGGTCTACAGGAGAACCAAGAAAACTTATATGTACCGAAGAATTGTCAAACGTAAGTTGTAAAGTAGTAAAGGCACTGCTAGCAGTACGGATCGCCATATATTATGTAGTTCTAAAGTGGCGACTGCGTACTGAAAGGCGCAGCGGGGGTAGGTTCCCCAGAAAATAGAAGCTCTTAGCCGGTGTTCTTACGATGTTTGTAACTTACTGTGAGGATAGTACAGGATTCCAAGCCATGGATATGTCTCGATTCTAGCGACGCCCTCGTAAACATGTTCCACTGGAGAATTGTCGATACCACAAGATGAAGATGTTACTGAAAACAATCATTTATAGTTGGTAAGTTGCTCACAAAACACATATAACATCACGCCTTGTTTCCCTGAAGGGAAAAGCAGAGGTGTACCAATAGAACACTCACATTTCACCGGTTACATTTCATCATTTCAGTCCCTTCACCTACCGGTGAACGAAGGCCTCTCTCTCACGTGCCAATCCTCACGTTCCTGTACCAGCCTCATCCTACCCGCGATGGTAACTATATCGTCCGCCCATCTCGCCGCTGGACGACCGACATCTCGTCTTCCAGTCCTTGGACGCTACTTGGTAATTGCCTTACTCCATTTGAGTTTCATAACTCGTTGACTGACATCGAAAACTATACATTTAAGTTCCATGTAATAGGGGGCGAGCCTATTGCCATCAACCGGGTACAGATCCACACTCCAGGTTGCTACTGAGAAATTCTAGACGGAAAAAACCAATAACACTTTGCACGATCTGGGAATCGAATCCGGGACCTTATGCTCAGTAGCGACGCTTGCGACCACTAGACCGACGAAGCAGTCGTTTCTCACAAAAATTCTAAACAAATCACTTACCTCTACTTAAACATGAAGAGAAACAAAGCCAAATACTAAGGATAAACATGGTGATTCCAATCCAATCCAGACTATCACAATCTATTGTACTCTGGCACACAACAATACATCAATAAAAATAGCCCACTCGATGCCAAAACACAGTGTCTACATTGAAAGCCAGAGATAACTGCAATAAAAAGTATAGATTCATGTTATATTATTAATTTAAATGTATTTACAATTTCTTGGTTTGTTAGATAAACAGGCAAAACATTTACCCCGGAACTCAGAGTCGTTACTTAAAATTAATCAATAATTAACTTTAATTGACAAGCACAAACTAGAATGCTGTCAGACGAACATATGACAGTCAGTCTTGATGACTTTTGTGCCACGATATGGTGGTTAATCAAAGCTAATGATTGATTAATTTTAAGTGACGTCTCTGAGTGCGGCAGTAAATGACAATAATACAAACAATCTGTTGAGTGTGTTTTGTTATGATTTGCGTCAAATAGTTTGATCATTCTTTTGTGTTGACGCGTTTAGCATCATAATCAGCCTATACCTAATGTTCCCACTGCTGGGACACAGTCCTCTTCTCGGTGAGACGGAGTGGACCGTACGTAATCTACCACGCGGGCCCAGTACGGGTTGGTAGATGACATACGTCTTAAAAAAAATGGTTTTAGGACATGCCGGTTTCCTCACGATGTTTTCCTTCACCGTTTTGAGAGCAGTAGTAATGAAATCTAATCTAACATATATCTAACTTATCCATCCATACTTACATACTATACTATAGTATGTATGTGTGTGTGTGTGTATGTACTATATATATTTATTTATGCATTATATATTAATATTATAAATTCGAAAGTAACTCTCTCTGTCTGTCTGTATGTTATCTTTTCACGCCTAAGCCACTGAACGGATTTCGGTAAAATTTTAGATTGCATCCCGGGGAAGGACAGGATAGTTTTTATCGACATACTTTGCGGGCGAAGCCGCTGGCGGAAGCTAGTAATATTATAAATGCGAAAGTAAGTTTGTTTGTTTGTTACCTTTTCACGCCTAAACCACTGAACCGATCATCCTGTAATTTTGCATAATACGTGTACAGAAACGGACATAAACCCATCATTCCGAAAAAAAGTGCTGTTCCCGAGGAAAAAATAACGTTATTATGATAATAGATGGCGCCACGTGTGTTTTGAATCATGATTGATTTATATTAGAAAACTTTATATTACTTAGAGTTTAGAGTTATTTTTTATTTAAGCCTAATACATGTTATGAGTCTAGACTCTGAAAAACCGGTCTACCGACACTCTAGAACAGTACGGTTTCAGAAAACATAAATATTAATGTTATGGCTATCTATGGATTAATTTCAAATACGGACAAAAAGTCCCAGTTACAGCGTTATTCAAAGACAAGACTAAGGCATTCGATTTTGAAGATCACAGAATCTTCTCATAAAATTTTGTAAACTTGGAATAAGGGGCAATGTCCTGGAATTAATCAAGTCGTTCCTAGTCAGCAGAAAACAAATAACAAAAATAGAAAAAAAGTAAGTCATAGAACTAAAACAGAGTCCTGCGATAGTATGGAGTTTATTGACTCATTGTTTTTGTAGTTACGTTTCAATCTACCTTTCTGAACTATGTTGGGGTCGGCTTCTAGTCTAACCGGATGCAGTATTTTACATGGAGCGACTGCCTATCTGACCTCCACAACCCAGTTACTGGGTAACACGATAAGTACCTCTTGGTAAGACTGGTTGTCATACTTTTTGGCTTTGGGCTTCTTTCGATTACCCGTAACAACTGTCGAAGATCTACGAATGACAGCCGGTCTAAACCGCTTAACGTGCTTTCCGAGGCTCACACCCATCCACGAACCGACCGCGGCAAGCGTAGCTTGATCGACCCGTGCGGCTTATTTAGCTACAAGCCCCTCTGACTGGAATGACAATGTTGTCTGCCATTCATTAATGACCGCGACAAAAGTCTCACTGGTTATCGTAGAGTTCATTGAGATTCCCGGGCTTAGCAGTGTGAAAATGTACGATGTACTACGTTTGTAAGTATATACAACACCATAATGAACTTTTATGATCTTAATAACAAAGTTTTGATGTTTGTACGGAACTTTGCTTAGTATTGAGAGTAATAAGGACGATGCTACAACGCAGATGTTTGCAAAAGTATCAGTACTAATGCTGTTCTGTAAAAATCTCACCATGAAAACTAAGGTGAAGTGAGCCTTAAGTGAGCTGTCACTAGCATGAGTTGGAACGACAGCCCATTTCACCTAAGTTATCACGGTGATCTTTTTACAGAATAGCACCGCAGTTACTGTTTAAGGCTGCTATTGCATCCATACATTGGTCGAAATTAATCGGTACTATCGTAGCGGCGTCTACATCGCCACATGCAAACTACGCATTCCAATGACTTTACACGCAAAATCTTTCATCGCGCAAGCAAAGTTTACCGCGCAACTATATAGCATACACACAACGTCGCGACATCAGTCGTCGGACAGTTGCCTACCAGACACGACGCCTGTCTTTGTCTGTCGCTGTTCTATAGAGGATGAGTGAACTTTACACCCTAATACCATGCTCGGACTACCGCCTCTACACCTGGTAGTGCGGGAAGAAGCGGCCTTGGCTGCCTTCAGGCTCTCTACATCAGGAACCCTGAGCAAAGACTCTAGGGTCAAACACATACGTTTAAAAGAAAATGCGATCAAACGGCAGCCAATGATGGCATCACCCTGCGACAAAGCCCCGAAACAATACTGCTTCCAAAAGCACTACAACATAGTGCTTAAAGAGGAGCAGTGCGACTACTCAGGTTCGAAGGAACTGAGAATTTACACTGACGGTTCAAAGACCGACTGCGGAACTGGAGTCGGAGTCTTCTCACACGACCTCAACATAAGAATATCCAAACCGCTGGGAAAGCGCAACACGGTCTACCAAGCGGAGTGTGTGGGCATAACACAAGCGGCTTATGCCATAGCAGCCAGAGGAGTTGCGGATACCCATATTCGCATACTCTCTGACAGCGCCTCAGTCCTCCAATCCTTAGACAAAAAATGCATCACATCGAAACTAATACTAGAATGTCACAATGCGCTTGAACAGGCAACTGTATTGAACCGCAATATAGTGACACTACAATGGATAAAAGGACACAGTGGATCGCTAGGTAACGACGCAGCTGACGAGCTGGCCAGAAGGGCATCGAGCATGCCAGTCTGTGGACCGGAACCTATCGTGCCCATCCCCTTCAACCAACTACGCAGGTGGCTACAGGAGTAAACCCACACACAAGCAGAAAGCTGGTGGACGTCGTCACCAGGCTGCAGGCAGTCCAAGGAAGCTATGCCATCACTGGATGGCAAGCTAAGCAGTCGCTTACTACGATTGGACAGGAAAGGCCTGCGCCTGGTGACGGGGACCATCACGGGACACTGCTCGCTAAACAAACACTTTCACACTATAGGCATAACGGACAGCCCCCTGTGCAGAGCTTGCATGGAGGCTGATGAAACCATTGCGCATGTGCTCTTTGAGTGCACAGGCGTCACCCAGATCAGGACACAAACCCTCGGGACACCCAGATCGTACACAGACGTTCTCAGAAGACCAGGAGATGTAATCAGCTTCTGGAGGGAGGTGGGCTGGTTGGAATAACCACCAACGGCCGCCATGGCCCACGCACAATGGTCCACTGAAGGACTAAGTGCGGAAACCAAACCCCATAACATAGAACATAGAACACCCTAATACCTCTATAGTATATTGATCGATAGGAGCAGTAGTGGCCTAAGGGTAACGGCCCCGACTTACGAACTGTGGTCGTAGGTTCGAAACCAGAAGGCCAATTCTCGTAATTTAAAACGTTCAAAATCTAGTCGCAGTCTCATCTCAGCGACAAACAAATGTCAAAAACTTGTCAAAATGTAGGGAAATTAGAGGTATTTTTGACAGATAAAGACTGAGATCAGACTGTGAACGTTCTTAAAATTACGAGAATTGCCCCTCAGATAGGCACTTTATTTTGTTTAAATTATTTCATCATCGCTGCTCTCAAAACGGTGACGGAAATCGTCGTATCTTTTTTTACGTTAACTTAGAAGTTTGATTTTTTCACAGCTTCAAGAGAACGCAGACTTGAGTATAATTATAGTTTTAATTTCAACTCGATACCTCCACGCGTTTCCGAGATGGGGGAAAGGGTCTTGACAGACAGATAGACGGACAACAAAGTTATCGTATAAGGGTTCCGTTTTTTCCTTTTGAGATACGGAACCCTAAGAAATATCCACACCCCTGAATTAATCTACGCTAGTGTATCTATTTTGTTCAAACATTGTAAATATTACTTCAGATCGTTTGAAGTGGATCTATTGAATGTGTCTGTTCTGTGATTTAACACACAACAATATTACAAGCAACATAAGTACTAAATCATGTTAGCTTGAAAGTTTTTTTTTCCGTAAACAATTTCAGAAATGGCTTCCGTCTATGTTGGTTTATTTATTCAGTCAACATTACTTGCGATGATTGTGAGTGTATAAGATAATACTTTAATGATTAAGAGCATTTACATAATTATTACTAGTGTTTTAATGTATGGTGTGTACAAAAAGTATCTGATGAAAGTATAAACAAACTCTGTAAAAGGATATTACCCACACATTCATCTGTATTAAGAAGGTTTCAACTTTATATCTCCCAACAATATTAGAAAAGAAAGAAAAACCGAAGGCCAATTCTCGTAATTTAAACGTTCATAATCTAGTCGCAGTCTCATCTCAGCGACAAACAAATGTCAAAAACTTGTCAAAATGTAGGGAAATTAGACGTATTTTTGACAGATTGAGACTGAGATCAGACTGTGAACGTTCTTAAAATTACGAGAATTGCCCCTAAGGTTTATTTGTCACAGAAACACGTCACACACTCACATCACTCACACTCAGGGGATCAGACCGGAATAAATCATTGTTTGAACAATTCTGAGTTGAGCTACACGATTACTGACAAATGTGCAGACTGACTGGACAGGTCCACTTAAATCTGTGTGGGTCTTTCCTCAAAAGAAGATCTCAAATAATAACCCGCTTCCTCAAATGTCCTGGCCAAGTTTATGTCTGGACTTTAAAAGAGGCTGACTTCTGAGTTTGTGTTCCGATCTTTCTTCTCAGTGATGTCAGTTAGGTAATACCGAACTCATAAACCCGTAGAGGATCGGTAAGGACGTTCTCAGGCTAGTTGGAGCGAGGATCTTCGCAGTGTTGTTGGGGGAGAGTACACGAGGATCGAGTAAATAATAATAATAATAATAATAAATTTATATCAGACCATAAGTCCATAAACAACACACATTACAATTGTATACATAAAAACATACATAATTATACATAAAAAATACATGCCTACACTAAAAATACACTAAAAACAACTTATTTTCAATATTGGAATGACGCACGATGAGTGGTCATCCAGCCATCCATGCCACATCATAGGACTGTCTATCCTGTAAAGTGATGGGCCACTTTGTTAAGTACCTAGTACTTGTTGTCAAGCCTACATTGTCCTTCTTCCTATTTATAGTGTTATTTTTAAAAGCCAATTATTTTCAAGAGGTTTACCGTAGAGTTTTTGCCGGCTCTTCACCATAGGAAACGGCCAATTGGAACCATGCACCTAGGTTCTGACGTTTCATAAGTGCCCATATAGGTTTACGTGGAATATTTATTATTAATGACGTGTAAAAGTGTTTGTGCAAACCTACTTACAAAATAAAAATCATTTATCATTTATCATTTATCATTAAATATTTTTAATTTGAATTTACTTAAGTTACGTATTAGTATTCCATCAAATTATATTTAGTGAGTTTTTCAATACAGTGCAAAACATATAAAATTTTAATAAAGGGTATGTCCAGTCCAGCAATATATATACATAATTATTGTAAAAAGACTAGGCAGATTGATTTATTTATTATTAGAAAACGCAATGAAAATAGCATTAAGTAATATCGAACGTAATTAGAAATAAACCAAAGTGGACGACCATTTCAGCAAATATTTCATTATTATAGCGAGCCGCCATGCCAATTTACAACCAGCTGAATTGTAAAATGGATTCGAATATTCTGCTAATGGCGGATTTGATGCTCGTTCAGAACTCTCTGTTCAATTTAATTGTAACTTCGTTAATGTTTCAATGCTTTTCTATTCATAGGTATATATATAACTGTTTGCATATTAGAGAATTATTCTAAACTAGCTTTTGCTTTGGCTTCGCCTTCGCGAATGTTGGATATTATGTCCAAAAGCATAACTTTGTATTTTTTTTATTTTGTTTTACTTTATAAATACTGGGTTTCTCATGCACACTTTCATCCCTTACACACCTTTCAGGATTATTTTTGAGACATAAAGTAGCCTATGTCCTTCCTCAGGATGCCATCTATCACCTTGCCAAATTTTATCGAAAGCGTTTCAGTGGTTTAGGCGTGAAAGGTATTTATGTGTATGTACGGGATTTCATGGGTGTCATGTGTAGACAATAATTTAAAAAATAGATTTTTTGTTATAAGTATCGTATATACTTTCATATGCATTTAGTACTTAAGTAAAAAAGTGAAAAATAAAAACTTTTCAACAAAAAAAAACCGACTTCCAAAAAAAAAAACATACAAAGTGAAAAATAACTTAAATTTCGGAAGTCGGTGTCTTTAGATCTGCATTTTAGTTTTTGCCACCGACTTTCGAAATTAAAGTTAAGTATTTTTCGTTTTGTAGTGTTATTTTGGAAATCAGTTTTTTTTTTGTTAAAAAGTTTTTATTTCTCGCTTTTTAGTGGGTCTGCTTATAATGTATCTAATTAAAATAGCCGTTAAAATAGCCTAATGTCAACTTGCTCATCGCCTTTAACAAAGTATTGCTTTTACCGATACAGGGACTTTAATTGTTGAGGAGTTCTCCTGGTATTTCACCATCAGCTCCATTTCACCATTCGCATTGTGACGAGCATAAAATACTTAGCGGCCATAATATAAAGTAATCGAATCGTAACCCGTGAAATATTTGTGATTGAGTAGTTGCGGTGGCCACCTGTGGTCTTCATCATCAGTTCCACTTCACCAAAAAGGTGCTTTCCGAGAACAAATGCACGAGTTACTATAAAAAACACCTAAATCGCTATTGGTGTGCCTATAATATTTGAAGAGTTCCTTCGATTTCTCCAGGATACCATCATTAGATCCTGACCTGATGATAATGGGAGTAACCCAGTGTTAAATATCTGGGACACATTGTTACCGAAGACCTGAAAGATGACACATATATGGAAAGGGAGCGGAAATATGGTGGCTCGAAGGTTTGCTGGTTGCTCAGTACCAGTAAAAATTACTTTATTCAAGGCTTACTGTCAAACATTTTACACCAACAGCCTTTGGGCTAATCATACCCAAAAAGCAAACAATGCCCTGCGAATACAATATAATACCTTCAGGGTGCTGTTGAGGCTTCCACCCTATTGTAGTGAGTCAGGTATGTTCGCCGACTATTTTGCATTAATGCGTAAGAATGCGTCTTGAGCAACCGTTCAATGCTCGTGCCTTCTCTGTATCAGAAGAGACCTTTGTCCTGCAGTGGAACAATATCAGGCTCTAATTAAAAGCAAAATAATATTGCCTTTAAGTATAAACAGTCACTCGTTATTTCCACTTATAATTGTAGAACGTTTTAGATCAAATAAGCAACTATCTAATAACATTTCGAAGGTACAGAGCAAGCCACATCGCCTGGATTTCGAGACTCGAGATGAAACCCTTTGTACTGAGCCGAGTCGTCGCGGCTCAGACACTAGACAATTGTGTTATATGGTTACAAGCTTAGGTTCGATGCAAACGAGACATAATAATCGGTGGCCGAATTTTCTCCCCACAATATATCTGCCTGGCCCTTTCCCAACTATGTTGGGGTTGGCTTTCAGTCTAACCGGATGCAGCTGAATATCAGTATTTTATATCCCTATTTGCCCTCCACAACCCATTTACTGGGTAATACGATACCCCTTGGTCAGACTGGTTGTCAGACTTTCGGGCTTCCGACTACCAGTAACGACTGTCAAAAATTTATTAATGACACCCGGGACTAACGGCCTCTATATTAAACACGTTGACTGCCAGGCAACAGACACAATAGAAAATCCATTGTTCGCGGTCACCGGTGACCGCGTTGGCAGTCAATGCCTTAATGAATGGTCACCCATCTGCGAACTGACCGCGTCAAGCGTAGCTTAACCTTCGATCGACCCGTGTGGCTGTTATCATTTATTGTGATCGGTGTATCGGTTGATTCTAGTCTTATTTTTTCTTATGTAGGGGTGAGGGGGTGTCAGAAATTGGTTGAAATTGTCTTACGTAATAATTGAACAGCCCCTATGTGGCTAGTCCAGGGCATAGTATATCTGTGCATTTGTGCAGGCATTGTGCATTGTGCCTGTTTAACCAATAAACATCTTTAAACTTTCACACTGAGAATATTCGTCTCTTAACGATTTTATCAGGCGACTAAAAGTCGTTCGTCTGTAATCGTCGTTACGATTCCCTTGTCAAGGTATTTAGGTCTCAAGTAAACTGATTATTTCCATCAAGATCTAAGATCTGTAGCTGGCGTCTAATTGGCGATAGTGTGGTAAATGTACATTTATAGTCTGAAATATACTTGTTGATGTTATTGAGCAATGGTGGCCCAGTGGTAACGGCCGCGGCTTACGAGTTGTAGGTCGTAAGTTCGAACCCAGACAGGCGCTTTACTTTGTGTAAATTATTTCATCACCACTGCTCTCAAAACGGCGAAGGAAAACAACAAACGAAGACATGTGACATCTATCAACCCGCACTGGGTCCGAGTGGTGGATTACAGCCCACTGCCTCTCGAGGTGAGGAGGCCTGTGTCCCAGCAGTGGGAACATTATAGGCTGATTATGTTATGGTATGGAAGCTATTAAGAGTACACTATAGTCATAGTTGCTTTTGACTTCATTAATTTTCCATTTCTTTTTTTCTTATTAAAACTTCATACGAGTATTATAGTCGGCCAAGAAACTCCACGGTTAGTCATCATGAGCCTTGCCATTTAACAACTATGTTGGGGTCGACTTCCAGTGTAACCGAATGCAACTAAATACCAGTATGTTACATGGAGCCTATCTGACCTCCACAACCTAGTTACTGGTTTTAGATACTCCTTGCTACGACTGGTTGTCAGATATTCGGGCTTCTGACGACCCGTAACGGCTGTTAAAGATCCAAAAATGACAGCTGGCATTAACAACTTAACGTGCTTTCCGAGCCACGGCCTTTTGTATATAAAAATGGTCACCCATCCACAGACTAACCGCAAGCGTAGCTTAACCTGATCGATCCACTCGTGCGGCTGTTATAACTTAGCCACAAGCCCGTCTCAAGAAAATTTCACGGTTACTGTTTGAAAATAATATGTAAGTAGCTACTAACAATATTCTTCCGAAAAATGATATGATACTTTTGCTAATAAATGCGAAAAACAAGAAAACGTTACAAACTTGAGCTAAACTCGTAAATTTTCTGCGCTATTTCCACACCACGTTGACATTCTCGTTCGCAACGTTCACTGATTCATTATTCAATGGTTCACTCAGACCGAGACCCAACATCCCAGTTTTACCCCCACAGGGTTACATGTCTATAATGCTGCTAAATTCTAAATGACCGTTTCGACTTTGAGTGAACTTCGAAATTCGACTGTTTTAAATTATTCACATTAAATAGCCTACGTAGCAGCTGTAAAGGTATGTGGTTGTATACTTAAATAATATATAAGACCGAAGCGTTGAGAGCCGTGTTTGGTAACACTTAGTTTGATTGCGATGTGATTTTATGGTGAGTGCTATTTTTTCGAATCGCTTGCGAATGATAGATAGTTCGTTGATGTGGCTTTTAAACGGTTAAGTGGTTTGAATTAGCTTTCGGTTTGTTCAATAAATAAAAATAGGATTTTAAATGTTTTACTTTGGAATGTAATGCATTTGTCATGTCATTGTCAAATCGTGTCAGGCCCAGACGGAGATGGCGGGATGAGCTGGACTCCTTCAACAAGAACTGGTCCTTAGTAGCTTTGAGCAGAGAGAAGTGGAAAGAGAGTAGGGAGGCGTTTGCCCTGCAGTGGGACATCACAGGCTAATAATAATGCATTTGTCATATTGTAAATGGGTTTCAGATTTACATGTGTGGATGGTTGGGATATACAATTTCTTATCACGTTCTTCTTCATCTTCGTGTCGCTGGCACGACTGTATTTTACATCTTGTTTTCCCAAAACTTTGCCACTTCCACGGCGTTGTCGGTGGCAGCGCAGAGGTCACTTTGACTGCATGTTTTGGAACACAGAGGGCAGGATAGGAGGTGGAGCATGGTTTGTGACATATCCCCGTAATCACACCCTACTGCCGTTCCAAGGTAGCCCCACTTTACCAGGTTGGACTTCTCTTCTTCGTATCACATTGCTACAAAGGTACAAAAATCCTCGATCCTAAGAAAGGAACTAACGATCGTGTAATATCTTTTAAACAGCATCCACCATTATTACCATTCCACATAATTATTATATTTCAAACTCAAAGTTTACTATAATCACGTTGTATAAGAACCGATTAGACAGTGACGGTGAACTAGACATTTGCCTGTATCAATTTCGATGTTCTTAACTGACTTTTTTAGACCTTTATAATCTGCTTATGCGTACGAAGTTTCATTAAAATCGGTTCATTCATTTCGAAAAACAAGGGCTGAATTTTTGTATGAAATGCCGTACGGCGTAAACGCTCTTAAAAAGCTAACAGTCTTAAAATAATAATATGTACAAGTATATAAAAAACCAGCCTTTTGTGCACTTTTCCTGCTGAACAGCGATGTGGACGAATTTTTAACAGAAATGTCCCTTTGAACCTCGGTAATTATCTATCTTGAAATATACAAAACTTTTCATTTACTCAACAAAGCAGAGGGAATAAAGCTAGCACTCAATATAAAAATGTAAATAAAACAACACATTTATGTAGAAAAGTTTACATTTTTTATTAGTTTAGGTAAATAGTTAGCTGTTGCTCGCGACTTCGTCTGCGATCCAGGATTAAAATTAGTCTATGAACTTCTCGAAGTCCCAGGCTACCTATCATAATCAGCCTATAATGTTTCCACTGCTGGGAGACAGGCCTCCTCTCGGTGAGAGGGAGTGGGCTGTTATCTACTACGCGGGCCCAGTGTGGGTTGGTAGATGTCATGTCTTCGAATTTTTGGTTCTAGGACATGCCGGTTTTCTCACGATGTTTTCCTTCACCGTTTTGAGAGCAGTAAGGGAGGAGCTCATTGGGCATCAAACAATTCGGGCGCTCCTTGCGAAGCTCCACATCGCTGTCAATGCCGTGAAGTAATGAAATAATTTACACAAACTAAAGCATCTGTCTGGGTTCGAACCTACGACCTACAACTCGTAAGTCTATCTGTCTCATAACGATCCGCTCCGTTATTTTTGCGTGATTGAGTAACAAACATCTAAACATACCTACATACTTTCACATTTATAATATTAGTAGGATAGAATATAACCCAACCAGCACTACCATTGCTTCATAAGTTCGAAACATTTGTCTGCTCAACAACGTAAATAACGCAATGAATGTTGTTTAACTGTCAAAATGAAAGCCATTGCTACTTTTAGTGTGTTGATTCTGCTGTTAATAACTGAACAAGGGCGACATGTTGAAGCCAGTCTACCTCGTTAGCTTATAAGGATGTTAGTTTACTAATTAGCTTCGCCTAATTATCTAAGTTGTGGCAGCCAGTAACTTAGTAATCTAAGTTGAGTCTCACTACAGTTTCTACGAAAAATAATGTTAAGTGGTACTTAATATAGATTTTATTACTTTTGTTAATTTAGTTTTGTGATTGTTAAAGTCAAGGCTTGGTTTTTATTTGTCTCAACAGGTGTTCTAAGGTGACTTTGATTGAATGAATTATGTTTTATGTTGTAAGTTTTTTTTTTGTTATTAAAATGTTTCAGACTTTAGATCTGTTAGGCTCATTTATTTATCTATTTAATCATTTATGTACAGACATATAAAAAGACAAGCAAAAAAAAGAACCGAATTATAGTAACAAAGGTGATGCTATCCGTATGATCTGTATTTTTAAAATCGACTAAAATGACATCGATTATTGAGAACGATAATTAATTTATGTGGCAACACCAAGCGGTTACGGTTGTGGTCAAGGAAGGCGTGATCCGGCAATCAATTCGTTCAATTGTTTTTGGATCGAGCTACGCCTTTAGGGTATTCAGGGTCAAATTAAATTAGTTAGCGAAACTCGGCAGACGTGCTGGATATCGATATATAAACTTGATGAAACAAAACAAATTAATTTGATAGAATTTTGGTAGGGTCATAGATCGCATTTAGTTTTTTTTTACAGACGTGATGTGTTTAAATATCTCAATAAGATAAAATAGAAGAATACAGATTTTCCCAACTCAAACTTGTGTCGAGAATTCTAAATATTGTTTGTAGCAGCTGGTTGATTGTAGATGTAAAGATTGTTGAATTGCGATTGGAGTAGTTACATAATATTATTATCTTCTTAAACACTTTTATTACAGAATGTAAGACCAATATTTGTACCCTTAGTTTGCATTAAATGTTTTTACTTTGACTTTTATAACCAAACTTTGCTGACAATGGGAATCTCAATGACCATAGAATCCAACGGCTAACGGGATTTCAATTTCATTCAAAACATTTTATTTCACATAAACCTATAATATGGGCACTTATGAAACGTCAGAAGCTATTTGCACGGTACCGATTGGTCGTTTCCTATGGAGAAGAGCCACAAGAAATATCTCGCGGATCTCAGACCAAATAAAAAACCAAGACAGAGCTCTAGGAACGATACAGTGAAGCATGCCAAAACTAGACCTCCGCTCTGTGCATACACGCGCACACATTTACAATCAAACTACACCTCACTAAGAGCACACATGTGTGCGAAACCGGCTTCACTTTACTGTTGACAGCCCTCTGTCTTGGTTTTTTAATTTGGTCTGAGGCACGGATACTCTTATAAAAACAGTTGGCTTAATTTACAATGTTTTCAAATAACGCTTTCAATGAGTATGGGAGGACAGAGCAGGCCAAGTCAAAGTCAAAGCCAAACGTTTATTGCCTGTCAATGTGTTCTGGATACTTAACTATGATTGGTATATCCAGTTTCTTGTCATGAGCAGATAGGAGAGAATGCTGCTTTTGTCAGAAGTTTGGTATTTGCCGGTAAAGTAAATAAAAAGTTGTTTCTAGTCACAAAGATTTTTTTACGCCCATAGTCCCTAGCTGGGACCATCTTACAGTCTTTATTAAATGCAAGAAGCTTGCTTATTTGAAAAAAGGAACTTAAACATTTACAGGCATATAAAAATACGGAAAATGGATGAAAGGACCAATACATGCCTACAATGTAAGTACATGCAATTTCAATCCACTAGTGTAACTTAAAAAAACCTCTTTCCTTTGAACAACACCTCAAGATGACGGCTTTTGTTTTGGCGCGAAGCGACGAGCAAAATTCTTGATTCGCGCCTTCGGGCAATATGACGTATACTAGCTAACACCAACATAACTTCACACTTCGAAAACATACATGCAAGCGAATTTGAACGTTATTTAAGTGGTACAAGGAAAGCAAGGATGTGCGTTCACGGTAAAGTTAAATTGGGGATTTAGCACAAAAGACTGATTGTGGCAAGGGAAGCTTCACAAGTGGTGGTACGTTCCTTTGTCGTAGTACTTCTATAAGGTGCGTCCCCAAAAGCGGGTTGTTGATTGTTTTGTGCATTTTATTTTATGCGCCTATCTCGCTTTTCTTAGAAAATATCGCCTTTTGTATCTACGAACAAATTGTGAAAAAAGTTGAATCATATTGATGAAAAATTTTACGTTGGGCTGTTAAACTTTTTACAGTGTGTCCTCGGATTTTATCGCAGTTGTAAATTTATTTTATGTATCTTTTAAATATTATTTGACAAGCCATGTTATGAAATTCCTTGAATAATAACAGAGATATTATTCAAGATCGATTTCCAAATGATTTAAAAGAAAATATGATGATGTAAATGATTTAAGATTAAACTAGTACATAGTATAGAACCTCTATCATCTGAAATACTGAAATAAATATTAACTGGTACAGCAAAAGAGTAAATATTGATTATCGGATCCTCAAACAAGATAAAGATACAAAAGAAACATGATGCAGAGAAAGAACACAAGCACAAAAAATAATAATCTGGGTGAAAACATGCGTCACATCCACACAAAACGGCCATCGCTCAGCATAATGCTAAGACCCTATGCGAGACAGAGCCCCAGCGCTGGTTTACGTCAACCAGTGCAGCATACGATAAAATCCAGTTCTGTTTATATAAACCTAATATTTATAAAATGGACATTATCGAACTGATTCAATTGTGTGTCATCAGTTCTCCCTAGCGTAACACTAATCTTGTCCTGAACCTCTAACACAGGTGTTATTTGATGAATTTTGTGAAGCGCTGCAGTTTATAGCACAAAATTCTCATCTAAGGTCGAAACTATCTCCAGCGATCGATAGAATGCACCGGACAGATTCTCATTTACCTCGCAACATAGTCAGTACATAAACTAACCATTAGTAAAGTCAGTGTGGACGGTAAATTACTTAAGCTGTGTTATCAAGTTCAGGCCTGCCAAACTTACAGTGTAGCAAGAACATGCTCCAACTTGTCCTGTTGCGAACGATTCATCATCATACGGTGGTTTAAGGTACTGGAGTATAGGGGTGTGCTATACTCCGTGGATCAGAAATGTGTGTCATATTTAAGGGTGTGGTGTTGACCATCAAACTGAACATCTTTCTCCACGGGACCAACGTCATCATTACAAAAAAATAATCAGCTGTTCCATACAAAGCTTCAATGCCTACTCGACCCAAATGTATGGGACAACTGGATTTATTTATATATCGTAAGGAGTCAGTTGTTCAGTTTGATAGTCTGTGCCAAACATTTCTGATACACGCTGTATATTTGTTGAACACAGAATAGCAATGGGAGCGAGCACTTATTTATAACATAAGTGGCGAGAAGTGAATGTCAACAGACATCTCTGCCAACGCTTTTTGGATGTTAGAAACTAATGATTGTTTTAACCCTTAAGACGCAGTTAAAAAAATGCACGCAGAAAAATTTCTTGCGGCCACCGCGTGGCGGCCGTGCGGTGTCCACGTCTTGTGTGTTTTAATTTATGTTTTATTAACTAGTACACTACATCAAACAATAAATTACCAGCAACTTTTCATTCATAATTCTTTTCTGGCACTTTAGAATTTTAGATAGTAATCATCTATTTTTCTTACTGATTGTTATACCAGTTATTAAATTGATCACCACATTTCAATGGACGATAGACTCGAGAGTCGTATATTTATGAAAAATAATATTGTTCGTCCTTGCTGTTATTTTAACGCCGATATAAATAATAAAATCAAATCCTCTCCCGGCTGAATACGAAATAGGATACCAACAGGAATTCAGTATTTGGTATCGGACGAGTTAGAAATATTTAAGGACGACGGTTTGTGTTGGGACTTGGCAAAAAAATTTTGGGCCCAGTGTTCATTTGTTTTGGGCGTGTCCTGAGGGGCAATTCTCGTAATTTTAAGAACGTTCACAGTCTGATCTCAGTCTCAATCTGTCAAAAATACTTCTAATTTCGGTACGATTTGACAAGTTTTTGACATTTGTTTGTCGCCGAGATGAGACTGCGACTAAATTTTGAACGTTTTAAATTACGAGAATTGGCCTTCTGATTGTTATTTACGATTGAGCTGCGAAGTTTATAGAGAGATAGAGAGAGAGAGAGATTTACGTTTTGGAATGGGCAACTAGATTCAACTAACTGACAGGCTCTTTGACAATTCAAAAAGTGTCTGTAAATGGTTTAATTGAATTATTTGCTTTGATTTTGAGTTTGTGAAGCATGATAATATTGTAAAAGAAATTATAAAAAAAAGATTGATGAACATGAGAAAGATGAAGAATCCAAGGTAGATTCTGAAAATCTATAAGTAGGTAAATGAACCTTGTTCGTCGATTAGTATTTTCTATTAGTACGTAAATGTTATCTTACGTAAATCAATCGCTGTGACCCGCTCTCTAACCCTCACACACAGAATTCGATATCCGCTAAAGGAAATTCTTTGAACAAGTAAAATAAAAGTAAAATTAATAAGTAAAATAAAAGTAAAATAAATAAAAATAAGTAACGGTTTTATTATTTTTACTTCGATATTTGTGATAGTTTTCGTTGTTTTTTTTTAATGTTCATAATTTTATTGAAACATCCAGTGCTATTTTTCGATTTTATATTTGGTTAAAAATAAAAAGATGTTGATTGGGCATCAAAAAATTCGTCTACATCGTTGTCAACAGGAAAAGTGCCCAACAGGCTGGCAGTCATGTTTTATGGCGATGCTGATTCTTTGGCCAAACAATAGGAAAAAAAAAGAAAGAATAGGCCTGCTCTCTGGACACGTCAAGAGTCGACCAACCATTAAGTGATGTCTCTTAAAACCAATTGGACACTTGGACCCCATGGCCCTGGGGTTTAACCCCAAACGGTTCGAAGTTACAACCCATAAAATGATTGGAATATGTACGTTGTCCGCACCTGCAGCAGCCGCCCCAGCACAGCCCGCCGTGCTAGGGAGATGGGATTAATCTAATCTAATTGTTCATAATCAGCCTATAATGTTCCCACTGCTGGGACAGAGGCCCCCTCTCTATGAGAGGGACGGGGCCACAATCCACCACGCGGGCACATTGCGGGTTGGTAGATGTCATATAATTATGTCTACGAAGTTTTGGTTCACGGACATGCCGCTTTCCTTACGATGTTTTTCTTCACAATTTTGAGAGCAGTGGTGATGAAAATAGTTTACACAAAGTAAAGTGCCTTCTTGGGTTCGAACCCACGACCTGCAACATGAATCATTTCTAAGCTTATTATTAAACTAGTTTCTGCCCTTGGTCCCACCCCGTTACATCGATTACTAGTATGTTTTTGCTCAGCTTTCTTTCTGATTTCTTTTGCTCGGCTTTTAAATGTCATAGGAAGACGTTAAATAGCCTTCACCCTTTTTCAAGAATTGGGCTATCAAATGCAAAAATAATTTTTCAAATCCGACCGGTAGTTTCAGAGATTAGAGCGTTCAAACAAACAGACAATCTCTTCAGCTTATAAAATAAAAACATATAAGATAAAAGTATAGATATCTAATTAAGTAGTAAGAATTATATTAAGTAAGTACCAAAATGTGAGTACATCTGAAACATACTCCTATAAATTAATTTTGCTCGAAATATCATTCGCCGCAGTAACCCCCACTTCTTAGAACGGACTAATTAAGTTTACAATCTATTCTAATTATTACCCTGCTAAACTGAACTAAACTCTATTTTCTTTCGGTTAGAGTAGTGAGTTGTGTGTTGCTGTTTAGGACAGTGAGGCGACATTGACGGACCGACCAATCAGAGGGCGGGATGAATTAATTCAAATTGTATTAGAATGCATAATTGTTTGGTTTCTGTTGTAGGAGTAGACGAGTTACTCTCAGTCGGATTGTTATATAGTTATAGTGCTTTACAGCGGCACGGGTCGGTCGATCAGGTTAAGCTAAGCTTGCCACGGTCGGTCCGAGGATGGGTGACCATCTTTACATACCGAAACCGGCACGTCCTAAATCCAAAAATTCGAAGACATATGACATCTACCAACCCGCACTGGGCCCGCGTGGCGGTTTACAACCCACTCCCTCTCACAGAGAGGAGGCCTGTGTCCCAGCAGTGGGAACATACGCTGATTATG
The DNA here is from genome assembly GCA_963669345.1 of Gortyna flavago. Lineage (NCBI taxonomy): Eukaryota > Metazoa > Arthropoda > Insecta > Lepidoptera > Noctuidae > Gortyna > Gortyna flavago. Next base: position 1,456,117 of record OY770149.1, read on the forward strand.
CATATTTTATTTTTGCAGGTATTATAAAACGTGGTTGTCCATAGATAAAACTGAAGGAAATGGTTGGCTACACTGACCGGACGGAGGACGTAAGCGCAGGTTTTCGGCATTAGAAAAAATGGTGGGAAGCGAACGGGAACAAGATAAGTTTTGGTTTGCAATAAGTTTAGTTTTAATTTTAAATGCCACAATAAGGCCACAATAAGTTTTGAAATTGGGTGATTATCTCGACAATAAGTTTGGTAGCTAATAGTTTTGGTGCTCTGATTGTTACACTTACACTAAATACATTTTGAATACAATTGGTTTGTGCTTTATTTCTGAGGTTGATTAAAATGGTAGTCCGGTATCCGGTTTCCTTAAGAGCGTTTACGCCGTACGGCATTTCATACAAACTTCCAAGCCGATGTTTTTCGAAATGAATGAACGGATTTTAATTAAACTTTATACGCATAAGCAGGATACAAAGATCTAAAAAGTTTGCAGAGAACATTTTCGAAAAATTGTGTTACAGCCAAATTAGACCGATTTTTAAGTTTCCATAGAAACAGAGATTTCCAGTTATCTTTTTTTAAATAAGACATTTCGAAAATGTTTTTAACTTTTTAGACCTTTGTACCCTGCTTATGCGTATGAAGTTTCATTAAACTCGGTTAATTCATTTCGAAAAACATCGGCATAACTTTTTAGCAATTCACTCGCATAGAAACACCATACATTCTCACCAACATAAGCACCAGGATAACAGGTACCTAAGTACCAGGATAGCATAAGGTATACAGATCTGGGTCACAGGTTCTATTAATTTCAGCATAGCGGTAGTTTGCTCTCCAAACAGCGCTTGTGTGTTTATGTATGCCTGCTGACGTTGGCTGATAATCTTTTGAATATATTGGTAGGTATCTTAATTAATAGAATTTGGAGGAATTGATTTTGGGAGATGGGATATGGTTTGTGAGTCAATACGATGAGTAGCTAAATAAATAAAAAAATCACAGGCGAAATTTAGGGCGAAAACATGTTTCTGATAGCATAGCAAAACCTGTTGTCAAGTGTTGTTCATAACTTCTGTTATTTATTTTGCTTCACATTAATCTGAACAAAGAAATTTGACATTATGACATAATCTTTGTCATAATTTTAGATTTCGCATGTATCTAAATTAAAGGAAAGCAAGATAAAACAACGAAATCTCAAGACTACGCCAGACTAGTCTGGATCAGAAAATCCCACAACACAATCATTTAAATCTAGCCTAAGGCGCTAATTACCTATTGAATAAAACCTAAATGAGAACGCAAAGAATGATGAAAAAGAAAAGAAAGTAAGGAAAGAAATACTTAATACTCATAACCCCACGCCCTAATCCGTTCTAACTCCGATAAATTACATGAAAACATTCCTTTTTACCAAAAGAAATCCGACCTTTAGTGAACGAACGATGAATGAATGAAGGGAAAGCTTGTAATTACGAGATTTCTCCGCTCATTTCGGTAATGAGTCCTGCTGATTAGTGATGGATTAGGCACAACGGAGCACAAATAACGTGTCGCCGACGTATGTGCCTCTGGGCTAATAGGCAATCTTTTGAAGATTTTGGGAGGCGGTTTAGATTGTGCGTTTTCTGGCGTAATTTTTGCGGTTTTTGGAACTTCGTCTGTTAAGTAAGTTAATTTCAGGCATTCAAAATGCCGCGCGGCTGTCGCTGAAAACCAGTGCTGGGGCTCTGTCTCGCATAAGGTCTCTGTCTCGCAAACGGAATATTTAGAACAAATAAATACGTCATTAGTACTATACTATTAATTAGTTACAGACGCCAGCCAGCACATCAAGTTACTTCAATAATTTGTGAAATTTCTTTAATAGATTTTGAACTTTATCGCTAAGTAAGTAAATTCGAATAAGACGACGTGGCACTCCCGATCTTCGAGCCAGCAACTGGTAGATCGGGAGTGCCACGTCGTCGTCAGCACGGCGATGACCAGAAACAGCATCGCTGATTGCTTTGAGAAGACCTTCCTAGACAGTAGGATCCATTCTTAGATGTTAACGCTTTGAAAGTCGATGAACAACTGAATAGCTCCACTGTTGCTCCGCTCTTTTAATACCCGTTAACAAACAAGTATGATTCACAAGTGACAGTTGAGTCAAATCAGTGTTTAACTTATAGATAAATAAGTTTGTTATAAAAATCATTTAGTAAATTCATTAATTAATTTTAATATAATAATTACATTTATAGGTACATCAAGTATCTATTTTTAAATATTGACACATAATAATTACATATATATTTATATATCGACTGCACTAGATATAATCTTCTTTTATTTATATGTATTTTATTAAATATTTTCCATATTTGTAGTAGGTGCAGACGCCAGCACATCAAGCTACCCGAAACTGTAAAAAATTCCCAATCAACTTTGAACCTTAAGCTTTAGCGATAAAGTTGAAAATCTATTAAAGAAATTTGACAAATTATTGAAGTAACTTGATGTGCTTGTTGTGTGTGTGTGTTGGCTGGCGTCTGTAACTAATAAATAGTTTAGTACTAATTATGTATTTATTTGTTCTAAATATTCTGTTTGTTACTATAATTTTAATAGGTGGCTCGTTGGTCTAGTCGTCGCAAGCGCTACTGTTGAGTATCAGGTCCTGGGTTCGATTTTCAGGTCGTGCTAATTGTTATTGTGTTTTTTCATCAGGAATTTCTCAGTAGTAGCCCGGAGTCTGGATTTGTGCCAGGTTGATGGCAAGAGGCTCGCCCCCCTATTACGTGAGACTTAAACATAACTGGTGAAATGTGGGTATATTACAGGTACACGTCTGCCTAACCGTTTGGAGAAACAAGGATTAATCACAACAAGGATTTATTGTGATGTTATGTTATCTAACTATCATTTTTATAGCCTAATCAAGCACACGATAATGTTACTCTTTGCAAATCTTGGTTAAGATTCTATTAAGACTATAGTTTCAAATTCTTTTGCTTTATTTAAATGTAAGGAAGTCTAAATTCCTATGCTATGTTGAATTTTGAGTGGAAACTGTGTATTTGATTAGGAAGTGCGCTAGACGGAGACGTTCCAATTTCCGTGAGGAAGCCTGGCCCTCGGCAGAATATTGAGAAATTCAATCACTCGTGAAATTGTGGTGCATTTGCGAACAGAATGGTGGGAAAGGGGATTAATGACGTTTTATTTTATTTTAATTACCTTGCATTTATTTAACTTCTGCCTTCGACGTCGTGCTCGTTGAAGTTGTAAGATACACAATATACTAAAATAGCAGACACATCTCTTCAACTCCCTCGGCTTTCGACCAAGCGAGTCGCATCGCCCGCCCGCTCTAATATTTTGGATTTTTATTATTATTATTTATTTATTTATTTAAAAAAGAAATTACAAGTTATTATACTTAAACAAAGCACACAATTAGACCTCTGGGGTCTGTCTTAGCATGCCATGGCCTGAGGTTTGATCAACGCGCTATTAGTTAACAGTTCTTGCTGAGTTGTTTTTTTCGTTTTGCTCGATTCCTAAGGGTTATAGCGTGTTAAAAAGCCTAGGAATTCTTTCATGGTGTCCTTATGGAAATATTGCAGAATAAATAACAAAATTAAAGAAGCTTTATCTGTCACTTGGGTTTCCTTAAAAAACAAAAAAACAAACTTCCCAACTTGAAATAGATATTTATATTCGTTTTATTAGCGGAGAAGGCATGAACAGAGCTATGCTTCGAGTTTCCCTACATAAATAACATTTCTAGAATCAGTCATTATGAGACCCGCAGGAGAACTAAGGTAACCGACCTAGCCCGAAGAGTTGCCGGGCACATTGCTCGCAGAACAGACGGCCGATAGGGCCGTAGGGCCAATAGGTCTACAGGAGTGGTGAACGCATATCGAAAGATGTAGCGTTGGAAGGCGTCCCACAAGGTGGACCGATGACCTGGTGAAGGCCGCAGGAATCTGCTGGATGCGAGAAGCACAGAACCGTCGACCGCTTGTGGGAGGCATATGTCCAGCAGTGGACGTCTATCGTCTGTAATGAATGAATGTTTGATTAGCATCAAGTTATTCTTTCGTGTAATTGCTTGTGGCTCAGTAATAACAGCCGCAACTTGCCGCGGTTGGTGTTAGACTGGAAGCCGGTCCCAACATAGTTGGGAAAAGGCAGGCAGATGATGATGATTCTAAGCAAATACAGCTCAAACTATCGTATCGTAACCGTATCGTATAAAGAGCTGAAATAAACACGGATTGATAGGTGACTGGCGGATGTTTTTCATCGGTCACCCCAAATTACTATCCGTTCGCCGGACGATTTCAACGTAATCGGTCTGTACCGGGTCAGGTTTTAACGAGTTTTTCTTTACTTTGATGTCGAACACGTCACACAATCTGTCTTTCTCTCGTTTTCTCTCTTGTCTGTCTGCTTCGTTGGTCTAAGACATGGCGCACACTATCCGACGTGCGACTGCGACAGCGCGGCGCCTACAAGCAACGACAGACTGTTACCGACCAGTTACATTTCTATAGGATCAAATGAAATTAGCTAGCGAATCTTTACCCACGTGCTGGGTATCGATGTCGAAAACAAATGAAGCAAAAAGAAACTGTTTTTCATCTTTCGAACTTTGTTCAAAACCTTTAAATGACACTGTCACATCAATTAAGGCAACTAATTGACAGTTGTGTTATGGTTTAAAAAAAAAGGAAGCAAATTTTATTTGACCCTGTATTTTGTTCGAAGCTCTCCACACTTGGCGTCAAGTTGCAGAGTCGCGACGACGGGCTAGTAGATTGGCATGCTCTCACTACTTGTCGTAGCGACTCGACGCACGGCGCACGCACACACCCGGTGACAGTCGCATGCGACAGGTCAGCTGAGCAAGGTGCACCTTCGCATCATAAGCTGATGCTTACCAACACAAACGCAAATAGAGACTCCAAATTCAATCACAAGATGAACAAAACGACCGGCTCTCTCGAATAATAAAAAAAAATTATTGCTTCCTGCACGACGTCTGTCGTAAGAACTAGTCGCAGATGCATCCGACAGTTCTACGTTTAGTCGCAGCGACAAGACGCCAGGTGCATACTATAACCTTGCGTCTTGTTGCAGGGACAAGATCCACAGTTTGCTCTGAAACTTAACTGCCTTAGGCGCGACTTCTGGACGTAGTAAAAGAGCGAATGCGTACACTATTTTCAAAACCGACATTGTCTGACGACGGCCGATTACTAGGTGCACTCACTTTCTTTTACATAAGCTTAGTTCGATCGATTGAGCTTGGCCGAGACGTATGAGCATATTCAACCGATGACGTCCCTAATATGCTGCGGTCCCACGGTCCGTTTTCTCACTAGCCAGATCGCACCAGGGCAGGTCCACAAACCGTAGAAGCTGTCTTATTCGATGAGGCATTTTTTTTTTTTTTTTTTTTTTTTTTTTTTTAAGGATGGGAAATCATCCAATGACCCCTCCCGCTCTGGGTGGAGCGGAAGGGAGTGTCAGACTCTTACTGACTAAAACCCATCCGTGTTCCTTCCTTAGCCCTTTATGTTCCGGGGCAGCGGTAACCCTTTCGGACAATCCCGCTGCCCTCGATGAGGCATACGGTGGCCTGTCGTCGCCCGTCCGATCCGTCGGGAGTCGGTAAGTTCAAAGGCGCTGCGAGGCGCGGCGCGGGAATGCCTGTCCCAGCCTGTACCACCTGTACGGGTGCGTTTCTTTTTGCTTTTTTTATCAAATGTTTACCACTGAAAAAAACTACAGCGCTCCAATCAAACTCAAACTCACCTGCCTCGCCTGGCGTGGTCTGTCAGTTAATAGTCCGCGGGAACGCCGCTTTAGGTGTTGTTTTTAATTCTCAGAACATCCAGAATGCTACATTGTGACGATCGATGACTTACGGTGAAAGAAAATATCGTGAGGGACTCTGAACTTACTTGTTATGTTCGAACAGAGAGTGTCTTGAAACTGTTACTTATATGAAACTATAGGCATATTTCTTGATTTAGCCAAAGCTTTCGACACGGTCTCTATTCCCATCCTTCTACGTGGTCTAGAGAGTATGGGAATAAGAGATATCACTCTAAATCTCTTCCGTGACCATCTTACAAACCGTAAACAACGAGTTAAGGTGGGCAATTATATCAGTGACGATGTGAATCTAACCTTTGGCGTACCACAGGGCAGCGTGCTGGGTCCCACCCTTTTTCTGCTATTTGTAAACAGATTGTGTCAGCTGTCAATCCCAAATTGCAAGATACTAGTATATGCAGATGACACTGCGCTTATCATAAGTGGAGAAACATGGGAATCTGCTCACCACGCAGCTGAAAATGCTCTTGGTATAGTGATGGATTGGCTTTCATTGAATCTGCTTACGTTAAACGTCTCTAAAACCCACTATGTCCCTTTCTCAGCGAACTCTGCTACACAGCCTAATATGCCTGATGTTAAAGCCCATAGTTGTCATCCTACACTGACCCCTTGCAGCTGCCCTACTCTACATAGAAGCTCTTGTGTTAAATACTTGGGGGTGCACATTGATAATATATTGAGTTGGAAAGAACATATCTGTGTGACAGTTACGCGTGTTCGTAAGCTGATGTTTCCTATGAAGAAACTAAGAAGAGTAGTGGACGACCGACTGTTAAAAACTATTTATTTTGCCTTAGCTCAGTCACTTCTTACCTATTGCATATCTGTCTGGGGCGGTACACTTAAAACGTATTTGCTTCGCCTTGAAAGGGCACAAAGAGCTGTTTTGAAAGTCATGCTTCACAAACCTTATCGGTACCCGACTACCCAGCTCTATAAAGACATATCTGTACTCACTGTCAGGCAGCTCTGTGCACTTAATATCACTTTACGTGTACACTCATCATTGACCTATGGCCCAAGGTTACTAGAGCAAAATAAACGACGTAGAGATCCTGTATGCCCACCTGTCACCACCAAAACTGCTCTGGCGAGGCGAAGCTATCCGTGTCTTAGCAGCTATCTTTATAGCACTATAAACGAAACCTGCAACATATATTCTTTACCCAAATTTAAATGTAAAACTGTAGTTAGTAGCTTTCTCCAACAGTTAACGTACGATGAGACTGAACAACTCTTTGCAAGAAAATGTTACTAACGCATCTAAAAACAGATTTGAATTGCTCCTTTGATATTTATTTTATACTGTGACATACACACGAAACACACAACTAAACACGCACACACTGACCCTCACAACCATACACACACATACACCAACACCACACACACCCATTCTTTGCTTACATAAATTTTAATAAGTGTTAAGTACTTATGTTAAACTAAGTTTTATGCATACCAAAACTCCTACTAAGTGCAGCAATTTGCCAATAAACTGAAAGAGGAAGGCGCCTGTGTCTGTAACACAGTTTATACTAGCACAGACACAGACGTAAACTCTGTCTCAAATAATGCATAAGTAGCGTTATATTTCATTGTTTTTATATGTTTGATTGAGATGGACAAATTGTATCTGGCTCTTTTGATAATAAAGATTATTATTATTATTATTATATGATTTTTTTCGTTTTCAGCAGCAATGGCCAATTGAGATGATATTACTTACAGGTACCTACTACTTACTTGTATGCTCCGGTAGTCTAATGGTCGCTAATGCTACTGTTGAGCTACCACCATGAAACCATGAGGACTATGATGTCCTGGGTTCGATTCCCAGATCGGGCAAAGTGTCATTGGGTTTTTACTATCAGGAAATTGTTAGTAGTAGCCCGATTAGTTTCGTATCCGGTTGATGGCAATAGGCTCGCTCTCTAAAAAGATTTTCATGAATTTGACCGATTGCGAATTTGACCATACGCGACGAAACGCATTCATGTCGGCGACAACAGGCGTGATGTCTTGTTTTGTGAATTCCAGAGGGGAAATTCTCGTAATTTTAAGAACGTTCACAGTCTGATTATTCTAAGTTTCAATCTGTCAAAAATGCCTCTAACTTCCCAAAATTTTTGACAAGTTTTTGACATTGATTGTCACTGAGATGAGATTGCGACTATCCCCTCCCGCACCGCGATGTTACCTCAGGATACGTCTCTATAGATTTTGAACGTTTTTACGTTCAGGTATTTTTATAAAAAAATCTCATGTAAACCTTTTACTTTATCCTCTGTTGTTAGACGTATTGATGAATAATGTCTCCAAAAAAACATGCTACGTCAAGTATCTATTTAACCACTCCGCCATATACACAGGACACAGGCAGAAATCAAGGCACACAAATAATATATCTTTCTCTAAACGTGCGCGCATTACGACTAACTTACTTACCATAACAAATACTAGCCCAATTTTATTACATAACGAAGAAAAATACACCTTATTGCAAAGAAGATGTAGTTTGTTTTGCGGTGTAAAAGTATTGTTATATATGGCAATAAATTTTATACAAAATAGCGCAACAGCGAGACGCGCGCCAAAGATTAAATTTTGTAGATGGGTTACTTTACTTAATACGGAATGTACTTATTACTACTACTTTATTTGCAGTAGCTGGAATGAAGTGATGAAAAAAAAATTAAAATGAAAAATGAAAAAGTGTTTATTCACAGAAATAATTTTAAACAAGATATTTTTACCTCCGCCAAACTACAAAGCAGATCAGAGATCAGAGCAGAGATGTGTCTGTCGATGTGATTATGGTATGATAATGAGAATTGATAATAAGCCTTATTTCCTCGAAGAGTAAGGCAGAATGTACCTCTATAGGTACACTTCACGCCTCTGCATCTGCCTTTGCCTCTGCCGGTTGATGGCAATAGGCTGTAAAATTTGGGTGTACTTGTACTATTGCTAGTACAACCACATTTCAACAGTTATCCAATCACGCGTGAGCCAAATTGGTCGCAGTAACTAAGCCAGGGCACCTGACTTAGTTACGAGCACTACTTACAAAGGCCAGGTGGTTAACTGAACGGCTAATTTAACCAGTTGGCTGCGACATACATAATATAATATATTTATTTAGGTACATAAAGGTTTTGTAGTACATGAGGGACTTACAAAATATGCATTATTAATTACATGGTGTAGGTATTTTTTTTTCGCTTTTATCGCAAAACAATGTTCAAAAATAATGTTTACAAAATAAATACAGTCGCATCTGCCCTCAACCCTCTAAAATGTTACTCTTTGTCTCCCGGCGCCACTCGGGCGCCTCCCCGTCGCGAATAGGAAACAACATCAGGCCCCAATTCGCGGTTTTTAATGGATAACCTTTTTCCGACCAAATAAATGTAATACTTGCGGCAAAATGTCGCGAAAGACGTTCAAGAGCGAACAATTGCAAGATTAGTTGATTAGGAAATGTAGGCGTTGTTTGCTTTGAAGTGGGTTTGATGTATTATTGTTTGCTACTACGTAAACATTGGTGTTGTGTTGTGGCGCAGTTTGGGGGAGGCCTATGTCCAGCAGTGGACTGCGATAGGCTGAGTTGATGAAACATTGGTGTAGAACAGCAGTGGTGGCCCAAAGTTAGCGGCCGCGACGTACGATTTGTATGTCGTGGGTTCAGCCCAGACAGGCGCTTTATATTATAAATTATTTCATCACCACTGCCCTCAGAAAAGGTGAATCGACATGCGACATCTACCAACCCGTACTAGGCCCGCGTGGTGGATTACGGTCTACTCCCTCTCACAGAGAGAAGGCCTGTGTCCCAGCAGTGGGAACATTATAGGCTGATTATACTATATTTTAAATATTTAATAAAAAAAAAAAATCCCTGACTATGAAAGTTCTACAACATAAACATCCGCATAAAAAAATACAAAATTCACAGTAAATGAATAACTTATCCTCACTATCATTCATCTAGAATTTCAAACTCCTAGAAATCTTATACCTACAAAATGAATTTAAAAAGTCATGGAAATTCATTAGCAATTATGACGCATAAAATTAAATATAGGAGTATTAATAAAAAATCCAAATGTGCTTGGTTGATGGCATATACCTACTCGCCCCTTAAAGCAAAACATATCTGAAGGCCAATTCTCGTAATTTAAAACGTTCAAAATCTAGTCGCAGTCTCATCTCGGCGACAAACAAATGTCAAAAGCTTGTCAAAATGTAGGGAAATTAGAGGTATTTTTGACAGATTGAGACTGAGATTAGACTGTGAACGTTCTTAAAATTACGAGAATAGGCCATCTGATCTGGTGAAATGTGGGTGCACCTCTGCTTATCTAATCTTTCGGTGAATACATACAGGTACATACCTGACCTACTGAGGAGAGGTAATTTATAAAAAGGGTGGCCAGTAATTGTACTATTGCGATACAAAGGTAATGTTGAGGACCACGGTTGAGGACTGTACACTCATTGATTGCGTGTTCAACATCAATCGTTTTATTTTGACGGATCGACTACATTCAATGCGTCGTGCTTGTCATTGTGAACACGGATTTTAACACAGCTCAATAGATTCTGTTGTATTAGATTGTCAAAATGAAATCGATTTTAATTGCAGCTATAAATTGTGACTGCGAAACGTTGATGATAATATAGTACCCCGCTTTCTAACCAAAAGCAATAGTCTCGAGAGTTCATATTAAGTCATTTTTTGTTCGGAAAACTGGAATGCGCCCTCTGTCGGCGTGACCACGCGTTCTAGTTCACCGAAGAAAGAACGGCATAATAAACGCGATGATCGCGTACTCATGTGACTATCGCTTTTGGTTAGGACGCGGCTTTAGGGTGCTGAATCACCTTCATGAAACGGTAGTGTTCCAAACCAAACTCGTTTGGAAAATGATTGATACGAAATTGAAAAAAAAAATGTCGCGGATATACTTCTTCCTCATTAATTTCTACTTCATAAAAGCTGATTACTTTCGATAGCTGTAAATTTTCTGGTAAAACCACCATCGAATACATTCCCCAAACTGCACTGTAGTAATACCTCTACCCACCCCAGGGCACACAAGCACCGTACACAAGCTAGTCCATTGTGCTCGTTGCATGACGTCATAATTCCGAAATACCCTCACTTTGGTAATTCATGCGCGCGGGATGTTTTACGGTTATTGAATTGAGCGACCAGTGTTGTCGCTTTTGTAGTGTTCGCAAAGGATATGGGTATATCCTGGCGGGAAAATTATGGAGAAAAGAAGGAGTTTCTGTTTTTTTTTTGTGTTAGAAGTGGGCTAAGTAAGAATTGCCAAACTTAAGTGGCAGTGGGCAGGGCACTTGCTCGCAGAACAGATGGCCGACGGGACCGACAGGTTCTGGAGTGGCGACCGCGTACCGGAAGACGTAGCGTTGGAAGGCCTTTCACAAGGTGGACCGACGACCTTGTGAAGGCCGCAGGAACCCGTTGGATGCGAGAAGCACAGAACCAGTTGAAGTGGAGGTGCTTGGTCGAGGCCTATGTCCAGCAGTGGACGTCTTTTGGCTGAAATGATGATGATGAAGTAAGAACTGAATAAAGCTGTGACCGAATGGTGGCCAAGGTTAGGCCAAAGAAACCGGTGTGTGGTAATTTAAGAGAGGTTTGAAGTTATTTTACATAAAAGGATATGAGAAAGTATAATAACCTTATCGGTAATTATATTTTCGAGCCGTTTGGGGTTGAAACCTGGTGGTTTGTTCAACGAAATCTCCATTCAAATGTAAGGGCGGTAAACTGGTAATGTGATTAATACAATAGAGTCAAAAGTCCAAACGGCTGGTTGACATTTCCCTTGAACCAAGGGCTGGCTACCTCGACCAGAGGCTAAGCATTGCTCTATAAGGTAGCAATGGCGCCAGAGTCTTGGGTACATTACCAGTCGACAGCGATGTGGACGAATTTTTTGACGATACATAATATTTTATTAGTTAATAGTTGGTTAGGTTAGGTAATTATATTTTTATTGTAATAGTTTGTTAGTTAATTTAGTTACCTATTAGAAGTTTATCCAGCGTAAATATTTTTTGAGAAAAGATTAAAAAAAAAAACAACAATTCCATAAGTAAAAGCCTGATAACAACAGCCCAGTAAATAGTCACGATTTCTTTCCCATTTTTATAGAAAACTTTCCGCCGATTCCTCGCAATATTTTTATGTGAATATTTTATGAGAAACATGGAGAACAAAGCGTCAACGACTGCTTTTTCTTTTGTTTCTTTAGTTTAAGTTACTTTTGTAGTTTGTTTTATAACAGTGTTTGGTAAGTATCTTATGGCGCTGATTTGTTTGTATAAAACATCGTGAAAGTGTATGATTCCCGTCAAAAAATATACTGCCAATGATGTCGCCTACGGCTCGTGGCTTGTAATAACAGCCGCCAGGGTCGGTTTGTGGATGGGTGACCTTCCATTACCTACATTTATTATGGAGACCCCCCCGCTTCGGAAAGCACGTTAAGCCTTCTTCGTCTTTGATAGTAGTTACGAGTGGTCAGAAGCTCGAAAGTTTAACAACCAGTCTCACCAAGGGGTATTGTATTACCCAGTAACTGGGTTGTGTAGATCAATACGCTTTCATGATCATCATCATCTGCCTAGCCTTCCTAAATTGATTGGGGTCGGTTTCTAGTCTAACCGGATTCAGCTAAATACCAGTATTTTACATGGAGCTACTGCCTATCAGACCTCACAACCCAGTTACTGGAGTCGAAGGGATCTCGATAAGTAATTGTTTGGTCACCACATACCACCATCCACGAAGTAACCGCGGCAAGTGTAACTTAACCTACAATCGATCGAGCTAAATGATATCACCAGCGGGTGTTGTCATTTACCTACGAGCAGTGTCTTGTCATAATATTTCGAAAGTCATATAGGTTCCCGCGAGTTAACACACACATTTCTTTACTCCTTCACCATGCAGTGTTTCTATTTTATATTCTCTACTTTAAGACATTAAAGAAAAATATACGAGTTGAAAATAGTGCAGTCCATAGATTTCTCTAGTCTCGTGAGAACCGTATATTTCAGGAAACTGAGACGGATATATCAGGTAAATCTATTAATTCTAGGAAACCATGTATTCTGGGTGAGTTTTACTTCGAAATGTGGTGGCAAACATCGACGGATTACTGGTAAGATTACCGGTAAGATACTGGTAATTCTAATGCTCTGATGATTTTACTGAATGATTTTACTCTTCTGCATGTCTTAAGACTCAACCCAAAACGCCCACTCTTCACCACTTCTTTGTGCTTCTGCTGGGAAGAAGAAGTGGCTTAAAAAAGTCCCCAGCAGCATATATAACATCATTGCCAGCAGCACAGGATATTTATTGTAACAGCATGGTTTTTTTTTTTGGCTGGCATCAGCAAAATGGTATGACCAATTCGTTTGCCAACTATAGATATTAAGAATTGCAATATGACAAATATCTTTTAATCGGTTATTGGTTGACCAATAGTATTTGAGGGCCCAAATTATTATTATGATTTTTTTTTGTGTTTTTTTGATGCGTCATGTTTGTTTGCAAATAAACGTATTTTGTTTCTTTCTTTCTTTCATTTAGGTGATAATAATGTACTAATTAAACGGAATATTCTGACATTATTAACAACAGAGGGGCAATTCTCGTAATGTAGAGAGCGTTCAATGTCTGATCTCAGTCTCATTCTGTAAAAAATACCTTTAATTTCCCAAAATTTTTGACATAGAGTGACTAGATGTTGGACGTTTCTAATTACCGGAATGTTCCTTCAGATTAGCTTTCTTCCTTTCCTATCCTTCCACATTTATTTTACCTCTGACAGCAGCAACAGAGCAGCAACACAATAGCAATCTTATTATAACGAATATAAAGATTATTGTGATTTTGACAGACTTGTCAAAGGCAACAATCCAACATCAACTACGATAAAGATCACTGTGGCTGTGGCGATGCAAAATCCGAGGTAAAATAACTATGACAGGACTGTACACAAGAATGAAAATACATAATTCGTAAACTGTAATTTAAATATGCATCCACGAAATTATCGACAAAAACCGGTTACGCACAACACTAGCCCCATAATTTACAGCGGGCGCCCAACACAGCACGTCAAAGCTCTATAAAATATTCAGTGGAACGTACCGGATTTAACGCGGGCCCGGGCACCTCCCTGCAACCGGATATTATCGACTGTTTATTTTACAACACTATTATAATGCGTAATTGCGGTTGAGATGAAACAAGAGTGACAGATAGATGATTTAAGTATTAATATTTAGAGATATCCTAAAAAGTGTATTTATGACGAAAACGACAGGGTAGCCCGCGATGTTCAATATTCCTTACGTTTTTTGCAATTTGCAGGTCATTCAATTTTCAAATCATGTTGATCTAATTATGATTCGTGGCCGTAATAAATATCTACTTACAAGTTCATAATTATTACCCTATTAAATTCCTGAGGAAACTTTAAGTTATAGTTAACTAACTTTTGCCTGCGATTTCGTCTGCGATCAAGGCAAAAGACACGTGGCGCCATCTATTATCATAATAACGTTATTGTTGTTTTACTCAGGAACAGCACTTTTATTCGGGATGAAAGGTTATGTCCGTTTCTGTACACCTGACAACGTATAATATGCAAAATTTCAGGATGATCGGTTCAGTGATTTATGCATGAACAGGTAACAAACAAACTTACTTTCGCATTTATAATATTATAGTTAGGATTAGGATAATTATAAGTCGCGTCTTAAGCAAGCGTGGTGATCAATGCTCGTGCCTTCTCTGTATCAGAAGAGGTATTTGCCTTGCAGTGGGATAATAACAGGCTGGTTTTCTTTTTTTAGTACTTTTAATTATCTCGGAATGAATGCGTAGTACGCGCCAAAGCCAAGTGCTATCCCTGGAAATTGCTTAGATTGCGATTAGACGATTACATGTTTGGATTTTGTGATGGTGAGTGTGTCTGCCCGAAAGACTGTTCGTGCAGTGGTTGCTGCGTTCATGTGTGAGGTGACAATTTTTTATTATTAAGTGTAGGTTATAATTCTGGCGCTACACTGCAATTAACGCACAACCAATCAGCATACTCCAAAAAAGTAAATGACAATCACAATACTCATTTCCCCAAAGTACCTCAATAAGTACTTGAGTTAAGCTACAATCATAACGCGAACCTACCCGCAGTCGGGCCGCTGAATATTTTAAGCAACACAATGCCGCTCCACAGATTTTCATGTTCCTCCTTACAAATTCATTCTCTGCCTTTTAGATTAAAATCCTATGGAGGGGAGTTTCGGCTTTCAAATTTTGATTCTTATTTTTAGGTTGATAGGATTTATTGAGAGTTATCGCGGTGTAAAGATTTGTACGTGTTTCTTTAGAAAAATAAAAAAGATGTCCCATTAAAATAGATGGACAAATTTTAACACAACGCTCAGTACGTCTCACCAAAGATATTCAAGCAAAAAAAAAAAACACTGATTTAGTGATTTTATTTTGATCTAAAATAATAAATTGGCGGCACATTAGTGTATTTTTGTTAGCTGATTATTTTTCTTGTAAGTATCTAACGCATTTTTCTTATAATATTTTTTTTACCGTCGTCCTTATTTTGGTGGTCTGAATGATTTCTAAGCGTTTGTCCATCTATTTTAATGATACGACGACGATGATGATGGACGGAAAGCCGTTGTACGGCAGTGGGAAAAAACAGGCTCATTATATATAATATGCTATACATCTGTACGTACCTACCAATATATAAAATTGAAATGTCTGTATTGTCAAAATGACAGCTTATGAAATAATAACACTAAATGCTTATGAAAGTATAATACGGTACTTACAAAAAAAAAACTAATTTGAAATTTTTTGTCTGTCTGTATGTTCAGGCTAATCTCCGAAACGGCTTTACCGATTTTGACTAGCTACTATCTAGTTGATGTGATGATATGGATTATATTATGCTACTTTTATTTTAGAAAAAGAATTAATAAAGAGACAGATTAAATTGTTTTCTGACATTCACGCGAACGAAGTCGCGGACACTGCTAGTAATAAAATAACCGGTCAAGGGCAAATTCTGACTCGCGAACCGAGGCTTCCTTACAAATTTGTAGGAATGTAACTACAAATTTACTGTATTCGGATTTTTTCCTTAACTTGTGCTACATGACATTGATGCTTGCCAAATTTCATGATTTTAGGTCAACGGGAAGAATCCTATAGGTTTTGATTCCCTTGCGAGCGTCGAAATATGCGGCATATACGGAACATAAACGCCCGTATCTTTTAATTCCGTTGACTTAGAAGTTTGATTTTTTCTTTGCTTCAAGGGATTGCAGTCCTGCCCGAGTACCTATTTGATTTCAACTTGATTACTCCACGCGTTCCTGACAAAAAGGTCTTGACAGACGGACAACGAAGTGATCTTATAAGGGTTCCGTTTTTACTTTTGAGGTACGGAACCTTACATATTTTGAGCGTATGAGCATTGCGCAGAAAATTATGTTTGGTGATTGTGGAAACAGCCCTTGGATTTCATCGTTATTGGTCGTTATTGGTTTGGTTGCTGAAAGGCAAAGAAAAACTCTCCCCTCTTCACAAATAACTAAGTAAGTCATCATCTGCCTAGCGTTTTCCCCCACAACCCAGTTACTCGGTAATACGATACCCCTTGGTAAGACTGGTTGTTAGATTTTCGGACTTCTGACTACCCGTAACGACGGTCAAAGATCCGCGAATGACAGCCGCGACCATCGGCACGGAGGGGTCTTGGTATGCAAAAATGGTCACCCATCCACAGACTAACCGCGGCAAGCGTAGCTTAACGCTGTTATTATTTAGCATCGGGCCCCTCTACAGATAACTAAGAACCTCTACAGATACTACGCAAAAATGAACCTTACATCCTACAGTTAATTTAGTTCTAATTTGAATGACGGCGTCTTTTCCGCGAGATCTTTAGTGTGAAAGCAAAATCTGATCCAAGGAAGCCTCCAACCGACGCGAGAGTCAGCCGCATTAATATCCACAGAGTAATGGAGATGAACAGAGAGTTCAGCAATAACTATCTATTCTGTAAAAATTTCACCGTGAGTTTAACTAGATGCCGAATTTGCACTGTGATACCTCGCAGTCGCAGTTCAGGGGGCCTAAAAAGGCCACTTTGGCAGAATCATAAAACAATTCATATCACGCAATTTCATCTGTATGACAGTTTTCTATGGAGATTCGTAAAATGCTATAGGTACACCTCTGCCTAACCCTTCAGGGATATATAGGTGTGAAACTGTCGAACAGACGAATTGCGTGATATGAATTGTTTTATGATTCTGCCAAAGTGGCCTTTTTGGGCCCCCAGTTCGCTATATCGTCACCTCCATATAAAACAAGTGCAAGCTTATTAGCTTTGTCTATTGACACAAGCACATACTGAAGGGTACCTCACTGCGATACATCGCGGGCTGCTTGAAGGTTTACCTCGATGCCTGGCATGTGCGTGCGTATAGATTAGCATGCATTTGTTATTCATGAAGGCGACATTGAGGTAGCGAGATAAACCGCAACCGCGAGGATATCGCAGTAATGTAACTTCGGTATGTATTTACCCTTCAACTCATGACAGTCCACTGCTGGACATAGGTCTCGAATTAACTGTAATTACACTTAGGAGAAGTGGACTTGAAGTGAGCTATTAACTACACACTATTGACAGCTCACTTCACCTACGTTTTCACGGTTAGAAAGCGGATGACACAGCTCTACGAAAGTCTCATGATTTTCGTGGAGATTTTTCTTCACTTCTTGAAGAGAGCTCTCTTATTGGGAAAGACATAAGACATCATATGTATTGTCATCATCCATCCGTAAATTTCCCTTGACGAGCAGTAGAACCACTCTGAAACAATAAATCATCTTTCTTGTATTTTGTGTTTCACGAACTGTTTCCAAATAAACTTTATTCTTTCTTTTTTCTTTTCTTTCTTTCCATTATCATTCTCCTAACCTTATTGAAATTTATTTGAGGTCTGCGCAACTTATTCGTCATCTCGGTAATCACTCCCTTCTCGCCATTATCACCTTTCATACAGTTTATCCATCGTTTCTTTTGTTTTCCCATAATTGTATAGCCATCCACATTCATTCGTAAAACTTTCCTGACGACATTTTCCTGAATTCTCCGCATCACATGCCTGGACCGAGACAACCGATTGTCGATTAATTAGAATCATCCATCGTCATAAATAAAACCTTTGTAATTTGTTTCCTAACCAGAAAATTCGTAATACTTTTTCCATTTTCCAAATTCTCTGTTCCTCGCAGCTACTCTGTACCCTTTCACATTTTAAAGCGAAAAGGTACGGGCTCTTTGTGCAGTAAGCGGCGCCTTCTGAATGGAGACGTAGTTTCCTATTTATTGCATTATAATATTTTACACAATACCGTTCTTTGAGTGAATATTTTACGCCAGCCTGGCTTGCAGTGTGTTCAGATGAGAATATCTATGTTTGTCTCTGCATCACCCAAAGGTTGACTGGTAGAAAATGCCTATGGCTAATGCCATAGGCATTTTCTTACTGACGGACTTAATAGTCCGCCTCTGTACATTTTTGTGCTTAAAGTATTAAATAAATAAATAAATAAATAAATATCTAAGTGGAGTGTGGGAAAATGGAATAATTTTAATAAACATACAGGGGTAGGTAGTATTGCGAAGTATTCATGAACTCATGATTCCGGGTGCTCATGGCTAAGTAATAACAGCCGCACGGGTCGATCGATCAGGTTAAGCTATTTAGGTGTACTATTAGGTACACGTCTGTCTAACCCTTTGAGGTGTACAGTGGTGGTGGTGTTAGATAGATAGATAGATGGGGGGTGGTGGTGTTATGTTATTGTACTGTAGCGGTATCTACAACGCCACATACGAATAACGCGTCATACTGACGTCTCGCAAAATCCTGCATCTCGCAAGCAGAGTTTACCTCGTAACTAGCATAATATACACAACGGCCCGACATGAATCATCGGGCAGTTGGTCGCCAGACACAACACCCGTCTGGTCGGAGAATCCTCCCTTTTCTATTGAGGATGAGTGAACTTTACACCCTGTTTCTGATACCTCTATTCTATAGTACAATATCTATGTCGTGGTGAAATATAAGCCAGTCGACAAGTAACGGGACCGACTTCCTAGTGTGCGTATTGTTATTAGTCTCTGGGTCATCTTTATACGTTTTCATGGCTCAATTAACAAAAGAGTCTTTAGCAGTGTTCTTCACTGTTCGTGGACAAATAATCATGATTATGTAAACCCGTCGCAGGGTAGAGCCGCAGGCAAAGCTAGTCTGTACTATGTAAGATTATAACAAAAAGGTTATGTGAGTTTGTATGTAGGGGGTAATCTACGGAACTACTGATCGGATTCCGAAAACTCACTCACTCACTATTGGGAAGCTACAGTACCTATATCCGACTGTCATTCTACTTCCTACTCATATTATAAACACGAAAGTTTGTGCGGATGGACGGATGGATAGATGGTTGCAGGTTTGTTACTCTTTCACGCCAAAACTACTGAACGGATTTTGATGAAACTTTATAGTAATATAGCTTATACATCAGAATAACACATAGAATAATTTTTATCCCGATTTTCATCGGGATCGACATACTTATGCGGGTGAAACCGTGGGGCGCTGCTAGTAGGATTTGAAGCAAGAAATTTCACGCGGACGAAGTCGCGGTCAGAAACTAGTTAGGTTATAAACGACGACGACGTATTTTATTTCTTAATAAATATCAGTTAACTATAACAGAACCTTTGTACGATTGTTATGGACAATGCAGAATGAAGAATATTCTCAGCAAATGGTAAACAATGGGAATACAAAGTTTGCACTGAAACGTAACAGTTTTAAGGATAAATAAGAAGGTTTTTGTCTGACTTTCCAACACTGCATTCACAGTAGGTATTAACTTCAAGGGAAAAGCTCTAACAATACTTTGAAAATTCACAACGGAAACGTTTTTCTATAGCTTTTGTATTATTAAATTAAGGCTGAGAGGTGTTTCCATATTATCCTTCTTTACATACATAATCAGCCTATAGTGTTCCCACTGCTGGGACACTGGCCTCCTTTCTATGAGAGGGAGTGGGCCGCAATCCACTAC
The DNA here is from genome assembly GCA_963669345.1 of Gortyna flavago. Classification (NCBI taxonomy): domain Eukaryota; kingdom Metazoa; phylum Arthropoda; class Insecta; order Lepidoptera; family Noctuidae; genus Gortyna; species Gortyna flavago. Next base: position 1,476,247 of record OY770149.1, read on the forward strand.
GCGGGCCCAGTGTGGGTTGGTGGATGTCACATGTCGTCGAATTTTTGGTTCGAGGACATGCCGGTTTCGTCACGATGTTCTCCTTCACCGTTTTGAGAGCAGTGGTGATGAAATAAATACACAAAGTAAAGCGCCAGGCTGGTTTCGAACCCACGACCTACAAGTCGTAAGTAGGGGCCGTAACATTAAGTCTTCTTTACACAGAATAAAACAAAGTCCCATTTCTTATGTCTGTATAACCGCTTTGTTATTTTAAATTACGCAACAGATTTTGATGCGGTTTTCATAATAATTTAGAGAATTTATTCCGGAAGGTTTATGTGCCATAATATTAAAATTTGCATACAATATGAAATCGTGATGTTTTGTCAAGTCGTAAAACCGCGCGGAACGGGGACGGGTCGCTAGTTATGAAATAAAATAGAAATTGCAACACAATGTAGTTTTGTAAGTAAAGCTTGTTCTAAACAATGTAATTTATTTATTTATTGATTTAGGATCTACAACAAAAGATAGAATTTGAATTTATTTCATCATCATCTGCCTAGCCTTTTCCCAACTATGTTGGGGTCGGCTTCCAGTCTAACCGGATGCAGCTGAATACCAGTATTTTACATGGAGCGACTGCCTATAGAATTTGAATTTATTTGTATTAATGTGACCATAACACAAGCATTAGGTTGCTTAGCTTGGGAGTATATGGCGTTGTGTGAAATTTCCAAGTATATTATATTATATTATACTAGCTTCCGCCCGCGGCTTCGCCCCTGAGGTATGTCGATAACAACTATCCTATGTCCTTCCCCGGGATGCAATCTATCTCTCTGCCTAGTTTTATCGAAATCCGTTCAGTGGTTTAGGCGTAAAAAGGTAACATACAGACAGACAGACAGACAGACAGAGTTACTTTCGAATTTATAATATTAGTATAGATTATTAATGTAGTCTTACACATAGTATGTTCACAGATAGTATAACGTATCGTGTTAATATTTTTAAGTTCTATACACTCTATCATAATTATGGTGTACAAATATTCAAATGTCAATCTTATATAACTAAGTACAATTAATTTTAAGATTTAATTATTTACAATTAGTCTATTAGGAATTATTATAATTAGGTAGTTGTACTTTAAAATCAATGTTAAAATTAAGTACAAGTCATCTTGGATTTTTACAATATTCCATATACTCACCAATGTCATAGAAACAATTATCCAATAACCTACATAGGTACACACACATAAATAAAGGGCAACATCAGAGGGGCTCGGTATGTAATCGATGGTCACTTCATCCACGGATCAACCTCGGCAAGCATAATATCGTGACCTATATATAACCTTTGATCGCCCTGTGCGGCTTTTATTATTAGGTAAGCCATGAGCCCCATAAAATAAAGTGGATAAATAAATCACAGAGCTACCCAAAAAATCTGTTGCCTACATATTCACATAACTTGGCCAAACCGCACTTAGAGTCTGAGCCCGATGCCAGTCGTTTGTGATTAATAACCCAAGTTGGCGGCAAGTTGGCGGTAAGTTGGCCCCAAGTCGGTACTCGACGAACTTCATTGTAAAGTTTGTCACCAACAAGCCAAGTTTGTGTGCTAGTATTTGGGAATATGTCAGCACGTCTTTTGTCTTTAATCGACGAGGTGAATTTAGATTCAAATCGAAGCTATTTTGTTATGAAATACTAAGTAGAATTATCTATTATAAACGAGATGAATTTTCAGGCCAAAAGTCGAAATACGTCTTCATTCTCCTTCCCGTTATCCTAATTTATTTTTGGGTCGGCGCAACATGTTTTTTTCTTACTTTACTTCTCAATTAGTCGTCATCTCGGTACCCACGCCCTTCAAGCCATCATCACTTACCGTTACGTCACTTGCCGTTCATTTATCGTTAATTTGGTCTTTCCCTACTCATATTGTAAAAAATCTAAAATATGAGATTCTCAAGAAAACTCAATACCTTTTCTGCGTGTCGTAGTCGGTTAACCATACGCGACGAAACGAATAGAATGTGTTTTGTAAAAATAAAGTTCAACCAATCGGTTGACGCTTTTAACGCGTATGTCTTTTTGTTTACATCGTTCTCACATATAATTATAAATCTAATATAATTTTAAAGAGTGTCCATAGACTTTCTTGCCCGTTCTTCTCCATAGGTACCTACGTTTTGGAATGGGCAACTAGCTTCATATTTTCTGACTGACCGACTTCTTGACAATCCAAAAGTGCCTGTAAATGGTTTAACTGAAATAGTTTGAGATGTGTATGATCACCAAAGTCTCAGGCTGCATTACTTTCACTCCGTACATAGAGGATGCCTGTGTCCCAGCAGTGGGGACATTATTGGTTGAATATGCTATTTAAAGTATGCTAGTTATGGCAATCCTGTAGGTACAACCATTCAGGAAGAATTAAGTCCAATATTAATCCAAAACAATAATGATAAACACCAATAAGCCACCAAATCCAATTTGCCGAACGCCAAACAATATGAGTGAACAAAAACGTTCGGCACCATAAATCATTGGGCTCTGGCGCCTGGCCACATAAATCAGTGACGTCATCGACCGGTATCGCAGCATCTCGAAACAATTACGGGATGTACAGATTCGTGTCACGAACCCGGCGCCGGGCTGATCGATGCGAATACAGTGCATGAGCGTGACAAGAATACGAAATTAACCGAAACTGAGATCAAAAAATGTGTTGCAGACACTAGTGTACCTACAGGGTCAAATTAAATTATCTAGCGAAACTCTCTGGGTACACAATTGCTATAAACAATTTGGTGCTTGGAGCTTGAATGAATTGTATTTGTTGAGCTTTTTAAATGCTAATAAACATATCCTGGTTCCTTTCCTTTTCGTTTATATAGGGTCACATCTAAATTAGCTAGCGAAACTCTGCAGACGTGATGGGTATGAATATTTAAACACGATAAAATAAAAATAACAAAGATTTTATGTTTTTTTTTTGGAAGGGCAGCGACCGCTGGTACTGTTGTTACTTAAAGTATGGGTTGAGAAAATCTGTTTTCTTTTGTTTTATCGTATTTAATCACGTCTGTGAAGTTTGCACAAAAAGGAACAGATTTTTTTTAATAATTTTTTTAAAAAAGAACATCAAATTAGTTTGTTTTAAATCATATTATTATCGATACCCATCACTTCTGGCGAGTTTCGCTAGCTTATCAAATTTGACCCTGTATATTCTCCAAAATAAACTAAAAAAAAATAAAGATTCAAGCAAGTAATTCCATTTTAAAGACAAGCCAAATTCTAAAGCGATGCGAAACCTTTTTCAGTCTTCGTTTATCATTTGTTTTTCAGCCAAAGGGTGTCGGATGTATTGGTTGTCCTATGTTTTATGCTGAAAGGGTACATTCTGTAGATTGTCAGCTGTTTATCGTGTCCCACACGCGTTGTGAATATTATAAGATTTGGAGATGAAAAGGATTGAACTTCGATAGTTCTGTGAAGTCCTCTGACTTTGTTCCGGCATTTCTTCTCAGGGATCAGTAAGACAGAAAATGCGGGCGCCATTTAATTTTTAAAATATTGACCAACAAAATATTGACGTGTAAAAGTAGCTTACATTAACATTTTATTTCATTTCGAGTAAATATGTTAGTTTAGTTGTTGATACTGGGTTGCTGAGGTCAGATAGGTAGTCGCTCTATGCATACTGGTATTCAGCTGCATCCGGTTAGACTGGAAGCCGATCCCAACTTTAACAAAAATGGACACATGGGTTTCAAAACCAAAACATTATTTCAAATAGTTTGCAAATCCAGTGATGCAGTTTAAATCTCTAGATATGCTCATCACTGAGTGTGCTCACGAGTTGTAGGTTGTCGGTTCGAACCCAGACAGGAGTTTTACTTTGCGTAAATTATTTCATCACCACTGCTCCCAAACGGTGAAGGAAAACATTGTTTTAAAAAGAGTAACCGTAGAGTTTCTTGCCGGCTCTTCTCAATAGGAAACGACCAATTGGCACCGTGCACCTAGCTTCTGACGTTTCATAAGTGCCCATGTAGGTTTATGTGAAACCAAATATTTTGATTTTGATCGACCCGTGCGGCTGTTATTACTTAGCCACGAGCCCTTCAAGGTGCAATATATAAAAGAAAATGAATAAAACGACCGGAAGATAGTCAAAGTACTACGAGTATCTACAGCGTTAAAACTTTCTTGCTTGATCTACAACGGTAGTACGGAAGAGTAGAAAGCTTCTAGATAACATGAGGAGTGACGCAGAGTGCCGCGACTTTTGTACGGGCGGCGTTGGAACAATGTTTCAGATCATAGACTAGGAGACGAACGACAATTTTCTCATTTTTACAATTTCGTGTTCTATACCCAGGAAATGAATTGTTTAGGTATTCTGTAAATAAGATATCGGAATCACTTTTACACGTCATATTATAAAAAAATAAGCTAGATGAGGTCGGCGTTTCCTATCTAGAAAGGCCGAAATAAACTAAGTGTAACGTAGTGTACGTGTGTGTGTAGTGTGTGTGTGTGTGTGTGCTAAGTGTATGTGTCGCAGCCAACTGATTAAATTATCCGTTTAGTTAACCTCCTGGCCTTTGGAAGTAGTGCTCGTCTCGCTTCGCTCTCTACTCGCACGCGATTGATCACAGTTCTAACCTAACCTAAACCATTTGGTTGGGGTGCCCTAGCTTAGTTACTGCGACCAATTCGGCTATCGCGTGATTGGTTACAGTTCCGGGCCCATCAGGGCTGAAGCCTGCCGGGGCAGCGGGATTGTCCGAAAGGGTTACCGCTACCCCGAAACATAAAGGGCTAAGGAAGGAACACGGATGGGTTTTAGTCAGTAAGAGTCTGACACTCCGTTCCGCTCCACCCAGAGCGGCCCCTTCAGCTCCATCCAGAGCGGGAGGGGTCATTTGATGATTTCCCATCCTTAAAAAAAAAAAGCCTAAACTATAATATTGAATATCATCCAGGCCGTTAGTTGAACGGCCGCCGTTTACTTAAAAGGCTAGGCGGTTAATTAAACCAGATGGCTGCGACATATCGATGGCAAAAAGTTCTAATAATAATTATGTTTGGCCCAGGTGAAGGAGACTCCCCGAGCGACGTTCCCTCCGACCTTCTGTTATAACCAGCGCACCCTGGGCAATCGACTTCTATTGACTGGCGAACCCTTTTACCACGATTACTATAACTATCATAGAATGACCTTAAAATGTTGAAGAAATAGGTCAAAACATTTGTAATTTCCAAAAATATTAACGACCATTAAGTATTTAAAAATTACAGGTCTGTAAGTTTTGTTATACTTTAATAATTAAAAGTTACCTGAGATAAAAAAATCCTTAAATGATATTTTATACAAATATTTTAAAGAGGTAGTGAGTTTGTGAATAAGGGGTAAGCTTCGGAACTACTTATCTGATTCCGAAAATTATTTCGTTAATGGTAAGCTTGCTAAGTGTCATCGTTACTTGTATATATTTTATTATTCAAACAAGAAATTTCACGTGGAAGAATTCGCGGGCGGAAGTTAGTCTAGTTTATAATCCCAGCAAATGCTAATTGGAAAACTAATCATGACCAAAATGACCTTGCACACACACCGCTGCGCCGCTTCAGAATGAATAGCGCCACATAACCGATAGATAGATAAATCAATTAACTTTAATTAGCTTAGAAGGACATAAAGCGAGCATTCAGTGCGCTAGCTCCGGGCCTAAGTCACATAATAAATATATAAGAGAGCGGGAGGGCCGATCCTCGCGACTTATTCGCGCTGCACCAAGCCAAATAGAATTTTTGGCAGAATTGCTAAGGAGTTGATAATACCGCCATCGAAATTATTTTATACGATTTCAAACGTAGCTCGTCTGGGGGAGAACTAGGTACCTACCGATACAGTGCCCGTTTGTGATAAAAACCACTACAATGTGTTTATTTTATTTATTAGAGCCCGGAGTCTAGATACGTGCCCGGTTGATGGCAATAGGCTCGCCCCCAATAGGGGGCGAGCCTATTGCCATCAACCGTCATGTAATAACATGGGACTTACTTATTGTTTACGGAGACGCAAATTCATGGCAGAGCCACAGTGGCAAAAAATTAAGAAAAGAAAGACAAAAACACCAACTTCCGAAACTAAAGCAATTTTTTACTTTGCTGTGGTTTTATTGAAGTCGCTGATTCCGGCTCTCATTCCTGGATCTTTGATAGTCGTTACTGGTAGAAGCCCGAATGTCTGGCAACCAGTCATACCGGAGCGACTGCCTATCTGACCTCACAACCCAGTTGGTTGTGAGGTCAGATAGGCAGTCGCTTCATGTAAAATACTGATAATTAGCTGCATCAGATTAGACTGGAAGCCAACTACGTTCATGGTCTTATCATCATCATCATATGCCTACGCAGATGTTGATGATAATGAGACATCAGCTTTGTTTATGGGATCGCATCTAAGGGGCGGTGACCATTCAGTTTGAACGACTGCCTAATTACCAGTCAAAGCATAGTGACTGTGGTTTTAGATCCTTGTCTATTAGTACGCAAGGATTTTGTCGTAGTTGTTTAAACTCAAGGTGACATTGTTAACAATATTAATTATAATCTATTACAAAGACTTTGTCTACAAAGTTCTTAAAGCTGGGTGTTCAGACTAATTTATATTAAAAGGCAAAATAAATTAATGGTGTCTGTTCGATGATTTATTAAAATTATACCTTTATTAATATTTTGTTCTTAATTAAAATAATTCTATGATACAGCTAAAAGACTTAGCAGAAAATCTGTTTTCTGAAAATGCCTGGCTTCTAAGATTTTACGGAGATGAGTTCAATATTAAAATATGCTAATACTTTAATGGGCGCTGAGTAGATTATTAAACATTAATCATATTTCTTAAGTTATCCTACTTTTGTTTGCGTAGTACTTACTTACCTTTCAACCGCTTTGTCTACGTTAAGCTAACAGTCTTACAACTTATATAATATGTTGCTTACGACTATGTTTTAAATTAATTTGTGTAAGCAGTTTAGGTCTTGAAGTTCCTACATATACGAGTATGTATAATTTGTATGCCCTTTTGCCATTATTTAATTTAAGTATGTGTAACCACTGTGCTTAAATTTGTGAGAAAGCCTGTGACAGACATAAATACAAGTACGCAAAATTTAAACATTTTGAAACCTTAGCATAAGCATAAACAGCCTATAATGTTCCCACTGCTGGGACACAGGCCTCCTCTCTGAGGCTCTCGGAGAGAGGGAGTGGGCCGTCCACCACGCAGGCCCAGTGTGGGTTGGCGGATGTCACATGTCTTCGAATTTTTGGTTCTAGGTCATGCCGGTTCCCTCACGATGTTTTAGAGAAGTGGTGATGAAATAATTTACACAAAGTAAAGCGTTGCTTAGTTTCGAACCCACGACCTATAAACTCGTAAGTCGCGGCCGTTGCCTCTGTGCCAGTACTGTTCCCAAAAAACACGACTTTGAAAACTTTATCAGAGTTAAAGTAATCATCGAAAATATAGGTACCTACTTTCTTTCTTCAGACTTTTTGCCGAGTTTCAATATAAGTTTACTGCAATCTAGCTATCACCAAGAAATAATTCGAACATATGGTATCATCATCTCCATACAAATCCGGAGCCGTATACCCGCTGGTTGCATTCGCAATGCGCCGCGCCATTAGATTTACAACGCGCCGACTAGGCGACCTACATACTTATTACATTATGTATCCGCGGCCATATGCTGGAGATATGGTCTTATGTAACCTTGGTCCGGGATTTATTGTTTTATAACTACGGAAAACTTCTGCTGAGGTTGTATGAAGTTTCGGGCTGAAATGAGATTGGGCTGAACACGTTGCGTGGTATTTGCAATTTCTAATAAATCCTTAAATTCACTGACAGACAACGTCAAGACCAAACCCTTTTTTTTTTTTTTTTTTTTTTTTATGTATGGGAAATCATCAAATGACCCCTCCCGCTCTGGGTGGAGCGGAAGGGAGTGTCAGACTCCTACTGACTAAAACCCATCCGTGTTCCTTCCTTAGCCCTTTATATTCCGGGGCAGCGGTAACCCTTTCGGACAATCCCGCTGCCCAAGACCAAACCCTGGGTCTAGAAGTTTCACATTTTGCACAAGATACAGAGACACATTTTATACAATGTGTAGATGACAAAAACTCATCATCTGCCTTTCCAGCTATGTTGGGGTCGGCTTCCAGTCTAAACAGATGCAGCTGTAACCAGTATTTTACATGGAGTGACTGCTTATCTGACCTCCACAACCCAGTTACTGGGTAGGTAATACGAACCCCCTTGGTAAGATTGGTTCTCAGACTTTCGGGCTCCTGGCTACCCGTAACGACTGTCAAAGATCCACGAATGATGAGCACTAAGAAAGTATTTTTGAAAATTCACTCCCTAAAGTAGTTAAATAGGTGAAAAAAGTTTGTATGAAAGTTCATAATTTTTGCAGATGAGCAATCCTATTAGGCACATGTCCTGTTGCAAGCATAAGACAGGTTTTCTAAGTATTGGGGGTGCATAAAAAAGAGCGACTATACTTTTGTAGGGATCTCCAACAAACCCTATGCTGTCAGCACTTTCATCATCCTCATTGACCAACTTTTCACCACACTTGATTTATTCCTTGTACTTACATACATTCTTGCCGTTGTTAGAAGTTGCAACATTTTAATTAATATTTACACATTGTAACATTGTACTACTATCATTTTGACAGATCATCTGTCAGTTGTATTGTGACACTCCCTTTGCAAGTGCGAATATAGATGTCTACCATAGATAAAAAAAACTAAATGTATAATGTCTACTGATTAACATTCTAGGTAACAAGTGCGTATTATTTATCGTTTTTCCCATCAGTCATCTCCTGGAAATCAAACCAACCTTCAGTCCACTAGAACCAAACGGAGTTCGAGCGGGTTTGCTGAGCACACACCAGCATAAAACACCGCCGTGAACCCGAACAGCCGTCACGATGTTTTTCAACAGCCATAGTCGGTTGGTTTGGTTGGTTGGGTTGGTTGGTTGGTTGGTTTGGTTGTTTGGTTAGTTGGTTGGTTAGTTGGCAATCGTTGTTAGCTAGTTGTACGTAACATCTTGCAGGTAGGGAGGAGCTGTCATGTACCAATAGTAGGGATACTCTTTGCCAGAAGAAAAACAGCACTTATTATTTTCAATTACTGTTTATACAGTTCGTGTTAGCAAAATTTTCTAAAGTTGTTCACTTTGGAATACGTGGCTATCATTAGCTTAATTACTCAACGTTTTATTAACGTATTGCATACAAAAGCAAGAGAGCAAGCAACTGTACAGTTACACAAGTTTTTATTCAAGCAATATTTTTATGATACCTACAGAGAACATTATGAAGATGCAGACAACTTGCGAAAGGGATGTCACAAATTTTTGCTGTGTTCTATTAAGAGTGCTCTTGCTTCCAAACGTTGCTTAAAATGGTACTAAAGTCCAAGAGAAAAAAACATTTGCTTGCTGAAGAAGTATTTGACAAAAAAAAAAATTGCAAGCTGACTTAAAAAACTCGTTGAATTCATAACCTCATTATTTTTTGAAATCGGGTAAAAAGAAAAAAGAAAGAGAAATGCTACGTTGAATGATCAACATATTATTTTGTCTAATAAATTCCCTGATTTCCACTGTTCAAACAGCGGGGTAATTGCGTAACACACTAACAGTAGCAATGGTTTTTATTATGACAGTTTAACAACATTCATTGCGTTATTTACGTTGTTGAGCAGAAAAGTTTCTCGAACACGTGAAGCAATGGATTAGTAATATCCTTTAAAAATGCACATTGTGCTTGATAGTATGCTACGCAATTATTAGGGAGCTGATATCTGTTATGATAAACTAGCTGACCCGGCGAACTTCTTACCGCCTCAGAATCAATAATTATACAAAAAGTATGAGAAAATTAATAATTTCATAATTAATTTTCGTGAATTTTTCCCATGTTTTAATAATTATTCTGCTATTAAATCAAAAGTCAAAAGAGAAAAATCCAATAAATCAAAAGTCATCCAAATCGTGCCAGCCGTTCTTGAGTCAGCAATGGTGTAACTTACCCGACTTTGTTTTATTTATATGGATTGTCCAAAATAATAACAATAGTTGAGTAAGCATGCGCTTTGACAATAGCCAAAAAAGTAAGACTTTTAATAGCCAGACAAAACTTGCGACAACCCTAACTGTTCATTCATTCATTAATATTAAGAGCAATTAAATACAGTGTCAGAGGTAAGACCATTGCTCTATAGAGAGACAAAGACAGAGCTATACAGAATAGATCACACTATCTCCCTCTAGCACAGAGCTTTCATAACTCCTAGAGTTTCTAGCGTCTTTATGTGTTACTATTCATGGCGAAATGCCTATAAAATTGATTGATATTCCAATAAAATTGTTTTGGCTGTACCTCGAATAGTTTCAATGAGAAATGGGGGCCGGAATACCGACGATAGCCACATATTCAGTCTTATAGCAAATATTCCGAAAATTAGTGAAATAATTTTCAAGTTTCAACACGAACTTAGGTCATGATTTTTGCCTTGTACCGATAGGTAAAGAGCTAGACTTTTTTTTTTTTTTTTTTTTTAAGGATGGGAAATCATCCAATGACCCCTCCCGCTCTGGGTGGAGCGGAAGGGAGTGTCAGACTCTTACTGACTAAAACCCATCCGTGTTCCTTCCTTAGCCCTTTATGTTCCGGGGCAGCGGTAACCCTTTCGGACAATCCCGCTGCCCCGGCAGGCTTCGGCCCTAACGGGCCCCTCCGTGTCTGCTGACAGCTCTTTGAGGCGCGCGTGGAACACATACGCGCCGTCCGGCACGGGCCTGGTCCTGATCGGACGGCGAGCTACCCATTACTCGCCGTCCGCAGGCCCGCGCCTACGGTGGCCGGGAGTCGTCACGCGGCTCCCGACGCCCGGGGCGTCTACCGCGGCGGCTGGGACGGGCGGCCCTCTCGGCTCTCTCCCTCGCCCATCCCGCCACCTCCTTCGCTAGCATGACTGCTTCGCAGAAGGAGGTGACTGCCTCCCACTCCCTCTCGCTCCGGACCATGGTTTGAACCAGGGCCGGGCGCGAGAGGTCGCCGCTGCTGCCGATCGCCTCTACGAGGACACGGCGGTGCTCTGCCCAAGCGGGGCAGACCTCCACCGTATGCTCCACCGTGTCCTCTGGGCGATCCTCGCAGTGGTGACACCCGGGCGTTTCCTCCCGCCTGATGATGTGCAGGAACCTCCCGAAACATCCGTGTCCGGTGAGGACCTGCGTCAGGCGGTAGGTGAGGACGCCGTGACGCCTCTCTAGCCACTCCTCAAAGAGGGGCCTTACCGCCGCTATCGTGGCGTGCCCTGCGCTGGGTTGCGACAGTCGCTCTTTCCATGTCGCCATGAGATCGCGCCGGAGGTCCGTCCGCTCCGCAGCGATTTGCCGCGGAAGCGGGATTTCCCCCCGGCGTAGTGCCTCCGCGCGCCACTCATACAGGCGCGCGAGGACTATCGCCTCCAGATCCCATGGCGGCAGTCCGGCAAGGAGGCTTGCCGCCTCGCCCGAGATCGTGCGGTACCCCCGGATAAGCCTTACAGCTACCACCTTTTGGGGCGCGTTCAGATAGTGTGCGGCTCGTCGCCGCAGTGAACGCGCCCATACCGGGGCCCCATATAGGGCCATGGACCGCACGACCCCCGCGTAAAGCCTCCGGCAGGAGGCGTTTGGCCCCCTCAGGTTGGGCAAGAGCCGCTTGAAGGCGGCCCCGGCCCGTTCCAGTTTGGGGGCCAAACGTCGGAAGTGCTCGACGAAGTTCCACCGGCTGTCGAGAACGAGACCCAGGTATTTCATCGTTGTCTCGACGCCGATGTGAACCCCTCCTACCGTTAATTGGGATCCCGGAGGTGGCCCGTTCCGAAGCCCATGGAAGGACATGGCCTCGGACTTGTGCAATGCCACCTCGAGACCCAGTTGCCGGATCCTCTCCACGACTGTCGCAACCCCGCGTGTCATCGCGTCGGCCGCCGCCTGATGCGACCTCCCCTGCGCCAGGACCAGCGTGTCGTCAGCGTAGCAAACCACGCTGACGCCATCAGGGAGGTCGGCCCGCAGCACCCAGTCGTACCCGATGTCCCACAGGAGCGGCCCCAGAACCGATCCCTGTGGGACACCGCACGACATCTCTCGCCGGTTCCATTCCCCGTCACGACCGGGGTAGATGACGGCTCTGTCCGTCAGATACGCCCCGACTACTCGACGGAGGTAGGTCGGCACTCGGTGATACCGGAGTGCCTCCCCAATGCAGCTCCAGGGCAGGGTGTTAAACGCATTAGCGATGTCGAGTGACACCGCCGCGACGACCCCACCCCGGGACACCGCGTCCCCCGTCGTGAGGGCTCTTACGCGCATGATGGCGTCAACCGTCGAGCGCCCCTTGCGAAAGCCAAACTGACTATCCGCAAGATCCGGCCCCGTCCTTGCCAAGTGCCCGACGAGGCGGCCTGCAATCACTCTCTCAAAGAGCTTGCCGACCTCGTCGAGCAGCACGATGGGCCGGTATGCGGACGGAGAGTCCGCAGGGCGCCCTGGTTTCTGGATGAGGACCAGCTTCCCCGTCTTCCAACGGAGTGGGAACTGGCCCCTCTCCATACATGCGCTTAAGAGCGCCTCCAGTCGAGGCCCGAGAGCCCTTGAGGCCAGGACCCAGGCTTTACCTGGCAAGCCGTCGGGTCCTGGGGCGGTATTTTTGGCCTTTAGCCTACCTACCGCCACTCTCAGATCTACCCCGGTCACTTCGGGATTGTCGTCGTCGTCCGCGTGGTCCGCTTCGGGCACCGCAATTGGCGGAGCCATGGGCGGGGGAGTATGCTCCCCCCGTGAAGGGAACAGAGCGCTCACCACCTCCTCCACCAGCTGTGGCCGGAGACTCTGCGTCAGCGGGGGGGCCCAGGTGCGGAGTTTATTCCGCACCATTTTGTAAGGGCGCCCCCATGGATCTCTGTTCAGAGTCTCCAGCATCTCCTCGCGGGCCATATCTTTGGCCCGCTGTACAGCTTCTTGGAGGGCGGTCTTCGCCGCTCTGTACCCCTCGTACAGCTCCGCCTCCGTGGCTTCCGCATCCGGAGGGCGAATGCGGAGCCTGCGGTGCCTGGTGTACAGGTGTCGCGCGTCGACGCACGCCTTTCGTAGCGACTCCACCTCCTGCGACCACCAGTACACCTGACGTCGGGCGCATCCTGGCCGGACTCGGGGCATTGCCACGTCGCATATCTCGGACATGGCCTCCCGGAACCACTCCGCCTCATCATCAATATCGTCAGGCCTGTCCGGTGATGACACCCAGGCCTGCACGATAGAGGCTTCCAGGAGGAGCTCCCGGTCCAGCTGCTTCAGCGCCCACCGCGGACCACTCGGGGCCTGTTGGACCGGCGCGCTAGAGGACTGGGCGGAGACGTCGAACCGAATGTACCGATGGTCCGAGTATGTCTCCACCTCCTCCAAGACGCGCCAGTCAATGACACGTTGTGACAGAGCGGGGCTGGCGAACGAAATGTCCACCACGGACTCCCCCCGCATCCGCACACACGTGGGAACAGAACCCCGATTTAGGACGACCAGGCCTTTTTCCAGTGCCCAGTCCTCCACCATCCTGCCCCGCACATCCGTGTAACGGGAACCCCAGGCCAGATTCTTGGCGTTGAAGTCCCCGAGCACTAGCACGGGGAAGGGATGGTTTCCGGCGACGACGACACTCAACTCCGTTAGAGAGTTCTGGAACTCGGCGAGAGTTCGGCTCGGAGAGAAGTACACTCCCACTACTACGATCTCTCCGAACCGTGCTGCTACGCACCCCTGTCCCTTCGTGACACCTTCGAGGGACGGGGTACCGGCGGCAGCCGACGAAATTATGGCCACTGAGCCGCTCAGGTCCTCCACCCAGTCATCCCTGGGCGGGACAAAGTACGGCTCAGCGACCACGGCGATGTTAATCGACCACTGCGCTATGCTCTGGAGCAACAGGTCCTGAGGGCAGGCGCAGTGGTTGATGTTCGCCTGGAGGAGACGTAATGGAGCCGTTACTCCTCCATTGCAGTCTCCTCCCGGGCCTCTTGTGAGGGCCCCTCAACTGTGGCGGCGGCAGCCGCGGCGGCGACAACGGGTGTGGCGACGGTGGCGGTGGCGGTGGCGGAGGGCCTGCCTTTTCTCCTGGTTCCGGCGGGTGGAGCGCAGGACTTGCTCCCCGCCCGGTGATCGGCCGGCTTGCCAGCAGCCGCACATGCGACGCAGTGCGGCGCGGCGCTGCACGAACCGGCCGTGTGTCCGGGCTGACCGCAGCGGAAGCACAGAGTGCTGCGGTCCTCCGATGTGCACTGGACGCCAACGTGGTGCCCCACATGACATCGGAAGCACCTCAGGGGTCTGGGCTCCAGCAGTTTGACCTGCGCTGACACCCATCCCACCAGAAGCCTTCGGCCCTCCACAATTGTTCTGGCCGCCGTCACGGGGCAGCTTACCGTTACGGTTCGCATACCCGAAAAGTCAGGGCGTATGGTGCCTGCCTTCACCTGGTCGGCCAGACACCCGCCCGTCCTGACGACGGCGGCCACCACCTCTCCCTCCGAAACGGAGTCATCCAGGCCCATGATGCGCATGTCTGCGCACTTGACGGGCCTGGAGACTCGGACCTCCTCCGCACTCAGGGACGCTCTCAGCTTCTCCGCTAGAGCGTCTGCGGTGGGGCCACTCGTCGACCCGGGGATCTCCAGCATGCGGGCGCCAGTAGCGGTCACCCTGTGCCGGAGGCCCCCGGTAATCCCCAACTCCTTTAGGTCCACCGTCGCTCTTGCCTTGGTGAGCACGTCGCAATACGTCATACCCCTCTTGGCCGCATCTGGCTGCAGTGTAATAACTACAGCCGCGGTCTTTGGGGCACGAAGTCGTGCTGCGACGGCTCGCTCCTTGCGGCGCCGCCTTTGCGCCTTTTTCCTGGCCGCCTTGGCCGCCTTCTTCTTTTCCCCGACCACCTGCCATTCGGCGTCGGTCGCGGGGGAAGTGGAAGATTTTTGGGGGCGAGGCGTAAGATCTGGGGCCTCCACCTCCCTTGCCTTTCGGCCCTTCTTTTTGCCGGCAGGCGCCGGTTTTGTCTCCGCTGCGGCTCCACCAGCCGGAGCCGGTTTTGCCGTCTTCGCCGGGGGTACGCTAGCCGACGCCGGTTTTGTCGTCGTTTTGGCCGGCGCCTGAGCCCGGCCAGACGGCCCGGGTTTAGGAGCTGCCGCAGCGGCCGCGTACGAGGCCGTCTTTGGTCCCGGGGCCGTCCTGCCCGCCAGAGGGGGGCGCAAGACTATACCCTCCAGGGCGGAAAACCGCGCCTGGAAGGACGCTAACTCCTGACGAACCAGGGTCAGAACCTGGTTCTCCACCGGTGCGGGCTGACTTGGCTCTTTTGCCTGCACGTTGCCGGTGACCTTCAGCCCGGCCAGGTCTGCTCGGAGCCTCTTGTTCTCCTCTTGAAGAAGCTCCATGGCGGCCGTCAGGCGGGCAACCTCTGCCCGCATTTCCGCCACTTCGCTGGCCGCAGGACCAACGTAGTTTGCGGCCTCCGCTGCCGCCATGATGGAGGCCGTTGCCGAGACTATGGCCCTGTTCTTCGAAGAATATAGCTTCTTCAGGGACACGCCTCGGAATGCGGCCTCCACGACCGCCGCAAACTGAAGTTTGCGGTTCGCATCGGGGCCGCCATCAACCACATCGACCTCGTCGCTTGAGGGCTCCGAAGCGACCGCGCGACCGGTCCGCCCCTCCTTTGCAGGCTCCTCCGCTTTTTCTGCCGCTTCGCGGGCAGTGATCCCCCTCCCCTTGCCTCGCTGTCGGGCTCCTCCCCGCCTACTGGTGGGGATCTTCCGGGCCATCTCCCAGTCGGAGGACGACCTTTGGCCGTCTTCTAACCTTGGCCGCTTGCTGAAGAACTTCTTCGCAGCGGCCACCTCCTTGGCACGGCTAGTGCTCCTTGAGCCTCCCGTGCTCGCGTCTCCAGATGTGGAATCGGACTCCGACTCCACATCACTCCTCATCTCCTCTGTTTGGTTTTGTTTTTTATTAATATTTATTTCCATAGTTGTTCCCACGAGTATATATATTGTTGTATTGACTCAAATTAAAAGTGGTTCGCACTAGCGACTAAATCAAGCTACCCATTAGCCAAGCTTACTACCTCCCTCACGGTGCGCCGCCGCTTGGAGGTTTGGGGAATTTTTTATAGAGGTTAATCTTCCTCGCGGTCCGGGCGGTTAAGCCAAGACCCTCGACCCCCTTCACCAACCAGAGACATGACCTTAACTGTCTCCAGGGCTACGAGATTCGCGGGGGCAGGGGGGGGGTGTTATCCCTCCTGCCTGCCCGGCGGCAGGGTAAGTGCACACCGGGCCCGCTCTGACCCCACCACCACTGCCGCTCTGCTACGCAAAGCGACGAGTGTGGAGTGATCCTCCTGGCAGAGTATTCGCATACGGACAGCGGGATCCCACTGGGTAATAATCCCAATGGGAGATCGCTGTCCGCATCCCAGGATGCACCGGCCCAAACACTGGTCTTCCCCCCGGACGTATCCATAAGGGAACTCCAGTCCCCGGGCACACGTGGAGGTTCTCTGCCCAAGCACCCCAAAGAGCTAGACTTTAGTTACGAATAACTAGTACTGATGTAAGTACTCAAAAGTTATATTATCTGTGTCAAAAGTAAGATTCATAATCAGCCTATATTATTCCCACTGCTGGGACACAGGCGTCCTCTCTGTGAGAGAGTGGGTCCACCACGCGGGCCCAGTGCAAATTTGTAGATGTTACATATCTTCGATTTTTTGGTTATGTGATAATGTTTCCTCACAATGTTTTCCTTCATCGTTTTGAGAGCAGCGATGATGAAATTATTACTCAAAGTAAAGCGCCTGTATGGGTTCGAACCCAGGAGATCTCTTATGTAACATTATTAGGACGTTTATCAAAAAAGTAACTATATAAATTACATTTTATGAAAGTGTTATGGAATCTTGCTTACTTTCTGCTTCTTTTTTTTTCTTTTTCGTACGTTTCAACGTATTTCTGTCCGTCTGTCCATTACACTACAGCCTCAGATATTTATATATACCTCGATCACGTAATTTTCTCTAGTGTCATATTATATGATTGATTAGCTGTGCCTGCGACATTTTGTTTTGCGTGCATGTCGGATGGGTTTTTTTTTGCTTGGAACTCTATTCATTTCTAAAATAAAAGTAGCCTTGGTTACTCCTTATGTAATATAAGCTATCAGCCACTGAAAGTCCCGTCCAAATCAATACAGCCGTTTCGGAGATTAGCCGGAACAAACAGACAGACAGACAGACAAAAAAAATGTTTTAAGTCCCCGAATATAACTTTATATATGTCGCAGCCAACTGGTTAAATTAGCCGTTCAGTTAACCGCCTAGCCTTTCAACTAAACGGCGGCCGTTCAACTAACGGCCTGAATGATATTCAATTACAGTTTAGGTTGGAAGTCTGTAACCAATCACGCGCGACCCGAATTGGTCGCAGTAATTAAGGCATTGCACCCCGACCAAGTGGGTTAGGTTAGGTTAGAACTGTGATCAACCGCGTGCGAGCTGAGGGATGAAGCGAGGCGAGCACTACTTCTAAAGGCCAGGCGGTTAACTGAACGGCTAATTTAACCAGTTGGCTGCGACATATACATAAAGTACTGCTGTAGTGCTGTTATTTTGACATTACACACAAAAATTTAAATTTTATTTATTTGTAGTTTGTAGAGTATATGTATGAATGTTTTGATTGGTTTTATTTCGATCAAACAATCACAATGTAAGATGTGAAACTAGATTGACGAGATGTCAAGAACTGCGTGCAAGTGGTCAGAGCGCAATATTTGTAGTTTCACAAACTGCATAATTCTTCCACAAAACAATTGCTTTTTTGTTATTATTTGGAGATTGCCCAACTAGCTGTTGTGTTAGTAGGGATTAAACCTCGCTGCAATTAGACCGGCTGCACTCAGTACATGTTTTGTGCCATTCCACATTCCACTGGATTATGGTTAAGAAGCTTTTGCTGTGGTTTTGCGTACATTCTGGTTTTTGGGAATGTCAGTGACCTCACAGAACAGCTTTTATCTGCTCTGTGAGTGACCTGACTCTCTTGGTATAATAGGAACGGCGAAGAAGTTAAACACTATATTGGCAACGTTTGCTCGGTTAACGGGTTGATATAAAGTGGAGAATTTCCAAACTTAAGTGGCAGTGGGCAGGGGGGCAGAGCACATTGCTCGCAGAACAGATGGCCGCTGTAGTGTTTTTTCTGAATTATGAGTTGAGAAATACTGTTTTCTTGTTTCTCAGGGGATCAGACCAGAATAAATCGACTAATGTGGCCGGCTAACTGCCAATATTTCATGGCTTTTCTAAAAAAATGCTTGATTTCCCGGCTGCCCTTCGTAGAACTTCTATAGTCCTTACGGGTAGTTAGAAACACGAAAGTCTGACAACCAGTGTTACCAAGAGGTACCTAACTGGGTTATGATTCAGACAGGCAGTCGCTCCGTGTAAAATACTGGTATTAAGCTGCATTCGGTTAGACTGGAAGCCAACCCCAACATAGTTGGGAAAAGGCTAGGCAGATGATGATTGGCTAATATTTTACATATAACTATCAATTTTATTATCGTATTACCCAGTAACTGGGTTATGAGCAGTGGCGTGCATTGGTTTTCAGGATAGGTAGGCACTAGGCCGGATCTAGTCTAGGCAGATGAGGTCACTAATCAGAAACATAAAATAAAAGTATCTATTACCTAACAAAAGAAGTTTTACAACCAAAATCTTGGATTTTCATTTTGACTTTATTTACGGCTCCACGCTCTAACAACCTCGAAATACCATAGACAATCGAAAGACCATAAAAACAACGCCTATGATGAAAACTATTTAAAAAAATACAGCCGCCATCTTAGATTTTCATTTTGACCTCACTATCGGCGATCTCAATAACTATCCCTTTCTTTCTTCGCACGGCCAAATTACGAACGAATTACAAATTACGATTTTAACATTCATAGTCGGTCGGATTTGAGTAGGCATGCCTACTTTAGGGTGATAATTTCGTCGTATTAAACGACGTAATTTAAAATTTCGCAATTTGAACGAGTAAAGACCAATGACAACGCGCGAATAGTATACGGGAGCCGAGTAGGCCGTCTGGCGAATGCCTACTGCCGCGCGTGTTTATAGGAAGATTTTGTTTTTTCTTAAAAGATAATTTACTGTGGGGAAAAATACAATTATACTTAATTAATTAATTTATAATTACACTAAAATGTAATTGACAGGCTTATGGTGATTTATCGAGGTAGGCTTTTATACCTATATGCAACGCACGCCACTGGTTATGAGTCAGATAGGCAGTCGCTCCATGTTAAATACTGGTATTCAGCTGTATCCGGTTAGACTGGAAGCCGACCCCAACATAGTTGGGAAAAGACTAGGCAGATATAAATATATTTTATTGAATAAGTATTTAAATACGTGCGAGATCAACAACAACAGTCACTCATCATTCATTCATTTTTCTTTTTAAATCAATATTATATCAACGACTCTGGGTTAATGCTGTGTATGTCTTTGTATCTTCTGTATTCTTTAATAAACCACACGAGATTTCCAGCCGGCAGTACTTCCAACGCTTAAGAGATGAGCGTGATAATTGGAGGTGCATCACCACAAGAGGCGCCGACAAACGGTGTACAAGCACAAAGGTGGTCCGGTATATGTCGGCCTGCGTTTGTGGCCTAAAATACTGGTTAAAACACAAGCGACGAGAACAACACAAATTATTTTTATATTTTGCATAGAAATGTAGATTTCGGCTATATAACATAGAAAGAAAGAAAAAGTATTAATTGCGACTCGTACAGGAAGATCACAAACTAAACTAAACACAGTCAAAAATAAAAAAATCTAATTATGTAAGTATAAAAAAAGTAACAAAAGAGAAAAGTTAAACTAAAAGTCCTACAGTAGGCCAAAAGGCTCCTAATCTCAGCAAGATGCTGCGACATTTAAAAAATAAATGTCACAGTGCTCGTATTCTGATAGGGCCCGCTGTGACGTCACGGGCAATTACAGAAATAAATAAATAATAAAATAGACATAATATATATGCGGGTGAAACCGCGGCGCGCTGCAAGTATTAATATAATATTTATGTCTTATCACCTATTTTTATGATTGCTGATTAGCCTTTAATTAGCGACTGTGTAAGCCCGAGGCTATTGATACCTATAGTTCTTAAAATATTCTATAATTACAAAGAAGCAATAAAAAAAAATACAGATTATATATAATAAATATTACTTACAGCAAATAAATCTAACGCCTAGACCTGGATATTATATCCCAGATGTTCCTTGCTAGTCTGTATTTCGTCAGTAACTTGCACCACACTTGATTGTCCCGTATGCTGCCGTGCAATAGTCTACAAAGACATTTTACTCCAAGGCTGAGAAGAAAATAGCTTTTAATTAGAATAGGATTACTTCTCATGCTACACTTAGTTGTTAGTTAACTGAAGTTTGGTCTTTTTCTGCAACTTCTTCATCATCACAAGACTAATTTTTGTTTTAGGAATGAATTTTCAAACATCCTACGTATCTTCGCTTAAAACACAGGCACAGACTTAACGGGGACATCGATGCGCGGACTGTCATCAAGAATTCAGGAGAATGATTCTAGACATAAAGTCTTTTTCTCGGTTATAAAATAATATGATTCCAAAGGCCCTAGTGTAAAAATTATTAAGAGATTACAAAAAAAAAAAAATCTGCTGTTTCATAGAAAAGCGCCGGTCAAAATGTATGGAACAGCATTTTTTTTTAATGACCGACGAAAATTTCAGTGGGCTCATGAATAATCATGTAGTGAACCCATGATAGCAGGTTGCGCGAGGATGTCCCTTTTTTTTTGGTTGGGTTATTATCAAATAAACTCTATTCCCGCTCTGGGCGGAGCGGGAGGGCGTGTCAGACTTTTACTGAATAAAACCCACCCGTGTTCCTTCCGTTGCCTGTGCCAGGGGCCACGGCATCTCTTTCGATCAACTCGCGACCCTGGCAGGCATCGGCCCTGGCGGACCCCGTCAGTTAGTGCTGACATTTCCTTGAGGCGCACCTGGAACATAACGCGTCGTCGACCCGGGCCTGGTCCTTACCGGACGGCGAGCTGGCGAGGATGTCCCTGCCATCCTGTTAAGGAACTATTGTGCAAAATTACATGCTTTTTGACCCAGCGGTTTAGGCTGTGACGATCACTGCATTTTTATTAAGTTTTCAATTTGTAAAAAAAGGTAATAATAAGTTTTTAGTTGCAATGGAATTTGAACTTTGTTAAGTAGGACATTCAGTTAGTTGTTCCGTAACTTGAAAGTTATCTCAAATTTTTAATTCTAAGCTGATTTTGATAGAATATTATAAAGAGGTTGCTTAGAATCGGAAAATCGACATAGACTAACTAAATCTTATCCAGGAAAAACAAAATATGTAAACAGTGCCGTCACCACATCCAGTTTTTCAACCCTAGTTATCCCTAATCGAATCCTACCCTCACATACTATAACCCGTTCGTCCTAAACTGAAACTCAATCAACACGACTGTGTACGAACGCTATAACAATGTTTGTGACAACTTTGTCGAGCTTATTTGCAAGTGTGACGGCCCTGGAAACCACATTACTGTCCGGGAAATAATTAGATTGTACTACAGGTAGAAATATTCGACATCTCTTCTGGAAGCGCTGAGATTATCTTTCGTCCCTCCGGAGTAACTGGACAGATTCGCAACTGGACAGATTCTCAGCTGGACAGGTTCTCAGCTGGACAGATTAGCAACTGGACAAAACGTGTACAATCCATGAAAGTGGATGAGTTGGGAATACGGACGTTATGAAAAAGTAGTCAAGATGGGGAGGTGGTATATAGATGGTTTGGTCAAGTTGAGAGAATGAATGAAAGGCGACTAACAAAGAAAGACTTAGGTATAGTGACCTTGTTGGTGATGTTCTTCAAAAAGGTCAGGCGCATAGTACTCGCCACCGGCTTGCGTGTATGACCAGAGGGGCAATTCTGGTAATTTTAAGAACGTTCACAGTCTGATCTCAGTCTCAATCTGTCAAAAATACCTCAAATTTCAGTACATTTTGAGAAGTTTTTGACATTTGTTTGTCGCTGAGATGAGACTGCGACTAGATTTTGAACGTTTTAAATTACGAGAATTGGCCTACTGATGTATGAACGTAAACGAGGCAAAAGGAGTATGTAAGGATCACAGCAGGTGGTGTTCTGTAGTGTCTGCGTACCCCCATGGCAAAAGGCGTGAGTTTATATTTATGCATTAGGATTAAATCAAATCAAAATATTTTATTTCACATAAACCTACATGGGCACTTATGAAACGTCACAAGCTAGGTGCACGGTTCCAATTCGTCGTTTCCTATGGAGAAGAGCCGGCAAGAAACTCCACGGTAACTCTTTTAAAAATAATTGGCATTTGAAAATTTCTTTTCAGATATTCCCGTTTCAACTACTAAATCCCTAAACTCATCACCTTCTGTTGCTGAGTCTTTGCTAAAGCAAAATGTTAATGCTTGCGATTCGGAATTTCATTTTGAATATATTACCAGTAGAGATATAATTAAAACCTTTCACACTTTAAATAATAATAATAATAATAATATAATATAATATTGGACATTTCACACAACGCCATATAGTCCCAAGCTAAGCAACTTAATGCTTGTGTTATGGTAACGAGATGGCTGATAAACTAACTACTTATATACATTTTTTTTTTGTAAATACATACATATTATAGATAAAAACACCCAGACCCGAAACAAATACTTGTTTAAATAACAAATAAATGTAAAAAAGACTGCAGATCTGTGGGGTAATTCTGTAGAAGTTGCTAAGTCAATTATTGACATTGTAGCACCTACTCTAGCTCTTATCTTTAATAGTTGTATTGACAATGGGGAGTTTCCTGACCTTATGAAATATAGTAAAATAATACCTTTATTTAAATCAGGTAGTACATCAGACCCCACTAATTATAGACCTATTTCTGTACTACCTACCTTTAGGAAAGTTTTTGAGAAATTAATTTTAGACCAAATGCAAAGATTTTTTAATAAACATAAATTATTACATAGCAAACAGTTCGGTTTTACAAGGGGTCGTTCAACTACTGATGGCCGGTGTTGAACTTTTAGGACATATTTATAATGCATGGGAAGATAAATGTGATGCCTTGGGCATCTTTTGTGACTTGTCCAAGGCATTCGATTGCGTTCTTCACGAAACGTTAATCAGGAAACTCCGCCACTACGGGATCCGGAATTCTGCTCTGGATCTTCTTACTTCATACTTGAGTAAAAGGATTCAAAGATCACCCGGATCTATAGTAACAATGGGAGTCCCACAGGGCTCGATTCTTGGCCCTTTCTTGTTTCTTATTTATATTAATGACTTGCCATACCTCATAAAGGATAATCATGATATAGTGTTGTTTGCAGATGACACTTCACTTTTGTTTAAACTTAAACGTCAGCAGTTGGTTAATGACGATGTAAATAGCGCGATCTCGAAAGTAGTCCACTGGTTCAATGTTAATAATTTGCTTCTAAACGAGAAAAAAACCAAATGCATTAAGTTTACGCTACCTCACGTTAGGCAGGTGAAAACTAATGTGTTGATAAAGGGCGAAGAATTGAATCCTGAAGACAGCACAGTATTCTTGGGCATAACTTTAGATGCTAAGCTTCAGTTGGGACCACATATAGATAAATTGTCAAAAAAACTAAGTTCCGCAGCATACGCTGTTAGAAAAATTCGTAATTTAACTGATATAGAGACTGCCCGTTTAGTGTACTTTAGCTATTTTCATAGTGTAATGTCGTACGGTATTTTATTGTGGGGAAATGCCGCCGATATTCAGACTATCTTTGTTTTGCAGAAGCGAGCTGTTCGATCAATTTATAAACTAAGTCCGAGACACTCTCTCAGAGAAAAATTTAAAGAGACTAATGTGATGACTGTGCCCTCTCAGTATATTTATGAAAATCTTTTATATGCCCATAAAAATATAAAATTGTTTAAAAAATACAGTGATATCCATAATATAAATACGAGGAACAAACACAAATTTGTTGTACCTACAACAAGGCTCAAGAAAATAGGTGGCTCGTTCAGATGCCAATGTATACGCTTTTATAATAAACTACCAAGCCACGTTCAAGATCTAAGCCTTAATAAATTGAAATCATTCATTAAACGTAAGTTGTGCCAGAAAGCCTTTTATACTGTTAAGGATTATATTGAGGACAAAAAGGCTTGGGATTGAGTTGCTTCCAATTTTTACATTTTGAATGTTTTTATTATATTTTTTTTTCCATATACACATTGACATTAATTAATGAATTTTATATAAACATTGACATTTGCTTACTTGGTAAAGTATTATATTATTTTAATTATTGTGCATGTGAAGACAATGTGGGTCATTTTATTATTTTTTTTTGTTTAATTTTTATTATTCTCTTTGTTCTGTTAGTTTTTTTTCTAGGTCTGGCAGTTTGAGTAATTTATGTGGCCTACCCAAATGTCCTTTCTTTGGTATTGTTCGTCGAATCGTTGAGCTCCTTAAGTTTTGAGTTGAGCTGCTCGATTTCTGACAAATGCGTGCACTGACTGGACAGGTCCTCTCAATCTGTGTGGTTCTTTTCTTCAAAAGACCATCTCAGACATCGATCTACATGGTCTTCATATAACCTGACCAAGATGATGTCTGGACTTTAAAAGAGACTGTGACCTCTGAGTTTGTTTCGGCCTTTCTTCTCAGAGTAGTCAGATAGGAAACGCCGACCTCATCTAGTTTTATAAAAAATATGATTGACGTGTAAAAGTGTTTGTGCAAACCTACTTACAAAATAAAAATCATTTATCATTAATTGGTTTTACAATGTTTTTAAATTAGGTACAGTAGGTATGGGAGGACAGCGTAGGCCTGTCAACAAGTACCAGGTACTTAATAAAATAAAAAAATGGTCTACAGATCTAAAGTCTACAAGGCCTACAAAGTCCTCACAATTACAAAAAAATAAAAAATAAAAGAATGTCTACAAAGATAATTAGAATATACAACATTGTCTAGACTAGTAGAAAATGCCCAAGGCATTCTCATTCTCTCATCTGCCTTTGTACAGTTTTTACTCGCGGATAAAGTTTTAATAAATAAATAAATAAAATATTAAAACCAAGTGATATGATTGCAAAAACAAGTTAATAAAAAGTATATGATGAAAATGTAAAGTAATGAATCAGAAAACGTACCTACATCATAGACTTATAAAAAAAGATGGACTCCGCGCCACGCATATCGAAAGTGAAGCACAGAAAGTATGTCGGGACCGCTTGTACAAACACGCCTCACGCTCACATTTACATCATAGTATGCCGACCGGCAGCCATTACGTGACACGAAAGCGTCAATCGTCAATCACACACACATAGATCGGTACGGTGCTTCACTTTCGATATGCGTGGCGCGGAGTCCATCTTTTTTTATAAGTCTATGACCAACATGCACTAATTTTGTGCTTTGATTAAATTATTTGAATATTTAAACCCGAAATTGAAATTTTAAATCACCTTACGAGTGTTTTTTCATTTGACAATTGAGGTTAATTTTACATACCAAGACCCCCTCGTGCCTCGGAAATCACGTTAAGCCGTTGGTCCCAGCTGTCATTCGTGGATCTTTGAAAGTCGTTACGGGTCGTCAGAAGCCCGAAAGTCTGACAACCAGTGGTATGACCCAGTAACTGGGTTTTTCTGGAAGTCAGATAGGTAGTTGGTACATGTAAATTACTAGTACTTAGCAGCATCCAGTTAGACTGGAAGCTGACTCTAACAAAGTTGGGAAACGGTTAGGCAGATGATGATGAGTTCAGGTTAATTTTATAACCTCGAATTTTCGTTGATGATTTTTCAATAACAATTTAATAATGTTATTCGAACAATTATTGTTGCATAAACTGTTCAGACATAAAGTTTAAACTTTCTAAATAAGGATTACTAATTTCCTTTAAAATGAATGATTACGTAAGAATATAACCTGAACAGTGTTCGATACTTACAACAGATACTTTGAATTGAAACAGATAATAATAAAGCCTAAAATACTCGAGAAGTTGACGAGAGTATAGAAGGGCACTTCGGTTCGCTTCGTGCAACCTCGGCCTCGGGCTACTTACGATCGTTGTCAGAGTCAAAGGACTCGAAGCGTCCCGTAGTTCTTCGCAAGAGTGTATAGTATAGGTAGTGACATACTTCGGACTTCAGTCAATTTCGAGCAGTACTTCGTCGAAGCAGCTTCGAAAGTAGTTTAGTTCAGGTTTTAAAGTAGTTAGCATGAAACGAATCTATAAAAAAAAAAACTGTATTTAATGATTTTTTTGCAACCTAGGTATGTTTTTAGGTTTCACACTTGATTGACGGGAACATTTTTAGAATAATTTTAATATGTTTTTCGTTTCTACTGCATTAAATAAATTTTTGAAAAGTACAGAATTAATCTCCATTAAATTATCTTTAATTACAATGGTATTTAAATTAAGTAGGTTCTGTGAACTAGCAGGAGTCTAACAGTATAAACAGTTGCAGAAAAGAGGCAAAAAAAAAAGATCGTAAAGCACTCTATAATGCTTCGCAACTACATGTGTTCGCAATATAAGTCGCGCAATAACGTTTTATTATTACAAAAGTGCGTCGATGTGGGCAAAGGTGGCCCAGTGGCAACGGCCGCGACAAACATGTTGTAGATCGTAGGTTCTGTCCCAGACAGGCGCTTTACTTTTGTGCAAAATATTTCATCACCACTGCTCTCAAAACGAAGAAGGAAAACATCCTGAGGAAATTGGTATGTCCTCCAGGTCTCTACCAACCCGCACTGTGTCCCAGCAGTGGGAACAAAATAGGCTGATTGTGATGTATACCTTTCTCTCTTGGTGACAATTTCTAGCAAACCTATTACTAACTCACTCAAATTAATGCTCAGAAACAAAGAAATCCAATTTCACAAAACCTTTGTGTGAACATTTTGTTCTATCTACATAATCACTATGCAATACGGTATGACGCAATCAGGCCGGATTCATTAGTCCAATCAGAGTTAACGCAGCGATGCGCGCCACCCAGCCAGCCAATCAGAGGAGTTATGGTTGTGACGTCACTGGAGAATAGTGATGCGCTTGTTTGAAAGGGGACGTTCATGCGATTTGAATTTGGAGAATTCAGTTAGAGATGGCGGATGGAATAAATTGGATATAAGATTTAGTTTGTTGGACTAGTTTATTGGGTGATTCAATATTATTTCAGTCTTTTTTCATTGGTCTTGCATTTTATTTGTACTGTTCTGTTGACCTTGGTGATGTTGTTCAGGAAGGTCAGGTGCGTAGTCCTCGCAACAGGCGTGCGTGCATGACCAGAAGGGCAATTCTCGTAATTTTAAGAACGTTCACAGTCAGGATCTCAGTCTCAATCTGTCAAATATGCCTATTTCCCTACATTTTGACATTTGTTTGTCGCCGAGATGAGACTGCGACTACATTTTGAATGGTTTAAATTACGAGAATAATTGGCCTTCTGATATATGAACGTAAACGAGGCAAAAGGAGTATGTAAGGATCGTAGCTGTGGGGTAACTGCATAACACACTATCAGTAGCAATGGCTTTCATTTTGACAGTTCAACAACATTCATTGCGTTATTTACGTTGTTGAGCAGACAAATTTTTCGAACATATGAAGCAATGAATTAGCAATATCCTTCAAAATTATTCAAATTTTGATTGAAAGTGTGTTACACAAATAAGGTGCAGGTTTCGTTCTGTAGTTTCTACCTAACCTCTGCCTGGTGATGATATACCAACATATGCATCGTTATCATCATCATTAGCCTACAGCAATCCACTGCTGGACATAAGCCTCTCCTATTGCACGCCATTCAACTCGATTTTCGGCAACTCTCATCCAGCTGCTAAGATCGTCGCTCCACCTAGCCTTAGGGCGTCCCACCTTACGTTTACCTATTCGTGGTCTCCACTTAAGAACACGTCTACCCCAACGGTCATCGGTTCTACGGCTAATATGGCCGGCGCCTTGCCACTTCTGCTTGCTTATTCTGTGAGGTATGTCGACAACTTGACGCATGCATGACTGACATAAATAAAACTCAAGTATGAGTAACTTATTCATATAATATATTTTTTATTTGAAAATTCTTGGTACAATGTACAACTTGGACTTATTCACTGAGACTTGCAAATTATAATTGTTACATTGTTTTAATATTAACGTTAGCTTTACAATGTAATAAGTACGCAGAATAAAACAACAGTTTTTCACAGAAGCCCATCGTCTACTTTGACAAGACGTATCTACAATAAAACCTCATTAATTACCACTATGCATATTCGGGCGCCGTCTATCTCCGTGCCTGGCGACGCCACCGGCGCCGCGGCGGTGCGCGGGCGCTCGGCAATGGCCGACAAGAGGAGCCGAAGGCCCGCCCTTACGAACAAACGCAACGGATGACACGCGCGCCATCCTAAATCTTGCTGTACTTTTCATTTTGGAAATATATAAGTTAGTTTTACAGTCCACTGCTTTTTGTTTAAATTCCGAGTTATGTTTTTACAATGCAAGTGGGCTACATTACATATCGAGACAATTAAAGCCCAAAAGTCTATGATCAAGGTTATTTAGTAACACTTGTGTGTGTATCGTCAGTTAAATAAGTAGCTTGCAAGTAACTGGGTAGTGGAGGGCAGATAAGCAGTCGCTCCATAAAATGCTGATATTCGGTTAGACTGGAAGCTGACTGAAATAGTTGGAAAAAGGCTAGATAGATGATGATTAAGTAAATAAAGTTTTATCTTGCATTGCGTGCAAGCTACTTGCATGATGGAATACTTTCTAAACACAACTTAAGTTTGTTGTTGGTACTTATTTATTTTTTTCATTTTTCCACTATCTGTATAGTTTCCATTTTTCAGTCAACGCAATTACAATGAGCAATGGCATTGAGTTATTCAACAGTACAGCGCTACAAGTTTCTTTTGGCTCGTGGCCAAAATCGGAACTAACACCGTTATTTTGTTTTTTCAACACTTTTCACATAATTATTGCGTAATTTTTTACCAACAACGCCCCGTGTCAATGTAATAGTTTTTTCATAAAAATGGCAGTATATTATTGATATGAAGTATTTTTCATGAGCTTATACGAAAAATTATATAAATTATGGATTAAAAATAACCTTGGAAATAGACACGTAGGTACAATACGTCGTTAAAAAAAGTAAAAAAAATAGTACAGGTAAAAAAAACTTAGTTAAGCATTAAGTTAAAATGTCAACATACATTTATTTTAAAGTCCTTAAGATTACGGAAAGTTGCGTACTTAAAACTAAAACATTTACTTAATAATTGTCCTAGAGAATTTGTGAGCCTTTGTAACCTAATTTACAAATGGGTTTTTACTGCTCAACCTTTTTCTTTCTTTTTTTTAATTTCCTTTTTACCTCATCATGTTTAATGAATCAGAGCTGCTGTTTTCAGCTTATTAAAAAAAACTAAATATTATTTGTGATTTAGACGGTATGATTCACTAATAAAAACCCACACATAAATAATGCCTCATACTCTGGAACAATGTTTGCATAGCTATATAGTTTCAATTATATACAAATTGGGTTAATGCCACTAACAATTGACAATAAATTGTTTATCTAAACATAATTATCATATACTTCGTAATCCATAATACTGCACCGAGGTTTTACTAAAAAACGTATTAACTCCCTTGGGAAGATAATGACAAAGATATTCACACTAACTAGAAAATCTAGAATTACTATTAATTGTAATTTAAAAAAGGAAAATTAAACTATAAAATTTTTACTAACACCCGATCCACTAAAGGGTTTGATAACAATTTTTTATGCATTCACATTTTTATTTACATTTTTAAATGTAAGCGAATCATATTGCTTTATATTTTTCATCAGAAATGTTTTTTCCTACACAATTATTTTAATATGTCCAATATACATACATTTTTATCACTATAAACGAAACTATCTACGACAGTGAAGAAAAAATATAAGAAAAAAATAAATCAGCACTTTATTTTGAACGTGACTGTAGTTTTTAATACATTCTGTTTTGTTGCAATTTTTGCTAAATATGTTTTCTCTAATTTTTTATCGACTAAATTATTAATGTTGTGCTTTATCATATCATATAGGAGCAAAGCGTAGCGTAGAGTGCTCAATAATAATAATATTAATATTCCATAATAATATATATTTACATTATTTGTATATACTTATCACAAAACATTTTTACTAAATATTTTGTTTACTACTTACATAGTCAATTCGAGGGCTATACTTTTGAAATAATTTACATTTTTTTATAAATATTCAATATCAACCATTTTGTATGGTCAGCTGTGCTTCACGACTAGAACTATCGTGCTTACAATTAGCTGTCTCTCTTTCACACTCGCCTGAAATTCTATTTTTCTCTCACACAACATAGCCTTCATATTCATTGAACAAGATTCTATTTAGCAAGTACCTTCTTTGTCATGAAATAAATTGTTTGAACAAAATCTGAAGATTCCCTTTTCGGGAAAGAACGAAAAAATGTATTCATTGAAAAGAATGGGCCATTGAAGCAAAAGAACGAAGTAGTTTTGTACGGGTCCTTTCACTTTAGTCACACGGAAAATTTAGTTATGACCCGAACGAAACTGAGCCCCGCAAAATGGTTCATTTTGTCGTTGATCAAACCGTCGTCGCTGGTATAACAACGGTTTATGAATTTAACAGCGGGTCTGGACGTAAAATGTCGAACTAACGAATTACTGCACTAAGTACCTTTTGTTAATGTGCCCGTTCTGCCTCGAGGAAAAGGCTTGATTAAGTTGATTAACAAAAAAACTCGTTTATTTTAAGAAAAAAAAAACGGCGATATTAAAAATATTTTCGACATTTTGATACCAGAGAAAATTAATACAACTGACGGGCTTGTTTCAATTTAAGAATAACAAATTGTTTTGCTGTTTTAATACATTATAATCTTCATTCATAACGTATTTTGATAGAATTACATTCTTCAGATATTAAAACTAATTACATTTTGTGTACGTCACTTCACTTACTGTTCTTAGCCTTTAAAAAGTTCATTTCGAATTTCACTAGAAAGCGGTCATTCAAATCTGAATGTCGAAGACGGATTCAATTCATTCATTCGAATTTAAATCTACAAGAATTTGTTTCTTTATTCATTCGAGTCTTTGAATTTTATGAATTTGCACAAAAACACAAGGTTTGAAATTGGAACACGATTTTAGGCTCGACGCACACTATTGATTCGAAACTCGCTCGAGTCTCGAATGTTCGTAAATAATTAATGATCATACGAAGTTTTGGTTCACTCTCGCTCCGAAATCGATCAGTAGGTAAATATTTTACTTGACATGGCTCGGACTAGTTGAAACGGCGGCAACATTACAATCGAACGCGTTAAAATTTTGAGCTGGGGTGTGATGACAACATTTTAGTGGGCTGTTAATAATTCTGTAGAAGTTTGGGTCGAGCTCGAGCCTGTGACACAATATGGCATTAACTGTAGTTGAATTTCGAATGACTAATCCACAATTGGAATTTACGGTAGGGCTAGACTAACGTAATGCAGTAATTGCGTCGACTAACATGAGCAGATGAATTATTTATATTCAACCGAATCTGAAAATGGTTCAACATATTCAAGCAGAGATCACAAATCGCATTATTGAATGTCACCTGAATGCCAATTCCCGTAATTAAAAACGCTCAAAATCTAATTGCAATCTCATCTCAGCGACAATCAATGTCAAAAACTTGTCAAAAATGTAGGAAAATTAGACGTAGTTTTGACAGATTGAGACTGAGATCAGACAGTGAACGTTCTTAAAATTTCGAGAATTGTCCTTCAAAACTCATGTACCCAATAATAATAGGTAATATAATTAAGTAATTAAGTCATCACATCATTCCATTTTTAAACTTAATCCATAACCGTCATTCAGATTCGAGACCGTTACGTTCAAACGACCGGGTTCATAACTTGAACCCGCCAATGATTGCGTTCAATCGGAGCACGTTTTGCAGCATTGCTGTCTATATCGCTTTAGGGCGCACATGTTCATGGCTCTTACGTTTTCGCAGAACCTGGAACTATCCCGACAGATGCCGTCTGTGGAAGGAAACATTCGTTAGTGATGTTCGATCATTGAACGCTACATATTCAGAGGGAACGTTAGATTGGCCTGTTTTTACAAGGTAAACTAATAGGAATAAACAGACTTATTAACTTTGAAAAAAAAAAAAAGTATTGCTTAAGTTTTAGATTAATAGATGAGATTTAATTTGGATGGACTGTTTACAGCGATACTAATGACGCAACTGGAGTACTAGATATGTTATATCAACTGGTTGGATTTTCATGCACTAAGGCCTGATTGCACCACAAATCACTAAATGCGTTTAGCGCTAAACGTATTTATAAAATCGTTCTGTTTCTGTAAATCGTTTGAAAATAATAGAGACAGACCGATGTTTTAAATAAATGTTCGTGTGTATGAAGTGAAGAGTGGGTGAAGTGTCAAATTCACCTGGAACTTACATCAGAGTCAAACTGTATAAAATAAAAATAAAAATAAACTTTTTACATGGATTATGGAATCATTAAGTTTAATGCAAGGAAATTTTAAAACTGTTTAATCATTAGGCAATTTTTTATTTACATAATACAAGCTAACATTTTAAATAATATGTACAATTGTATGAAAAAAGAATCACAGGGCATCAAAAAATACGTCCGCATCGCTGTCAACAGGAACAGTGCCCAAACTGTTTTGGTATTTATTGGAAAGTTTACAGGGATGCCGATGGCTCTAGGAGTAGGTACTAAATATATGTGATAACAGTGCCTTTCATGCACTAAATACTAAATACAAGCTACTACAACCGGTCAAATTTATTTAATAGATTTTCAACTATATCGCTAAAGCATTAGGTTCAAGATTGATTTGGAAAATTTTACAGTTTCGAGTAGCTTGATGTGCTGGTGTCTGTACAAAAACCGTAATACAGTATGTTAATGGCCATAGTTTCATTATTCTTTTGCAATGTAATATAGCTTAAACACCTGATAGTCATATTACAGCCCAAGGCTTACAAAAGTGGGGTGCACGTTGAAGAGCCTCCTCGTGGCGCATCCTGGGCAACGTCGGCCCCAATTGCCCACCAGGTTTGGGTGGACAAGTGGGGCGGGCGGCTAATCTTCAACAGGCGGGGAAAGGTCACGGTTCCAATCATCGATCATCCTTGATGGTCGGTGAAGGGAACCGGGCTACGGACGGACGGTCATGCGTCCACTCCTCCTCTGCTTACAGAGGAAGGTGAGTGGGCGTAGACCGTCACGAGGCGGTTCACGCCGCTAGACCCACTACAGAGTGGGTGGTGGAGGGTGTCCCATGCCCGCGCTGCGTCTGTCCGGCATCCGGCGGCAGCGTGGGGACGCCGGGGCGGCGGTTGGTTTTGCCCAGCCGTCGGCCACCCCGTAATCTTGAATTCAAGACCGGGGGTCCGGGCCACTGAGGCTCGGGCCGCGAGGTAGACAACCTCTATAAAAAATTACCCCAATCCCAAGGTCTAGCGTGCCGAGGGGATGAATGGCCGGAGGGAATCCGGCCGTTAGCGCAACAAAAGGGACCTCACCCTTCAAAAAAGAAACAAAAATATGGACAACACAGACGGGAAAAAACTACCCCAGGTCGGTACCAGCTGCTCAGCAGCTGGAGAATCCGGCACGTTCCCATCGGGAACGTCAAGCCCCCATTCGTATTCTGGGGGGGGCAACGAATGTGTTCCGCTTGCCAATGGCAACAAGAGCCGAGGAGGCTCCTGTCCTTCAGAGGACCAAAGTATGTCCGACCAGGACTCGCGCGGACGCTCCAAATTCTGGAGAAAACGTCCGCGCGAGGAAGACTCGGACGAAGCGGGGTCAACAGGTCCAACCGCGAACGAGGAGAAGGAGTCGGCTGCGAAAGTGCCGACGGCGAGGAGGGGCCGAGGTCGTGCGGTGCAACACGAGTGTGTGGCTCGCTTTAAGCGGCCCAGCACTCCGGGACCCGGTGGGGAGAGCGACGCAGAGAGGCATCGCTCTGGAGAGACCGGCCGCAGAGTGGCCCTCTCGGAGTCGTCAGGCGGTGAGTCGGACACCGCTGGCGGCTCTGAACAAGAGCGAACGAGGTTTGCGGAGGTCGTGGCAGCCGCAATTAAGAGTGTGGCCTTGAAGAGGCTTCAGACCTCTAAAGACAAGGCCATATCCGCTGCCACGGCCTCCATTTTGGCGGCAGCTGAGGCGGCTGGCTGCGTCGGTCCTCCGGCCGGCGAAGTGGCCGAGGTGAGGGCGGAGGTCGCCCGCCTGACGGCCGCCATGGAGCTTCTCCGGAAGGAGAATGAGAGGCTCCGGGCGGACCTGGCCGGCCTGAGGGGTGCCGGCAGCGCGCAGGCAAGGGAGCCATGCCGGCCCGCCCCGGTGGAGAACCAGGTCCTGGACCTGGTTCGGCAGGAGTTGGCGGCCTTCCAGGCGCGGTTTTCCGTCCTGGAGGGCATAGTGTTGCGCCCCCCCCTGGCGGGCAGGTCGGCCCCGGCAACAAGGGCGGCCTCGTACGCGGCAGTTGCGGCGGCAGCTGCTGCCCCTCAACCCGGGCCGTCTGGCCGGGCCCAGGCGCCGGCCAAAATGGCGTCGGTTGGCGGAGCCCCGGCGGCGGCAAAACCGGCGTCGGCTGGTGGAGCCCCGGCGAAGCTGGCAAAACCGACTCCGGCTGGGGTAGCTCCGGTGACGACCGGACCGGCGCCCGCCGGCAAAAAGAAGAAGGGCCGAACGGCAAGGGAGGTGGGGGCCCCAGTTCCTTCGCCCCGCCCTCAAAAATCTCCCACTTCTTCTCCCACGACCGACGCCGAGTGGCAGGTGGTCGGGGAAAAGAAGAAGGCGGCCAAGGCGGCAAGGAAAAAAGCGCAACGGAGGCGTCGCAGGGAGCGAGCCGTCGCAGCCAGACTGCGCGCCCCAAAGACCGCGGCTGTAGTAATCACACTGCAGCCGGACGCGGTCAAGAGGGGTGTGACGTACTGCGACGTGCTCACAAAAGCGAGAGGGACGGTCGACCTCCAAGCGCTGGGGATCACCGGGGGCCTCCGGCATAGGGTGACCGCCACTGGCGCCCGCATGCTGGAGATCCCCGGCTCGACGAGTGGCCCCTCCGCAGACGCTCTAGCTGAAAAGCTAAGGGCGTCCCTTAATGCGGAGGAGGTGCGTGTCTCCAGGCCCATGAAGTGTGCAGATATGCGCATTATGGGCCTGGATGACTCAGTAACGGAGGGTGAGGTTGTGGCCGCCGTCGTCAGGACGGGCGGGTGTCTGGCCGACCAAGTGAAGGCGGGCACCATACGTCCTGACACATCGGGAATGCGAACCGTAACGGTAAGCTGCCCCGTGACGGCGGCCAGAACAATTGTGGAGGGCCGAAGGCTTCTGGTGGGCTGGGTGTCAGCGCAGGTGAAACTGCTGGAGCCCAGACCTCTGAGGTGCTTCCGATGCCATGTGGGGCACCACGTTGGCATCCAGTGCACCTCAGAGGACCGCACCTCGCTGTGCTTCCGTTGCGGTCAGCCCGGTCATAAGGCCGGCTCGTGCAGCGCCGCGCCGCACTGCGTCGCGTGTGCGGCTGCTGGCAAGCCGGCCGATCACCGGGCTGGGAGCAAGTCCTGCGCTCCACCCGCCGGAACCAGGAAGAAGGGCAGGCCCTCCGCCGCCGCCACCGTCGCCGCCGCCACCGTCGCCGCCGCCACCGTCGCCGCCGCCACCGTCGCCGCCACCACCGTCGCCGCTGCCTCTCAAGAGGCCCGGGAGGGGACTGTAATGGAGGAATAACGGCTCCATTACGTCTCCTCCAGGCGAACATCAACCACTGCGCCTGCGCTCAGGACCTGTTGCTCCAGAGCGTGGCGCAGTGGTCGATCAACATCGCCGTGGTCGCTGAGCCGTACTTTGTCCCGCCCAGGGATGACTGGGTGGAGGACCTGAGCGGCTCAGTGGCCATAATTTCGTCGGCCGCCGCCGGTACCCCGTCCCTCGAAGGTGTCACGAAGGGACAGGGGTGCGTAGCAGCACGGTTCGGAGAGATAGTAGTAGTGGGAGTGTACTTCTCTCCGAGCCGAACTCTCGCCGAGTTCCACAACTCTCTAACAGAGTTGACTGTCGTCGTCCGAAACCAGTCCTTCCCCGTGTTAGTGCTCGGGGACTTCAACGCCAAAAATTTGGCCTGGGGTTCCCGTTACACGGACATACGGGGAAGGATGGTGGAGGACTGGGCTCTGGAAACAGGCCTGGTCGTCCTAAATCGGGGTTCTGTTCCTACCTGTGTGCGGATGCGGGGGGAGTCCGTGGTGGACATTTCGTTCGCCAGCCCCGCTCTGTCACAGCAGGTCATTGACTGGCGCGTCATGGAGGAGGTGGAGACCTATTCCGACCACCGGTATATCCGGATCGACGTCTCCGCCCAGACCTCCAGCGCGCCGGTCCAACAGGCCCCGAGTGGTCCGCGGTGGGCGCTGAAGCAGCTGGACCGGGAGCTTCTCCTGGAAGCCTCAATCGTGCAGGCCTGGGTGTCATCACCAGACAGGCCTGCCGATATTGACAACGAGGCTGAGTGGTTCCGGGAGGCCATGTCCGAGATCTGTGACGTGGCAATGCCCCGAGTCCGGCCAGGATGCGCCCGACGTCAGGTGTACTGGTGGTCGCAGGAGGTAGAGGCGCTACGCAAGGCGTGCGTTGACACGCGACACCGGTACACCAGGCACCGCAGGCTCCGCATTCGCCCTCCGGATGCGGAAGCCACGGAGGCGGAGCTGTACGAGGGGTACAGAGCGGCGAAGACCGCCCTCCAAGAGGCTGTTCAGCGGGCCAAGAATTTGGCCCGCGAGGAGATGGTGGAGACTCTGAACAGAGATCCGTGGGGGCGCCCTTATAAAATGGTGCGGAATAAACTCCGCACCTGGGCCCCCCCGCTGACGCAGAGTCTCCGCCCCCAGCTGGTGGAGGAGGTGGTGAGCGCTCTGTTCCCTTCACGGGCGGAGCATACTCCCCCGCCCATGGCTCCGCCAATTGCGGTGTCCGAAGCGGACCACGCGGACGACGACGACATCCCTGAAGTGACCGGGGTAGATCTGAGAGTGGCGGTAGGCAGGCTGAAGGCCAAAAATACCGCCCCAGGGCCCGACGGCTTGCCGGGTAAAGCCTGGGCCCTGGCCTCGACGGCTCTCGGACCCCGACTGGAGGCGCTCTTAAGCGCATGTATGGAGAGGGGCCAGTTTCCACTCCGTTGGAAGACGGGGAAGCTGGTCCTCATTCGGAAGCCAGGGCGCCCTGCGGACTCTCCGTCCGCATTCCGGCCCATCGTGCTGCTCGACGAGGTGGGCAAACTCTTTGAAAGAGTGATTGCGGGCCGCCTCGTCGGGCACCTGGTGAGGACGGGGCCGGATCTTGCGGATAGCCAGTTTGGCTTCCGCAAGGGGCTCTCTACGGTGGACGCCATCATGCGCGTGAGAGCCCTCACGACGGGGGACGCGGTGTCTCGGGGTGGGGTGGTCGTGGCGGTGTCTTTAGACATCGCTAACGCGTTTAACACCCTGCCCTGGAGCTGCATTAGGGAGGCACTCCGGTATCACCGAGTGCCGACCTACCTCCGTCGAGTAGTCGGGGCGTATTTGACGGACAGAGCCGTCATCTACCCCGGTCGCGATGGGGAATGGAACCGGCGAGAGATGTCGTGCGGTGTCCCGCAGGGATCGGTCTTGGGGCCGCTCCTGTGGGACATCGGTTACGACTGGGTGCTGCGGGCAGACCTCCCTGATGGCGTCAGCGTAGTTTGCTACGCTGACGACAGGCTGGTCCTGGCGCAGGGGAGGTCGCATCAGGCGGCGGCCGACGTAATGACACGCGGGGTTGCGATAGTCGTGGAGAGGATCCGGCAGTTGGGTCTCGAGGTGGCTCTGCACAAGTCCGAAGCCATGACATTTCATGGGCTTCGGAACGGGCCACCATCGGGATCCCAACTTACGGTAGGAGGGGTTCACATCGGCGTCGAGACGACGATGAAATACCTGGGTCTCGTCCTCGACAGCCGGTGGAACTTCGTGGAGCACTTCCGACGTTTGGCCCCCAAACTGGAACGGGCTGGGGCCGCTTTCAAGCGGCTCCTGCCCAACCTGAGGGGGCCAAACGCCTCCTGCCGGAGGCTTTACGCGGGGGTCGTGCGGTCCATGGCCGTGTATGGCGCCCCGGTGTGGGCGCGTTCACTGCGGCTTCGAGCCGCCCACTACTTGAACGCGCCCCAAAAGGTGGTAGCCATACGGCTGATACGGGGGTACCGCACGATCTTGCGCGAGGCGGCAAGCCTCCTTGCCGGACTGCCGCCATGGGATCTGGAGGCGATAGTCCTCGCGCGCCTCTTTGAGTGGCGCGCGGAGGCACTACGCCGGGGGGAAAACCCGCTTCCGCGGCAAATTGCTGCGGAGCGGACGGACCTCCGGCGCGATCTCATGGCGGCATGGAAAGCGCGACTGTCGCAACCCAGCGCAGGGCACGCCGCGATAGCGGCGGTAAGGCCCCTCTTTGAGGAGTGGCTAGAGAGGCGTCACGGCGCCCTCACCTACCGCCTGACGCAGGTCCTCACCGGACACGGATGTTTCGGGAGGTTCCTGCACATAATCAGGCGGGAGGAAACGCCCGGGTGTCACCACTGCGAGGATCGCAAAGAGGACACGGTGGTGCACACGGTGGAGGTCTGTCCCGCTTGGGCAGAGCACCGCCGTGTCCTCGTAGAGGCGATCGGCAGCGGCGGCGACCTCTCGCGCCCGGCCCTGGTCCAAGCCATGGTCCGGGGCGAGAGGGAGTGGGAGGCAGTCACCTCCTTCTGCGAAGCAGTCATGCTAGCGAAGGAGGTGGCGGGATGGGAGAGGGAGAGAGCCGAGAGGGCCGCCCGTCCCAGCCGCCGCGGTAGACGCTCCGGGCGTCGGGAGCCGCGTGACGACTCCCGGCCACCGTAGGCGCGGGCCTGCGGACGGCGAGTAATGGGTAGCTCGCCGTCCGATCAGGACCAGGCCCGTGCCGGACGGCGCGTATGTGTTCCACGCGCGCCTCAAAGAGATGTCAGCAGACATGGAGGGGCCCGTTAGGGCCGAAGCCTGCCGGGGCAGCGGGATTGTCCGAAAGGGTTACCGCTGCCCCGGAACATAAAGGGCTAAGGAAGGAACACGGATGGGTTTTAGTCAGTAAGAGTCTGACACTCCCTTCCGCTCCACCCAGAGCGGGAGGGGTCATTGGATGATTTCCCATCCTAAAAAAAAAAAAAAAAAAAAAAAGGCTTACAAAAGTAAAAAGTACTGCCAAATAAAACAAAGCAGAAGTAAATAAAAACTACAGCACTACTTAGGCAAGCTTAC
Source organism: Gortyna flavago (assembly GCA_963669345.1). NCBI lineage: Eukaryota > Metazoa > Arthropoda > Insecta > Lepidoptera > Noctuidae > Gortyna > Gortyna flavago. The sequence goes on from OY770149.1 coordinate 1,516,018, forward strand.
ACCACAAATCACCAGCCTACAACCTTACTATTGCTGGGAGCCAGGCCTCTTCTCTCCGAGAGGGAGTGGTCTGTACTTTAGCACGCGGGCTCAGTGCGGGTTGGTAGATGTTACATGTCATCGAATTTTTGGTTTTAGGACATGCCGCGTTTCCTCGTGATATTTCTTCACTGATTTGAGAGCAGTGGTGATACTTACATAAATTACGCAAAGTAAAGTGCCTTCCTGGGCACGAATCCACGACCTGCAACCGCTACCACTGGGCCGCCACTTCTCTCACAATCACTTAGCACATTTTACCGCTAAACGAATTTAAACCATTGTTCTGTTTCTTTCAATCGTTTGAAGATGACACAGACAGAAACATGTTTTAAATTGTTTACGTATTCAGAGATTTGTGGTGCAAATGGGCCATAAAGAAGGTCAAGCTAACCTCTAATCCTCCCACCGTTACCTTTATTAACACAGGCATGTACTTGGCAGGGGCGGCTGACGCCGGGGCGCGCCCGGCCCGCGCACGCGGCGCCCGCGCTGCGCCCGCGCGCGCCGCGCCGCCCGCCCGCCGCGCGCCACGCGCAGCGCAGCGCGCGGTGCTGGCGACCCACGGACGAGCAGGAGCCTACACACTGAGGCAGATGAAGGGTTAAGTTAAGGTGATAAAAATGGAACTGTGTTATACAATAGGGACCTGCGGGATAACTGTGCAGTAACACACACATGATGCAATGTGTTTGGATATTCCAACGCTTGGATGGCAATTAAAAGTGTATTCCGCAATTAGGGTGCTGCTGTAGTTTCGTCGTGTCTGTATGAAAATTAAAAATAAACAAAATCCGCGAGGGAATTAGTCCATCTCCTTTTACTTTACGCTTTTTTAAAAGTCTAAGACGTGTACGCAATGAAACCTTATTATAAATATGTATTACTGTTATCTTCTGTAGTAAAAATTACACCTATTCTTATGTAATATCTCAAAGTTTTACTCGGTTCATGGCGGAAAAGACGCTCTACGCTTTAGTGTTTCTGAGCTGCAACGAAATATGACTTTTATTCTTTATCTAATATTAATATAGCGCTTGCTGTGGTGCGCAGGTCCTCCATAGGAAGCGTAGTTTAACCTGAACCGTAATTTTCTATGACACAATAAACGAAACCGCACGAAATCAACGCGAGATTGGCGGGATTAACTTAAGAATTGACGTGGTTTCGGTAAGGAATCGTTAAATGGTCATAGGGAATTAGAACCATTGACCCGTACGGCTGTTATTACATAGCCACAAGTCCCTCCAGGGCTCTAATTCTCTATGACCAGTTAACGATTCCTTACGTCGAATCCACGTCAATTCCTTAACGCCAATCTCACGTTCATTTAGCGCGGTTTCGTTCTTTGTGTCATACAGAATTACGGCCCAGTGCAGGCGAAAGAAAAAAAGATGGTAGCGTGGCTGACTTTTCAGAGGGCGACGACGTAGATTCACATTTAAAGTAAAGCCACCACAGCACAGGGTGATTTCCCATCCTTAAAAAAAAAAAAAAAAAAAAAAAAAAAAAAAAAAAAAAAAAAAAAAAAAAAAAAAAAAAAGCACTGTAAGGGTGGCTTTTCACCAGAGAAGATGATGATGGCAACATCAACCAAACTTTGTCTAACTAAAGATAGCATGATCAGCCTGTATTCATATAATCATCGTCAAAATAGGATAACTATGTAAAAACTTAAGCGTGGTCGTAAAATACAGAACAAACTAGACGCCTGGACTTGAGAACCTCCTCCATTATTTTGTTGGTTATAAAATAGCTAGCGAAATGTGGGTGTTAATCTCTGAAACTCTGACCTAAATAGTCGGGGAAAATAGGCTTGATATTTATTTAATACTTTAAGCACACACAGTGGCGGAGTTAATGCCATAGGTATTTTCTACCAGTCAATCTTTGGGTGATGCAGAGACAAACAATGGTAGGTGCTACTCTGAAAATTGAGGAGTTAATATTTTGAAACATAAATGGACACAAAACCTATCAAAACTATAATCCTACTAATATTATAAATGTGAAAGTTTGTGAAGATGTTTGGATGTTTGTTACTCAATCACGCAGAAACTAATATGTAAATATGGTACACAGATAGTTTATAGCTAGGATAAACACATAGAATACTTTTTATCCCGATATTCCCACGGGATCGAAACTAACGCGGGTGAAATCGCGGGGCGCTGCTAGTTACATATAAATATAAGCACAAATAAAATATATATAAATACACGAATATACGGAAAACAAATAAGACAAACAATGTGAAAACATTACCGTTGTTGATATTTTGTTCTCTCATTATTATTATCTCTATAGTTTTTTGCGATATATACCATCGATTTCTCTTTTTGGAAATGGCCTATCCCCTTACACATTATCAGCTATAGTGACATCAGTCTCGCCTCACCTTACTCCAAGGCCCAACTGCCCAGGCCGCCCTGCACGGACTGGCATCCTTCTTCGTCTTCTCCGGCCTGGTGGTAGAGTCACACGCAGCTTCCAGCAGAGTTGTGCCATTCTCTGCGACGCATTCCACGCGGCGGCGGACTATGGCTGGTTGTGGAAACGGAGGATGGAAGTTATATGGCAAGAGACTCGTTGAAGACAGAGGGAAATTAAAGAGAATTAGATACACGAGAAGAATTGTAATTTTAGTTTCTATAATTAGATGATGCGCAATAAGATACATGAGTTTGTCTGTTAAGCAGGCCATTGGCCCAAATTGGTCGATCGTAAAAGCTCACACATAATATGCCTTCTTATTACAAAACCAGGTTTATCTTTGGACAAAGGTTTAAGCAATCGAGCCATTTCTAAATTTCGAACTATAATCCGACAAAGTTAGTTTTTATTACAAAATCTGACTTTAAACCCGAGTTTGTCGGAATAAAGTTCAAAATACAGTAACTGGCTCGAAGGTTTAGGCTAGGTCTAAAGTTAGAACTCGTTTTGTAATCTTCTTCGTGTCGTAGGCACGACTGAATTTTATATCTTTGATTAATTTTATAGTTTTGTAATAAGACGGATAGTATCTTATCCAACAGTGCAGTCATTGTAATACCATTGTATGTTTCAAAAATGTACTCTGTTCGACTGCCACCTACCTTAAACATTATGCATACGCTCATCTCATAACCTTTATACTAAGTTACTCACCAGCTCCACTGCTAAGACACTTGGGCAGGGACCAGGGCGCAGTCCTCCACTCCGCGCAGTTGTCCGCGACGCACTCCCGCACTACGGTGGGAGGCGTGCCTCCTCGAGACAAACACTCTTCTGTCTCGACCGTAGTTGTGCTGTTGTCTTTTTTGTGCTGTTTAGGAATCAAATAGAAAATCAGCAAGATTTTCTGTTGTGGTTTTTTCACAAATAATAATGATTTGAGGAGTCAAATAGATTAACATAACTGGAAAACATGACTGAAATGCATGAAAATGCATGCATGTAATTCATGCTGTCATGAATGCAATACATGACTGGAAACAGAGAAACATATTCAGAAATGTAAAAAGATTTTGTAAACGAAGATTTGACTCAATGATGAATGATGAATATGTAATATTCGTCAGCATATTAAAGAAGACCGAAAGTCTGACAACCAGTCTTACCAAGGGGTATAGTATACCCAGTAACTGGGTTGTGGAGTAAAATACTGGTACTCAGCTGATTAGTTACAATTGTTACAAACCTGGCAAACAGCTCCTCTTATCTGATGGCCTGTTTTTCCACAAAGAGCGCTGCATGGAGACCAGTCAGTTGTCATCCAAACGTACTCGTGAGCGTCCAGAGCTTCAAACCTAGAGACATATATTATTCTTATTATACCTTTCTCGTGGGTGATGGTCCTACTCAACATTTGCCAGAATAGTCTGGCTCATTTCTATTCTATGCCTCATCTTACAAATATAATTATTGTAATATTAAAAATTGCCAGTTTAGATAGATTGATAGAATATTCTTTATTATGTACTGTCAACAAAAGAGATAAATATGCATCATCGTCGGATATAGTTGAAGTTTAGTAACAAAATTGATGGATTTTGTCGACTGAAATTTAATTTGATAAATGAAATTTAATTTGATAAATGCTGTTTGTTTTCTATTCATAAAATAAAATTTAATTAGAGGACATCGATCGGGTTCTTACTAAACTTCAACTATATCTGACGATTCTGCATACTTATCTCTTTTGTTGACTGTACCTACAGTACACCATAAAATTACAGATATAAATGTAGAAATTTTACATAGGGTGACACAATGGGCGGTCTTATCGCTAAAAGCGATCTTTTACAGACTACCTTTGGATGAAATAAAGGGAGGACAGACAATACTACAGAGTGGTCTACCATTTACATATACAATAAATACAGTAAAAATTGCATGGTAATTCAAAGTGTGCTCATTATCTTATATCATTTTATCATCATTTACACAACAAATGATATAAAATGGATGGGAAACGCACCTGTGTTCCGTAGTGGTTTCATCCAAATCTTGGAGACTCTCAACAGGAACATTTCTAATAATATTTCTATTGTAATCTTCATTTACAATAATTATATCAGAGTCATCGTCTTCAGGGAAAACTAACTGTTTATCTTCCAGATTGAAAAAATGTGATTTCGTAGGAACCCCGTAGTTTTGGTACATGATAATTGAATCCACAGTCCTTTGGCCCCTCGAGTTGCCAGTCTGGAAATTCCAAAATATCTGAACATATCAATTAAAAATGTTCTAAGCTGTCGGAATGAGTTATTTAGTTGCAAGCATATTAATTTAAAACAGTAACAGTAGTTTGATATCAAGGAGGTTAAAATCAATAAATGCAACGAGAAAATTAAACCGGTTTTATAGATGAACTACATTTGTACATAAATTAAATGAATGTTTCGTGTTAGTAATAGGTACGAGTACGTCTGTAATAGTACGATCTGTGTGAAATATTTAATCCGAAATAATGAAGAAAAAAGAAAATGATGCATGAGAAAAACAATGCTTCCCAATAAAAATTAAAACAATCTAAATGTTTAGTATTAATACCTGTATCATCTGAGCTAACCAAATAGTCGGATTGAAAAAAGTTATTGAAATCTGGTGGTTTAAAAATACGCTAGATAAAAATCAGGCGATTTACATGATTGCCTACTTAAACATAAAAAGAGACAGTAGGTACGTTCGTTAGTGATTTGTATATGATTAAAATAACCGACTATAAGATTACACAGACGTTTTATCCTCCTTTACAAAAACCTATAAATACTTCAAAATTTCAATAAAAAATTAAATCAACATGCAATGCATGCCACCAAAATCTCCATCTACCCTCAGTTTTGGGAACTTCTCACCTGAAGCTGCATAACTATGTAATGCAGGCAAGGCAGTACCCTGGATGCACTGCTTCTTTTGGGCGGTAGCATCTGGGAGGAGACGGCACTCTTCTTCAATACAGAACGTTCCAAGCAGCGTGCGGGCAAGTTTTGTTAGATTAAGCTTAGGATTGTGTTGATAAATTGTCTTTTGAGAGTAATTGGCGTCGGCTTCTGGGACACCTTGTATATAATGATGATAACGTTGGTAAAAGTAAGGGGACGAAGCTTGTTTTATGAGCAAAGATTATTGAAGACAGTTAAAAGGATAATGTAAACGTTCGACGCTACTAAAATGATGATTGACAAATAATCTCTCCTAAAACATCTTGAGGATTAAGACAATATCTCAGGTAACAAAAGTGCTTTATCCAGTAACGATAAAACATTATTATGACGAATTTATGCGTACGATAAGTAAGTCATCTTGCAACAACATCATCCAGATATAACAACTTTATGTCAGTCGTAAAATTTTATTAGTTACTGTCATGACGCTGTAAAGACAGGCCGAAGATTATCGGTTTGTGATTATAAATTACTGATTTTGGGTTGAACGTTATTAGAAAACGATTTTGTGTGATCATTGGTAGCAGATGGAAAGTCCGTTTATAATCTAAGTTTTCGGTTGTACTATAAACTATGTTTGAAATTATTAACCGACTTCAAAAAAAGGAGGAGGTTCTCAATTCGTTGGAATCTTTTTTTTTTTATGTATGTTCCCCGATTTCTCGAAGACGCCTGGACCGATTTGGAAAATTTTTCTTTTGTTTGAAAGGGTATACTTCCCAAGTGGTCCCATGATCATCAGGTCAGGATCTGATGATAGGATCTCAGGGAAATCGAGGGAAACCCTCAAATTTTATTGGAAAACCTATAGCGATTTGGATATTTTTTAGAGTAACTTGAGCATTTGCTCTCGAAAATCATCATTTGGTAAAGTGCAGCTGATGATGAAGACCACAGACGGCCATTGGAACTAATCAATGATACATATTTCACAGGTTGCGATTCGAATAATTTAATATAGTTGCTAAGCAATTAATGCTCGTCACAATACGTGTGGTGGTGGAGTGGAGTTCTCCAGGTTCTTACCAGGAGAACTCCTCAACAATTAACGTCCCAGCATCGGGAAAAGCAATATTTTGTAAAAGGTGATGAGCAGTTGACGTTAGGCTATTGTAACTTAGATAAACTACAAACTCTCTCACTAAAAAGTGAAAAATAAACATTTTTTTTAATACTTTATTTTTTAAAGCTAATGTTTGTGAGTATTTTCGTACTATTCCCAGAACTTTAGTCTGTTAATTACCATAGTTAGTTTAGTTTCAATTACTTTCATTTTACCTCAATATTTCAAATTGAATTCAGGGATAGGCTTGGCAAATTATTTGTTAGAGACTATAATATTTCTCAGTATTTTTGAACCGGATTACTGTACTGAGATAAATGTCATATAAGTTAAGGTTCTCAGACGATGTATCAACACAATGTTCTTAGAAGTCTTAGATTAGAATAGAATATTTGTGACCTTACCTCGTGTTCATCGTACATGTCTCGTTCTTGTGAGTTGAAGCTCGGTGACGCTTTCGTGCTTGTCGTCGCTGTGTTGCCGTAGAGGGCGTCTCGGACTTTGTCCATTTTTCCTGTTAAAATATAACATAAAATATTTATTTATTTAACCACTAGCTTCTTCACACATCTTCGTCAGGAACAGAAAAATACGTACAAAGGTGATGCTTATTTCTAAAGGAACATTGTCGTTAATAGGTCAGTAACCGTCACTTTATGAAAAATTATCAACATTGTATTGCTATAGATCCATCCCAATGAATATGTTTACGATTTTTTTTAAATAGGTAGGTATTTATGAGTCTTTTTCTTGTTGAGAATTACTTTTGATGTAAGTATAGCTAAAATGGTCCTCTAAGATGTCCGAATAGTTATGAAAATAATATAACTTTTAGATAAATATTAAGCATATTATTTTATTTAGTATTCAGCTGCATCCGGTTAGACTGGAAGCCGACCCCAACATAGTTGGGAAAAGGCTAGGCAGATGATGATAAATATTAAAACGTGAAACTATTTTTAATTCAAATTCAAAATTATTTATTTTGGGGCAACTAGATCCATCGGTTAGTATACAGAAACTGAAGAAAAACTATTGTTAGTACTTAAATACAATAACAAAAGACAACACTCATCATTGACATCACAAAAAAAAACACAAAATGCCCCTGTGCTGAGGCACCCAGCCCCGTCAAGATAACCAACAGGGAGATACCTCCCTAAAAGATCACCAGACGAACGAAATGCCTCAACACAGGCGCACACACATCTTCAGCTACAGTTTTTAATGCTGCTATCAACTTTTTTATTTAAACTGGCAATTTCAACATTGAAAATAAACTAAGTAGGCATAGCAGAAAAATAAAAAAATAAAATTTATCCAAACTGCAGTAAGCAAATTAAGAAATAGGTTAACAATTTTTAAACAGGGCTTTAAAATTTTCAAATGTACATAAAATTAAGACTTTAATTCGAAATTTATCTAGTGTTTGCAGGGCACTCGAGAAGCACCGCAGTGTCGGCTCTTAATGAATTTGCAGGAAAACTTGTAATTTTCGTTGCAGGTTGCAGTACTGCGGTATTTTGTTGTTGAACAATACACATTTTAGGAAAAACGAATTTAACGCGCATCGAATTTATAAACTTGATACATTTACGTGTTTTTAAGTGGCACCTCCATTTATATACTTAATCGAAGTGACGTCTAAACTTTCATGGAAGTTTAAATGTAATCTCATTCAGTTTTTTTTCTTTCATGACTATTATATTTTTTAATTAATAAAAAACTAACTAAAATATCTATATTTATAGTTTAAATGCGATCAAATGAGCAAGTCGTGCAGTTTTGGATATGTTTTATGTCGTCTTCGAATTGCTCCACTTTAGTCAATGAACAATACCTGAAAATAGATTCCTCCTACAGGTTGCATTATTCAAAGATTTAAGATAAGCTGTATCGTTAGCTTACCTTTCTGTCTATTCTTATAATTCTTCCTGGAGTCCCCCGGACGCTGTTCATGTGATTGATCATCTGAAGTGCCTCCAATCATTGCCCTGTATCGACCGTCTGCCCTGCTGTTGATAAAGGTATATCAATCAAAACTATATAATTTAAATGAACATCATCTGTATCAATTTTGAAACAATAATCTTACCTATCTGAAAGTGGTGACGATGGTTCATCTAAAGCCTTGTGCCTCTCAATTTCCTCACTTGATGGAAATTCTCCTGGTCTAGGTTTGACTAGCAGCGTCAGGTTGGCACTGGATCTACCAGCTACGCAGGTGTATACTCCGTGGTCTCGGAGTGAGAGGGAGTTGATTCGAAGGGCACCCTGGATTAAAAAGTGAATGTAGAATGTGTTTTGATAAAGAATTCAGTGCTCCCTCCCTGAGGGCCTAGACAAAGTGACATTCTATCAGCGATAATGGAAATGGATGATGGAAATATAAAGAATTGACATAATTAGACTACCGAAAACCTTATGTCAATCCTGTTGAAAGTCGTGGAAATACAAAATGGTTCAAAAACGGTTACCACTTGTCAGAGCTTCGAAATAACAGATAAATATATATGTTACCGGTAATCTGTATAATTCAGGTATTCTATACAATACCTAGGCAATGTATAGAATACCTGAGGCGTCCAGGCAACGTATGAAATATTATGAATATTAGTGTCCGTTACATACTTTACCTAGGTAATGTATACATTTCCCAGGGATTGTATAGAATACCTGCTGGTTCACCGGCAATATGTAAAGTAAATAGATTTGGTCTGTTTTTATCTATATTATGTAAGTACCATGGGAGAAACAAACATCTATACACCGTAAGGACTATCTTGCTTACAACACACGGCCGCTATAGTAATACTTGCTAACTTCAGGTAAAATCGGTTGCATGGTTGCGATCGGTTGTTACGTGACGTAGGATGCAAGAGCGAGTGAAGGGCACCCCGAGGTTAGGTTTGGTTAGGTTACTTTAAACCATTTTCACAGAAATAGGGGCTCCGCGAAGCGGAGCTCCGTCGACATTGGATGCAATGGTCGTTCATTATACACATTGCCTGATGCGCTTCGGGCATTTTATACAATACCTAGGTAATGTATGAAATGAATCGTATTATATACATTGCCTGAACGTTTTAGCATTGTATAGAATGCCTAGGCATTCTATACAATGCCGGATTATACACATTGCCTATAACATATATACCTCTGGAAACTCTATAGGGAAAATATACTAAACGAGATAAATAAACGAAAAAAGACCTATGGTATATTAACAAAAATAATGTTTTTTCCTTAAGTTTGACTACAATATTACTCGTACTTATCATAAGCCTTGATTTTAAAATACTCTTGCGACAAAATGATGTCAAACGTATACGTAGGAAAAACTTAACATTTCTATAAGCGAGCCCCAAAACATTCGGAGCCGCGCGCGGACACAACTCTGGCACAGTTTTGAATGCTTTGCAAAAACTGTTTTATTTTTCATGACACTGACTCACAGAAACTTGCACTCACTCGTAAAACGGCTTTACAGAGAGATAAAGTCTAACCATTTAAACCTTAAGATATTCAGAAAGAAACTTACCTTTCTTGAAATCTTATACTTCTTAGATTTGCTAATGATCTGGTGGTCCTTTGCCCATTGTATCTTGGTCCTATTGTACCCTTTTACTGGGCATTTGATCTTCACTTGAGTGCCGTAGAATATTGTCGCTGAACCTCCTACCTTTACTGTCACCTGTGTACAATAGCATAGGTTACAATCCTTGTTAGAGCTTTTGGAAGTACCTAAATGAGTCTTCATTATTTGTATACTAAAAAATAAGAAGATGGCAAAGATGATACCAAATCAACAAGAAATTACAACAAATTAAGTCCAATGAACTCTAAAACTAAACAAAGGAACTGGAATTTAATATTTCGTCGTATAATCATTGTAGGAATTTAATTTATAAAGAATTGGTCTTATTTTAGAACAGGTATTAGACCGTTTCTCAAACTGTAAAATTAATATTAAACAATTATTTTCTAATTTTCCTTAGATTCCCTCGAAAGTAGGAGAACTTCAGAAGCCAGTCCATACCTTTTTCTTCTTCGGATCATGCTGTATATAGGAAGAGTTGGCTAAAGATATCTCTGGTGAAGCCGTGTCTAAGAGACAGGGTCTTGAGTTACAGGATTTAGTGGCGGCAGGACGTGGGGAACTGCAGAGAGAGGCAGGACGTTCCACCACGTGGGATTGGGCCATTATCTGCTTACACTCCACCTGGTGTGAGAAAATAATAGGTACGGTAAAAGATGACACATGCCCCGGAATTAACGCACACCCCCAAACACCTCAAATACGTAGAATATAATGTTGTAGTCATAATACATACACTGGTTTCTTACTATTATGAGCGTTTACGCCGTACGGCATTTCATACAAACTTTCAAGCCCTTGTTTTTCGAAATGAATGAACCGATTTTAATGAAACTTCATACGCATAAGCAGGATACAAAGGTCTAAAAAGTTACTTAATAAATTTTCAACAACGCGGTCATACAGACATGAAAAGCGACTTTAATTAATAATATGTATAGATACAGATAATTGTCGTTTGTTTGACCACAAGCTCACGTAATGTTCATTAAAGGCGCAGTCATCGTGGACTATCTACAGTATTGCATTAGAATAAAAATAATTTGCCCTCTTTTTGATAATTACGAACCTCTCTTTGCTTTATCCCTCCCCCGCAAGTCTTGGAGCACTTGGACCACTCCCCGGAGTGCCACCTGACGGGACAGTCCAGCACGTTGCAGTACTGCCGGTCCGGCGGCGGCGGCTGCGGACACATGCTGTTCGGTACCACCACCGTGTTTGTACCGCCTCGGGTTACCTGACAATAAATGGTTTATTATAATGGGTAACACGCGATATCGTATATATAATCTTTCCTTGCAAAACTGTTTGAAGAAATATAAACTAAGTACGTCGTGCAATTGTTTTCTTTCATAAAAGTTTACTAACCATTTTGTTTCATTATAAACTATACTGGTTAAAAAGTTTCACGAAAATATGATGTGTCTCATCATTTACATAAAGATCATCATTTCAAAAACTAACTAAAATAGACTTTGACGTGTTCTGAACTTTAAATTCTCAAATCAGAAACCTGCGGGGCAATTGTTGTAATTTTAAGAAGGTTCACGGTCTGATCTCTGTTTCATTCTGTCAAAAATACCTTTAATTTCCCTAGATTTTTGTCATTTTTGTTTTTTGTCGAGATGAAACAGCGACTAGATTTTGAACGTTTTAAATTACGAGAATTAGCCTTCTGGTGTATGCCCCATATACCTATACTGGCCAGTAATCTTACCTCATGTATACAGGTGACTTCTCGCGTCTGAATGCCGATGCCACACGACTTGGTGCACTGCGAGAATTCAGTGAAATTCCATCTGACAAAGGACATATCGGGATTAGTTCAGTTTCAACTGGAGTCCGGTAACACGCTTTGTGTGTGTGTCGCTTTGAGGGCGCTGTTGTAGTGTAGCTAGGTTATGTTACCTGATCTTGATTGTGGATTGTTATTAGGGTACCTTTATGGTGTTTTGAGTATGATTTTCAGGGTTTCTAAAAATCTCACCGTGAATACTTAGGTGAAGTGAGCTGTCATTCGACCCGCTTAAAATTTACGTACAGTCACCAAAAGAGTTATGTATGTAGGGTCGTCGGATATTGTTGACGTAAATTTTAAATTTAGCACAGAACCGGAAAGTGCGGCAGAAGGAAGGAGGATTTCGGGCTGAAATGATGATGAGAACTGTTGGTTTTCTATTAAATTATATTCGAAAACATAAATCGGTTTCTTACTAAACTTCAACTATATCCGAAGACCTTGGTTACTTATCTCTTTATGCAGCTTATTTACATACATTACTGCCTCTTCGGGGCGACAGGCGGTTATTTTATGTTGTAATTGTTATTAAATAATTCTGTATTATCAACTATAACATACCTGGGCGGACAAGGATGATCGTTGCAAGTCCTGACCCTGTTCTCAGGTTTAGTGAGCGGGTCACACATGTATGGAGACGCATTCTTCCCATCTTCGTCTCTTACGCATTGGATGATGAGCTCCTGTAAAATATTTTTTGTGACATCATACGATTGAAGATAATATATCTACGGACGTATGTAAAGTTAGGGAAATTAATTTTTTTTCTCAAATTGTCTGGCAACTTATTGTTCGTGTATTCTAATCACAACTTTGTCAGTCATTCTTTAACAATTTCATACAACTGTCATTTTTTGACAGTTGCATGAAATGGCTCTAACACGGCAAATTAAAGCAGTGTACCAATTTAATGAACAATTAATTTCTCTGGTTGTATAGGTACATTTATTTTATCTGATGCGGCATCTAGATCATAGATTCTTATGTAAGCCGTTTATCGCAAATAAATGCACTGGGTTGAATGGGAGCTGACCTCAAAACACGTGAACATCACACAAAAATTTAGAACACGTAAAATTGAATTTCCATAATGTTATGATGTCTTAATGAGTTGTTACTGAGGTGTTGACGTGTGATCTAGACTTTATAGATAGGTAAATTATTATCACGAAAAGTTAATACATTTTTTTTAATCCCCAGCTGTTGCGCGCGACTTCGCCTGCTTTCTAGAATGAAAAGTAGCCTATGTACTTCTCCATATCAGTAACATTTCATACAATCGGTTCAGTGATTTAGATGAATAAAGGTAACAGACAGAGTTACATTCGCATTTATAATATTAGAATGGATAATTATGTATTGTTAACGCAGTGAAATATTAGCAAGACTATGCCCTCTTATAACTAGAGTACCTACATTACCTGGACTCCACTAAGACAAGAGGCGCTGCAGCTCGTGTATCCTTTTTCTTTCCAGGAGTAAGATTTCCCTGGAGATCCTGGTGCCACTCTGATGTTACTCGAAGTTCCAAATGTGAGTAACCTGCTGTTAAAAACAGACGCTGATCTTACCAAATTTAAAAATCTGCTTACCAATTACAGAAACTGTATATTTAATTATCTATTGCACTTAGATGACGATTTTCGAAATTTTCTGCCTGGGGTAACGCACACATACAGAACAACTTAGAGAAGATTGATTATCTATTAGATATAATCTGACACCCTGTGGGGTTAAATTAAATTGGCTAGCTAAACTACCCAGACATGATGGGGATCGGTATCTAATGAACATAACACAAACAAAAATAAATTCTAAGCTACTTATAGGCTAACAAAAAAAAGCACTTAATTTTAAGTAACTACAGATAACTACGGGGTCATGGGTCGTAAGCTGTGTAGTTAGGTACTAGAAATTATAAGTTTATAAGATATTTTTTTTATCGTCACAAATGTTGAGGTTTGCTAGCTAATTTTATTTAACCCTTCATAATATAAAAAAAACCCAAGGAAATATATGTAGATACCTAGCGAAGTTGATTTCAGTTTAGCCATTTAGACAAAAAAAGTCACTGAAACCCATTTATATTTCTTGCATCCGATAGCAATCAATACAGCTTACATTCAAAAACGTATAGCGAAACGTAATCTAAACAAATATTTACGTATTGATATGGGCTTATCAGACGATACGGAACTTATCGCATGATTAATACTCAATGAACAGTCAGTGATAGCAGAACAGTGCTAGAGAAAATGTCTTTAGAAGTCCATTTAAGTGAACCAGATGATTTCAACTATCTAGAACTACACAGTTCTATAAAAGAGATCGCTCTCGCTAAAGGGATTCAAGATTTCGAATATAACGTGGACTGTATAAGTGGCAAAAAAGCGAATTATATATCAAATGTGTTTCGAGTGGAGATAAGAGAGACAGATAGTGACGAAAATAATATCAGTGTTATTGTTAAGACTTTATTGAATGCGGAAAGACAAGTTTTGTTCCACAAACTGCATGAAAGAGAAGTGATCGCGTACAACAAAGTGATAAGCAAGTTCAAGGACTTACAAAATGTTTTGTATGAACATGAAAGACTGGAACTCTCTGATTGTTTATTCTCAAACACAGAAAGTTTCAACGAGATAATAATTCTGGACGATTTGAGTACAAAGGGATATGAAATCGATGGCAAACTGGCCAAATATGAAAACCTGGGAATTAAAGAAATTGGTGTGGTACTTGGTGAATTGGCGAAATTCCATGCTTTATCGTTTGTGTTTCAAACTAAAGAGCCAGCAAGTTTCGATGAAGTCAAATCTGAGTTTCACGATCTTTTGTACCAGAATCACTTTTTGAATAAAACTAAATTGAGGAACTATTTCTTTGAATCATTTGAGATGTCTTTAAGACAGATTACTGATGAAGATGCGAAGAAAAGACTAGAGACAATAGATGTCAAGCTTTTGAACCTGTTGCAAAAGTACACAAAACCAAGGAAAACTAATGTTTTATGCCACGGAGACTGTTGGGTCAACAATATGCTGTTCAAATATGAGGTGAGTAACTTGTAGGTAATTTGAGACTATAGCTAACAATTCAAAACTTTGTAAAGCGAATTCAGTGGCACTCGATCTGAATTGTACCTATGCGTTATGGTAATAAGGTTTTAAATAGTTTCAATTCGCGTACCACATTTATCACGATTTTGTTTTATTTTTGCTAGGGCTGACTTTTCAATCATCTGATAACTTTATTCGAGGAATAATTTTAAAATGTTGATAGTTGTTTCATACAAAAACAGTCAAACGTCAATTTTATTCCTCGAATAAAAGTTATCTGGCAATGGAAAAATCTGCCATTAGTCTTTCTTTAATTTATCAGCTAGTTAATTATTACTTAGGGCTTAGGTTTGTAGATTATATTTTATATTACCTAAAACAGAGGTTGGGTTACTTTATTGTACACCACAAAAATACAAAACAAAAAAAAAAATGGATCACTCAAATATACAATGGGCAGCCTTACCCTATTCACACTCTTAGGAATGGAATTTCAAAAAACCCTTTCTTAATTGATACCTACTCTTCACAAACAACACAACCTGCAAATTCCATGTCCCTAGGACCAACGGTTTAGGCTGTGTGTTGATATATCAGTCAGTCAGGACTTTGAATTGTTTATACATATATATAGATGGATTACGATTTAATCTAGGTCCAAGGTATTTATTCATAAAAATAAATGAAACGAGTAATTAACGTTAATCCAATTAAGCAATTCTATTTTAAATAGTATATTTACAATCTCCTTTTTATATTATTGTATGCAATCTAATCAAGCCACTTCATTTTTTCCTTGCACTTGATATATGTATTAATATTAAACTTTGGCTTGCCAACGTGATTCATTCAAAAAACGCTTCAAATGTATTATTTTGTTTTCAGACCGGAAAAATATGCTTCATAGACTTCCAAGCAATGAGGTACGCAAATCCAGTCACAGACATTATGTATTTTCTATACATATGCACCACCTCAGCGTTCAGATCTGAACATTTAGATGTCCTCAAGATGATGTACTATGACAACTTAAAAGTTTTCTTAAACAAATTCGATATAATGGCAGAGACTGTTTACAAAAGAGAGGATTTCGATGCAGATATAGAAGAGTTTAAACCATATGGTTTATTGATAGCTATGACAGAGCTAAGGATTGTGACGATGGGTGCTGAAGATGATTCTATATTCAAAGGCTCAAGAATAGACCTAAGTATGAATCTACCGGAGTATCCAGAGGAGAATGAACTATTGAAGTTTAGAGTGAATGATGTCGTTAAAGAGTCAGTTGGGAATGGGGTACTGGATAAGCTTTTGGAGAAATTAAATAATTGAATTTAAATGTTAGTTTTTTTTAAATAAAAATGTAAATAGTGGAAATAATAACATATTCGTTTACAGATGTTAGGAAAACGGTTAATGTAGCAATTATGTTTTTATGCAAAATATACTGAATTGTTACTACTTAGTTGATTTTGATAGTAAATGAGACGAAAATATTATACACGGTCATATTAAATTAGCTAGTGAAACTTCGCAGACGTGACAGGTGTCGATTTCTAAACATGATAAAACATAAAAGAAATAAATTTGATGAGTTTTGTTTTTGGGGATATCTACCGCAGTTAGTGTAGTCACATAGAATATTTTGTTTGTGTTAACTTAACAGACGAGATGGAGTTTGATAGGTATCTAAACACGATAAAAAAAGAAAGTTTTTTTCTTTAATTTAACGTGTTTTGCTGGCTAATTTAATTTGAGCCTGTATATAAAATTTTTATGTTACAGGGGATTGTGCATTCGTTTTGATGCCAATATTTATTGAATATTTAATCTTTTAATTGAGCAGATAATTATCTTGAAGAATCGTAATTAGCTACTGTTAGATCTATCATTAATTACTCACCTATCACCACCACTGTAAGATGGCACACTGGAATCTCCAAATGAAGTCCCATATGCCATCGAACATGGCTCCATGACACATCGCTCAGTCTCCTCAGTTGGTTTAGGTCCCAAGCATTTACTGTCCGGCAGCTTCGCAATAGTTCTACTGAACTCCAAGAATATCTTGCAATGGACCTCCTTTTTCCTCCAACCTTCTCCACAGGTCACACTGCAGGGTCCCCAGTCATCATCTTTAATGTAGCTGTTAGAAAAAAAAAAAGTTTAGTTGACGTAAAGATTTTTTAATCTTTGGAGTTAACACAGTAATTTGGATTTGAACGAGTTTTTCTTGTTAAATGTTATTTGTTGTAACGTAACGCAAAGAAAATAATTCGTTTTCTTATCTAATTTTTATAGGTATGTTCTTTTTATCTAAGTAAATTAAGGAAATCGTGGGAGTAAGCTGTCTTACAAATGAATTTCAGTTAAAGATTGAATACAAAAAATAGCTTTGATGAAAATGTAATTGCCTTACAAAATTATTTAATATTTACATTAAGAAGTTAATTAAATTTGTACCTTCTACTTCGACGATAAGGTATAACATTAAACTCTTACAAACTTTAAATTACTGTGCCAGAAATAGCCCAACCCTACGAAAGTCGCCCAGAATTGAAAAGGAAAAAATCTATTCTATCTATTGTAGATTCACACGGGGTCATTATAGGTCGACATGCGAGGTGCTAAGGGCAGCTAGATATCCTAAATAATTTCGGGCTGGTATATGTAGAAGTATGCACCAGTGTTAAATGTAATTTAAATCACCCAATACCTGTTAATTCGACCACAGCTAAAAAGTATTTAAAAAATACATTTGTGTTTCAATTTTGTGTTAAATGTTTGTGCCAATTGGTAAAAGTGTAAGCGAGGAAACGTTGCAAGACAGACGGTTCGTGTATTATATTATGTGCAAGGAAATATAAATCTTATGTGCAGTGCATAGAGTAGAAAAATAGAAATCAGAGCAAAGTTGAGATGATGTGTGCAATGGTTCGGGGTTGGTGTGAATTGAAATATACTGTGCATACAAATTAGTTCATCAATAGTTGAGTTGGTAGTTTGAAGAAAGGTTCCTCTGTGTAGTGTGTTTCCTTTAATATTTACAGAAGGGATGTTACGGATTTTATGTGATTCGGTTTTATAATAAGGTTTCTTATCTGCCATCGGCTTGGGATTTTTATGTTATGTTGCTGCGTGCTTCAAAGCAGTGCCAAATACATGTTTTCTTATTTTATACTGTTTTTCTGGTGACGTACTGGGACTTTTTATATAATATCTCCGATAATAATAACATTATACGAGTGACTTTTAAATGTTGCAATTTCAATATATTCATGATTATTATATACATAATCAACCTATAATGTTCCTACTGCTGGGACACACAGGCGTCCTCTCTGTGAGAGGGAGTGGGCTGTAATCTACTACGCGCGCCCAGTGTGGGTTGGTAGATGTCACATGTCTTCGAATTTTTGGTTCTAGGACATGCCGGTTTCCTTACGATGTTTTCCTTCACCGTTTTGAGAGCAGTGGTGTTGACATAATTTAATAAAAGTAAAGCGCCTGTCTGGGTTCCAACCTACGGCCTACAACTCGCAAGTCGCGGTCGTTACCACTGGGCCACCGCTGCTCTTTATTGTTATTATTAGATTATTATATACTCGACTCAAAACTCAAAGCATTTATTTGAATTATTAAGGAGTCGGTCAGTCAGAAACATTAAGCTATTTGCCCATTTCAAAGCGTGATAGGTTCCATGTAGAAGAACGGGCAAGAAACTCCTCCTCCGTTTTTCTCACTGACCATCATGAACATTTAAAGATAGTGTAATCTCAGGGTTTAATAAACTTAGCATTATTCTATTGTTAGCATTTTTTTTACTGTGATGCCAATAGACGCATCTTTTTTTATCTTTATCTATTAGTATGCCTTAAACAGAACCTCATTCCGGTTTGGTAAAATTAGAACCCATTATTTTAAATCATCATACCAAACGCGTGTTACATATATTCGGGTCGCCATGATTCGGCACAGCCGACTAACCAGGCAAAAATATACATTTATTTTTCCGCCCGGTATGTGCCGAATCATGCCGACCCGAACATGGTGTGTAGCACCCCTAATAGTGTGCATTGTATTTACAAATATTGATAACTTACATAGAATGATATAATACAGATATAGTGAATATTTATTTACACACTTAAATTATTATTAACACTCACACATTGTACGGTGCCAAACAACAGTAAAAAAAACAAAAAAAATATATGGACTAACGTTAAATACAGTTTTTCTTAAATCTATGTCAAGTTGAGTGAACCTAGGTTAAAGTTTTAATTTTAAGAGGTGGTGGTAGGCCCACGAATCCCACGATGTGATGATGTCACATCGTGGGCCTACTACCACCTCTTGCTATAAGAGAATTTTAATCCCACTTCAGTGTGGAGCTCATGGCTGAATAATAACAGCCGCACTGGGCGATCTTCAAGGTTAAGCAACGCTTTACGAGGTTAGTCCGTGGATGGGTGACCTATGCCTTGGAAAGCACGTTAGGATGTTGGTCCCGGCTGTTATTTGTAGATCTTTGACAGTTGTTACGGGTAGGCCATAAGCCCGAACGTCTGACAACCAGTCTTACCAAGGGTATCGTGTTACCATGTAACATACTGGTATTCAGATGAGTCCGGTTATACTGGAAGCAGACCCAAACATAGTTTGGACAAGGCTAGGCAGATGATGATGATGACTTCTCTTCACTGTGGGCTTTGTAGGACGTATAAACTCCCTCTCTTTCCTACACTGAAGTGAGAATAAAATAATACTGGAATATGTGGTGGTGGTACACTCCCAGACTGAGTAGAATTTGAAGAAGTTGCTCTCAACAAATAAAAAATCAGTTCACCTCCAAAAAATTAACATCGTGAAATTAATCTTTATTTTGAATATTATTTTGTTGCTAATAGGCACTCGAGCAAACTTATGGAACATTAACACATTACACCCGCCTCCTAACCAAAAGCGATCGTCGCGTATGTTACTTTTTGTTCGGAAAACCGTAAGGCGCCCTCTGTCGGCGCGACTACGCGTCCGGGTTCACATAACCCCAATATATTTTGGGAAAGGCTAGCCAGTCTAACCGGATGCAGCTGAATATCAATATTTCACATGAAGCGACTGCCTATCTGACCTCCACAACCCAGTTACTGAGTAATACGATACGTTACTGAGTAATCGTCACACTCATCGAGTATGATCAACAATCTCAATTAAAAGGTTCCACCTCCCTTTTCATTATGTAAGCCCTTGTTATAATCTTAGGCAGAACGGTAAAACTTGGTAACCTTGTTTGATACGATTCAGAAATATTTCTAGAAAGTTCGCTCGAAACATTTTAATTTAATATTTCCGGTTCATTAGATATCCATACTGGAATAATCGTTCAAGTTTGCTTGAGTGAACTTAAGTCCTTAATCTTCATTTTAAATATATCTATCTCTTTTTTTTTCTCTCTCTGTTCTCTTTATCTTTCTTTTTTATCTTCATGAACCGTAACATCCCGATTCTTAACATTACTACATATTCTAGACATCCCAGGAAGGTTCAGGTTTCCATAAACACTCAAGGTGGGTTCTATCACGAACACTAGGAAACAAAAAATATAACATTTATCGAAAATCGTCTTTAATTCTTTACAGGGCGAGGTGAGGTTTGAAATAAATCTTTTTGTTTCTTAAAAATGATTTAATACACATATTTTTTAAATTGGCATTATTCGCGCAATCATTTTATGACCGTACGAATAATTTTCAGTTCAAAACGTGAATTAAAGCATCATCAACAGTAACATCAGAAAAATGTTACTGTTCAAATTCTTTATTTTTTCTGTAATGCCACTTAATAAATCTCGTAGCTTCTGCATTTTGTACTCTGCTCTTCAAAGATGTTACTATGCTCTTCAAAGATGTTAGTTAATAATCCTTGAATAATTGATAATATTTAATGCCAATTCATAATAACACCCTATAAAATCGAAATTAAAGACGTTCTCGAAACACACAAGCCAAAAATCAAGACTACTGCAACAGGATATGTTGGAGGGACGGGTAATGTCATTCCTTGTTAAAATGTGTAGATGTTTGAAGTGAAACCTTAAAAACTTTTGTTTTAGGTACAATACCTTACATACAACCAGCCACACGCAAAGAATATTTTGTAATTGCTGAAAAGACAACAACAAAATACTCTGAGCTTGGATATTCAGCAATGAAATCAGAGAATATTGATCTTAATAGCGTTGGGAATAAAATTGATAATGACACATGCTGCATTAGACATTGTTAAGAAAATGGACGTTTTTGAAAATATTTGATATTTCTAATAGTGTGGAGACAGACGTAGTTATAGCTGATGATTTAACAGAAGAATATGATTACAAAATATACAGCGTGTATCAAAAAGGTGGGCTGTGTACTGAAAATCAAACTGAACCACTTTCTCCATGGGACCAACATTATAATCGCGAAAAAGTAATCAGCCACCCCATACATTTGGGTCGAGTAGGTATTGAAGTTTTGTATGGGACTGTGGCGGCATCTCCATCGGCACATGCGAACTACGCATCACACCGACGCCACGCAAAATCCTGCATCGCGCAAGCAGAGTTTACCGCGCAAACAGCATATAAACAACGTCCCGACATCAGCCGTCGGGCAGTTGCCCACCAAACACGACTGGTCGGAGGATCCTTCCTTTTCTATGGAGGATGAGTGAACTTTACTTTTTGATGGTCTGTATCACACCCTTAAATATGATCACACCTTTCTAATACATTTTGTATTCTTTAGAGAAGCTTTAGCTTTTTTTCTATGGAAAGAAAGATTGAACGACAATCCATAAGCTAATGTTAGCATTGTTGAAAACTTAAATTGTTATGAAGACAAGGATCTCGCACCATAAACCCGAAGCTAGAATTTTCGGAACTCACATAATTGAACTAAGATCATATTATATTTAGAACTTTGTGTTACTTTGTCAACGCATTTTCCATGGGTAAAACTTTCCCTCTAAAGAAATGAGTAGACTTTGCTAATGTTTTGTTTATTCAAGTAAGCTAAGATCTCGTGAATGCTGTAATTGTAGTCTGATTCATTCCTAAAAGATCTATAATTAAAAGGAGTTTATTACCAAAAATCTAGCATTATCTTATTAATAATTTAGAAGTAGTTATTTCAACTACTATTGAACTGGTTATATAATCAAAGTCTTTTAATTATCTTTGAAAACTTCAAGTCCACAAATATCTTTCTGGCAATTATGGCATTATAATGTATATGTCTGACTTTTGATCAAAAGTTATAAACGAACATAAGACTTTCTCTACACTGTACAGAAAACTTTTAATAGCCGCTTTCAAGATTTATTCCATTCAAATTTACTTATACTGATTGAAATGTACAAGTTATAACAACATTTTATACGCATATGAACTAAACTGAATTTTAATTGTTATCGTCGGCAAGTTTAATTAGATACAGATACAAACATTATAGTTACCCTATTAAAATTAAACTGACTTTTAACTTCTTCACTTTAATACATGTCATCAACTAGTATAAAACATACTGATATTCAAAACTAACATCTGTTTCGACTTAATAAGATTTTCAATTGATTGATGATTTTGACATAAAGATTTGCCTCCACACTATTCAAATCTACTATCACTACTCAACAGTACTTACGTGGCTTCTACAGGGACATCAGGTTCTCCGATCAGACGCTCTGCTTTCGCTTGGGGCATTGGGTACGGCTGTATCAATGGCTGAGTGTGATAGACGACTCCGGGTAGAAGCTCTTCTATTTCGTCCTGTTGGTATAACTGTGAGTTATATTTTAAATACAAGGTATTTATAACAATGTTTCTGCTTTGATCTGATAGATGGTCATGACAAGATTTTAGGAAAGGATATGTAACAGTTTTATAGAACTGATTTAATCAAAAGATGGAAAACTGCTGAAAAAAAGGAAGTTGAACAAATAAAAAAAAAACTACGATACTATGTAATTGCAATATCGAACGTAAGCCCCTTGCAATCGCTGCTCGTGAAGTTGTAATCGAGTTCTCCATCATGATAGAATACAGCTAAATAAATAAATTGTAAATATCCAATGAAGTTAAAGCAAAAAGTAAATTCAGTGTTCCAATCTAAGTTGGCAATTTTATGAAACCCTAGATCACCAGAGACCTTAACCTTAATTTACGAATGAATCTTACCTCTGGTTCATCAGATTCCCTATACGCTGGACAGCTGATACCAGTAGAACAGGGTCGTGATATCTCTGGTCTGGAGGCTGGGTCGCATCCACCTCCCGAGGGTGTGCACTCCACGCCACGGACCTGGACACCTTCGCCGCAAGATACTGAGCACTGGACAGAGAATGATCTTAGTTTTAATGATGATATTGGTTATGAGTGGTGCAACAACGGTTATCTCGTGGATATTTGATAACGTTTTTTAAATTAATGGTCTTGTATAAAATGAAATTGTTTATTCTGTAAAAAGAATCGGTATGGCTTTTACCCTTTTTTATGTACTAGAAACAAAATTTCGAAGACATGTGGCATCTACCAACCCGCACTGGGCTCGCGTGGTGGATAACGGCACACTCCCTCTCACAGAGAGGAGTCCTATTTCGCAGTAGTGGGAACATTATAGACTACTTATGATGATGATAAAAACAAATTTAGAAGGAGTCGACATTTCCTATCTGACTACAC
The DNA here is from genome assembly GCA_963669345.1 of Gortyna flavago. Lineage (NCBI taxonomy): Eukaryota > Metazoa > Arthropoda > Insecta > Lepidoptera > Noctuidae > Gortyna > Gortyna flavago. The sequence continues at coordinate 1,539,729 of OY770149.1, forward strand.
CCCTAAGAAGTAATGGCGAAAGAAATTAAAGGGTAAAATTGATGTGATGCGATGGTTTGATGGTGACGTTCCCTTAAATACTCCGAAGTTTCAGTTTTGTTTCCCAAAAGCTGTTAATGATTATTTTAAAATCATTTACCTTTCCCAACCTCCTAATCTATTCTGTAAAAATCTAACCGTGAAGACTTAGGTGAAGTGAGCTGACAATAGTGTCAATTTCTAGAATTGCAGCAGTTGTAATGCCATCTCACTCCACCGCTCATTTCACCCGAGTTTTCACGATTAGATTTTTAGAGAATAGCGTCGCTAGATTTAAATGGTCAGGTTTTGCCATCACGCAGTAAGCAAATGTGTCTTAAAAATAGTTTTCGCCCAATTCATTAGTCGAATCGGTCGGGCGTAAAATCATTTTACAATATTTGATCTCTCTAAACCTTTGCTAGCTCTATACACACGCTCCTGTGGTCACCCAACCACTATGAATTTGACACTAAAGTCAACTTCGAAAGCCAAACATTGTTAAACTCAAACTATTTAGTCAATATCGTGTAGCCACACAAATTAATGAGCCACACAAAATTGTAATCACGAACTAACCTAGCTCAAATACCCACGTCTAAAACTTTAGGCTAACAAGCTTCAAGTTTGCCTAAGTTTCGAAACTTTGCTTCAGTGCGGACAAATTAAAAAGACAGGGCGAACTTTCTTTAATTGGAGGTAAGGACTTCTTTTAGATTTTGAGGGGTTTTAGTTTTACTTGTATGGAATCGTTTTGTTTTTGTTTTGGTCCTAAGTGACGGGGGTGGTTCTAAAATTGAGAAATTTTTGTGTAGGTTTAAAGAAGTTGAAATTGTGTCGACTTTTAAACTAAAAAACTACTTTTTTATACATACTGTCCAGAATCGAAATGGGGGAGGCGCTACATTAAGAATTTCTTATTGTTTCAAGATCTATTTATTTCAAAAGGACGTGCTCACTTTTACCTACCTATCACATTATTGTTGATTTATGAAACAAATCGCCGCATATTCAATTTAATAACTAAGACTAAATTGGCTTGAGTGTTCGAATACAACCAGTCATTTTTGTACCAGCCGTTCGGTTTTTCCAGTTTCGGTTCGGTTCCCTTTTGCAGACAACCTTTATCATTTTGGTATATATAAAATAAAAAAAAATTGTGAAATATTATTTTTATTCCCTTTTATTTGTTATGAACAGAATATTTTCACATCTTAATATATATATATTACGTGTCACGATGTTTGTCCGCGATGGAATCCTAAACTACTTAACCGATTTTATTCAAATTTGTACACCGTGTGCAGTTTGATCCAACTTGAAAGATAGGATAGCTCACATCTCAATTTATGATCGCAATATTATTTTATTGCAAATTATTATTTGACAGTCACAATAATCTATCTGTTAGCTCCAAACGATTCTAACAGATAGCGACATCTGTTGACTGGATTGAGTAAGATTCAATAGATGGCGCTATGTCAAACTTCCAAACGTTAATAATAAATTTTAAATTTAATTCTTTTGTTTTGATTCTTGATTTACATCAACTGTACGAAATTTTGATCAATTGTGTTCAAAGTCCTTTCCCTTCAAATCCCAAACCAGTAAATTTTTATACCAGCTTTAACGGTTCCGTATTCGTTCGTAAATAATAATTTCATTGTAATAAACGGTAGTCGAAAATCAGTCATGAAGTTCGCCATGTTTTTTACAAATAGCATCTATGTAAAAAAGCATTGTGGTGCCCATGTCTGATGCGCTCCTACCGTTCCCCTTCATATGACAAAAACGTTAGCCACAGCAACGAGTGGCCGGATCAGCTGGTTATGGATAAAATCTACCAGTGAGATCGTTTGCCATACCAAACTACTACAGACTTATGGAGTCCATTTTTAAATTTATAATTATAATATGTGGGTGCACGACGTGTACGTATTCATTTTAGAAGAACAAACTATGATCCTTATAGAGAGAAAGAAAGAAAGAAAGAATGAAAGAAATAAAGAAAGAAAGAAAATACGTTTAATTGTGGTAAACGTGACGCAGACAAAGAACACAAACACAAAAAAGAACAATTTGGGAGAAAATTTGCGTCACGTCCACTCAAAATGGCCGTCGCTAGCATAATGCTGAGATCCTATGCGAGACAGAGCCCCAACGCTGGTTTTCAGCGACAGTCTGCATTGACGTGATGACGTTAACCGGTGCAGCGTACGATAAGATAAAAAACAAAGAACTAAAATCTTTACTTTCTGCTGCAAAAGGTCAAATGAATGCAAGGACATCCAAGGTGACCTCACAAAACTTAAGCATGAATACTGAATCTAAAACAATGTATGTAACACGTTCCTAAGAAATTGCATCTCCCTGCACTTAACGTAAGTACAGCAGCGCTATAAAGTTTCGCACTACATTGTGAGAATAGAATAGTTTATCGACAGCATGAGCTGCTTACTGTAGACTTTGTATCGGATTTCTTAGACTTGTATGTACTTTCAGTATACTATGAATATGACTTGAAATTACTTCTGTGGGTAAGCTATTGTTTATAGTATGTCTTTCGTATCTTTCCTGATAGTATCGTAAAGAAAAATGAAAAGCTGCTCGTGGTGGCATCTACATCGCCACAACCGAACTATGAACGGAAAATCCTGCATCGCACAAGCAGAGTTTACCGCGCAACTAGCACTATTATACAACAATCGCCGGGTCAGTTGCCAGACACGACACCCGGTCGGAGGATCCTCCCTTTTCTATGAAGGACGAGTGAACTTTACACCCTGTTCCTCATACCACCTGGTGACCCCGACGTGATGCGTAGTTCGCATGTGGCAATGTAGATACCACATCGTTAGTTCGTTAATTACCTACCCAAAGCTTCCTCTATCGAAACCGACACACATCAAATACGAGTATGTAAAAAAAGTCTTTAGTTATAGTTTGTTTTATGAAAGGCCTCAAAAGTTATGTAGTGCAAAGTCGCATCGCTTTGATGTGTTATCAAGTCATGTCATACATGGGATCTTGCTTGTGAAAGAATAGTCACGTTTTCAATCAGGTCAGATCAGGCAATTGCTGTATTAAGCAGTGAATGTTGCTTACCCCTGACCAAGGTCCTGCCACCCACACAGGACAGTCATGTTGACTACATGGCTGAGTTGACCGCGGCGCTGGAGACACGCAGCCGGGTTCTGCATTCGCACCTAAGAAAAAATTATTCGTTAGTGCTCAAGTAAATTCAAGCTGATGTGGTAGACGCGTTTTTGAATGGACACCGTGAACCGGCAAACGTAATTTGATGATGATAGTACATAAGTATGTAGTAAGCTCACCAGGTTCATAAGTGTCGGTCTTGGTAACGTTAGCAGATCTTGCACAAAGCACGCGTCGGGATCGCACGCCACCGCCACACGTCACGCTGCACGCCGACCATTCTCCGACGTACCATCTGCAGGGGGAAAGTGAGGACATACTATAGAAAATGAAATATATTTACATAGGCGTATGTCCAGCAGTTGACATGATCTATTTTTGAATAGTTTAAGCCAACGTGGGAGAAGAAGAAAAGTGGGGGGGCAAGTTCATTCACTTAGTTCTTGCAAAAGATGAAGGTGAATTCACAAAATAGTTAAGACTTACTTGAAAGGGCACGGATGCGTGTTACACCTGACTACTGACGCCTGCGGCTTGCTGGAAGCGTCGCACAGCTGCTCAGGAGCATCAGACCCCGTCAGGCGATCACGGCATACTGCTAGAGACATCTTGTAGCCTGTAAGAATAGAGATATTTTGCATGAACATAATACAAGGGTTGAAGGTCAAAAAGGCTTTGATGAAGGAATCGATGAGTCACAATGTAGTAACCCTAATTCAAGGTACTGCCGAAATTCAGTTTTTAAAATCCTGATCTAGTCATCACTATATCATCAATTAATACAAATACCCTGACCTGGAACTGTATCAAATGACACATAATGAAAACTAACACATCACATACACACCACACACGCATACACCACAAATACATCTGAAATCACTTCTCTAGATCCACTATGGAATTTGTACCGCGAGCCCCAATTTAAAGGCTAACTGTCTACTACAAAAATAATATTTTGTAACGTAGCTATAGTTAATATTTTAAGCTGCTCATGTCGTCTCTACTTGATGATAACCTGTAAACCAGCTCACTGTATTACTATTATTATATTTTTTCTATCTGCTGTCAAATATACTCCCAAATGGCTTAATTCTGGCTATTGTGATTATTTGAAAGACAGCAGCCATAAGATTAACAAAATATTCGGGAATTAGGGGAAAAAGCTGACTATAAGGTTAAAACGAGTGGTATTACTGTTAATATTGGACTTTTAAAGTGGGACGAATACGTAGAAATGATATGAGTCTTGTCAAGGGAAACGGTGTTACCCAGTAACTGGGTTGTGGAAGTCAGATAGGCAGTCAGTCCATGACACATAAAATATTGCACTGCTTTCGGTTAAACTGGAAGCAGATCCACATAGTTGAGAAAAGACTAACTAGGCAAATGATGACGTAGAAATGGTGTGGTACGATGATGTGCTGCTTTATATTTTGATTTTCATTTGGAACTCTTCAATCTCTGCCCAAAATGACAAATCTTCCACACAAAGGGTCGGGGGGCTTTTGGGACCGGGACCGCGGTCCCGGATTCCACCTATAGTACAATTAAGTAGTATTTTGGGACCACAAATAAAATAAACAAAATTATGTCTTGGGAAAGTAAGGTTAACCAAAAAAATTAATTTCGACTTGAAAATTATTATTTCCACTAGATTTATACCTAATCCTACTAATATTATAAACGCGAATGTTTGTAAGGATGTTTGTTACTCTTTCACGCAAAAACTACTGAACGGATTTCGATGAAACTTCACAGTAATATAGCTTATACATCAGAATAACACATAGGCTACAATTTATAAAGATTTTGTGTATTTTTTTTTTGCCCATACGATAAGTATCAAGTAAGTCGGAAAAATTCCTGCCCTCTGAGAGCTATCTTGGCGTGCGCTGCCTAAACCGTTACAGCTACACGAAGATAATGTATCGTGGGACTGTTTGTCTTAAATAGTTCTAAATAAAAGTCCGCGACAGCATATATCTACCTTTTATGTGGAAGCCATTATATCCAAAATAGTGATCCATAAATACATTTAAATCGGATACTTTTTTTACAATGCACGTTTTAGAGTACTTAGTTAATTCTTATGAAAATTAATACATTTATCGCTTTCGGTATTTAATGTAGATAAACTTTGTCTTTTACACCAAGCAATTTGGACAAATTCTTTAAAAGTTATCACGATAAGATTGACCTGAGGTAGAGCGCCATAGGAATTGGCGGCGCGGCGGCGCACAGAGCGGTGAAGGGGGGGGGGTGGACCCGAAGTCCCGAACGCGGGCAGGCAGACGCGTGAGGCACAGAGCACTTTTACAATACCTACGCTCAATCTGAATCATTTTGAAGGATATCGCTAATCCATCGCTTTACCTGTATATGTTCGAAAAATTTGTCTGCTCAACAATGTAAATAAATAACGCAATGAATGTTGTTGAACTGCCAAAATGAAATGAATGAGTAGGCATAATTATAATTTTTAGGTAGTATATTTTAAGAAGAGCCCGAGGGGCCCGTAGCTAAATAATAAAAGCCGCACAGGTCGATCGGTCAGGTTAAGCTACGCTTGCCGCGGTTGGTCTGTGGATGGATGACCATCTTTACATACCGAGACCCCTCCGTAAGCCGACCCCAACATAGTTGGGAAAAGGCTATGCAGATGATATTTTAAAAAGAAATATCAAATCAAATCATATCACATTTCATTACTTAGATTATTACAATTGTTTTTTTTTTTTGTTAGTTTAAGATTAACGTATAGGTTTAGGTTCTGTTGTAAGTAGGAAGAACATAGATTCGTTTACCTCAAAATTGGCTATTGGAATTGTTTTAGTTAGTTTGAAAATTACTACGGTTTTTGTTTTTTAAATAGTACTTACAATAATGACTCGAATGCTTAAGTCTAATATTTCATAAAGCTCTAATAAAGCTCGAGCTATAAAAAAAGCTAGACTTAACGAGACGTCTCAACAAACTGAGCTGCGAAGGTTTGAGCAGGCGGTGCGTCAGGCGCACACAGAGCTACTGAGACAGACACCAGAACCGTTCCAAGATCGTCGTCAACAACATGCTGAGTATCTGGCATTTCAACGAGCTGCTGAAACTTCAGAACAGTGTCAACCTAGACGTCAACGGCATGCTGAGTATCTGGTGTCTCAACGGGCTGCAGAACACCAGAACAGTCCCAAGATCGGCATCAATAGCATGCTGAGCATCTGGTGTCTCAACAGGCTGCATAAACACCGGAACAGTCCCAAGATCGGCATCAATAGCATGCTGAGTATCTGATGTCTCAAAGGGCAGCGGAGTCACCGGAATAGTTCCAAGATCGGCATCAATAGCATGCTGAGTATCTGATGTCTCAAAGGGCAGCGGAGTCGCCGGAATAGTTCCAAGATCAGCGTCAACAGCGTGCTTAGTATCTGGTGTCTCAACGGGCCGCAGAAACACCGGAACAGCCCCAAGATCGGCGTCAACAGCATGCTGAGTATAGTGGTGTCTCAAAGAGCAGCGGAGTCACCGGAATAGTCCCAAGATCAGCGTCAACAGCATGTTTAGAATCTTTGGCAAGGAGATAGATAGCATCCCAGGGAAGGACATGGGCTACTTCACCGGTACTGTCCCGTGGATAATTTCCGATATCCACGCGGGCGAAGCCGCGGGCAGAAGCTAGTAATCCATATAATTGGTACTTGGTTGGTATTTGAACTTGCAAACTCTCTAGACCGCTTGTCAAACGCCCTGGAGCCTTAAACGTTTGACGCTTAATCTAATAACGATTCGGACTTTAGCTATATTAAGTCCTTCATTGAAACTAGACAGTCTAATTGGCAGCTTGACTTTGTGTTTTATGAGGTTACGATCAAATATTTATATGGAGGGGCTCGTGGCAAAATAACAGCCGCAAAGTTCAATCGATGAATGATAAGCTACGCTTGCCGCGGTAGGTCTGTGGCTGGGTGACCTTCCCTTTCTTACCAAGACCCCTCCGTACCTCGGAAAGCACGTTAAGCCGTTGGTTCCAGCTGTTATTCGTTGACCTTTGATAGTCGTTACGGATAGTCAGAAGCCTAAAAGTCTGATAGCTAGCTAGCCTTACCAAGGGATATAGTGTTACCCAGTAACTGGGTTGTGAAGGTCAGATAGGCAGTCGCTCCATGTAAAAATACTGGTATTCAGCTACATTCGGTTGGAAAAGGAAAAGCAAACCGACGCCATCATAGTTGGGATTGGGACAAGACAAAGGTGATGATCAGACTAAATAATATTTATATGGACCATACTTTTTCTCGTGTAGATAAAGTAACGAAACAGTGAAATCTAAAACACAAAATCTTTTGACAAAAATACAATAATCTTTATTGAATTACCTGTAAATTACCTTTTCGCATAAACACGATTATCTTTTTATTTGTTCTAAAAACAACTTTTTGTTTTCTCTATTTGTCCTAATATTTTCGTGTCGAAATTAAAATACAGACTGCTTTGCTGCCCCCAATTTCCCTCAAGGTCAGAAAAATATAGACTAAAAATTATATACCTTCTATCACAGGTACGTCGGTACATATTTATGTTTCTGCATTATTTCGCTTCGTTACTGACGGAAGGCCCCGTGTAAATTTCAGCGCTTTTGCCTAAATTCCAGCTCAAAGGGTATTTTATGCTCCCCTTTATACAAAATTACGTCCAAAGTTATATTTGTCCAAGTGGATGAAAATATATTCAAGAGTCAAGGCGGAGTATCCCTTCAAATTAAATTTCTAAAACCTGGGATCGACGGCTTTTATTTCTTGAATGGAACTCGAAGTTGAAATTTGCCGTGTCGTGTATTAAATTTCGGAGCCCAGTTAAGTAACGTTGACTTTATTTTATTTTACAAAAGGTAATATAAAATCATTTTTGTGAGTCGTAGGAATGTGAAATGATGACAGAAAATTCAATATTAATACTTATTGGTTTCAACACAATGATTTTCCACTTTTACGTACTTTGTTGAGCAGTGGTGGTGACCCCTACTCAAGAGTTGTAGGTCGTAGGTCCGAACTCAGAAGGCGCCTTACTTTGTTTAAATAGTTTCATCACCATTGCTCTCAAAACGGTGAAGGGAAACAACGGTGAAAAAACCAGTATGTTCTAGAACCAAAAATACGAAGACATGTGATATCTACCAACCCGCACTGGGCTCGCGTGGTGGATTACGGCCCACTCCCTCTTACCGAGAGAAGGCCTTTGTCCCAGCAGTGGGAACGTTACAGGCTGATTATGTTACGTACTTTGTCGACTACTAGAGACAACCTCTCTAGTAGTCTTGTCTTTTTGACACCTAAAGGACCAGAATATTTATTGTCAAAAAAAAAAATCTGTGTAGATATAAAAATCGTCAATGCTATAAAATACCATCGGCGATTTTTCAGGAGTGAAGCTTTGTGAATGTGTCCACCATAAAATAAAAACAAAACAATACGAAATCCTTCATGTAAACAATAACCACTTTAAAAACGACTACGTTTGCCTAAAATGTAATTCTATACCACCAATAAAGTCTGTGGATGGGCAGCAGGCAGCCACCGCGGGGAAAACTACAAAAACGTAATTATTTTTCCATTTACGAAACACGAAACGCTCATTTGGAAGATGAAATTAGAAAAAACATTCGAGCAACTTCGTTTCGGAAAGGTTCCGTAGCAAAGCTTAATTTTGGACTGATTGGGGAAATCGAAAATAGGAAACATAATATAAAAGGTACACGAATACTAAGAAATAAGGAAAATATTAGAAGTTTTGTTAACAGCATTTTGAATAACTTTATGAAGTAAACACGTAATTATACGAGGAAGATGGCTGTAAAGAGACAAACGAAACAAAAGAAGACGCATTGTGTGCAAGATGATATGGCTGGGAAGAATTTAATCATTTGTACTTTGATAAGAAACGCTCTCTGCCAATTACTTATAGATAAAATTAGACAAAATATTCATACAAGCAACTCGTTACGTAGAACTCCAGACATACTGACGTGGTCGTCATAGAGATGAATGATGAAAAAATCAAAGTGCTGCGTCGAGCATATTGGTATAATGGCAGAAGGATGATGATGACGGAAGCATGTGTAAAAGATGAGAAGACTAGAACCAGAAATGAAGATTGCGCAAAGTACAAATATCCTGAGGTAAAGACAGGAGGATTTTTTCATGAATCCAAGTATTTTTGTTTTGCGAAATTGGAAAGCTTTTGACCTCGTCAAAAACTGGCCAATTTCGAGCGATAGATTAGGTCTACGATGGGCCGAGCGAGCCCAGAAAATGCCTTTTCACTCTTGCTTTGAAGGCTGATGGCTATTCGTGGAAGGGAACACAGACGCTAGCAGAGGGTTCACACTAAGGCCGTGCGCATAATAAATGTGGACACAGAAAATAGCAAAATAAATATAAAACCAAGTTAACTAGAATGATGAAAATTCACAAATAAAAATTAATTCTAGTTAACAAGATAAATAAATGGTCCTAATTCCTTTAAGGTTCAAGTGCTCGAGGCCCCTAAAAGAAAACAAATAAGAATTGAGTACAGGTCCTGCAGTATTTAAATTCACATTAAAAGCGAGTTTGGAAAACAAAATTACTGAACATTATTAGGAAATTGATAAAAGGAAACTGCTGTGGTGAATTTGCATTAGGAACGTTGTAATTATTTGAACAAGCTGACCAAAAAACGAGTTTTAAGGATTTCGAGAATTTAATGAAAAGGTAAAGAAGGCTTTGCTGTTAAACAAATCCTCTCCGGATTTGTTTAGCAGCAATTTTTGAATACTTAAATGATAGGGTGGCGGAGGCATCGATGCGCTAACAGTAACCATGAATTCAGCACATGATTCTAGACGTAGAGTATAAAAAAATAAAGAATGGCCCCATCCCCTTTCTTCCCATGGGTATCGTAAAAGGCGAGTAAGGTACTCACAAAGAGAAAGGGCACCAGCGTTCTCCATGCCTTTCACAACCATACTGCGATCGCCAACTCGCCTGCCAAGCGTGACAATTATGGCAACATCCAAATAACAAGCTCTAAGAAAAACCGGTCTCTAGTGCCCGGCGGGCTGCTTACCGTTGGTGACGGTAGCGGTCAAGGCTACTGTGAGGGAAGAGGTGACAAGAATCCCCGGAAGAGGAAGACTCAGAGTTGGAAGGTCTCCCACAATATAGACCGATGACCTGGTGAAGGCCGCTGGAATCCGCTGGATGCGAGAAGCACAGAAACTTTCAAAGTGCTGCTTAGGGAGACCTATGTTCAGCAGTGGACGTTTTTCGGCTGAAATGATGATGACTTAAACAGCCTAACGGAAACTATGGATTTTTCAAGTGCAGGCAAGAAGTGTACATCTGTCTTCGTTTGTGATCTATAATCTATATATCCAGACTGTTGATTATGTAGTTTTCGAGAGAGATTTGCATTAATTACCACGATTACTGTAACAGTGGCTTAGAAGACATAGATCTGCTATTTATGGTGATGTATTATTTAAAACCGTTTTCCTTTATCCTTTAGATTCATAAATTACGTCGTTGTATAATAAAACACGGATACATTATTACTCCACTTTCATTCGTAGGTTGATTGAAGCCAATAAAATAAAAATAAATTGTTGCCAATAAAATAAAACGTAAATGCTCGTTTTATTTGAACGTTGTAAGCGAACTTTGTGACCTTTGAATGTAACCTAGAAATAGGTTATTTTGGTTTTTATGGACGTAGTGACGTTGTATACTAGGGTTTTTCTTTTTTATTGTTTGGCAAACAAACAACCCACACAATGGAAGTTATCATAATGTCCTCGCCTCAGACCAAATAAAAAACCAAGACAGAGGGCTGTCAACAGCCGCCTGACGCAGGTCCTCACCGGACACGGATGTTTCGGGAGGTTCCTGCACATCATCAGGCGGGAGGAAACGCCCGGGTGTCACCACTGCGAGGATCGCCCTGAGGACACGGTGGAGCATACGGTGGAGGTCTGCCCGGCTTGGGCAGAGCACCGCCGTGTCCTCGTAGAGGCGATCGGCAGCGGCGGCGACCTCTCGCGCCCGGCCCTGGTCCAAGCCATGGTCCGGGGTGAGAGGGAGTGGGAGGCAGTCACCTCCTTCTGCGAAGCAGTCATGCTAGCGAAGGAGGTGGCGGGATGGGCGAGGGAGAGAGCTGAGAGGGCCGCCCGTCCCAGCCGCCGCGGTAGACGCTCCGGGCGTCGGGAGCCGCGTGACGACTCCCGGCCACCGTAGGCGCGGGCCTGCGGACGGCGAGTAATGGGTAGCTCGCCGTCCGATCAGGACCAGGCCCGTGCCGGACGGCGCGTATGTGTTCCACGCGCGCCTCAAAGAGATGTCAGCATCGAAGGAGGGGCCCGTCAGGGCCGAAGCCTGCCGGGGCAGCGGGATTGTCCGAAAGGGTTACCGCTGCCCCGGAACATAAAGGGCTAAGGAAGGAACACGGATGGGTTTTAGTCAGTAAGAGTCTGACACTCCCTTCCGCTCCACCCAGAGCGGGAGGGGTCATTTGATGATTTCCCATCCTAAAAAAAAAAAAAAAAAAGGGCTGTCAACAGTAAAGTAAAGCCGGTTTCGTAAACATGTGTGCACTTAGTGAGGTGTAGTTTGATTCTAAATGTGTGCGTGTGAGAGAACAATCAATCAATTCACTGCTAGACATAGGCCTCTCCCAGGCTGCGCCATAACACTCTGTCTTCCGCCTTTCGCATCCAGTTTGTCCCACCTTTTTAATGGCGTCGGTCCATCTAGCTGGGGGTCGTCCCACACTACGCTTACACATACGCGGTCTCCACTCCAGGACTCGTCTGCTCTACCGACCATCGGTCCTTTGACAAACATGGCCAGCCCACTGCCACCTCAGCTTGCTTACTCCATGACGTAGAGAAAGAACACAAACACAAAAAAACAACAAGCTAACTTCATTTCTGATTTTATCCTGCAAAGAAACACATGGGTAGGATATTAACCTGTACATTTTTTATGAGTCAGCCTCATCCAGATAAAATATATCTAAAGCCTACGTAATAAAATAACGTCTATGCTAATCAACGATTATGATCTCGAGCTCCAGAAAACTTCTTCTGAATACATAAATATGTAAATACATCCATTTAGTCTTGAGATTCTGTTGAATATCAAATTGAAAGTGTGCGCGTTCTCTCTGCAATACTTTGTATATTGGTGGAGCAAATATAGCTTGGATTTGTATTCTAAAGTTGAGCTGCAGAAAAGAACTGATGTTTTTTGTTTTCTGAACAATCTATTCAGTTTATCTGCTTGTGAGTGACTCATAACGTTTGCAGAAATGAATATAATATACTTTTTATTTTTATCTTTAAATACTTTAATATCTAAGGTGCTTGTGCCTAAATTATGTCCATAAAAAAAAAATGAGATGACCACCCATTACATATCGAGACCTCTCCTTGCTTCGGAAAGCATGTTAAACCGTTGGTCCCGGCTGTCATTTGTAGGTCTTTAACAGTCGTTACGGGCAGTCAGAAGCCCAAAATTCTGACAACCTGTTTCAGCCTGGTTTCAGCAAGGGGTATCGTGTAGCCAGTAACTGGATTGTGGAGGTCGGATAGGCAGTCGCTCCATGTAAAATACTGGTATTCAGCTCCATCTGATGAGACTGGAAGTCGACCCCAACATAATTGGGAAAAGGCTAGGCAGATTGATTGTAGACTTTTAATCAGTTTGGTTCCTTAGATTTAGGAAGATAGAGGTGTTAAGTTTTAGGTTTTACAATATGCAAAAAAATGTTTTTAGAGTTTCAGTTTTAAAGGGTTTTGAAGGTCCGTAGCAGACATACATATCCAACATTTTGTTTTTTTTCTAAATGGCGGCCACGCATTAAACCTATGTATATAAATCGATAGCTGACATCAATACAAACAAAAAACAGAATCGAACCAAACACCGTAACGCGTCACGTTTCCGAGATATTAAAGTTCAAAGTTGATCACGTGACATTCATATTTTAGGTTTCATGCGTGGCTGTCATTGTGAAAAAAAAAAAAACTAAACGGCCGACACTGTAGGTATGAATCTTCATTAACCATTCTATACAAACATTTGGAAAGTCTGCATACACAAGCAGTGGAAAGGCTTGTAGTTTTATAGTAAAAAATCTCTTCTTAAGTAGGTACCTATGCGGTGAGCATTCTAAGAAGACTTTCATCTTGTAAATTATGCTCAAGTTTGATTGAAGTTAATCAGTTTTGTTTCTATAAGGTCTCTAGTTTCACTAATGTTCTCGGTTGGTGTCCGGTTGATGGCAATAGGCTCGCCCCCTATCACATGGGACTTAACCATAACTGGCGATATGTGGGTGTACTAACATCTCTGCCAAACCCTTCGGGAAAATAAGGCGTTATGTTAAGTTACGTTCATCGCCTTAAAACAATTGAGGTAACTTTTTTGGTCAGTAATAAATAGAACACATTTTGGTTCATTACAAATCCTGGATTCAGTACCCGCTAACCCTAACAATGAAAGCCTTATCGGCATCAAAACACCGCGAAAATTATCTCCAGTCCAACCCCCCAAAAAGTCACAACCATTCATTTAGTCTTGACCGTCGTTTCTCAACCCTTTAACCGACAAAGGGGTCTGACAGACACCATTAATCATTACGGCACTGACACCTAATTAACAATTGAAACGTCTGAAGGTCTGCAAGACCGTCTCGGGTCAGCGGGCAAGAGGTAATCTAGTGGAGGGTTACGTCTGCGTTATAACGCTTCTTCTGTAATAAATAGTCGGCGTGCTAGGGTTAACACCTTAACAGTAAATTAGAAGATGAATATAATTAAGTGTAGAGCTGAAAGATGTGTTCCTTTATTTAGATCGAGAGGCCCAGTTCGTGCAGTCGACAAGTTTCCGCGGTTGGCGTCAACACAGCCGGCTGTCGCTAAAAACTTGCGCTGTGGCTCTGACTCGCATATGATCACAGGATAATGCTGAGTGAAAGCCGCTATGCGTGGGTGTGACGCATATTTTTCCCAATTTTGACCTTTTTTGTGTTTTTTCTTGCTGTCATGATTTACTGAAAATAAACGTATTTTCTTTCTTTATTTTTTTTTTACACTTCGCTTTGACTTAGCGTAGTACGGAGTTTCAATAGAATAAAAGGTCAGCTTATATGGGCCTTTGCGGCCTACTATACAACGCGACGTGGGATTTTGAACCTAAATACCATCCTTATTTAGGTAGGCCAGTTTCCAAAAAAATGTTTAGGTTCCTCAAATCTGGCTTGGTCATAATTATAATGGGCAAGCAAAGTGTATTTATCTTTTGTGACACATTCCTCAAGAATTGGGCTATCAAATACAAAAAGATTTTTTTAAATCCGACTGGTAGTTCCAGAAACAAACAAACTATTCTTATTAGTATAGATAGATTTCCAAATCAAATACGAATCGCGCACGGTTGCTTAATGAGTGTACGTTTATAGAATAAGTTGCCAAATGATCTTAAAAATTAAATCATTAAATAAAACCATTCGTACATTTTATTTTTAAATAAAAATAAAATGTAAAAAAGGTTTTAATTGACAAACAATGTTAATGTCAGTTACATACCTACTGAAAAATTTGCATGCCTATTATTATATTGGCTAAACATGTTTTGTTCTAAATTATTATTATTATTTCCATTTATTTCACTAAATACATATGAATTATATTTTTAAATATTATAATATGAAAAATATAAAAACGTATCGGGAACAGGTCCAAGCTACCGGCGGTCAGGGCTCCAGAGAGAGGAACCTCCTGACAATGCGGGCCGTGTCCGCTCTCTGAATCAAGCCCTTGATCCAGCTGCCCAACGAGAGCCTCCTCAGGTGTTGGTCGAGGCTCTTGGCTATTAACCCATTGGCTGTCACGACTATCGGCACAATGATGGCTGATGAGTCCACATATTATTTTTATTATTAAAAATAACCTATTCATCCATTAATTGAAGACGGCAACCACCTACTTCTCCGCCTACTCCCACGCGGTCTACCAGCGTTGTTATTACATAAGCCCAGTCGGTAACGGAAACAAATGACTCCGGCGCACAATTCCGCTGTGTTAATACTTATCTCAGATTCATCTTTCAAGGGTTCTTAATTAGAATCGCCCGATGAGAATTTCGGTAGCGTAATGGGGAGAGAGACGGGCGACTTTTTTGTCGTTGATGCGATTAGTCGAGGAAAATCTAAAAATGAATTAATAATGTTTATACTTGGCTGTCAGAGGTAACAGTGTGGATAAAGCAGTTGTTGTTTGAAAGAAATTCACTTTCTTCTAAATTCTTTATTATCATGTAATGACATGTTTCTCAAAGACAACAGAAGCGGTCCAGCCTAGAAAACTAGTAATTCTATAAGCGATAACGATGATGGAAATGTCAAAAATGTATAGGATTGACATAAGCTACCGACAAGCTTCCTGTTGAAAGTTGCTATAGAAATACAAAACGCGTTCTAAAGTGATAATTACCAGAGGGCCTATAAGTCAAATGGCAAAATAAATCACTTTAGCTGGACTGTTTTTATTGGTAAGTCTCTTCAAGGCAAATAGTGCACAAGTATGTTTTCGTTCAATGTTCAGATATTCACGTAAAATCATGACGATAAAAATTAAAAATAGTTAATTTTTTTTTACCCAAATAAAAATGTATATGGCTATAAAATCATAAAGATGAATTGAGTTAGTTGCTTTTTATTTGGGAAATGTTACGAAATAAATTTTCACAATATCTTTCCTGTCTCAAATTCTATTCCTCGCAATAAAAAAAAAACAATTTTGTTAAAAGAAGGTACAACATCATTCGATCAAAACGCAATGACTCGCCAAAAATCCTGCAACAAAATCGCTTGTCTACACCGCACCACTTAAGGAACTGTTGCGCGGAGACAAAAGGAATTCGCTGTCTGATTTATCGTAAGCTTCGAGTAATAGCGGATTTCCAGATATAAATTACAGGCAAACCCGGAGGCCGACAATTAACAATGCTGCCCTCACTAATGTATTGAAGAAATTTGGATACAACGTTCTGTGAGAATTCTGGTTCGGGATGTAATTCGTTGTTGAGACGCCTCTTTAGTTGTGTTGGAGTTTAATTGATATTCTTGATTAAAATTGGAAATTGCCTTGTGTTTTATTAACAGCCTCTACGCCTCACGGACGTTTAGCGAGAAACGAGTAGAGCTAGCTACGAGAAACGAGTTGGCGAGCAATGACAAGCGAGTGTGTATTTCATGTAGGTCGCTGGGCTATGAGCGATTTTGCGAGTGTGACCATTAGAATAACTGCCACATCATTTGCTGTAATGCATATACAGTACTAAAAGAGCATTCTACTCGCCAAGTGTTGCTGAGCGAGTATTTTATTTTGGTAGGTCTTGTCACTGCGACAAACTAGTGGAGAGAGACTTCTCGCCGGCAGTGTGAATAGTCAGCGATCAAACATTAATACATGTATATCTTTTACTGATACGGATTCTACATCTATTATACGTTTGTTAAGCGAGAAAATAGTCCTTCCACCTTTGGTTACACTCTTTTCGTCGTGTGTAAATTTCACTGACTGAAAACTCTCGGTGGCCTTTTTTGGCACATATAGTTCCAAGATTTCCGGTCCAATGCAATTGGTGCTTCTACTGTGCAATCCCTTTGGTACGTTCCCGGGGGAAATGATGGCGTTTCCGCAACATCTTTCTCGCTCTTTCATGGCAAATCTCTGCACAGCTTTGTCACTAACCTACGTTCAGTAATTACTAAAAATTACTTAAAATTCGTGTCGAAAAGATCCAAAATTAGCTGGGGATACCTGACTTAAGCATGTGACGTATTACTATGTGCATATGTGTGTGTTCTCTTGTCCTTGTCCTAATTTATTTAATAGGGTCGGCGCAACATGTATTTTACTACCAGACTTCTCTATTAGTCGTCATCTCGGTATAGACCTAAAAATATGTAAACGAAACGATAAACATGCGTTGCTTCTATAAATGTAAATGTTCATAGGCGGCCGTGACCAGCACGTGACCGGTTTGTTGGAACACAAAATATGAAAGAACCTGCTAACTTACCTCCACCACAAGTAGCAGAACACAGTGACCCCGGTGTCGCCAGCCAGTGGTACCGGGGTCTGGAGCAGGAGGAGCCATCACCACCACAGACACCACACTCGTCCACTCGACGAGTTGAGCCCACTCGGAGGTCGCAGCCGACGCGCTGGGGACAAGGTTTAGGGTTAGGATTTAAAGAGGTAATTTTCAGAAGAAAATCTTAGTTTGCGGCAACACTTATTAAAATCTGAAATTAAATTGTTTAAAGAATCATTATTTTTATTCACACCTTATTTAAAGTACATATAATTATAAATTAATGTCTTTTTGTGACGGTCTGTGTGACCGGGTTGTTCTTCTAAACTTCACAATAGATTTTGATCAATGGTTTTCACCATTATGTAGAGAATTTATTCCGGAAGGTTATTGTTTATGATAACATTAATATTAAACCTACATAAGATATAAATCTCGATGTTTTATCAAGTCCTAAAAAGCGTACGAAGCAGAGGCCCGCCAGTTCGTAAAAATGTGTAGATTTTCAGAGGCCCGCCAGTTCGTAAAAATGTGTAGATTTTCAGAGGCCCGCCAGTTCGTAAAAATGGGTAGATTTTCAGAGGCCCGCCAGTTCGTAAAAACGGGTAGATTTTCAGAGGCCCGCCAGTTCGTAAAAATGGGTAGATTTTCAGAGGCCCGCCAGTTCGTAAAAATGGGTAGATTTTCAGAGGCCCGCCAGTTCGTAAAAATGGGTAGATTTTTTCAGTATCTTCATATACTTTTAGACAATGATCAACCCTTCCATACTTTCTCTTTTGCGCAAACAAATGAGTTCAAATTCATTATTTAGGTACCTCTCAAAATCTTCATATAAAGAACTAGAAGAGGGTCCTTTGTATTCAAGAACCAAATGAATGAACGATAAGTACCAAGTTTTTTACATACTGTCGCATCAAAAGTACCCCTCATCCTCAATGAATATTCCAAAAGGATATACGCAACCCAACGATCTGTCACGCAGAGAGCAATTTCCATAGTCATATACGACTTTACATAATTATGAAATACAACCTTATTGCTTGCTGTTACAGTTTATTTTCATTTTACACTAACTGAGCAATAAACACACATTACTTTGCAAACGCAATGAGTTATATTGCGTTTGTAATAAGGCAGGTAATTGCTTGCACAGTCAGGCGTTTTGTAAAAGCTATAGTGTAATACCTTGCGGGCAAACATAACCTATTTAGAATAATTAAATTAAGCGAATAATTTTTGCGACCGTTTGCGTTACTGTAAAATAGGTTACACTTGAATTTCAAACATTCAAATTGGGAAAAGCAGTTTGTTAATTCTATTAACTGTTGTAGTTAAAACCATCAGTAGTGATATTTTCCTGCCCTCGGCCCAATTTATATGTGGTCGGCGCAACATGTCTTTTTCTTCTACACCTAGTTCTCTATCAGTCGTCATCTCAGTAGTCACTCCCTTTCTAGCCATGTCATCTTTCATACAGTCCATCCATCGTTTCTTTGGTCTTCTCCTTCACGTATAGCCATCTACATTCATACTCAAAACTTTCTTGAAGACATTTTCCTTGTCCTCCGCATCACATGACAACCGATTTTCACCCAGCGTAATTTAATTAAGTTGGCTGATCACTAAACAAAGTGCGTACTTACGTCCAAAAATCGTTGACAGAAAGCCAAAAAGAATTCGTTACCACTTTCCAAAATTATCTATACTTCAAAGAGAGAGACAAACAAACGAACTGTTCCACTTTATTATTACAAAGCTGAACAGTTTATTTGAACGCTACTCCCAGTCGGATTTATAAATTATTTTTGCATTTGATAGCCCTATTTTTGAGTAAGTCTATAGGCTATTTAATATGCTAAGACTTAAGGAGACGAGCAAAAAGAAAAAAGCCAAAAAGAACGCTAATCGAAAACGAAGTAATAGCGCCAGAAGGTGATGCGATGCGACGGGGTAGGTCGGAGGAACATGAAATTTCACGCGGATGAAGTCGTAGGCAGAAGAAGCTTGTTATTTAATATAGCTAGCTGCATAGACTTATTAAAAAAGATGGACTCCGCGCCACGCATATCGAAAGTGAAGCACCGAACCGATCTATGTGTGCGTGATTGACGATTGACGCTGTCGTATCACATAATGGCGGCCGGTCGGCATACTATGATGTAAATGTGAGCGTGACGCGTGTTTGTACAAGCGGTCCCGGCAAACTTATTGTGCTTCACTTTCGATATGCGTGGCGCGGAGTCCATCTTTTTTATAAGTCTATGGCTAGCTGATTAATAATCAAACCAAGTTCCTAAGTTAATAACACTTTGAAACTAAAATCAATTAATTACCTTTCTTCAAAATGATCATTTTAAACGCTTAACCAATTAATCCTGCTTTTACACCAAACAGATAATCACAATCAGGAACACTGATACCGCGTGTAAGCTTTAGACATCTACTCATTCCTGAAGCAGGTTGGTACAAATCTCTACCGGGTCCTTACATATTCAGAATAAATCCAGAAAATCAGTTTAAACCACATTCTGGGCAATAAATTACATAGATATGTACCTTCTGGGTGTCTCATCGTTTATTCAGAGACCTCTGAATTCGGGGATCGCATTCGTACAGTCTCGGCGAATTTTCCGATTATCATAATAAAGTAGACAGATGCTATCTCTGTCTGGTGCGCTCAGTTACTTCGTGTTGGAAAGGGACGGTATAAGGTTGTTATTGAGCTTTAAAAATATAGGGGATTTGATACTTTTATTTGTTAGTCCTGTTTGAGATATATTGGAGTATGGAATGCGAGTGTCCAAAGATGGGCAGTTAGGTGCTCATGTTTTATTAATCGGTGGAGGGTTCTTGTGATTCTTATCGAAGCAAAGTAGAATGGAGTTATGAATTTATTGAGTAGATATGATCTGAGTATGTAATTATGTAAACAGAATTCTTACTAACGGAAGAAAACTAAAATACTTACCCCCTTACTAATAAACTTACTATATCAGATGAATATAAGTTACACACCGATTTCTCTCTTTCAGTCGTCAGTAATTTGACTTTCGAAAGAAGTAGAGAATGCGTTGTGTAACAATACAACATATATTAGTAAGGGGGTAAGTATCATAAGATTGCCGGACGGCGCGTATGTGTTCTACGCGCGCCTCAAAGAGATGTCAGCATCAGAGAAGGGGCCCGTCAGGACCGAAGCCTGCCGGGGCAGCGGGATTGTCCGAAAGAGTTACCGCTACCCCGGAACGTAAATGGCTAAGGAAGGAACACGGATGGGTTTTATTCAGTAAGAGTCTGACACTCCCTTCCGCTCCACCCAGAGCGGGAGGGGTCATTTGATGATTTCCTATCCTTAAAAAAAAAAGTATCATAAGATTACACACATACCTAATTTGCACTCGCGATTTATTTGCCAAAAATGTAAACAAATATAAGTTTATGGAAACATAATTCGCACACAATCAAGTTCAGTTCACTACAACTTCAAATATTTTTATAACTTTTCAATACTGCTAGTCACTCTGCATTCAACTTAATTTCCATTAAAATAAAGTTGAAATTTTGTTTAACTTGAAATAACGTCAATTTGAAACAAATTTGAATAGAGTTTACATACATAAACTCACGCCTTCTTCCCGTGGCGTAGGCAGAAACTTCAGAACGCCACCTGTTACGATCCTTTCATACTCTTTTTGTCTCGTTTACGCTCATACATCTGGTCATACACGCACGCCGGTTGAGAGTACTACGCACCTGACCTTTCTGAAGAAAATCAGCAATAAGGTCACTATATTATGTCCTCCTAGGGTCACCCAAACCCAGCTTGTTTTCACTCACATCTTCCATGTAAACACTTTTTGTTAGTCGCCTTTCATTCATTCTCTCAACAAGACCACACAAAAATCATAAGATTTATCTTATGACTACCAAGTAACTGCTATCAAATGAGTTGCTGTTCAACTAAATACTAAACAGTTTTTTCTGAGTAAAAATAAGTAAAACTTCTAGTAGACATTATTAAAAAGATTCTTTACAAATGGTTAGAGCAATCAAGATAGAAAAACAAAATACTTATAGGTATTAGCGGCAAACATGATGCAGCAAAAGAACAATTTATTCCGGTCCGGGGGCCTAAAAAGGCCATTTTGACAGAATCATAAAACAATTCATATCACGCAATTTCATCTGTATGACAGTTTTGTATGGAGATTCGTAAAATGCTATAGATACACCTCTGCCTTACCCTTCAGGGATATATAGGTGTGAAACTGACAAGTTTTATGATTCTGCCAAAGTGGCCTTTTTAGGCCCCCTGATCCTCTTCAACCTCCCTCCCTCCCCTCCTCGACCCCCTGCTAGTTCTTCTTCTGTTTTAATCTCTTTGTTATCCAATTTTATGCTAGGTTACTCTTTTTAACCGACTTCAAAAAAAAAGGAAGAGGTTCTCAATTCGTCGGAATATTTTTTTTTTATGTATGTTCCCCGATTTCTCGAAGACGCCTGGACCGATTTGGAAATTTTTTTATTTGTTTGAAAGGGTATACTTCCCAAGTGGTCCCATGATCATCAGGTCAGGATCTGATGATAGGATCCCAGGGAAATCGAGGGCAAGGCAAACCTATAGCGATTTGGATATTTTTTAGAGTAACTTGAGCATTTGCTCTCGGAAATCATCATTTGGTAAAGTGGAGCTGATGATGAAGACCACAAACGGCCATCGGAACTACTCAATGATAAATATTTTACGGATTGCGATTCGATTACTTTAATATGGTTGCTAAGCAATTTATGCTCGTCACAATGCTTATGGTGAATGGTTGTTGAGGAGTTCTCCTGGTTCTTACCAGAACTCCTCAACAACTAACGTCCCAGCATTGGGATAAGCAAAATGTAGTAAAAGGTGATGAGCAGTTGACGTTAGGCTATTGTAACTTAGATAAATCACAAACTCTCTCACTAAAAATAGAAAAATAAAATCTTTTTACAAAAAAAACAACCGATTTCCAAAAAAAACTACAAAGAGATAAATAACTTTAATTTCGGAAGTCGGTGTCAATAAACGAAAATGCAGAACCTGCAACGACACCGACGTTTTTGATAGGTAAGTACAGTCAAGAGAAAATAAACGTTTCATGTTTCACAAACGCAAAAAAAAGAACAAGTTGTGGGAAAATATGCGTTATATCCACACAAAACGGCCATCGCTCAGCATAATGCTAAGACCCAGCTAGGATCACGAGGAGTATGGAGAAGTATGAGCTAAAAGTTGGCCTACCAAACTTCAAGAAACACACACATCAAAAACTGCAAACTTCGCCTTCAGCGCCGAAGAACACGAACTTAGCATAAAACCATTGACCAATCAAGCCGACGCAAAACTTCGCAAATAAGTATTCGTAACGTTCCGCACGGGATTATGTAAATTCCACTCCAGAAGTTTCCACTTAAATAATATATGAAATTATGCAAAATACGTTGAAGAGACGACGCGTTCCGAATCACAGTTGTATCACTTTTTGAGTGGTTTTGCCTCCAAAATATGTACTTCGTTTTTTAACATCGAAAGAATTTGGGGATTTTGCAAAATGACTTCCATGGAAACTTTGTCCATTCGAGGTAGTTTTGCAAAACTCGTTGATAGGTCAAAAGTATTTTTTTCATCGATATGGTCTAACATCTAAGACCCTTAGATAAAAACTTGGTAGGTACTTGACTAAATTAGAAAGTTGGTGATTTTTGCCTCTAGTCCAATTTTTTTTTCATTTTTTTTTTGAGAGGCTCGTGTAGCTGAATAATAATAGCCGCACGAGTCCATCGATCAGGTTAAACTACGCTTGCCGCGATTGGTCCGTGGATGGGTGACCATCTTTAGATTATCAAGACCTCTCCGTGCCTCTGAAAGCACGGCAGTTGATCCCGGCGTCATTCGTGGGTTTTTGGCAGTCGTTACGGGTCGTCAGAAGCCCGGAAGTCTGACAACCAGGCTTATTAAAGGGTATCGTATTACTCAGTAAAGGGGGTTTTGGAGGTCAAATAGGCAATCGCTTTATGTAAAATACTGGTACTCAACAGCACCCGGTTAGACTGGAATCCGACCCCAACATAGTTGGGAAAAGGCAGGCAGATGATGATGATGGATTCAAAAATATTTCCTTTCCTGAATGCTAGGCCGTTATGAGCTATGAATGAGCTTCAAGCTCATCATATACTGTTTGTTTTACCTTCACGTAATTTTTTTGTGATGTTCAAGATTCGTGGAATGCCTTTGAGTGGTGCGACGAACCGAAAATATTGCTGAAAGTGATTTTATTAAATAAACTGTTCATTTTGTTTTTATTTAAGACTGATTTCTGAAAAGTTTGTTTTCTTCTTTTTAATTAATGATAAACATAAATATAGCCCCAAGCGTATATTCTCCGTAGAAGAGCAGTGGTGGCCGTGACTTACAAGTAGTAGGTCGGGGGTACGAACCTAAGCGGGTACTTTGTGTAAATTATTTATTACCAACTCGCACTGGGCCCGCGTGGTCGATTATGGCCCACTCCCTCTCACCGATAGGAGGCATGTGACCCATCAGTGGGAATATTATAGGCTGATTATGCTATATTCTCCGAAGGGAAAGCAGAGGTTTATGTACGAGCATAACGCATGCTTAATGGAACATTGACCCATTAGTAGATAGGTCAGAATTATTTCCGGATCTTTTTTTAACTCAGATCTAATCAATAGTTAATCATACGTTCAAAATTCAAGCATTTATGATTTATTAATCTAATCAAATCCAATCAGTTTTAATTTTATGCGTCAATAAGTAGGATAAGTCCTCATAGCGAGATCTTTTTGCGCTTTCCCAACAATCGTCTGTTTTGAGTTAAGTCAGTATTCCAATAAGCATGCGATAAGTACTTTACACCTACGTGATTCAAAAGCGACTTTCTCCTGAAGTATGTGATAGTGATAAATATTTAATTGTAATACGAACCTAGAATTAACGAAAACATCATGATTATCATCATCCAAAGGCCCACATTACCAACTGCTAAGCAAAGGTCCATTATTCCATATACCAATTTCCACGTCCTTGTACCAGTCAGGATCTACCCACGATAATAATAATGATGACCGTCCATCTCGCCAAAGCAAAAGTTTGAACAGAGCCTCTTTTTAACATTTTGGCCTTCATTCTGAGGGACAATTCTCGTAATTGTAAGAACGTTCACAATCTGCTCTGTCTCAATCTGTCAAAAATACCTCTAATTTTCCTACATTTTTGACAAGTTTTATACATTGATTGTCGCTGAGATGAAATTGCGACTAGATTTTGAACGTATTTAATTACGGAAATTGACCTTCCGGTGTTCTGCAACCACATATTTTACTAGGTACCTAGTAGAACCACTGTGCACTGGTTTCACACACTGATTCATTAATTTCCAGTTAACAACACAAGATATATCCTCTTACAGCATCGGTATACTTTCCTCCGCCAGAATAACAAAAAGATGTTCAAGGATAAGACTGGAGCCATAAACTAAGTGTCGTGATTGTGAGCTGGAGCCGCGCCAACGAGACTTCCTCACAGTTGACTTAAGATCAGATGTGCTATAGACAGCTTCTTTGTTTGTGCTGTGGTAAACGAGGATATGGAAGATGAATTGGTTGACTTTTGTCATATGTTAATTAAAGAAGGATTGACGTAGGTAGTCATTTATAGAAATTTAAACTAATATTATAAAGAGAAACGATTTGATTTTTTGTACGAATCTTTGTTACAGTAAAATGGCTTAATGTATTTGGAGGAAATGTAGCCCATGGATAGACTATGATCTGGATTAAGACCTAGGATACTTTTTAATCCGATATCCAACCGGATTTGAGACTTATGCGGGTGAAACAGCGGGGCGCAGCTAGTAAAAATCAAGTTTTCTTGGTTTGATTAAATCCAATCCACCTGATCAGTTACTGATTCATTGGAATTCTAATTTCAGAAGTCTATTCATTGACTTGACTCCGAACAACTTATTAACGTATTTTGGCAAAGGATTCTAAGCTCGGCCTTTCAGAACGAAACACAACAGAAAAAAAACTACAGTGTATTGAAACCTCGTGACACAATGGCGGATGAGACCAGACATCATCAGGGAATGGGGACGCGAAATAATAAGGCTCCTGTTTTGGTACAAGGTGGATACTGTAGCGAGGGTTAGTATTTAGTACAGGGAGGTATATTTGTTGACTAACAGCGCCCCGCGGTTTCACCCGCATAAGTTTCCCGTGGCAATATCGGGATAAAAACTGTCTTTTCCCGGGACTCAAACTATCTCTATACAGACAGACACACTTTCACATCTATATCTATACATCTTCTCTATACATACAAATAAATAAAATTCGAGCGTCTGTTTGTAATATTAAGATAAATGCATAAGGATGTATACACAGTACATACGAGTATACCAAATTCACATATTTTTAAATTTTTGTCTGTCTGTATATTTGTTCCGGCTAATCTCTAAAACGGCTAGACCGATTTTGAAGGGAATATCACTGGCAGATAGCTGATGTAATAAGGAATAACTTAGGCTACTCTTATTTTAGAAAAAGAGTCATTGTTCCGCGCAAAAAAATTTAAACGTTTTTTGTCATGCACGCGAACGAAGTCGCAGGCACAGGTAGTTTATAATATTAGTATGGAAGTATGGATTACTACAAACGATATTGTGACGGCTGACGGGGAAAAATTTAAGAGAAAAACATATAGTGACGATCCGAAGTTAAATGAATTTTTGTCGATGTATTTTTGAGATCGACTGTACTATTAGTTTTTACCAAGATTTACCACTTCTTCACTAGCAACCAACTCCTCATCAATACGTAAGAATAGCACTTAGCGAGTTCGTATAGTGTACATAATATAGAGTATTATATTCTAAGTATAATAATATTATCTTCACCGCTCTCTCTCGTTACTTGCATCATATTGAGTAGCGCGGGGCCTCTCGGTGCGCCTTTGTCCTAGGCACGACGTTTGCTCCCGTTTTTAAAATTAAAACTTTGCGGCCCGGAATGTTAAGCTCGTGTACACTGCTAATATTTCGTTTTGCCAATCATGTACTACTAGCTTTGTATTACGGAGTATTAAAAATAAACGTAAAAGTAGCCTAGCTGTGCTGTTATTGCAATGTGAGCAATCTGGCTGTGAGTGGGTCCCTATGTGTTTTTTTCTATTTCATTTTGTACTTTCTAAGTTTGGGACATCACTGATGGTAGAAGAATACAAAATATCCTGGGCTTTATGATGGTCTGATTTTGTCAAACGCAGTTAGAAAGCGTTTTGATCAATGCTCATTCCTTCTTTGTTTGTCAAGTCAAAGCATTTATTTTAAATAGGCATGTAAAAGGCACTTTTGAATGTCAAAATTTACAATATTTTAAAGATTTAATTCTAGTCGCCCCTTTCAAAAGTAAGTTTCGTATGGAGGAGAATGAGCAAGGAACTCCATCTCTTTCAAAATGTTTTACAATCCATACTAATATTATAAATTCGAAAGCAACTCTGTCTGTCTATATGTTACCTTTTCACGCCTAAACCACTGAACGGATTTCGATAACATTTGGCAGAGAGATAGATTGCATCCCGAGGAAGCCGCGGGCGGAACTAGTATTTTATATACATTATTAATATACGTGAAGACGACGCACCTAGACTAAAATTCAATATTTGTTTGCTGAGTAAAATATAGTTTGAAAAGAGACCATGGAGTTAGTATGTACTATATTAGTTCAAGAATTAGAATGTACTATTTTAAATGTATTAAAGCTTCTTGAGTACAAGTGAGCAGTGCTGCAAGAGCAATGGTGGCCCAGTGGTAACGGCCCCGACTTACGAGTTGTAGGTTGTAAATTCGAACCCAGTTAGGCGATTAACTTTGTGTAAAGATTTCATCACCACTGCTCTTAAAACGGTGAAGGAAAACATCGATAGGAAACCGGAATTTTCTAGAACAAAAAAAAATTAAGACATTTGACATCTTCCGATCCGCACTGGGCTCGCATGGTGAAATAAAGCCCAATCCCTCTCACAGAGAGGAGCTCTTTGTAACAGCAGTGGGAACGTTATAGACTGATTATATTTTATTTATATGTAACCTATTTTCTCAGTGAAGCTTCGTGTAGATGTTTCTCAGCGAGCTCCTTTATTTCAAGAGACCGTAAAGAGATTGCAATCACGCGGTCAGACCACTGCGTCCACTTGTATTCTGATAACATTGTGCAAGGAAAATGTAGTTTCAGAGTTTCTTGGAAAAATTCACTGTATCGTGAGCAACATAAAAAATAATTATATTTTAAACTAAATAGTATGATTGAGAATGCAGAAATGCTACTTTTAATTTAGAAAAGGAAATATTTAACTGATCTGCTACAACTTTTTGAGCTTCTAACGATACCCCCTTTTTAAATGATTGAGCTTCTTTTTAATGCTCTAGCCTTTTCTCACTGTTGGTCGCAATAACTAAGCTAGGGCACCTCGATCAAATGGTGGTGGTTACCATCTGTCCGCGAGCCGAGCGATCGAAGTGAGCGGCGCTGTGTCAGCCACCGGCGAGCACGGCATCCAAGTTGGTTACAGTTGGCTATTAAGTATTAAATTATTTTAGGTTCACAAAAAGAAGCGCAATAATTATATTCGAGTGTAAAATCATATTTTTAGGAGAACAAAATGGGAATTATTAGAGGTCCGATTAAATATAAGCCATTTATAAGACACCACGATTATTTTCTTTAAAAAAATTGATACTTCTTGACTTACAAGAGTCATTCTAGGCGATGTCACGTTCAAGAAAAGTATTAAAACTAAAACCAACACTCTTAAAAGAAAGCGATTTCGCTAACGATACAAAATATCTTCTATACACTCAACTTTAAAGCAAAAACTCAACGAAGAACGCTGATTGTTGAAAAAAAAAAATAATTTTCAAAATCCATCCACAATTCACGGAGATATAGGTGAACATACATAAAGTCGAACATATAACCTGCTCCTTTTTGGAAGTCGGTTAAAAAAAAGAAATACCTACCTACCTTCCATTATTTTAGTCCAACTTTCAGTACAACTGCAGAAGACGGGAATAGATTAAAGTACATTCCTTTTTTAGGGTTCCGTACCTCAAAAGGAAAAAACGGAACCCTTATAGGATCACTCGTGTGTCTGTCTGTCTGTCTGTCTGTCTGTCTGTCTGTCTGTCCGTCTGTCACAGCCAATTTGCTCCGAATCTTATGGACCGATTAATTTGAAATTTGGTACACATATGAATCTCTGTGACCCAAACACAGACGTGTAACGCAAATATATGAGTTTTGAAAATGGGAGTAATTTTTGAGGAGTAAAAAGACAATAAAAAAAAAGTTTCGCAATCTGTACCGTGTGACATATCAAATGAAAGGGCTTAACGTGAGGATCTCAAATATATTTTTTTCATAATTTTAAAATAAATTGTATTAAAGTTATTTAAGACAATAGACGGAAATTTACCATTCCCCCCCCTTATCTCCGAAACTACTGAGCCTAAAATTTTGAAAAAATACAGAAAATAGTTCTATACCTATAGATTACAGGAAAATTAATAAGAAGTCTATGATCTTGAAACAACATGGTAAATCTCTCAATATTGTGCGTACAAACTTACATTTTCAGTTGGAATGTATGGGAGAACATGTTTTTCAACTACAATGTTAAGTTTGTTCTTGGGATAAATTCATTCGAACTACGGAACCCTTCATTGTGCGTGGTCCGACACGTACTTGGCTGGTTTTTTTTCAGTTCAGCTTGAAGGAAAAATAAAAAAAAAATCATTTCAATGGATATTTATTTTCTGTGTTCCAACAAAAAATGCTTGTAAAGCATTGTTCTTTACCCGGTACCTGGGCACAGAATAGATTATAATACAGAAGGCCGGCTTCATGCTTCATACAACGCGCGAAAACGCGAACACACATAGACACGCTTGTTTATTTTCGTTCACTGCACGCTTCACGTACGGCGAATGCAAAAGCGCACTCGCGACAGGCATTTGAATACGCCGGATGATCCAGTTCGCTCTGATCGGGCGCGACAGGACTCCGGAGCGCGATCCAAATGGGCGGTCAGTGCGGACGTACAGCGCCCGATCCGGACACACGCGGTGGAGCGTGCGCTCCTTGAAGCGGCCGATCATTCAATACGAATAATGCTTCTATATATCTGTCCCACTCAGAACCGTCTTTTCAATCTTTGTTTTTGTGGTCTTTTGTGTAAATATTTAATCAGCAGTTACAGCTGCCCCTGTAGTCTGACGACGTTGCCGCACGTGCGACTCCATATCGAGCGTGTATTCAAGTGAAGTTAATCTAACTGAAATGTGGAACGGCACTGGAGCCTGCGGCAGGATCGCGGGTTTCCGAAAAACGGATCGTGCAGAAAGAATCTCGATCTCCGATCTCTCGAGCGCCGATTAAAAAGATCGTCCGTTGTGCGCCTATGTTTGTGTGTGCCTGTTGTCGACTTTTGTATGGTGTTAACCTTCTGAACCTCTCTGCTCTGTTCCTTCATCGCCTGGGTATGAAACGTGGAAGCAATATTGTTATTGGAATTATAAATTCTTGTTTAGCGCGCAATAATGGTGATGGTTTATGCTCTGTGAAACTTTGTTGTGTCTCGGTGTATATTTGTTTCTTTAATTTTTTGAGTGGTGGGATGGTAAATGTGAATTTATGCTGCATCTAAATTGGGATGAGTTGCATTCAATGTGTTTAGGAACTGAAAAAATTGAGTAAGTATATTTATCGACCCGCACTGGGCCAACGTGGTAGATTACAGCCCACTCTGTCACGAAGAGAGGAAGCCTGTGTCCACGCAGTGGGAACATTATAGGCTGATGCATGTATTGATATAATTATGTAACGTAAAGATATATGTTGTAAATTATCCAAAATAAGGCTTCAAAATCCATCTGGTATAGACTGCAAATCACAGTTTTTTAGGGTTCCCTACCCCAGAGATACCAACAGGACTTTATTTCTAAGGCTCCGCTGTCCATCCATCTGTAGAGCCCGATCTCTATGTATGGCAAGCCGATACCCTGGGGAAAGCGAGCCAAATACTTAGGTGTCATCCTAGATCACAACCTCATCTTCAACGTGCACATAAAGACGGCGTTCGCGCGCCTCTTTCGCTCTCGGTAGGCTCCACTCCCTGATAACTGCCCGCAGCAAATTGTCACTCAAGTGCAAATTGCACTTCTACACCGCGGTCATCCGTCCCATCATGACTTATGCTTGCGTAGTCTTCGCACACGCCAAGCCGCGACATCTGCATAAAATGCAAACCCTCCAAAACCGTTTCCTCCGAAAGGTCACGGGAGCCCCCTTCTATGTCCGAAATGTGAATCTACATCTAGATCTCAGAATCCCCACCATCCAGCAGTTCATCAAGCGCTTCTTTGACTCTGCCATAAAGCACCCCAATCCCCTGATTGCGGCGGCTTTCGATACACTCCCTCCCGCATAAGTAGGATTCGCCTACCAAGGCATACCCTCACTATCCCCGACGACCTGTTGGCTCTTCCAGGAGAGCAGTAAGGTCACCAGTACTGTTAGACGACAGTTCAAGCCCCGACATCCGTCCTTCCGTCCTCGCCGTCGAGACCCGTCGCGACGCCCCGCACCATCACCGTGCCCGCCCCGACCCTCGCTCGAGCCAGCCCGCGCAGCTGAGCCTGTAGTTTTAAATTCGCCCAAAAATAATAATACCGATCCAGCCTGTCCCTTGCTGTCCTCTTCCAGCGACGCCCTGAGCAGAGGTCCGAACCCCGTGGGGGGGTGCCCTTAGCGCTGTCGCTTAGTTTTTAAGTTTATTGTTTGCTCTGGCTGGAGGCCTTAATTCAAGGCATCCACAGGAAACCGGTTAAGCAGTAGCCATCCTCATACAGGATGAACTGCGAGATGCAATAGTCAAAAAAAAAATCCGTCCGTCTGTCTATCACAGGGCTGTATCTATTGAACCGTAATAAGTAGACGCTTGAAATAAAAATAAAGTCAAAAATTAAAGGGGGTCCCCATACATGCGTTTTTTGCAACTTTTGTAGTTTTATCGGCGTTTTTAAATATGTAGTGTTAAATACTGTACCGTTGTTCAAATCCCTTCGTTCAACTCGCACTTGACCGCTTTTTTGTACTCGCAAAGTCTGAACTAGAAAATGAAAAAGATGACAATCTTAAAACCAAAGCAAAAGATGCATTCAAAGATCTTCTAACGAAATATACAATACTAAGTATACAAAGTTAAAACAGAGTCCATGTGTTTCGAAGACGAGTTGATTAAGCAAAAATATGTAGCTTTGGTACAATCAGACGGAGGAGACGAATTTGCATACAGCCGTCTAACAGTGGTAACTGTTACTGGTGAATTTAATTATAATTACCATTCCAGTTTGACATAACATTGGCGAGTTTGTGTCTGGCACTTTCGGTGTTGGAATCGTGGAGATGGTGTTTTAGGGTGAGTTATGCTGTATTTAGCATTGCTGATAGTTGTGGAATAAGAGCTTGTATAATAATGTTATCAATTGTTGAAGATAACCGACGGCATACTTGAAATGGGCATTGTTCATATTTTTTTAAATGTTGTAATTGAAAAACCATTTCGAGGAATAGCGTTACTAAGTAATCATTATGGACTAATTAATTTACGAAAAATATTAATATTTATTGATATTTTTGATAAAATACGATTGACCTTCTGTGCCCTTCAAATTACGTCACCTGCGACCGTACAGTTTAGTATCGTTACCTCAAAAATAAAAAAAAAGTAAGTGGCAAGTATTGTCTACAATCCGTCAGTGTCAAGTGTAAAATTATAATATGTCAAAAATATATAAAATTTAAACATTCCGACTTGCCTCTTATTCACCTCATTTATAAATCTGATTACATTGTTTCAACAATCGACAATATTTAATATATCGGAAGAGCTATGGAATACAAAAAAAATGGAATGAAATGCTATGGAATGAAAAATTTCAATAGATTGATACTTTGACACTTTGATAGGTGTGGATGACGTTGTGTTGACAGATTGAATTTTTTTATTTCTGTACTAGTGAGGCAACAGCACTTTATCTTTAGTGCCACTGATGACGTAACCTAACATAAAATTTTAATTTTTTTAAATATTTATAAAAAAATAACTATTGAGCCAACCATCAAAAGCCTAATGGTTAGAAATTTTGGACAATCCCCCGTAAGTAAAATATTACGGTTATGTATGTCGACGTTGTTGTTGTCTTTTAGCATTAGTTAAGTACTTTGATGTGTGAGGACCTTGTGGCTAAGTAATAACAGCCGCACGGGTCGATCGACACTTGCCGTGGTTGGTCTGTGGATGGGTGACCATCTTTACATACCAAGACCCCTCCGTGCCTCGGAAAGCATATTAAGCCACTGGTCCCGGCTGTCACTAGTGGATCTTTGACAGTCGTTATGGGTCGTCAGAAGCCCGAAAGTCTGACAACCAGGGTTTGTATTACCCAGTAACTGGGATTGTGGAGGTCATATAGGCAGTCGCTTCATGTAAAATACTAGTACTCAGCTATATCAAGTTACACTGGAAGTTACACCCCACATAGTTGGGAAGAGGCTAGGCAGATGATGATGAGTTAAGTACTTTGATGTATTCCATTGGACATTCGATTTGCTCATCCGTATTAATTCTGCTACTATGCAGAATTTTAGCAACGTTATTGATATCTTTGTGTCTCTTTCAAAAAAATTCATGATCTCCAAAAGCAATACATAAATCATATCAAATAACAAACTTAAAACAATCGCCTGTAGCCTCCTGCAGGTTTATACCAACTAATTGATGGACCATTTCATTCATACTCCTTAATCTAATCACAGATAATTAATTATTGCCAAAAGCAATGCTTGTAGCCGTCTCAGGCATTTGTTTATAAATAAACAAAAGGCCACTTCACTCCTTTTCAATATAGAAAATCAAAACTGCGATAGAGACCATTTATAAAATCAGTTTGAGAGTTTCCACGAATGAAATAAGTGGTGAAATGTTGCTAGATATTGCTGGGAAGTTCGGCGGATTTTGGGGCTGAATACTTTTAGATACTCGCAGTGATTGCTTTGGATTTTACTTCGTATTTGTTTGTGTGGGTTTTGAACGTGGTCTAAAATAACAGTTGAATTTCATGCTAGTGAAAATAATATTATTTTGTACAGTGTAGGACTAAGGATAGCGGCTCTCAAATGGAGATGGGTAGGACACTTGGCTAGACGAGGTTATGGCAGGTGGAGCAGAGCCCTAACGGAATGGTTGCCGAGAAACGGTAGAAGGAGCGTTAGCAGACCAATAGCCAGCTGGGTGGGTCGGCTGGACGACCTACAGAAGATTGCGGGATGACCCGGATGGGACTTGCATAGATCAGGGAAGTATGGCACAAAAGGGAGTATACGCAGCAGTGGATGAAACATAGCTGTTAATAATAAAGATGACGATTAATGAAGTGTATAAGAAATCTAAAAAAGAATGATACAGTGTGTCAACTTGCCTGAAAATATCCACGTGATGAAGTCGACCACTAGCCGGTCATTCCACTCGATGCAAAGGAATTGAGACTGTTGACAGCTCACTTCACCTAAGTTTTCACGGTTAAGACTTTTACAGAATAGATCAACTGCTATCGTTAATAGAACTTTTGTTACAAATGCAACAATTAAACCTGTGATCTTTGATGAAGGTATATTTAGAGCATTCAAATTGCTCTCCATCCAACTTCAAAACGAGTGATCGAATATTCGTTAAATCGAATAAGTATTCGAACGAATATTCATTAGATTGATTTTATGTCATTTTAGTCGTAGCTACTTTCATGGACAATTAAATATTCAATAGATTCCATAAATGGGGCTACATAAATGGACGATACGTGTCACGGCAATTCAAACCCTAAAACTGTTCTAAGATACATTAGTTTAGTTCATACCAAAAACATTGTGAGGAAACCTGGATTTACATAAGTGGGTACAGATAATCACCAACCGTCTTGAGCAAGCGATCAATGCTCGTGTCTTGCAGAGAAGAGGCCTTTGCCAGCAGTAGGGCAATAATAGACTGGTATTGTTTTACCAAAAGAAGAACTATAAGTGAAATTAAATGAAATTGTTTAGTCTGTGAATAGGATATCGGAATCACTCACACAAAAAAGCTAGATGAGGTCGACGTTTTCTATCTGACGAAGAAAGTCCAGATATAATCTTGGTCAAATCATATGAAGACCATGTAGATTAATATCTGAAATGGTCTTTTGAGTAAATAGCCACATAGATTGGAGTGGACCAGTCCAGTCAGTGCAAGCATGTGTCAGTATTCGTGTAGCTCAACTCGAAACTTGGTGTATATTTGTACATCTAATACTTTTGTTACATGTTAGGTTATATTGGAACATAATGTGAATTACTACTGGATAAATAAATTGCGTTGAATTTTTGATGGTAGAGGAATTGATGATTCGTTTTTACACTTAAAGAACTGTGTGTCCGAATCTGGAATCTTACGGTGAAAATCTTTGAATAGCTACAGCTGAAAGGCGTCAACTGCTCGCGCGCTTCGTAGCGCTTATATTCACTACTTGACACAGTGTACTGGGAGTGGAAAACCGTTCAGTTTTATTTTAATGCAAATGGCTTTTATTTTAGTAAATTATTGTGAGTGGCAAAGAAAATATACTGTATATCACTGTGACCTAAACCTGCACTTAGTCACGCTTTTCTGTGTAAAAATGGACTACTTATGTCACAGAAAAGCGTCACACGAGCTATAAAATAGTATACGATACGTGATTTTATAGCTCGCACTGCGTTTATCGAGGGTGATACTAGGGTGATGCTACGCTCGGGCGCTAATTTCACGCCGTGCAATAATGGTCTACTCAAGTCACACATAATTATCGTAATGTACTATAAGTGTACAGCCTGAGTTAATATGCCTTAGGCGGGGCGATCAGCGGGGCGGGGAGTGGTCGAGAGCGCGTTCACTGAGTGCCCTTACTCCCTCAGTGCAGGGTATATATGTTCTGTGCTCAGTGCACGCTCAGCGTTGGTGTGAATCAGTCACGTTTTCATCATGACGTCTGCGTCGTACGATATTATTGATATGTATTTGGAAGAAAATTTGTGGCTAAAATATTATAATGAGTCAAGACAAGGTTCAAGTGACATTGTTAAGTAAAGAAGGAAGTTTGGAGAGTATCATACGCTGTTTCAAACATTAAGATTGAATGAAATTCATGAGTATACGAGGACGGCAGTGACAATTTTTGATTATAAGTACCGGTTGTTTTTTTTTAGGCTTCCAAATTTGTACAGGATGTTCTACCTATGAATATGAACAACTTTCACTATGGGACCAACTCTGAAATCACGTAAAAAAAACCTGCTGTTTAATACAAAAGTTCAATACCTACTTGACCAAAATGTATGAAACAGCTGATTTGTTTTCGTGGTTACCCAGTTACTAGGTTGTGGAGGTCAGGGAGGCAGTCGCTCCATGTAAAATATCGGCAGCTATTCAGCTGCATCCGGTTAAACTGAAAGCTGACCCTGACAATCATAATTGGGAAAAGGCTTGGCATATTGATTGAATGTTACCAACTTTTCAAAGCAATCACTAAGCTCAGAATCACACCAAAAAATTTCAGCTCCCAAATCTCTGACATTTAGTAGACAAATCGGCTTTAAAATATTCACAGTTTGACATCTTCGTACAAATTAATCTTTCAAAACTGAAAGTCAATCTCTGAACATCAAAGTTATTCAAAAGATAAATTGACAAATCGTTTGAAATAAACTGTGTTTGAAATATCAATTTTCAGACTTTGATTGTGTCTATTTTAGGATTTATTATATTTTCTCTCGTATTGGTACCAACGGTATGTAATAAGAATGGACACAGCGTGCGTGCACTGACTGGACAGGTCCACTCAATCTGTTTTGAACTTTCCTCAAAAGACCACATGATCTGACCAAGATTACAGTGAGACACTTTAAAAGTGACTGTGACCTCTGAGTTTGTTTCGGCCTTTCTTCTCAGAGTAATCAGATAGGAAATGCCGACCTCATCTAGTTTTTAAAATAATATGGTTGACATGTAAAAGTGTTTGTACAAACCTACTTACAGAAATAAAATCATTCATCATTTACAGCCAGGTAAAAAAAAGGTAATTTAAAGCAGGTTCCAAGAAAAGCGATGGACACCACATAGCTTCTGCAATTTATAGGTGAATGACGTCACTGAAAAGTTTTATAAGTAATAAAGTTGGTGTGTTTTACTAGACATCGTTTTTGATACCTTAAAGTCAAACCCTGCTGTCGACATTTTCATGACAGCAGCTGTCACTGCAGACGTTAGCCACCGCTTCTAGGAAAGGTAGTGTGGGGCTGACTGCTAGGCTGCGCCAGACGTATATTTCAGTATCACAACTCGTTTGACAACAAATCATTTGAATGCACAATGCACCCCCATCATTCTATCACATACATTTTATATATGCAGAAAATTTAACTTCAGAATCCAATACACCTGTATGTAAAACAGGAACGCTATAAAAGTCCAACACAATGCCGTAGAAAGGGGTTATTTATTCATATTTCAGAATAAAGTCGGTTCGTCCGCAAAATCCGAAAGATACGGAATAAAGGCATAACGATACCTTATTGCTAGTCTAAAGGAAACCAGCTAAAGTCGCCAAAATATACGAAGGGCCAGAAGTCAGGAAACTCAATAACTAATACATTACAATCTGCTTAGATTTTCAGGTGAGATCTACAAATTGAATTTGTCAATTTGACGCCCCTATTGCATTATGGATAAGGTATAAAATGAAATGGGAAGTTGGTTTTCAAGGTGTAAAAATAAGGTTGTGGGGTGGACAGATGGTTTTCACACCGAAGAGTTTGTTGTGAAAATGTTGGTGGGATTAAAACTGGAGAAGTAGGCACTGATACTTTAATGGTGATGTTACTCAGAAAGGTCAGGGGTGTAGTACTCGCAATTGGCGTGCGTGTATGATTAGTTGTATGAATATAAATGAAGCAAAAAGGAGTATGGGTGGATCGTAACAGGGGCCGTTTTGTAGTTTGCCTAACCCATGGGAAGAAGGAGATAGTTTACGTATGTGTGTGTAAAATAAGCAATGATTCTTTTTTTTTTTTTGATCTTAAACTGATGATTTTGTCACAGCAATCTTGTTTTTGCTGGGAACCCATAAACATAGAATGAATTGATTTGGACAAGAAATAAAATGCGAGGTCCTGTGAAACAAATAGCCATGTTATGTTTACTTGGTTGATATCTCGAAATTTAACTGGTACATGACCTCTAAAGCCGTTAAAAGTTATTCATTTAAATTCAATACCAATAAATTTTTACATGGTGGATACTGTGACCATGCGACAGAGTAAAAATGCATCAAATGAGAAGAATCATCCTCATCTGACTATCCTTCTCTAAAAGATGATGGGTCGGCACCCAGTCTAACCCGATGCAGCTGACTACCAGTATTTTACACAGAGCGACTGCCTGTCTGACCTCCACAATCCAGTTAGGTAGATTTTTCTTGATATGACATGGTTGTGTCATACTTACGTGTGTCTGACTACCCGTAACGACTATCAAAGTTCTACGAATGACAGCCGGGAAAGCAAGCATTTTTTTTACAGAACACAAGCTATTTTAACACGCGATTCCTCGATAATGTTTTATTTAATTTCAAATACAACTAATACCCGTTACCGCTACTAAAAATAACGCCTTCCAAAGTTACCAAGAATTACTGCAGAATCCACTTAAGTCTGGTGAAATATTTACAATGTTGATACTAATCTATCAACACCGAGGCTATTTAGCAAGTCAAATAGATTACCTTAATGAGAATAAACCAGTACAAACAATAAAATTAATTACAATTATCATGAAGAGAGCCCGAGATGTTCCTGAGGAGAATATTCTCGTTTTGCCGAAGTAACGAATGTAAAGACGGACGAGACTGAAACTGTGTAGGTCTGTACTTAGTTTTATCTTTGTAAAATGTTTCTGAAGCTCAAAGTTTATTCATTTCCGTCATGATCGCAAATATTTTGTACTTTAGGAATGAAAATGGTTTAGCTTTGTAGAGGGAAGAAAGTGATGGATTTTAAATTACTTAACACAGAAAATTTTGGATTTTATAGTTGAATCTACAGATGAGTGTATTTTCCCTTGGTATAATAGTCAAAGTTAAAGCATTTATTCCAAGTAGGTCACTTTTGTATGTCAAAGTTTACAAGAAAGGGCAAGAATCTCTTTGAAAATATTTTGCGAATTGGTCTCGATATTACCTGGGGTTATCAACCACAGCGCTTTCGATTGCAGTCATTGCGTCTTCAAGGTTCATAACGTCAATGCGATGAAGAATATGATCGATGGTCACTCATCTACGGACCATCCTCTACAAGCGTATTAACGGTGCATTATTATTTACAAAAAATCTCAATACTTACATAAAATATTGTTACACAGCGGCGTAAATTCTCACCAAAAGGTAAACTTTTTGGTTGTTGGGCCCCGTCAATACTTAAATCAACACTTCTCCGGATCGCTCTCAATATTCAAATCTGTCGGGTTCCGACCTTCGCAAACAAACTTAGGTTTTGTTTTATTGCATTATTAGACGGTGACCCTTTTATTTTGATTCGGGTTTCCGGCTAATACGAAAAAGGGCGTTTTGAAAAGGATTATGAAGGGTATTTCTTTTTTGGTGTGTTGGAGAAATGATGGGTTCAAAAATTCATCTGATAGGTTTCGTTTGTACTTTTGGCCATAAATATTAATTTGGGATCACTTTTTTAATTTTATGGCGTTCATAAAGTTCAGATAACAACTTAACAACACTTTCATAAATCCCCTTCAGTACCTACTTCTGACATGCTGATAAAATCTTTGTCCATTCGACCGCAAACAGATTGTTTGCTGGATCGTTTGTTCAAGAGATCATTAAGTGCGGCCAGAGTACCTACTTGATACTGGGGACTTAGCACGCGCAGCTGTGCGACATGGAGGCACAGAAAACAGCCTGTGCTTTCTGCCGTGGCAGTAATTGTCTCGGACAAAGAAGCCTATCATCGATCTTTCGGCTGAGTTTGATGATGAATAAAATGATAAATTAAATGTGATCGATGAACGTAAGAAATACTAAATTTTAATTACATAATCTAAACACGCGTTCAGAAAAATCTAAGCCGTGATATGATGAATACAAATTGGAAATTGTGTTAAAAACTTATCCCGACACAGGTCCTCCGGGCAAGCAGTTATTTAGAATCCAGTTAAACCTACATTTCCACGAGTTATAATTTAGTTTTATGTTTAGATTTAGCTTCTCTTATTTTGAATCCTTTGAGGCTTTCATAATTTTTAAATAGCTTTCGCGTGTGGTGCTTATTGTCATGAATGTATGTCTAAAATTCAATGTTTTGTCTTTCGTGATGTTAATTATGCTGGGGAGTTTGTTGCGCCACTTCTTCTTCCCTGTTAAAGAACTAGGAAGTGAAGATATAAGACTGTCTTATATCATTTCGAGGTTCAATAAGTGCTGATTCTCAGCCTAGTGTGAATAAATGACTTTTGACTTTATTTTCTAGTGAAACCTGAGTAGTAAGCCTCGCTATCGCCTTGCATGTGAATGAAAACATGTAGGAGAAACTGGCATGTCCTACAACCTAAAAAAGAAGACATCCTGACCTGCACTGTGCTCGTGTGGTTTGATTATGGCACTACTTCCTCTCATAGAGAGGAAGCCTGTATCCTAGCAGAGGGAATGTTATAGACTGAGACTGACTCAGGCTTACATGCCGATGATGCCTCACTGCGATACCTCAGACTCGCGGTTTATCTCGCTACCTCGATGTCACCTCTATTTAAAACAAATGCATGCTAATAGACACGCACGCACATGCCTAGCATAGTGGTGAATTCCGAGCAACCCGCGATGTATCGCAGTAAGGTATCCTTCGGCATGTAATTACCCTTAGGATCATTGCTCGTGCATCGCCTCCTTAAATGCACCCCGATCCTTTTAATAATAGGAACAGAAAAAGACCTATTTGTCAGCATAAAAAATAAAACACACATAATAAATGACAATTCGTAATTTCATAAACCGACGAGACCACTGAAAAGCAAACTCATAATTCAATCATTAGGCCGTACCTCATACGAATACAGTTAAAACTGTCACAGTAACATTATAACTTGTGGTGAACCCAATTTGTTGTTTCTACACGGTATTTTAGCATTGTTTTCACACAAAAACAGCCTATTTATTCTCGTGTCCGCTGGCAAAGCATAACTAACTGAATTACTTCACTGTGGTGTTATAACCGGCTGTGGTGCAAGATAGCGGAAACAGTGATATAGCCTACTATTTACTGAATGAATATCAAACGTCACACTTCCTCCTTTCTTTCAATAGCTTTCCACTGTCAATTTCATGCCTTAAACGTCAGGGAAACTTAGACAAGGCTTAGGTGTGGGAATCCAAAAATTGTGACTGGACATCCAGTCATATAACTACGTTTATCCGTTTTGAGGAGGAATTTCAGTACACCCAACTACCATCTAAGAGGCATCAAAGCATCCAAGTTCTATCCTTTGTAGCATGTAGAAACTTGCCTTTGCCACGCATCCATTATCTTTCTGTTCAGAGAAATTGGTTTTCTAGAAAATCCACTCAAAATAAAATGTCAATAGGTACCCGCTAGCTCTCATGCTTTACGCCAAACTCCCGAGCAGTCATTAAATATTCACCACACAGCGCACCACACTGAAAGCTAGACATGCCCGCCGCTGATAACGACTTATACTTTTAACTAAGAGATGCACGACGTCCTGCTATCACTACTCACACTTCTATGTTGCAACTTATATTTATGATACATACAGAAAAGGCACGTGTCGCGATAATAACTATTTACACTTTTAATTGAGAGATGCACGACGTCCTGCTATCACTAGTTATACTATGTTGCAACTTATATTTATGATACATACAGAAAAGGCACGTGTCGCGCTGATAACGACAGACATACTTTTCACTGAGAGATGCACGACGCGACGTCCTGCTGTTACTGCTCACACTGATGCAACTTATATTCATGATACACACAGAGAAAGCACGTGTCGCGATAATAACGACTTATACTTCTAAGTAAGAGATGTACGATGTACTGCTATCACTGGTAATACTCATATGATGCAACTTACATTTATGATATATTTAGAGAAGGTGATAACGACTTATTCTTCTAACTAAGATATACACGCACGTCCTGCTTTCGTTTCCTAAAAGAGCGGTCCTTTTATAACGGCCGTCATGAGAATCTGTAAATTTCACCAGTATTTGAAATTAAGGTTTTAAAAAACGCTCTGTATTTCGACAGCCGTTATTGTGTGACCGTTTACCGCTTTCTTAGGAAACCAAAGCATTACTCTTTTATGATGCAATTTATATTTATGATGCAGTAAAACTAGCATAATACTAAAAGCACGTGTTGCGGTGATAACGACTTTATCCTTACATTCATACGTAAATGATAGATGTTACAGGTCAAAATGAGGTACCAT
Source organism: Gortyna flavago (assembly GCA_963669345.1). Lineage (NCBI taxonomy): Eukaryota > Metazoa > Arthropoda > Insecta > Lepidoptera > Noctuidae > Gortyna > Gortyna flavago. The sequence goes on from OY770149.1 coordinate 1,581,744, forward strand.
CTGCCATAGCTTTTTTATTTGATTTTATACGTGTATGGGTGTTATTTGCCTGAAAATAAATTAATTTATTATTTATTATTATTATTATAGCGGTCGAATACAAAAAATACTGAAGAATTCATGATACCGTACCTTTAGTATAAACAGGTTAGTATAAGTAACCACTGCTCCCACTGCTGGGACTCTAGCCTCCTCTCGGCAAGAAGGAGTGGGCCGTAATCCAACACGCAGGCCTAGTGCCGGTTGGTAGATGTCACATGTCTTCGAACTTTTCGTTCTAGGACATGCCGGTTTCCTCACGATATTTTCCTTCACCGTCTTTGAGAGTAGTGAGGTGTTTGGGTTCGAGCCTACGACCTACAACTCGTAAGACTGGGCCGTTATAATAATAATCAGGTTGAATGAACTGAAATAGCACAAATACTCAGTGAATTTCAAGAAAACTCCTCTGACAGAAAACAAATTGGAACTGCGCCATACAAAAGACACTTGCCCCGGAGCTCTCCACACGTTCCAAAGAAATATATGTGTACGTATTATCACTGCATTTGTTCCTACTCTGTGGTTATTCAGATGGATGAGTGTGTATGTGTGGATAATCTGAACACTCACAACTGGTACAGTCGACAAAATAGATAGGTGGTGCACAGGCAAATACATAAATAGTCAAGAATATGACATCGTCCGTCTGCAGCCGCGATCGTCGACGACGTTACTTAGCATGTACTTTGGCTAATCGTAATTCCTGTCACTCTCAGCAGTGTGCTCGCACTGTCTTTGCGGGCGGTTTGGCCCAGCCTTACTTTAAGAAACACTCAGGCCACGATCTATGAACGTTACTTAGCTTTAAAGTCAAAGCACGAGCTAAGTAACTTTCATAGATCTTGGCCTGAGTGTTTCTTAAAGTAAGGCTGGGCCAAACCGCCCGCAAAGACAGTGCGAGCACACTGCTGATGGATTTCTAACTCTATGTGACATGACAGGCCGAAACTAGTGGTGACGCAAGTTGCAGTTAATATGCAGTTCGTTTAGTGCGAGATCTGTTGATCTATTCAGTACAAATCACACAGTGAAAACTTAGGTGAAGTGAGCTTGTGGTCCGTCTGATGCTAGGGATTGACTTGACAGCTGCCCCGTTATGATGTATCTGAGCCTTAAAGTTCCCGAATCTATTTACTCACGTAATAATATCATTGCCTTCGTAATGTAAAGATGTTTATATATTGCCTATATACCAATCACTTTCGTCGACTGTACACAACGTTGTCACGCTCTGAATGCGAGGCGACGTGTTAAAAGAAGCGTGTTTATTGTTTATTGGCGCTTTGCAGTAAACACCTATTAAGGTACGGTTTTAGCACACGAGCTCTTGATAAAAATAACACGCTTTTCTTGGCCCTTTGTCGCCTGCGCTGCTTTAGCTGGGCTCATTATTTTTTTTTTCATGCTATATGAAATTACCGTATCGTTACGTACACCCAACTATGAGCATTATATCGGCAAAGGCGTGTCTTTACCAAGAAACCAGAAACAATGGAATGGAAACTTAAACGAGGTAACATTTAAAAAAAAACATTATGTTTATACATTGTCTGTTTTTGACATTCAAGATGGCGGTAAGATGATAATTTAGGTATGTTTTTTGCACAGAGTTACTCTAAGGTTTTTTGGTAGATTGATAAGTGAGTGTTGTATTAGTGGTTAATGTAAGTGTACTAATTAGGTTCATCTCTGTGTAACCTTTCGGGGATTATGTTATGTTGTGTTAACTTGCGACCTCAATAAAGTCTCAGTTCCTTGGATTTCGAGACACTAAACAACATTAGGTATCTAAAACAAAGCCAGCTAATCAGAAGTAGATGTTTCTTAGAATGAGTAAGAACACTTATTTCTTAAAATAAGTGTAAGTGTTATACGAGTATACAAACCTACTTACAGAAATAAATCATTTATCCTAATAAATTATTTATTTCTGTAAGTAGGTTTGTATACTCGTATAACACTTTTACACGTCATCATATTTTTTTTAAACAAGATGATCTGACTACTCTGAGAAGAAAGGCGGAAAGAAACTCAGAGGTCACAGTCTCTTTTAAAGTCCAGACATAATCTTGGTCAGATCATCAGAACACCATGTAGATTGGTGTCTGAAATGGTCTTTTGAGGAAAGAACCACACAGATTGAGCGGACCTGTCCAGTCCGTGCACGCAATTTGTCAAAAATCGTGTAATGTTAAAGTGCAAAGATTTTCCTCTCCGCGTTGGTATTAAGCCACATTTCCAGTTCCTGATCTTGTTATCGCGTGGAACCGAGCATTAAGCCGCACTTAGAACCGAGCCGTATTCATGGGACGTTTTTGAGATGACACGTCTGAGCCACAGAATAAAAAATTATGAAGTAAGCCCATTTTTTAGGTTTTTTTTCCTTTCTTCACGAGTATACATACATATACACCTGGAGCACCCTGGACGGACAACATGATACCAACATTTAGATATACGTGTCAATAAAAGAAAAAAATATCTCTCATACCTCTACTGCACTACTCAAAGAATTGCAATGCACTGTTCTTCAACTCAATGTAAATTGTTATTAAACTAGCTGCACTCTGCGGTTTCACCCGCATACGTCTCGAAACCGTAAGAATATCGGGATAAAAAGTATCCTGTGTCCTAATCGAGTCTACCGATGTGCCAAATTTCATCAATATCCGTTCAGACGTTTTAGTGTGAAAGCGTAACAAACAAATATACAAAAAATCAAATCTGTTCTCTTTATAATATTAGTTTAGACAACAATTTCTAGAACACCAGTGGCTTAAACCTAGACACGCTCACATTTCCACATGTAAATCTAAAACTTGGAATTAATATTTTGTAGAAGTTTTACCGGTACCGAAATCCTATGAACAAGAAAGCTGGAGATAGTAAATAATATAAGCATACCGTCAGTACTTCCCCGAACGAAACATGCCTTTTAGAAAGTATTATTAAATATCACGACTATTATTTTAAAAGTTTCCCAGAATTGGTCTACTTGATACATGGTATACTGTGTCATCCCAGACACATGAAACCGTGTAATTCTGTTGAAATATTAATATATGCGCGGTCTAGTCGAGGCAACCGCGTAATACTTGAGTAATATCAATCTTGGAATATTATTGCTAAAACAATTTCTTGAATATTATAACGTCTAGTACAAAATGGAGGAATGTCAAGGATTGATGGTTTCTCTATAGATAGGTTTCTCTTTGGTGTAGAAAAATTGATTTCTACCTTATAATTTTTTTATAGTGAAGATGTGCTCATGCATTCTGTACCACGGGGAGATAGTGCAGTTATGTGGGACTCTAAACCACAAAACTCCACGGTGTCCTCCTCTGCCGCTTACGGCGGGAACACGGGCACGCGTTAGCACTCATCCATAAACCCCCTGCTGCTGTCCGTCACTGGACTCTCCTCTGGCGAGTACTCCTCATCACCGGCACAGCAGAACACATAGTACGCCGTGACCACCCCAGGGACCAAACCAGCACATGAGCACCAGACGACCCCGTGTCTGAGCACCCTTGGTCCCCCTGCGACGGGTCAGGTCATTGGCCCTGCTGCCTGCCAATTTTTGGCCGCAGAGGATAGGGATAGCGGCCAACGTCATACTAACACTCCTCCTCACATGCGGGCCCACCGCGTCCGCCATCAGACGGTGGCGAACCTGCCAAGGCCGCGGAAGATAGGGAGAGCAGCGCACCGCAATACTCCTCTCCCGCCGCGGCCTCCAAGCCCCAGCCGCGATGCCTCTCATACGATATCGCGGCCCGCCTCAGTTTCGATGTCGCCAAGCGGCACCTACGTCGTCGGCTTACCGTCAAAAGCCCTGACGAGCGGGCCCTCCTCGGGTTCCTCTTCGCTTCAGCGTGGGTGACCAAGCCACGGCTACTAAGACCCCCCGCCTCGACAATGCGGGAACCCACCGGGGGGATTGATTTGTAACATCAACGCTCTGTTATTGCCAATTTGGACGTATGGCATCCAACTTTGGGGCTGTACTAAACGAAGTAACGTTAAAATAATCCAACAATTCCAAAATAAAGTACTCAGGGATGCTGTAAATGCTCCATGGTATATTAGAAATGACGACCTCCACCGTGACCTTAAAATGGAACTCGTCACCACCATAATTCAAAAATTTGCTGAAGCCCATGAACACAGACTTCACCGACATGTGAATGTCGAGGCAATTCAGCTGCTAGACAACACGGACATAGTGCGTAGGCTAAAGAGAACTAAACCATTTGAGTTAGTGTAGTATTTATATAGTGAACGAATAATAGTGCGGTGCTAATGGTGCTATACATGTAACACATGAACAAAGTGTTTTATCAATTTATCAGACCCTAAGAAAGTGCTACGAAACTGTAAAAGTGCAAATTGACACTATTCTTAGTTATTACATAATCTATCTCGTAAAATATTAAGTTAGAGTTAAATTGCTTATTAGTCTATTAGGCTAGATTGTAATCAATTACTAAGAACATTAGTTCTTATTAATAAAGAAAAAAAAAAGCTCAGTTATGAATTTTCTCTTCTAAAATATCGCTCTTTATTTTCGGGATGTGTCAACGTAATTTTGCATGTGATTTTGCTTACCAGGTTTTGAACAAAAACATAAAACAATAGTTTAAAAATACAGTAAAACCACAGCTATACAAAATGACTGGTCACAGAGTAACCGGGTGCGGTTGAAAACCATTTCGCACGATGCGAGTGGCGCCTGACTGCGGCTGACCTCGACAACCCAATCACTGACGGCTACCCAATATCCTAAAATTTACTCTCAATCTATCAACTGGTGTAAACATTTAGGACCCTAAATGTTTACACCAGTTGATAGATTGAGAGTTTCTAGCTACTGGCGAATGTCATAGGTGAATGGGTATAGAGTTTATAACCGTACAGTGAGATGCCAGTTTACGTAGGCGTAAACTTGCCTTACTAAGCAAGAAAAGTTTGTTGAAAGCTTTGGGCAACATACGATACATCACGCCTTGTCTCCCCGAAGGGTTGACACCTCTTGTGTATCTATATAGTACCCCACATTTCACCAGTTATGTTTAAGTCCCATGTAATAGGGGGGAGCCTATAGCCATCAACCGGGCACAAATCCAGAGTCGGGGCTGCTTCTGAGAAATTCCTGATAGAAAACTCCATGATTCTTTGCCCGACCTGGGAATCGAAACCTCATGCTTAGCGTTTGCAGCTATTAGAGCAACGAGGCATTTTTCAGATTTGGGAAAATTGCCAATAAGGGTCAATCCCCACTGAAAGAGCAAAATACATAAACGGAAAGGTATTCTAGATAGATTGATCTTTCGTCTAACATGATGCAGGAACAGAGAATTTAAAATCGTCGTTTCGAATATTGGGGAATGTTTTAAAGATTTACAATTTAGAACCGGCTCCACTCAGTAACTATGTATAACAGTAGTGTTGCAGTGTGTGTGTGTCGGTGTGTGCAATGTGTCTGTGTGTAGTGTGTTGTGTGTGTGTGTGTGTGTGTGTCTGTGTGTGTGTCTGTGTATATGTGTGTGTGTGAGGGTGTGTGTATGCACTTTATGGTTTTTAGTTAATTTTGTCCATGATGCTTTTACATTTTGTTTTTCAGAGAGGCCAGTTGCCCCCTAACCCAATCTATCAGTCAGCCGCAGATTCTTTTCATAATATACAGATAGATTTACCTCACTGTATGCCCACTGGCACAAACGGATTAATTAAAACAAACAATGGAATATCAAAACAAATGCATGATGATTGCGTTAAAATCTATGAGCCAACATTGAATAATGAATGCCGACCGAAACAGGAGGATTTTATTATGCTGTCTGTCGAATTAATTGATTTATTTTAATATATAATTATGGATACCTATAATAGCTCTCATTAATATTTTGTGGTTGATCTCATTAGTATGTTAAGGCATGTATGACCAGATGGTCATACATAAGTACTCTTTTTGCTTCACAAGGATCAAAGAGGAGGTAAGGATCGTAGTCGTTGGAGTTCTGTAGTTTTTGCCTACCCCCTATGGAAAAAAAACGGTATATGTACCTATAAGTAAAAAGACCCATTACATAGCCGTCAACTACCGCCATCATTCTGTACATCAATCTAAGTAACATTGCGCAAAAAGAACTAGGTATTTAGCGAATTAGCCCTTTTCAAGCTGTTGGGCATTATCGACTAAGCCTGGAAAAGGACTTTTATTTTTGGTGTGAAAATTTTGTAGTACGCAATGTAACACTCGCAAAACATTGTGCTTATGGGTGGTCGTGGGCATATTTAAAGTTGTGTTGAGCTTTGACCTTCAATAATATATCTCCGTAACCAGAAGGTTCCCGTATACGGAAGGTATAGTCCAGTGCAAAAAAAAAAAATGTTTAAGTACAATGACGGGGAGCACAAGGGACTCTCGACTTCGTTAAGTGTCTTTTTACACCCGTTATTATATAAATATGACTGACTAATTAAAGCAAATATTTCGTAATAGCTCAGATGTTTGGCAAACAGCTTCTTTAGCACAAGGAAACGTGCTCCAAATATAAAATATCGGTGTTCACCTCATCACTACAGATATACTAGATAACTGTTAACTTTAACAAGTCGGTGACACAAAACCCATAAGAGTTTCCCCTACCAAAAAATCGGCCAATGCGCCTAAAAGTTACAAGAAGACCATAGTGAGGATACCTACCTGGAATTATTGGTGTGGAATGAACAACACACGGTGACCGATGACACACAGTGAGCAAATGTGTATTAATCACAGTTGCTCACTGCCATGTGTGTCATTGTTTCTTCTCTATATAAGAAGAGGCCTTTGCGTTGCAGTCATCATCTCCTTGCCCTTGTCCCATGTTACTTGAGGTCGACGCAACACGTTTTCTTCTTCCATTCCCCCTGTCAACCGTCACGCTATCATTCACCCCCTTCTCTTTCATATCATTTCCTACACGGTCCATCCATATTTTGTTTGCCGTACTAGTGACCTATATTATTGATTCTATTTCAATTAAAGCCTTTCAAATGTTCAGTCACACCTGTAAATTACTAAAACTGTTACACTGGTTGTGACAGTATACAATTAGTATGTTCATTACATATTTAGGTAGGGTTGGCAAGTACTTTATATAATTGGATATTTTATATTGTTAGGCCCTTTGATGTTCGTTTACTAATAAACGAACTTCAGAGGGCCTAGGCGCCTAGAGGCGCTGCTACTCCTCTATATAAAAGACATCTAAATGTGTATTACATAGAGGACTATCAGCGCCCCGCGGTTTCACACGCATAAGTGTCAATATCGAGATTAAGAGTATCCTATGTGTTAATCCTGGTTATAAACTGTCTGTGTGCCAATTTTCGCCCAAATTCGTCCAGTAGTTTTTGCGTGAAAGAGTAACAAACATCCATCCATCCTTACAAACTTTTGCGTTTATAATATTATATTATTATATTACTAGCACCGCTCCGCGGTTTCACCCGCGTTAGTTTTGATCCTGTGGAAATATCTGCATAAAAAGTAACCTTTGTATTAATCCTGGTTATAAACTATCTGTGTACCAAATTTCATCCAAACCCGTTCAGTAGTTTTTGCGTGATTGAGTAACAAACATCCAAACATCTTCACAAACTTTCACATTACTAGCTGCACCCCGCAGTTTCACCCGCTTAAGTCTCGATCCCATGGGAATATCAGGATAGAAAGTATCATATGTGTTAATCCGGGTTATAAACTATCTGTGTGTGAAATTTCATCCAAATCCGTTCAGCCGTTTGAGCGTGAAGAAGTAACAAACATTTAAACACACACACACTTAAAAACTTTCGCCTTTATAATATTATAGTGTGATTACAGAGCATTTATTAGGAGCATAACATAACATAATCAGTCTATAATGTTCCCAGTGCTGGGACACAGGCCTCCTCTGGGAGTGCACATTAATCCACCACGCGGGCCCAGTGCGGGTTAGTAGATGTCACATTTCTTTTCATTTTTGGTTCTATTCTAGATTAAGCCAATTTCCACACGATGTTTTCCTTTACCGTTTGATAGCTGATTAATACTAAATTCATATAAATGGAGGCTCCATTTGGAATGGCTCGATAACTTTTAGCACTTCGTAATTTATTTTTAAACTAGCTTTTGCTAGCGGCCGTCCGCATGGAGGTCGGAAATGAACCCACGGGCAGGTACTACCGGGCTTAAAAGTATCCTATATCCTAACCCAGGTCATGGTGAAAAATTTCATCGAAATCCGTTCAGCCGTTAAGGCGTGAAAGGTAACGGACAGACTGAGTTACTTTCGTATTCATAAGATTAGTTTGTTAATATGGATTCAGAATAGGCGTACGTATACGTAGATTGATAACTAGCGGACATTTTATATATACCTACTGTTTTTACCGGTCCCAAATTTTTACAGGGTGTTCTACCCATGAATATGAACCACTTTCACTATGGAATCAACTCTGAAATCACGAAAAAAAAATCAGCTGTTTAATACAAAAGTTTAATACCTAAATTTATGAAACAGCTGATTTTTTGAATTAAGACGCTTTTAACTATTTACAAGCGTCGTAATTTTAACTAATAACGGTCCGGAATTATAGGAATCGGCCATTACAGGTAACCTCAGTAAGTTATAAAACATACGTGTAGTTACCATTTTCCTTAGTGTCTATTTAAAAAATTTTGAGACCATTTAACTCAAACTCAAAATTTTGACAAAAATCTTCCTAAATGTACCTATCACAAACTTACACGTATGAAGAAAGCCCTGCTTTAACCGATATGTTGTATGTGATGTATCCCAACTCTCGCCGCTCAGAATGGCCTCTGACAGCTTTTCAGCGGTCATCGTCTCCTGCCTTCACTTATATTAGGGTAACGAACTCGAAGTTTCAAGATAATGTCCGTTTGTGAGCCTTTGTTGAGAAGTGGTGTGGTATATTTAACGTGTTATACTTATTACTGGGCTTTATAAGAGAGAATAATAATTCAGCATTTATTTAGTCATCATCTGCCTAGCCTTTTCCCAACTATGTTGGGGTCGGCTTCCAGTCTAACCTGATGCAGCTGAATACCAGTATTTTGCATGGATCGTCTGCTTAATCGTTTGTCACCGTTGACTTGGTGCTATTACAGAGAGCCGATCGATTTTGTACCATTTTAGTAACTTCAATTTTACTGTCATCAAAATTATTATATGCATGTAGTCACATAAACACCAGCTGTATTTGATGGCTAGTTAATAATATGTAGTAGAATAATAAATGTTTGTCAAAAATTGTATTTTTTATGCTTTATCACGAGCGGGTATCAGACGAAAAATATACCTAATACCTCATACCAAATAAAAAACCAAGACAGAGCGCTGAGAACGATACAGTGAAGCATGCCAAAATTACATCTCCGCTCTGTGCAGACACGCTCACACGCACACACAACCATTTACAATCAAACTACACCTCAATAAGTGTACACATCATGTTTACGAAACCGTCTTCACTTTACTGTTGACAGCCCCTCTATTTTGGTTTTTTATTTGATCTGAGCCTAATACCATATTTTTTGTCGACCACTTCATTCATATTCCTCTGCTCAATGCAAAAGAAAGACCAACCCATTTTCCATGGTGCAGAAAATGCAAAAAATAATTCTTCATCTCACATATTACTAAGAACAACCTAAAAAGGATAATTTTCTTGATAAAAGGGTACCAACCTGACACCTCCCATCGATGCACATATCCAGACTGCCCGGCCGACATCTGGTGCCATCAGACACCCTGGCTGCGAGCACTGCTACCACCACCCGGTCCTCGTCATCCAGGGAGACGGTCTGCAAATGAAGTTTTAAGTTAATAAGTGGATCACTTAGGGGATATCATAATTATTATGGTGCCAAGAGTGATGAAAGAAGAGAATGCTCACCAGCGGAACCACTTCCTATTCAAAGGTACACACATGTGTAAATGCTCTGTAAATTGCAAATAAAAAGCTGATATTTAATTTGTTAAGTATTTTCGCCCGAAGATCATGTCTCAACATTTATAATAATTATTATTCATAGCACACACGACGACACATCAAGCTATAAGTTTTAGCTGACCTCGCATTGTATAGTGGCTTTTCGTACAGTGAGAATTCAGCTTATACTGGAACAGTATAGGTTGATAATGTTATCGTATGTACATTGTGAGCACATGGTATGGTGAATTAATCTTCCCAAACCCAATCTGAATCTTGTAGGTAGCTGTTAAAGCATCTAGGAGGTCATCTCTTCTCTGAATACTAAGACTGCCCTTAAATCTAGTTACAATTTCCTCTGACAATCTCTAACTTTATTTTCAAACTTTCCTTTAATACTCGTCTGGCATTTTAAAATTGCTTTCAGCTTTGCATTATGTATTTAAGTTTCTCAACTGGAGTGAAGAAGGTTTTGGCAGTTTTAAGTTTGTATTTTAGAATAGCTTTCATAAAATGCAAAGCAATGCATGACATCTGAAGGCGGATGTCCCGTAATTCAAAACGTTCAAAACCTAGTCGCAATCTCATCTCAGCGACAATCCATGTCAAAAATGTAAGATTTGAGGTATTTAAGACAAATTGAGTGAGATCAGACTATGCACGTTTGCCCCTATGTTTTCTGAGCGCATGTAGATTAATTTTCCATTGTACATTTTGATCATTCCCTTTTTGAAATGAAGTAGTATTATGGAAGACCCAACTAAATATTTTGAGAGGTGGAATTACTTAAGACCCAAAATGCAAAATTGCTGTCCAGAATTAGCAAAAAAAAACTTTTAAGAAGACATTAAGTTTTTTTTTTTTATTTATATTCTTAAACATTTTGAATGGTTTTATTGAGTTTTTCACTGACTGTGGCCAGTAACGGCTGGAGTATTTTGTAAGACCGACAATCAATCATTTTTTAGGACCTACATCAAACAAATCATTTTGAAGCTTTCTTTTTGTTGTTTTCAGTGAAAATGTAAACGTAAAACATAATATTTCATGAAATCTTTGTCATAATAATATGGTCATTTGAACTAAGATAGTTGTGTTGATGATTTTAATGATTAGGTATAATAATTAAGTAAGTATGTTAATTAAATACATATTCTTTGTTACGGTCGCGAATCATATTATTTTGATCAACATACAACCTGACGCAGAACACATATTTGCAAAAAAAAAAAAAATTTGTGGGCTACTCTAGCGTAGTTTTGTTAGTTTATTTTGTTGTTTATTTGCGTAATAATACAAAACAACAGTACCTAAGTAAGTATCTACACTATGTAACCCACATGCTTGGTAACGTTAGCAACCTCGCTGCTTGGCAAATCATTTCACCCGCCGCACTATAGCGTCCTTTTATGAATAAAGTCATACATACCGGTTCGGGACTCTGCCCCGAGTGCTGCGGCACGCCCCGGCACGTCAGCGCGCACGGCTCGGCGTCATCCCTGTGCGCGCGCCAGTGGAACAGCTCCCCCCCATAGGGGGTGTCGTCGTGCGCGCTACATTGTTGTTCGCGCCAGATGTCCTCTTCTAGCAAAGATATGTTGCCGCGGCATGGCTGTGGAAGAAAATATACATTGAAGTTTTTTTTTTGACAAAAGCATGTAGCAATGGGATGATAAAAACTGACAAACCAGTTATGCATAAAAAATAAAAGTGCGCAGTGCTGCACACTCCTAGCCTATTTCACGTTAAACAAATATCAACTTTATTTCAATGCTTTTAAGTTGATTTCAGAGTGACTAGCACTATTGACTGAGTTATAAAAATGTTTGAAGTGGTAGCGTAAACTGAACTTTATAGTGTAGGAATTAAAGTTATTTTTCCATTACTTCATATTTGTTTACATTTTGGCAAATAAATCGTGAATGCACGGTAGGTATTATTCACGACTCATACCTTAGGTACTGAGTGTTTATATACACGAGCGGCACGCGTCAACGGCACAGGCAACTGCAGCCGTCGACAGGCGTTGTCGGCTGCCGTCATCATAACGTCCGCAGTAACAGCCGTCATGAAAATGACGACACCGGGGATTGACTATACGGTGTCAAATGGTCTCTAGGGATGTTGACATTTTTGACACTGTACCACCAACACCCGCACGTGACACCAACTTACTTTAAAAAACATTTCAAATAACATTTCAGTGATGTTATTCGACGGTAAAATGCGGACGCTATGTGGCGGCTGTCGCAGTCCATAATAACAATAAGAATTCTATTAATTGTCTAGCTAGACGGCATCCCACAGCAGCACCCGAGGCGGCGGCGCGTAGTGTTCCACGCGTGCCCCTATAGGACGTCACGGGAGGAGTTTTACACCACATCCCCCCCCGCGGACTTCAGGTGGCCCGCGAAGGCAGGCCGGCATCGGCAGCACCAGCCAGGAATCATGGAAGGCGCACAAGTTCCCATGATCCCCGGTCCAAGTGTGGGAAGGGAACAACGGAGTGGTTGTTGGTCTGTAAGAGTCTGACAGACCCCTCCGCCCGTCTATGGGCGGAGGATTTCCATGAGGATTTTCAACAAAGTAATAAAAAAAAAAATATATGGCATCTCATGGGGTTTTTTAATGTAAGTAGGGCATAACCTTACTCCGTTCTGCCCTCATTGCCCTCATATGGTCACACGCCACAAAGTAAGTTACTACAAGTACTTATTATCCTAGTTCATAATTGTAGCAATTACAGTTCCGATAAAAAACACAATTTTATTGAGGTTCTAACAATACACATTGTACCTTACTAAGTCGAATATAAAGGGCGTTATACACTGTTCAGGTCGGCACATTAGATTCGGGAGTATTTGTTGAACAATCAAGCCGGCCCGAAGCAATTAATACACATATTCGACTTTCATTCGACTCGTGCCAAAATCAAAAGTCATTTATTCGAATTAGGCTGAGAATCAGCACTTTTCAAACTTCAAACTCCGTTCGGCAACTACCGTCGTCGCTGAAAGTTGTGTTCGGGTCGGTTCGCCTTAATTTGAGTTTACTCGAGAGTGGTTTCTCCCGATCATAATCTCTACATTCGATTTTACCGCCGAAATAACAATAATCAGCCTATAATGTTCCCACTACTGGGACACAGAGGCCTCCTCTCTGTCAAAGGAAGTGGGCCATAACCATTACCACGAGGACGAAAGGCGGGTTGGAAGATGTAACATATCTTCGAATTTTTGGTTCTAGGATGAGCCAAATGCGGGATGGGCGAGGGAGAGAGCGGAGAGAGCCGCCCGTCCCAGCCGCCGCGGTAGACGCCCCGGGCGTCGGGAGCCGCGTGACGACTCCCGGCCACCGTAGGTGCGGGCCTGCGGATGGCGAGTAATGGGTAGCTCTCCGTCCGATCAGGACCAGGCCCGTGCTGGACGGCGCGTATGTGTTCCACGCGCGCCTCAAAGAGATGTCAGCATGTAAGGAGGGGCCCGTCAGGGCCTAAGCCTGCCGGGGCAGCGGGATTGTCCGAAAGGGTTACCGCTGCCCCGGAACATACAGGGCTAAGGAAGGAACACGGATGGGTTTTAGTCAGTAAGAGTCCGACACTCCCTTCCACTCCACCCAGAGCGGGAGGGGTCATTTGATGATTTCCCATCCTTAAAAAAAAAAAAAAAAGGATGAGCCAAATCGACACGTCCTCACAATGTTTTCCGTCACCGTTTTGAGAGCAGTGTTAATGAAATAATTTACACAAAGTAAAATACCTGTCAGGGTTTTGAACCTACGACCAACAACTCGTAAGTCGCGTTCGTTACCACTGGGCCACGATTGCTCTCAAACCAACTTTTAACCGTTCGGCTGTGCCGAATCATGCCGACCCGAACGATTGTATAGCACCCCTAACACGTCATGATTAACTGAGTAACAATTTAAAGGTTAAATGTATCAGATTATTGAACAGTGACATTACAGCGGAATTATGTTACTGAAAGAAATCCATTTCGTTTGCTATCGTAGGAGAAAATCTTGAACACGTACACTATCGGACTTCAAGGCGGTGCGCCGCGACTTAGAGCTGGGATCACGTTCGGATATTTGCGGATATCTAGAGATATTTTTTTTGGAATTGGGTTTTCTTTTTAATTTGATCATAGAATTTTAAAAAAAGCATGCGAATAATGGACTGGCTGCTAGTGCCGCTAGCAAAAGACAGAATTGCGTGGAAAAGGAAGAGAGAGCCCTTTGCCGTGCAGTGAGACAATACAGGCTAGTTAGATTAGATCAGATGCTTTCTTCTGTGGTGAAGATTTATGTCGTATTCAGCGTTTTAAATACTTACTCAATGTCTTTTACAGAGGCCTATGAGAGCAGCAGTTTTTCGTTCCATGAAATAACAACAGCATAAATATGTTATGTTGTTGTTGCTAATTTCTTACATCGGACTTTCCACTTTTTTATTTGTTTATATCTGTTTATAACTGATGTATGTCTCTGGTGTATTGTGTGTTTTTTAGTCTGTGCTAATTAAATGTATTTTTTTTCTTTGTCGAAAAATATGATTAGGTAAAAAAAAACATGCTATCAAAAAATGTGAAGTAGTATTTATGTCTATCATTTTGTTTTTATGACAAATTCATGTATCAAAATGCCAATTGGAATCCCTCTCAATGCATCGAAAGAATTTTAATAAACGATTTCATATGCACAAAGTAAGTTTTTCTCATTTCGGGGAAGGCAACGTATTTCAGAATAATTTCGATGAAATACGCTTGCAATTACGTGGCCGCCGGGTGCGACTGCCAAACGCGACACCTTAATTCTATTTCTAGATTCGAACAATTTTTAAATGAGGTTTTATTACTATACATTTTGTCAGCTTGTGGCTAAGTAATAACAGCCGCATGGGTCGATCGATCAGATTAAGCTACGCTTGCCGCAGTCTGTCCGTGAATGGGTGGCCATCTTTTAATACTGAGACCATACCAAGATCCCTCCGTGCCTTCAAATGGTCCCGGCTGTCATATGTAGATCTTTGACAGTCGTTACGGGTAGTCAGGAGCTCAAAAGTCTGACAACCAGTCTTACCGAGAGGTATCGTGTTACCCAGTAACCGGGCTGTGGACGCAGTCAGATAGGCAGTCGCTCCATGTAAAATACTGGTATTCAGCTGCATCCGGTGAGACTGGAAGTCGATCCTAACTACTTGGGACAAGGCTTAGGCATATGACGATGACCTTTTTGTAGCTGTTACAAGTCTCGCAGTACATAGATAAATAATTTGTGGCCTTATGTAATGCTTTCACGAGATTTCGTAGAATAAACTCTTAAATAACCTGAGTCGCGGTTCTTATTTTTTTTTCAATAAGTACCTTGTGTTAAATTTTAATTAATTTGCATGTTTTTGGTATTTTCACGTTAAAATAGTTTACGGATTTAATTATGACTGAAATTGGAATAAATGAAATATTGACTTCCTGTCAATCTGAATACTACCATATTGTAAAAGTGATGATTGTTGCATGAGCCCGGAATTATAAAAAAACAAAACTGTGCTACAGTGAAAAATAACATTAACTGACTCGTGATACCTTTACTAAATAAAAATAAAAAAATTATGAAAGTAACATGCATAATTTTTCGGATATTGGGATTTATCCGTCATTTGGGTCACATCCCTATGACAAAGCGACGTAGCCAGCTCATATTAAACTTCAAAGACAATCCTTTGCTATCAGAAAATTTATACCTACATCTTATGAGCATTTGTTTAGTGATATTTAATTAAAAAAATAACTATAAAATTAATTGATTTTTAAAAAATAAATGAAAAAAATCTAGAATGATCAATAAAAGCCGGAAGTAAGTTTTCTTTCCTTGTTTCTTTATGTAAAATACAGTAATTTTTCTATTATTAAGAAAAATAATATATAGTACCTACTCCAGATGGTATTTTGGAAGTGGCGGCAAATCTCAGCCGAGACTATCCATCGACGCGGGACATGTTATTATGTGTACGCAGACATCCAGTCGTGTCAGCCGGAGACCCGGCACGACCGGAGAGAGGTCAGGCGCAGGACACATGGCGTAACGTGCTTTCCGAGGCACGGGGGTATCACACCGCTAACTTTCAAACTTCGGGCTGTTACTAAAAAATAATTATGGGAAAACCCATCACTTGTCCAAACCTACACGTAAAGCATGATCACCATAGAAACGGGTTTTGTCGATGGACAAAATGACAGATTTTTTCTATTCTATGTGTCATATTATTGTCTATTCTTCCGTCGACAAAACCTATTTCTATGGTGATCATGCTAGGTGTGCTGTGAATCGAACCTAGGATTTTTCTATTAACTCAATAACCAAATCCATACTATCCATACTAATATTATAAATTCGAAAGTAACTCTGTTTGTCTGTCTGTCTGTTTGTTACCTTTTCACGCCTAAACCACTGAATGGATTTCGATAAAATTTGGTATAGAGATAGTTTGAGTCCCGGGAAAGGCCATAGGATAGTTTTTATCGCGATATTCTCACGGGATTTATAGATATGCGGGGCGCTGCTAGTCAAATATAAATATGTCACAAAATTTAATATTTTATTCGACAGCAAAATCCACCATTGTTCACAGCTAAAACTTGAATCACGTTTTATCCTCCATTCGCGATACACCATCAATATTTCCCACCACAATACAAAAACTCAAAAAGCTTTAAAAGCCTAAATCCCGTTGAAGAGGCTGCCACTCACACCGCAGCGTAATTTGCATTCACTGAAAAGGATATTGTAGTCCGAACCACTCACGAACTTAATCGGCTCTTCTTTGGAAGGATGGGAGGGAGGGAAGCGCGCGTATAGAATGATAATGAGTTGTTCGCTACGGTTTATTGACTCCCGGCGTTTTTTAAATCTGATTGGTCGCTTTTCGACGTTCCTTTTTCGAGATAATTTTGTATGTCTGAGTTTTAGCTTTGTTGATTCTTTTTATCTTGTTAGGCGAATAGGATTTACTGTAACAAAATGTATTATGTATATCGGCCGGTACTCCTTAAACTTTGTAAGGACTTTGTGAATGTGTTAGCTTTCGTAGAGTTCACCTTCAATTTGATTGTAGTCAATGACCTTAGAGCAGTGGTAGCCCAATGGTGACGGTCCAGACTTATGAGTGGTCGTGGATTCGAACCCAGCCCGGCTTTACTTTGTGTAATTTATTTCGTCACCATTGCTCTCAAAACGGTAAAGGTAAACATCGTGAGGAAACCGGCTTGTCCTAGATCCAAAAATTCGAAGACTTGTGACATCTACCAACCCACACTAGGCCTGCGTAGTGGATTACGGCCCCTCTCACTGAGAGGAGGCCTATATCCTAGTAGTGGGAACATTATAGGCTCATTATGTGTATGTTATAAGCTTGAAACTGCCCCACTGCAGCACAAACATCAGGAACGAGTATTATTTCACCCCGCTTGCTCTCTGCATGTTGGCGATTTCAGACCAATTTATTCCCCACATTTATCTTATATCCTCAGTAACTGCAGCAACTTTGTAAATTTAAATTTGCAAATGGAGTGTCGTTGGAATTAAAATTTATCTGTAACATAAAAGTTGATTACAGTTTTTGTTGGTAGCCTGGACATAATGGCGCGATCGTTATCCAGAATACATGTGCTGTGTAGTTGTGTTTATAGTAAGTTTGAATGGTGACGACATGGGGACTTACCGTAACAAAATATATTTAGCGTAGTGTTATCGTGGAATTGGCGACAGTGTTTTGTTTTACTGTTAAACGAAACACGGTCGCCAATGTTTTTTGCTGTTAAACAATACACTGTCGCCAATTCAAGAGAGGCGTGCTTGTTTCATCATGCACATATATCATGGAAGCCATACGCGGTACGGTCCTCCAAAGAGGTCTACCTATGCAAGCGGAGCTGTGGGTGTGTATTGGAATATACTTGTGTGTTATTGTAACATACAACATGACGTGGTCGACCTGCGCAAGCACACCTCGAAGGTAGACCGAAACGTACGGCTAATAATCAAGATGGTAGTCTTTTTTTTTTTTTTAAGGATGGGAAATCATCAAATGACCCCTTCCACTCTGGGTGGAGCGGAAGGGAGTGTCAGACTCTTACTGACTAAAACCCATCCGTGTTCCTTCCTTAGCCCTTTATGTTCCGGGGCAGCGGTAACCCTTTCGGACAATCCCGCTGCCCCAAGATGGTAGTCTGGGAAGTGCAAAAAAGCAGGCATTTGTGTAGAATCAGTTAAGGGCTCGCAGTCGAATCAGGAAGTTAAGTGTCCCAGATGATACTTACTATTTATTGTTTACATTTTTTGAAGTGAAAACTTCTAACGGCGCGTTGGGTATTTTTTGAGATGGGAAAAACCATTGAACTCGCGACACTATTACTGACACCGCGCTACATTCGGATGCGTTCGGCTGTCCTCGGGATATACTCGTTTTAATGTATATCCGATACGTCAGTGAGTGATGGCAAAGTATTCTGTTTGTGTTTTGTTTTCACTTCTGTCGGCACTCCCGGAGTGTCACTGTTTTTTTTTGTTTTTTTTTAATAGCTTACTTTGTCCCACTCCTGGGCAAAGGCCTCCCTCTTCTCTTTCCATCTTTCGCGAGCTCGCGCGTCCTCCTTACAGTTTTAACCTATCCAGCTCATCACGCCATCTTCTACGTGGCCTACGATCCCGCCTCACTGTCTCAGGGCACCAGTTCTGTGTAATTTGGGGCCACAGTTTGTCCGGCATGCGACAGACATCGCACAGTCCCATTTAAGTTAGGCAGCCTTTTGAGCCACAACATTGTTATTTTGTTAAATAAATTTATTATCATCATGTGTATGATCTGTCTGTCTGTCCGTCCATATCTCACAAGCTCCTTAAATGATCTATTAACCAAATCATCCTTTAAAATACCATATTGATACTTAAACTACCCACCTATTGACCTGTGCAACAATATTAGCATTCATAAAATGATAAAACAATGTTCCATTGTCAGTCCTGTTATAAACAATAGTGCTAACGAGCTTCTGATGGCGCTACTTTAGTTGAAAGGGTTCTACCCTCTAATCTAATTTTATTTTCAGCTACAGAGAAACGTGGTTTGGCACTTTTAGTAATATTCCTTGATTGAATAAGAATTTGTGGCTTTGTTGTATTATGGTTATTCTCAAAAAAAAAAAAATATTAAAAAAAAAAACCGACTGCAAGGGCTACTGGTGAGTATGAGGTCCTGGGTTCGATTCGCAGGTGGGGCAAAGTGTTATTGAGTTTTCATATCAGGAATTTCTCAGTCCCGGAGTCTGGACTTATAGAGGAATGACGAACAGGGTGTAAAGTTGACTCATCCTCCACAGGGGATGGAAGGAAGAGAAAGAGAGGATCTTGCGACCAGACGGGTGTTGTCTGGGGGGCTACTTCCTGACGATTGATGCCGTGACGTTGTATACATAAATATAGGTATGCTGCATGGTTGCACGGCAAACTCTGCTTGCGCGATGCAAGATTTTGCGTAATGTCAGTGTGATGCGTTATAGTTCGCATGTGGCGATATAGATGCCGCCACAGCCTTATTCATCGAAACGACCTTACATACATCGTTTGATTTCACCCATTATAGATGGAGCCATCATAGATGAATAAGCAACATTACCTATAATCAATGCTAAAAAGTGATGTCTGCTAAGGCCCTAACTTCAAAAACCAATTGCCGATCCGTCTGTGCAACAGCACTCGTACACAAACAATACAAACATTAGAAGATGACTCTTAGCAACTCGTGGACAACGTGCGGCATACAATAAGACAACTGCCATCAAGTTAGCTGATCTTGTAGCGAAGTTGGACGGTTACAGCCGGGTGATCCGTGACCGACGCAGACAACGCCGGGATTGAATCTATGTGATTGTGTTTACGTTGTTTCTTTCTTGGTGATTTATTGTTCAGTAGCTGCGAACAGCGAGCGAAGTTTAGTGAACTCTTTGGTGATGAACGGTTTACTATGTTTTTTTCTAGACTTAGAGCAAGGTAAGTGCTGAATTGGGGTAGCGTTGCAAACACATTGTAGGTGATCACCAGTATTTAGTGACGATAAAAACTTTTTGTTTGACTATTATTATATACTATATATTGGATGCCTAATATGTATATGTAAGCAAACTGAAATGGCAGTGGGCTTACCATCTAAGCTTACCATACCATAGCTTATAAATAATGTTAGAACAGCGGAGTGCGACCACGGAAAGGTACTTTCTTGTTTCATCCTTTTCAGTAGTAGTAGTAGTTTTAGTTTTTAAACCTAATTTTTATTGAATTATTTTGGGGCTTATTTCAATAATATTTATATTTTTGACATGAGGTAATTAAGTCTTTTCATTTGATACCCAACCAGGCACCATCTCAAAATATTTATTATTCAATTAATACTTTAAGTCCGCTAGAGGGCGCCTTAATGAATTTATTGTGACGTCACATAGCCTATAACTAGCGGACGGTAAAGGCGCTTCTAACGATACCTCATTTGTCAAATTATTATAAGTACTTTTGAAGTTATGAGGGAACAGATGAACATACAAACAAGCATACATATATACCGATCACAAAATCATAACCCTCCCTTTTGCATCGCCGTAGACGGGTAAAAAAAAATTACCGTTCCATACATTTTGACCTCATAGGTGTTGCACTGTTGAATGAATCGTTTCGATGACAAATTAACTACTATAATTATATTGTTGCGGCATAGAACTTGGCCACTTTGACTTCGTAAGTTAATTTTATATATAAAGACCTTAATGTACACACGTCAGCACATCAAGCCACCCGAAATTGTCAAATTTTCCCAATCAACTTTGAATTTTATATTTTAGAGATAAATTCAAAATCTATTAAAGAAACTTGACAGATTGAAGTAGCTTGATATGCTGGCGTGTGTACCATTATACCTAATCAGAAATAAATAAATCTATCTATGTACTGAATCCAGCCTCATCAGCCACTCAGCCTGTATCAGCGATGATAGTTTCTGACTATTAACAACGTAACTGCAAAACCTCGTTAGCTATCCACATAAAGCATATTCTAAAGCGACGACAGAGCATACCTCCCATCACTAAAATGCAAAACTAATAAGTCACAAGGGGCAGTCATCCATTGCTTGCCTGACTAGCGATGCTACATGGAATCCTAGCCCCTGTCAAACAGGATGTCCTAGTTCAGGGGTTGAGACCTCATTGATGTAACGTGCTCAGACCAAATAAAAAACCAAGACAGAGCGCTGAGAACGATACAGTGAAGCATGCCAAAACTACTCCTCTCTGTGCATACACGCTCACACGCACACATTTACAATCAAACTACACCTCACTAAGTGCACACATGTTTACGAAACCGGCTTCACTTTTCTGTTGACAGCGCTCTGTCTTGGTTTTTTATTTGGTCTGAAGTGACGTGTACTGAAGTTTTCGAAATATTACTAATACTTAGACGGCTGCTGTCAGATCTCATCAAACATCAGCACTTAAGTACACTTCGGTGTAACGAGCTCCTTGCTAAGTCATTCTATTAATCACTTTGAAACCGAAGTTTGTTCGCATGCTCGCTTACCGAGAATAATGCTTTCAATACGGCATCATATTGAAAAGTTAACGTTTCAAATAGTTCCTGATTGTGTTAGCGTTGTGTGGCTAAAATAAATTGATAGTTGGGAGTTATTAATTGATTATTACGTAGACTCAGCCACGATGGAAACCATCGCTTCGTGGTTATAGTTTGACGAGAGTTTTAATTGTTTTTTGATATCCTTTTACGTTTAGATATGCAAGCGGAATTAATAAATGGACTTCTTTTAAGCTGTTTTGCCAGTACTGTGGTCTAGGAATATGATAGAAAGCGATCGTCGTTCGAATACGCAATCGTCGCGTTCCAATGTCACTTTTCGTTGGGTGAACCGGAACGCGTGGTTGCGCTGACGCTTTTCGATCAATAAGTGTCATACGAACGCGACGATTGCGTATTAACAATCAACAATAAATTTTATCGCAATGGAATATTTTCCAACTTTCTTTCGACATTCTTTCTTGCACTCAGACATTAGCAAAGCCATGGGACTTAAACTTCATCATCATCTGCCTAGCCTTTTCCCAACTATGTTGGGGTCGGCTTCCAGTCTAACCGAATGCAGTTGAATACAAGTATTTAACATGGAGCGACTGGCTATCTGACCTCCGCGGCTTAAAGTGCTTTCCGAGGCATGGAGAGTTGGTATGTAAAGATCATACCCATCCATGGACCAACCGCGGAAAGCGTTGCTTAACCTGATCGATCGAATCGTGCGGCTGTGAACACGGACTTTAACAAAATTGGCGAAATGTGGGTGTACTATAGGTAGGTGCAGCTCTGCCTAACCGTTCGGGGAAGGTATGTTGTGATGTTACGTGGCGGTAACCAAAACGATCCTCTTAATAGGAACCAAGCATAGACTTATAAAAAAAGATGGACTCGGCGCCACGCATATCGAAAGTGAAGCACAGTAAGTATGTCGGGACCGCTTGAACAAACACGCCTCACGCTCACATTTACATCATAGTATGCCGACCGGCCGCCATTACGTGACACGACAGCGTCAATCGTCAATCACGCACACATAGATCGGTACGGTGCTTCACTTTCGATATGCGTGTCGCGGAGTCCATCTTTTTTTAAAAGTCTATGGAACCAAGCATTATTCTCTTTTAACAAAACAACAGTTGGAATCCATTTTATTCGCAAGCATGCGTCCTGCATTTATTTAATAAAGAACGACCCTGTACCAACTATGTATCGCCCGAATCGTACACTTGGGGACGATGTGAACGGCACACAATTGTTTTAGGGAATTTTGTATGTGTGTGAGGTAGTCTGATTTATAGGAGCGACGTATTCGTAATTTTTTCTTTAGTTTTATTATTGAAGTCGACATTTTTTCACTTATTGTTGAGTTTAGGAAGGGAACTGTGTGTCATTATCTGCCTAGCTGAATACCAATATTTTACATCAAGCGACGGTCTATCTGACCAAAAATGTCCAAAAAAGACTAAAATAAGAATAAAGGACAGGATATTTGAGTAATTTTCATGTAAATTATTTAGGTAAAACTATAAAATATTGAGCAGCGTGACGAGTAGGCACTCGTCACGTAATATAATTACAGTAACAATGAATTGATTGATGTAATAGTTAATGTATATTCTAGTGTGTATTCTAGTATTCATTAATAGATGACTGATATTCTATTGTAATGAATCATATTAATGCTTATTAAACAATAACTGCAACATCACGCGAGTGGCATCAAAGAATTGTCTAATAGATGGAATAATAATTTCGGATACCTAAAACGGTAATGTTGGAATTTAATTATAATCTTGCTCAATCACAAGCTAAGTACTTACCTACAGTTACAATTATTAGTACTTGTAGCGGCATTTACAACGCCACATGCGAACTACGTGTTCACCGCGCAATTAGCATAATATAATACAATAAAACTAGCATAAATATTTTCTTTTCTAAGGAGGATGAGTGAACTTTACACCCTGTTCCTCATACCTCTAAATATTTATTTATTTATTTTTAGTTAGCCTGCATCGTCTCACTACTGAGCAAAGGCCTCCCCCAAATTCTTCCAGGCATCCTTGTCTAGAGTCACCTCAATCCAATCCTTGCGGTAGGCGTCTAGGTTGTTTTGCCACCTCTTCCTGAGCCCGCCCCGGCGCCGCCGTCCATCCTCAGGCACCCACCGGGTGAAGACTGTTGCCCTGATATCACTGTGCATGCGGCTAACGTGATCCGCCCAATGTCAAAAAAATTTATTAACCGAAAAATCCCTAAAACTACACACGAAAGCCTTAATTAATCCCACACACACTCACTAATCATTTAAGCGCGCCACAAACGAATGGAACGGCGAGCTAAACAGTTTCATTAAGTTAACGCCCCATTTATTTCATTATCAGGAACCGAATGGGACACTTTGATTGCGCGCTACGATATCGAGTAAGTGTCGTTTGTTGCTGTTGTGTGTGTTGGTTAATGAAATTAGTGTTGATCATAATTATATTGTGACGTTGATCCGCTACTTTAATTATTCGCGATACTTCTCTCTATTCGTTATACACATGGACTTATAAAAAAAGATGGACTCCGCGCCACGCATATCGAAAGTGAAGCACCGTACCGATCTATGTGTGCGTGATTGACGATTGACGCTGTCGTGTCACGTAATGGCGGCCGGTCGGCATACTATGATGTAAATGTGAGCGTGAGGCGTGTTTGTACAAACGGTATACTTACTGTGCTTCATTTTCGATATACGTGGCGCGGAGTCCATCTTTTTTTATATGTCCATAGTTATACATATCGCAGATAGATTGTAGAATCCGCTGTTTTACAAAACCGCTAGTTGTTTTACAAAACAGCTCCGTTACGTAAAACAACTGAACAACGTTCAGCGGTTTTCTATAATTACTGAACTTGAACACGCAGAATTGCATAAACGTTTAGCATTTATCAATGCAGCGGATCAACGATTAGCGGTTTTGTAAGACAGCGTGAAATGAAACGTTGAATTGTAGATTTCAGTTCCAAATTTTGTCTCTCGTGGCTCTGTGCGAAACATAAATATATACCTAAAACGAGTAGGTAATACGAGTAAAAATGACCTTAACTCAAATGAAAACAGTGAATTTAAGGACAATATTAATTACAAGTCATCACAGTCTTATGAAAGTCGCTCATTGTGACTGCAAATAAGCCATTCTGACGTTTCACGCCATTCGTCGGCGACCGCCGTCGGCAACATGCCACTTGTGTATTTGAGCACCGCGATCAAATACACGAGCGACACGTCGTTGACGGTTGCAGTTGCCTCTGCCGTTGACGCGTGTCGCTCGTTTGCATAAGCACTAAGAAAATAAGTAAGTACTTATGCTTAATTATTAAGGTAACCTCACCTGCATGTTACAGATCTTGTACCGCACTGGCTCGCCCCGGCACCCGGCGGGCGACGAACAAGTCCGTAGCTGTCTCGACACGCCTCCGTCACACGTTCGTGAACACAGCGACCATTCGCTCCACTGCGACCAGCCGCCGCGATCCTGGGGAGGAGATTAAATTAGTTATTATTGAATGAAAGGAGAACACTTCAACAGTTTGATTGTTCTAGGGGTGGTTTTAAAAGGTACGTTACGTTACGTTGTGTGAAACAGTTTTTTTTTTTATCTTAAATTTTACCCTTTCAAGGATATTTTTTTTTAGCCTGTAGGTACACTTATATACTTCAATACAATTTTTATGATTTAGGTCCTAAAACATCATGGTTGTCACATATTAGGTCTTAAAAAATACTCCAGCCGTTACTGGCCACAGCGAATGGAAACCATTAATAATTGAAAAGAAGAAAAATTAAGACAAAAATTTAATGGCATCTTACATGTTTTTTTGCAAATTACGGACAGCAATCTTGCATTTTAGGTCTTAAATAATTCCAATTCTTGGAATATTTTATTGGGTCTTCCATAATACCAATTAAGAGGCCTATTACCAAAACGCGCGTAAATGCATGATTTCCTCGTTGAAACTTAATACTATTCGTTGGTTGATATAAATAACATATAATTGGTAAAGGTAGTTCGTTTTCTCTTCTACAATAATAATAAAACGATTTTTTTTATTATTTATCTATTTATTTGGCAATAATCTTTCTCCTGATGCATGAATACTAATGCGATACCCCTTAGTAAGACTGGTTGTCAGATTTTCGGGCTAATGACGACCCGTAACGACTGTCATAGATCCACGAATGACAGCCGGAGGTACGGAAAGGTCTGGATATGTAATGTTCACCCATCCAGAAACCGACCGCGGCAAGCGTAGCTTAACCTCCGATCGACCCGTGCGGCTGTTCTTATTTAGCAAACAAAATGAGTTTAAAGCATAAATAAAAAACAAACAAACACCTACATACAAAGTC
This sequence comes from Gortyna flavago, assembly GCA_963669345.1. NCBI lineage: Eukaryota > Metazoa > Arthropoda > Insecta > Lepidoptera > Noctuidae > Gortyna > Gortyna flavago. The sequence goes on from OY770149.1 coordinate 1,607,800, forward strand.
ATAAACATGTAAATAAAATAAATCGTTCATTATTTGCATTACCCATTATTTACAGTGAGGAGATTCGATGTACAGCCAACAACAAAAGCGGAGTGATCGGCTGTCACAGTACAGTCGACGATAATTGCATGCGACGTGACAGCGCGATGCTCATGACTGGCAACATACGGGAGGGTAATGTAACGGCTGACGCTTGTGTTCGTTTTATTTGTAGGCACTATTTTATGTTATGTTCAACAGATAATGTTTTCGATTTTTGATGACGATGCCTTTAGATAATTATCAAGAAATCTAAAATAAGCCTATACAATATACACGACTAAACTATTCTGCGGCAGAGATTCATAAAAAAACATTAATAAAAGCCTTTTTAAAAGCACTAACAAAAACTTTTTTTTCATCTAACATTTTAGTAAGTATGTGCTTTTTAAAACTCTTATAACCATTTGTTTCTAGTAGGTACCTTTCTGAAAATGATTCCACGAGGTAATTACGTAACTTATAATCGCAATTGATCTCAAACCTTTCTTTTGACGGTTCTGCCATGTTTATTACCTTATTTACGTTGTTAAGTTTATTTTAATTATGACATTGTAATTATTATTATTATTTACTTTTTGTGAATTTTATTTTTGTATTGTTTCTCTGGTGCACTAATTTTGTATGCCATAAATGACAAAACATGTAGCCACCACATATTAATTATAAGAGCTTCATACTGTACTCATCTTTTACAAAATAAATATTATTTTATCTTATCTTATCTAAGCAGATGAATTGTTCAAACCTATGAAGTAATTAATTAGGAATTTCCTTCAAAAAACCCTCTGATTGTGATTGAAATTGTGCTACGCAATTAGTGTGTTAGTCTGTGGATAAACCTCATAGGCTACTTATGATAATTATTGGAACTGGTATTGGCGATAACGGTTAATTATAACAATTCGTATGACAGCTCTTAGCTACAAGAGCGCCCATTGTGTCACCGTTTTCAAAATTTCTACATTGTTATCTGTAATTTATATTATTATGGTGTCCATAATAAAGAGTAAATGCCAAATAAATTTATTTTCTTTTGTAAAAAGAATACACAGCCTCGTTTTATCTTATCCAAAAATGTGTAATCTCAAGAGCCGCAACGTTTTGTAACACTCCCAACAGCTGTATGTTTCGAAATTTGGCCGGATTACTTGAATCGGAAAATTCGAGTGAAGTGACGGTTTCCAGTTCCCAGTGGCAGTATTGACACGCACGCCAGGATTGTGTTAAGCCCTTACGCATCAGTCTGCAGCTATAATATTAAGCTTTACGGACATAGAAAACCAATTTATCAATTGAAGTATTTTTATAGCTTTGGGGGTGTTTTTGTGGAAATAAAAGTCCAATGCAAACGCAATGTGTTTTAGAAAATACAGTTAAATAACTGTGGGGTTCGATTCCCAGAGATTATATTACATAGAGCTGTATAATCCTGAAAATGTATTCAAGTAGATACGCCAGAAGCGGCAGAATATCATGAACTTTTATAACAACTTCTTTTTTTTTCTGAAAACTTCAGTAGACAAAGTGGACAGTGTCTTTATAAGGCACTGTACGGAGGCACGTGCCAACGTGTGTTGGGCCACGTCATTTTTAGTTGTTTTATGGTTGACTTTTCCAACGAAATATATTTTTATCGGAAGAATAATTTTGAATTTTTGACAGTTATTCCTTACAAAATCTGTCAAACGTCAAATTTATTCGACGAATAAAAAATAACTGACGATTCAAAAATCTGCCCTTAGGTTCTAAAAGTTTACTAACATAGTTTTTAAGCTATATGGATTGTGAGTAGATACCTACTTGTAGTTCGAAATAATTAATTCTTTTATGACAATGTAACAACTCTGTTACAATATTCTGTCAAATAAATGATCTATTTATTACTATTTCTATTTTGTGGGTGACGGTTGTCATACATATACGTGGTCAAATAAATTAGCTAGCGAAACTCCGCAGAAGTGACAGGTATCAATATCCACACATTATAAAATAAAATAAAACTTGTGGTTAACGACCTTAGGCAGTGTAACTATACTACCTAAGGTCGTTGACCACAAGTTTTAAAAATAATCAACAGAAACAGAAAGAACGGAACACAGACAGACACAACAACACAGAACACAAAACAGAAAACAAAACAGAGAAAACAGAAAACACACACAAAAACAAAAAAAGCAACACACAGATAAACAGATTATTATTCAAATCACATCATTTATTCGCATAAAATGTAGGTATACAATGAAGTTGTTATAAAATATAGTGAGCCGGTTACATTTTGTCTGAGTTTTGGCATGCAAAATATAACAAATAATGTCAGTATCAATAAAAACTATTATGCAAAAAAGTATTTTTGTGTAACAGACGTGACGATTATCGATACTTATATACGTTAAAAAAACAACAGGTTTTCTCAACTCATATGTTGAGTAAGTGCACTACCAGCGGTCGCTCAACCTCAAAAGAAATTCATCAAATGTACAAACCTTAGTTATTTAAAAAAAAATCTCAATCCAATCGAAATAGAAATGAAAAATAGAAATCATTAATTTCCTTAAAATACAGAATTTTTTAAAGATACACTTTACCTTACGGCATCGAAAACAGAATACGTAGCTACTATTTCAAAATCTGTCATCATTGTTTAACTTTATAACCTCCTTTCCACCTTACCTTCCAACCCTCAACCCTCCACCTACTAGAATCACAAAATAACATCATTATAAAACCAGGCGTCTGTGCGACGTGTCCTGCATGACATCGCTATAAAATTATACAGCCTCCGTATGACAGACGCACTCGCGAACATTATACGGTAAGCTACTCACATGTACATAATGTAATGTTTTGATTGACTCGCGAACAAGACCAACAGAGCGGGTAATTGGAGAGAATTTTTTACATGCTTGATTTTTACATAAGTAGCAGGAATCGTACCTTTAGACATACAAAATACTTCGTACTTTGTGTTGAAAATTCCTGGTACGGACGCATAAATTGGCTCTTTTACTATTCTATGTATTTCTGAGCGTAAAATGTCCTCAATAAACCCGACTGATTTAAAGTATTTGATGCTGGAATCCTAATAACTCGGGAAACAGTCACAATTTTAGACTTAATCTGACTATCACTACAGTATATATAATATATGTTTTATATATCTTGCATATATACTTTTATAACAATTGAAAACGTATTCTTACTTTGCAAATACAATTAAAAAACTAAATGGCATTACACTATCATACTTGCCCCCTATTAAACTTATAACATAACTGAAAACTGTCCTATTCTTTGACGAACATTTAAAATATTACATAGATAATGATGTCCATCCGCCAGAAAAAAGCGACTACCACAGCTCAACTTGACAGAATCAGTCACAAAAAAAATCATTCACAGTTATTTTACCTCGTATTACCCAGTAAGTGGGTTGTGGAGGTCAGATAGGCAGTCGCTCCATGTAAATACTGGAACTCAGCTGCATCCAGTTAGACTGGAAGCCGAGCGGAAGCGACTAGAAGCAAATCTATTTCATAATAATTTTTGACGTTCATAAGTGCCTTTTCTGTGCCTATTTGAAATAAATGCTTTGACTTTGACTTTGATCCCAACTTAGTTGGGAAAGGCGACGCAGATGATGGTAACGATGAGTAATTTTCCCTCTAACAACATGCTTTTAACAACGATAATATGGATCACAGTAACCACAAAAAGGTCAGAAGGTCAATTCTTGTAATTAAAAACGTTCAAAATCTAGTCGCAATTTCATCTCAACGACAATCAATGTCAAAAATGTAGGGAAATTAGAAATATTTTTGACAGATTGAGACTGAGATCAGACTGTGAACGTTCTTAAAATTACGAGCATTGCCTCTCTGTTCTTGAACTCCAACGTCTCCCAATCAGGCTGCCCGTCATCTCCAAACGTTACGAAACAATTGCACATCATTCTAATGTTCAGCACCAATACAAGCGCTCTCGGAATATTTCTCCCCGCCATATTTGTGATTCTGTGAGCGCATGAGGAAGAGATTTGCCAGCGCGTGATGTTTTTGCATGTCCCTGTGAAGAATAAGTAATTGTTTCGCCTGGATTTTCGGATTTGTGAAGTTTTTCGATAGGTTTTTCATAAAGATTTGTTGTTTTTTTTTTTTAAATTGTTGAATACTTTTATCAGGAAGTTAGTAAGAAGAGTTAAGAATTTATTTGAGACTACTATTAACGGCCGTAATAAAAATCTGTCATTTTCACCAGTATTTGACATTAAGGTATCAAAAAAAAAACGAATGATACTATTACAAAAATACAGTACTCGATTTATTCTAAGTAATAAAGTGGGCCAAAAAACTTTTAAACTAAAACTGGAGTATTTTTAACAAACAGTAATTATATTACTCGTAGCTCCGTAGCTCGTAGCAGCGTAGCGCTACGCTTGCTACGACGACGCTACGATGTGCGTCGTTCTTTATTGGTAAATATCCAGCAATAGACAATAACTCCTCATTTGCTACTTTTTTTGTTGCTCGCTTGTCTTTTGTGGTGGTGCTGCCATGCACACGGAATGACGATGTAATTCCACCCAGACACTGGAAACGTATGATGAGGACGTGTAGACTCGCGACTTTTTGACCGAGCAATTTTATTTTGTGTGAACAAAAAAGTACTTTTTTAAGCGTGTGATTGACTAACGCTGTTTGTGACCACAGCTGTTGTTGTTTTTCAGTCGGTCTGATAGCCGAAAATTTGTAATTAAAACTTGTTTGGCTTACCTTCTACTAGGTCAGAACTGAAACTACACTACAGTTTAAGTCAAGCAACGACCATGCATTCGGTTATTTTATCATTATCCATCAAACTGAGATCTATGAAGAGATACATAATGGAGACACTTGATTAGTTCCTAATTTTCTAAGATACGACCATCCGGGCCTTATCAGAATACCAGAGCTTCGGTATTGATTATTTCACCGGTTGAATGCCATAATTGATTACAGAAATGATTGAAAATCCATTGTTTCTCGCGTGGATCCACGTTCCAGCATACAAAGGGTTAAATATCGCAGCATTATACGATAGGAGCCTTTTTGGCCTCGTCGACAGGTCTTTTATTGTTTTGTCGTTTTTAATGTAACGTTTTTAGTTTTAAATACTCCTTTTTTACCATTTAGGTATATTTCCTGTGCGTGTCGCGAATAAAAGATTTTTCTATCTTTCTTGTCAGTCGCAAGTTACCTTCGACTATTTAGTCGCTCGTCTACAAACATCAGTACATAAATGTTTAATCCACGCGTTACGATTATTGTACTCGTGCTGCGAACGCTGTGTATATCATACACAGCCTATTATTCCTATTGTGCGCCTCCCGAGGATTTTATGGCTTCGTATTACTCTTTATATACATTTTATTATATAGACGTTCTTGTTTCATTTGAGTACGTACGTGAATTGCTCTTATACAGGTTAAAATATTATGTAAGTATTACAAGGTTAATTTAAAAACCTTGTAGGTACTTGTGGTCCATCGGTTTAACTTTCAGTTACTTAATTTCAGTATATTGGCTTATAATAACCGACTTCCGAAATGTATTATTTAATTTCGGAAGTCGGTGGCAAAAACCGATAATAAAATAAAAAACCAAAGAGATCGACTTCCGATTATTATTTTATTTATTTGTATAAATCAACAAAATAAATTGACCAAAAAACAATTGCCAACAACATAAAAAACAACCTTTTAACCTCTTCGGTGAGCATAGCCCCCGACCCAACATAGATCAGGCAAGGTTCGGCTAGCCAACGAGTGTAGTCTCACCAATTGCTAGCAATCTCCCTGCCAATATACTGGCACTAAGTGACGGCACTGACGGCACCGACGGCACATTTAGTGGCACGACACTACAAGCGCTAGCCAACAAGACGGCAATAACAACAACCGGTTTGCGCTGAAATTTACAATCGAAACGTACCCGTCAAAGGGAGATGGTGGAGTGTAAAAGATGAGATTAGAGCGGATAAGTTTTTGAATTGGCTGTTGGGCATAAGAACACTTGAATCCAAAGAAAACTACTCTTTTATAAAGAAGTATCCGACGGTTTGTGTAAATTATTTCATCACCACTGCTCTCAAAACGGTGAAGGAAAACATCGTGAGGAAACCGGAATGTCCTAGAACAAAATAATTGAAGACATGTGACATCTACCAACCCGCATTGTATGTCAATAAAAATCTATCCTATGTCCTTCCCCGGGATGCAATCTATCTCTCTGCCAAATTTTATCGAAATCCGTTCAGTGGTTTAAGCGTGAAAAGGTAACAAGACAAGAACAAGAAGACAGACAGACAGACAGACAAACAGACAGACAGAGTTACTTTCGAATTTATAATATTAGTATGGATTACGATGATCCTACGGTTTAATGTAACATATCCATGTCATTAGGAACCTGATAGGTACTAAAAACACCTTTATTTTAGACCATAGAGAATCCTTATAGTAATCCTCATCTAGTTTTTATTAACAATATAATTGATTTGTAAAAAAAATTGTACAAACAGTAATTACAGAAATAAAATAAGTTATCTTCTGATTTATTTATGATTGAAGCCTTCGATCAACAATACCAACAGCAAACATTTAAAATAATAATATGTACATTTATATGAATAAAAAAAAATAAGCAAAGAATGGGGCATCAAAAAATTCGTCCGCATCGCTGTCAACAGGAACAGTGCCCAAAAGGCTGGCAACAGTGCCACGTTGTATGGCAATGCTAATTCTTTGGCCAAGAAATAGGGCAGCGCTCTGGTCACGTGAAGAGTAACCACTTGGCGATATCTCAAAAACCAAGTGAGCACTCGGACCCCATGGCGCTAGTGTTTCAACCCCAAATTTTTTATCTTCCGTCAAAACATAATATAGGTACGAAACGTTATTGGTAGAATTGTCTTTCGGGGTTTATGTACATAATAATGCAGTTGCAATAAACAGAGTCCACCAGAACCCAACATCAGTGGTGCCCTATGCCACTAAAAGCTCCAATTCCCTTACAACACTACCAGAAATCAAAACGCTATTCGCTTACTGTTCAAACATCAATACAATACTGTCGTGTATGCAAATTTCAACCCTCGGGTGTACAACTTCAATTTGTCAGCTGCCACCCCATACTTCCATTTTTAACTCTGCTCTTTTAAAAACACTCGTTGTATCTCGATAATTAAATTCGATGTACATTTGTTTCGCATCTAAATTTATAGGATTTCGTATTTGTGATCTTTTTCGACGAATCGATCATGTTTTTTTTAATTTTGACAGCGTGTATATATGTAGCGTAATGAGTATGCTTTGGTTTGGTCTTTTGAGAAGATGAATGAAATGCGACTAACAAAATGTATTTACTAGGCCGATGTGAGTGGAAACGCCAGGACCGCCCTAGAAGAACGTAAAATAGACTGTTTTAGGCTATGTGCTTCAGAAAGGTCAGAGGCGTAGTACTCGCAACGGGCGTGCTTGTATAACCACATGTATGAACGTAAACTAAACATGTGTGTTAACAAAATTTCTTCAACATAAACTTACTAAAAGACCCACAACACAATCACTGTATCCATTGGGCCTAAGCATTGCAAAAATTGATAGAAGCTAGTATGTTTTGTCTAGTTTTAATTTGAACCGGCTTTCAAAGTGTTTTGATTGGAGCCGGGCATCGATGTGTTTTAATAACGCGTCACTGACAGGACCAAAATGAACTGTTAAATCTATGAAAAAAGTCAGTTTTGCATATTTGAGAACAATCTGTTTTTGTTGAATGAGTAGGTAAGGTAGTAAGGTAAGATAGTAGGTAAGTAAGGTAAGATAGTACTCCAGACCGAATTTCGGCCATAGCGACCGATCTCGGGTGGAGACCAACCACCGACGCGGTGGATATTATAGTGCAGGCGTGTGTGTGCAGACACAGGTGCACTTTCTCTTCCTTCAAACTTATTGGCCGATGGGACGGCAATCCGAAACGAGCGTATAGAGATGATTCGCAGAGCCAACGGCTTAACGTCCTTTCCGAGGCACGGGGTATCACACCGCCAACTTCCAAACTCCAGGCTGTTGCTAAGAAATTCCTAATGGAAAAATCTACTTTGCCCGACCTGGCAATCGAAACCCAGGACCGCACGCTCAGCAGTCGCGCTTGCGACCACAACACCAACGGGCAGTTCGGTGAGGTGCCACGGATCTGAAGGTAGGTTTAACCATGTGTATGGCCTTTAGCAGCTGGGAATTTGTGAATTACGAGTACTAGTAAACTAAAAGTTAAAATTTTTAATGGTATTCTTCAACTGACCTTGCCATGGTGTGTGGTGTTGTCGTGGTGCTGCTCAATGATCTCCGGGTCCTCAGTGGATATGTCGTGCCCGTGTCTGTGTCCGCATGTTATGTGCGGTATCTGCAACAAACAGACAAACAAAAGCTAAAAAAAAAGAAACAAAGTACTTATAACGAACTGGATAGATATTTAACTACATACTTGTATTAGAAATACTTTTTGTTTTAAAAATTATGTAGACCAAAGTTTTTTTTTAATTAATGGTTTATTTTTATATTCATGGAAAATAATTGTGTCAGTTATTTTATTGGTGGTAATCGTATATACTTAGGAGGGTGTTAATGACCATGATGTAAAGATGTTAAAAACAAGGTACCTATTTAAGGCTCTTTGTTGTTATCCAATTTGAAAAACTGAAAACTTTATGAAGGAGCAGCTTCATCCGAGTGAAATTTGTAGTTTCCCCGTCCCACGTTTTCGCTAAGCGTCCTTTCTTGCTTTTTTATTTTTGCTCAGCTCCTCTAAAGTCTTAGCGTGATGTTAAAATAAGCTATCAAATGCAAAAACATTTTATCAAGTTCGACTGATACTTCCAGATATTAGCGCATTCAAACAAACAAACTCTTCAGCTTTATTAAGGCGACTACATGACCTAAAACGCGGTCACTATCGGACTGCATAGAAAAGAAAGAGAAGCGCGATGACACAACGCTGGTAATTTATTGCAAAATATGAAACGATCATCTATTGTTGATTTATCAAACACCAAACAAATAAAAACCGTTTACTAAAATTCGGGGAATTAAATTGTCTTTTATATGGTGAAAGTTTTATGAAAATACACCCGATAGTGTTTGCGTAATTATCGTTTTTATGTCCGCGGTAGACATTACTTTACAAATTAATTACACTATGTTAAAAAAATATAATTGCAAATATTCACATATCAAATTACGAAGCAAATGGTCTAGTATAACATTTCTTTTTTTCAAAGAAATCAGTCCTATCGATTAGATGTGATGTTGAATTCAAAATCATTAGAAGTCGTATATCTGCGCCTTAAGTATAGATACTTATTTTGCACTGTAAAAAATCAGATAAATATTCAATCGTGAAAAATGAAACCAATTTCTAATTATTCAAAAAATTATGCCCCAAAAAATTCACTAAAGAAAAAAATATGCACTTAAACATTTTGTTCCACTACAAAAACCTAGCCAAAACTGTTACAACATTCGCGGCCTCAGAGGCTCTTTTTGCTCAAAAACAATGTAACGAGCGCGCTTTTCCACCCACTAAATCACCCGCTTGTTGGAAACCTGCACTAAATGGCCAGGCCATGCAACACTCTGCTGACCCCATGCTGACCCTGTTTCATGGTCCACTTTCGTGGTCATAAAAAACTTTATGCAGATGAATCTGACAGTTTGTGTTTAGGGTTGGTTGTTACTAGTTACTTAAGAGCGTTTACGTCGTACGGCATTTCATACAAACTTTCAACCCCTTGTTTTTCGAAATGAATGAACCGATTTTAATGAAACTTCATACGCATAAGCAGGATACAAAGATCTAAAAAGTTACTTTAGAATATTTTCGAAAAATATTGTTACAGCCAAATTAGACCGATTTTAATGTTTCCATATAAACAGAGATTTCCAGTTATCATTTTTGAAGTTTCATTAGAATCGGTTCATTCATTTCGAAAAACAAGGGCTTGAAAGTTTGTATGAAAAGCCGTACCTCGTAACCGCTCTTAGCCTGGGTCAAATAAACTTTTTTATTTCTTTCTTTAGTTGAGAATGTGTGGTGTAATACGAATGGATAGAATAGGAAATCACACTAATTATAAAGGCAAAATTTTGTGAGTGTCTCACACACACAAACTTTCGCCTGTTTATATGTTTGTTACTTCTTCTCGCTCAAAAGGCTCGACCAATTTTGATAAAATTTTGTATAAAGGTAGCTGACACCCTGGATTAACATATACGAGTAGGCTCCTTTTAACCCCTATATTCCCACGGGATCGACACTTATGCGGGTAAAACCGCGGGGCGCAGCTAGTAAGTACAACATAAAAGGAAGTCTGAAAGTGGCACCAGTAACTGATAAGTTGTGTGGAAATCGGTTGCCATGGTATGGGCATGTGTTACGGAGGAATGAGGATAATGTCGTGAGGAAAGTTTTGAGTATGAATTTCAATGGATAAAAGAGTAGAAGACCAAAGAAACGAAGGATGGACTATGTGAATGATGATATGGTTAGAATAAGGGAGTGACTACGGAGATGACGACTACGGAGATGGCTGCCATAAGTATTTACCTATGGCAGCTATACAAATTATTCTATTCTAAATTATTATTTATGAGTTTTTAGGACCACTTTTAGATAGAAAATGATAAAATATATGCATAATCAGCCTATAATGTTCCCACTGCTAAGACACAGGACTCTCCTCTCTTCGAGCGGGAGTGGGCTGTAATCTACCATGCGGGCCCAGTGTGGGTTGGTATTGGTAGATGTCACATGTCTTTTAATTTTTGGTTCTAGAACATGCCGCTTTCCTCACGATGTATTCCTTCACTGTTTTGAGAGCAGTGGCGAAATTAAATACACAAAGTGCCTGCCTGGGTTCGAACTCACGACCTACAACTCGGAGGCCGGGGCTGGCTGGTACCACTGGGCCACAACTGGTCTCGCCAGAGGAAATAGCCTTTTACGTCAGGGTAACAACACAGCAACCATACAACTATTCTCATAAATACAAGGTGTAAAAGAATTAATGTAAGTACAGAAAGTACTTTGTTCATAATTTACTACTGAATCGATTTCAGTAACTTTTGATATATTTGGGTATTTTTTTCAAATATTATGTACTTTGCCATACTGACCGCCGATTGAGCCAAAGAAAATTAAATCTTATTTCTAGGTAATAAGATTAAATTTTAATTGTAATAAGTAAGTAATGCTGTGATCAAAAACCCTGTATGTATATTTTGTAGCTGACTATCCTTCACGAATAAAACAAAAGAAAAACCGGATCGGACCGAAATAACTCGGAATGAGAAAGTTGGATAAGAAAGAGATTAAAACAGAAGAACTAGCAGGGGATTGAGGAGGGGGGGGGGAGGGGGGTTCAGGGGTCAGAACGGATTGAATCTATTTTCTTTATAACAATACTTAGTTAGCTTTACATACAAATAGTTTTGGTCCTTGTATTATGATTTTAACCTAATACTCTAAATGGGGTGTATGAGGTCTTGCATTAATATCTTACATATTGTATAAAAATATTGTCATATTCTTCAATAAGCGTTCTATTCCTCCCTCTTTTCAAAACTATTTCCGTGATGCAAGAAAAACATGGCAGTCCTCCGCACGTTTGTTCAGGCACCCGATGAAACGTAAACTATATCGATGTACCGATGCAACTCTGTTCAATCGCCCGTGCAGGATATTCGATACAATCGATTATCTATTCGAATTGGGACATCTCGATAAACGGAGTGATTTGTGTGCTGTAATCTCCTATGGCTGAGTTGTGTTTAGGGATTGTGTGCACGTATGCAAGTTATTGGTTGTGGGAATCAGTTTTGGGTATATCTTTTGGTGATAGTTGACATTAAATATCATTACGCTGGCATTTTCCGAAGGGGTAGTCGAGATGTATAGTAGGTACACGCACTTTTCGCCTGGAATGTCTTATACGCTCCCACAGACAGGCGCGACTCGACTCCGGTAGAACAAAATTGTTCCACCAGAGTCGCATCGCTCCGTCTTGGCACCTGTCTGCACGAGCCTTAAGTCATGTGTACTTAATTAACCTATTGCCATCAACCAGATCTAATTCTAGACTTGAGATCTTATGGAATTTTAAATAGGTTAGATTTTCGCTAATCCTAGTGACAAATTATTTTTTATAAATAAATACATTATGATTGAGATCTTTCTTTAGCAGTATGTTAGACCACAGACTAACTGCAGTATTGTCTATCCTTGTCTTTTAGCGATAAGACCGCCCATTGTGATACCACTTGTCAAATTTCTACATTTATATCTGTAATTTTTATGGTGTACGTAATATAGAGAATTATATCATGTTACGACTACCGATAGAAATTACTTCTCATAAGATGCCCAACATCACAAATATTTTGCTCTTTGACATCCTCAAGGGTTAACCCAAGAACATACTTATAGGTTCATTGACCATTGCAAAAAACGGTCAAAGAGGCTACCCCAAAATACCCACGCTTGACAAACAGTAAGTTACATATTTCATGACTACCCTCTATATATCAGAGCAAAAATACGAAAAATTTAATTATAGTTAGATGTTTTATCAGGCCGGGTCGGCATTTTCCAGCTCAGTGACCATCTTCGCTACATTAGGTTAACTGACCCGCTCGGCCCACGCCGCGCCGGCCACTTTTTTTTTTGTTTATTTTTATATTTTAAGGTTTTTTTTTTCGACCATTGTTTTATGCGTGGTAGACGTTGAATAGGCTTGAAGCTGGGTTCTGTAGGGGTCATAAAAAGTGGAGATTAAAGATAGTTTTAGGCATGGCCTTATTTGTCAAGCTTGGTGATTGTGGCAATATTTACTTTGGCTGTTCAAAGGATAGTACCTATTTTTATTTTATTTTAAAACTTAAATGTTTTCGAATCAGTTTCGTTACTATCAATAACAAAAATCTCACGAAAATAATAACCAGATCAAAATACGTAATGGACAATGGGTAAAATTGTATTGGTACCGGTTTACCCAAAAAAAATACTGTGGCATTAGGAACTATGTCTATATTATAAGCCCTCAGGAAGTATTAATCTTAGGAAAGTATGTCTGAATTCAGTTGAAGAAAAAATATATGTGAGGAAGTAAGATTGATTTAATAAAAGCAAACATTTAAAAACTTATTCATCGTTTCTCTAAAAACTTAAGTATCTAACTTTGTTTCTGGGTACGGTGTATATTCTCCTTTATTTAAAATCACAATAATCATTTTCGAGTAGAAGCCATAAAACTTTGATTACCTGCAAATTACAAAACATAACCGCAGTGAAATGAATCCACGTACGAGAGTAAACTCAGATACAGGGATAGAACAAAAGCGCCTATTGTATTCGCCAGAGCAATGCTTCTAACAAGCTCGGGAAGCGGCGATTCAATTAATTGTAGGTACCCATTATTCAATCAATATTATTTGTCTTATTCGTCGGAATGTCGTAATTCTTTTGATAAGTATTGAAATTAATAACTTTCAAAGTTTGTTGATGAGATGGCATTGCTATTGTTTCTTTTACGTGGGTTTGAGTACTTTGGAATTACGTAACAATGGCTTATATAGGTACCTAACTACATAAAATATTTTTAATTTTTTTTCACTTTATGGCTTCTTCTATATGTATCAATCACAACCATGATGTCACGTCCAATTTTCGTAAAAAATATCGGCGTCAATGTTATTTTAGTTTATCAAAATTGTTTTCGCCACCTCTTCTCAAAACAATTAATTTGTACCCAATAACAATATAAGTACCTATCTGTCGTAATGGGAGATGGCTTATGCTGTTTTCTACGAGTTTCCATTATCAGGGATCTGGGATAAAAAATTAACTCCCAAAATCAATAAACTATACTTACTACTATTTACGGTATCGTATTACCCAGTAACTGGGTTGTGGAGGTCAGATAGGCAGTCGCTCCATGTAAAATACTGGTATTATGCTGCATCCGGTTAGACTGCAAACGGACCCCAACAAAGTTGGGAAAAGGATCAATAAAAAAGGATCAATAAACTATACGGCAAAAACCTTATTCGAAATAATAATTTATTAAAATCGAGATAGTTTTTACTTATACGCTTGTAATACATATATCCATTGACATATGTATTACAAGTTTACACCAAAAACCATAAACTAATTGGTTCGCACCAGTTTGCACCCTTACCGTATTATTTCCGTAACAACCGCTTCCATGGAAACGCCATGGCAACGTTTGTTAGTTCAATAAACATCGTACAATTTCGACGCATTGTAACAATTTCCTTTCGCTCTCAAAATGGTAATTTTCCTCGTGAAAAGAGGTGATGAGAACCAGTTTCTCTATGAAACAGATGTGGAGAAGGAGGTAGATGATGTCGTGAAGGATATCACGGCGATCTTCAATGGGAGACTGAAGGTGATCAGGTTATGCCATGAAATGGACGAGCTGCAGAAACACGGGACCTTCCTGCCTCTTGAGATGCAGGGGTTAACTGACGAACAGGTTAGTTGAGCTTTGTTTAAGATTATTAATAAGGATGAAGAAGACAAAAGATTTTGAAGGCGCGTTGGAAACGAAATTCTAATTAAAACTTTGGCATATCACCATTGACATATATATATTAGTTGAAATCATTGCATAACACACACACAAGAGATCAATCTGGCAAGGAGTATATTGAACAGCCTTGAAGTAACTTTTACTGGAAATAAATATTAAAACAAAGAAAAAATCTAACATAAACTCACGCCTTGTTCTCATGGGGATAGGCAGAAACTACAGAACTCCACCTGCTACGATATTTACATACTCCTTCATACAAAAATGAAATCGACTATATAATAAGCAATCACCCCAGAGCATTCACAGACACTGCCGTTATATGTAAGCTGAACTTTAACACAAACCACCGCATGATACGTAGCTCCTTAAGAAAGTTCCCCATTAAAAATTCTCGAAACTACATAAATACCAAAAGATTTGAAGACCAACCAAGAGATCTACGAAACACAAAAAACACAAAATTTACAGATGAAACAAAAAATATTACAACAATGGATTTAACAGTGACACAGAAATATGATATATTAGAGAAACAAATACAAAACCATATGATCTCAAACAGGAAAGAAAAATGTAAAAAATACCAACTTAGCAACCAAACTTTACAACTGATAAGCGAAAGGAAAGAACTGATAAAAAAGCAAATAAAAAAAGGAAACTTAAAATTGATAACAGAGACAAGTAAAAAACTAAAAGTAAGCATCAGAAGGGACCGTAAAATCAAAAGACTACAAACCCTAGAATACCACATACAAAAAACTGGCGGTGTCAAAAAAGCACTAAAAGAACTACGAGAGGCAGGAAAAGAATGGATACCAAAACTTAAAAGAAGATCAAAGATCACTACACAGAGGAAGAGCATCAAAGAACTAGCAACAGACTTCTATCGTCAACTATATTCAAACCAATCACCAAACATAGTAAAAATAAAACATACCGAATTCGATGCCACGTCAGAACCCGTACCTTCAATTTTACCAGAAGAGGTAGAGAAAGCAATCAGGAGTCAAAAGGTGGGAAAATCTCCAGGTCCAGACAAAATCACAAATGAGCTGCTGCAGGGATCAATAGAGGAACTGATACCCATTCTAACTCAAATATTTAACGAGATTCTGAGGAGTGGTACCATTCCTGAGAGATGGGCAACATCACACATCATCTTAATACACAAAAAAGGCGACAAAGAGGATATTGAAAATTACAGACCAATAAGCCTGATGTCAAATGTGTACAAGATATTTGCAAAGGTCATACTGGACAGAATGAGCCCAATGTTGGATGAACAGCAGCCGGTTGAACAGGCAGGTTTCAGAAAAGGGTATTCGACTATTGACCATATCCATACAGTCAAACAGGTAATTGAAAAATATAAAGAATATAATAAAATTATATATATTGCCTTCATTGACTACGCAAAGGCTTTCGATAGTTTAAGTCACGAATACATTTGGGAAACTCTAAAGCAACAAGGAATACCAGCAGCATACATCAACATCATTCAAACCATCTATGCCAACAGTAAGGCGAGAATTCAATTGGAATCACTGGGAAAAGAATTCCACATTGAAAGGGGTGTGAGGCAAGGGGACCCACTATCTCCAAAATTGTTCTCTGCCGTTTTAGAAAACATCTTTCGCAACTTGAATTGGGAAAAGTTTGGTTTGAACATAAATGGGCTGAAAATGAACCACCTCAGATTTGCCGACGACTTAGTGCTATTCGAAGAAATCCCAGAAAACTTGCAAACCATGATAAAAAGTCTGAGCGAAGAAAGCCAGAAAATTGGTTTAAAAATGAATTACAACAAGACAAAACTGATGACTAACTCGTCAAAAGTAGACATAAAAATAAACGAAGAAGCTTTGGCTTATGTAGAAGACTACATATACCTTGGTCAAGTCATCTCACCCAAAGACCAAATTAGCCAGGAAATAAACATGAGGATTGCTGTTGGTTGGAAAAAATACTGGTCCCTCAAGGAGATAATGAAGTGTAAAGACCTAGGCATGACTTTGAAGAGAAAGACTTTCAACTCATGTATACTCCCATGTTTAACGTATGGGTGTGAGACATGGGCGCTCACCAAAGCACTGAGAGAAAAGCTTGCCAAGTGTCAAAGAGCAATGGAGAGAAGCATGATAGGCACAAAGAGACAGGACAGAATTAGAAACACAGATCTCCGGGCCAAAACAAAATTGACCGACATTCTAACAAGAATAGACCAACAAAAGTGGAGGTGGACAGGCCACATGATGCGAGACACTAAAGGAAAATGGAGCAAGGTAGTGACAGAATGGTACCCAAGGGATGGCAAAAGAAATCGAGGAAGACAGCTCACCCGATGGGAGGAGGAAATTAAGCAGACAGCAGGTCCAAACTGGAGGAGGATACCCCGCGACAGACGACAATGGAAAGAGTTAGAGGAGGCCTATGCCATGAGGCACACCGAAATCCGAGACATTTTGTGATTTTTTTGTTGTAATTAATAGTGTACATTTTGATGTCTAGTTTCGGAAATAAAGGCTTTATTATTATTCTTTTATTTATTTATATATTATTATTTATTATTATTATTATTATTATTATATTGAACAGCCTTGAAGTAACTTTTACTGGAAATAAATATTAAAACAAAGAAAAAATCTAACATAAACTCACGCCTTGTTCTCATGGGGATAGGCAGAAACTACAGAACGCCACCTGCTACGATATTTACATACTCCTTTTGCCTCGTTTACGTTCATATATCTAGTCATACACGCACGCCGGTTGCGAGTACTACATACCTGACCTTTCTAAAGAACATCACTGATGAGGTTACGTCGGTTTATGTCTGAAGTCTGAAGAGGATTAAATGCTTTGATATGGGATTTAAAGTTCAACCTCTTGGCAGATGCTCATATAAGTTCAGGATGTCTTAAACCTACATCCTAGTTTTCTGTAGCTTTACAAAAATTACAGATAATGGAGCTAAAACTTGAAGACCCCTGGGCTAAGCGCTGCGCCCCGCCAGGTCACGTGTTTGTGAAGGACGACATGGGACGTCGCTGCGGCCTGGCCCCCCCTCCCAACATGCAGGAGATTATTAAGAAGGCCGCCGAAGATGCTAAGGAGTTTATTAGTAAGAAAAATGTAAGTCATCACCATTCTCCTGTCTTTATCCCAATATACCTGTGGTCGGCGCAACAAGTCTTTTTTCTTCCATATTTCTTCTATTAGTCGTCATCTACGTAGATACTTCCTTTCTAACCATATCATCATTCACACAGTCCATTCATCGTTTCTTTGGTCTTCCCCTACTCTTATAGCCATCGACATTCATACTGAAAATTTTCCTCATGACATTTTCCTCGTTCCTCCGTATCACATGTGAGTATTCCAGTTTAGTCATTTAAATGTCTAATATGGCCTCTGATGCTGTACTTTGAATTGAACAATATTGTTGAAGTCAGCATCATTTGTGGTCAGTTCTTTAGTATGTTGTTAAAAGCACACAACCAGACAAGGATCCTACTAAGCCCTATGACACCTAGATTACTTGGCATTTACCCAAAAGTAGAAAGCACTGCTCTTATTTCTTTCATACAATTAGAAACACTACAGACATCACCTAATCAGCCTTTAATTTTCCGATTGCTGGGTCACTTTCCTCCTCTCTACCCAAATCCACCACGCAGGCCCGGGGCGGATTGGTGGATGTCACATTTCTTAGAATATTTGGTTCTAGAACATGCCGGTTTCCTCACGATTTTTTTCTTCACCAGTTTGAGAGCAGCGGTAATGAAATTAAATACACTTAAGTAAAGTGCCTGCCTGGGTTCGAACTCACGACCTACAACTCGTAAGTTGGGGCAGATACCACCTGGGCCGCCACTGTTCTCTATTTCATTAGAAGCACGTTCATCCATTCCCAACTAATCAAATATTCCTTTATTTTCAGGTGGATCTCCGCAAATGCCTAACCCAGAAAGATGTAGCCAGAGCTCTAGATGAGCTTCGAGGAGCCACCAAGATCGTATTCCCTGGAGGTCTTCCACCACACGACCCTGTGCGAATGGAGCTGGACAATATTGAGGACCTCTCGGGTACCCAAGCTTCTATTGAAGTTATAGACCCGACTTTAGCCTGTCTGTGGGCTTGTGGGAAGAAATTTCTGAATGGGAACAAACTGAGTGACCATTTGGGTAGGTATACCTTTTATTCAATTGCATGGTTTGCTATCGATACAAATATTATAAATGCGAATGAAACTCTTGTTTGTTTTCGTACTGCCGTTTTACTCTATAACGGATTTTGATGTTTGGCACGCAGGTAGACCATGGCCTGGGGTAGGATACAGGATACTTTTATACCGGATGATATGTAGGCTTTATATCCACGCGGGCGATAGCTAGTTTACGTTGGCCTAATTTTCACTTCGAAATCTCGGTGAAACTTGACGGTTTCTTATCTAAATCGTATGGCGTTTTAGTTTCAGTGACCCTGAGACACTAAAACAGATACTTTTCTAGGTGTGATTACTTTTCATCAATCATCATCATCAATATTATGATTTTAAAATGCGATTATGGCATGGCAGCATCTACATCGTCACAAGTGAACTACGCGTCATACTGTCACGCAAAAGCCTTCATCGCTCATGCTGAGTTTACCGCGCGTTAGATCAATCGTCGGGCAGTTGCACACCTGACACGACAACCGTCTGGTCGGAGGATCCTCCTTTTTCTACGGATGATTGAACTTTACACCCCTTCCTCATACCTCTTAACGCTGGCCTACTAAACAGTACTCGTATGAATTGATAAATATTATAGCAACCTGTTTCAACCTTTCGATTTATAGAGTATGTAGTCAGCATCTAAATTGACCTAATATAAATATGTTGACGACCGTACCACATTGACATTGTAGATTTAGGTGAATTTGGACGTTAAATTGGAGTCGTTAATCAAAAATTCGAAGGATTGGTACTGAATAAATATTGAGCAGTGGTGGCATAGAGGTAACGGCCGCGACTTACGAGTTGTAGGTCGTAGGGGCATTTTGTCCTACTAGTAGACATGACATATTAGATCTGTTATAATTTATTAATACCACCTGTATAATTAATACCTTTGACACTAGTAACAGAAGGAAGAAAAAAAAACATAGTAATTAGTAACAAACTAAAAACATGCTCCTGTTATAAATATATGCTCCTATTATCTCATTTTCTCTAAGAAATGGCCTACTCATATGTTACCGTGAATTAATTGTAGCTGGATTGTCATAACAAAGTCTCTACCAACCCACACTGGGCCCGCATGGTGGACAACTTCATCGAGTGAAGGCCTGTTTCCCAGCAGTGGTTTACATTATAGGCTGATTATGTAAATATTAGGACATCCATACTCAAATACTTATCGGTCTTTTTAAAATTCCAGGCAAAAACAACAAGACGAAAGTAACAGTGAAGCTCTGTTCCAACTCCGAAGGCGCTCCAGGTCGGGAACCCATCATGTCTGAGGAAGACCGCAAGCAGCTGACTCTGCGCGCGTACAGGAAACAAGAGGAATGGAAGAAGCTGGAACAAGATGAAGATGACAGCTACCTGGACTCCAAGTGGTCTGATAAACAGAGTATGAAGAGGCAGTTCCATGGGCTGGAGAACATCTCTTGGGGACCTACTATTAGGAAGTAATGCGTACTGCAGTTTCTGTCTGTCTATGTTCTGTGAAGAAGTAGTCTTTTTTTGTTTTCTTTTTGTGGTATTTCAGTGACTTTCTCTTGTTATATTTCTTTATTGGTATCATGTCATGTATTTGCATACTTCTTTGTTTTTTCAATATAGGTTATGTTTAATTGTCATTTGTTTTTTTTTTTATTTCAGTGTGTCAGTCGTTTTATGATGATGCAACTGCTACTCGTCTCTTGTACTTAAAAACGTTCAGCGTCGCAATCTCATCTCAACTATAACCAATGTCAAAAACTTGTTAAAAATGTAGGGAAATTAGATATGTGTTTGTTCTTAAAAATACGGGGATTGCCTTTCTGATCTGACCTCATAAAAAACTTAAATTCGTTCATCGCGTCTCTGACAGGCAACGTACGGCATAAATCGCTGGGTCTAGAATTTGCACAAGATTTTCTTATATTACGATAGTGAGCACTGAAGTAAGATTTTTGAAATTTCATCCCCTAAGAGGGTATATGAGATGAAAGTATAAAGTCATTTATGCAAGTATGCCATATTTTCCGATTCAATTATTGGACACATGGCAAATATTTCAGTAATTAAATAGAATCAAAATCAAAATATTTTATTTCACATAAACCTACATGGGCACTTATGAACCGTCAGAAGCTAGGTGCACGGTTCCAATAGGTCGTTTTCTTTGAAGAAGAGCCGGCAAGTAACTCCACGGTTACGCTTTTAAAAATAATTGGCTTTTACAATGTTTTCAAATTATAGTAATAATAAGTAAGCAAGGGATTACTACAATATTCATTATTTTATTAGAAAAAAAAAATCTAATAATAAAAGAAACTTCTCCCGATATTAAAATTCAGACTCGTTTTGTGATAGGAGTTGTAATATTGTTATTTAGCTCGCGAATTCTCAACTAGGATTTATCTCGGGTCTCATCCTTACAATATTAATATTCTGTCCTAGATTTAATATCTTGTCATATTAGGTAATCTAATAATAGCTTGCTATTAGATATTTTTAATACTTGAATAACCTACGAAGTGGATTCCAGAAAAATTTTTTTGGAGCTTTATTTTTTTTGTCTTTGGTACTCTTGATATAATCGCTTTGGTCCGTTGGTCTCCTGAGTTCGATTTCCAGGTCGGGCAAAGAGTTATTGGGTTTTCCATTAAGAATTTCTTATTAACAGCTAGGAGTTTGGAAGTTGCGTCCTGCGCCTGATCTCTCTCTGGTCGTGTCGGATTGCCATCCCATAGGATTATGAGAGTGAGGGAAGAGTGAGTGCACGTGTGTCTGCGCACAAACTTGTGCACGCGCGTAGCTCTCCCGCGCCGGAGGCATGGAGATTGGCCACCATGGCCGAAATACGGTCTGAAGGGCTATTTAATTAATATGTTCCCTATTTAGTCCCTAGATGTCATAAATGTTTTTTGTGTACCAGACGATAAGAGTATGTTTAAGAATTTTCAATTTGCATATGGACTGTACGCAAAATACGCGCATTGACGTGGAATTGCGCCACACCAGCCCGTATTACCTATTACCTAGATAGACCATCTCTTTCCACACGTCACATTAATAAACTTGATATTTTGAGGCTCTGAAGTCTTTCTGAAGGTTTTTTTTAAATAACCAAGCTAGCCTATTCTATCGAGCTTGACCTGACTCATTAAGAACACAGAACTTTTTTAAGGCATGGGACATAATATACATATATAGTGTATATATATACAGGGTGAAATTTTAATCACTGTTTTCCTCTTAAGGGGACCCCTTAAGAGGAAAACAGTGATTAAAATTTCACCCTGTATAGTGGCAAGGCAGGCAAATTTTCTGTTCCATACATTTTGACCACTTAGGTATTACGACGAAATATTTGTATGTTATGATCTAGAATATTAGGGTGAATTCATGGTAACAGGCTGTGCGTCGATGCCCTGCCAGCCTGTATTGTATTAAGAGGGGACGGGACCTGCGAGGAATTTGAAAAATAGGTATTTGCCGTCGCCTTACCTCAAGTCTGCCCCCGTAGTGTGCGATGGGACAGCTGGAGCTCAGACCGAAATTATCACAAAAATTTTGACGAGATCGACGTTTTGTATTCCCCTTTTTTCTCCTCGAAACTGAGCCGTATTAATTATTTTTTACATTTACATTTTAAGAATGAGTATGATATGTTCCTATATTTTTTTTAATGATTTTAAAAACTTTTCTAATTTGTCTGGTAGTCCTCTAATCACGGCGGTAAAAACAGGGCATTTTTTGTTATTAATTAATTGCTGAATAAAAGAAAATGATATCGACGTGTTTACAGCAGACCTTGATTTTATGAAAAAAAAAAAATGTACTAGAGGCATTATTCAGGAAGAAGAAAGGGGGCTACTGTTCCCCTGTTCCCTCTTAAATAATGAACTTATCTTTTCACTTTTCGAGCTACCATGTCTGCCTACCCCCAGTATTAAATCGTGATACGTTAAGAGTAGATCAGGTAATATTAAAGCCAACAGTATTATTAGTGAGGGATAATGTATGGCGTTATCACGAATAGAATCTGTGTTACGACACACGGTCGTAAAAGTTATACGACTTTTGAGCCCACTTTAATAGTCAATTTCGTCTGAGAAGACAGCTTCGAAAACATTATGACATCAGGGTCTTCCAACCTGCACTGGGCTCGCGTGACACAAAGAAAAAATGGTTTATTTTTCACAGTGATACGTGCATGCCAAAAGATAATTAAATCGAGTAATAAAGAAAAACAAAATAGAACTATAATCACGAGCAAAAAACAGAAAGAGGTGACAGCTGCACGTCGTGACTGTGATAGAAGGCTTCCACTCAGCATGATGCTCGGGGACCCACAGCACAGCGAAAATGAAGTATAGGAACCAAGTCAGGTTCAAAGCTTTGTACATAATAGGTAATAACGTAAAATAAAATTAACAATACTAAGAATGTAATGCAAATATACAATGAATAACCGATGGGTTACGTCCCATCACTCCCTTACACTTGGAGGAGGAGGCTTATGTCCCAGCAGTGGGAACAATAAAGGCCCGTTATGTTATTTTTAGCAGAAGTTGGAAAAATTGTTGCCAAAATCTCACACCATGCAGCCAACGTATGCTCAGCCACTTGGTATGAAGTTTTCATTAAAAAACCAAAATCATTTATTCAAACTAGGTTGAGAATCAGCACTTTTTGAACGTTAAAATTACATAAGACAGTCACCCAAAACGCCTGCCCTTCACCACTTGATGGTGCTTTCGCTGGGAAGAAAAAGTGGCACAACAAACTCCCCAGCAGCATTGAAGAGCTGAGAAATAGTGAGACTCTATATAACGCACGGCCCGCGGGCCGGATGCAGCCCGGTCGGCTTTTGATCGGGCCCGCAAAAAGAATATTAATTCTCAGTTCACGCCAGTAAGGAAGACTAGCATTCTTCAAAGTAGATTCAAACCTAACGCAAAAGAACTGATAGTTTCACTATAGATGTTGTCCACTGCTTATTTTACGCACCTTTTTCATATAAGATTACGGTGTCTACAAGCTATGTATAACAAAATTTTGTCAGTCACAATTTTATCGCAACTCACTAATCTATTACTACCTTATCTACGGCCCAAGACTTCATTATCTTTGGTTTGGCCAAATGGTTTGGTTTTTTCTAAAGGTTGCCCATCCCTGCTCTAATGTCACATTATTTAACTGTCCACGCGTACAGTGCGTGTGTCCATCTCCATTATC
Organism: Gortyna flavago; assembly: GCA_963669345.1. Taxonomy (NCBI): domain Eukaryota; kingdom Metazoa; phylum Arthropoda; class Insecta; order Lepidoptera; family Noctuidae; genus Gortyna; species Gortyna flavago. Next base: position 1,631,927 of record OY770149.1, read on the forward strand.
ATAGTGATACATCTTTCTTACGATTCCTAAGTGTAATCATTTCTTCACCCCTTGCCATCCATCATGCCAAATGTGGATTCTATGTTAGGTAAGTACTCAAAGATATATAATATTCTAGTAGAAAGACGTTTTTTAAGAAAGAATAAATTATTGATTCTCTATACCATTGTTCGTAAGACCGGTACTCACGCGGGAATTTACTTTGATATTTCAATAAGCAAGTAATCAATCAATCAATTAATCATTTCTGCTGTTAACATAGGTATGATTATAGATAGTATTGTTGTTAAAATTATGTGCACTATGCTTTGCCAATACATATGGCGTACGAAATGAATATAAGCAATTACTATAAAATTAAATTAAAGTAGCATGATATGAGATTACAATAAAAATAATTAAATTTAATTTTATATTTAAGGCATTGACTGCCAACGCGGTCAATGATGCGCCACCGATGACCGCGAACAATGGATTTTCTATTGTGTCTGTTGCCTGGCAGTTAACGTGGTAAGTAAGTAAGTATAAGTATAAGGAATAGCAGATTCATCTTTCTGTCATGAAGATAACTATTACAGGCATTGGTAGATAGTTTGGCAATCTCAGTATGTTCTAAACAAACATACAGGGTGTAAAATGACCCATCACGAAGCCGTCATCTACACATTCTGTAAATCAAACTGAATAACTTTGTGCAAAAGTAATTGCTGGAAAACGACTGTTATTTTTGGTCTGATCATTCCCATCCCAATGCGTGCTTATGGGTGCCTGCAATGATACAGGGATCGTGGGAGTATTTAGAGTGAAGTTTACAACATTTAAAACTTGTTTTCGTAAAAAAAAAACATTATAACTTTGACTTGCAATATCCCTGTAACGAGGTCTCCAGTCGATATATTCTGTAAAAAATATCACCGTGAAAACTAAGCTCTAAGCTCACTTCATGGGCTTAAAGTAAGCTGTCAATACTGTCAATCCCCAGCATCAGGTGGAATGGCAGCTCATTTCACACTCACTTCACCTAAGTTTTCATGGTAAGCTGTTTATAGAATACCACTACAGGTATTATAGTCCAGTACAACAAGTGAGTTTCTTCTTCGTTAAGCTAGAAGCAAGCTGGCCTTTTTCAGCCACAAACAACATCCCACAATAATATTGCAGTACAAATATTCAGCTTCCCCACAATGGTTAAACAACCCATCCAGTGCCAATTAATCTCACGCACATCCGTACTACGTTGTCATAATTACGGCTCTCATTAGCGGAGACAATCCCGATATAACCGCTTGCAGCTGGCTTGAGACGTGAGGTAGATGGCGACAGAAGGTTGACAAAAAAACGGTATGACGCAAAGACCTACATACCCACTTCTTTTGAGCTTAACCGCACTTGGGTGAAGGAAAACACAAACCCAGAAAAATCTTCTTCGAATAAAAATTACCCCAAAATAATCACACTAATATTATAGAGGCGTAAGTTTGTGTATGTGTGTGTGTGTTTAAATGTTTGTTACTTCTTAACGCTCAAACGGAAGGACCAATTTTTATAAAATTTTGTATGGAGGTAGCTGATACCCTGGATTAACATTAGGCTACTTTTTATCCCGATATTCCCACGAGATCGAAACTTATGCGCGTGAAACCACGGCGCGCAGCTAGTTATTAATAATTATATTAGAGCAGTGGTGGCATAGTGGTATCGGCCCCGACTTACGAGTTGTGTAGGTCGTGAGTTCGAACCCAGGCAGGCACTTTACTTTGTGTAAATTATTTCATCACCGCTGCTCTCAAAACGGTGAAGGAAACCGGCAGGACCTAGAACAAAAAATTCCAAGACATTTGGCATCTATCAATCCCTTGACTTCTACAATACGCACAAGCGACGTATCTGCAACGTCGTATAGAATAAACCTTCTGCATCTCCCCGTTTCCCTCGCAAGGCGGTTCAAACCGGTACATTCCGGTTTTATACTGGTTTATACTAGATGGAAATGCTGTAATCCGGTTATGAGCTCTGTTTAAGAAGGATAGGTAATGTTTGCCCGTTAATCTTACCCAACTTTCAATGTGTATGGGGTTTCAGATCGGTGGGGCCTTGATTGAAAACGTAATTAGGGAGATGAAAGTGATACGTGGATTGGAAAAGGATGTTGGCATCTTAAATATGAAGTAAATTACGGAGGTTATTATCTTGCGTCAGTGTCTGGGGTGGAAGAAACAAGAAAGTTGTTTATACGAGTTTTCGTTACGTACCTATAATTTATTACATTAAGATTAGATACTATGGCTAGTGGCAAAATAATAGCAACCCCCTGGGTTCATCTTTAAGGTTAAGCATTGCTTGCCGAGGTCGGTCAGTGGATGGGTTCATAAAATACCAATACTGGTATCCAGCTGCATACAGTTCGATTGGAAGCCGACCACATACAGTAGGGAAAATGCTAGGCAGATTGATTAAGATACTAGGTATACTTTAATAATTTTACTCATAATTATTAATTAAGAACCTATAAACATGTTAAATAATTGATACGCTTAGACGGGCGAACTTAACTGGAATATTTTATCTAGTTAAAATAAATTTCTGGTTCTATAAAAATTCTACCTCCAAAATTACCAAACTTTTCAAAATAACCTTAAAATTAATTGTAAAATTCCTGACTGCATAAAAATCAACACATACTGCGAAAGTTACTCAGTTCATACAAAACTACGAGATCGACGAAGTTGTTTCGGCTTTAACCCCAGCTCTAGAGTCGTATAAAAGCCACAATATAGTTTATAGTTCAAACACAGAGTTTATGTTAATTTGCTCCAATTTCACGTTTTCAGCTAAAAACTAAGTGAAACTGTAAACATTTCGTTTTTTATTACTTTTTTAATTTACCTGTATATTGAAATATTGTTAAGACGAATTTATTGGTGTACGGTCGAACAAGCTATTTGGTATACAGGCAGCTAACTTGCAACTACTTTTAAACAATAATGTGAGTGTGCTGAGTAGTCAATTATTTTACACCACTCTATTAAGGATGCCATAAGCTGAAAAAGTTATAACGCACAAAATAAAACTAAATATTGGCAGTATAGTGGAAAGATAAATATATTTTGCCTGTGTACCAAATAGCTTATTCGACTGTACAAGCCGTGTGGCTAATAAAATTTCCCATAGCAATAATGAAAAATTTTCATACTATCATTGGCACCAACATTGGAATATTTTGTTTTATGGTAATACCTTTATACAAAGTTTCATTAGTGCACTCACAAAGGAAAGATTTCTGGAAACAAACCCTGGCCCCATTATCTAAAGTTTGCACGCAAATGAAGTGCGAGGAGAACATAGGAACTAATCCTAATAATAATTATTGTTTCCCAATCAATCAATCTGCCTAGCCTTTTCCCAATTATGTTGAGGTCGGCTTCCAGTCTAACCAGGTGAAGCTGTATACCAGTATTTTACATAGAGCCTATCTGACCTCCAAAACCCACTGTACCTTGTAACACAATTGGCAAGACAGGTGGCCAGATTTTCGGGCTTCTGACTACCAACTGTCAAAAATGTACGAATGACAGCCGGGACCAACGGCGTGCTATCTAAGGCACGGAGGGGTCGCGATATGTAAAGAATGGTCACCCATACTCGAACCGACCGCGGCAAGGGTAACTTAACCTTCGACCGATATTGACGGCTGTTAATATTCATTTAGCCACTAACATTCATCCCCATATACCCTCATTTTATTATAAACAATTTTGTTGTTGAAAGTACCCGCATTCAGATTTTTTAAGCATTTGGGATCCAACGGAAATATAATATAATAAAATTTTGTAGGATCCAACGCCAAAAATATTAAACTGGGATTCAAAAGTGGGATCCAATGAAAATAAATCTTATTTAATCCCTTTAGGGGATGAATTTTCAAAAATCGTTCCTCGGTTTTTAATTTTGGTTGTTAGTTCCTCGGCAAAATGTTATTGAGTTTTTCCATTTTATAGAATTTCCCAGTAGCATCCTGGAGTCTTGATTTGTGTCTTACATAATCAGCCTATAAATTTCCCACTGCTGGGACACAAGCCTTCCTCTCTTCGAAAGGGAGTGGGCTATAATCTACCACGCGGGCCCAATACGGGTTGGTAGATGTCACATGGCTTCGAATTTTTGATTCTCTGACTTGTCAGTTTCCTCACTATGTTTTCCTTCACCGTTTTGAGAGCAATGGTGATGAAATTATTTACACAAAGTAAAGCGCCTGTCAGGGTTCGAACCCACGACCTACAACTCGGGGTCTTTGCCATTGATTTGTGCCTGGTTGGTGGCAATAGGCTCGCCCTCTATTACATGGGACTGGCGACATGTGGATGTAGGTACTTTATGTACACTTCTATCTATCCCTTTGGAGAATACTGGCGTAATGATATGTTATGTTACGTTTATTTAAAAAAATGTAAATGATCAACCCTATAATATAATAGTATTTTTAACAAAATATTTCACCGCATAATGAATAAAAAATAATTCCTACAAATATTTTCGCTAAAATGCCAGTCAATTGATGTTGAAACCTTCAACATGTTTGCCACTGTGGTTTGGCACGCATGTTAAAATCCATTAAAATCCGCAAAATGTTGGAAATCATTTCATCAGCTCCCAAAGTAGATCGTTTTATCGAGAGTATAATTATTCAATTTGGTAATTTTATTTTCATAGACAGCTTTTCATACTGATAAAGGTATAAAATAAATATTAATCATAGGAAAGAGACACTGATGGACGCTTGTGATGGCACCAAACACGTAGTCGAATTATGCGTCAGAGACCATTTAGATTGCCATTTCCACGCTAAGAAAAGTAGTAAGTTCTAATCGTGGGCTTGTGGCTAAGAATAACGTTTGGTCAATCAGGTCAAGCTACGCTTGCCGCGGTTTGTTTAGGATGACAATATTTAAATACCAAGACCCCTCCGTGCCGGATTATGCTGCGCTGTTGCTACTTCTTAAGAAAAACGTAAGAACTTGATTCTGTCCAATAGTAACGAATTACAAAGCATTCAATGAAATTATTGGCATAAATGTCAGCTAGGACACGCCAATTTACCAACAAAAACATTAAAAACTATCATCATCATCATTCCTGCCGAAAGACGTCCACTGAAAACTAAACTCAAGCAGACATAAAAATGTAAACAGAACTTAATACCTAAATGAAGCCTTACAGGTTTTGACTTGCTACCTGGCCATTCATGAAGCTGATTAACAAACCCCTAAACCATTTCATCAGTGGCCAACTTGTTATAGTAAGCTGTCAATCACAATCCTTCCAACCAAACTGACATACGCCACTCATTGTAAATTCAAAATGGCCGCAGAGTGACGTCAGAGGCACACATATGTCACGCACACACCAGTGCCAGTGACACGGACAATGAATTGACACTCCACAGATAACACACAATGGCGCATTATGTTTGTTTGTCGTCAGAAGTGAGACAGAAATCGAATGAAAAATGTGCAGCTGTTGAGCAGGCACTATAAGATTCACTTTGTCCTTTTCTGGAAACTTAAGAACGCTCGACAAGATTGGGGAGATGCTAACTGCACTAGGATTAATAAAAATCAAAAATCATTTATTCAAATTAGGCCAAGAAACAGCACATTTCGAACGTTAAAATTACAAAAGACAGTCCCCCAAAACGCCTGCCCTTCACCACCACTCCCTAGTGCTTTCGCTGGGGAGAAAAAGTGGCTCAACAAACTCCCCAGCATCACAGCTGTCTGTCCAGTTAGAAAATATTTGATTGTATACAATACTGGTTATACAAAGTAATTAACATTACAGAACACAGAACATTCAATTAAATTATTTGTCATATGTTAGCTAGCCCCGGAAATATACCAACAAATACAATAAAACCTATACGTACTAAAGCAAAAAAATAAAAAATTATAAACCAAAATTAAAACTGTAAACAAAAATGAATGAAGAATGAATAAAAGACTATTCACTTTTAAATAGCGTAATTATTATCGTCTTTATTTATTTTTTTATATCTTGTTCTTTTGGATTGGCAGCCAAATCTGACGCCTATCGTCTACGAAATTAATGATTTTCTTTTAATTCTTGCCAATAACTTTTAACGGGCTCGCGGAGGTTACATGTAAGCACTAAATAGGCTCTACAGTACTACATACTTAATACTTGCTGCAATCGCCTCCAACTTTTCCAAAGGTCACGCTTTCGTGTTAAAGATGGTGATATTTATACGATACTGTACGAGTACCTACAGTAAAACAGCATTGTTTTTCGGCCTTTTCCATGCAATCCCATTACTCAAAAGAAATTAACAGAGAAAAGAAGAATTAACAAAGTCCCCAATATCTTCCCAAATCCATACAGAAATACCCAAAGTACCATTCGCGTATTAAAACCTGATTAATATTCAGAGAGCGCCGTGCAAATTGTTAAAGCAGTGCTAGGGAACATTTCAATCCGGCTCGTTTTAAATTTATTTGTTTTGGTTACGTTAATAATAAAACATTTAATTCAGAAACATTCCATAACGCATAATAGTAATAAGATAGCGTAAAAATATAACAATTAATAAAATAATGATCGTCTGTTGTAAATGTCGTTATCAAAGAGTCTTCTAGCTTTCATCGTCTGTCTTTTCCCAACTATGTTGGGGTCGGCTTCCAGTCTAACCGAATGCAGCTAAATACCAGTATTTTACATGGAGCGACTGCCTATCTGATCTCCACAACCCAGTTACTGGGTAATGCGATACCCCTTGGTAAAGACTGGTTGTCAGATTTTCGGTCTTCTGACTACCCATAACGACTGTCAAAGATTCAAATGATAGCCGGCACCAACGGCTTAACGTGCTTTCCGAGTCACGGAAGGGACTTGGTATGTAAAGATGGTCACCCATCCACGGACCAACCACGACAAGCGTAGCCCGTGCTGCTGTTAATACTTAGCCACAAGCCGTTAGCTGTTATCAAAGAGTCTTCTAGCTTGATGGTACTTGTTTACTCTTCAATCGTGTTAAATATTTATCTGATTCTCTACAAGAGTATTCTAAGACATTCCTAGTTACTTTGGAAATCTAGTAGTTTATAAAGATGAGCTCGCTTTACAGCCTTACTAAAAGAAACTCCCTACATTGCATACTTGCTGCGTTTTCGCAAGCATGGAAGCGCCTGGGAAGTTTTCGATATTTCATAAAATAGTAATTCAATAGGATTATATATATGAACTTAGGTGGTTGTATTGGTGATTTTAACGATTAAAATTCTGTGAATACATACTTTGTTACACTTGCGATTATATTTTGTTCAACATACAACCTGACACTGACTTGTAAATTGCAAAAATCGTAAGAAAATTTTAATTTCGTAGGCTTCCTTGGCGCTTCGCCCTTAACATAAGAAACAATAAAACTGTTTTTGTTTCTTTCTTTGGCTATTCAATATCCATTGCGCTTTATGTAAATCTATGTTCACGATAACCAACTTTATGCAATGGATTTTAAGCAGTTTAAGAGTGCATACACACTAGCGAGACGCGCATTTGAATACCGTACTCAAATACAATGAGCGGCATGTCGTCTGACAATGCGTCGTCGGCTGTCGCTGACACGCGTTGACGGCTGTCACCGATACGCGTCGACGGTTGCAGTTGCCTCTGTCATAGACGAGTGTCGCTCGTTTGTATGTATACTAAGGTTGATAAAGAAGAGATTCCAAGATACCGGACCGAGTGGAGGTCCTTAATTATTCCTACATATCTTTCACAGTTTCATAAGTGCTCAAATACAAAACAATAGAGACATCTGCAGCCGTCGATACCCGTCGACGCCCGCCGTCAATTCAGCTCGTGTATTTGTGTGCGGTGTGATACGCGTTGACGGCTGTAGTTGACTCTACCGTTGACGCGTGCCGCTCGTGTGTAATCCACACTAATACAAATCTCAATGCCATAAGGGCGTGTACAGATGCAAGGATAGTACGCATTACCAGTCACAAAGCGAGCAAACACTCTACTGTAGTTACACGTGTGCAATTAGCTTTACACGTAAGTACGCAACTAGAATTACACTATTAATCTTCATTAATAGCCGGTCTTCATCAAAAGATCAAAAGACCGTGTAAATTAGTTTTACATACCTGTTAATATTATGTAATTTAATCTAGCATAGAATTGGCTAACGCCTTTCTATAAATAACTTCACTTGTTTAAAAGTTTAGTGATTATTCAAAGTTAAGTGTAGTTTGCTAACCTTGGCTTGGACACATCACTGTTATAATGCTAGGTTTTGCCTGCGGCTACGCCCGCGTGGATGTTGAAAGTAACCCATGAAAACGTGGTGCCGGTATAGGTTTCCGCGAACTTCAACAACCATCGTCATATTTCCGTCAATTTACACAAAACCTTTTAGCATTAAATATTGGATTAAAAATTGGTCCCACTAAATAATTTGAGTCTCGTTGTTCAATCATAAATGATTTATTTTCTGTAAGTAGGCTTGTACAAACACTTTTACACGTCAATATTGTTCAATCGAGCACATCTTATTTATCCTACATTAATTATTTTTTCAGATGCAAATTATTTAACGGGACCAATGAGAATTAAAAATAAAATTAATAAACTATTCCAATTATACAAAAAAAAAAATTACAAAAAAAAACCTGTCGTCCTACTGACTTTGTTAGTGGGACGAGCGGATTTTTGATTTTATTTAGCCTATACTGTCCCACTGCTGAGCAGCCTCCCCAAATCCTTCCAGGCACCCCTTTCTAGAGCCACCTCGATCCAACCCTAGCGGTACGCACCTAAAGTCTATTTAAACTTAAATGTTTCAATCTAACATTATTTCAAGTTAAACATATATTAACTTTATTTTAATAGTCTTCAGAGTGACTAGCACTAATGAAATACTAGTAGTTATAAAAATGTTGGAAGTTGTAGCGTAAACTAAAATTTATTGTGTAGGATTTAAAGTAATTTTTTCATTAACTTATTATTTGTTTACATTTTTGGCAAATAAATCGCGAATGCAGATTAGGTCGTCTTGCATTTAATATTACTTATTAAAATCCCGTTCGTCCCATTGTGGGACGAAGGTAGTGGGACGAAGGCAGTGGGACGAACAGGAACACGAAAAAAAGGAGGAGGCATTCAGAGAGATTTTTCTAATCGCCTTACATGCTTGATATGAAAAAGGAACCGTTCGATTAAGGAAATTAAGAGTTGGTTCTACCACAAATCATATAACAATTATACAGGTTGAAATTGAATACATGCGACAAATCGAAATGGGAGATTGTACTCATCATTATGAACAACTTTTACTATGGGACCAAACCCGAAATCGCGAAAAAAAAATCTGCTGTTTCCTACATTTTGACGAGTTATGCGAACATAAATGTAGGAAACAGCAGATTTTTTTTTCGCGATTTCAGGTTTGGTCCCATAGTAAAAGTTGTTCATAATGATGAGTATAATCTCCCATTTCGATTTGTCGCATGTTTTCAATTTCATCCTGAAGTTGTTGTAAAATAGAATATCAGCACGGTGCGGCCACAGATCCGGGCTCAACGAATAATTATATCCGGGGTAAGTACTGCTACGTGATGCTGCGGACGTGCCAAGATGGCGAGCTACGTTCTAGCTGACTAGCTACTGAGTTCTAGTAACGTATTTACTAAAACAAACAGTGCAATTTAGAACATTATAGGTTGTGGCTCTGAAAAGAGTTCGCTCTAAAAGTAGGTACACCACTTGCTGAAATGTACAGAGTCAATTTAAAAAAAATTTGGTAGCGAAACTCTGCAGACGAAATGAGTATCGATATCTAAATAAAATATATTTTGTAAATAATAAATAAATAACAAAACATCAGATTTTTAAACTGATATTTCAAGTGACTACACTAACTGTGTTTGATGACCCAAAAAAAAATAATCGTCAAATTAGTTTATTTTTGTAATTTATTTTATTTTTATAATGATAATTTAATTTGATCCTATTGCAGTATTTCGGTTTGAAGGGTTCTGCAACAGGGCACGCCGCGATAGCGGCGGTAAGGCCCCTCTTTGAGGAGTGGCTAGAGAGGCGTCACGGCGCCCTCACCTACCGCCTGACGCAGGTCCTCACCGGACACGGATGTTTCGGGAGGTTCCTGCACATCATCAGGCGGGAGGAAACGCCCGGGTGTCACCACTGCGAGGATCGCCCTGAGGACACGGTGGAGCATACGGTGGAGGTCTGCCCGGCTTGGGCAGAGCACCGCCGTGTCCTCGTAGAGGCGATCGGCAGCGGCGGCGACCTCTCGCGCCCGGCCCTGGTCCAAGCCATGGTCCGGGGTGAGAGGGAGTGGGAGGCAGTCACCTCCTTCTGCGAAGCAGTCATGCTAGCGAAGGAGGTGGCGGGATGGGCGAGGGAGAGAGCTGAGAGGGCCGCCCGTCCCAGCCGCCGCGGTAGACGCTCCGGGCGTCTGGAGCCGCGTGACGACTCCCGGCCACCGTAGGCGCGGGCCTGCGGACGGCGAGTAATGGGTAGCTCGCCGTCCGATCAGGACCAGGCCCGTGCCGGACGGCGCGTATGTGTTCCACGCGCGCCTCAAAGAGATGTCAGCATCGAAGGAGGGGCCCGTCAGGGCCGAAGCCTGCCGGGGCAGCGGGATTGTCCGAAAGGGTTACCGCTGCCCCGGAACATAAAGGGCTAAGGAAGGAACACGGATGGGTTTTAGTCAGTAAGAGTCTGACACTCCCTTCCGCTCCACCCAGAGCGGGAGGGGTCATTTGATGATTTCCCATCCTAAAAAAAAAAAAAAATAAAAAAAAAAAAAAAAAAAAAAAAGGGTTCTGCAACGATTTTTGTACTTATGTACAATCATCGTAATGGCTTTTATTACCCAGTACCAAACACTACCGGGCCGTCACTAACGCCCAGCCACGTCTAAAGACCAGCTAAAGCCCTAGGAAGTGGTGAAGGCCGGGCGTTTTGGGGGACTGTCTTATGTAATTTTGACGTTCGAAAAGTGCTGATTCTTAGCCTAGTTTGAATAATGACTTTTGATATTTTTTATGTTTAATAGAACCAGCGTCAGACAGCATAATTCTGTCTGGCATTTCTGCTGAAATGGATCTGTTTGGCGCAGCCATGAGGCACACACTAGTTAGAATAATATTGAGTCCGCGTATCACTGGTCAGTTTCTCTCAGTCGTTAGCTGTTTATTTAATTTGCCAGTTTCGTTGATTAGTCAGTTGATTCGTCACTTTTGCCGATTAGACAGTAGCGTTAACTCGACAGTTTTCCAGTGTTTGCCAGTTTTCGTCAATTCGTCAGTTTTATTAATTTCGTCAGCCAAGGTACAGTTGGTAGAAAACTGCACACACGTCTGCTAATTTAATTATATATTGAGATCTATTTGGTAACTTTTAGCACAGATTGTCACTATTTTATTTGTATTTTATCTGTCACGATCTGTTGCCAAATAAATGCTATTTCTTTCTTTTCATTCTTTAAACATTGCGGTGCATTGAATGGTTGACAACCTAGCTAACTATGTTAATCTAGCTTTACCTACATAGTGCGAAAACGTTAAAGTCAGTGCACTCAGTTTCGTTTGACTTTCAACCACACAGCTAATGAACTGCTTAAACAGGGGTCGCAAAACCAATACTTAGGTAACATGTCGAGCGAAAAGATTAATAATTAACTAGTTTTTTTTTTTGTTTTATTTGTTCAAATTCTTTACCAAAGTCAAAAATCAAATCAAATCATTTTTATTTTAGGAATACACCCACACAATAGAATTTAGAATTTACACCAGATTACAAATTATTCATTAATTTCAAACTCTCAAACTCAAACTTGTCGACATAGCTCACAGAATAAGCAAGCTGAAGTGGCAAAGGGCCGGCCATATTAGCCGTAGAACCAATGACCGTTGGAGTAGACGTGTTCTTGAATGGAGACCACGAATTGGTAAACGTAAGGTAGGACGCGCTCAGGCTAGGTGGAGCGACGATCTTCGCAGGATGGCTGGTAGCAGCTGGATGAGAGTTGCCAAAAATCTAATTGAATGGCGTGCAATATAAGAGGCCTATGTCCAGCAGTGGATTGCTATAGGCTGATGATGATGACAAATTACAAACCAATCTCTGCTTTGTTGTACAGATAGTGCCATCCACGAAGACACGTCCCACTCTTCTTTCTAATCGCTTTCAGTACAAGTGTGCAACATTCCGCTAGTATTTTAGTTTTGCCGTGTTTACTAACTACCCACTCTTATGGAATTTGTGTGTATCGATAACACTGGATAACGTGGATGGCACTATCTGTACAACAAAGCAATTTAAGTATTCTTTTAGCTGGAATATTAATTGCCATTTATGCATTCGGAGTTTGCCTGTAACTAATATTGTTGCACTATTGCATTCACATTTTTGCTAACATTATAAAGGCGAAAGTTTGTGAATGTGTGTGTGTGTTTATATGTTTGTGTTACGGCCCCGCCGCCGCCAGGTGGCGCATGGCAGGACTTTCCAACAACCATGCCTGCCGAGCCATACCGCCGAGCCGGCGTCTCTACTTTGCGCCGCCAGAGGCGCCAGTCGTCGAGTCGTATCGTAATCAGAATAATAAAAATTCAGATTCCAACAAAACAGATTAATCATTTTACAGTCCATTATCGAAGCATAACACAGCGGCAACAGCCGAACCAGTTTGTTACTTCTTCACGTTCAAACGGCTGGACCAATTTTGATAATATTTTATGGAGGTAGCTGACACCCTAGATTAACATATTATTGGCTACTTTTTATCCTGATGTTACCACGGTATCGAAACTTATGGGAGTGAAACCGCGGGGCGCAGCTAGTAATAAATAAAAATGTTAAAAATTCTAGAAATTTTATATTTGGAAAGTTGAGAATAGGCACTCTCTTATGGGCAGTGGTGGCCCAGTGGTAATGGCCTCGACTTACGAAATTTACGAACCCAGACAGGCGATTCCAAGACATGACGTGACATCTACCAACCTGCGCTGGGCCGCGTGGTGGGTTACGTCCCACTTCCTCTCGCAGAGAGGAGGCCCGTGTCCCAGCAGTGGGAACATTATAGGCTGATTAGGTTAGTACTCTCGCTGTACTACGGTACCAACACTGTGCATATCCTTCCCCATTGCCTTAAATAATAAGATTCATGGAAACGGTCATTTGTATGTATGCAATTTCTTTGAGCCTTCTCCGCATTTTATATTCCAGCAACTAGGCCAAGTGATTTTCACTTCAGTTATTTGACAATGCTATCTACTAGCGCCAGTTACTTGCCAATCCAAACGCTTCACGTCAGCGTTTTGGCGATATTTTGCAAAATTGTTCAGGATATCGTTATTATTAGTTCAACAAACTTCCTACCTAACTAGTAACGTAACTCCGTTACTTACTCACACTATTTATTAACAAGATAATTATGTAATGTGGGCAATATTGACAAAAGCTTTTTTACCAACTCGTTCAAGTCTAAAGTTTTCATCACGAGAAGCTATACATTTTGTCAATACACATTCAGGGGTTTGCAACCTTTGGATCAAATAAAAAAAAACACACCGCGTTCCGGTATCACAGAACATTCGACGACAGCGCTTTATATTGCTAAAACATAACCCAATCAAGTGAAATTGCTCATGAGTTTTGTATTACACGTATGTTACTTTCAGTTGATTGAATTTGGGAGCATTTGTTGTTGATTGAATTGTCGCTACGTAACTTAGTAGAAGTTTTTTATTTACTAAATGTATAGCTTCTCGTGACGTGGACTTTAATTGTTCGATCTATCCAATACAACCTAAATAATAGCAGCTTAGCTTCTGCCCGCGACTTTGTCCGCGTGAGATTATCGCGCGCTTCACGCTATAAATTCGTTTTCGCTTAGTGTACCTTGACTTTTTTATTTTTGTTTGGCTCCTAAGGTCCTTTTCAAATCTGTTTAGTAGTTCCAGAGAGAGGTTACCGGTCAAACAAACGAACTTATCAGCTTTATTATAATATAATATAATAAATCTATAATGATTTATTCTTCGTTCGTCCTGAAGTTTTGTCTCACATTCTAAAAAAATCTTAGTTTGTCCCATATCACTGTTAAAGTACAGTCAAAAAAAAATATTATGTACTTTATTATTAGTATAGTTTGAAGATGTCTTACCATCATGATTATAAAGACCACCACTTTGGACCTCTTTTACTTCTCGACTATCCTACCCACTAGTACAAGTCACTGGCCCATCCAAACGCGCCCCATCTTCAGATATGTACATCACGTGCGACTTGCTGACTGCAGATTTTTCCCTTCGTGTTCCGATCCAAAGATATTGATAACTCCGAGTGACCTTCCCAAACAATTGAGTTCGGTGGGTCGAGGGGCTATGTAATTGAAACGATTTATGAACACATGTTTATAGGAGGGTCCCTTCTGTGTAGGTAAGGTTCGATTGTGTTTTGTTTAAGAAATCGGAGAGGGAAAGGTGTTTTTGTAAGCTTTGGTTTTCTAGGAAAACGGTATCGTCATATTATAAAGGTCCTCCATAGACTTATAAAAAAAGATGAACTCCGCGCCACGCATATCGAAAGTGAAGCACAGTAAGTATGCCGGGACCGCTTGTACAAACACGCCTCACGCTCACATTTACATCATAGTATGCCGACTTGCCGCCATTTTACCTGACACGACAGCGTCAATCGTCAATCACGCACACATAGATCGGTACGGTGCTTCACTTTCGATATGCGTGGCGCGGAATCCACCTTTTTTTAGAAGTTTGAGGTCATCATGAAAATCTGTCATTTACATCAGTGGTCAAACCCCGGTGCACAAAGATTTAAATCGATAGATTTGCTCTTTGCATTTGATTTGCGAAAAAGTGTTCATACTGAGAAGAGTGAGCTCACACATTATTAAATAGCGTTTCTATGACGATTAAGTGAAATCACTACGTTTTGTGTGTCACAGGTGTGAAAACTAAACAAAAACGCAGCCGGTTTTTTGTGTAATGTGTCGAAAAAACACGCGCAGGAGACACGGCTTTAGCGGTAGGGCGAATCTAGCGATTTAAATCTTTGCCGGTGTCATCTTTTTCATGACAGCAGTTTTATGGCCGTTAAGTGCGGCCACCACTCTTCTAGAAAACCAAGAACCCTTTACTTAGTTTCCCATTGGAAAATAATGTTACCAGCCTCGTCGGTCTAGTCGCAAGCGCTACTGCTGAGAATGGGGTCCTGATTTCGACTCCCTGGTCTGGTAGTGTTATTAGGTTTTTCCATCTGGAATTTCTCAGTAGCAGCCCGGAGTCTGGATTTGTGCCCGGTTGATAGCAATAGGCTCGCCCCCTATTACATGGTACTTAAACATAACTGGTGAAATGTGGGTGTCAAAATCAAAAGTTATTTATTCAAACTAGGCTGAGAATCAGCACTTTTCGAACGTCAAGATTACAAAAGACAGTCCCCCAATACGCCCGCCTTTCACCACTTCCTAGTGCTTTCGCTGGGGAAAAGAACTGGCGCAACAAACTCCCCAGCAGCAATTATATATACTACTAACGAACGGTGTACTATGTATAGGTACACCTCTGACTAACCCTTAATTGAATGCACGCGTGATGTTTTGATATGGTTACAGAAGCCTCCAGTGGTATGTAGGTAAGGTTCATTGATTTGTTTTTATTTGAGAAATCGGAGAGGAAAAGGTGTTTTCTTATTTACGGGAAAATTCTTTTGAATAATAATGTTTAATAAAAAATAAGGGATCGAATGGAAATTTTTCTCTTGAAGATGTTTACAAACAACCTTTGTTTTTTTTTTGTTGTTAGACGGGAGGAAGTTGTTTCTTTATTGTAACGTGGCAACACTGCTCGCAGTAGGCGTGGCTATCGATCGCGTCATCGAGTTTCAGGAAGACATTCTGTCCTATTTCTACCTGGAACACAGTAAGTATTAGCACAGTAAGTATGCCGGGACCGTTTGTACAAACACTCCTCACGCTCGCACATTTACATCATAGTATGCCGACCGGCCGCTATTACGTGACACGACAGCGTCAATCGCCAATCACGCACACATAGATCGGTACGGTGCTTCACTTTCGATATGCGTGGCGCGGAGTCCATCTTTTTTTTTCAAGTCTATGGATAGGGCCTTAAGGAGCCGAGACAAAAAAAAGTCAGAAAGATGGGTGAGCAAAAACGAAGTAATATTGCGGGTAAGCGATGCGACGGGGTGGTTTGGGAAAAGAAGAAAATTTACGCGGGCGAAGTCGCGGGCTGAAGCTAGTTATAATAATATACCTTTGGAAAATAACCCAGATTTAACATTAACGTTATAAACTCCCATTTGGTCCATTCTGCAACAAAAGTAGTTCGCGTATAATAACTCGGCGCAGTATGTTTCACCCGGGTGCACCATATTTTAGCAGAATGCGACGCGCCGTCACACGGTAACACTATCATTACGGAGTTACCAACGATGGCTGAAATATCTAAAATGGGAACGGTTTTAGGAGTAGCGTCAGCAAAATAAATTCTGTATTTTTGGAACACTGTCTGTGCATAAATAAATAATAGTAGAATTTGTAGCTGTTTTCATGAGGCCCTTTAGGTTTGTATGTGGCACGGTTTGTTCACGGTACGGCGTATAAACCGCGCCGTAGAAAAAACGTGTCCGTCAACAAGCTTCCGTAGTGATCACACGGCAAATAAATCGTAGCTTTTAACGGCAAGAAAAACGTGTGTGTACAAAGGACCTACTCGAGTGTGTTGAGGCTTTCAGTTTTACGAGATCATCATACCATCATCACATTTTGTCATTATCGCCATAATTTTCCAGTTTGGTTCTACTTACTCATCATCCATCATCCACTTGCCCTTATCCCAATTTATTTGTGGTCGGCGCAATATATCTTTTTCTTCCATACTTCTCTATTAGTCGTCATCTCAGTAGTCACCCCCTTTCTAACAATATCATCATTCACACAGTCCATCCATCGTTTCTTTGGTCTTCCCCTACTCTTACAGCCATCGACATTCATACTCAAATCCTGTTTTACTTATTATAAAACATAAAATGTCCTATGCATTGTTTTCTAGATTAAATTAAATTGTCACCCGTCTTTCCATTGGTATTCCTATGCCATTCTGTGCCAACTCCAAAGCACCGTTCCCCTAAATAATCTGACATGGATGAATATTAGTATTCATTCAGGAAAATACTCATTTTCATGTTATTTTCATGTCGCGTTTGCTACATGACTTCTACTCAATCACCGTTTATTGGTTATTTAGTATTTTTAGGACAACAATAAATAAAAATAATGGTCAATAGTATTTTTAGGAGCGCAAAATGGGAATTATTAGTTTCGATTAAATATATGTCGTTTAAAATGAGCGTCGAGGTAGGTCTCTTGCATCACAAGTAAAGTACTCCTATTTCAATAATTTTCTTACAAAGTTTAAATACGGTTTATGTCTATTGCTGAACAAGATATTTTTCTCCGGAATTATTGAAGCAAAGCCGCGGCAAATTCCTAGTAAAGGACACTTTGCAGTTTCAGTTACATTAACTGAAATCTTCTCACTGTAATGCTGAGTCTAGATATTTTATTTTTATTATTATTAGCCTATACTGTCCCACTGCTGGGCAAAGGCCTCCCCCAAGTCCTTCCAGGAACTCCTTTCCCGCGCCAAGTCAAACCAACCCTCGCGGTACGCGTCCAGGTCATCTCGCCACCGCTTTCTGGGCCGACCTCGGCGGCGCCGTCCATCTTCAGGTACCCATTGTGTTGAAATTTTTGCCCAGCGGTCATCCTGCATGCGGCTGATGTGACCCGCCCAGATATTTAAAAATACTTAAATTTTTCTGCTATTTGGATCTACTTTCTGACTTTACAGAATATTATGCTAAAATATGAATTTGTAAGTTTCAGAATTTTAAAGTAAGTGAGCTGAATTTTGTCGAAATACTTTAACTTGGAGACTTCTTAATGCTAATACCTAAAACTTGTTAGTAATTTGTCTATTACTGTAGGTTAGCACGTAGGTACCTGTCTTTGTACTGTACCTACGTAAGATCTTTTGTACATAGCACATTTTAATAAAATAAACGATTTTGATTTGACTTGATTGAGATTTCGCATGAGAGAGCAAATTATTGTAATTTAAAGGAATTTAACATTGTTTTTTAAAAAGCTTGAACATGATTGGTAATTTGCATTGCTGTATTCGTTAATGAAAATTCTCTTTAAAAGCCTGATAAAATGAAACCAAATTATAAAGAAATACAGTAGGATATCGTACTAATCCTACTTTCTGTGATCTCTCCAAAGCCTTTGATTGCGTGCACCATGACACTCTTTTACGTAAACTACGTCATTACGGTGTCCAAAACGAGGCTCTCAACGTAATAAATTCTTATTTACATAATAGGTTCCAATGTGTAGATGTTAATGGTGTGAAATCTTCCGGGCTACCAGTTCTGTTAGGTGTGCCGCAAGGCTCAATACTGGGTCCATTCTTGTTCTTAGTATATATCAATGACTTACCATTCCATTTAAAGGGCATCTGTGACGTTGTACTGTTTGCAGATGATACCTCTCTTATTTTTAAAGTAGACAGGAATAGACAAGATTTTGACGACGTAAACAGTGCACTCTCAATAGTTACGGATTGGTTTACGTCAAATAACCTAGTTCTCAATGCCAAGAAAACTAAATGTGTAAAGTTCGCCTTACCAAATGTTAGAAATCTAGGACCCAACATCGTCTTAGATGAAGAGGTGCTTGAAACTGTGGGCTCGGCAGTATTTCTGGGAATAACAGTTGATGCCAAACTTCAGTGGGGACCACATATATCCAGCCTAGCAGGAAGGCTCAGTTCGGCTGCCTACGCCGTCAGGAAAGTAAGACAATACACTGACGTTGATACAGCTCGTTTAGTCTATTTTAGTTATTTTCACAGCGTTATGTCCTATGGTATTCTGCTGTGGGGCAAAGCCGCTGATATACAAAATATATTTGTCCTGCAAAAACGAGCTGTTCGAGCAATTTACCAGCTAGGTGCCAGAGTTTCTCTAAGAGATTTTTTTAAAGATATTGGTATTCTCACGGTTGCATCACAGTTTATCTTTGCCAACATCTTATATATTAGGCAAAATATACACTTGTACACTAAAAACAGTGATATTCACAATGTTAACACTAGAAATAAGGACAAACTACGAACTCCCTTTCACCGGCTTCATAAGGTTCATAACTCATTTGTTGGGCTTGGTATAACTTTTTATAACAAGCTACCTTCCTCTTTGCTAGATTTGCCTTATAATACGTTTAAAGCTCAAGTAAAATCCAACCTTTGTTCAAAGGCTTACTATTCAATCAACGACTACTTAAACGATAAGAATAGTTGGTCGGCCTGATTAACTCAAGACAATGTTTATGTTCTTTCTCCAGAATTAGCTTACTGACAGGTTATATGAGTTCATGTAATTGTTTTTTCTTTTTTTTTTTTTGTTGACTGTATAAGTAAATTCAGTTTAATTTTATTTCAATTTATTATTGACATAATCAATTCATTTCAATGTTTTGTAATGAGGTGATTGCAATAAGTGATTAGCTAGCGACCTCTATGATTGATCATTTTATTCTTGCCTGAGTAACCGGCAGCAAGTTCGTCATGCTCCCTTAGATGTCACTGCTTGCGGTAGCGTCGGGGGTCGGGTTGCCTCCTTCCCTCAAATATGGCGAGGGGGGTAATGGCTGATCTTTGCGTTATGCTCGTGAACGGGTGCTGCTTGTGGTGACTGGTCGTCTTGCTGACCATGGTTTTATTGTTGTTATTAGTAATACCTAACTTGTTTATTAATTTTTACTTTGATGGTCCTGGTCTATCATTTGTGCCTTCAAGTGACAGCTATGTGAACAGAACCCAGCATTGCATAAATATGTAAGTTGTCACGCCCTTTATACCTGGAGGCTTTTATTTAGGTAGTTTTTATTTTTATTTTATTATTTTATTACTTTTGATTTAGTATTTTTATTTTAGCTTGAGTACGTATAGATTTTTATGGTATTTGTTGGTATATTGGCGTGGCTAGCTAACATATGGCAAATAATTTTATTGAATGTTCTGTGTCCTGTAATGTTAATTAGATACTTTGCAGGTCTAGTTTTGTATACAGTCGAGTATTTTATAACTGAACAGACAGCTGTGCTGCTGGGGAGTTTGTTGCGCCACTTCTTCTCCTCAGCGAAAGCACTAGGAAGTGGTGAAGGGCGGGCGTTTTTGGGGGACTGTCTTATGTAATTTTGACGTTCGAAAAGTGCTGATTCTCAGCCTAGTTTGAATAAATGACTTTTGATTTTGATTTTGATATCCTACTACTATATTCCTGCTAATATTATAAACGCGAAAGTTTGTGAATATTATATATTAGAATAACACATAGGGTACTTTTTATCCCGATATTCCCACGGGATCGACACTTATGCGGGTGAAACCGCGCGGTGCAGCTAGTATGTTTTAAATATGAAAGTTTATATGTTTGTTGCTCAATCACGCAACAACGGCTGAACGGATTTTGATGAAATTTATCACAAAGATAATTTAGGTGCGTAGTACTCGCAACCGGCTCTCTCGTAATTTAAAAGGTTCAAAATCTAGTCGCAATCTCATCTCGGCGACAAACAAAAATGTCAAAAACTTGTCAAAAATGTAGGGAAATTAGAGGTATTTTTGACAGATTGAGATCAGACTGTGAACGTTCCTAAAATTACGAGAATTGCCCCTCAGATGTGACTTAAACGAGGCAAAAGGAGTAAGTAAGGATCGTAGCAGTTGACGTTTGTAGTTCCTGCCTACCCTCATGAAGAATGCGCAAGTTGGTTTATGTATGTAAAGTCTATTGAAACTTATGTTTTAAATTAATGTTATTTCAAGCTAAACAAATATCCAACTTAATTTTATTTCTGAATAACTTGATTTCAGAGTGACTAGCACTATATTGCAAAAGTTATAAAAATGTTTAAAGTTGTAGCGTAAACTGAACTTTATTTTGTAGGATATAGTAAACAAATATGTGTTTATGGAAAAATTACTTTAAAATTTTTTAATAAACTCATATTTGTTTACTATTTTGGCAAATAAATCGAGAATGCAGATTAGATAGTTTATGACCTGCATTGACACATAGGATAGTTTTTATACCGGTACTACGTTTCAATAAGATAACTTTCGACATCCACGCAGGCAGAACCGCTGGCAAAAGCTAGATTCCCATAATAATCCCACACACACCTTGTCTCAACGATGCCGAATACTAAACAAATAATTCGCCGGATATTTGCAATTTATTTGGTCAAATATTCGCATCTTATTTACCGCTCGAACGCCCACCGAAGCCAAAAATAATATTACCATTTATCAAACACCTTATTACGAGTTACATGTCCATTATTTTCCTTAACAACAAAAATGTTTGGGGTTCCCATGAGGCAATACTGCCGGCGACTGTCGCTGAAAACCAGCGCTGTGGCTCTGTCTCGCATAGATAGGGTCACAGCATTGTGCTGAGACCCCAACTTGTTTTTTTGTGTTTATGATTTTTCTTTCTATGTTTACATAAACGTAGTATTTTTTTTATTTTTTCTTTCTAATACGTCTTGTTGACTTTTAGTGCAAAAAAATATCGCAAAAATCTGTTTATTTTATTTTATTTTACCATTTGTGTACACACATATATAAAAAGACAAGAAAAAAAAAACAGAACAGTAAAATAGGTAGGTACAAAGGTGATGCTTATTTCATAAGAAATCTCTTTCAGCATACCTGCGATAGGATAATAAATAGAGAGATGTAGACAGCATGTGAAAGAGTATAGGAGACAAAAAAAAAATAACACATGCAATTTAAAAACAATTCACTTAATAAACTAGACAAATATTATGGGAATATACTTACATACGTACAAATATATACTGTTATACTGAAATACTGTTCTTTTGTTTCTATATTTTTCTCAAAGAAGAAAGTTTCTAATTCCATTTCTAATTTCTTTTGTAAAGGTCAATCACAGAAGTAAGTAACTAGAAGCAAGTTAACTTTTCATTACAAATATGAAATTGAATTTCTTTCAAAGGTTTATATAAGGCAACAAACAGCAGTGTAATAATAAGTAAATATAGGTTAGAACTTAGGTTCGTTATTATCAAATAAAAAAAACTTGTGAAATTACGTTTTCTATAGGTATTATTTCAGTATGTACCACATCATCTGCCTAGCCTTTTCCCAACTATGTTGGGATCGGCTTCCAGTCTAATCGGACGCATTTGAATACCAGTATTTTACATGGAACGATAGCCTATCTGACCTCACTCAGCTACTCGGTAATAGGATACCGCTAGTTAAGATTGGTTGTCAGACTTTCGGGCTTCTGACAACCCTTAAAGACAGTCAAAGATCGGCTTAATGTGCTTTCCGAAGCACGGATGGGTCTTGGTATGTAAAGATGGTCACCCATCCACTGACCAACCGCTTTAAACGTAGCTTTGCCTGATCGATCGACCCATCCGGCTGTTATTACTAAGCCCCTCTAAGTAGTTATCACGTTAAAAATAATTGCAAATACAGAAGTCAGAGAAATTAAATTGTTTATCAAATTGACTATCAACTTAAATTGTTCGTACACTGCGACAAGTAACTGTTGGCTCTTAAATGTCATTTACAAAGGGGCGTTGTTGGTGAAAAATTGTGTATATTTTAACGCGAAATTGTTTGGAAAAAACCAAAATGACGGCGTCTGTTCCGATTTGAACATTAGGAACTTTGCAGTTATATTTTAAGACAAAAAAGACACGGTTACCCTTAAGATTAAGACATATAGCTACTTATGATTCGCGACTGTAATAAGTATGACGTATTTACAGAATTACAATCATCAAAACAACCCTGGGTGCTAACTCTCGAATATAATTCCGATAGATCGACATTGGAATTGTCAGTCAAACGTCTGGGATTGGCTGGACTCACTGAGTCTAGCCAATCCCTGACGTTTAACTCAACCAACTGACGTTTGACCAATGTCGATCTATCGGAATTATATTCGAGAGTTAGCACCCTGTAAGTTCATATAACCCTTTTGAAAGACTAAGTTCATGAAATATCAATCATATTTTGTTCAAAATAGTGCATTTCATACAAACTTTCAAGCCCTTTTTTTTTCGAAATGAATGATCCGATTTTAATTAAACTTCATACGCATAAGCAGGATACAAAGGTCTAAAAAGTTAGTAAAGAACATTTTCGAAATGTCTTATTTAAAAAAGATAACTGGAAATCTCTGTTTATAAGGAAAATTTAAAATCTGTCTAATTTGGCTGTAACACTATTTTTCGAAAATATTCTTAACTAACTTTTTAGACCTTTGTTTCCTGCTTATGCGTACGAAGTTTCATTAAAATCGGTTCATTAATTTCTAAAAACAAGGGCTTGAAAGTTTGTATGAAATGCCGTACGTCGTAAACGCTCTTAAAGAAAACAAAAACATAATTCTATAAATAGCAAAATATTCGTGTTGTAATCTTTTTGCTGATGGTACGAGCTCATCAATATTCATCGGTGTCAGCCGGCAGATTTATTAGGCAGAACATATCATTAAGGTGGTCTCACGGAGGGTAGACAGACATATTTCATGTTTCTATACGGATTACCTCGATAACTGTGATGAAGATTGATATGATGTTATTTTTCAGGCTGATTAGGGTGGTTTTACATGTCTGTGTATCTATCTATGTTGTAGCGTGTTTTGGTCAATGTTGACTTTATACAATCTGAAAACTAATTTTAACTTAGTGTATCTAATAACGTTTCCAATTTTTATCCAAAAATTTCATTAAAATATATCCAATACTTTAGTCACTATAGATAGTCAAAGATCGGCAAATAAATAAGAAGATGATACGATTTATTTCTCTCGTCTCAGCAACAAACTTGTCAAAAATATGGTTAAATTCGAGGTATTTTTGACAGATTGAGTATGAGAAATAAACATGCCATATTAGCTTAGTTATCCTCAGACCTTCCTACCCAAGAAACGTGTGAGGAAATATATGCTCCAGATAAGACAAAGTATCTTTATAATGCCGAAGACACTGACAATCGGATTGATAAAAAAATTTAAAGCCACTCAGTGAGCTATGGAAGGAGTGATACTCGGATTTTTAGACGGATATTATTAATATCCGAGATGAATTCCCCTACAATACGAGGAAAAACGCGGGCAGGAGCTATTCGGCAAACTCGACAACCGATTCCATCATTAAGTTGTTACAACAAGAAAGAAACATTTATTCAGCAGTTAGGTACACAAGAATTTAAATCCAATAAAAACTGAACTCCCAAGCAAAAATATCTCAACCACCAGAGGGATCTACATGAATTGAACAATATGACCGATAACCATTATAACTTGAGCTCGCATTCCAAATTATTTCTACTTTAAAAGAGACCAATCTAACTTTGGAACAATAGCACTGAAAAATCTCCATAACTATATTTTCACGTACTTCTGGAATACAATACAATTCGGTTCCAAACAAGATTTTTAAACTGAAATAGGAGAATATTCTTTGTATATTTTCAAGCTCTGGAAATTTTCTGAAATATGGACTGAAATTCTGGTTGAAAACTGTGAATGTTAACGAATAAACGTAAGCGTTTGCAGGTGACACCTGATATGTTGGATTTGAAAGAGTTATGTAAGAGGGATACATAGCCTGTGTGCCTTCACGGGTTTAATTTTTTTTTATAGAAGTACAAAATATATTTATACTATATACAAGGGTTTAATAAAAAAAAGGAAAAAAAAAGGCAGGAGCTCATTGGGCAACAAAAAATTCGTCCGCATCCCTGTCAATGGGATAAGTGTCCAAAAGGCTGGCAGCATTGCCACGTTGGATGGCAATGCTTATTCTTTGGGCTAAAAATAGGCCAGCCCTCTGGTCACGCGTAGAGTCAACTAACCGCTTGGCGATTTCCCGAAATATTCGATGACCCTAGTGTTTCAACCCCAAACGGCTCAAACATATAGCACCCAATAAGGTTGTTATATTTGCGCCGTTTGAGGTATTCTGCTCCTGCAGCAGCCGTCCCAGCACAGCCCACCGTGCTAGGAAGATGGGATGCCGCTTGACAGCGATGTGGAGCTTCGCAAGGAGCGCCCTGACGCAAACATGTAGCGAGCCGGAATGTGGTGACACCCAGCATAGTGCCTATGTTGGGTGACGGTAGCGCCTGAAGCCAGAGGCCCGACTCCCATTCACCAACAGTCAGCAGGCGGGCACGCTCATCAGTATTGTTGGACGTATTAATAAGTTTATTCCGTACCAACCTGCAGAGCGGGTCATCCCACTGTCTCTGGGAAGACGAGTTCTCGGGCTGAACCGTGTCCGGGCAAACCTTTCCAGGCGTTCACCGCATCGGTCAAACACGGCACTTCAGAGTCAACCTGAGCAGGTGGTTAACTTTTCTGTGCTGTGGACCGAGGATAGGAACGCCGGTAAGCTTACACTAGAAATTTTGCGGACGCCGACCCCACCAAAACGAATGGGTAGTGTGGCTTGCAGCCACGCGCGGTCGTCCAAAGCCATATTTAAAATGGATGTAAACATTACAAGAAGTAGATACAACATTCAAATTCAACATATTTAATTTCACATAAACCTACATGGGCACTTATGAAACGTTGAAGGTCGATGCATGGTTCCAATTGGTTGTTTTCTATGGAGAAGAGCCGGCAAGGTTATCAGTTTATCTCGCTAAGCATGGCTTCCAACTTACGTCTCAACCATCAAAAGTCATGCATAATTATTGTCTTGGTCATAATCCAATCATCTTCTTAGCGTATCGATGGCTAAAAAGTTAGTTGTGAAAATTCAAATTATCAAGTATTTCTAAAACTAAATTCGACACCTCATTACTTTAGGTCAAGTTCAAAATCAGTGCTAGGCACCTGGGGGCCTAAAAAGGCCACTTTGGCAGAATCATAAAAGGATAACATCATGAATCATAACAAAAGTCGTAAAGAGGTCAGAAATTGACGATTCACAATATTATTTGCGTACAATTCATATCACGCAATTCATCTGTTTGACAGTTTCACAACTATACATCCTTGGTGGGTTAGGCAGAGGTGTACCTATAGCATTTTTACGAATCTCCATACAAAACTGTCATAAAAATGAATTGCGTGATATAAATTGTACGCAAATAATATTATGAATTGTCAGTTTGTGACCATTTTACGACTTATAATATGATTAATAATGTTATCTTTTTATGATTCTGCCAAAGTGGCGTTTTTAGGCCCCCAGTTGTCTGGCATTTTTGCTAAACTGGGCCTATTTAACGTACCACGTTGCAGGCATTCCTGTTTTTTTTTTCTACTACAAAAAATTTTTCTTTTTTTGTTTTTTTTACGAGTATTTGTTGTAAGTGCATTTTAGTCTGTGCTAAATAATGGTACCTATTTTTTTTTTCTGACTATGTTTTTGTATAAGACATGACGTGGTTTTATATGTATTATGTCTATTACACAATAAATTATGGATCATAAATTATCATAGCATAGTTTGTTGTTGTCGTTAAAATTGCCATGGCAACTTAGTAGATTCTTTGTCGCTATTTACAAATCAGAGCTAAGTATGTCAACCTTATTGAACAAGTAACCGTTGAAATATGCTATCTACTTACCTTAAATGTACACAGTTACTACCTAGAGACTTTCACACCCAAAGTTAGAAATACAGCAAACTCAAACTCAAACTCAAAGCATTTATTTCAATTAAACCATTTACAGGCACTTAAGAATTGTCAAGAAGTCGGTCAGCCAGAAAATATGAAGCTAGTTGCCCATTCCAAAGCGTAGGTACCTATGGAGAAGAACGGGCAAGAAACTCCATGGACACTCTTTTAAATTATTATATTTTACAAAAATATTAGTTACAGCCTCACCAACATCCACAAAATATCTATCCAATCCCTAAGGCATGTCTGCCGAAGTCAGTCTGCCGCCAAAAACGTCCAAAAGTTAACGGAAACACCCACAATAGTTTAAATTCGCAGTTATTCCCGGACAGAAGTTTTCAACGTTTACAAATATAAATAGAAATGCCTCGGGATATTGTTTTGTGGGAGCAGAACGCTTGAACAAAAAGTTACCCCGGTCTCCATTTTATTTTTACGGGAATGTGTGACATTTTTTTCGTAGTTTTCGCTCGTGGCTTTAGTGTTTGGAAGCTTTCGGTACGTCGTAAAAATATGTACGTTTTGGGTGAATTAAAAGATGTTCTGCATACGATGGGTGATGCGCGAACTTGGGCTGTATCCCCGCTAGTTACTGTGTCGAATGGCTGATTGGCTGTCTTGAGAGTAAAAGATAAAAGTTAAAACACAGCAGACAGCTGTGCTGCTGGGGAGTTTGTTGCGCCACTTCTTCTCCCCAGCGAAAGCACTAGGAAGTGGTGAAGGGCGCGCGTTTTGGGGGACTGTCTTTTATAATTTTGACATTCGAAAAGTGCTGATTCTCAGCCTAGTTTGAATGACTTTCCATTTTGATTTTAAAAACTAAAATAGGCAGACAGGGCAAAAATTGTCATTTTCACAAAAACCCTAACAAAAACCAATCAAAAGGCTCACCCCCCATTACATGGTACTTAAACGCAACTCGTAAAATGTGGGTGTATTTATAGGTACTTAGTAGATGAGCAGTGGTGTCCCAGTGATATCAGCCCCGACTCACAAGTTATAAGGTAGTAAGTTCGAACCTAGAGAGATAACTATACTTTTTACTAACTTTGTGTATTTCATTTCATCACCACGGCTCTCAAAACGGTGAAGTAAAACATCGTGAGGAAACCGACATGTCCTTGAACCAAAAATTCAAAATCATGACATCCACCACCCCGCACTGGGCCCGCGTGGTGGATTACGGCCCACTCCCTCTCACAGAGAGGAGGCCTGTGTCCCAGCAGTGGGAACATTATAGAGTGATTATGCTGATGCTATAGGTAGAAGGTACATCTCTGCCTAACCATATGGAGAAATGCAGTTGTGATATTATGTTACGTTCTTTATAACATTTCACATTGCCACCTTTAGCGCTAAGGTCCCACATGGACCCCACCGAGACGGATCATAAATAATGTCCTTTCTCCCCTAACAGCTAAAAGTAACATGAATTATTTCACCAAAACTATAAAAGGAAACGACGGCTCCCCGTAACGGACCTTATTAGCGGTAAACTTAGAAACGGATCATCGGTCCATCGCTCCATCAACTGAACAATAAAATGTGGTCCGCTAAGGCTTCGTTCACGGCCTCGAGCGGAGCGAATAGCAACGCGACTTGAATCCAACGAGAAAAAAAAAAGAAAAAAAGAATTGTTTATTCTGCACAAACAGAACGCATGTTACAAAAAATACGCACAATAATACAAAGTAGCACAAAGCAAAAAATAAAACAAAAACATTTTTTTTTTTTTTTTAAATCAACCCAAAATATTTTATTTCACAATTTATCGCACTTATGAAACGTCAGAAGCTAGGAGCAATATTCCAATTGGTCGTTTCCTATGGAGAACAGCCGGCAAGAAACTCAAACATAATCAGCCCATAACGTTCCCACTGCCACTGCTGCAGTGGCACAGGCCTCCCGGTGAGAGGGCCCTAATCCACCATACGATCCCAGTGCGGGTTGGTAGATGATCATATCTTCGAATTTAAGGTACTTGGACATGTCGGTTTCCTCACGATGTTTTCCTTCCACGTTTTGAGAGCAATGGTGATGAAATAATGTATTAATTATTTAATCAAATAAAGCGCCTGTATGAAAAACTCATTGTTATTCTTTAACAAATAATTAGTATTTACAATAATTCCAAAATACAGTGGTATTAGGTTTTTATTCGTCCGGCGGCGTCGCGGTGACTCTTGGCATACTTCTAACAACTTTTTTCATTTGTTTTCGTCGCAGTCACTTACGCAAGATGCGTGTCGCTTGAGCGTGTAGCATGTGGCCGCGGGGTAAGCCCAGGTTCGTGCGACTTTTTCCCGCGGCGATATTTTGTCGCGCACTGGATTTTCAACGCGTTGCTTGGCACTGAGAGTTGAAAATCCAACAGAGTGTTTTTTGACATACTGGTATACGCTCTGTTGTATTCTCAAAGCTCGGTTTAACACCGAGAGTTGAAAATCCAGTGCGCAATAAAATCCCATCGCGATATTTTTACGTCTGTGTGAACTTGGGCTAAGAGATGCTGTAAACGCGAATCAGGCCGAAATTGGGATGGCGGGTCGATGTTATGTGAGATCGATTCAACAAAACTTTTGTAATTTTTTGCAAGTATATTTTTATATACAGAATGTCCTATAATTCATCGATAACCTCTTAAGGGGATAATTGTACTTATGAACAACTTTTACTACGGGACCAAACGTGAAATCGCGAAAAAAACCAGTCCCCACATTTATGTTTTCATGACTCGTCAAAATGTAGGAAAGTTGTTCATAATGATAAGTACTCGTACAATGATCCCTGAAGAGGTTATCCATTGATAACCGGACACCCTGTATATCTTTTTTTGTTTTTCAAAGAATGAGAAAGACACGGTATTCAATCACATTATTTATAATTCAAAAAAAAGTGGTAGCATGGGAAGGAGTGAGTTTAATATATGTTAAAACACTGCTTTTCTTGAAACAGCTATTCATTAGGGAGGATTTACAATTTTTAATTAAATTATAATAAATTTGTTCCTAGTATGCCTTTCATAACAGTGTTTTACATGTTCAATGTATTTTAATTTTAACGATGTGTGGCCGAATTTCCACATAGGCTGTATTTCTGCGAAATTAAACGTGAAGTCGTTGGTAAGTCGATTCGTTTGACACACATATCAATAGCGTGCCATTTGCACTCATTAACGACCCACGTACAAGTATTTCCAGTTACAAAATACCACAGAAATTTAAGTAGGATATGAAATGCGTTCAAAGGAGCTGTATAAAGTTACAAAAATCCGTCCAGCGGGACTTCCATGAATGGTAAAGGCAGTGGAGTAATTATATCGCTTGAAGCCCGTGGCAACTTATAGGACGGGGCCCTCCCTCAATGCAAAGAAGCTAAACCAACGTTATAGTCTTTATTTTTACTAGCACTTCGCCCGCGACTTCTACCGCGTAGATTTCGTATTTTTCCCAACAAAATTTAAACCCTAACTGCTTTGTTGAGCTAGTGGTTGCAAGCGCTACTGCTGAGCATTAGGTCCTGTCCAACAAATTATGACAAACAATAGGAAAACATCAACGTTGTAATGATACTGCCAGATTCTTAGGAATGTGCTCGCGCACTTTTACTTTATAGGATAATCGGTTGGTTGCCATCCTGATTTCCAGGGGGAGCGCTTTTCACATTTCAGAGCGATAGACTTAGCTTAGGCTTTAATGTGTGTGTGAGTAATGACGGAGCGGAGTCGATTGCCCAGAATGTACAGGACGTCCAATCAAGCTTCAATCCACTCCTATGAGTGAACTGTGATAGCTGGGTTGATTAATTAGCCTATCACAGTCCACTGCTAGACAGAGGCCTCTCCCAGGCAGAATACTCTGTCCTATGCCTTGCGCATCCAGTCTGTCCCAGTCACCTTTTTAAGGTCGTTGGTCCACCTAGCGCGGGGGCGTCGATACGCAGTCTCCAATTCAGGACTCGTCGGTCCTTCAAATATGGCCAGCCCACTGCCACTTCAGCTTGTTAACTCTGCTAGCTATTTTGGTAACTCCGGTTCTTTAGGAAAGAAAGAAAAGAAAAAACAGAAAAACATTTTATTTAGGAGACGCGAAATATAAACAGTAAAAAGAAGCATTTAAAACTAACAAAGTTACATTAAAAACAACCACAGAAATAAATAATAAAAAAGAGACCTGTGCGAGCCAAAAAGGCTCTTAACTCAGTATAATGCTGCGATATTTAAAAATAAATACCGCAGCGCTGGCATTCTTTAAAGCTCTCAAAAACCTCCTAAGTAGTCAAATCAGGGACAATTTATAACCCGCAAAGAAATAAGCCCCACGTAAATCCGAGTCGAAATCAAACCAAATGTGTCGGAAGCCGATAGCGACCGCATCATGCGAGACCAAACCATTTAATATTTATCCCTGTCCGCTTAATGATTGCGCCGAGATTGCCAGCAATCACAGATTTTATATAAAATTGGAAAGAGTATTGTGATGAGATAAATTGCGCTTGTTGTTCGAAGTAGGATTGTTTGCGGATAAAATTAATGCGAAGTATGGAGATTGATGGAGTAATGGAGTTTATCTGATAGTTTGTTCCATCTGCAGGGTCGTATGTTGATTAATGTGGAAAAATTGTCAATTTACTCGTTCTGATAGGTATAAAGTATGTGCTTACTTTTGTTTTAATTAAAAGCTCAAAAAAGACAATCAAATCTTCGTCAGATATAGTCTTTTTAGAAAGAAAAAAAAAGATAATAGATAAACATGACGAAGAGAAAGAACACAAACACAAAAAAGAACAAGATGGTCCCGAAAATATGCGTCACATCCACGCAAAACGGCCATCATATTCACGGCGGTTATCTTGATCTTGTCTCATCTTGATAATATAGACTTACTATTTCTAACATGCTAGTAGACCATTGAACACCACGTAAGAATAAAAAAAACTTCAAGTTCATAAAAATCTACCCAGACTTAACAAAAACAGAACCTAGTATGCTCAAAATATTATTCAAAACACTCACTCGAGAGCTTTGGGAAATACCTAACAAAATGCCAGTAAACAGCCAATTCAATTTAAATATCACGAACCAAAAAACGTAACCACCAATTTATTTGTCGCCACAATAAAAATAAATTGTATCACTTCTTCATAATCCCGTCCCTAACCCGTTTACGGCCTCAGTAATATGATGAGATCTGCCAAGACGATTCCCTAGACACGGCAATATCCGTTGCTGCGTAAATAACGCTCCCGACATAAATATTAGATTGACACCGAGCAATCTACTGCGAACATTATCCTGCGATACGTTTTAAGTGTTACGGCTGCCGGCGTAGGGCGTTCAAGCGGTATTCCGTACACAGCGTTATATTGCTCGAAAAAAAATTTGATTTGCCGGAATTATATAGCGTTAGCGGCATGCAAGATCGAATTCGGCGTGGAGGATTCCTTTTCAGAAGTTTTGAAGAGGGGTTTCAAGTTTCACAATTATTTTTATTTTTATCCATCGATGAAAGAGTTGGGTGTAGTCTGGGAAAGAAAGCACACGGTACCACATTGACCTTTCTGAAATTAATAATAAACGGCGAAAACATTCCAACCTTATTAGTTCGAGCCGTTTGGGGTTGAATAAGGGCCTAACTAGGGCCATGGGGTCCGAGTGCCCACTTGTTTTCATTCAACTCTTCACGTGACGAGAGGGCTGGCCTATTTTTTGCCCAAAGAATCAGCATCGCCATACAACGTGGCAATGCTGCCAGCCTTCTGGGCACTTTTCTCGCATTTTTTGTTGCTCTATGATTCCTTAGCCTTGTTTTGTTTTATATATATGTGCATATTATTTTAAGTCCGTTAGCTTATATATTATGTAAATATTATCCTAAAATGGATACAATTTTCTTATGATGGAATAATTATACAAGTTACTGGAAAGATATTATGATATAGCTATTTTCAGCAACGGATTGCGAGAGGCTCTAACGATCTGCAAAGTGTTAGGTCATTTCTTATAATTGAGGAACTTTAAAAACAGATGTCGAAAGTGGAAATGCTTGTAGGTATCCACTTCTGAAACGATTTCAGCCAAAGAATGATGGGCGTTTGTCGTTTTTGATGGCCGGTATGTCCAATAAAAACCACATAATATACATCAAATTAAGTTGATAGTATCTTATTTTTTGCGTCATGTTCACCGCGAATAAACGTTTTTTTCTTTCTTTTCTTTCTTTCTTTCTTAAGCATCAATTTTCATTATGAGCAGAAGGCTGTGAAATACCGAGTTAAAGAGATATCTGAGGGGCAATTCTCGTAATTTTAAGAACGTTGTCTGATCTCAGTCTCAATCTGTCAAAAATACCAAAAATTTTCCTACATCTTGACAATTTTTTGACATTTGTTTGTCGCTAAAATGAGACTGCGACTAGATTTTGACGTTTTATATTACAAGAAGTGGCCTTCGACCTGCAAGTACCACGTAAACGTATTAGTTTATGACGCTAATGTTCACTGCAGTTCTCTTATAATATTGTGTTATTGACTCATAATATTGACGGGGCTAAGTAATAACAGGCGCACGGATCGATTTAGCTTGCCGCGGTTTGTCCCTGGATGGGTGATCATTTTTCATACCAAGACTCCTCCGTGCCTCGGAAACCACGTTAAGCTGTTAGTCCCGGCTGTCATTCTTGGATCTTTAACAGTCGTTACTCTCTAACTCTATTGGTCATCAGACCAGGCTCCATACAAAAATGCCCATCATTCTTTAGTAACAAAATGTTTGTACCGACGATATTATTTTTGTCTTATTATGACAATCGGTAGGTATCACGATTTATCCACCTTTAAAACCGAAGATGTCTGAAAGTTTTAATTGATCGTCAAATCCGTGCTAATTGGTTCCATTAAGAAGTGAAATGAAAATATGATTAATAAAAATAGAAAAATTATATGAAATTATTTTGAAACACTAAAAACTCGCAATATTTTTTGGACAATATTTTACGACCAACGAGATGACGACTAATGGAGAAGTATGGAAGAAAAATATGGGTTGCGCCGACCACAAATAAATTGGGAGAAGGTGCAGAAGATTAATGTTGATGATGATGATTTTAAAACTAGGTGACAGGCACTTCTTAAGTTTTTAAGAAAATAAATATTATTCTATTTCCCTGAGATGAAATGCAGAAACAAACTCAGAGGTGTCTTTTAAAGTCCAACTGTCCAAATGAGAACTTAACATTGTCATCAAACTTGATGACCTGTGTCATATAAAACGACCAGAGGGGCAATTCTGGTAATTTTAAGAACGTTCACAGTCTGATCTCAGTCTCAATCTGTCAAAAATACCTTAAATTTCAGTACATTTTGACAAGTTTTTGACATTTGTTTGTCGCTGAGATGAGACTGCGACTAGATTTTGAACGTTTTAAATTACGAGAATTGGCCTACTGGTACTCTACCTCTAGGAGTAGTGGTGGCCTAGTGGTAACAGCCCCGACTTACGAGTTGTAGGTCGTGGGTTCGAACCCGGACAGGCGCTTTACTTTGTGTAAATAATTTCATCACTTCTGCTTTCAAAACGGTGAAGGAAAACATCGTGAGGAAACCGGTATGTCCTAGAACCAAAAATTCGATGACATGTGACATTTACCAACCCGCACTGGGCCCGCATGGTAGATTACAGCCCATTCCTTCTCTAAGAGAGGAAGCCTGTATCCCAGCAGTGGGAACTAATGTTCCCAGCCTATAATTAGGCTGATTATTCTACTCTTACTCTCGTCTTCAACAAAGACAGCAAAAAAAATCATTCCTTAGCAGAAAATAATATTTTCCCGATCAAAACTTTGCTAATTAACTATCAACAACATTTTTTCGAAACACCTGCAACGTGAAACTTCGCCCCAAACTGAATATTAATTAAAAATTTTTTCGCTAAACGTACCCATGCATTGGAATATAACCAATATTTGAACTATGTGCCTCTGCATTGCTCTGGAGCTGGCTCCGCGCCAGGGTGCTGGGTTTTAATAAAATTTTTGAGTTCTTTTAACGATGAGGTCTCTGTTCCCGTTTTTGAGGTGGACCTACTTTTACAGTGTGGTTGGTCAGGTTTACAAGCTTGATAAGTGTCAGGCTATGGATTGAAAACCAAGCACGTATCTTTTAATGTTTTAGTGTGACTTTTCTAAATGTTACATTACTACTTTCCTAATGATGTAAGTCACTTAGATTTCCTCAATCGTTCGGCTAACTGAGATAAAAAATTAGCACTTCAGTGTCATTATGAAATAAAATTACAATATGACAAAATGTAATGATGTTTATTTCTGTAAGACAAACAAACAAGCAAACTAAGTGGTCCATAGAGGTGATGGATGTGTAAAGGCTGGAGGAGAAACTGATTTACCTAAGGTTAATGAAAACTGAGTAAGGAAATCTAAAGTACCAACAACTTAAAAAAATTACAATATTCAAACACTAAACAGACTAAACTAAACTTCAGGGGTCAAAGTCTATTTTATAATTGGTCATTCAATCTCTAAAATCAACACGAGACATAGCAGAACTACTAGGTAATCAAAGAATTAATCAGGCCTTAATCAGCCCTGACGTAAAATATACACAACTCCTGTCATTAACCCCAAACCAACCAACAATCTATTTTAATCCACTCCAAAACCGAACTCCCTCCCCTGTGTTACAAAATATAGGAGTATCGTGTACATTTAACTAGCAACACTGTTAAGAGTTGGCAACACCATACTCCTTCTACTAACCGTGGTGTATATGAGACTGCTCACGGCTCAGACTCGTCGATTCGATCGCCGATAGCCGACTCAAGAAGTTTTGTTGTTTTTGATCTGATTGACCGTTGGTCGTTGAAAGTTTAAAAATATTGTTAAGTATCGTTAATATTATAAGTAATTTACTGTATGCGAATTTATGATAGACTGATTTAATTTTGAGTTTGTTTATGTTGATAAAGTGATTAATAAAAGCATATTTTCCTGAAATTGCCGTTTTTCTGAGTTGTTCCAACAACTCAGAAGTGGGATTACGATAACAAGGTAAGAAAATAAGTATTTTTTTCTTTTTCATTGTCCGTTACCTACTTGTTGTCGTCCACTGCCCACGGACATTTAAAATTTGTAAAGGTTATTGTAGGGTAAAGATATAAGGGTGAGATTTGTTAACATTTGGTCAGGGCACTCCCTGACAATGTTGATAAAGAACTTGTGTCTTCTACGATCACAACAACATTTGGCCGGGGTACTCCCCGGTATTGAGGTTGTGTGGTTAGAATTTACTTCCCGAATTAGTCACATAGTTAAACCTTTACCAACTTCATGACAATGTTATCGTTAGCATTTGGTCAGGGCACTCCCTGACAATGTTAGCATGATTTGACTATGCAGTAGTTCACGATCTTAGCGACATTTGGCCAGGGTACCTCCTGGTAATGCAGTTACGTGAATGAACTATTCCTATTTTATTTTTTTTATTAACTCGCTAATAGAAAATACTGGTTTGCCTATTGACAACGCTCTTTATAGTCTCTATAACAACATTGGCCAAAATAATTTTCGGTGATGAGGTTAAGTGACTATCTACTTTGTTGGATTGATAACATTTGGTTGGGACACTCCCTGACAATGTTAGTGATCCCTTGTGCTTGTTAAATTTATACGCAAATGCTAAGCCTTGGCTTCAACATCAACGAATTAAAAAGGAATGATGCGTTTTTCTTTTGTGTTGTCTTTATCAGTATACCGATGGAACCTGAGCGGTTTCGAACACCGTCGCGTTGCCGAGATGGCAGCAGTGAGGCTGATGATCAATGCAGTAGGCGCAACCGGAGCAAGCACCGGCGCAGCATTACTTCGAAACGTCGCACCAAGCGACGTGACCGTAGCGACGAGAACCCCGGCGAGCATCGAAGCAGGCGCAGCAGGGAGCGCCGCAGCATCCCGATGGGTGAGTCACGCAGTCGCAGCCGGAGCCGATCACGAGACCAGCGGCGGCGCGACAGCCGTCTTGGCAGCAAGTGTTGGGACGACCGGCATCAGAAACGTGGCAGAGCGAAGCATAGTTCTGATCGTGATGGCGAGGATAATGGAGCGAAACGAAGCAGATGTGATGTAAGCAATCAAAATACTACTTTATTGATTGAATCATTCTTAGATATTATGAAGTCTTCGAAATTCGGTTCGAGTGAGAAGTTTTCTTCTTTAAACCAGGTTATAACTGAATTTGACCCAATGATGAAAGAGCAAACTATTAATGCATGGATTTCTAAAGTCGAAGAATGTAGACAAATTTACGAGTGGTCGGAAAAACAGGTCATACATTATGCTTTACCTAAACTCACGGGCATTGCCAAGACGTGGTATCAAAGTTTACCTACTCTCTTACATTCTTGGGGAGAGTGGAAAGCTAAGTTAATAGAGACATTTCCATCTAGTCAAAACTATGGAGAATTACTTACAGAAATGTTGAATAAGAAACTACGTTTTGGCGAATCCCCTGAGTTATACTATTACGCAAAAATTAACCTACTCAATCGCTGCAATATCCACGGTAAAGATGCTGTGGATTGTATAATTTATGGAATCGAGGACCGAGGTATAAAGTTAGGGGCACAAGCGGCGCAGTTTTCAGAGCCAGAACAGTTATTGAAATTCCTTAAAAACGTAAAACCGGGTACTCCTAGGGATCCAGATAGGTCGGGTAAAGATAAAGAAAAACGTTCTACTATTCACGCGAATACAAAAGTAAATAACAAAACAAACAAATCAGAGGATAGTGTCATGGTTTGCTTTAATTGTA
This sequence comes from Gortyna flavago, assembly GCA_963669345.1. NCBI lineage: Eukaryota > Metazoa > Arthropoda > Insecta > Lepidoptera > Noctuidae > Gortyna > Gortyna flavago. Next base: position 1,669,603 of record OY770149.1, read on the forward strand.
ATCAGCATGGTCACCCCAGTTATAAATGTAATAAGCCCACGCTAAGATGTACTCACTGTAAATTTTTAGGACATTTGGCAAATGCGTGCCCAAAAACGAATATACCCCAAAGAAACGATAAGGAAAAATCTGTCCTTAATATTGCTAGTCAGGTCGCATCCAGTATATACACTTTTCCCATTATTTTAAATGGAGTAAAGGTGCAGTGCCACTTAGATTTAGGTAGTGAATGTACGTTAATACGCTTTTCTGATGCCACTAGATTAGGAATCAATTTCACAACTGATAAAAACTTACCATTATTGAAGGGACTTGGCAACATACCGTATCAGCCTGCGGGTAAATCTAAAGTGACTATTGAGGTGCAGAATATCGTTGAAAACGATGTCGAGGTATTAATAGTTGACGATAATCTCATTAACTATCCTGTACTATTAGGCCATACGTTTTCAGAACGCCCTGGTATAAAAATAACTAAAACTGCAAATAATTTAGACATTAGTAAAACTGCCGATGATATCAAGATACACTTGATTTGTAGCAGTGACAGTTATTTCAAGCCTAATGAAATAAAACCTATCCAAGTAATATCAGCTCCGAATTTTTCTGGTTCTTTATTTGTAGCTGGGGAAATTCGTGGTCCAATTGGGTTCGAATATTTCTTGTTTCCAGGGGAATATGAAATAGATAAAGGCCAAGGTCGAGTTTTAATTTTTAATTTGAGCACTAAAGATTTACATATAAAAAGTAAACAATTACTTACCCGTAGCAAAATACCCCAAGGCTGCAAATATGTGTATGATGTTAAGTTGAGTAACGAAGGCGATGAGTTTGAGCCGATTGTTGGACATTGCGTCACGAACGAGCAAAAGCAGGCAGTTAAGAGCCTACTTCTCAATTATAAGGAATGTTTTTCTTCCTGCCTCAAGGACTTAGGTTTCACAACGGTCGTTGAAATGGATATTCACCTAAAGGACGAGCAACCTGTAGTTTACAGGCCATATAGACTTTCTCACCCTGAAAGGGAAGATGTACGACATGTGGTAGCGGAGATGTTAGCATGCGGTATAGTAAAAGAGTCTTCTTCTCCTTATGCGATCCCTATCGTGATAGTCAGGAAAAAGAGCGGTGAAAAACGCTTGTGTGTGGATTACAGAGCGCTTAATTCTAAAACTAAGCGTGATCACTATCCTCTCCCTAGAGTGGAAGATTTGCTTGACGAGTTAGCTGGCCATAATATCTTCATATCCCTTGACCTAGCATCGGGATATTATCAAATTCCTATCTCAGAAAAGTCCCAAGAGAAAACTGCATTCGTCACACCGGACGGCCAATTCGAGTATACGAGGATGCCGTTTGGTTTGGCAAATGCGCCTTCAATATTTCAGAGGGCAATGCATAAAATCCTCCCCAAATCAAAGGTAGGGTACGTAATAATATATATGGATGATGTCCTAATCCCGGCGCAATCGTTTGAGGAAGCAATGAGACGGTTGGGTGAGGTTCTAGGACTGATAAAAGTGGCTGGTCTCACTCTTAAATTAAATAAATGTAAATTCATGTTTGATAAATTAGATTTCTTAGGGTTTGAAATTAGTGGTCAGGGGATTACGCCGGGGTCCTTAAAAACAGAAGCGATCTCTAAGTTTCCCACCCCTACCAACGTTCACGATGTTAGGCGATTCATAGGATTGGCTAGTTTCTTCAGACGATTTGTCAAAGGATTTGCTTTAATAGCTAGACCCTTAACATCCCTTTTGAAGAAGGATTCGCATTGGAGATGGAGTAACGTAGAAAACGAGGCCTTTATAGGAATTAAAGAACAGTTAATTAACAGACCTATCCTTGCTCTGTATGATAAAAACTTAGAAACCCAGTTGCACACCGATGCTAGTAAGCTTGGTATAGCAGGAATTCTTCTTCAAAAGGATAGAGAGGGGTTATGGAGAGCATTAGCTTACTTTAGCCGCCAAACATCGTTGGATGAGCAAAAACTCCACTCGTTTGAGCTAGAAACTTTAGCAGTGATAGCTTCTTTGAGTAAATTTAGGATTTACCTACTGGGTATAAAATTCAAGATTGTTACTGACTGCAATTCTCTGCGCACCACCTTGACAAAAAGGGATTTGATTCCCAAAATAGCGAGGTGGTGGGTACAGTTGCAAGAATTTGACTGTGAGTTTGAGTATCGCCCAGGAGATAAAATGGCTCATGTTGATGCCTTAAGCCGGGCACCCATAGACGCTGGACCTGAAAATATGCACGTCGTTGATGTCCTTGCCGTTACAACAGAGGATTGGATCACCACAGTTCAATCCTCTGATGACGAGATACAACGGATCAAACGAATTTTGTCCGATCCCGAGACAGCAACCATGGTTGATATCCAAAAAAATTATAAATTAAAAAACGGTCGTGTTTATAAAATCGTAGCGGAAGGCGTGTTAAGATGGGTTGTGCCAAAGGGCTCTCGGTGGCAAATAGTTAAAGCTAACCATGACGATGTAGGGCATTTCGGATTCGATAAGACACTAGACCGGGTTCGTGCTTTGTACTGGTTTCCTAAAATGAGATCATTTATCAAGAAATATGTGTCTGCGTGTTTGGAGTGTGCGCATCACAAATTACCGAGTGGTGCGCAACAGGGATATTTACATCCTATACAAAAGGTAGAAGTTCCCTTTCACACCATACACGCTGACCATTTAGGCCCCTTCAATAAAAAGAAAAACTCTTACATTTTAGTTATAATTGATGCGTTCACAAAATTCATTACGTTGGCACCAGTCAGGAGTACAAAATCTTCAGAAACTGTAAAGGTTATTAAGAGTTTAATCGGATATTTTGGAACCCCTACTCGCCTTATCACAGATAGAGGGACTTGCTTCACAAGTAAAAAGTTCGAAGCCTTTACTCAATCTCTTGGCATTAAGCACATACTTAACGCCGTCTCAACACCTCGAGCTAATGGACAGGTTGAACGGTCGAACAGGACTATTCTGGCTTCTTTAGGCGCGATGACCCACGGGAAGGATCCTCGAACATGGGATCAGTACCTTCCCGATGTACAGTTAGGTATCAATACTACAATACATGATATCACTAAGAAGTCACCTAGTGAACTATTATTTGGGCGTAGGGTAACCAATCCATCACAGGGTATTCTGAATGAAGTAATTTCCGATACCGGTGATGGATTGGTACAAGGTAGTATAGAAGACGTTAGAGCAGATGCCAGCTGCTTGATGCAAAAGCAAAATGAAGTCAGTAAAAAACGATACAATAGTCGTAAGAAAGAGGCTAAACAATATAAAGAAGGAGACTTAGTTCGAATTGTACGAGCAATTGCATCAGGCAGCGGACAATCCAAAAAGTTAGAGCCAAAACTACAAGGACCATACAGAGTGGTAAAAGTATTGCCAAACGACCGCTATGTTGTTGAAGATACCCCACTATCACGGAAAGGGCGACGCTATGAAGCAATTATTGCTGTAGATAAGATGCACCCATGGTTATCATTTAAATCCATCCCAGAAAGCGATAACGATGATAGCCCTAGTTCAGACAGCGATTGTGGTAATGACGATTTTACTGACCATGTTAAGAACCCAGTCGAAACCTCCTCACTCGACACCAACGCTTAGACTATACATTATTAAAATATAAGTGAAAAGTCCATGCTTATACCGTGACCAGGAAATGATTCATGTTCAAGGTATGGCATGGCATGATTGACAGGCTGTCTATTGTGGGCATGATTGGCACAATGATGTGCCGCCTAAGGACAAATCAATGGACAACCTGAAGTGATTTTCGGGACCACTTATTGTGGGCATGACGTGCACATGATGTGCCGCCCAAGGAGAAGCAATAAGTAGTCCTAGTGATCTTGATTTATACCGCTTATTGTGGGCATGACGTGCACAATGATGTGCCGCCCAAGGAGAAGCAATAAGCGGTTCTAGTGATTTTAGCTTAGGTTGCTTATTCGGGCATGATTTGCACAATGATGTGCCGCCCAAGGAAACATTTTCTATTTTATGATGTAAGCAGTAGTGAAGTCTTGACTAAATTAACATGATCTCATTGAGAAATATAAAATTTGTCGGATTAGTTGATTTTATTGAAACTGAATAGAGGATAAGTACTTGCTTTTTAGACTGATTTCCAGGCACAATGATGTGCCGGGGATTGTGATGTAGTGTAAAACTGACTCAAATTAGTTATTCGACAATTGTGTGATTGTGAGATACTGATTCTTTGCTTTATAAGATATAATTTAAACAAATAGAGTATTAGAGTTGTTTGTTTTGTATATATAATAGATAATAAATACTATAGATAATGTATTAGATAACTGAAGTACGTAGCTAAGCAATTACTTTCGATTTAAGATGTATTTTCTATTTACTTGCAAAATTACTAAAACAACGAAGGCACTCGTTGGCGAGCGGATGGCCGAGCTGTTACAAAATATAGGAGTATCGTGTACATTTAACTAGCAACACTGTTAAGAGTTGGCAACACCATACTCCTTCTACTAACCGTGGTGTATATGAGACTGCTCACGGCTCAGACTCGTCGATTCGATCGCCGATAGCCGACTCAAGAAGTTTTGTTGTTTTTGATCTGATTGACCGTTGGTCGTTGAAAGTTTAAAAATATTGTTAAGTATCGTTAATATTATAAGTAATTTACTGTATGCGAATTTATGATAGACTGATTTAATTTTGAGTTTGTTTATGTTGATAAAGTGATTAATAAAAGCATATTTTCCTGAAATTGCCGTTTTTCTGAGTTGTTCCAACACCTGTTACATACCTACATACATAGTTTAACCCCTCCACAAGTTTTCAGCTCGTGTCAGACAATGCATACCTCAATTATGTGCCTAAGCTTCCACAGAATGCCCTCGGGAAGTCCCGCGTTCGAACCCCGACTCGGAAATTTCACTGCAATCTTTGGCGTGTCGAGGGGGTGACTAAAATGGTACGAGTGAAACTTTTTGTCGTTTTGCTCCCATTTCGCTTATTTTATTTGGATTATTGGCGTAGTGAGTTTAATGGTTCGAAAAGTTTGCTTGTATACATTTTTTTCTGGTGGCACAAAGACGGTTTTGAGCTTTTGAGGGTAGAAATAATTGCATAGGTACTTACTTGCCTTGTTCTGCGGGGTAACACAATAACAGTAGGGCCTGAATTCCTGTTACGCTGACGTCGGTCGCGTACGTCGGTCGCGTGTGTTTATATACATTGTGTTCTATACCTATATCACCATACGGCGACGCTGACGTCAGCGGCGCGTATGTTGGTACTGACTGTACGCGACCGACCGTACGTGACCGACGTCAGCGTAACAGGAATTCAGGCCTAAGAATGGTTTCATTTTGACAGTTCAGCAACATTGATTGCGTTATTTACGGTGTTCAGCAGACACATTTTTTTAACATATTAATGAAGCAATGGATTCAATATCCTTCAAAATCATTCAGATTATGATTGATAGTAGGTATATTACGCAATTAGGGTGCTGTGGTGCTATTCTGTAAAAATCTCACCGTGATAACTCAGGTGAAGTGAGCTTAAAGTGAGCTGTCATTAGTGTCAATCCCTATAGCATCAGATGGAATGACAGCTCACTTCACCTAACTTCTCACGATGAAATTCTAGCAGAATCGACCGCCTGATAGGGAATTATATTTTTACGCTTCTAAACATAAATTGAAGTCGTTTTCCGTGTCTGTCTGTATGACTGCGTTGTTCTTCTAAACTACGAAACGGGTTTTGATGTGGTTTGCAACATTATTTAGAGGATTTATTCCGAAAGATTTAAGCGTGTAATGCATTTTTAATACACTTATATATATTAAAGAAATCTCACTGTTTTATCAAGTCATCAAAACCGTGCCAAGATGAAGCAGGTCGCTACTTTGTTTAAAAGGCAAATTACTACATAATTAGAAAAATAACAGTCATGATTATGTTAATCTGATTTAAACCTCACACTAACTAATCTGGTTTCACCACACTTGACCAATCAACCACCAAATAATACTTGAAAATGCATGAAAAATATTTCTGCTAATTGATTAATGAATAAGTACAACTTTATATACATACCCTTAAGTTTCAAAATACAATGCACCTCGACAGCTGTGTCAAAACAAACCAGGTTTTAATTCCGGTGTTTACTTTCGATCAGATTCAATTGAATTCGTGACGGTTCCGGTCTGGGCTGTGGGACGGTGACTGTCAACAATCAGCTATACGGGTTTAAAAAGTAATCAAAGAATTTGTCAATAAAAAAAATCAGCATATTCGCCATTGCATATACACTGAGGGCAGTGGTCACCCAGTGGTAATGGCCACGACTTACCGAGTTGTAGGTCGTGGGTTCGAATCTAGGCAGGCCCTTTACTTTGTGTTTATAATTTCATTACCACTGCTCTGAAAACGGTGAAGGAAAACATCGTGAGGAAACCGGCATGTCCTAAAACCAAAAAAGTCGAAAACATGTGACATCTACCAACCCGCACTGGGCCCCCGTGGTGGATTACAGCCCACTCTCTCTCGATTAGAGGAGGCCTGTGTCACAGCAGTGGTAACGTTATAGGCTGATTATGAATATTTACTATTATTACTGACATCAGTATAGGAAAAACATCGTAAGAATTAAATGTATTTTTTTTTTATTACTATGTCGGAATGACTTTTACACGTTTATTTAAAAAAAGCTAGATGAGGTCAGCGTTTCCTATCTAACTACACTAATAAGAGAGGCCGAAACAAACTCACTTTTATTTTAAACAATCTCCTCGATAAAAACAAGTGTCCCCTCCATTTATAAACAGTTCTGGCAGATAATATAGACAGACCAAAACTATTCATTTCTCTTCACCTTTGCTCTGAAATTCTTCATAATAAAACCTAGTCAGCAGTCGTTTACGCTTAGCCCCAACTCGTTTGCACGTCTCTTCTATCGAATCGATATTTATTCAATAACTATGCCCGCTCGGACTCCATGTTATGACAGCCTGGGTCTACGACAATCTGGTAGTTAGATTACTGACGTGACGTAACGAGACTGGTGCCCTGAAGGTTTTCGGAAAATTAAAATACGGTGTTGAAACTAAGCATGGTGGCCCACTTTGTGTAAATTATTTTATCACCACTGCTCTCAAAACGGTGAAGGCAAACATTGTGAGGAAATCTTTGTCTTAGAACCAAACATTTGAAGACATGTGTGACATCTACCAACCTGCACTGGGCCCGCGTGGTGGGTTACAGCCCACTCCCTCTCACTGAGAGGAGGCTTGTGTCCCAGCCGTGGGAACATTATAGGCTGATTAACACCGATTTTAATAGGACAGTTAGATAGATAGCTAGATAGTACATGTACCTCCATGTATTATACTCCAACGAGCCACAGTTCAACTGTGGAGTTACATCACAAACGATGCCTCAGCTCTTGTCATGCCCTGTGAGCAAAAACATCTGCACTATTGAAGACCTTTGCGAGGCCAACGCTGGCCAAATTTTGGTCGAAGCTTGTTTATAGAAGGATTTCCTTTTTATATGAAGACGAAGAAAAATAGGACAGAATTACAAAATTTCTGGATAAGCACTATTTATCAGATAAAATTATAAAATAACTCAACCGGAAAAAAATCACCTGCAAAAAATAAGTTAGATTAGAAAGCGAAAAATAAGTTAGTCTAACTAAGGTCTATTAATCTGCCTAGCCCTTTCCAAACTATGTTGGTGTCGGCTTCCAGTCTAACCAGATGCTGCTGAATACCAGTATTATACATGGAGCGACTGCTTATCTGACCTCCACAACCCAGATACGGGGTAATTTGATACCCATTGGTAAGACTGGTTTTCAGAATTTGAATTTGTATGAAATTATAAATACAATAACGGAAATATACCCATTTAGGTTCATGATTCCAATTTGTTATCCACGATTTTCTATAAGAAATAATAAATTGGAACCGTGTCAGTAATCGGAAATGATATTTACGAGAGGAACGTAATTCCCTTTACTCACAGGGTTTTCCTGTTACTCTTTGTTATTCGATTTATTTAGTTCAGCAGTCGAGCAGTTATATCATTATTTTAATGAAGTAGGTTATATACACGTGTTCTTCCTTCTTTGGGTCTATTTTCATCAATATCATTATAGTCCGCCTTGTTCCACCCACTGTTGCGTATAGGCCTCTTCCTTTTTGTGCCATGCTTCCCAGGTCTGCGCAAGTCTTGACCAGGTCTTCTGGCTGTTGGTCTGCCAACATTCCTTCATCATCACTCTCCTGCCCTTATCCCAATTTATTTGTGGTCGGCGCAAATTGTCTTATTTTCCATAGTTCTCTATTAGTCGTTATCTCTGTAGTCACCCCCTTTCTAGCCATATCATCGTTCACACAGTCCTTCATTTCTTTGGTCTTCTCCTACTGTTACATACATCATCATCGTCATCATCATCATTTCAGCCAAAAGACTGCACCCAAGCACCGTCACTTCGACCGGTTCTGAGCTTCCCGCATTCAGCGATTTCCTGCGACCTTCACAAGGTAATCTGTCTATCTTGTGGGAGGCCTTCCAACGCTACGTCATCCGGTACGCGGTCACCACTCTAGAACCTTTCGGCCCCATTGGCCGTCTGTTCTGCTAGCAATATGCTCTGCCCGGTGCCACTTAAGTTTGGCATTTCTTCTATACAACATGTTATTAGTATTTTTTACATGGTCACAATAGTTGTAGATCATAACTTAAAGTTACAATCCAAATTCTATACCCAACATTGTCGACGAAAAGGTAAAAATGCTAGATTGTCTATTCAACCACGTCGTTAAATATTCGTCTTCAAAATGAGCATGCGAATTGAACCAATCTGGAGCATAGAGGCAAGGATGTATAACTTGCTTGCAATAACAACCCCGACCTTCCTTAAGTGCTATCCTCTTAGGTGTGTCGGTGGAGTATGAAACGGCTATAGAGCGTGTAGAAGTTCTTATGTAAGGTGTAACCGACCGCGGCAAGCGTAGCCTAATCTTCAGTCGACCCGTATGGCTGATATTATTGAGCCTCATAAACCAAACATAATCAGTCTAAAATTACCCCATTCAGCAGGGTTACCATTCAGCAGGGTTACCATTCAGCAGGGTTACCATTCAGCAGGGTTACCATTTTTAATGGTTAAAAATTGGCATGTTTCTCCAAAGGAATCAATTAAAATTAAATGGATTTGAGTGACGCACACATTTCTTGAGTGACGTAATTAGTGAAATACAAAGTAATTTCTTTTAAATTTTATCACAACGATTGCTGATTGAAGGTAAATGCGAGCCATTGAGCGTCACTGTGCGGTCACCTCTGCTATCAACCTTGCCAAGTGAATGTTTTTTTACAGCTTTAGCTAGTTTATTCTTGGTTGTGCAGATACGGGAGAAAAATCAATGCCAAGTTATTTTTCAAATATTTAAAATTAAATTTAAATGCAAAAAAATCTTCTATTTCTATATAAATTACACGATTGTTAACAACTTTTATTTTTATATGTCGCATCATCATGCTGAGATAAGGAGCCTTTTGGATAATGTTCAGGACTTTCTGTTCGCTAGTTTGTTTTTCCGTGCGAGTAGCAATAAATACTTTTCTTTCTTTTTAGAAGTCATTTTCGCTCTGTACCTCACATTTATACTCTAACTTCACAAACTTGAATCAGTCAGTTCCGAGCGCACCTCAAGCCAACGTAGTGTGACAAATCAATATTTATTCAGAGAATGCAGCCTGCATAGACTGCGAGGGTTAAATTGAGTGCTACTGTTTTACGAGTACGTAATCAAGAGGGTATGAGGGGTTACGATGCTTGATTGTTTTCAACCAAGGGATTATTTGAACTTGGTCTAAAGTAATTTATTCTTTTCGTGTTTCTATGTAAGGACGAGTTGATGCAATATATTTTCTTCGATCCATGATTTTCTAGAACGAATGCTAACCCTACCCAGACAAGTGCTCTACTTTGTGTAAATTATTTCATCACCACTGCTCTCAAAACGGTAAAGTAAAAACATCGTGAGGAAACCGGCATGTCCTAAAACCAAAAAGACATGATTTGTGACATCTACCAACCCGCACTGGGCCCGCGTTGTAGATTACAGCCCACTCCCTCTTAACGAGAGGAGGCCTATGTCCCAGCAGTGGGGACATTATAGGCTGATCATGACGCATACTATTAAGACTACGCTTTGATATTGGCAAAGTAACCATAGTTAGACGCATCTCTTGCACAAGATAATCAAAGTCAGAAATTCAAAGTCCAAAGCATTCACATCCAAAATACTTAGTGTAATTACTTTTAGAACTATAATATCTCTATCAGACTTAGTGTCATATTATTGCAGAACTTTACCTAAGGTACAGTCACTAGCATCAATATGTATTCAGTTCAGTTATCGGAATTTACAAACGATTTTCTGGTGAAATAACGATTGACACAAGAGATTTCAAATTAGTCGTCATCTACCATTTCCGAACTTTGTTGGGGTTGGCTTCCTGTCTCACCAATATACAAGGTGGAGGCGACGATTATATTAAACACCGTCTCATCGTTTATACGAAAATTCAATCAAATATTATATTCAAGAGTTCCATTAGTCACTATTGTTAGTCAAAGATTGTCAAAACCCATAGTCGGCCTAACACTACTAATTAGTTTGTTGAAAAAAATCACCACTTTGATTTCGATGCAAGGATTAATTTGATAGTTTCAAAATACTGTTATGCATTAGTATTGCCAGTGTTTTCATTTATTGCCATGTTGGCGTCTCCACATTGTATGCAGTAAGCGCTAAATCCATACTATAATATTATAAATGTGAAAGTGTGTCTGTCTGTTACCTCTTCACGCTTAAACCGCTGAACCGATTTAGATGAAATTCGGTGTAGGGATAGTTTGAGTTCCGATATTTCCACGGAAAACTTATGAGGGTGAAACCAGGGGGCAGTGCTAGTAACATTATACATTACAGTATTTAACACGGAACGACTGCCTATCTGACCTCCACAACCCAGTTACTGGGTAACAAGATACCCCTTGATAAGACTGTATTTCATAATACCGGGTTCGAAATTACTATTTCCATGAAGCTACCACGTTCTAGAAGAGCGGCAGTCGTCACGTGTCAATGTTCCGGCGTCACGTCAACGTCACTGCAACGTTATTTATAAAAGTAAGTTAGTGCTTGATAACACTAGGTAAATTGAAAACATTGTAAAGCCTTTTTAAAAGAGTAACCGTGGGAGTTTCTTGCCGGCTCTTCTCCATAAGAAACGTCCAATTGGAACCGTGCACCTAGCTTCTGACGTTTCATAAGTGCCCATGTGAAATAAAATATTTTGATTTAGATTTTTTGTGTGTTTTCCCTGAGAGCGTTTTTTCACTTATTTAATCATTTATGTACACAAACATATAAACAGACAAGAAAAAAAGAACAGAAAAATTGGTACAAAGGTGATGCTTATTTGTAAAGAAATCTCTTCCAGTATACCTGCAATATAAAAGTAGATAAAGCAATGTAGACAGCGAAGAGTAAAAGAGAAAATAAAATCTTATAAAATACGATGAAGTGGAAATATTGTGTTTTTTTTCAACTGCAACAGTTTGGCAGTCCCTAATGTATAGGTATGTATGTATATTTCTGCTGGTGCCTGTACAATATTAAGCGAAGGTCAGACAATGTCACACGGTTAGAATCGATACAGCATTGTTACGTATTTCGATCGCATGTAGCGTATTAGACGTAGAGTAGAATTTATTTCCGCTACATTGTATGTTTGGCTAACAAATGGGAACCGTTTTATATAAAACCGATAATTTGAAGAGGTAGAATTAAAATACCAGGTCCAAAGGGTGCCTCACCTTTGCTTTGATAAATGATTTTATTTTTGTAAGTAGGTTTGTACAAACACTTTTACACGTCAATTATATTTTTTATAAAACTAGATGAAGTCGGCGTTTCCTATCTGACTACTCTGAGAAGAAAGGCCGAAACAAACTCAGAGGTCACAGTCTCTTTTAAAGTCCAGACATAATCTTGGTCAGGTTATATGAAGACCATGTAGATCGATGTCTGAAATGGTCTTTTGAGGAACCAACCACACAGATTGAGAGGACTCAGGGAGGAGCTCAACGATTCGACGAACATTACCAAAGAAGGGACATTTGGGTAGGCCACATAAGTTACTCAAACTGCCAGACCTAGACAAAAACTAACACAACAGAGAGAATAATAGAAATAAAAAAAAAGAATTGTAGTGATCTCTGCGTTTGGTAAGATTCGTGATATTTGTTTTGTTAGGCACGGAGGTTATTTATCAATATTTATACATAACCAGCCTATTATTGTCTCTCTACAGGTGAAAAGTCTCTTCTCAAATAAAGAAGGTCCGAGCATTGATCACCACGCTTGCTCAAGACGGGTTGGTGATTTCAATGATTATACATTTTAATTAAAATAATACCTATTTTAACTGTGAAAGTTCCTAATCTACGTGTTATTAGATAATAGAAACTCACTACAATATTATTAGTTTTAAGTTATCTTGCTGCGCCCAAACAGGGTCATGTACTCACTAGTGTAAGCCTAGCTTGTATTTGTGGTTGTGTACATTGCGCATTAAATAAACAAATGGGCACCAATCCACAGAAAGCTTCGTTCGTATAACAGTCATAAGGGGGGCTGAGCATAAGGTCCTGTGGCCGAAGTACGCCGTGTACTCAAGTTCAACAAATTAATATGAATTTCTTTGTAATAACCCGGAGTCTGGGTTTGTGCTCGGCTAATGGCAAATAGACTCGTAAATGGAAGTATAATATACAGTACCTACCTAGGTAGGTACTTGTAACAAAAAATCTATTTTTAATTTGTCGGTCTGTTCCGGCTAATCTCCGAAACGGCTGGATCGATTTTGATGAAATTTGGCATGGGGATACTTTATTGACGGAAGCTAGTTAGTGAATAAATGACAATGACTATGAGTCAACATTAAAACTGCAGCACCGTGGTGCAACATAACGCAACAAAGTAATGACTTACACATTACCGAAACGCAACGTTAAATAAAGCGCAAACCTAACGCATTAATGCCGCAAAATTTATAGCGTTGAATAAATTTACACCAGAAAATTATTAGTAAGAACATTTAGAGCGTGGGAAGCAAAGTGTTATAATTTGAAATTTTAGTTAATATTAAATGATCGGGGAACTAATCAAACACAAGTTCTAATTAATTTATTAGAGTTTAACGGGCAATTTCGTGTGCCGTTTAATTTTGCAGTAGCTGACGATAAATAGGGTAATTTAATATGGCTAAATATTGCTACTCGAATTTGACAATACATTTTTGAAGTAATAAGCCAATTCGCTCGCCTTAGCTTTATTTATACGACGAAACAATCACAATGCGAGAATCATAGGCGAGTAGTTAACACGCCAAGTGCGAGTTGGACTTACACACGAAGGGTTCCGTACCACCATACAATATTTAACACTACATACAAAATAACGTCAAAAAATCACGTTTGTTGTATGGGGGGAGCCCCTTAAATATTTATTTTATTCTATTTTTAGTATTTTTTGTTATAGCGGCAACAGAAATACACATTCTGCGAAAATTTCAACTGTCTAGCTATCACGGTTTATGAGATAAAGCCTGGTGACAGACAGACAGACGGACTGGAGTCTTAGTAATAGAGTCCCGTTTTTACCCTTTGGGTACGGAACCCTAAAAATAAACCGATGACTTTTCTGTTCCTTGAAAACGTACCAAACAGACAGATATATAGGTACAGTCTCCATTAACACTTTGGTTTGTATGTTTGTACTTAATCACGCAAAAACGGCTGAATGAATTTGGATAAAATTTGGCATATAGTTATTTTATAACTTGGATTAAAACATAGGATAAGTACTTGTTTATCCCGTGGGATATTTCTCGACATCCACCCGGGCGAAGCCGCGGACTAAAGCTAGTAAATCATGTTATATAACACATAAAGAAAAAAAACACTGTACAAAATCACTTTAATGACTCAAAGGGGATAAAAAGAACCACTCCGTAGTGGGTCGTACCAAAATAACATTTAAATAGGTCATTAAGGGGTCACGTCATGTTGCGTGCAACCCATCTCATAGGTCATCTCGATGTGTAGAGGCACTACATGATTCGTATAAATGACTTTCATAGTTTGAGGGACTCGTGGCTAAATGATAACAGCCCCACGGGTGCCACCAGCCCATGGATGGGTAACCACCTTCACATACCGAGAACCCTCCGTGCCTCGGAAAACACGTTGAACCGTTGGTCTTGGCTATCATTCGTGGGTGTTTGACAGTCTTTATAGGTTGTCAGAAGCCCGAAAATCTGATAACCAATTAACCAGTCTTACCAAGAGGTACCGTATTACCCAGTAACTGGGTTGTAGAGGTCAAATAGGCAGTCGCTCCATGTAAAATACTGGTATTCAGCTGCATACAATTAGACTGGAAGCTGACCCCAACGTAGTTGGGAAAAGGCTAGGCAGATGATGATAAAATTAGCGTTGGTGGTGTCAGGTTTCAGCTCGAAGAGGACAATCATTATTCTGAGTTTCTGGTAAGAATTATCATTGAACAAACTGTGCGCCGGATGGGATTTTTCTGCCATAAAAACTTTTATCTCATATTTACCTCCTTTAAACGAATTTTCTAAAACCCTTTCTTAGTAAAATGTTGTAGAAGATTTCCTTGTTTAACGAAGGTAAGCATCTTTATTAGGATTTCTTTAACAAATTTTCATGATTACAGAACCAGCAATTTAGGCCGTGCATGGTCTGTCAGTAAATGAATGAGTTTAATATTTTAACTTAGTGGATGACTTCAGGACCTCCTAAATTGCGGAGACCCTATTTTCCCTGAGGAGCAGTGGTGGCCCAGAAACCATCATGTCCTAGAACCAAAATTTTAAAGACATGTGACATCTACCAACCCGCACTGGACCCGCGTGGTAGATTACAGCCCACAGACATTATCTAGGCAGATTATGCTATTTTCCCCATGTCATTATGTTGGTTCAAAAGAGGTCAGACAGTCTAAAACGTGCTGCGCGAGCTAAAACACTACTAATGGAACTTTGAACAAGAAGACAATACTGCTCATCCTCTTAATACAACCCCTAATGCCCTCTTACAATACCTACTACTGCATATTGCTGTACCTTGGCAGACAACCACATAGCACCACATTGTGCTGCTAGTGTGTATAATAATTTTAGCATCATAACGCGTTGTAGATGGTTTGCATAGCACGCGGTCGTTTTGCCTCTAGTACCTACATACATACCGCGTGAAATAATACATAAGTGTGAATTTTAGCGAGGATACGGTTGTAGTTGAGTTTTAAGTGAGGTTTAAAACTTAAAGTAAATATTGCCAGGGTAATTAGGTTGATATTATATGGCATGACGGTAATTACTATATAATTATCTAGTAATAATGTAGGTACTAATAATAAAGCTAAAGTGTTTGTTTGTTGCAACCAGGGGGATTCAAAAAAAAACCTTTTTATTAAATAGCCAAATTTTTGAGAAAGGCTATAGATTATTTAACATTACGCTAGGACCCTTAGGAGCTGTGCAAAAAGGAAATAAAAACAGGAAAAACGCTAATCGAAAACGAAGTAAAAGCGCGGGCAGGAGATGCGATGCGACGGTATAGGTCGCGTGGACTACGAAATTTCATTCGGACGAAGTCGCGGGCATCGGCTAGTGTGGTAATAATCCTACACTGTCTGCCAATTGCCCCAATGCAGGGAAAAAGTATATTTTCGTGTAGAGAAGAAACGATCATTGATGCTGTGCTACGTTTGCTTCCAGCGTAGGTATTGGCGATTTCTGACTATAAAATCCTCACACCTAGCACGAACATTTCTCGCTTGCCGTTCCCATATTCTACTGTATATATAGATACTGGTGCGTCCAAATACGCTCACATTGGATCTGAAACAATTTCTGTTCAAAATTGGCGACACGAAAACGGTGACTTTTCCAATTATGCTTTAATTTTCCTGAAGGGATCCAAGATAACTGTTCTATTTCTCCACATGTTGAAAAAAAAAACATCATTTAGACTCTAAATAATGTTTGTTTTTACAGCATTTATTTTAAAGCATCAACATAAATCAGAAAGTTTATTTTTTAAATCAAAAGTAATTTACGCAAACTAGTCTGAGTATCATCACTTTTAAATGTCTAAATTCCATAAGAGCTTCCCTCAAAACGCCCGCCCTGCACCATTTCCTAGTGTTTTAGCTGAGAAAAAGATGTGGCAAAGCCCCCAGCAGCACAAGTTTTAAGTCCAAGGTGATGCTTCGACTTCTTGCACCTTGGAATCACCCGAGCGGACCATCATAAAGGTGCAAGATTTTACAAGGACGTTCATCGGATCGACAACGATCACTCGAATCGACGAACGTAAACGACTATCATGCTCCACACAGATGCGATCTGAGCAGTTGATGTCATCGGCCAACCGCAGACCGTATCAAATCCTACTTTTCGCCTTCGCTCACATCTCGGCCCACGCGATACGCTAACAAACTCAATCTGCACTGTAACGGAGATTCAGCAAATTACCGCAACTAATGCAAGTATAATGCACCCCACAGTTATATTACGTTAGAAAATCCACTGTGTACGGAAAATGCAGTGCAGGTAAAAGAGAATGTACGGAAAATTCGTTGTATTTGAGAAGTGAGAATAGGTAACGTGGTTTTCATAACTGAAGAATGAGGTTTGTGGAATTCATTTTGAAAATATGTTGTTAATATCATGTTTTTGCCGAAATATATTATTATTAGATTATAATGTCATGATGCTCGCTCGTGTGGGTTTAACTCCGGGCAAGTACGAACGTGACTTTTTCAATTCATTTTTACTTTCTAAGTTTATTTTGGATTACTGACATCGGTAAAGGGAAAAAATCGTGAGGAAACTCGGACTTACATCTAATTTAAGTCTGCAATCGCCAATCCGTCTTGAGCAAGTGTGGTGAGCAATGCTTATCCCTCCCTTTTCTGTATGAAAACTGTGCCTTTCCCTACAATATGGCAATAAAAGGCTGGTATTAATTAACATAAGGTAAGTTGTAAATCTGACACCATAAAAAGATATTCCCCACTTTGTAAAACATCTAGCTTCTAAACCCTTTCCAATTATCCTTACTCCCTAACTAAACATCATTGTAGAAATTAGTTTAACAATTCTATCTAACGAGAAAATTACACCAATCGTCTGCTACCAAATTGTTATGTGTTATAACATTAGAGAATCAATTTAAATGGAGCTTTCGAGAGTTTCTGCCACAATTACGAAAATACAGCTCTTTGGAGAATAGGCTAATTTACATTGTTAGGGATGGGACATGTTTAGTTGCAATTAGTAGATTTGTTGATAGTCAGTTTTACGATTGGAAAATGATTTAAATCGAAGCTTTGGGTATCGGATTAATTCTGCGAATGGATTCCTGAAAAAAGGTAGTGGTTGAATGGTAAGCCATTTCACAACATTTTAAACAATATGATTAACCTAATCTTCTTTTTGATGATCATCGCTGGAACACATTCACATAGTGTTTCCCTGGATAGAGTGCAACCCCGAAAGGAGGTGAAAGTAGATCAGAAATTATCGCCAAAATACATAAAAAAATGAAACCATTGAGTATATTTATACCCTTTGGATATGATAATAGGAGTCGCCTTAGGTAACACAGCATCTACATCGCCACATGTAAACTACACATCACACTGAGGTCACGTAAAATCCTGCATCGCGCAAAAGAAGTTTACCGCGCAACTAGCACTAAATATGTGCAACGTCCCGACATCAATCGTCGGGCAGTTGGGTACCAGACACAACACTCGTCTGGTCGGACGATCCTCCCTTTTCTATGGAGGAAGAGTGAACTTTACACCCTGTTCCTCATACCTCTTCAAAATCAAACTAAAGCATTATCTTTTATTTGAGTCTTTTCCCCAAAATATTTCTATGTCATGTCACTAGAGTCCTCTAGACTCTAGAGCAATATCATGTAACTATGTTTTTATTACGGCTTTGAACTGTTTCAATTAAAACATGGCCGGTCCACAATATTAGCATAATAAACATATTACCGTGGTTTAGTGCTCCTCGCATCCTCGATGAGAGTGGCGGTGGCCCAGTGGTAACGGCCTGGGCTTATTATTTGTAGGTAGTAGGTTCGAACCCAGACAGGCGCTTTACTTTGTGTCAATTATTTTATCACCACTGCTCTCAAAAATGTCGCAGGAACACATCGTGAAGAAACCAGCATGTCCTTGAACCAAAAATTCGAAGAAGCGGATTACGGACCACTCCCTCTCACCGAGAGGACTCCTGTGTCCTGTGTCTAAGCCCGGAAATCTGACAACCAGACAAGGGATATCGTATTACCCAGTAACTGGGTAGTGGAGATCAGATAGGCAGTCGTTCCATGTAAAATACTGGTATTCAGCTGCATCCGGTTAGACTGGAACCCGACTCCAACATAGTTGGGAAAAGGTTAGGCAGATGATGATGAGTCATTTAATAGGATTATATGCACTTAGAGGGCTTTATTGATGATTTTAATGATAATAATTCTGCAAATACATACTTGTTATGGTCGCGAATCATATTTGATTCAACATACAACCTGACCTCTAAATTGCAAATAACGTAAGAAAATTTCAATGACCATGATGCTTTCCCCTTTAAAAAACCTTAAGGCGCCCCCAGACATGAGACATAACCAACACCTTCATTTTATTCGTGTCATGAGCATTACTCATCTGTCCGACGTGCATAATTCTGGAGAGAGGCAATAAAAACAAATGAACGGAGCTCCGTAGTGACGTCACAGTCGTAAACAGCCAATCATAAAGAAGAACTGCTGTTATTTGTTATACTGTGGCGTTGTTTTGTGGATGAGGGTTTAATGTTGGTGAACTGTATTTGTTTAATTATAGGCTGTGGTAGTTTTTAAAACTGGAACAGCTTCGGCGGGAGGTATTTATACTTTTTTATACAGGATTTTTGTTTTTCAAAAGTGGTAAAACCTGCATAAAAACATTTCAGGAGGCCAGTTTTAGTTATTTAAGTACGAAATAGTTTTCTTCCTTTCCTTCTGAGGCCCAATTCAACCGTCCACATAATCTAATTGCATAACACATTTTCAATCTCAATGTGAATCACTTTGAAGGATATTGCTAATTCTTCACGTCATGTTTGAAAAATTTGTAAAAATAACATTAACAGTTTTATTAAGAACAATTTAAGTCTGATAACTATTATGACTTGGGACTAATAATTAATAACAATGTTATTGAAAAAACAAATAATAAAACTAAAATAATAAATTGTATTAAATTTAATTCGCCTATTACCCGATTCCGGCTTGACGTCGACTTCTGGGACACCCTGTATAATGTATAGATTTGCTATGCCACGTGGATACCTCTCGTTATAAATTAACAAGATTCCCGTGAGTCAATATTTATCGAACAGGAAAACATGGCTCCCAAGTAAACATCGAAATCATAGGGCTACAGCAACCCGATATGAACTTATAACGATGGGTGACCGCAGTTTGGGTACGCGTAGCTTTTAGGCACTCTATTGTAATTGGCTTTAATGTTTCTGTGGTTTTAAGGGAATAGTTGCCTAACTAGGAAATTGTAACATAGGAAAATAGTCGTAAGAGCGTTTACGCGTACGGCATTTTTATACAAACTTCCCTTGATTTTTGAAATGAATGAACCGATTCTAATGAAACTAAGCAGGATACAAAGGTCTAAAAAGGTACTTAAGAAAATTTTCGAAAAATAGAGTTACCATAGAAGTTTCCATAGAAACAGAGATATCCAGTTATCTTTTTTTAAATAAGACATTTGTATCCTGCTTATGCGTATGAAGTTTCATTAACATCGTTTCATTCATTTCGAAACTCAAGGGCTTGAAAGTTTGTATGAAATGCCGTACGGCGTATAGGGAAGACCGCGGGCTATTTAATTTCCGGTTTCAAATCGTAACTTACTCTTAAGTAGAAAAACTAAAGAACCTCCCTTTGGGCGCCACTTTTTTTTTTTTGGGTTTTTTTTTTTGGGAAATCATCAAATGACCCCTCTCGCTCTGGGTGGAGCGGAAGGGAGTGTCAGACTCTTACTGACTAAAGCCCATCCGTGTTCCTTCCTTAGCCCTTTATGTTCCGGGGCAGCGGTAACCCTTTCGGACAATCCCGCTGCTTTGGGCGCCCCTGTCGTACTGAAATCTTAAACGCTTACATACGTCGTTTGCACATGTGTGCATGCATTTGCACACACCGCTCATTTGGAGAAACATCGACGTAAATGTATTTTTTCCCAAAAATGAGTTAACTATGACAAAGCACTTAGAAAGCGTATTTACGTTAGGAAAGCAAAGACGTAAAAAAAGTAGCAGTTTCGTCGATGTTTCTCCAAATGAGCGATATAATCATTTCTAATTTTACTACACTAATGTTGTTGTACTGAGTTATAGATCACTATAATCATTTGTTTTTGGTCAGCCAAAATTGATTAGTTTGATGGAACTATGGTTGTGATTATCAACAACTCAGCGCGTGATCAAAAATCAGATTTTCTGAGAATCGAAACTGAACTTAAAAGTGTGGGTAAGTATTGAGTTGTTTTTCCATAAACACAGTTTTGTTTACATGTTCGGAAACTAAAACGCAAACGTAGTATCAAGTCAATCAAATATCAATCAAATGTCAATATATATAATAAAGTATCAAATCAACAGCACTGAGGGCAACCTACTTGCGTAACTCACTTTCAATCACAATCCGAAGTTTTTGAAGGAAACTAGTAATCCATTGCTTCATTGGTATGAAAAATTCACCTGCTCAGTAACGCAAAAAGCGAAATGAACGTGGGTAAACTGTCAAAATGAAAGGCATTAAGAAGAAAAGTACTCACCGCACACAACAGCACGAGTAGTAAGCACCGTATCAGCATGATGGCTGACCCTCCTCACATCACGTTTCACGAAACTAAGTCATTTGCACCTGAAACAACGAGAAAATGGCGTTAAATCATCATCATCTGCCGGCCTTTTTCCAACTACATATGTTGGGGTCGGCAGTCTAACCCGCTGCAGCATCCACGGATGCGTTTTCTGATCCATTTGTTTACATTTTCATCAGCTACTTTTAAAACAGACCATAGTTACATACACCTTCACCCATCCCCCTTAGCAATCCGTAGAAAGTTTTCAATAACTATTCCATAATTTTGGCACGGAACCCTACGAGTACGTGCCGAGGCCGTGACGTCACTATCACGGACTGGCTGGCACACGAGAACGCTCCCAATTTGAAAACAAACAAACTTCGATTTACTGATTTTGAGAATAGAAGGGTGAAAGGGAAATTAGATATACTTAGACACAACTATGAGAGTTATAAAATAAAGACAAAATTGTCTGGCCAGGTTGCAGAGATCGCAGAAAATGATAAGGCCGCCCATTGCATGTTTTGTTGTGTTAATTGTATTTTTTTGTAATGTATTTGCTCGTGTAGGGTAAAAAAAATCATCCGGTATAAATAAATAATTCCCATAGATATAAGAAACAAGGCACTTCTTGTATTTTAAGGAATGTTTGCATTATAATCTCAGTCCCAATTTGTCAAAAATAGCTTTATTTTATTTACATTTTTGACATGGATCGTCGCTGAGAAGGGTTGTGATTAGATTTTGAACGTTTTAGAATTTCGCTGTCAACAAGGAACTCTCAACAGTTTCGCCATGTCTGCCCATGTCTGTGTCAGTGGCTTACCTCAGAAACTCGTGTTTCTTTTTTCTGTTTTCAAATCAATGGTATATCAAAAATAAAAATAATAAATCCTAACAAATATTATAAACTAGCTTCTGCCCGCGACTTCGTCCGCGTGAAATTTGACCCTCCCCCCATTCACCCTCTTTCTAGTGGAATTTCGAAAAACCCTTTCTTAGTGGATACCTATCTTCACAAAGAACACACTCTCCAAAAATGTCTTTACATGACCAGCGGTTTAGGCTGTGCATTGATATAATCAGCCAGACAGGATCACAGGACTTTGAATTTTATATTAGATTATAAAAGTAAACCTAAGTACCTACCTAATAAAAAAAAAACTCAATAAGTAACAGAAAATAAAATACCTACCTACCTAAATAAACCTATTTCTGATGATAACTAATCTAAACTCAATAAATAAGCAAAATCCCTAAAAACTAATATCTATACGAATGACTAATCCTACCTAACAGATTTATAAAATAATCTACGGTCACTACGTACACTATCAAATATACTACCCATACTTTAAAATTAAAATCTATACCTACGACTTATAAAAATAAACCTAAATAACTCTAACTTAAACTGTACTTAGTAAAAACTAAAAGGAATAAAAATGTCGCACTGAAAAGCACGGTTTAGAATTGCAAGTAGCAGTTAAAACATACAATTTATAGAATGCTAATAAGAACGAACGCTCGCCACTCGATACGTCCGTTCAAATCAAAGTTCAAAAAGTGTAAGCCAAATTCAACCTTCAGCACTACATTTACAGTGCGGGTGACGTGACCTACGACAAACTTAATATTTGCGGTTGGTACAGTAATCGGGTCTAGGGACCGAACCGCAAAATTAAGTTTGTTTTTTATTGTATATACTTTTCCGGGATAAAAAGTACCCAGTGTGGTGCCCAGGATATTAAAGAATAAAATTATACCAAGTTTCATCGTAATCGGACCGGTACGTTTTGCGTGATGCCTGAACAAACAGACAGACAGAAAGTCAAAAATTTTTTTAATCACATTTTTGGATTCGGTGTCGGTCTCGTAACAACCCCTGCCATTTATTTTTTTGATATTTTCAATGTACAGAATTTTCACTTCTACAGATTTATTTAAGTATAGAAGATTTGTAATTTGAACGAATATTTAAACACTACCAAAACAACTAATACCTATTTTATAAAATAACAACAAAAGAAATTCAAATAAACTATTTAAAGACTAAAAGTCGCACTGATAAGCACGGTTTGTTAATATCAATTATTGTCTGTCAATAAGGTCGAACGCTCTGAACGCATCAACTGCCAAATATTGAATGAAGCTCGCGCTTTTTTTTTTTTGACTTGACCACTCGCAGTTGCAACTCGCTAAGGTTGCCCGGACCTCCCGCCTTTTTATTATACCCTACCGCCACGACCCGCTTCGAGCGCGGCAACCGTTACACAAAAATAATCCTTATGGCATGATTCAGTATTCACGCGCGACGGCGCGATTACTATGATTCTTTTTTTATTGAATAGTTAATAATACTAACTTCTTTTAATTAGGGATGAGTGAGAGTATTATAAACGTAAGAGTAAACAAATATAATCAGAAAGCTCCGAACTGCTAAGCTATCGGGACTTACACGTGTTATTGTGAGTCAACCATAAAAGATAGACATATGCCGTTGTGGGATATTTTTTAGATAATTTTATGTAGAACATTTCAGTCATAAATGATTTCTATGTAGCTTTAACCATTCAGGCTGCACACGCGACGGAAGCTTAAAAAATGGAGCAACTTCTCCCGTTTTCCCAACATTTCCTTTCACTGCTCTGCTCCTATTCATTCTAGCGTGATGAAAAGTATACTATAATCTCCCCAGGAGTATGAAGAATAATTGTACCAAGTTTCGTTAAAATCCGTCGAGTAGTTTTTGTTTCTATAAGGAACATAGAGACAGACAGACAGACAGACAGACAGACAGACATACAGACAGACAGACAAAAATTTTACTGATTGCATTTTTGGCATCAGTATCGATCACTAATTACCCCCTGATAGTTATTTTGAAAATATATATCATGTACAGAATTGACCTCTCTACAGATTTATTATAAGTATAGATAGATGGGAAAGTAAGTTTGTTTGTTATGCTTTCACGCTAAAACGGCTGAACGGATTTGGATGAAATTTAGCACACAGATGGACTATGACCTGGGTAAGGACGTAGGCTACTTTTTATATTGGATCGTAGAAAACGTCGTGGGCCAGTTATAAATTAAAATAAAATGCTTTCACTGTTGGTCAAGCGCAACACTTGTTATACTCATAGCTACCTACGCGAACCCATAAGATTTTTCTCAACCAAAAATCCTTTAACATGAAAAAGTTTCTGAGAAAAGTTTCACTATAATTGTTCATAAAACTGATAACATTTTAAAATACCGTAAGCATCGCTCAATGATTCAGAAAATCTCTAATTCATCAAACGGTACTAATAATAGCTGGTATTTTCAGATCTAGGGATCAAAAGGTAATCTTGCAAAAAAGAAAACTGAACGAGTTGACAGTTAGAACGAAATGCCTTTGTGTTTTCCAATTCTTTTCTTTCTCCTCAATAAAAAAAGAAATACGTTGAAAATCTTGACTTTATTTTTCATATATCCTAAGTCTGAGTCTAACTTAGCTTGGGTGGGCAATCAAGATCCAGTGACGTATCTAAGTATATCATTCTACCTTTCTTCGGCAATAAACTGTAGCAAAGGAAACTGTACAAGAGTTAAAGAATTTGGAACAGATGACGAAGTATTATTTTTTTCTATCACCCTTCATTTTGCACTGCTAACAACGGACGACTTGAGTAGAAACTGGACAATGAATAAATTTTCCTATTATCATAATACGTCACACATAGCTATGAAACTGCAGTGATGGCCCAGACAGGTCGTAAGTTCAAACTCAGACAGGCGCTTTACTTTGTGTAAATTATTTCATCACCGCTGACTCAAACAGTGAAGAAAAACATCGTGAGGAAACCGGCATGGTCCTAGAACTAAAATTCAAAGCATCTACCAACCCGCACAGGGACCGCGTGGTGGATTACAGTCCCTTTCAACGAGAGGCACATTATAGGCTGATTATGTATAGGTACGTCATGCCTTAGCACACGAAACATTTATTTGTATACAGACACATACTTTTAAGTATGTACGTCACAAAAGCAAAGTAGGTAAACAATATTTCTAGGCTAGTATCCACCCATAGCAAAAAGCATTCTTTAGCTGAGGAAATGGCTCAAAAAAACAACTTAGTTATGACATGACAAGCCCGATGAAGTTGCCCATCCGCAAAAATAACGAACTTGCATACAAACTGTCATCCATAATTAGCCCCTTTAGGTGACGATGTATTTTCAAAAATCTTTCCTTAGCGCTCACTTTCGTTGAATCAGGAACATTTGTACTTCATTAGGACGAGCTGGTACATATGTGTACCACAAGCATTAGGACGAGCTGGTACACTTGTGTACCACAAGCGGTACAACTACGAGCTCGTCCCTGAGAGTGAGGAGGACCCTCTCTATCATCAGTAGCACTCATCTTTGGTCCTCTGAAAAATATGAAACGTTTGTTATCTCTTGACTGTACTTACCTGTATTTAAGAGATAAAATTGGATAAGAAAGATTTCAAAACAGAAGAAGAACTAGCAGGAGATCGAGGAGGGGGGGGGGGACTCAGGGGATCAGACCGGAATAAATCCTATGAACTGTAAGCGTCGGTATCTTGTTTGTTGCTCGAACATGGCACACCAGACATCACGTCTGACTCCGTCTTATTAATGCTTCTCGACCTTCGATCAATAATAGTACTATTGATCGAAGTTCTCGGCTCAGCAGTTTAGCCTGTACTTTATCTGCCAGTTTTTTTTTTGTTAGCCTTTATTATTTCCCACTGCTGGGCTAAGGTCTCCCCTATTTTCATCTAAACCTCCCTGTCTTGTGCGATCTCTGGCCAGGTTGACCGTGCAAATGATATTAGATCGTCACACCACCTTCGTCTTGGTCTACCTCGACGGCGATGTCCTGCCTCAGGCGTCTAATGCACCCGGAGAGATGGGCAAAGATCGTCAGAGTTTTTTTTTAACTAGATTAGCAAACCGCAAGTCCGCAAGGATGGTAGCGGGCCTATGACTGTATAAGGTGAACCAGCCATAAATGCATCGTTGAGGGCCGTACCTCCCAAAGATCTACCACATCCATACTCCCTAGATCCGGGCCCACCTTGCGTGCCGTACGACTGTACGTAACCGACGCTCCGGCGCCGCCGTTCCGATCCGTTTTTATTGATGACAGCCATTAGTTTGCCCTTCAGCTTATGCGGTGAACGTATTGTAGAACTTTCAATATGTGCTTATATAACGCTAGGGTAAAAGAACGATGGGTTATATCGATCTGTTACAATATGGCACAAACAAAGGCCTCTCATCAGACAAGGAAGGAACAATGATACAATAGTTGTCATGGTATCACGGTGGTGGAAAGAAATAAAATTACATTTATTTAGCACAGACTAAAAGACACAAAACACCAGAATTCCAATTTCCGTAATTCATAATCATAATCAGCCTATAATGTTCCCACTGCTGAGACACAGGCCTCCTCTCAGTGAGAGGGAGTGGGCCGTAACCTATCACGCGGCCCCAGTGCGGGTTGGTAGATGTCACATGTCTTCGAATTTTTAGTTCTAGGACATGCCGGTTTCCTCACGATGTTTTCCTTCACCGTTTTGAGAGCAGTGGTGATGAAATAATTTTCACAAAGTAAACCGCCTGTCTGGGTTCGAAAGTCAACTCGTAAGTCGCGGCCGATACCACTGAGACACCACTGCTCCACCGTTTCCGTAATTAAAAACGTTCAAAATCTAGTCGCAATCTCATCTCAGTGAAAAACAAATGTGACAGTGTTTTACTCAATTAGGGTGCGTTCTTTTTACAATAAAAACAATTTTCAAGCATTATAATATCAAACAGCAATCGTCTTACACCACACAACAATTACCAAAGCACTCCAAAGAACCTGAACGCCTAAGTTTTGAAGAAAAAAAACTATTAATCCCCGAACATTGGACTGAAAAGCGTGCGCTGAAAGGGTGAGCCCCGCGGAATCCCAACTAGTGATGGGACACGGCAGTATGGTGTATACGTATGTTATCGAGTGATCGACTGATACTGAAAGAAGAAGTGTCTATTTTGTTCCCAGTACCTAAGTATTATATATATTATGCAGAAGTATATAAGTATAGTGTATATAAGTGTAGTGTATATGTATAAAGAAGGAGAAGAAGAGAAAAGTGAGTGCACCTGTCAGTGTCTGCACACACACTGATGCGCTATAATATCTCACGCGTAGATGGCTCTTCTCCGCTGAAATTGGCTCCGGAATTCGGTCTGGAGGATTACAGCCTTAGATGGACATACAGGAAGGTCAAAAAATCGTGGATCAAACGAAATAGGAAGATAAAGGAGGTAATTTCCAACAATTTTTTTTTTCTACTACTTGGCCATAATTCAATTGCACTAAAAGTTATAATGAATATTTTTGTTTACCAAGTTCTTTTACAATAATTAGACTAATTTAAAAAAATGTGTTATAAAACAAACGGTGTTGTATTATTACTAGATAATGTATCAGCATTACAAAAGTTCTTTTGCGGCTCTGGGTACCTACCAAATTAAAGAGCAATTAATTTTTTCCAAAAATTTTTAAGCGTTACCAAAAATTATTTCTCACTTTAAAAGCGTTGGAAATGACCTTCTTTATCTCCCTATTTCGTTTGATACACGACTTTTTGAGCACCCTGTATAGAATACCTACACTTAATTAGTTAACAATTTATTAGCAAAGAAGACTACAAAGGACGGTTTTTGATCCTTTGATCTTTAACTTTGATATAACTCAATCAAAGTGAGCAAAAGTTTTCATTACATCGTTTATTACCCTCACTTCCCGTTAGTGAACAAGGTTTTTCAGAAACCGCCCCTTAGATGACCCACTGACCAAATCCTTTCTTGGTCACCTATCATCACCTCACCACCTATATTCCACCTATATTATTGTTTCTTCACCTACATTTGGGAGCATTTAAACTGTGCATTATCTGTCAATTATCAGACAGGGCAGGAATGGTTGTTTAATTTATCAATATCAGTACCTAGCTTGACAAATTAAACAATCAGATAGTAAAATAAACATTTTCTTACACAAACCGACATTCCAAAATCTTTGTCCTGACCTACCCCTCAATCAAGTCAAACCTCCATAAAGACAAAATAAACATTTACCTTTAAAGTTTATCGACATTTCCCATCACTAGGGGTTCCGTCAAACAATTCGTGAGCTGTTCACGAAGTTTCGACAAAGTTCGAAAGTTTTTGTATAAAGGATTCGACGAATCGGCACGGATACCCGACAATCGGTGAAGAAAACATGGAAGTATAAAGATTATTTATTCGTTAGTTATTGCTAGATGTTTTTTTGATGTTTTGTGAAGCTTTTGCTTTTTTTAAGTTTTTGCTTCTTTTTGTTATTTTGTTGCTGGTTTTGTTTTTATTCCTTTCAATCAATCAACTGACTCTATCGCAGTCCACTGCTGGACATAGACCTCTCCCAGGCTGCGCCACAACATCCTGTCCTCTGCCTTCCGCATCAAGTCCGTCCCAAGCACCTTTTCTAAGTCATCGGTCCACCTAGCTGGGGTCGTCCCACACTAAGCTTGCCAATACGCGGTCTCTACTCCAGGACTCGTCTGCGCCGCCGACTATCGATCCTTCGACAAACGTGGCCAGCCTACTGCCATTATGTCGATTTTATTAATAATTATGTTAGCGCTTCTGTAAGTAAATGTGCTTTGGAAACCATGTTAAGCCGTTGGTCCCGGCTGTCATTCGTGGATCTTTGACGGTCATTGCGGTAGTCAGAAGCCCGAAAAACTGACTACAACCAGTCAAACCCAATAACTAGGTTGTGAAGGTCAGAGCGGTGCATGTAAAATACTGGTAAGCAGCTGTATCCGGTTAGACTGGAAGCCGATGCCAATATAATATTTTGACATGGCTAGGCAGGTGATGACGATCCTGTAGCACAGGGATGGGCTGTATATTACATAACTCCGTGAGATTGGGAGTGACCTAATCTTTGCTAAACATTTTCCTAATCCCAAAAATGTTAATAGAGGGGAGAGTATTATAAGTGCGGCTTTATTAACAACTTGTATGCATGTTGTAAAAACACACCTATCCCCAAATATCACACAAGAAATCAGAAAAAAGTCAGAAAAACAACGTTTAAGTAATCCACCTAAATGGGCCAAAGCTAATTTCCAGTTACATAATTCGCTCGTATATTTTCATTCTGTGACAGATGGCGTGTTATGAATGCATATAAGCTACGTAAGTATTACTACACTGTAACTAAGTAACTTAAAAACAAGGCTTTTAGCATTTCCCGTTTACATTAAAAATAATTTTAGCTCCTAGTAGATTAGTTAGAGAATATTGTTTACCTGACGCATTTTGCTATAAGTATTTTACCAGGCGCAGGAATTTAATTTTGAAGGTCTCATATCTTAGTTTAAACTGTTATAACTGACTGTTCCGACTGTTAATGTTAACTTATGTTATTCCACAGCTGAGAAAAGGTCCTCCCATACTTTTCCAGTTTTCCGAAAGTTGTGTCTTCTCCGGCCAATCGGCCAGGAACTAATTGTTTATTAATATTATTGTAGGCATCTTTAAATTATAAGCACATTATGGTGGGTATTGATGATTATAAGTATTAAATTCTTTTAAAACAGGAGTACATGGTTCTTCTTCGTTAAAAAAGCGAGGTTCTAATGATCGCAGTCTATGCGGTTGTGATGTTTAATTCAGCAGTAAAGTAACTCGCCATGCAGCAGACGCCTCATTAGTCTGAGTCAGCAACCAATCACATGGGCTTGTTTGAAGATCAAATTCAAAGTAGGTTTTAGTTTCAAAATCATAATAGAACACACTCAATGGAATGGCTTTCATTTTGACAGTTCCTACCTTAAGTGTGGGTCATTTTATTATAATTTTTTTGTTTAATTTTTATTATTCTCTTTGTTCTGTTAGTTTTTTTTCTAGGTCTGGCAGTTTGAGTAATTTATGTGGCCTACCCAAATGTCCTTTCTTTGGTATTGTTCGTCGAATCGTTGAGCTCCTTAAGTTTTGAGTTGAGCTGCACGATTTCTGACAAATGCGTGCACTGACTGGACAGGTCCTCTCAATCTGTGTGGTTCTTTCCTCAAAAGACCATCTCAGACATAGATCTACATGGTCTTCATATAACCTGACCAAGATTATGTCTGGACTTTAAAAGAGACTGTGACCTCTGAGTTTGTTTCGGCCTTTCTTCTCAGAGTAGTCAGATAGGAAACGCCGACCTCATCTAGTTTTATAAAAAATATGAATGACGTGTAAAAGTGTTTGTGCAAACCTACTTACAAAATAAAAATCATTTATCAATATTATAAGCAAAAAGATTTATTTTTTGTTTCAGAGATTAGCGCGTTCATACAAACAAACTCTTCAGCTTTATTATTAGTATAGATATAAATATAGAATTCTAGTCAAATAAAATTAAACCAATAGGTACTATTTTTATCATTTATTCAAGTACAAAAATAACCCATACACCGTTTGATACTAAAATAATATATACCTAATCTAAAGTATAGATAATGTTGAAATTGCCTTCACGTGTTCTCCGTAGTGGTCCACTTTGCATAATGATAAGGGGTTGTCTATCAAACGGTATCATTATAGATAGCTCTTTAGTTTATGAAAGCAATTTCCATCGATTTGTTTGTTCTTCACTCCTGATCACGTGTAGGAGAATTGCAATTCCATGTTCGCTTTTATCTGAGTTTTATAAGTGCTTATTGCAAAAAAAAATTGAAGGGGTTTAAAAGTAAATTGTAAAAACCCATAGTTAATTTTGTACTTAGATTATATTTTATAGATAGGTAAATGTTGTTTGAAGTATGTGAACCTTATCGGTCATCGACTTACATAATCAGCCTATAATGTTCCCACTGCTGGGACACAGGCCTCCTCTCAGTGAGAGGGAGTGGGCCATAATCTACCACGCGGGCGGGTTGGTAGATGTCACATGTCTTCGAATTTTTTGGTTCTAGTACATGCCGGTTTCCTCACGATGTTTTCCTTCATCGTTGTGAGAGTAGTGGTGATGAAATAATTTTCACAAAGTAAAACACCTGTCTGGGTTCGAACCTACGACCTACAAATCGTAAGTCAAATATCATAAGCTGATACCACTGGACAACCATTTTTTATTGCCAACTAGCTGCGCCCCGTGGTTTCACCCGCATAGGTCATGATCCCGTGGTAATATCGGGATAAACAGTATCCTATGTCCTAATCCGAATCAGAGCTCATGGTCTGTCAAATTTCATCGAAATCCATTCAGCCGTTTTAGCGTGAAAGTGTAACAAACAAAATTAAAGGTACAATAAATCAAATCTTTTCTCTTTATTTTTTTATTAGCCGTGAATGTCCCACTGCTGGGCAAAGCCCTCCCTACGCTCTTTCCACCTCTCTCGGTCAAGAGCTGCCAAGGACTTTACGATTTTTTTTCTCTTTAAAATATAATAAGTATTGTTATTCGTTTAGAAAAAGCCTCTCTTTCAAACCTGTCTTGTGCGATCTCTAGCCATGTTAGCCCTACACACGTTATCAGATCCAGTATATAAATCACAAATATATAAAATTCATTAGGTACTATAATTAACCCGTCGCCGTCTAATATGTAATAGCTAGTCTACCAATTTCCTTAAAGGTGTGACGTTAATATAATTATCAAGATTACCTAAAACGCGACAATGGGCTATCAAACCGTTACTTTTTATAGCCGATTATGGTTATAAGCCCATTGGGTTATGGTTGCACCTGGCGTGACCTGGATGTAAGAAACGATTATGTTAGTTGATATTGGTTATAGAGCTGCCTACCTCTTGGAGGTAATGAGCGTGCAGAAATGTAATTACTTAGTAATCATAATCACCATCGTAATTATTATTTCTGTTATGAAAAAGAAAAGAAAACACATTTATTTAAGACCCACTAAAAGAATTGTATTTATCATAGTTCTTTATATCAAGAATTATATACATGAATACATTGAATTAGGACTCGGCTCATTCGTGAATCTTTGACAGTCGTTACGGATAGTCAGAAGACCGAAAGTCTGACAACCGGTCTTACCAAGCGGTATTGTATTACCCAGTAACTGGGTTGTGGAGGTCAGATAGGCAGTCGCTCCATGTAAAATACTGGTATTCAGGTGCATCCGGTTAGAAGTTATTCGTATAAAAGTATAGACAGATATTAAGTCAAGGCGATGCCAGGTGATATTTCCATTAAAAAACACATTTTCGAATGGATATAAATACAGAATCTCCATTGTCATTATTCTGTAATTATGACTCTCATATTGGTATCGTTAATTTTGTCTGTTCGACTCATATTTTATTCTTTTGACTTCACTCATACCCTTACAAAATGACTATGCCTTAACCAGTCTACAATAAAGCGCTATTATGTCTTCCTAGGTCAATAAACTATCGAGTATAAACGATTTGTGAAAATCTAGGGTATGAATAAGACAAGCTATATAAAGTGGGGGACATTGACGCGCAAACTGTAACAATGAATTCAGCACATGTTTCTATAACCCCTAGCGTACAAATATTTCGTCGGTTATCAAAAAAAATAATCTGCTGTTTCATAGAAAAGTGCAACACCTACGTGAATCGCTAGTATGAATTAATTACTAACGGATTAAAAACAAAGATGACGTTCTTATGTGGTGTTCTTGGTTTAAGTACCTAAATGAAAACTGGAAGAGGCTAACAAGGTTTTAGCCAAAGTAAAAAATGCGTGATGCCACTTCGGTTAAAGGCCATATATGGACAGCTTCAAGCAGCCAGTATTGACTGCTTCAAGTTGCGAATGCACAGCAAACTACAGCCTTCTTCGTACACACATACATGGAACCGCTCAAACAGTCGCGACTGCTTCAGGCGGTCAGTAGCGCGGTGAAATTTCATCCTGCGGCCAAGCAGTCGCCAGGCATACACTGACTCTCGAGCTCGAGCTGTCGACTGCTCTCGCGCAGTTACCTCCGCCCGCGCTCTTCACTAAACGATGCGTGTGTTAAGGCTGGCAATAAAAACCGCAGATCAGTTGATACCGACTGCTGCAGCAGCAAGCAGGCAGGTATCAATGGCAGCTTCAAGCGGTTGAATTTGACTGCACGAGCAGTCCGTGTATGTTGATCACTGGCTTACTGCTGGAGCAGTCCCTGTATGGCCTGTAGCACTACTTTCATTAAAGTGACGGAAACAGAATGAGTCGTAATAACAACTTTCTATTTTGTGTACCCTAATTGCGTAAGACAGTTTTAATCTGATTTATTTTGAAGGATATTGCTAATCCATTGCTTCATAAGTTCGAAAAATTTGTGTTGTCAACAACGTAAACAACGCAATTAATGTTGTTGATCTGTCAAAATTAAACCCATTGCTACTGATAGTGTGTTACGTAATTACCCCGCTGTTGCCAAATAATTTCTTTCTCTTTCTAACTTAAAATTGAGTTTCGTTTGAGCAAAGGTAAAGGTGTCTGCCACATGTACAGACACCAGCACAGCAAGCTACTACAATCTGTCAAATTTCTTTGATAGACTTTCAACTTTATTGCTAAAGCATAAGGTTCAAAGTTGAATGGGAAAATTTGAGGTTGATGTGCTGGCGTCTGTACTTTGCCATTCTTCCCCACCTAACCACTACTTAAGCAATCACACATTGTCTTATTCATACCCAACCAAATCAGATCGATAGTTGCCGTGAGTCAAACATTGATTTTTCCACCATTAAACATTCAGACTGCCAGCAGGGTCACATGCTAATACATATACTTCCTTTTTATGGCAGCAGTCGGGTACGATAATCCTTGGGATAATAAATCGGTGTTTTCGGTTTATTGCCTTTGTTTTGTGACGAATTATACTCGTATGGTTTTAGTATTACGACGAACTGCGGTGGAAGGATTTAGTTAATATGTTATTTTGATGAGTGGGGTTGAGGAGCAAGGAGTAAATACATTCATGCATTACATAAAACAGAACTCGTCAGTACCATCATTCAAAAAATGTCTGATGCCCAACAACATAGACTTCACCGACATGTAAATGTCGAGGCAATTCAGCTGCTAGAGAACACGGACATAGTGCGTAAGGCTAAAGATAACTAAACCATTTGATTTAGTGTAGTATTTATTTAGTAAATGAATAGGTAATCGTGCGGTGCTGATGGTGCTGTACATGTAACACATGAATGAAGTTTTTTATCAATTATCAGCCCCTAAAAAAGTGCTGCCTACTAAATTACCTTAATATTCATATTAAAATAATAATAAAAAAAAAAATTGACGTTCGAAAAGTGCTGATTCTCAGCCTAGTTTTGACTTTTGATTTTGATTTTGAATATTTTATACCATATAAATTACAGATACTTTTTTTTGTGTGAATTGACTAAAAATACTGTCAAAATTTACTCTATTCTTTGTTATAACATAATCTATCTAGTAAAAATATATTAATTTAGAGTTTAATTGCGTATTATATAATAGGCTAGATTGTAATAAAAAAATACAAATACATACATTACATAAACTCACGCCTTCATCCCATTGGGGTAGGTCATAAAGAAAAGAAAGAAAGAAAGAAAAAGTATTTATTGCGAGTCGTACAGCAAGATAACAAACTAAAATACAGTAAAATTAAATAAAAAAACACAGATTTCGTGCCTCACACGATATCGAGCACATTGGAAATCATCCTATGGAATTTGAAAAAATATTGTCGCTGAGCGACGAGAAAGTCGGGATAAGGAAAAGGTTACAAAATAAAAACGTCAAAATGTCGTTCTGACTTTTTGACTTTTTTCACAAAGGTTAAGCTACAGGGCAAACCCTTAACCCGATTGTCTTTGTTTTAGGCTCAAATTGTAGCTGACTAAATTATCCAGAGGGTTTTTTCTCAAATTTTTGATATAATTTTTTGTTTCCAAAATATCGAGCGCCAGAATAAAAATAAATATTTTGTTTTCAGTATTTCGGCCATAACTTTCTTTTTTACTTTCTCGAATAATTCTTTTTGCACCGCGCCGTACAGTTTCGTGAATACGCGTCTTTTGAGCCATTTGTTGAATATCATATCTTCACAACTCTCCGAGATTTAAGGGGATCGCACTTTTTCGTGAAATCGGAGCCTACACTGGAGCGAACGAAAAGACATTTCCAATGTCAAAAGTCATGCCATTAGACGATGAGTGGATGTAAATCGAGGAGTAAGTAAAACGAGCGTTATTTTGTGAGACATGAATCGCGTATTTTGAGTACCGCAATTATTCATGTTCAACTGAAATCCGGTCAGACTGCCAGACGAACGGACGTAACTTCAGTTGCTATCCAAAATTCTCGCGCATTCTGTAAGTAACTGACGCTTGCCTCACTCCCCTCCGTCACTCCGAGCGCAATTCGGTTGAAATAATGCGCATGAGTCAGCAGACAACTCATTTTGGGTCGCCGTGTGGTACAAACAGCACTTTAGTATGAAACCGAATGCTCATTTTACGCGACTGACAGATCATAAAAATACGCTCGTTTTGCCTCACCCTTTTTTTTATGGATGGGAAATCATCAAATGACACCTCCCGCTCTGGGTGCAGCGGAAGGGAGTGTCAGACTCTTACTGACTAAAACCCATCCGTGTTCCTTCCTTAGCCGTTTATGTTCTGGGGTAGCGGTAACCCTTTCGGACAATCCCGCTGTTGGCCTCACCCTAACTCTTAAGTGTTTCAAACATTCATATCATCAAGTCTGTATTCCCCGACAGATTAGGTAGCTAGATGTGTCCATAGTACACCCTCGCTTGGCCCATGTGGCGAGCCTATTGCCATCAACCGAGCAAAATCAAAGGTCTTAAAAAAAGGAAATATCTTAGGAAGGAAAAAGATGGTATAATACGTTAAAGGATCCTCCAGAGTAACATTATAACAATGACATGTGTACTACGCAACATTAACGTTTCAAAAGACCCTGTAAATCATTCTATTTGAAAAATAATGAGACCAGACCTGAGAAGCAGCAGCGGGATTGTCCGAAAGGGTTACCGCTACACCGGAACAGAAAGGGCTAAGGAAGGAACACGGATGGGATTTACTCAGTAAGAGTCTGACACTCCCTTCCGCTCCACCCAGAGCGGGAGGGGCCATTTGATGATTTCCCATCCTAAAAAAAAACTAGACCTGAGAAGCAATTCTTGTAATTTTATGAACGTTTACAGCCTGATCTCAATCTCAATCTGTCAAAAATACCTCTAATTTCCCTACATTTTTGACAAGTTTTTGACATTGATTTTCGCTGAGATTAGATTGCGACTAGAATTTGAACGTTTTTAATTACGGGAATTGGCCCGTAATTGAAATCGTTCAAAGTGTGTTACCCTTTAGAATTTAGATATATGAACGTAAACGAAGCAAAAGAAGTATGTATGTAAGGATCGTAGAGTAGGTGGCGTTCTGTAGTTTCTGCTTACTCCATGAAGAAGGCATGAGTTTAGGTAATCTGAATTCGCGATTTATTTGGCAAACTTTTATTTGTCAAAAATTTAGGAAAATTAGAGGTATTTTTGTCAGATTGAGACTGAGATCAGACTGTGGACGTACTTAAAATTACAAGAATTGCCCCTCTGGTCATACACGCACTCCGGTTGCAAGTACTACGCATTTGACCTTTCTTTAGAACATCACCAATAAGCCTCGTCTCGTCTCGACTCGTCGGCTGAAACGTAGTCGCTCACAATGGGCCTTATTAGAAGGCTAAAAGTCACCCAAAGGGCAATGGAGAGTATATATGCTTGGAGTTTCCCTGAGTGATCGAATCAAAAATGAGGAGATCCGCAGGAGAACCAAGGTAACCAACATAGCCCGAAGAATTGCCAAACTTAAGTGGCAGTGGGCAGGGCACATTGCTCGCAGAACAGATGGCCGATGGGGCCGAAAGGTTCTGGAGTGGCGACCGCGTACCGGAAAACGTAGCGTTGGAAGGCCTCCCACAAGGTGATCCGACGACCTTGTGAAGTCCGCAGGAACCAGTTGGATGCGAGAAGCACAGAAGCGGTCGAAGTGGAAGTGCTTGAGGGAGGCCTATGTCCAGCAGTGGACGTCTTTTGGTTGAATGATGATGATGTATAGGGGTAATGTAAAAAAATATATTGCTGAATGGGTATTATCTTGACCTCGATCACGCCTGATGGAAAGCGATGGAGGAGGTCTATGATGGAACGAGCGTGCCCTGAAAAGGCCTCCTTAAGTACTCTTGCTTTGAAGGCCTTAATATGTGTTTCCAGGGCGTTTCCACTCATATCTGCCCAATCTGCTCAATCTCATAGTAGACCCAATAAATATTTTTATATATCACACGCGCATTTTTCACTCAATCTCCCTCAGTGCCATTGTGAAGGTCAGCAGTAAATTTAATCACTTTTCAAACGCCTTGTCAAATAAATATTTGTTAACGAACAAATTGAACAATGATTAAATTGATAATGTTCTGATCATTACAAAGTAAGATATTTATAATAATTAAAATAACACCCTGACCAGAAATATAGGAAGCCAACCAATCCGGTTAAAGGAATCCAATTTACTTTTACAGTAATTAAGTTTAAAGTTCAGTGAAAATATCTTGAGATATTTGTGGACTAACTTAGAAAAGTCGATTAAAGTAATAGCGTACTATTTATTGGTCTCGTGTTGGAAGACGTCTACATCTAGAATTTTTCGCGTGAAAAGTTTTGAGATATTTTATTGTTAACATTTTATAGATGGTGATGATGGGCTCATGGGTAAATAATACGAGTAATAGCTGCACAGGTCGATCGTAGTGATGAAATAATTTACACAAAGTAAAGCGCCTGTCTGGGTTCTAACCTACGACCTACAACGAGTTATCAATCAGCCTATAATGGTCCCATTGCTGGGACACAAGCGTCCTATGAGAGAGGAAGTGGCCCATAATCCACCACGCGGGCCCAGGCGGGTTGGTGGATGTCTCATGTCTTCGAATTTTTCGGTTCTAAGACATGCAGGTTTCCTCACGATGTTTTTCTTCACATTTATTACACACATTTTTTTTTTCAGCAATGTTTTTTTCACATCTTCACATTTTTTTTTCAGTTCCAGAATTGGGGTTATAATAAAATTCTCTTCTCACAACTTAGCAACACACGGCCAGATAAATACACAGTCTAAATTAAAATCCCAAATTAAAACAATGCAAACACAGATTTTAATGAATAGCAAAGAGTCTAAAGCGCGAAATAACGCACTACTATTGACCGACTTAATGAAGTATATCCAAGAAGCACCTTCCAGATTGCTCCACTTCCACCTGCAGAGCAAGGTCACGCTGTGAGCGACCTCGCTCCGCTCCGCTCAGCTTTATCAGATAAGTTATTAATGCAGTGTGCTTGGCCCTGATTTCTGCCGGGATAAACGGTTTTGGGATGTTAGCCAAATGCTGGTTAAAACTTGTTTTGTTTCGTGATAAAGTTGGTTTTAGTTATCTGTTATCTGGTTGCGCATTTGTGGTAAATTAGAATTGTTTTTAACAATGGTAAGTAATACTGCAAAACGGTAAAATGATCTAATTTTGTTACAAGTGTTTGCGCTGGGTATTTAGCCTTCGAAAAAATAGTTGACTTCGTCGTTGGTCTAGTGCTACTGCTGAGCATTAGGTCCTGGGTTTGATTACCGGGTCGGGCGTAGTATAATTGGGTTTTTCCATCTGGAATTTCTCATCAGCAGCCCGGAGTCTGGATTTCTGCCCGGCTGTTGTTAATAGGCTCGCTCCTTATTACATGGGACTTAAGCATAACTGGAGAATTGTTGGTTTACTATAGGTACACCTCCGCCTAACCCTTCGGCGATTGAAGGCATGATGTTACGTAAAATGTTTGCGTGGTTGTATTTTTTCAGAACTTTGATGTTAGATGATACCACTATAGTAGCAACATTTTTTTTTTTATTCTAAATAATTTAAAGTTTATTAAAAACCCTCTGTTAATCCTCCATATTGGTTAATTCTCATTCCTCGCTCATCTTCCTTCTCCACCACACCCTCATAGAAACTTTTTTCTTACAATTAATTGTTTCCTTTTATATTTGAAAAGAGAATCGTCTGATTTAATTGAGCGAGCTTGGAGTTTCTTTGTCATTATTGTTTGCTACTGAAACTCTGGCTGAATATAATTTATAAGTATCAAAGTTGTTTTGAAAAATAAATTTAGAATTAAATCGATTTGATGTCACTTCAATTTTACTGAGGGCCAATTCTCGTATGTTTAGGAACGTTCACAGTCTGATCTCAGTCTCAATCTGTTAAAAATACCTCTAATTTCCCTACATTTTTGACAAGTGTTTGACATAGATTGTCACTGAAATGAGATTGCGACTAGATTTTGAAAGTTTTTATTTACGGGAATTGGCCTGATGTATTTTTACAATACTGAATGTACTAAGATTTGAGAGCTGAATTTACTGATTTTCTAGTATCAATGTTGCCAGATTTAGCATTATCATCTTAAGTCTGGTGTAACTTACAGGTATTGTATTTAAATAATTTAAAAAGCTAATAGTCTTAATATATAAATAATAATATGTACAAGTATATAAAAAGGAGGGGAAATAATCAAAGGGCATCAAAAAATTCGTCCGCATTGCTGTCAATAGGAAAAGTGCCCAAAAGGCTGGCAGCATTGCCACGTTGTATGGCTTTTTACAGTGAAAGTAAAAAATTAAATTGTGTTGTTTTTTTTTTTTAAGTGTTTGTGTTTTTGTACAAAGTTTTTATTTTTCACTATTTAATTGTACCTACCGCACACAAATTGTAGCACACTACCCACTTTCTATGTACAGACGCCAGCACATCAAGCTACTAAAATCTGTCAAATTTCTTCAATAGATTTTCAACTTTATAGGTAAAGCATAAGGTTTAAAGTTGATTGGGAAAATTTTACAGTTTTGAGTAACTTGATGTGCTGGCGTCTGTACATACCAGAGACAGGAATTTATTCTAACGTCATCAATATCAACTAAAAGGAAAAAATACGTATTATTGAAGGTAATCCAAAAAACTACCCAAGCAAAGTTAATTTTAATATGGGATGCCTCTTTTTTTTTTGTTTTGTTTTTTTTTATGAGTCATCAATAAAAAAAAATGAAATCGATTCACAATTGCCGGAGATATCACGTAACATACGTACAAAAAAAAAATCGAATTGAGAACCTCCTCCTTTTTGAATTCGGTTAAAAAGCAATTCAGAAACTTCAATGAGTAACCTTTTAACCTGTCAAAACATGCCAATCCTTATTAAAATTGAAGATATCCTGAACAAAAACCATCGTTAGTCGCACAAAAATTGAGAGACTACCAATAATTAAATAAAAACTTTTCAAAATGCGATGCTTTAAAAAGAAAGAAAGTAAACAACAAGGAAGGAAAGAAAAGAAGAAATAATATTGTTAGTCGGCAGTCAGTACTAACGAGAGTCCGATTACTGTTTGTATTGTATTGTATAAACTCAATTTCCTTTATATTGTATAATTGCATAGCACAAATGTGAGTTCTATGTACTGTAGTGCTACCATTTACCGGGTAATGATAATAATGTCTTTCATTGACTTGAATGTGCCCTGGCGGCTGATAGTATGTCATGCTCACTAAAATGTCTCGCTGACGGTGGCGTTCGTGTTGGATCATTTAGCTCCCTTTAAAATGGTTGAGCTGAATGGTGCTGATCTATGCGTCATGTTCGTGAACGGGCGCCGTCAGTTGGGACTGGTCATCACTTGGCTGCCTCGGCTTATTTTTAATTATTTTACTTTTGGATTATTGTTTTGTTAAGTACTATTTGCTGTACTCTGGACACTTGAACGCGTACGTATATTTTTTTTTTTTTTTTACATCGTTCTCACATATAATTATAAATTCAACATTAATGATGTAACTAATATTTTTGTAAAATATAATTTAAAAGAGTGTCCATGGAGTTTCTTGCCCGTTCTTCTCCAGAGGTACCTACGCTTTGGAATGGGCAACTAGCTTCATATTTTCTGACTGACCTATTGACAATTCAAAAGTGCCTGTAAATGGTTTAATTGAAATAAATGCTTTGAGTTTGAGTTTGAGTTTGAGTTTGAGTTTCTCTTGAATTGAAACAAAAAAATATTTGCAACTGGGAACTGAAGCTGACATGACTTTTAAAGAGACTGAACGTTACTTGGAAACGGGTGTTGTATTGTAAAAGGCTTCTGTATGTTATTTTGTCTTGATTTATCAGTAGTCGTCTTGTATGAGCTGCCATGGCTTATTGGTTGATTCGCACGAATATACTCACCCAAAACGGGTGAATCAACGTTTTAAAATAATATTATTTTGTCTATACTTATGTGATAGAGAGAAA
Organism: Gortyna flavago; assembly: GCA_963669345.1. Lineage (NCBI taxonomy): Eukaryota > Metazoa > Arthropoda > Insecta > Lepidoptera > Noctuidae > Gortyna > Gortyna flavago. The sequence continues at coordinate 1,711,126 of OY770149.1, forward strand.
TCATTTTTTTTGCGGGCGTTTCGGCAACAGCTCCAGAATTAGAAAGAAAAATACTACACTTAATTAGCACGGACTAAAGGACACATCACACCAGATACATACTCGTACATCAGATAAAAATAAAAAGTGCAAAGTCCGATGTTAGAAATTAGCAGGAAAATGTGCCTCACGGCTGCGCCAAAAAGGCCCAGGTCAGCAAAAAATGTCCGACAGCTAGCGCCTGAAGCTGGTTTTCAACTGGACCTGTTTTTAGCAATTGGCACATTTTGAATTTTATGCAAAGGGAACGGTACAGTAGTGCGCAGAAGTGATAAGAGTAAAATATTTTGAAATAATAAGTACGAAAATGAAATATTCTTTAGATTAGATGTAGGAAAGATCCAGTCGCCTTTTTGTGCATTTACATTATTACAAACTTTAAGTCCACCAAGCCAAGTAGTGCTTAGTAAATATAAGTAAGTAAATATACCAGGGTCATCACCATCATTATCCTGCTGTTATCCCAATTTATTTGGGGTCAGCGCAACATGTCTTTTTCTTCCATACTTCTCTATTAGTCGTCATCTCGGCAGTCACCCCTTTCTATCCATATCATCATTCACAAAGTCCATCCATCGTTTCGTTGGTCTTCCCCTACTCTTATAACCATCGAAGTCCATACTCAAAACTCTCCTCACGACATATTCCTTATTTCTCCGTGACAGATGATCATACCATGACAACCGATGTCTTCCAGGGTATATAATCCAAAATATGGCCAAAACCCTGAATAGAAGAGTCGAAAAACATCATCTGAAGCCCAAAACCGAAACTAGGTCGTCCCGTAACATCTGTTCTGGAAATATAGGCCTAATAAATAGAGCAGGACCTTTCTCAGCCTGGGACGATGGCCCAATAGTGAATATTTGGCTGGCGGCCAACCAACCAATGTGTAATGGGATGATGGCCATGATTGACACCGTTTGGCCACTGCGGACGCTGTAGTGTGGCTTTATTATGGTACAGTGGTTATTATGGTGCATTACGGTGCTTGGATTTGTGGTGGTAACGTTTATGATCTAAGTTTGACGTGTAGGTATAAGTAACTAGCAGCGCCCGCGGTTTCACGAGCATAAGTTTCGATAATGGGATAATATCGGGATAAAAACTATCCTATGTCCTTTCCCGGGACTCAAACTATCTCTATACCAAATTTTATCTAAATCGGTTCAACGGTTTAAGCGTGAAGAGGTAACAGACAGACACTCTTTCGCAATTATAATATTAAGTATGGATTAGCAACCCTCTTTGTATAAGGTCACACGTAATAAAAGAACGGCTCATAACAACATCATGCCTGTATTGCCAGTATGATTAACCAGAGGTGTACACCCACATTTCACCAGTTATGTTTAAGCCCCATGTAATAGGGGTCGAGCCTATTGCCATCAACCGGGCACAAATCCAGACTCCGTCCTGCTAAATTCCAGACGGAAAACCTCAATAACACTTTGCCAGATCCGGGATTCAAACCCAGGACCTGATTCTCAGTCAGAAAAAAAAGTTCATGCTCGCTTACAAATGCTAGTTAGACCGCTAAACCAACGAAGCAGTCAATGATCAATATACCCAATGATAATTTAAGTAAATACCTATACCTACCTATCTACGTGGCGATGACCTAATTGTCAAACAGAGCAATCCTTTGAAAGCAAACATTATAATTTATTGTATTACCAAATAAAAGCAATTGCTTAGTCAATTAATTAGAGAGCGTAGCTCTGAATTGCTGTGACAATCCACGCAAGTTACGCAGTTCCAAAATACAATGCTGGTATTTTTTATGTCAAAGTCCTGTGCAAACAGTAGCCTCATGAAACGTATAATTCCAAACGCAGTCGGGTTACTTTCAAACTGTCAAAGCAAATTTGATACAGCAGTGATCCTATCTGACTTTTGCAGCCCATTCACTGCGAGATGTTGGTAAAGTTAGCACAATTGACTGACTAAAATGACTTAATAACTATGTAGGTGATAAGTGCTGTCACCTGTCAATGTCATGTGTCAAAAGTTCATGTCAAATATAAACATCATTGCGTTCTCTGTCTCTTTTTGCTGTTGACCATCTTGCGGGTTTAAGTGTTACTTAAAAAAAACTCCCATCTATCTGCGGTATCTGCCTAAAATGTTCCCATAGATAATCTATCAGTGCAACTGTTTTAAATTTTGTACTTTTATGAATGTAAATAATATTAATGTATGTAGGTGATGAGATTATGTTGAACTAATTTAATTCTGTGTTTAACTTGATCTTATTTTAATTATATGCGTTGGTATCTTTGTAAAACATTCAGACACAATGTAAATTGTTACGATGAATGTCGAGGTGTACCTAGGTCGTGGGTTCGAACCCAAAGAGGCCCTTTACTTTGTGTAAATTATTTTATCACCACTGCTCTCAAAACGGTGAAGGAAAACATCGAAATGAAACCGGCATGTCCTAGAATCAAAAATTCGAAGATATGTAATATTCACCAACCGACACTGGGCCCGTGTGGTTGGTTATGGTCCATTTATTCTCACAGAGAAGACGCCTGTGTCCCAGCAGTGGAAAGATTATAGACTAATTATGCATCCGTGCAGATTATCAAGATGAAGCTTATAGTTTAGTAAAAGAAAATTCGAACAACTGCCGCTTATAGAGTCACAGCCTGTTCCTTTGCAGGAACATTGTTGACCATATTTCCCATAACTTTAAAGACAAGACCACACCAATTTGTGTCCTGACAATAGCTAATAATGTGGTGTCGTATTACAATAGCCGTATCTTCACGATTTGACCTCAGGGCACGAGACAGGACATTACCTGTGACCATGTATGGGAAAACTTAAATATTTGCTTACTTGTAAAGTGCAAAGATGCTGTAAGTAATGTCGTGTAACTTACAGGGTATTTCTTACTTTTAAGTGGCTGTACAGTTTCAAGATTAAGTTAATATATTTCGGTATTTATTTCTTTAATTATTTGTTACCTATTTACGGTAGGGACGGTTGTATGCACCCATATCATCCCTTACGACCCACTGTTGGAATTTTGAAATTCAATATCGTGGTATAAAAATTGGAATTTTGACCTCCAGTACAAAAAAAGGAGGGAGTACAAGTGACTCGTGTCTTTTTACACCCGTTATAATTGATGCAATTCCACATTCGTTGCGCATTGTGTAAAAATGCGCAACGAATGTGTAGCCATTAGCCATTTAAAGCTACTTTAAAGTCTTTTCACTACTTAATAAAGGCTTGCAAATGTTAATACATAAGCTACATAATAGGAAGCTCCATCCTTTGTACTAAGGCAGTGAATACACCAGAGTGAATTCATCGTAACGTGTAGAAATCTGATGGGTTGAAGTAGCCTAGCTTAGGCTTCGGGCCAGCTTACACACCTCACTGTAAGCCAGCTGTCTGATGTGTTATCTGCTTTAATGCATCTCTGAGAGAATGGTACACAAAGGGGTTACGTTACCATTGATTATTGTGTGCTTGGAGTTAGATTGGACGGGTAAGTAGACACAGTAACATATACAAGGACTTTTAATTAGCTGCAGTAAATTGACAGCTTATGTGTTACCACTTTTTAACGAAATTTAAATAGTGATGTGACAAAATAATCACACCACTATTTAAATTTTGTTATTTATGTTTGTAAAAAAAAAAATTGTTAAACATGAACCTCCTATGTACTCCATTTTTCTCGGTTTTTAGTCTTCCTCACTTCTCCCTACAATCTTAGGACTGAACTCTAGCATCTCATTGCCCTATCTACCACCAGTGCGGTTTATAATTATGTCTAACTGTCAAATCAATCTGCCTAGCCTTTCCCCAACAATGTAGGGGTCGGCTTCCAGTCAAACTAGGTGCAGCTGAATACCAGTATTCTACATGGAGCGACTACCTATCTGACCTCCACAACCCAGTTACTGAGTAATACGACACCCCTTGGTTGAAATTGCCAATATTCCATCACAAATACTAAAATCACGCTGAATTATCACCTAACTATATGCTAAGTCAATACGGGCGATCCATTAGATCAAGCTTGTCCAAACAACTTGTATAATAAAGATAGATTACACTATAACATGTTGTGAACACGCTGGGACAGGGTGCAACATGAAACCTTTATTCGTTGTCCTCACTGGACAGGTGGGGTCAGAAGCTTTGAACTTAATATATTTACTAGAACGATAAAATTCTTTCGATAAAGTACTAAATTACAAAAAGCACCATTCTACAGAGTGGCAGCGACATCGATGCACAACCTGTTATCATGTTCTTTCATCTAGCAGTTTTTTTTTTTTGATAATTGACAAAAATTTCTACGCAAGGAAGTCTAGAATCATATATGTGCTGGATTTATGGTATAAGGTTGCGCGGCGATGTCCTGCCAGCCTGTATCATCAGCTGCCTAACCTGTTCACAACTAAGTTGGGGTCGGCTTCCAGTGTAACCAGATGCAGCTGAATACCAGTATTTTACATGGAGCGACTGCCTATCTGACCTCCACAACCCAGTTACTGGGTAATACGATAGTACGATATCCCTTAGTAAGACTGGTTGTCAGACTTTCGGGTTTCTGATGCGACTGTCAAAGATCCACGAATGACAGCCGGTACCAACGGCTTAACGTGCTTTCCGAGGCTCGGAGGGGTCTTGGTATGTAAAGATGGTCACCCATCCACGGACCAACCGTGGCAAGCGTAGCTTAACCTGATCGATCTACCCGTGCGGTTATTAAAAAAAGAATTGCTGTTCCTTACATTTTGACCGCGTAGGTGTCACATTTGTTTGCGCTTCGATGACTCTGCCAGTCTGCCTCACTGTATGCAGCCATTAACTTTTATTTTTATTCTAAATCTATGTATCTATGTTCTCAGTCAATAATAGCCCAAACTTTTTAGAATTGCCAGAAAAAGTAAAATAATGACATTAAGAGGACCACCATAAGAACTGTCTGCCTAAACTACCAGCGATGCTTGAACTAAGTACAATCCTGAAATAACTACTGCTCAATAGGATTATAATCAGTTTGCTCTTTCCAAAGAGCAGTGGTGGCCCAGTAGAAACGGCAGTGACTTACGAGTTGTAGTACCTAGGTTCAAAGTATTCAAACCCAGACAGGCACTTTACTTTGTATAAATAATTTTATCACCACTGCTCTCAAACGGTGAAGGAAAACTTCCTGAGGAAACCGAAATGTTCTAGAACCAAAAATTCGAAGACATGTGACATCCACCAACTCGCGCTGGATTTGCGTGGTGGATTATGGTCAACTCCCTCTTACCGAGAGGAGGTCTGTGTCCCAGCAGCGGGAACATTATAGGTTGATTATGCAAGCTCATTCTAAAAATCAAAGCATTGCTATGAATCCCCAAACAGCGCGACAAACTTAAGACAATAAACGCTATTACCCACTAACTCAACAATTTGCCTAACTCCTAACTTAAACTAAGCCAAGTAAAGTTGAACTTCTGGTAATTGTTTCAGCTTTCACCGGAAGCCGGTAGTAGCGAGCGACGGTGGCTTCCGGTGCCTACGTCACAGGCTACCATTGTGCTTCTTTGAGGGTAAAACCGTTTGGGCCTCAACCGACTGTGGCGTAAAGGGGGTATTGTGTTCGAGTAGGTAAGATGTTCGGGTGTAGGTAAATCAATTGTGCTGGTTTGGTCGAAGGGATTTGTTTTGTAGAATACGAGCATTATACTTCAAGTATGTAGGGAATTCTGATACCTTCACTCAGTTTAAAATATTTTAGGTAGATATGTATGTCTAGTAAAACTGATATTACCATAATCAGCCTTTAATGTTCCCACTGCTGGGTCACAGGCCTATTCTCTGTAAGAGGGAGTGGGCCGCGGACCCAGTGCGAGTCGATAGATGTCACATGTCTTCAATTTTTGGTTCTAGTACATGCCGGTTTCCTCACGATGTTTTCCTTCACCCGGCATTCATAATGAGTCAACAATGTGTTCGGCCGATGAATGAGTGAAATGGATACCATAATCCAATTTTTGTTTTTTCTTAAAACAATATTCCCTTATTTTCTGTTACAAAGGTCGACTCGAAGGATCAGATTGAAAACCCCATCTTTACAAACGTTGCTTAAAGTTAAGTAATGATTAGAGCGTCTACATAGACATACATACATTGTCATTTATCCGGTTGAATGCCGTAATTACAGAAACAATTAAAAAGCCATTGTGTATCGCGTGTATTCAGCACCCTAATTGCGAAACACGCTATCAATTACAATTTGTATCATTTTGAAGGATATTGATAAATCATTGCTTCGAAAAATTTGTGTCTCAATGACTTAAATAACCCAATGAATGTTGTTGAACTGTCAAAATTAAAGCCATTGTTACTATCAGTGTGTCACGCAATTACTTCGCTTTTTAAAATTAATGATTAGCATCTGCTTAACCATAAAAATTGTCTTCTAGCCTGAAATTACCTAGCACCCTTCAAGCTCGATCACTTTCGGCCTGCTTTTTCTAATCTACGTCAGTAAACTCCAATAACCATCAAAATTAATTAAGTACCGACATTCATTACTCCATCTTACCCGTACATTATAAATCTAAAGGATTTATAGCTGAACAATACAATATAAACGAGCTATATATAATATATATATACAATTGTAGACGGAGGGGCGGCAATCGATATCTGTCGAAGAATCTACCAATTAAATTGAGAGGGTAACTAGATGCATAGAGCGATGGATCCGATAGAGGTGGCCACGGGTAATTGGAATGGAATTTTTGAAAGGAAGATTGTTCTTAAAAGTAGATTCAATTGTTTTTAAAACTGTTTAAAAGTGCGTTGTTTTATGTTATTGCGTCTTGGCTGTGAGAGTGAGGGAAGAGGGAGTGCATCTTTGTCGCACACACACTTATACACTATAATATCTCAAGCGTCGAAAGCTAGTCTCTGTTGACATAGGACTATTATTATTAGGTATTTAAATTGTATAAAATTTCAAGTTTTGATTTTGTGATCGCCGATAGGGTTAATGTTGGAATGTTTACCAGAATTTGTCTTTAGGAGACAGACACAAATAGTGTTATGGGACTTAGTGTTTCTCTATAAACAAACTAGCTGTGCCCACGACTTCGTTTGCGTGGATATCGGGTATCAATAATGTGTCGCTTAGAGAAGCTGTAGGTACCCCTCTTCCATTGAAAAGAATCTTTTTCTCGTATAAGTTTTATTTTTTGCACAGAACCATAATTATTTTTAACCGACGAAAAAACGGAGGAGGTTGTCAAGTCGACGTGTAAATTTTTCTAAAATTAAAAGTCTAAGCCTAAATTACTCCTTATATCGTCAGCTATCTGCCAATGAAAATCCTGTCAAAATCGGTTCGTTTCGGAGAATAGGCGAAAATTTTAAAAATTGTTTTTTGTTATAAGTACTATATATACTTTCATAATAATATGCGTTTAGTAAAAACCTGTATTTAGACATGATCTATATTAAAAAAGAAACTTGGAAAGATTGAGAGAAAAAATCTAACTGTCAAGTTATGAAGTTTATCATGGAAATATTTTGTGTTCTAAATTGCCCCGTCGCTCCCTTCTACTGCTTCATCAGTCTACAGACACATTCATCAACCGCAGTAACAATTCAAGAGCTAATTAAAATAGATGACCCCTTTACATACTCATTGAGATTTAGTGCTTTTGTTGTACAGCCATTGATGCTGTGAAGAATAAGTATGAACTTGTGGTTGAACTTACGGGATTTGGAAAAAGGGCTCAATGTTTTTTTTTTTCGAGCTAGAGTGAAAAAATTGTTTAAACAAGAAAATGATACAGTTGTTACTGTGAGTGATCATCCGGTTTTGGTCCTTCGAGACGCAATATTGATTGCAGTTATTTTTATTTTATTATTTATACACATACAACATAAACTCACGCCTTATTCCTCTGGGGGTAATCAGAAACTACAGAACGCCATCTGCTACGCTTCTTACATACTCCTTTTGCATTCTATTTTATTATTTATCTACCTATATTTGAGTTCTAAAAATAATAATAGATATATTGTTTCGAAGTTACATCAAATGTAGAAGTTTGCAATTATTCAAACTCAAACTCAAACTCAAAGCATTTATTTCAATTAAACCATTTACAGGCACTTTTGAATTGTCAAGAAGTCGGTAAGTCAGAAAATATGAAGCTAGTTGCCCATTCCAAAGCGTAGGTACCTATGGAGAAGAACGGGCAAGAAACTCCATGGACACTCTTTTAAATTATATTTTTACAAAAATATTAGTTACATCATTAATGTTGAATTTATAATTATATGTGAGAACGATGTAATAAAATAAAAAAGACGTACGTGTTAAGAGCGTCCAGAGTACAGCAAATAGTACTTAACAAAACAACAATACAAAAAAAAAAAAAAAAATTAAATAAGCCGAGGCAGCCAATTGATGACCAGTCCCAACTGACGGCGCCCGTTCACGAACATGACGCATAGATCAGCACCATTCAGCTCAACCATTTTGAAGGGAGCTAAATGATCCAACACATATTCTTTAAGTAACCTAAACTTGACCACGAGACACAGGGTACAAATGACTTGCACCCGACTCGCTAAAAATATTGTTTTCAGCCAAGATAGGCTACTTAGCCATCAGCGCACGCTTGTAACCCATAACCTATAGTCGCAAAAAACAGAAATAGTCACCGTAGCCCAAATCGGCATGGGAATCGGGTTACTGTTCCTAAATTACCCAATAGGTAGGTATGAGGAATTCAGGGTGTAAAGTTCACTCATTCACCATAAAAAAAATGATGATCCTCCGACCAGACTCGTATCTGGTGGGCTACTGATCGACGGTTGACGTCGGGACGTTGTATATGTCGCAGCCAACTGGTTAAATTAGCCGTTTAGTTAACCACCTGGCCTTCAGAAATAGTGCTCGCCTTGCTTCGCTCCCTCGGCTCGCACGCGGTTGATCACAGTTCTAACCTAACCTAACCCATTTGGTTGGGGTGCCCTGGCTTAGTTACTGCGACCAATTCGGCTCGCGCGTGATTGGTTACAGACTTCCAACCTAAACTGTAATTGAATATCATTCAGGCCGTTAGTTGAACGGCCGCCGTTTAGTTAAAAGGCGGTTAACTGAACGGCTAATTTAACCAGTTGGCTGCGACATGTACATATGCCATGTAAACTCTGCGCGATGCAGGATTTTTGCGTGATGACAGTGTTATACGTAACTTGAATTTGTGGCGATTTAAATGCCGCCACAACTTCATTCTCATTCATCATTCATTTTCATTCTTCAATTTTGTTCATTTTTTTTCCTAATTATGTTGAAATTACTGTTTATGTCGGTTTTCTGATATAGCGCACAAATCCTTTACCTTATTTAACCAATGTATGGTATGCAGTACATAGCCCCAACAATATATCAGTAAAATTATGCTCGTAAACCCGTGGACACATTGACGGGCGTAGGCGTCAGCGAGTGAACATACACCTGTATAAAATTAACTTAAATCACTCCTGACAGGTTCTGTTTTCATTAGTTTATGTTGTTTGTCTATGTCAATATCAATTAAGGTAGCAGATAACTTATGTCGTAATCTCGCTTTTGAAATTGTTTTCGAGACCATGTATGGTTTGCTCGTGGGAGTCCCAGTTTTTATAACTAGCTTTATTACCCGCGACTTTGTGTGTTTCGTGTTCCCCCGATCCACCCCGTCGCATCGTATCGCCTGCCCACGTTATTACTTTGTTTTCGCTTAGCGTTCTATATGATTTTTTTTTGTTTTTGTTCGACTCTTAGGGTGAAACCAGACGAGCGTAATTTTTTTATATATGAGTCGCGTAATATCGATCGCGTAATTTAAAAAACACACACAACAACAACTCATTTTGCGCCGTGTGAACGAAATAGGATTTTTGTATGAAACGAATGTAGCAGAAATTACGCGACTGAAAATACGCGACTCACAACTCAAAAAAATACGCTCATCTGGCATCACCCTTAAGGATTCTAGCGTGATGTTAATAGCCTATTATAGCCTTCCAAATATATTTTTTCAAATCCGACTGGTGGGTCCGGAGATTAGCGTGTTCAAACAAACAAATAAACTCTTTGGCTTTATATTAAAGAAATCAAAATAAAATATTTTGATTTCATTAATATAAAGCCACATAAACCTACATGGGCACTTATGAAACGTCAGAAGCTAGGTGCACGGTTCCAATTGGTCGTTTCCTATTGAGAACAACTGGCAAGAAACTCCACGGTTACTCTTTTAAAAATAATAGGTTCTCAGAATGTTTTCAAATTCCATTGTTAACAGGTATGGGAGCACAGTCTATAGGCACAGTCATAACAAGTACCTACTAACAAAATAGGAAATGCTCAGTATATAAAATATATGTCTAAAGTATGTATTTATGATACGTTACTACGAGTTTATACGCAGTGGGTGGGGAGGGGCTAGTGGCTCAGTAATGTCATCCGCACGGGTCGATTGATCAGGTTAACCTATGCTTGTCGCGGTTAGTCCGTGGATGGGTGACCATCTTCACATATCAAGACCCCTCCGAGTCTCAGAAAGCACGCTAAGCTGTTGGTCCCGGCTGTCATTCGTGGATCTTTGACAGTCGTTACTGGTCGTCAGAAGCCCGAGAATCTGACAACCACAGTATTAGCAAGAGATATCGTATTACCCAGTAACTAGGTTGTCTAGGTCGTTCATAGGCAGTCGCTCCATGTAAAATACTGGTATTCAGCTGCATCTGGTTAGACTGGAAGCCGACCCCAACATAGTTGAGAAAAGGCTAGGCAGATGATGATGATTAAGCAGTCGGTGGTACAAAGCTGCTAATAATCCCACCTTTATCCTGGTTTTCATGGTGAGCATTAAAAAGCCGCAACGTATTTGCGTTCTCACTGCGGCTGCCTTGTGGTTGCTAGCCTTTTATTGTCAGGCAACCCGCATGCGAGTTTACCTTCTCTATCATACATATTATCTATTACTATTTATTACAGGATATATTTTATGTGAAAACAAGAAATTTCTAGCGGGAGAAGTCGCGGGTAGAAGCTAGTTTTATATAAAGAAAGAAAATACTTTTATTAGTGACAAACATGACGTATCAAAAAAACACAAACATAAAAAAAACAATTTGGGAAAAAAAATGCGTCACATTCACGCAAAACGGCCATCGCTTAGCATAATTCTAAGATCCAGACAGAAATCCTCACACACACACAGAAACATACACACGAACAACGTATAGGTCCAGAAATCAGTCTTCCCTCCCTCAATACATCATTTAATTCATCAAAGATGACATTGAATTAATGAAATTAAACATATTGTTATAACAAGCGTCGCCACGGCAAGTGATGGAGATAATTGGGCCCTTGTTCAAGGATTGATTGAATTGTAAGATATCCACAGTGAAGGATTGAGGCGATTAATCTTTGAGCTTAATTTCACTTGTTCTAGTGTATTGGTTAATTGGAAGTTGTATTCAAAGTCAAAGTCAAAGCATTTATTTCAAACTAGCTGTTGCCCGCGACTTCGTCTGCGATCCAGGATGATAAATAGCCTATGTCATTCTACAGGTCATGGTCTACTCATGTGCCAAATTTCATCCAAATCCGTTCAGCCGTTTTAGCGTGAAAGCGTAACAAACAAACAAACTTACTTTCGCATTTATAATATACTAGCTGCGCCCCGCGGTTTCACCCGCGTAAGTTTCGATTTAGGGGTATGAAAAATAGATGTTGGCCGATTCTCATAGATACCGGATAAGCACAAAAAATTTCATCAAAATCGGTCAAGCCGTTTCGGAGGAGTATGGCAACGAAAACTGTGACACGAGAATTTTATATATTAGATTAGGATAGGCACATAAAAGGCACTTTTGAACGTCAAAAATTAGTTTTCGTTTCGTTTTCCAAAATGTTGTTTTCGTATGGAGAAGAATGGGCAAGAAACTCCACCGTTTCTCTTTTAAAATGTTTTACAATATTTTGCAAGTAGGTAATTGTTGTACTGTAAGTCATTTATCGTATTGTATTACCCGGGTTGGCCTGCAGCTGTACAGGACAGAAAAGAGTGGCAAAAACGGATTAGGCCTTTACCCAGAGAGATTTTATTTCTGTCACTTTTACACGTCAATCATAATTTAAAAACCGACCAAGTGCGAGTTGGTGTCGCACACGAAGGATTCCGTACCACCGTACAATATTTAACACTACATAAAATAACGGCAAAAAAATCACGTTTGTTATAAGGGAGCCCCTCTAAAATATTTATTTTATTATGTTTTTAGTATTTGTTGTTATAGCAACAGAAATAGACATTCTGTGAAAATTTCAAGTGTCTAGCTATCACGGTTCATGAGATACAGCCTGGTGACAGACGGACGGACGGACGGACAGTGGAGTCTTAGTAATAAGGTCCCGGTTTTATCCTTTGCGTACGGAACCCTAAAAACTAAATGAGGTCCGTGTTTCTTATCGGACTACTCTGAGAAGAAAGGCCGATCTTGGTCAGGGAAAATGAGGACCATGCAGATTAGTGTCTTTTTAAGAAAGAACCACACAGGCTGTGATAAGTACCGACAGTGACCTATCCAGGCAGTGTACGCATTTGTTAGCAATCGTACAGCTCAATAGCTAGCATAAGAGTGAATACGTTGCTTTTTAAATACAAATTTTAAGTTTTTTTAGCTTTTTAAATGTAAATTATTTCATCACCATTGCTCTCAAAACGGTGAAGAAAAACATCGTCCTAGAACCAAAAATTCGAAGATATGTCACATCTACCAACCCGCACTGGGCCAACATGGTGGATTACGGCCAGAGTTTATCTCTCATAATATGAGTTAAACCAGTAGTTACAATTACCAGTCAACAATGATATACGGTAAAGAACGAATCAACAGAGACAATACCAAACCAGCTTAAAAACTCGTAAACGCAGAACTCAATAATAAGCCGTCAGGAACAAGTCGAAGTAAAAGAAAATTTATGTCGATTGAAATTATTCATCTTTTGGGCTCATTGCCTCTCCTCTGTTAAACTGTGGATTGTTAATGGAAGAAAGGTGCTGTGAATATGCGAGGCTTGGCTATAGTGACAGCGATCGGCGATTTGGCTATAGTGACAGCGATCGGCGATTTGGCTATTGTGAAAGCGATTGGCGATTTGGCTATATTGAAAGCGATTGGCGATTTGGCTATAGTGAAAAAGATTGGCGATTTGGCGAAGAGAATGCAATTTAAACATGGCCTTTTCTATTAGGAAATAAAAATATATAGAGTAACGATAAGGTTGTCACATTTTACAGTACAGTAAATTGTTATTAATTATTATATACTAGCAGCGCCCCGTGGTTTCACCCGCATACGTTTCGATCCCGTGGGATTATCGGGATAAAACTATTCTATGTCCTTTCCCGGGACTCAAACTATCTCTATACCAATTTTCATCTAAATCGGTTCAGCGATTTAAGCGTTAGGAGGTAACAGACAGACAGACACACTTTCGCATGTATAATATTAGTATGGATGTGGTTTCAATTATTAATGTGATAAACTAATCGCCACACTGTAGATCAACATTATTATACTATGCTAAGCTATATAATTCATTGGCTTACAATGTCTTACCTTTTGAAAGACCCCCTCTAATTTCTAAACCAATGTGTCAAAGAATCCTGTTGCCTTCCACTTCACTGCCTTGCAGCTTTTTCACTAATAAATTTCTGGCCCTAAGAGTTATAATGAATATAATTTTTAATGTTACTTTAATTTATTAGTTACTATTTGTATCGCTGATTAATAATAATCGCTTTACGCTCACAGTATTGCTTGTACTCTAAGTACCACACACTTATTTCCCACACAAACTAATTAGCACCTTTTCCCATTAAAATAAGCTCGCAAGTCATATGTTCCTCGAAGGCGTGCCCACTTACTTAAATGATGAGTTGTTTTAATTTGACTGGTATTATTTAGCACCTGTTAAAAATGAAGTTAAAAGCTATCGCAGAACATAACATGTCGTCTTTTAAATGGGAGTATAATTGAGTTACAATAATTCAGTGAAACACTTCTGAATTAACCTTAAGAACTTATACGTTATAATGTGTGGCAAAAGCCTTAGAACAAAATATGCTTTGATCATCAAGCTTGCTCATACATACATGAGCAGCCTATAATGTTCCCACTGTTGGGACACAGGCCTCCTCTCTGTGAGAGGGAGTGTGCCCAGTGCGGGTTGGTACTCGTAGATATCACATGTCTTCGAATTTTCGGTTCTAGGACATGCCGGTTTTCTTACGTAGTTTTCCTTCACGATTTTGGAAGCCGTGGTAATCATTGAAACTAAGTAAAGCGCCTATCTGGGTTCGAACGTACGACCTACAACTTGTAAATCGGGGCCGTTAGCACTGGGCTATCACTGCTCCCATAACGTGCAGAACATAATAATGTTATGTTTTTTATGTGGAGCTCTCATTGTTAAGTATAATTGAGTTACAATAATGTGGGGGTACGTTATACTGTGGGGACAAACGCCTATTCGTAGAAAGGAATGTGCATTGATCACCACGCTTGCTCCATCAGTGTTAAATACTTAGTTATTTCAAGATAGGTTCTTAGTGGTGCCTCAGTCTTATAATATAATCTCACTTTGAAAGCACGAAATTAACAATGTTAAAATGTCCTTTTTTGTAGTTATTGTTTGTCGAGTCGTTGAGCTCCTTTAAATAAGTTCTTGAGTTGACAAATGTGAGCACTGACCGGTCCACTCAAATCTGTGTGGCTCTTTCCTTTGAAGACCATCTCAGACACTCATTTGCATGGTCCTCTTATAGCCTGACCAAGATAATGTCTAGACTTTAAAACACCTCTGACCTCTGAGTTTTTTTTTTTACTCTGCTTTGTGCTGAGTTTCAAACCCGCAACCTATTTAAAGTCAAAGTCAAAGCATTTATTTCAAATAGGCACATAAAAGGCACTTTTGAACGTCGAAAATTAACTTCGTTAACACGAATCCTTCACACTATCCACCGCAAAATCAGCTGATAGCCAAAAAGGAGCAAGAACTTCATACACAGGTTCCGATTCTAAATAAAAGCTAACAACGTATTTGCCTGCAGTATGAACAACGATAAATCGTCGGAATAACCCTCATGTATAAATCATGATAAATTCTAACTAGCATTTAGAATCTCCCTCGGGTACTGATGGCAAAATAAATATTGTAATTAGTTATGTATAAGTAGGTACCGGATTCTGAAAATGTTGTTTCTAGTTTAGTGTAGTGTTGAAAAGGGCGGCTGCGGATCTAAGGAACAATCTTTAATTCCAAAATCAAGCTAAAGCTAAAAAGAAATCTATTAGTATTTCTGGTTAGTACTGGAGGCCAACTCCCGTAATTAAAAACGTTCAAAATCTAGTCGCAGTCTCATCTCAGCGACATTCAATGTCAAAAATCTTGATTTCCTTTTTTTTTCTAAAATAACAGCAGACTAAGCTTCTCCATATAACATCAGCTATCTGCCAGTGAAAGACCCGTCAATATCGGTCCAGCCGTTTTGGAGATTAGCCGGAACAAACAGACAGACAGTGCAAAAAATGTTAAATGTACCGTACCTACTCGTATGTAATAAGTTCCGTATTACTTTCATAAGCATTCAGCAAAAAGCTGTTATTTTGCCATTATTCAATTTCATGTATTGATGATGAAATACAAAAATACACGCAGACAAAATGGCGGGCAACAGCTAACAAAAACATATAAGAAGAATAAAATTAAGGTGAATGATACAAGGTAATAACTCTTCTAACCTGAGAAAACATTATCAAGAAATACGAAGCCCCGATTACTCCGCGTGATACTGCAAAAGATGACAATTTTGATAAATGAGTTCGCACTCCATTAGCACTGATCTGTACCTTTCCCCTTTATTTTGATACCATTACGCTTGTTTTTATTCAGGAGGAGCTCGTGTGAGAATGGGCTCGTGGCTAAATAATAACAGCCGCACGGGTCGATCGAAGGTTAATAGATAGGCAGTCACTCTATGTAAAACACTGGGTATTCAGTAGCATCCATATTTGTTTTTGCCAGCGCGCAGCGTTGACAACACATAAAATGCCAGACGTCAAGACTAGTGTTGCCCCTTCGAATCACTGGAATTATTTTCGATGGTGGCACCAACTATGCCTACATCGGAAATAACATCAATCAAACTAAAACTCAAAGCATTTATTCCAATGAAACCATTTACAGGCACTTTTGAATTGTCAAGAAGTCGGTCAGTCAGAAAATATGAAGCTAGTTGCCCATTCCAAATCGTAGAGAAGAACGGGCAAGAAACTCTATGGACACTCTTTTCAATTATATTAAAAAAAAAAATAGTTAAGTACAATCATCATTAATGTTGAATTTATAATTATATAAATAAATAAATACATATTTAGGTTCTTTTGCAAAGTAATACATTTACAAACTTATAAATACTTAGTAGTATATAAAATGTAAGAACGATGTAAAAAAAAAAAGACGTACACACGGCTACACATCAAGCTATACATAACCAGTATAAGCTGACTTCTGATTGTAAGAAAAACCTATACAATGTGAGGACAGCTGAAACTGGAAAAGTATAGCTTGATGTGTAGCCGTGTGTACCTATGCGTTAAAAGCGTACAATGGAACATTGACTGAAGCAAATTCTGTCCTAGTGAGCCTAACCGCATAAAAAATCATACACTTACGCAAAAATCTCAACTATTCAAACACCGCTTTGAAAAACCTCTTCCAAAAATACCAACACGATACACAGAATGTGTAAAACACAGTGATTTGCTGTGCACGTCTTAAAGCGCCTGTGTTCGTGATACGCCTATCAAATGGTACCACGACACGCGAACTGAACGTTTGCTGGAATACATTTAAACGGACATTTGCTGGTATTTGTTCTTTTGTTTTCTCTGATACTTTGGTATCTCTAGGATCTGAGATAGCATGTGTGTGTGTGAGTGTGGTATTTTGAGTAAATGGGTGGTAATGTTGAAGGATGTGGTTGGCTGTGATGGATGATAAGCTAAAGATGACGGGCTCATTATCGGTAGTATAGAGTTTTCTTTGTCAATATCAACGACAATATAATTTTCAGTGTATGTATTGCGTTTCAGTACGTACTTAGGTATATTCTTCCTCCGTTAAACATGGGCCTTCCTTGATAAAATTTCTAGAATGCAGTTGTTTTCTGAACACCATGATGTCTTGCAAGTAAATTTGTATGTAGGTCAGACCTGTGATACCTATAAGATTATTATGATTTTATACGTGGCCCATTTGGAAGTATCTGAACCGTCACCGGACACAAGTGGAAAGATGTAAGTACAAACTGGTAAAGTGGGTCTACCTTGACGGGTCGGCAGAAGGGTGTGATTGTGGAGCTATAAAACAAACCATGCTCCACCTCCAATCCTGACCTCTGTGTCCCAAAACATGCAGTCAAAGTGACGTCTGCGCTGCCACCGACAACTCCGTGGAAGTGGCACAGTTTTGGGAAAACAAGATTTAAAATACAGTCGTGCCAGCGTCACGAAGAAGAAGAAAATGATTGTCTTTACCACAGACAGGACGGCTGCAATCTTGACAAAGATACCTTGCCTCATTATGTGTTAAAATCACACTACATGTACTAAGCATTCCTTCAAAAAACTAAAAACTGTCTTAACGCCCTCAAAAGCACATTTATGTAACAATAAATCCTACATAAGCCCTACACATACCACATTATTTGCCGCTACAATAATAACTTCTTACCCAATCCGTACAAGTTGGAATCGACTTCATATAATATTGGAAAAAACTGCCAAAACGAAGTCACGAAACGATAAAACGGCCAAGATTTATGAGTTCGAAGACAATGTGCAATATCTGAAAGTTCTTGACTATACAGTTCGCATATTATTGGGGGTAACAGCTGAAAACACGCGATCACTCGATTCGAAAAAACGCTTACAAATAAATTATTTGCAACAGGATGAAAAGAATTAGCAATTATTTCAAGCGGATGTAACATGGGGTGTGGCTGTGGTGCTATGTCGCAAACTATGCTCCACCTTCTAATCTGTCCTCTGTGTCCCAAAACTTGCAGTCAAAGTGGCCTCTGCGCTGTCACCGACGACGCCGTGGAAGTAACACGGTTTTGGGCAACAAGATCAGCATGTCGATTCTGTAAAAATCTCACCGTGAAAACTTGCGTGGAGTGAGCTGTCATTCCATTTGATGCTATAGGGATTGACACTAATGACAGCTCACTCCACGCTCATTTCACCTAAGTTTCACGGTGAGATGGTTACAGAATCACACTGCAGGACCCTAATTCGAAACTACGTTAATTCCTTAGCTAATCACGACATCTGCTAATAACGTATTGTCTAAGACACAATAAATGAAAATGCGCGAAACGAATGCGAACTTCGCGTGGTTTGAGCTGTCAAAACACCACGATTGATAACCGTACGTGGGTTGCACGTGGTAAGATCACGCGGGGAATTATAATTACCGTACAGAATTGGGATTACAAAAGTCGTGCCAGCGACACGAAGAAGAAGGAACAGATGAGAGACAAAACCCGGCCCTTCACAGCCACTCCATTCACCACTGTAGAGAATAATGGACCACAACCAGATACCAAGATGTTCATCATCATCTTCACCTTCCTGCGCTGGAACACACGTTCACTTTCTTCTCTATAATATCATTTCATTCCTCGCACCGTTTATTCATCTTTTGATGAAGATGAAAAGGACCAAGAAATAATAAAGACCTAGATTAAAGTAAGTAGGGGTCCTCTCTTAAGACAGAAAGACCAGGATAGCCAGCGAAATTGAAATTTTCCTAAGTTTTTTAGGTCAGTGAGGTCAGTGTCAGGTTGTTAAGTTGAACAAAATATATTATGATTCGCGACCGTAACAAGTAGGTATATATTTACAGAATAATTTAAGTTAATCATCTCTCTTAGTAAATTCATGAAATATCATACAATCGTAAGAAAATTTGACTTAACCACACGTTTAATTAACGTGAGAAGTTAACTGCATTCGATTCTGCCTGATAGTCCCTTAAGGGACTCTCAGGCAGAATCGAATGCTATTTTTATAAAAATTAACGTTGAATCGTCGGTGTATTAGAGAACTCAAACTGACTTTTCTATAGTCCATCAAATTAGAAGTGCACCCTAATTGCGTAAAATATTATCAGTCTCAATCTGGATTATTTTTAAGGATGTTGCTAATACATTGCTTCTTATGTTCGAAAAATATAAAAGTTCAACAACGTAAATAACGCAATGAATGTTGTTGAACTGTCAAAATTATACCCATTGCTATTGAATGTGTTACGTGGTTACCCCGCTAGTCATAAATGTGACTAGTTCGTTCTACAAAACATAGGTAGACAAAAAATCGTAGCATTCCTACAAAAAAGTCGATTAAAATAAGTCAAATCACGCCAATTCCTTCAAGCATTTGGAATCGTCGCCCTAAACGCGAATTATTGATCTAGCCTTTGCTGCAGGATGCCGTGTTTTTATGACGTCATCATTCTTCACCAATATATCTTGACATTTCAGGATGGCGCCACTTTCTGTGGCAAACGTCAAGGGTAATTCAAAATCCGTACAATTTATACGAAGTTCCAGATTTTTCCGTGTGTCAAGTTAAATTGGTCGCTTTACAGCTAATTGCTTGTTATTTTCAGTGCTTTGGTCTTTGTAGGTGAGGTGCGAAATTAAAGGCACTCAGAAACTTTAGTGTTGATGGGTGCTTTGCACGATGTTGGTGTGTTACTGCTTTTAATGTACATTGCTTCTTTTGTAGAATGCTTTAATAGTTATTTATGCAACTGTTGAATAAAAAGCTATTACCTAATTATGTACAGTTGCATACAAGTCTTTATCTACACCCATGATATGAATCCTCTATAAAAGGTTCTGAATCAGTTTTTTGCAATATTACCTAATATCGAACAAAAATGGCGGCCGGCGGGATACGACGTGAATTCGAATAACCTGTAAGTTTATTTTTAAATTACGGCGCTGTGGTAGTGAAACGCGCGTGTACCTATGACAATGTTCCTTTTTTGAAAACGAGTTGTATAATGAAATTTAGTACAACATTATAACACTCGTTTGGACGGATGTATTATGGTTACTATGACACTGTTTTTTTTAATGTTGGCAATAAGCTAACTGTTTCAGAAAATTTTATAGTGGATTTATAGCATGGGTGTAGATAAAGTTGATTATAAATCGTTAATCAAAGCAGATTATAGGTATAACTACCTTGTTGGTCTGTAGGCCGACTGCTTAACTGAGACGTTGCCTGAGGTATCAGCGTGGTGTGGCGACGTGATGCGAGAGCTCAGTGATTCGTCAAATTGTGACAACTATTACCCCTCCCGCACCGCGCAGCTACCTCAGGCAAAGTTTGCTTCGCCTTTAAATTTAACCTAGGGCCTCAATTTAAGCTGATTGCTTCCCGTTGCCTATGTCCACCAGTGGACGTCTTTCGGCTGAAATGATGATGATGGTGACTTCCCGTTGATCTAGAATCATGAAATTTGTCAAGAAGCAATGTCATTGCATGTAGCACAAGTAAACGAAAAATCCGAAAACCGTGAATTTGTAGTTACATTCCAAAAAAAAAAAAACTATTTACATACAGTTTACTTTGTACGGAGCCCTTGGTGCGTGAGTCCCACTCGCACAAGATGGGCTATTTTTTTTCTAAAGAAAATGGTTTCGTTAACTAACTATAATTCACCAAAGGATTTCGTAAGGTTCGTATTGGTAAGTACCTAACTGGGATACTCAGAGAGGTCAGATTGGCAGTCGCTCCATGTAGAACACTGCTATTCAGCCGCACCCGGTTGGACTGGAAACTGACCCCAGCACAGTTGGGAAAAGTCTAGGCAGATGGGGAATTATTTATAAACGATTATTAATGTTGAGAGACGTTCAAACATCAAAAATTTATGGCACTACTTAACATAAAGCAACGTTTATGAATAAAGGGTATGATGACAAGCAATGATTTCAGAACAAAGGAAGATCTAAATAATCCTACTATTCTGACAAAATATTTACAGACTTATGCCAACGCTACGTAGAGACAACATATAGCATTCAACATTAGATAAACCGATGCTAATCGCGTACGTGAGCCTTTTGTAGCGTCAGCAAAAACGATTAATACGATCCAAATAAATTATTATTAAATCAGATAATTCGGTTAGAATTTATTAGTGAAATGTTATGTTGGTAAGGGAATAATAATATTATTTCTACAAATAAATTTGTAAACTCCAGGACCACCCCTATGTGCTGATGGTGATCTCCGGGGTGGTTTAAGTGAAGTAAAAATCCCACACCACCCGATCTCCCTCCCCGGAGGTCGGGTGCTTTTTAAACGTTTCCCCTGGACAACAAAAAAAAAAGAAAAAGGGTGTTATCTGTGGGCCCAAATAGCACAGAACTGGTGCCCTGAGACAGTGAGGCGGGGTTGCGGCAGACTACGTAGGAGATGGTGGGACGAGCTGGATAGGTTCCGTCAAAACTGGAAGAAGGACTGCTCGCGGAAGATGGAAGGAGTGGAGAGGGGCCTTTGACCATGAGTTTGATTGCCCAATACTCGAGAAAGAAGAAAAAAAAAACTAACACAGTGCACAGGAAGAAAATTTCACGCAGACGAATTCGCTGACAGAAGCTAGTAATTCATAATTAAATAGTAGGATCTCCTAGAACAAATATTTGAATGTACACACGACCGGTTTTCATTGTTCTACTTCGATATGACAGGATGTATGATATAAATAGCACATTGTTCAAAACTTCGAGTACAATGGAACTTACTTAGATTATTACTTTAATCGTGATTAGAAAATAAACTTAGTCAATGTATATTGTCTATCATTATGAGAAGTGATGGTCCAGTGGTAAGAGCCGCTACTTACAAGTTGTTGATCGTGGGTTCGAACAGGCACTTTACTTTGTGTAAATTATTTCATCACCACTGCTCTGAAAACGGTGAAGGAAAACATCGTAAGGAAAGCGGTATGTACTATAACCAAAAATTAGAAGACATCTGACGTTCACCGACCCGCACGTGGCCCGCTTGGTGGATTATGGCCCACTCACAGACAGGAGGACTGTGTCCCAACAGTGGGAACATTACAGGCTGATTATGCTTAAGTTATGTACCTGTTTTTCTTTCTATGGCATGATAACCAAATAGAAATATTATGAGTGTACTTTCTATGTCAAACTACTTAGCTTAACATAATCAGATATAATATTCCCACTGCTGGGACACAAGCCTCCTATCTTCGAGAGAGAATGGTCCTTAATCTACGACGCAAACCCAGTGCTGATTTGTAAATGTCACATGTCTTTGAATTTTTGATTTTAGGACATGCCGGTTTCCTCATGATGTTTTGCTTCACCGTTTTGAGAGCAGTGCTGTTGCAATTATTTTCACAAAGTAAAACGCCTAGCTGGGGTTCAAACTCACGACATACAACTCGTAAATCGGGGCCGTTCCCACTGGGCCACCACTGCTCGAGCAAGCAACTGCTTGACTAATAGTAATTGATTAATTCAGGCACTTCTATTAATCAATTAACGTAACATCACGGCTGTATTCCCCAAAGAGTTAGGCAGAGCTGTATCTATAGCACATCCACATTTCGCACTTTAGAGGAAATGCGGGTGGTCGTTTCTCCATAGAAACGCTCTCGCCTGTTTTCTTTCTTGTTATTGACCATAAAGCAATGATTTTTTTACAGAATAATATATATTAATTACATATGTCCCTATGTTTAACTTTTTAATGATACATTATTTTTATAAGCACTAAAACCCTCAAAAAATGCTGATTTAAACCGCTGTCAACAGAGGCCTAGTGTACAAATTTGACAACTATTAATGATAAAAGAAAAACATAGGGACACAGTATATCTCCTTCTTATACATTTTATGAAATATCTTTTAAATTGGTCCAATATTAGAGGAGGAAATAGGCGAGAGCCAAACCTCGAAATATGACTTTTTACTCAGGCTTTTTCAAAAGTCTCTCCGACCGCATTTCTTCTTTATGGGTGGCGAGCCTGCGCTATTAAAGATTTTCATTTCTTTCCTCAAGCTTCTGACCAAACCTAATCAAACCCTCATGCCTTAAATCTAGCATAAAGGCACATCAAGTACTAGTAAACAATGGTTTCTACGCACTAAAGCCGGCAGCATTAACTCGGGTAATCGTGTATCCGACGGATTAGGCTGCCAGTGCGAAGTGACGCGGCTTGTGACAGTGTGTAGAGCTCTTTACAGTGGGACAAGAGCGTTTAAATGCATCATTATGGTATTCTGGTTATGTGAATTTAGCAGCTTAAATTTTTGCTATGAAATGTGACTTAACAGACGTCAATAGTCGACTTTGCTTGCACTCAGCAACAACTCCCTCATGGGGAAAAGCTTTTTTGTATGGCCCCGAAATTATACAACAAAATCCTCCTCCTTAGTCGTTCACTCTTGACAGAGTGGTCGTGCATTTTCTTTGGCCAAAGCAGCCCTCGCGATGGTCCTCCACTTATCCCGGTCTTCAGCGTCACGGAAATTCTGATCTATGGACGTTTGTGTTGACGCTTTGATAAGGTCTGTCCAACGCGTAGGTGACCGACCTCGTGACCGCTACAACAAAATACCACAGTCATATAAAGCGTGACAAACAACTCGATGATAGCACCCAGAGGAGGCCTGTGTCCCAGCAGTGGAAACATCATAGGCTAATTATCTTTCACTGATAGAAAGCTATGGCAATAGTGTAGCTCTAAACAATTAATTTCAATAATACATATTTCTTGATAATTGTTTTTATACTAGATCCTAATGGATATCGCCGACCCTGCAATTCCTTCAGTTCACGCCGAGCGTATAAAAACTGCATCAATGACGTCCGGCCAGCCACGAGTCGCCGACGCAGCGAAATTCGACATTAGATTTGAATTATTTTAATACATATTTTTGTCATTGAATATTCTAGCATCGAATATTTTTCACCAATTTTGGTTGTAATAATTTCCCTTAAAATTAATTAGTTTTAAAGTAACTTTGGTTATTTTTGATCCATCGTCTGCAGCTTACATAATTAGCAGTAGTATAATAATAATATTTAGCAAGAATTTATGACCCATTTTTAATTAGGTAGAACCATGTCCCAACACGTTCACTGATTAGAAAAATACAACCGAGATTTTTTATTTACAGCTCGCTCCCCAATTCACAGGAAAACATAATCAGAATCTAAATAATTAATTCAATACCAGCATTCCGAATTAAACACAAAAGGAAAACCTACCCTTTTGGAACAATATAACAAGTTTACAGAGCATACCTGGCTTAGCAACACACCGAGCTGGTCTTTTGAGCCACTCCGAATTATACTAAAATTGAAATCGTAATTAAGAATGGTTTACGCAAAAATACACTCTGTTTTTTAAGAGTTAAGGTTGGGTTTGCTTTAAGGTGTGGACATGCCGACCTGTGTGAACCCGAGACACTTATTAAGTGTAAAGAACATTATATCCTCGGTGGGACATCAAAACAATGAGAATCGGTCAAGCGTGAGTCGTGTGTCGTGATGAGGGTCAGTAGTTTGTGTTATTGTGATATAATTATACTAAGCTTTTATTAGGTTGTTATGGGGTTCGTTTTGGTTGGTTTTTTGCCCATTGATTCATAAACGGGGACTACATAATCTAAAGCGCGGTCACTGTCGGACTGCATAGAAAAGAAAGAGAAGCGCGATGACACAACGCTGGGTATTGCAAACTATTTACAAACTACTTAATAATAAATAATCCATCACTGAATGCAGTTTGGCGTTAGAAATTTAATGGTATATTTTTAATTGAAGGGATAAACTGCTTTTAAAAACAATTAAGAGGTGTATTTGAAGATTTTTATGATGCATTAATCTATGTTTAATTATCTTTTTGACCGTTTTAAGAAATCTCCGCCTTAAAAGTCAGTATTGGATAGCGAAAGTTATAAAAAATAATAAATAACAAAAATAAAAATGAAACAAAGTCCTATAAGAGGCCAAAAGGCTCCTATCTCAGCATGATGTTGCGACATTTAAAAAATAAATGTCGTAGCGCTGTTATTCTGACAGGTCCCGTTATGACGTCACTGGAAATTACAGAAATAAATAAATAATAAAATAGATTTAATATGTAAAATATTAGCAAATAAAATATTAATTTTTAATCTGCGCCAGACGTAATCTCATTACTTGTCTATGCCTTGAGTGTCAGAGGCACTCTGGTGTGTCTGTGACACTCGGTGGCATTGCTGTGACAAGTAAAAGGTCGCATGCGCCGACCTTATTTGGTTATCGATATCGCTAACTAATTTTACTTGACCCTGTAGAATAGATTGCAAACAACCTAGAAGTTTAGCAGTTTATAAATTCTAAAGGAACCCTAAAGAATTAAATAAATCCTTTACGTTCACAGCATGTGGTCCCACCGGGGCGCCTCGCCCTGACGGTGTGGAAAAAATAAATTAAACCTTCTTAAATGTAGGCGCGAAGAAATAAGGACTGTGTAATTGTGAATAATGTACGCTGATTGGTCGGCTTTTGTTTTTTTAAAGTTATGATTTGGAATTTAAATATGTGTAAAGGGTATTCGTTTAGTCTTGATTCATTAAGGTAAGGAATCTTGCAGGAGTTTGGATTTATCAGTGGGTGTTGATGAGACGGCCTTGTTTTTTGAAGTAATTTTTGGCCCTTTGATACTTTTATGATGAAACTGTCTTAAACTGTCAAAATGTAGGAAACAGTTGATTATTTTTTTGCGATTTCAGGTTTGCTCCCATATTAATAGTTGTCCATAATGATAAGTAGGTTCAATGACCCCTTAAGAGGTTATTCATTAATTACGGGACATCCTGTATATGGCTAGAAAAGGGGTTACTACTGACATGATGACTAATAGAGAAATTTGGAAAAAAAAAGACAAGTATCGGAAATATCAAATAAATTGGGATCAGGTCAAGATAAATGATAAATGATGGAAATGGTTTATGTAAATCCTACTTATCGAACAAAGAGATTTGGATTTACAAGCTCACTTTAACTTAAAATGTAGAACAAGATATTTTCTATAGGTAGGTGTTATGGCAATCTCTTGGAAATATTCTTGGCAGATTTTGTTGTCGTAGTAAGTACTTATATGTAGATCAAAAAATAAGTCAACCATGAAATCATAGTCCTCCTTATTTATTTCGATAACGGTGACCCTTTGAAATTATTTTTATTTTCTAGCGTAGCGTAGTACAAAAAGTTATGTGAGTATATCATTTTGAATTGCCATAGATAAAGAAAAAATATTACATAATGTTTTTTTTTTTTTAAACTAAGTGCATGAGTGGTGACAACTAGCGTAACTATATGTGTAAATTACCAATCTCTTCAGACTCGGCGCTTGTATAATTATAATAGAACTTCACGTACAGTCACGAGCACTAATTTGTCAACACTTAGCAAGTTTCAATTGCGATTTTTTCGTGAAATAATGAATGCAACGTTACGATACGCAACTTTACATAAACCTATGGGTTCGAAAATACTATGTTCGTAATAACATACAATTCAATTCAAAAATAAACTAGAAAATCACTTTTTAATAAAGCCAAGTGTATACCTACTTATGCTCGTGACTGTACAGGTAAGTTCGTTTAATCATTAATTATTTCCTAGCGGGTGCCATGACTCTCCAGATCGTATACTAATATTATAAAGAGGATTTTTTTTTAGTTTATATGTAGCGGGTAATCTTCGAAACTACTGATCCGATACCGATTTTTTTTATTAATGGGAAGTGACAGTATTACCGGGAGTCATAGGATAAATATATACTAAGTTAAAACAAGAAATCGCGGGCAGGAGCTATTCATTAATATTTTAACAGTCACAGTAGACATCAGATTGCTCTTCCTATACATAAACATACGTTGCGACACCCATCGCGCAATTTGTTTAGAACTGACGTAACTGTTATATCGAATAAACAAAACAATGACAATATATTATGGATGCCTAATACTGCACATTTATAACTACCTTGACTTCTTGTACCCGTGACTTCACAGGGATGACTATTTCCGTGTTAGGATTTCTGACTATAACCTAAAACCAAGCACCTTAAAAGTATGATGAAAAAACAAATGAAAACACATTTCAAATTCAGCTACTGAACATTTTGATTTACGGCTGTTAGTCATTTCATACTTTCGAGGACTAGGCATATTTTTATGATTACCGACATAGAATGAACTGTCTCATCACAAACCTTGAATGCCGCATATTATGGCAGGTAAGGTGGTGATGCAGAACAGTGGTGGCCCAGTTGTAACGGCCGTGATTTACGAGTTGTAGATCGAAGGTTCGAACCCAGACAGCCACTTCACTTTGTGTAAACACCACTGCTGTTAAACGGTGAAGGAAAACATCGTGAGGAAACCAAAATGTCCTAGGATCCAAAAAAAAGACGAAGACTTGTGATATCTACCAACTGGGCCCGCGTGGTGGATTACGGCCCACTCCCTCTTACCGAGTGGAGACCTGTGTCCCAGGTGGAGAGGCTTTAACCTACATGGCGTTTCCATGTAAACTCCGCGAGTATTTATAAGATAATGCGTAACGTAATAAACGCTATTTCGAATTTAGAAGATTAAAAAATAGCAGAGACTCAGCTTGGTGAGCTGACCGAGAGCGTCATCATGTAAAAAACGTTAAATTGACTAAATGAATAATAATTTTTAAATCATGAATATATGTTTTATTTACCCGACCCTATTATTTATAAAGACACGGAGCCCTTACAGTATATAATCCCCCCATGATGAAGGTAACAGGATTCCCTGAGTTGAAGGATAATTTATTGTTTAAGCTATGTTCAGCAGTGGACCGTTATAAGAAGTTACTTACAAGGCGTGAAAGTATGACGTTATAATCAATGATATCAAGTATACCTACAGCTCATCTATTGCGAAAAGTGCTTACGTTAAGAAAGGCGGCACGTTCGCTCAATTCTAAACCTGTAGGTATATACGGTTCTCAAACTTGCTGCTGAGTGTATCGCAGTCCACTGCTGGACATAAGCCTCTACCAGGCTGCGCCACAACACCTTGTCCTCCGCCTTCAGTCTTCAGTCTGTCCCAGCCACCTTTTTAAGGTCGTCCGTCAATCTAGCTGGGTAGGGTAATTTTTTTATTATTGTGAGACAATATTAGTCCTAGAATCACGATTTTATTCTTGCAAGCGAACAATATACCATTTAACTGAACATGACCTGGAATTTTCTTACCAGCAGTTGAAGCAATTGACAAGTCGACACACACATTGTTAACTGTTCTACTTTGTAGCATTGTTATATTTCATAGAAACACATTTTCGCCCAAACAAAAAGAATTTCAGGAAAGACACATCGTGCTTGTGAAAGAGAATTTATATTCATATCAAAGAAACCAAACCACAACAATACAACAAAGGCATTGAAAATCGCGGAAAAATTTAATAATAAGTACCAAACTCATATTGTACTATTAAATCTGTAATCCAATAAAAATATCCGGCTGGACAAGTTGCACAAAGTCGTCGCAACTTGGGTATCAATGCCTTTGTCCAAGCCCGCATTGTTAGAACTTTACCGGTCCTAGAAGAGCGTCTTGCGGCACCCCGGTGGGTTATTGATACTATTATTTGTCGCTGAATTACGGGCGGACAAGCGAAGTATGGAATTCAGGAAATTGGATGATTTAGTGACATTTTTGGGTCGTTTGGCATCTTTGTGGAAGGTTCTTTGAGTGAAAATGTGTGTGGAACAGTGTTAATAGGCTAAGTTTAAACTTTATCGTTGGTTGTATGTTTCTGAAAACAACTTGCAAGTTGAAGTAGTAGTGCATTTAGCATGCGTATTAAAGTACCTAACACATATTAACGAAAAATGACTCGTCTTAAATTAAAGTATTGTGGGGTTGTGTGATAGTGGATATCTTGTAGATTAGTAGACAGCAAATTCTTCAAAATAAGGAGATAAATATTCTCAACAATAATCATCATCAATCAAGTAGGCGAGGTGGGAGCACGTTGTCGACCTGTCGCGGCCCGACTCCGGAGGAAAGTGAACGAGACATTCAAATAAAAATGAGAGCGCACGCTAGTGATCTTCGTTTAATTTTTGTAACATTTAATCTGCATTCGCGACTTATTTGAAAAAATGTAAACAAATATGAGTTTATGGAAAAGTAACTATAATTCCTACACAATAAAGTGAATTTTACGCTACAACTTCAAACATTTTTATAACTTTTTCAATAGTGCTAGTCACTCTAAAATCAACTTAATATCCATTATTATAAAGTTCATATTAGTCAAACCTGAAAAAAAAACATCATTTTGATACATTAGGCCTCTCCTACTGCACGTCATTGAACTCGATTTTCGGCAACTCTCATCCAGCTGCTACCAGCCATCCTGCGAAAATCGTCGCTCCACCTAGCCTGAGGGCGTCCCACCTTACGTTTACCGATTCCCGGTCTCCACTCAAGAACACGTCTAGGTACACCAACGGTCATCGGTTCTACGGCTAATATGGCCGGCCCATTGCCACTTCAGCTTGCTTATTCTGTGAGCTATATCGACAACTTTGATTCTCTGCCGGATCACCTCGTTGCGGATTCGATCCCTCAGAGAGACTCCAAGAATAGCTCGTTTCATAGCTCGTTGAGCAACCTTGAATTTATGGACCAGCACTACCGTGAGTGTCCGCGTTTTGGCTTCGTAAGTCATAACTGGCAGGAAGCACTGATTGAAGACTTTAGGCTCTGTGGAATACGCAACGAATTTTTATTTTCTTTCTTCCTCCGATTGTTAATAAAATACTCGTAGGACAATACCATTTCCATCAAAAACAATCCTTCTAACAGTGATCTACATATTTTAAAACCTTGAGAACCATTCAAGACTAGCGGATGTCGTCAAATCATAACAACATTCGCGCAAGGCTCGGAACAGACCGCGATCGACAGTCGCAGGCGCACCGTGTGCGAGGATGTTGCGCGAGTGTGTGGTACTTGTGTCGGTGTGCGTGTTTGGTGTTGGGAGCATCACTGGACGAGGTTGGTCCTTATTGAAAATAATTTTAAAATAGCTTTTGCTCGCGTTTTCGCTCTCGTGGGAATCGGAAATTATCCCACGGAATTCTACTACCGGAATAAATAGTATATCATTTAATCTTTCACTTCATTCAATCCTGTATTTTGTTTTTATTTTCATCTCACGTAGAATTAACAATCAACAAATTAATAAAAAGTTGATAATTGCTTAATTAGTAAGATAGAATGTATAACATTTAATTGTACTCCTTTTTATCCCGAAACATAAAATATCTGTGTCTTAACCCAGGCCATGGTTTACTTGTGTGCATAATTTTTTAGAAATCTGTTATGCCGTTTTAGCGTGAGGAGGTAACAGATAGTTGAACCGAGTTACTTTCGCGCTTATAATATTAGCATGGGTTTATAGCCTGTGGTGTACCTCCTACCTTACTCTTTTTCTACTTCTCTCTATCAAAAGCCTTCGTACTGGTTCTTATTAGTGGAGTCCAGGTCATCCCCAGATTGGTCCCTGTATCCGACATTAATTTTTACTATGAAATAGATTTTTATAATAGTTTTATTATAAACGAGCTGCGCCCGTTTCACCTGCATAAGTCTCGATCTCGTGAGAATATCGAGTTAAAAAGTATCCTATGTCCTAATCCAGGATGACTGCCAAATTTCATCCAAATCGGTTCAGCCGTTTTACCGTGAAAGCGTAACAAACAAACACAAAAGTCTAATAATCTTTTCTCGTTATAAATTAGTTTAGATTATAGCTGGTTGGTCGCATACAAAGGGCCATGGCGCTCCATGGCCCTTTCAGTCATGCTTAGCATAATTCTACTAGACCAATTACATAACACCGTAACAAAAGTCTACGACGTCGGAGACAGAGCGATGTGCATCAAGTGGAGTCGGGCAGGACATCTAGCTAGACGAAGAGATAGCCGATGTAGTAAAGCTGTGACCGAATGGTGGCCAAGGTTCGGCCAAAGCCAGGGCCTCCAAAAGCGCGTTGGGTTGGTTGGGTCGCAGGAAATACCTGGATGAGAGATGCACGGAACCGGGAGGTAGGGCAGAAGAAAGGGGAGGCCTATATCCAGCAGTGGGTGATCCAAGTTGAAATGATGATGATGATGATAGCTGGTTGGAATCTAGTGGTACTTTTAGGGTTCCGTACCTCAATAGGAAAAATTAGAACCCTTATAGGATCACTTTGTTGTCCGTATGTCTGTCTATCTGTCAAGATCCTTTGTTCGTCCGTGGATGGGTGATCATCTTTACATAACAAGACCCATCCGTACCTCGGTAAGCACGTTAAGCCGTTGGTCCCGGCTGTCTTTCGTGGATCTTTGACAGTCGTTACGGGTCGTCAGAAGAACTCTGACAACCAGTTTTGCCAAGAGGTTTCATATTACCAAGTAACTGGGTTGGCAAGGCCAGATAGGCAGTCGCTCCATGTAAAATACTGGTATTCAGCTGCATCCGGTTAGACTGGAAGCTGACCCCAAAATAGTTGTCAAAAGGCTAGGCAGATGATGATGATTTAGCTAAGATATTTGTTCTTCAGCTATTATTTCTAGAAATAAAGAAAGCCAGTAATTACTTATAGAAGAAGTACATAACACGCCAGCTGCCTTGCCTTGTTTCTCCATATGGTTGGGTATGGTACACCCACGTTTCGCCAATGTGTCTAATCCCATGTATTTGGAGGCGAACCTATATTCTATGTTATGGGGTTGGTTTCCGTACTTAGTCCTTCAAGTGAACCATTGTGGTGGGCCATGGCGGCTGGCTGTGGTTATTCCAACCAGCCCACCACCCTTCTGAAGTTGATTAAGTCTCCTGGCCTGTTGAGAACATCTGTGTACGATCTGGGTGTCCTGACTCCCGAGGGGGTGAACCTTTTGCCATCAAATGGGCACACGTTCAGGTTCCAGGCTGCAACTGAGAAATTCCAGATTCAAAACCCAATAACACTTTCCACGTCTGAGGAATCGGACCCTAGACCATAACGCTCAGCACAAGCGCTTGCAACCACATGACCAACGAGGCACTTTTAAAACTACTCACGAGTTTTGTTAAAGAACTCAAAACTCGTGAAAAAGACACATGAAACCTATGTCTCATGTGTGTCTTTTTGTGAATGTTAGTAGTCAAATACATTTTTATTTTGAAATCGAACTGAAACTCGAGTAACTGAACGGACTGTCCGTTCAGTTATTTTACCTCAGATAACAGTAATCGAATAGCAACTGTATAGCAACGAAACTATAGATCATTATAATTTTGACAGAATTGGCAATGCAAGCAACCCAATACCAACCCTATTGCCAAAAAAATAAAGATCACTGTAATTTTGACAGTGATGCAAAATCAGAGGTAAAATAATTTGTAAACGAATTGTAAGTTAGGTATTTGCTAACGAAGCAAATGCTAATAGCGTGTTTTTAATAACAAAATTGTACGTGCGCACACATTGTGTTATAATTCTTGTTAAATGCACATTCCATCTTGTTGTGTTACTCAGCCTATTATTATGTAGAACTATGAATGTTTCACCACAATCATTGACTACTTACAATATAAATGAAATTGTTCATTCTGAAAATAGGATATACACGTCATAATCATTAATCACACTAAAGGCGAAATCACATAAAGGTGAAAGTTTGTGAGTGTGATTGTATGTTTGTTACTTCTTCACGCACAAACGGCTGGGCCAATTTTGATAAAGTTTGGTATGGAGGTAGCTGATATCCTGGATTTGACGTAGGATTATTTTTATCGGGATCGATACTTATGCGGGTGACACCGCGGGGTGCTACTAGCACCCAGCCTATAATGTTCTCACTGCTGGGACAAAGGCCTCCTCTAGGTGAAAGGGTCTGAAACGTAACCCCCCACGCGGTTCCAGTGCGGGTTGGTAGATATCACATGTCTTCGAATTTTTGGTTCTAGGGCTTGCCTGTTTCCTCACCATGTTTTTCTTCACCGTTTTGAGTGCAAAAAAAGGTAGACCTTTTTTTACCTTTTTTTTTAAATATAATGTGTAAATGTTGAGCAGTGGTGACCCAGTAGTAACGGCCACCACTTACTAGTTGTAGGTCGTAGGTTCGAACCCAGACAGGCGTTTTACTCTGTGTAAATTATTTTATCACCACTGCACTCAATCACTCAATTCATGTTATCAATCACAATCTGAATAATTTTGAAGGATTGCTAATATAATCCGCTTTATGTGTTATATTTTGCTATTCGAAAAATAATATAGAAAATTCTTATATATGTCGCTCATTTGGAGAAACATCAACGTAACTGGTACATTTATTGTTTTCAACGTCTATGCTTTCCTAACGTAAATACGCTTTCTAAGTGCTTTGATATAATATAACTTATTTTTGGGAAAAAATACATTTACGTCAATGTTTCTCCAAAAGATCGATAATGGCTCGGGCACCAACATAACACTCGTGCCTCTTTTGATGAACCTCAAATAACTCCTATTTTGATCTCTGCCTGACTCTTATGGGATAACAGGCATCATGTCATAATTTTTTTTGACACAAAACATATTATGATATTAATTAAATATATTTTGGACCTTCAGTTATTGCACACACTTCCACTTTTTGTATTATATCAACTCACAGCTAAAGGAATTTTCCCTTTTTTGGGATGTATGAAGAACTCCTCGAGCCTCCTCGTGTCCTAGAGCCTCCTCGTGTAGCGCAGTTTGTTCCACCAGTTACTCAACTGAACCGAGCGCTCGGCGCATCCTGGACAGTCACACCAAACACCTTATCTGACTGCCAATTCTTCCCTTGCGGTGCTACGGCTAACGCCCGCCTGGTTTGCCACCACCCTCCCACCGGAGTCCTGTCAAGCAGGCTGCTGTGTTTCGTCGATGCGTGGGAGTTCGAATGCCTTAGGCATCTTCTGGGCCCGCTCGTTTCATCATAGACCTCATCCATCGCTTTAAATCAGGCGTGATCGAGGTCAAGAGCGGGCCTACTCAGCAATAAAAAAAAATAAAATACTTACTCCACTTTAGTATAAAAGCCTTATAAAATTTGTTAAGCAATAAGAAATCCTATTCAGTAATATTTACCAAGAGATTTGCTCCGGTACATACAGGCAATAGGGAAATCAGGACGAGTTCGGTTATAATATTTACGCAAAATGTTTCTCATAGCTTTGATCCCACGCTCATGCGAAGGGGAGAGAATAAAGAAGCCTTCCTTTTTATTACATTTTTGCTTTTTAATATTGCATTCTTAACTATTCAGGGTCGAATTAACATTCTTGAAGAAGAAAAAGAGTTAGACTGGACTGTATTGATTAATACTGTCGTAGGGTGTGATTGCGGAGCTATGTCACAAGCCATGCTCCACCTGCTATCCTGCCCTCTGTGATCCAAAAAATGCAGTCAATGTGACCTCTGCATTGCCACCGACAAGGAGAACGCCGTGGATGTGGCAAATTTTTGGGAAAACAAGATTTAAAATACAGTCGTGCCAACTGCCAGCGACACGAAGAAGAAGAATAATAATTGTCGACTGATATTGCACGACTGGAGTGAAATCAGGCGCAGGACCAACGGCAAGTGCTTTCCGAGGCACGGAGGCACCGCCAACTTCGAGGAATTCCTAATGGAAAATCTAAATAACACTTGACCTACACAAGTGCACTCCCTACCTACTTCTGATATGAAAACCGTGACGACTCCATTCGTTGTTGAACTAACTTCCTATTGCTCCCGCATACTGTTTACATTCTTATACAACACACCTAACCAACAAACTTAACTCACAACATTAAATCAGTAAACAGCGTCTAAGAAGTATTGGCTCATTGTTAGAATTTCATTCATTCTTATAATACTTATAACACCGACATTAGACAACTTTTATAGAATGTGCGAACATTTGGTTTTTAGGATTCCGTACCCAAATGGTGCCAACGGGGACATTTATTACTAAGCCTCCGCTGTCCGTCCGTCTGTTTGTCAGGGGGCTGTATTTCATGAACCGTAATAGGTAAATAGTTGAAATTTTTACAGAGTATTTCTATTACCGTTATAAAAAAAAATAAATAAAAAATTAAGTTTCAAATTAGAGGGTCTCCATATGAGAAACGTGTTTTTTGCCTTGCGGTACGGGCACCCTTTTTTTTTTTTTTTTTTTTTTAGGATGGGAAATCATCAGATGATCCCTCCCGCTCTGGGTGGAGCGGAAGGGAGTGTCAGACTCTTACTGACTAAAACCCATCCGTGTTCCTTCCTTAGCCCTTTATGTTCCGGGGCAGCGGTAACCCTTTCGGACAATCCCGCTGCCGCGGCAGGCTTCGGCCCTAACGGGCCCCTCCATGTCTGCTGACATCTCTTTGAGGCGCGCGTGGAACACGTACGCGCCGTCCGGCACGGGGTACGGGGACCCTTCGTTTGTGAATTTGACTTACACTTGGGCACTTTTTTTATATCAAGTAATTTACTTGCTTTAGATGTAGACTAAATTAAATTACATTTTCTCAGTAGCAGCACGGAGGCTGGATTTGTGCTCGGTTGATGGCAATAGACTCGCCCCCTATCACATGGGACTAAAACATAACTTACGAAATGTGGGTGCACCTCTGCCTATCCTTTCGGGGAAAACAGAAGTGTTGCTCTCTAAAGTCTCAAAAAATAGTAGATTGTACAACTAGTGCATAAAAGAAGCCATGTTAACCCGAGACATTTATATCCACGCGTGTCGCAGCTGAGGCTGGATAGAGTCGAGGCTTAAAGTATATTAACAAAACTCACCGCTCCTTGATATACTGTTAATAATACAAGTAAACTGCTCGCCTCCATCTTTTCTCTTCAAATGACGCGCGCTCCGGGTAACTATTATAACAGTATTATCACTGTTCAAAAATGTTTCAAAATTGAAGACTAATTACCGCCATGAAACTTTTTAAATGTTGTTTTTTTTTTTTCAAAATGTGTCATTCGACTTGGGTACCTACCTACTTCATACTGCCAAGCCATAAAAATGTTTCTTTGCGTTTTTAAATAATAAATGACAACTATTTTAACTGGTTGTATTAAATTAACGATAGAAAACACGGAAGTGATATAAATTAAAACAAATGAAATAAAATAACGACTTTAATCTGCGACGTTTTATCACTATCCCCGACGACGCCACTACCCTTCTCCAGGAGAGCAGTAAGGCCACGAGTACTCTCAGTCGACAACACAAACACAAGCTCAGACATCCGTCCTTCCGTCCTCGCCGCCGAGGCCCGTCGCGACGTCCCGCACCATCACCGTGCCCGCCCCGACCCTTGCTCGAGCCAGCCCGCGCAGCTGAGCCTGTAGTTTTAAATTCGCCCCTAAACACTAATAATAATACCGATCCAGCCTGTCCCTTGCTGTCCTCTTCCAGCGACGCCCTGAGCCGAGGTCCGAACCCCGCAGGGGGTTACCCTTAGCGCTGTCGCTTAGTTTTTAAGTTATTGTATGCCCTGGCTGGAGGCCTTAATTCGAGGCATCCACAGGAAAGTCCGGTTAAGCAGTAGCCATCCTCATAAAGGATGAACGGCGAGATGCCATTAATAAAAAAAAAAATGCGACGTTTTATTGTACGTGTGTGGCTATTAGGCCTGATTATCTTAGTCTTGGAAAAAAAAACTTTATGCACTAGAACTTAAAAAGCGACTTTATGTCGCCGACGGACAAGATAAAAACGAACTTTTAGAGCAGTAAAAACAAAATTTAAGTGTATCAAGTGAATTTTCATAATTATAAAAAAAAAAATATTTCAAGCAACCATACCTAACTCATTTATGTGGAGTACACACAAATACAGAAAACACAATAAAAAGGATAATAAAAATAAAGTAACAATAAAAATTAAAACAAACTAAAAGGCTTAATATCTAACCAGCCCTGCTGACGGCAACATGCCTATCACAACAGTGCCGTATGTATTGCCCATACATACGGCACTGTTGTGATAGGCATGTCCATCCGGTACCCGATCATCGCCAGGACAGCATCGGTGCTGCCCCACACCCTTCGCACCAAAGACGCAATTATACATTTACAATTTTGTTATGTTATGTTTTTTCTGTGGTTATGTTTAAGTTCGTTCACTTGCCGAGGTCGGTCTGTGGATGGGTGACCATCTAGTACATACCGTCACCCCTCCGTGCTCTGTGACCCTTCCTCTTGTATAATAACACACACAATTACAAAGAAAGTAATCTATAATAGACAAGCTAGAATCATAAGTTCCTTTAATGACTTAATCTGACTGTTACCAGTCGAACAATAGACAATAGACTGTATTTAAAAAAAATATTTACATTTAAAAGCATTGATGCAATAAGCACACTATTGTGTATGTATTGTTCTGTTTACAAAGATTTTGCTAATTAAAACATTGTGCAAGTGATCAGCTTCTTTACATCCATCTGTTATAGCAGCCGCACGGGTCGATCGATTGCCGCGCTTGGTCCATCGATGGGTGACGATCTTTACATACCAAGACCCCTTCCGTGTCTTGGAAAGCACGTTAAGCCGTTGGTCCCGGCTGTCATTCGTGGATCTTTGGTAGTCGTTTCGGTTGTCAGAAGTGCGAAGGTCTGACCACCAGTCAAACCAAGGGGTATCGTATTACCCAGTAACTGGATTGTGGAGGTCAGATAGACAGTCGCGCCATGTAAAATACTGGTATTCAGCTGCATCCAGTTAGACTGGAAGACGACCCCAACATAGTTGGGAAAGGATGATGATGATAGTGGCTTTGTACATCGACGGTAAAAAGGAAGTAATAAGCGACATTTTGGTCAAAAATGAGTTATAATATATGCCATCCTACGTAAAATTTTCTGCTTTTTCGAATGCGCTTACTCCTATGGCTCTACGATGACTTTTTTGGCGTTTATGCCCTAGCAAAAAAAAACATAAATGACAAAAATACGTAAATTTTTCTAAAATTTAAAACTTTGAACGGCTCTCCTGTATTTTTTTTTTTCACTTATACCCTATTTCCTCCTAACCGTCGACATGTAATTTATCATACCCTTTCTACTTTTGTAAAGATCTATTAGAGTGTGTATCAATACCAATTACTTAACTTTGTACGCTGTTCAAAATTTACTTGTGTTTGATATAGAATCTACTGCCACTTGTACTTATTTCTCAACGATTCACTGTTTCTCTTCTTATCATTTTTATCAGCCGTTTGCGTCTCACTTCAGGGCAAAGGCCTCCCTTCCCTCCTTTTACTAATCCCTATTTAATCTGTTTTTTTGCCAATCCTTACCTTCATATAATACCAAAAACTATATTCTATGTATCAGAGGCACCACACACACCTTTTTTTGTTAAATAACTAACTTCTTTCATACCCCAGGACTAAGAACCTGCAAAATAATTTGAGTAACACACAAAAAATCTCAATCTATAATAATTTTTAAGGATATTACTAATCCACCACACTTATATTATATTATAAAGGCGAAAGTTTGTGAGTGTGTGTGTGTGTTAATATGTTTGTTACTTCTTCACGCTGAAACGGCTGGACCAATTTTGATATAATTTTGTATAGAGGTAGCTGACAGTCTGTGTTAAGATATAGGCTAGTTTTTATCGATATTCCTACGGGATCGACACTTATGAGGCTGAAATCGCGGGGCGCAGCTAGTTGCTTCATATTTTCGAAAAATTTGTTTGTTAAACAACCCAAATAACGCAATGGATGTTGTTTAACTGTCAAAATTAAAATCACTACTGATAGTGTATTACGCAATATACCGCTGGTCCTTTTCACTTCTAAAGCCTCTCCAAGGTATTCTCGTCACATAGTTACGGACTTAGTTCAGTACACGTCTCATGAGTTGTCACTTGTCTCCCTTGATTGTATAGGATAAGTCCCAGCCTTAACAACGTATCATTCAAAGTTCCACCTATGCTTACGAGTCAGGTAGTTGGGTGGTATAATCGCATTAGTGAGAAAGCCCTTTAAATTATGAGTGAAATAGATAGGTAGCTACAGTGCTCTTTACTTTGTTGTATGTCCGAATCATCGCAAACTAGACGGATAAAGCATTTGGACACTAATCCCATGGTTTTAAGAAGCCTATTTAATTCAATATTCAAACCGTTTTACAGGTCGAACGACGTCTTAAAATAAAAATAAAAACTATACTGAATGAACGTATTGGTTAACAATAACGTTAACGTTGGATTATAATATTGCATCAATGTAGGTAAGCTTATATTGGTAATCTCATGGGATTGCAGTCATAAGAACCTCATCCATCCCTTTCCATCGGGCGTGATTGAGATCAAGAGCAGGTCTATTCAGCAATAAAAAAATAAAAACGCAGTATTTAAAAAATAAATTAAATTAGCATTCTATCAAAATTCAGTCTGTTGCAGTTTTTTGTTGGACATGCAACTCTATTCCATTCTCAAGTCGTGCAGCGCACTTAGTTTTGTAATCTCTGCAATTATGCAATTATGTATACCGGATGATTTTTTTTACCGGTTCCAAATTTTTACAGAGTGTTGTACCCATGAATATGAACAACTTTCACTATGGCGCTACCTCTGAAATCACGAAAAAAATAAATCTGCTGTTTAATACAAAAGTTCAATATCTACTTGACCAAAATGTATGAAACAGCTGAAGAAAAAAAAACATTCTGTATAATTACGTTTCTAATTTAAACAATTGCCTCTGCCTATCTCTCCTGGGCGTGATGTTATGTTATGTTAATTGCTGATCATGCATTAGATCACCAGTGCCTGTTATGTTGTTTAACAAAACACCAACAAGATTCGAAATGAAGTCACTAAACATCAAATCATGCACGTATCTTACGTCGCTCTATATCTAAAAAAAACAAATCTATTCATCGGGTTTTCCAGTCTATTGTCAGGGTTCACATTTGTATAAAGTCTAGTGCCCATTGACTGCAGCCACAATCAATCACAATATAAAATGAAAAACAAAAAACCAAAACCCAACTTAAACCAAACCTATTGGACTACCTTCTGAGTCAAAACAATGCTGTTTATAGAAAAACTATTATACAGTAACATTCTCTAAATTCATGTTCTATTATTCAATTTCAGGGTTCTTCTGCCGGGATCCAGAGACCGGCAAGCTGCACCCTGCAAACAGCACATGGACAGCCAGCTCATTCTGCGGCAAATACCACTGCAAACTTAAGAGAAAAAATATAACAAGTTCTGAGTATGCACCTCAGCGACAAATTAATATCACGACCATCCAACTATTAGGTGAGAACCTCACAATAGTGGATATACAAAAGGAGAATATCTTCGTAAAAATAGGTGTAACAAATGTCAACAACACTGGCAATAAAACTAAACCTGGTAACACAAATAATGATACTGTGAAAGAAATCCAAACAATTAAGCTAATTGATGACATTGATGACAAAAACGCGTCTGACAAAGATAGGTACTTATCAGCCAAAGAGATAAAAAGTTTGACAGAAATACTTCACACAGTAAAGAAGGCTGATTTAGATGCTCTATTAGAAATTTATAATTTAGCGCAAGATATTTATAAAGAGCTTGATAAAACAAGCACGGACCACGTACTGCAAGAAACGATGAGTACCGCAAAAATCTTAGGCAAAGAAATAATTAAAGCTGACATGTTCAAAAAAGTGAAGAAACATGATCATGCTTCGTATTGGTATGAACCTCTTACGAATGGTAAAATAAGGGTAGCTGATTTGGTGAGGCCCGATGTTGTAAGAACTGATATTAATCCAGACATACCAGCGATAGCTGTTGGTATGCTACCTGCTGCTAGCGTGATAAATGTGGCTCCAAAACCAACGAAGAGTACCATAGTACCACCAATGTACCCTCCATTACCAGCAATAGGGAAATTGGGCGATACGTTTTTCAATGGTGCTCTTACTCACAAAGACTTTAGAAAGCTACCCTATTACTATCCGATGTCGAATTTTCAAAGACAGTCTTCGTACAAACATAATTTAAAGAAAACGATAACTGCGAAAGCAAGAACACCGGCACTGACGACTACACCAGCACCGACACCGGCACCTACAACAGTTCGAAACTCAGCTTACAATCCTATCACGAAAAACCTGTTACACGCCAGTGCAAAATACCAAAAGGAACTCAGACCTGAAGTTTTCCTGCCGTATCCATTCACTAACATCCAACATTACAACTGGTCCTTCCCGCAAAACTTATACCACCAAAAGCTCTTCGACAAATTAGATGCCCGTAAAGAAAACGACACAAATAATGAAAATACAATAAAGAAACTGGTAGATAAAAAAGACAACGCTGTTCTCATGAACCCAGATTTGGAAAACTTCCAAGATCTACAAATCAGGGCATCTATGAAGAAAGAGAACGTCGCGAATACGAACATACAGCAAGAGGATGTACGAAGACTGGTAGAGAGACGTAAGCCCGACTGGCAGACAGATTCGTTGCCGCAACAAATATTAGAAGAAATAAGGGCTCACATACAGGAGAAGCAGAGACTGTTCATCAGTCCCATTTCATTAAGGAAGAAAGTTAAATTGGAAAGGGTGACGAAGCTGTTAAATTTAGATCAAATTATAAGAACCAAGAGGTTGGCAAAGAGATCGAGTGCAGATAAACTGGAGCCGCTAAAAACCGAATTATATGAAGTTTATATTGAAAGAACTACGTAAGTAGACTGGTATCCACAGTTCCTAATAAACATGTGAATAAAGTAAGCTTTTATTTTACTAGCCGTACTCCAGCAATAGGCTAGTTGCTAGTGACCTTATGAATTTTGTTTTGTAAAATGTTTCTGAGCTAAAATTATTAAATCTCAGCTGAATTTTGTAAATGATTGTAGATTAATTAAGTGGGCCCGGGTGGTAGATTACAGCCCCTCTCACAGAAAGGAGGCCTGTGTCCCATCAGTGGGAACATTATAGGCTGCTTATGATGATGATGAAGTAATATTTTAGACCACAAAAAACATTATTAATTGGTTTCTCAAAAACTAACAACTAGCCTATTATTATTATCATGCATTTAACACAAAGTTACACAAAACATCTCCTTTGTTGTCAGTTAATATAAACTCATTTGTAGATAAAAAATATGACTATCTTGTTGTTTAAAAATAACTTAATATTTCTACAAGTACTCTGTCAATTAACAAAAAGTGTTACATATTTTGTATACAATAATATTTTAAAAACCTATCTAGAAACACGATGTCTATGTGTCCTTTAGGTTTTGTATAGTTAGTAAGTCATTTAATTTAGT
The DNA here is from genome assembly GCA_963669345.1 of Gortyna flavago. Taxonomy (NCBI): domain Eukaryota; kingdom Metazoa; phylum Arthropoda; class Insecta; order Lepidoptera; family Noctuidae; genus Gortyna; species Gortyna flavago. The sequence goes on from OY770149.1 coordinate 1,753,717, forward strand.
ACCTAGTGTAAATGTCAGTTGTGTAATAAATTGTATACCTATAATCATTTTATAATAAAACTTTGAGCCTTAAATAATAATTTAAAAAACATTTGATACAGAATTTAAATAAGTTTTAATCAGTAATCTACTGCGCTCTCTGTAAATTAGAAACAAAGTTAATTGTAGCATTATGAACTATGTTAAATTTTGTTGTCTTCATGGATTATTCTGATTAATGAGACAGCATGTCTGAATTCACTTGGAGAAAAAAGATATGTGAGGAAATTAAATTGATTTCATAAAGGGAAATATTTAACTTATCCTCTCAAAACGTATTGACCTGCTAATGACTGACACTTTATAAAATAAATTAACCTCGCAAAACTTTTTGTGCTTTTAATGATGCACTATTTTAATAATTGAGCATCTTTTTAACTTTATATTTGTACTAGTTTGCCCACACAGGCTAATCTCATTAATAAAATCTAAAAACAACCAAAAAAACCGTTCCCTCATTATTTACTTTTAACCTTCTTCAAATAAGAGAGGGCCAAACTAACACCTTGCTTCAAAAAACTTGACAAATTACGTAAAAAACAGTCAAAGGAGTTCGTCCCTTGTTAGGGCAACCCTTCCTTGGTGGTATATTTTATCAATGATGGGTGAAAAGGTGTTTTTATTTTCATTGGTCACATACTTCTCATAGATTTAAAAATAAGTGACAGTTTATAAAATATGTCATAGTTTCAGTTATTTATAAAAAATATGACGTTAATAAGTTTATAAGACATTAGCTTCAACATTTAGTCAGGATATTAATATGCAATTTGGATTAGATAAGTGTTGGACATTGAATATTATAAAAGGAAAAGTAAAGCCCATTATAAAAGGAAATGCAGACAGCGACACCGACGCAACTGCGATAATATGATAATATTATATCGATCATATGATATAGATACGATAATGAAGATAATTGATTTTCTCATTTTGTATTTATTGTTTCTGAAGCGGTACGAAGTCCGCAGGGTCAGCTAGTATTATCCCAAAGCATTTTAATTTTTATTAAATAAATGCTACTCTACCCTACTCTCATTTCAATGTACAGTGCGGCCGATGAGAGAATGCGTTCTTGATAGCTGTCAGTTCCATACAACCGAGTACGTGTTTTGCGAATTTGATCTTGATTAGCTACTAGAATTGCCGCACTGACACGTGTCAAGAACGCATTCTCTCGACGTCCGGACTGTAGTCTGACACATCCTGGTAGGTGGTTAGTAATAAGGTTACCTTAAGTGTTTTTATTTTTTTGTATTTATTTACTTAATACTCCTTAATCAGCCTAAATGTTCCCACTGTTGGGACACAAGGCTTCTCTCTGTGAGAGCGAGTGGGATAATGCACCATGCGTTCCCAGTATGGGTTGGTGGATGTCATATGCCTTCGAATTTTTGGTTCTAGAACATACGGGCTTCCTCACAATGTTTTCCTTCACCGTTTCGAGACCAGTGGTGATGAAATTAAATACACAAAGTAAAGTGCCTGCCTGATGGGTTCGATCACTAGGCTAGTACTGCTCACCACACTACACAAATTGATTAGTCAAAGTCAAAGTATTTATTAGTGCGATTTTTGGTGATATAACAGGTCTAACAGATATTATATAGATACTCAAAAATCTACCCTTTATTAACTTAACAATTAACTTAACAATATTAGAAATTAAATAAAACATTATATAAGTACAATTACAATTCTAATAAATTACAAGTCTGATAGGTATATTACATCATAAATGTACTGGATCAGTCACAAGAAATTTTGTCAGCAAGAAATTCGTCAATGGTATAGTAGCATTTGTCTATTAAAAAATTATTAAGGCTGCGTTTAAATTGAGTCAAGTTTAAATCTTTTATATCATTTGGTAACTTATTAAAAAAATTCGGAGCCATGCAAAGTATGCTCTTGTGCATAAGGGCGGTTTTTGATCTTCTTAGGCATAATTCATGTCGGTATGTTGGTCTTACAGATCGGCAACTTTGCTCTGAAGCTTTTTTAAATAAATCACCGTTAGTTACGACCACAAAAGTATAAATTAATGAGCGTACACTGAGATACTTCAAAATTTCAGATTTCATTTCTCGAATTCTGCATATTTCTGGCACACCAAAAAACTTGTTATAAGTCCGTATTTTAAAATAACATGAAACTCATTAAATTAAGTTAAATTAAATTTGCTGTAATGTTGTAAGTTTTTATTGTCCTCGGGGCTGAATTGGTAGGATGCCAAAATATTGGACGTTTTACCCTATAGTGTCACAGTGTAGTTGGTTTTATTTCCTTGTTTTGACATCATGTGTGACATGTTTTGTATGAATAACTATCTACTAGCTTCTGTCTGTGACTTTGTCTGAAATATATCCTACGACACTCAGCAATACTGTAGTTCCGAACACATACTCAGTACCATATTGAACCACTAGCTGCACCCCGCAGTTTCACCGCGTAAGTCTAGATTCCGTAGGAATATCGGGATAAAAAACGGCATAAATTTCGTTCAGCCGTTTTAGCGTGAAAACGTTAAAAACAAACATACAATTTTTTTTTCTCTTTTTAATATTAGTTTAGATTAGTATAGGTAAATTAAACTCAGTTATAGAATAGGTAACTAATGAATTATTTGTTGCACACTAATCTACATTAACACGAGGCGACACCTCAAAAGAACGCCTAAATAAATGTTCAATGTCTTTGTTGACGCACAGTCGGATAATAAAAGCGCTGTTGGATTTAAAATTTTCAGTAAAGTAATGTAACGATATCCAATGAATGCTCTACAGTAGGCTCCAGCCTTAAATTAATCTATGCTAGCGCATAGATTGGAAAGGGGCGCATCGCAGCGCAATGCATTGCAAAAATCCTCCTTCATCACTCACGTACATTTTCTATGAACCAACGCACAGTAGAGCCATGGTTACCCAATGGTCGTGGGTTCGAACACAGAAGGTGCTTTACTTTGTGTAAATAATTCCATCACCACTGCTCTCAAAACGGTGAAGGAAAACATCGTGACAAGGTGAAAAGGTGAAAAGGCTAAGCAGATGAATCTGATCTTTTGCTTTCTTTCAGGTGTAATGCTGATTACTCGATCCCCGGATTCTTTCGATATGGGAACCTGAGTCAACCGTTCCCTGAGTGCTGCCCTCAAAGAATACCTGGACGATGAATTAATGTAATTAATATATTAGTTTAAATTTATTTATTTAACTAGTGAAAATATTCTACTGTAGGTACATACCTACTGATTCTTGTTTTGTGTAATTATTTAGAGGAACGAAATCTATTTAGTGTTTTGTGACTCTTCGGTAACGATATAATTATCCTTTGAAAAGTGTAAAAATATACCAAAAAGTATTTTTTTTTTTCACCAAAAAAAAGTCAAAAAATTGCTGGTAAATTTGTTTTTCACCAAAACATTTGATAAAAGTTATTTTAATTTTTGTAAGAACATTGTCAATTATATAATAAAAAAATGTTGATAAATATGTTATTAACTGTACTGTGTTAGATTAAATAATAACGACAACATAATAACGTCTAGTGTAACATTGAGCGAACTATTTTGTAAATACATTTTGTACCTATTGTATAATATAAATAAATAATAATATACGTATAGTTCAAACTGCATTTCTCTTTCTTTATCTACCTCCATAATGTTTCTAATGAAAATCCTGCAGCCCAATTGCATCATAATCAAAAGGATTTTGAAGGAAATATCTAAACCATTGCTTCATAGGTTTGAAAAATTCGTCAGCGCAACAACGTAAATAAAGCAATAAATGTTGATGTACTGTCAAAATGATTGCATTGTCACTGTCAGTACGTGTATGACGCAATTATCCGGTTAGTCTGTTGTTCAGATTTAACTTTTAATAACATAGTTATAAGTTATATTTTTGTTTACTAACCCATAATGGATGTTGCTTATCCGAAATAAAAATTATTTTATTTTATTTATAAACCCAATAAACCAAAAAAGCAATAATGACAAATGTTTTATTATTTTAAATATTTTAATAGAATCTTGAAGACAATGTCAGTCGTAGATACCTTTGACTACAAAAAGGAGTATTCCCGTTTGAGCGGGTCAACACGTGTCTGGAATCTAAATAAAATGGTCAATGACCTATTTCGAAGTTCCCACTCTGTACTTATTTAAAAGCGATAAGCTAGCTAATATTGACACTTAACTTAAAAAGCATGCCTGACAATATTTTACATTTAAAACCATCCAGTTATGCAATATTTTATCTCTATTTGTATAAATTAGGCCTACGCTCCAGGTCCGGAAAAGCACCGGTGTTACCTATATAGCGTGCAAAGTAAGCAAGCTGAAGTGGCAGTGGACTGGCCATGTTTGTCGAAGGACTGATGGGCGGTAGAGCAGACGAGTCCTGGAGTGGAAACCGCGTATCGGAAAACGTAGTGTGAGATGCCCCTCAGTTAAAAGGACCGATGACTTTAAAAAGGTGGCTGGGACAGACTAGATGCGGAAGGCGGAGGACAGGGTGTTGTTGCGCAGCCTGGGAGAGGCCTATGTCCAGCAGTAGACTGCAACAGGCAGTGTTGATTGATTGATTGAGCCTCTAGCTTGAACAAAGTAGGTATAGCGCAGTCGATTTTGCCCTGGTTTTCCTAGTATGACACTTCGAAATATGATCTGGCATTCAAATAAATTATTTGCTGTTCTTGACGGATCCGCAGATTTATATAAAAATCCTGAACAAGTCTGCATATTTTATATATTTTGTCATTTTTATATCAACATAACTCTCCTGCTTTCATCACAATTGATTTGGGGTTTGCGCAAGATGTCTCTTTTGCTATGCTTCTCTATTAGTCGTCATCTCCTTTCTAGCTCTTTAATTTTGTGTTATATTTATTTTGCACTAGTTCATAATTAACGTGGTAAGGCGAGTAGATATAAGTCCTTCTGTTTTAATTATAAACCCTTTCCTGTCAAAGATACAATTAATAAAAACAAAAGAAAGTCACATACAACCCACGACATTCCAAAAACAAACGACAAACAAGAAAAGACACGTTTGTTAAAAATACATTAGTCAATCTATGTCCCAATTAACTGCTAACGAAAACGAGATAAGTCCTTATTTTGAATTAATCGACAAAAAATTGGAGGAATAAATCAGGCCGCCCCCACATGTAGGCTGATAATAAAAAACTTTTTTTTGTACACCGTTTTGAACGAAAAAGTTTATAATTTATGTTCAAAAAGTTGTACTATAATGTCGTGTATTTAATCATTATGCGTTGTGAATAAAAGTGGCTGTTAAGTGACTTAGTTTATTATGGCTAATGGTTTGCTTTTGTACACAATGGGGAATGGTAGTCAAGTTTGATTTTTTATAATGAGTTTTCTTTGACTTTTTACAATGGAGACAAAGAAAGAAAAAGGAACATTTATTAGGATTTGCTCAGGAAGATCACCAACTAAATTAAATACAATCATAGAAATATAAAGAATAAAACTACATATAAGTATAAAAAAAAACAATAACAGAAACTCCTGTACGAGGCCAAAAGCTCCTATATATCAGCATGAATAATTATCCTACTACATAATATTTTAAAGGCGAAAGTTTGTGTGTTTGCATGATTGTTACATCTTCACGCACAAAATGCTGGACCAATTTTGATAAAAAATTGGTATGGAGGTAGCTGACACCCTGGATTAACACATAGGATACTTTTTATCCCGATATTCCCATGGGATCAAGACTTAAGTCGGTGAAACCGCGGGGCGCTATTATAATCGCGGAAGTTTGTGTGTGTGGATGAATGAATGGATGTTTGTTACTCTTTCATGTAAAAACTACGAAACGGATTTTGATGAAACTTTACAGTATTATAGTTTATACATCAGAATAACACAAAGGATGCTTTTTGTCACGATATTCGCACGGGATCGACACTTATGCGGTCTTACTAGCTGTGCCCCGCGGTAACACCCCCTCTCTAGGCTCCTAAGGGTCACAGCGCGATGTTAAATAGCCTGTAATCTTCCTCAAAAAATGGGCTATCAAATGCAAAAATATTTGAAAATTCGACTGTACACACGGCTACACATAAAGTTATACTAACCAGTATAAGCTGACTTCTGATTGTACGAAAAACCTATACAATGCGAGGTCAGCTAAAACTGGAAATGTATAGCTTGATGTGTAGCCGTGTGTACGAGTAGTTCCAGAGATTAGCGCGGTCAAACCAAACAAACTCTTCAGTTTTATTATAATTATTATACTCGTACATAGCATAGCTATAGACAGATATAATATGATTTTAATCTTAAGGCACCAAGTCCAACAATACAAAAATTACAAATGCATGATTTTATTCCTTTTTAATTTTTATGCCATTTAGCTATTTTAAGGCCAAGGATAAGTCAGATAAGAAGTCCTAAATATCTAAGTGCCAACCGTATTATTCCTAAGAATATATTTATGTATAATTTTCCTATAATTCCTTGTGGAAAATGCTTAAGAAAAATTCCGAGGAGCGAATAAAAAGCAAATCAAATAGAATTATATATAACATCTTCCATAATGTACCAATTACAGTCCTGTTCCCCTTTCAGTGAAAAACAACACAATATCTCACCTCACACAAGGAAACATTCCATACAAATGGTTGAGGAATGTCTTACGGATTACGGAAGACATCGTGTGACTTGGGGACAAATTAGTATGAAATAGTATTGCAGGTAAGTGACGTAGACAGTCACGGGCTGTGTAGTTATAATAAGAGTATTATATTTACTCGAGGGCTCGTGGCTAAGTATTAACAGCCACACAGGTCGAATGAAGGTTTTTTTTTATTTGAAATGGGTTTGCTCTTGACTCTAGTCTAGGTCAGAGGTGACAGAGACAAAGTCGACGATGGAGTGAGCTTACCCAGAAGAAGCCTATTCACTCTCACTTTGAAGAGGTTCAGCTAAACAGGCTACGCTTGCCACGGCCGGTTTGTGACTGGGTCCATTACATATCGAGACCCCTCCGTGCCTCGGAAAGCACGTCTTTCGAAGATCTTTGACAGTCGTTATGGACAATCTAAAAAGAGAAGCCCAAAAGTCTGATAAACAGGTCTTACCAAAACCAAGGAGTATGCATCCGGTTAGACTGGAAGCCAGCCTGAACATAGTATGGGAAAAGGCTAGGCAGATTAAAACATGTAAGTACATGAAAATAGATAATAATATAAGAGCAGTCAGTGTCAAAATAAAGAGAGAGAGAGAGAAAAAAAATTAGATAGGACTTTTAGTCATGCGAGGAACGATATTATGTGCGTGTACTTCTACACTACAGAAAGCTGAAGAACAAAATGAGCGTTATAATTAAGGAAGCACTAAACATCGCCTAAATATAACCTCAAAAAAGCGTGAGAGTCCCATAACCTTGAAAAAAAAACAATAACACCACGAACAAACGTTCAGCAGTTAAAACTAACATAAAACGTTACTATTAACATAAAGTAATCGGGCATCGGGGTAACGGAGCAACGCTATAATAACCTAACGTTACATTTTGTTACAAAAAATCTCTCTTTAACTTTGTAGGGGTTCACTTAAAAAGGCATTTACCCAACGACGGTTTCGTGACTTATCGCTGACTGAGAAAACGAGATAGATGTATCCCAAAAGGTTCAAGAGTAAGCGAGAGGGGTGTATGCGTCAGAAATATTTAAATTAAGTCCTCCCCTTAATGTCGGACATTATTTTTTTATCGGCGTGTCCAAATAAAGATATGTAGTCAACTAGATTTCTTTTTTCCCTTTAGAAAATGTTTTCTTGTGAGGGAAAATGGGTGAAATGCGAGTAGCCCCATTTTCCTGATGGCCTCCTAAATTATAGTTGTTTTGTAGTAACTTGTGTACATTCGTAAATTGTTTTTTTCCTTAAATTGGTACGTTTTGGAGACAATATATTTTAGGGAAGAAGCATCAAGGAAAATGGATAGAAATACGACATTTTGACTTTTTTGCCGATAATTGCTGATGAATTGGGATAAAAAAATCACAAGTTGACGTTTACGATTTTGCATTCCGTATAGAAAACTTTAAAAGGAAAGACGATTTTTCAGAGACTGGTACTTTAGAAATCGTAGATGTATGAACATGCAATTTTAATTGGTCCTTCAAGTCTTGGAATCCGAAGTACCTAATATTTGTCTACATATAATATTTTTCATCCATTTTTAGGGTACCGTACCCAAAGGATAAAAGAGGGACCCCATTACTAAGACTCCACTGTCCGTCTCTTCCTCTGTCACCAGGCTGTATCTCATGAAGCGTGATAGCTAGACAGTTGAAATTTTCACAGAATGTGTATTTCTGTTGCCGCTTTAGCAACAAATAGAAAAAAAAAATATTTAAGGGACTCCCATACAACAAACGTGATTTTTTTGTCGTTATTTTATATTTAGTGTTAATTGTATTGTATTATAATTATATATTGTAATATAATTATGTTGTATGGTGGTACGGAACCCGTCACGTGCGAGTCCAACTCGCACTTGGCCGGTTTTTTTTACCCAATGTGTATGTTTATTTTCTGTTTGCCTTATTTTCATGACGTAGATAAGAACGTTTAGCATTGCTTTTGAACAAGTAATTCGATATGAAATTTTATAAATTAATCTTATCAGATTTTTTTACATTACAGGTTAGGCAGAGTGTACCTCTAATAGTACACCCACATTTCACCAGGTTTAAGTCCCATGTATTTAATAGGGGGGCGAGCCTATTTCCCCCAACCGCATAACTGAGAAATTCCTGATGGAAAAACCCGATAAACAAAGCAGAATTTATATTGTTTGAGAATAAAACATTTTACGAGTAGACAAAAATATCCTGTTTCATCAAATCCTTTTCCTGTCAATCTAGCGGTACTCACAAAGGCGACTGATTTCGTTTGCATAATGAATTAATACTCTAATATCAACAACAAAGATAAATGGTAAGCCAGAGAACAACCCGCATAACTAAATTCAGGTTTATACCTTACCCCTAAAAATAACGAATGATTTCTTCAAACGTCAACAAAAATAAACAACCATTTTTGGTTATAATTATGTTAGTTTGATGATTGATGTTAGTTAGTTTATTTTGGTTGACCCACATTACGTCACTGAACCCTAATGAAGGAATCATTCGTTATCTTCAGAAGTAAGTTATAAAACTGAATTGAGTTGTACTCTGTCCTCTGGTTTACCATTTATCTTTATGTCGTTGCTATTAAAGAATTAATGCATTATGCAAACGATATACGTCGCCTTTGTGAGTACCGCTTGTTGTTAGGAAAAGGATTTGATGGCAAAGGATAATTTAATTATTATTAATTACAAAGGAATATAATTCCTTCCTAGGAGATCCTGTGAGACACAAGATTCTTCTTGTTAGCGTTTCGATGGAAAAACATGGATAAGAAAGGGGATTGAAGATTTTTATATGGAGCCTGACATACCTACGCCATTTTGTTTTCTTTTTGACAAAATGGCGGTCACGCATTAAATCTATATTATAAATCGATAGCTGACATCAATGAAAACGGAAAACATAATAACAACGAACCCCGTAAAGTCAATATTATGTTTAGCCCGAAATTCAGCCACGCGAACTGCGTTCGCTGATGCAGTCATAAGATCCTCGAGTGCGGAGTGCCCAGGTGATAAGGCGGCGCAAAATGGAAGGTGGGCCATTGTCTGCGTAGAGACGCAGGGATTCCTTGAGATTTAGTAATGGCCCATGGCTAACAGTATAACGCAATTTTTTTTGTAGATAGGTACGCATTGCTGTGCTCATTATGTCAAAGAGCATTTTTATCTCAATGCAAAATAATGTAGGTACTAGTACATATTCTTTAAAATGAAAGTCTAATTACGTTAGTAATCAAATAAATTCATTTATTTTCAGGTAAACACATTGCCACACATATATTAATATATGTAAAACAAAATAAATGAAATCAAATAAAAACCAAGTTAGAGCAAATTAAATCACGTAAATTAAAATGAACAACGAACAATGAATGATGAACAATGTTCAAGTCATGAAGTCCATTAAACATAAATGACTAACACCATCACTATTTTGACCTTGTACTACACATACTTTAACTTAATACCTCCACCCTTAACAGCTAACCCTTTTTCACTCACCGACAAAACCCGAACCTGAGAGTGCGCTATCGCCGACAAAAAACAACGTTCCCTCACAGACCCTTAAAGGAATCCATAGGATTAGGAGGCATAACATGGGGCTTATGCGGCGTATTTGTTTAAGTACACGATAAGACATTCTACCTGCTTGGATTAGAGATGGGGTTTTTGTTTGTCGAGGTAGGTTGATGTCATGTTTCATACAAATATTTCTGATATTTTGGTGAAATCCTACTATAATAATATTAATATAATATATAATTATAATATTATAACAATACTAGCTTCCGCCCGCGGCTTCGCACGCGGGGTACCTATGTTGATAAAAACTATCCTATGTCCTTCAGCGGGATGCAACATATTTCTCTGCCAAATTTTATCAAAATCCGTTCAGTGGTTTAGGTGTGAAAAGGTAACATACAGACAGACAGAGTTACTTTCGAATTTATATATGGATTATAATGCGAAAGTAAGTTTGTTTGTTTGTTACCTTTTCACGCTTAAACCACTGAACTGATCATCCTGAAATTTTGCAATATACGTTGTCAGGTATACAGAAACGGAAAAGTGCTGTTCCCGAGGAAAACAACAATAACTTTATTATGATAATAGGTGGCGCCACGTATCTTTTGACTTGATCGCAGACGAAGTCGCGGGCAACAGCTAGTAATATTATAAAAAGGAGTGTGTAATTGAAAATATTCTATCTGAGCAGATAGCTGTGCTGCTGGGGACTTTTTGAACCACTTCTTCATCTCTAGGAAAGCACTAGGAAGTGGTGAAGGGCGGGTGTTTTGGGGGACTGTCTTATATAATTTTGACGTTCGAAAAGTTCTGATTCTCAGCCTAATTTGAATAAATGACTTTTGATTTTGAATGATCATATGGAAATGGAAATGGGGTTAGAAAGGGGGTGATTACCGAGATGTTGACTAATAAAGAAGTACGTATGTGCGTCGAACCACGGACATCTATGGTTCGAACCCAATTAAATTGAGAGAAGGGCTGGAGAATGATGAATAAGGAGTATAATATAAGGTTCTTATTTTTCTTACATTGCTATGATCGTAGAGGTCGTAAGTTCGAACCCAGACAGGTGCTTTATTTGTGTAAGTTATTTGATTATTACTGCTCTCAAACCGATGAAGGAAAACATTGTGAGGTAACCGGCGTGTCCTAGAACAAAAAATTTAAAGACATGTGACATCTAACTAAATTAAATAATTTAAATATGTACAATAAATAACACAATGACATGATGTGAATTCATTCGCATAAATGAAATTTTTTACTGTAGAAAGAATATTTTGTATGGAGTAGCAGAAGACAACACTAACCGTGAGGGTTAAGAAGTGATAAGTCAGGATGCCACCTGATGGCCGCCTGCATTTTTGGGTTAATTACGTACGTGGTAGATGTTTTTTGCGATGTTGGTAGGATCGGACCTTTAATTGTGCTACCTGCAGTGTCAGGTTATTTGTTAAAAATGTATGCATGTATGTGAGTGTTAGGTTTATGCGGTGTTGTGATTTGTGTGTAATTTTATATTTAAAAATTTTGTTGGGCCTGATTATCTTAGTCTTGGAAAACTACGCACAACATACAGACGAACTTTTAGAGCATGAGAAGTGAAATTAATATTTTAGTCGAAAGACGTTTTTCTAAAAATAAACTTGTTAGTATAAATGGCAATGTTAATATACTTACAATTTCTGATAAATTTCCAGAAGCTTTAGTTACGTGGCTACAGCTAAAATTGTCTTTGGAAAATTTTGAATAGCGTTAACTTACTATCTAAAAATAACATGGGTGAGTACAGTCGGTTAAACTCAGCAAGTACACCTTTCAGACTCCGTCTCTGTATAAGAAAATGCGCTTATTTGCGGTAAAACATAATGCAAAGAAAAAATTCCAACACAAAAAAACAAGTCACACACGTCTAAACTAGACCGCGGTCAAAGATATCGTCGTGATGGCCAAATCATTAGTTAGAAATTATTAATACTTTAAACACACAAAATTTTCTTTCTGTAAAAAGTGCTGACAATCTACACATCTTAGTCAAAGCGGAAACCTTAAAGGCCAAATTCTTAGCAACAGTTTTTTTCATACCTCTCTCATTTTACCCGCCAGAAAAAGACAGAAATATTTAAAGTATTGTTCATTCAATTCTTCCAAAATACTGGCCACTTTCCTAGTCAAGCTGTAGTTTCCAAGTCACTGCCCATGTTCGTATGTCAGCTGCAGCTTGAATTTGAAGCAACAGTTGAGCTCAGTTCGAGCTGTTAGGCTCATAAACGACACTACGTTTACAAGCTGGAGGCAAACACTTTGCTGTGCCGTTGTTTGGTGTGCTGAGATGGCAACAGGTGCTGTCAATAGCATGTAGAGGACTCAAGGAGTCATGTGACTCGAATAATCTAAGAATAGAATACTCTTTATGATGTACAGACGCCAGCACATCAACCTACCCGAAACTGTCAAATTTTACCAATCAACTTTGAACTTTAGCGATAAAATTGAAAATCTATCAAAGAAATTTGACAGATTGTAGTAGGTTGATGTGCTGGCGTCTGTACAACATATGTGAACATTGAACATTGTAGGCCTTGTAGACTAGATTTGTATTCTATTTTCTATTTTATTAAGTACCTGGTATTTCATTTTCATATATTTATTTCAATAAGAATTTTCATTGTGTCTGAATGTTTTACAAAGACAATATAGTTAAAATAATATGAAAATAATTATAATTAAAAACAAATTAAACATAGAACCTACACTAATATTATTTACGTTCACAAAAATTCAAAATTAAAAACAATGTCATCGAGAAAAAAAAAAAAATACATGTCACTCATACCTACCTAATAATTTCATTTTATTTCCAGTAATAAAAATTATAATATTAATTAATATCCAGGCATATATTTAAAAAAATAAAATAACAGTTTAACTCTCCAACATTCCCATCCAAACTAACAATATTTTATTTAAAATTTACTTGTTGACTGCACTGTCCTCCCATATCTATTAACACTGTAATTTGAAAACATTTTAAAAGCCAATTATTTTTCAAAGAGTAAGGGCGGTTTCGCACTACCGTCCGATCCGAATCCGACCCGCATCCGAGAAATACCGGCCCGAAGTGACCATAGTCCTATTTGTATGAGGGTTGCGCACTAGATCCGAACTCTGTCCGTCAGAATTTAGAACATTCCCAATTCGGATTGAAATCGGATCTTTAATTCGGATTCGGATCGGACGTAGTGCGAAACCACCCTGACCGTGAAGTTTCTTGCCGGCTGTTCTCCATAATGAAACGGCCAAATGGAGCCGAACACTTAGCTTCTGACGTGTCATAAGTGTCCATGTAGGCTTATGTGAAATGACATATATTAATTTTGATTGACACCAGAGGGGCAATTCTCGTAATTTTAAGAACGTTCACAGTGATCACACAGTGATCTCAGTCTCAATCTGTCAAAAAATGCCTCTAATTTCCCTACATTTTGACAAGTTTTTGACATTTGTTTTTCGCTGAGATGAGACTGCGACTAGATTTTGAACGTTTTAAATTACGAGAATTGGCCTTCTGAATTACAGATTTAAATTAATGTAGAAATTACACAAAATGTGACACAATGGGCGGTCTTATCGCAATAAGCGATCTTTTACAGACTTCCTTTGGATGGATTTAAATAGTAAAGGATAGACAATACAATTTACATGTACAATAAATACATTCAATAAAGCATTTATTAATTGTATAATTATATTACAAAGCAATGATGAAACAAGAGCTATGAACTATAAATAATTCTGCGTAAACCTGGTACTAGCGTGATTATAAATAGCCTATAGCTTTCCTCAAGAAATGAGCTATAAAAATAAAAAAAAAACAAATCAGTCCGGCAGTTAATGAGATTAGCGCGTTCAAACAAACAAACAAAATTTACCTTTTATAATTGTACTAGAAATAGAGTTTGAATCGTTATCCTGACAAGTTCCAATAATCTAATAGTTTTGTGTATATTTTGTCTAGTTTATTTTGGTAAAGAACACTTGAAAAAGAAACCACGACAACTCGTGTTATTTTATTACTCCTTTAAAATAAAACGTTACCAGTTCTAGAATGTAATTTCTTTGTATCTGAGTTTCAAACGTAATTTGAATAAGTAATTTGACTTTGACTTCTGACTTCGCATGACCTCAATCGTCCTATTTGCCCGTCCGACGTATAACCAACCAGATTTTTTTAAATGTATTATTAAAATACTGGTTGGTTTAGTATAAGGTTGGCTAAGCATTGCCATACAACGTGGCAATGCCGCCAGTCTCTTGGATACGTTACCTATCGATAGCGATGAGGAGGAATTTTTCGATGCCATATTTTAGTACCTAAGTTATCGACATAGCTCACAGAATAAGCAAACTGACATGGCAAGGGGTTCGCCATTTTAGCCGTGGAACCGATGAACGTTGAACGTGTTTTTGAGGGGAGACCGCGAATCGGCAAACGTATGGTAGGACGCCCTCAGGCTAGGTGGAACGCACGGCGGAGCGACGATCTTTGCAGGGTGGCTGGTAGCAGCTGGATGAGAAATGAGAGTTGCCGTGAATCGAGCTGAATGGCATGCAATTGAATAAGCCTATGTGACTGGTGTAAGCTGATGATGATGTTAATATATTTGTTTGTTAACAGTTAAGTTAGGATACTATGGACGGTAGGTATGGGTTCCACGCGCGCCTCAAAGAGATGTCAGCATCAGTGAAACGGCCCGTCAGGGCCGAAGACTGCCGGGGCAGCGGGATTGTCCGAAAGGGTTATACCGCTACCCCGGAACATAAAGGGCTATGGAAGGAACACGGATGGGTTTTAGTCAGTAAGAGTCTGACACTCCCTTCCGCTCCACCCAGAGCAGGAGGGGTCATTTGATGATTACAAATAGGTAATTTAAAAAAATAATTTTGGATACTATATTTTTTTTATGTTTGTTAGGTAGAAATTGTTATTTATGTATCTACATTTTTAATTCTGAATAAATTACAGTGAAGGTACTGTAATTTTAGTTAGTACCTAGGTCCACATTTTCAGCATTACACTGGCGAGCAGTAATCAAAAACTCGTTGGTCAGCAGCATTCGGTGCATTCCGCGTTTCATTTTGCACATCAACACGAAAAAATAAATGAACGGACATTAAACAGTCCATATTTTTCACTGGACGCAAAAATATGGACGCTGAACAGCAAAACTAGGTAGGAAATAGCTTGTTGGATGTTTTCGATGGTAAATAAGGTACCCATATTTAAGAAAAATATCTTTAATAAAATGTCATATCATACGAGTATTTAATACATAGGTAATAGGTAATACGGGCTGTTGTCCGCAACTCCACGTCAATGCGCGTATTTTGCGTGCTATTTAATACATAGTCAGACTATAATGTTCCCGCTGCTGGGACACAGGCCTCCTCTCTGTGAGAGGGAGTGGACCGTGGTCCGAGTTGGCGGATATCACGTCTTCGAAATTTTGGTTAAATGAATTGATTTATGTAGGTATGTAGGTTTTTACAAACAATCATACATATTTTAAAAATTAGATGAGGTCGGCGGGGTTCTAGGACATGCCGGTTTCCACACGATGTTTTCCTATAAAATGTCAAGTAAAGTTTTAATATTATATCAAAAAACAGCAATTCGAAGCTTTAACCACAGT
Organism: Gortyna flavago; assembly: GCA_963669345.1. Lineage (NCBI taxonomy): Eukaryota > Metazoa > Arthropoda > Insecta > Lepidoptera > Noctuidae > Gortyna > Gortyna flavago. The sequence goes on from OY770149.1 coordinate 1,769,654, forward strand.
GTTAAAAGAAAAATGTTTTATTAATTACTTATTAATAGAACAATATAAAAACATATTTTCTTTTGTATACGGTATGTACAAGATGCTAATTACAGTAGTATATGTGTTGTTAATTAATAGTATTAGTGCCGTACTATCCTATATTATAAATACATGCGAGATCTATAATTATGACAGACTGTCCGGTAAAGCCGTGTATGTGTTAAGTTGGTAACCCTTTCGTATATAAATAAATAAATAACGAGTTTAACGTGCCGTACTATCCTATATTATAAATACATGCGAGATCTATAATTATGACAGACTGTCCGGTAAAGCCGTGTATGTGTTAAGTTGGTAACCCTTTCGTATAAATAAATAAATAACGAGTTTAACTGTTTTTAGTATATAATATAAACTGGAATGGTTCTTATAGTGTAACAATAATATGATATGACATTTTATTGTAGATGATTGGAAGTAGCTTGCTTCAAACTGAACTTTACAAGCAAGGAACATTAATGAATCACTATGCCTACGACTTCCACGATCTGTGAAGGCGATGTTTAAAATTTGCTGATTTTTTTTTTTCTTTCGCAACATTCATAGAGTGCTATCTGACTTGACTTTGTTAAGTAAACATCTCATACAAATATGAACCTTATTTTTCATTACGATAATGTTCCTATTCATGCTCACATTTTCTTAAACGAATATGTACATTACTTTGAGTATGATTCGCTTACTTTACTTAGTAAAGCAAAGTCAGTGACTCTTGTTACAAGTAAAGTCTAAGTTTAACTTAAAAAAAATAAAACATTAAAGTAATGTTATAAAATTTAATTAAGTCAAATGCCTCTTGAAAACGCGCCGTTACTAAATTTAATTTAAGAACCAACTGGCTATTCATGCAACAATAAGACCCATTCCTATACTGATAACACTAGCACCATAAGGACCAAACTTTGACATCATGCGGTTTGACAACACGAACACGCCTTGTTAAAGGGCAGTGGTCGAGTTCAAACTAATGCAGTGAAACCCACAAACATGGCCAGTGAAGCCAGAGTTGATGTCAGTTTGTGTACAGAATCAATAGCGCCCAAGAAACACCCTTTCAACTAATTATACGCAATAACTTTGATTGGTTCAATATCAACAACTAAATTCATGTAACTTTGTAGACGCATAGAAAGAAAGGTCAGAAGGACAATTCTGAGCACCATAATGATATGATCAGAATAAGTACCTCTGTTAAGACTGGTCATACAAACTTTCAAACCCTTGTTTTTCGAAATGAATGAACTGATTTTAATGAAACTTTATACGCATAAGCAGGATACAAAGGTCTGAGAACATTTTCGAAAAATTGTGTTACAGCCAAATTAGACCGATTTTAAAGTTTCCATAGAAACAGAGATTTCCAGTTATCTTTTTTTAAATAAGACATTTCGAAAATGTTCTCTGCTAACTTTTTAGACCTTTGTATCCTGCTTATGCGTATGAAGTTTCATTAAAATTGGTTCATTCATATCGAAAAACAACGGCTTGAAAGTTTGTATGAAAAGCCGTACGGCGTAAACGCTCTTAAGTCGATTAAGGACCGATTTCTCAACGCCAGATAATTTTGAATTTTTTTTTTTTTTTTTTTTCTAGTTCCACGGATGACGGATGATGTCTGACGTTAAAAAATCAACCCTTAGCCAGCTAAACATTAAACCAGTAACATGCACAAAAGTACCCAAATAGCTTGCATGCCAGTGTCATGACAACTTCTGATTAGTGAGTTTCGCAATGGCATGCAAACCAATCGCAGTCACACAATCTTAGTCAAGTGATACAGGTTGGCACGAATATCGACGCCCAAACTAAAACCATGAAACACAGTATGATTCTAGACCCTCTAGCGTACTGAATGCATGGTAACATGTTGCGCATATGTTGTTCATGTTGTCGATGTCCATGCTACTGTATAGTCTTCTGTAATAGGCTACTTACATTACCCTATGGTAAGTGCTTGGCCAGACTGTAAACGTGGGCGCGTGGCGGGCGGGGCGCGGCGTACTCAAACGTAAGAAATTAAGAACTCCATTTGAGCATCCATAGTGGGCACGCGGGCGCGGTGAGCAGCGCAGCGGGCGGGACACGACAACACTCAGAACGAAGCCCCACTCGACTGGGGACAGACAGATTGCGCGTGTTCCCTCACCCGCGCCGCACGCTGCCCCGCGCTGCCAGTCTGGCCAAGCAGTAAATGCTAGTCTCTCGCGGCATTACGTTATCTAGTGTTTTAGAAAAATGTCAAGCGAGAAGCCTCGGTACAAAACTGCTTGTGTAAATTCAATGGTAATAAGTAGTTGCCAAGGCTTGTTGGTATGAATCACATAATGCAAGATGACAGCGCCGGCTTTGGGTAACAAATAATTTAATTAGTAGAGAATTTCACAACGTCGTGCCTCCAACTAAGCCCAGGTTTACACGGGCAATTTTTTAAGGCGCACAGGATTTTTAACTCTCGGTGTTAAGCAGAGCATTGAGAATCCAACAGCGTGCACTGAAAAAAACACACTGTTGGATTTTTCACTCTCGGCTCTAAACAGTGCGTCGAAAATCCAGTGCGTGATAAAATCTCGCCCGTGAGCACGAGGGCTAGCCTTCTGAGTATATTTTGTGCAATGCGGCCATTTTAGTTCCAGTCGTTCTGTGATCAATTTGTACATACAATTACTGTATTGCTATTAGAACCCTGCCAAACACAATGTATTAATTAGCGAGAGTAGTGTATTGATGCTAAATTAAATGTCAGAATTGGTGAAGCGTCGGAGGTCGGGTTACCTCCTTCATTCAAATATGGCGAGGGGAGTAATGGCTGATCTTTGCGTTATGCTCGTGAACCCGTTCACGAGCATAACGCAAAGATCAGCCAGCTGCTTGTGGTGAGTCGTCGTCTTACTGACCATGGTTTTGTTATTAACTGTTTATTTATTTTGCTTCGATGGCCCTAGCTTATCATTCGTGAGTTCAAGTGAAAGCTATGCGCCATGTTCACCGCAAATAAAGGTTTTTTATTTCTTTCTATTTGAGCATAACACAGCATTGCACAAACAGCTGTCACGACCTTTATGCCTGAAGGTTTTTATTTAGGTGTTAAATTTTGTTTTCATAAATATGTTTAGTTTTTTTTTTTGCTTGTTTACATTGCACTTATTGGTATATTGCCGTGGCTAGCCGACATATGGCAAATAGTTTAATTTAATGTTCGGTGTCTTGTTATATTGTATAGAAGCAAGTTTTTTTTTTACTGAACCTACAGCTGTGCTGCTGGGGAGTTTGTTGCGCCACTTCTTCTTCCCAGCGAAAGCACTAGGGAGTGGTGAAGGGCGGGCGTTTTGGGGGACTGTCTTATGTGGTTTTGACGATCCCTGAGTCCATAAACATAATCATTATAACGTAACACAATATACTACGGCACATTGGAATAATATACATATAAAATACTTTCTAACACAATGAAAAATTGTTTTAATTTCCGTTCCCTTACGCCGAAATGTTACCAAACCACTAGTGTTGTACCTTAGCTTACTAATCATAGAGCCGCCGCCGTCGATATGTTAACAGCGCGGTGGTTACAACAATAGTTTAATTTCCGCGCGTAAATCATCTTGGTTTAGCCTTGATTGTAGACCGGGAGATAGATTTCTATTTGTTAGTGTAAAAATGTATTACACAAAGCTGGTTTGTAATGTCTAAGCATGGTCATATTAAAAGCAATATCTAAAAACCTATCTTCAAGAAAAAAAAAAAACAGATATGTCATCGGGTAATGTGTCAAATAAAAGCTTTAAGTAGTAGTCAAAATGGTTACTATGATATAGTAGGCACCACTGGAATAAGAATAATCAGCTGATAATGTTCCCACTGCTGGGACACGGGCCTCTCTGTGAGAGGGAATGGGCCGCTATTCAACATGTGGGCCCAGTGAGGGTTGGTGTATGTCACTTGTCTTCAAAAATGTTTTTTCTTGGACATGCCGGTTTCCATACGATGTTTCCCTTCACCGTTTTGAGAGCAGTGGTGATAAAATACATTACAAAAAGTAAAGTGACGGTTTGGGCTCGAACCCACAACCGATATCTTCCAATACTATTGGGCCATTACTGCTATTAAAACTTAAATTAAATGGTGCAGTAGAACATAGCTCAGTTCAGTAATTCAGCATAATTTATAACTACATAGCTATCCTTCTTGTTAAAGTCACAACTATTCTAAATTACAGACTATTAAGTACCACAGAAGTCAATTAAGGGTTACGTAATAGGAGGTACTCGTCTAAGCCTAGACATTTATTACTCTTGAAGACGCTCCTCCAGATATTTATCTTTTGGATAAGATGAAGTGGGATCTTTGGCTGTAAAAAGGATACTAACATTCAATTTTTATCTCTGTGTGTTATCAAATTTTTTCTGCCTAGAATGTTGTCTAACCAGGTTGAGATAAATTGGGATCAGTTTTAAGCCCACTTTTTCTTTAACAATTCAACAATATGCATTGCGTTAGTCTAGTTTTCGAGCAAACGAAATTTAAAACAAATGCATTAAAAGATTTAGTTGTATACCCAATATAAACGACATTGTTATTTCGAGTTTATATTTATTAGTTAAAAAATAATGCTATAATTAATCTGACTGAATTTAATAAAGCGACAATAATCCGCCATGTTTTGCTGATCATGCAACGTTTTTTTTTCTCCCAGAAATGAAGGCATGATATGACAGGTGCAATATAGCATAGTACAATCTGCCTATAATGTTCCCACTGCTGGGACACAGGCCTCCGCTCGATGTGAGGGAGTGGGCTATAATCCAGTGCGGGTTGGTAGATGTCACATGTCTTCAGATTTTTTATTCTAGTACAAGCCGGTTTCCTCACGATGTTTTCCTTCACCGTTTCGAGAGCATTGCTGATGAAATAGTTACAGTTGCAGATTCGACTGAGAATCAATATGTGCCTTAAAGTTACTTATTTAACCTTGATAAAGATATAGAAACCAAAGCAAGACCGACCTCATTTCGACCACCATAAATTATTCAAAGAGTGTTGTCATTAATATTTTTATTATTAACGCGTTCCTAACTCCTGTTCTATAAAACAAGAATTAAGGGTAAAGCTAATGAAATTCCGAGTCAGCCATAATCGACACCATTACGGATTGTTACCATCTATTGTGTATGGACAATAAGTGAGGCGTCTAATTTATGGGACCCTTTTGTGTGGCGGGTCAAGAATATGTATACCGATCACTGTTTTGGCAATGATGTGTAATTAGTTTTTAGAGTTAACTATTCTTTTGTTACATGTATAATAAAATTTTTTCATGGTAATGCGCAGTTTTTTTGACGGAAGTTTATGATTGACTGCTTCGTTGGTCTTGTGGTCGCAAACGCAGTGCTGAGGTTCTGCGTTCGATTCCTTGGACGGGTAAAGTGTTATTGGGTTTTTCCATCAGGAATTTCTCAGCAGCAGCTCGGAGTCTGGATCTGCGGCTGGTTGATGGTAATAGGCTCGCCCCCTATTACATGAGACTCAGACATAACTGACAAAATGTGTGTGTACTAAAGATACATTTCTGCTTAACCCTTTAAAAAAGTTTGACTGTGTCCTTATTTTATTCTTTACATCTTATATGTATTTTTGCAGGTTTAGGTACGTACCTGTTTGCTCTTGATACCTTGAAGTTTCGATAATGATATATTGAGAAGATATGATATATTGAGAATATGATGTTCTGAGACGGAGCGTTTTAATGGTGTCGTGAGAGAATTGAAACCTCTTATAACTTATTCTCTCGAAGATTTAAACTTACCTGTTTGCTTACTACTTACCGAATTGATTTATATAGGTACATGTACTCCAAGATATTTACCATTGGGTACCTATACTTTCTGTTAACAAAGACAGGTTTAAACAAAACCCTTTAGTACCTAACTAGCTTCTGTTTGCGTCTTCGTCCGCTTCTCTAATTTCTTGTTTTCATAAATACACACATCAAAAGTGTCTAGGGATCAACATATATTTTTGCAATAACTTTTCTCCTGATTGATATTAATTAAAATTTTCTTTAAGGATTCATCAAATAAAGTGTTTTCGTTTGTCACAGTAACGATAAACCAAGTCACCTTTGCATTAATAAAGAAATTTGCCATTTTCCTAATAAAGGGATTTTTGACATTTGAACCACTAACACAAAAGTTCGAAAAAAAGACTGAAATAACAGTTTTCTTTAAAATTTTATTGGGTAACTTAAACAATTAATAATCCGTGTTTCTACCGCGAACACTAACAACACAAGAACATCGGTTTGGCATACTCAAAATGAGTTCATCCAAATCACGCTGTGGAATGGCCGCCCATGTTCGTTGCAACAACAAAAAAAGGTCTTCTTGCGACTGGATACCCTCCATATTCGGCAGAGCTCTTCTCTGTAGCATATCCCATGCATGCTCAATCGGGTTCAAGTCTGGCGACTGAGCAGGCCAGGGCAGGACATTGATGTTAGCTGCGGCGAGAGTCTGTCTTACAACTCTTGCGGTGTGCGGTCGTGCATTATCATGCATTAACTGAAATAAGGGACCGATTTGCACTTGTAGAGGAACGATGACGTCTGATACAATCGTCTCAGCATAAATTTGAGCGTTGAGGTTGCCTCTGATCCAAATCAACTCAGTTCTTCCGCCGATCCAAATACCCGCCCATACCATGATGGTTCCACCACTATAAGGATGGACTTCCTGGCAGGATTTTAATCGCTGTTGGCGTCCAGGGGTTCTCCAGTGTCGTATACGTCTTGTATCCGGTCTCATACCAAAACGAGACTCATCAGAAAAGCACACGAAACGCCATTGTTCTTCTGCCCAATTTCTGTGTTCAAGAGCCCATTGATATCGAATCCTACGATTGTGCATTGCTATAGGTGGTACCCGTAGCGGTCTTCGGGAATGAAGGTTCACTTCATGCAAGCGGTTTCTGACTGTTTGGTCGCTAATTAAGTTCCCTGAAGAGTGATGAAGCCTCACGGCTAACATCATGGCGGTTATTGTTGGAGCTCTTCGAGTTAAGATTTGAATGTATCGGTCTTGTCTCCGTGTGGTGCAGCGATACCGTCCTCCATGGCGCTCAGCCACGGTACCAGTGCTTCGGTAACGTGTCCAAAGTCGACTGATAACACTCTGACTTGTATTCAGAGCTAAAGCCACAGTACGTTGCCGGGAACCAGCTTCTATCATTCCCACGGCTCTGAGCATTTCTTCCCTGCTTAAATGACGTCGCCGCTCCATAATAACGTTGGTTTTAATCAGTAGTAGGGAAACAGTAGCACTAATAATGTCTTCAATGCGTTGTATGTTTTTATAGGGAAAATATTGACAGCTGATTTTCATCTTTTACTCGAATTTGATTCACAGTTCCTGATTCAAATTATGAAATGCACCAAAAAGGATCCATATAAATTTATAAAATCATAAATTTATTACAAAGCCACATCTCAATCTCAAGAAATCCGCATAAAAATGCTTGATCCCTAGACACTTTTGATGTGTGTATATGACAATCGTCAAAACTATAGCTTACCAAAGAATTTTTAAATCGGGTCAGTAGTTAAAAGATTACCCTTTACATACAAACTCATATATCTCTTTCTGAGCCGCCACAAATATAGATAGATGAACCAAGATTTGCAACCAGAACTACGCATGAAGGTACTTTTGCCTGTCAAAAAAGAGTCCAAAAATCTTTGAAGGACTGTAATGAACATTCATGCTTACGCGCATAATAGGACCTCACATCAAAGACCAGCAGCGATCCCTTCCCAAGATATTTTTAATCAAAATATATAAGCATAATAAAAAAAAATAAAGTGGGTGTTTACCCGAAGAGAGGACGGGCCGAAGTCTAGATGTATTTATGGAAGGTCACATACGGTCTGCAATAAAGAAGGGTTATCGGAAATCGATGGTATTTCACCGGTTTATATTTCGTTGATATACAGTTTATTTATATTATGAGAAAAATACTGTATTTATGGAACATTTTTTTATATGTAATGTGTTAGAAAAGGTGTTATTGATTGAAATGGGTACGTTTTCGGTTGTTTGGGGAATTGATCTTATAACATTTGATTCCAGTCAATTTCATGTCGTGCCGTGGTAAAAATATTAGCCAGAGCTGTGATTATTATCTGTTCCAAAAGTTTTTGACGAAAGGGTCAACAAACCTGTTCAGGTTCTTACTCAATCACTCACTAAAGGGAATTAGTAACACATTCATCTGTATTTAGATTTTTTAATTTTATGTTTCACTACTTATTCCTACAATATTATGGATAGAATAATAGAAAAGGTTATTGAAAAATCAGCGACGAAAATTGAGGTTATAAGAATTACCGCAATATTGGCAAATAAGAAACATATTTAAGGTGATTTTAACTTTCTTAGAGGTACAAATTGGCATTTACATATACGGTTTCCCCCGCAGGGTTCTATGTTCTATGTTATGGGTTTGGTTTCCGCACTTAGTCCTTCAGTGGACCATTGTGCGTGGGCCATGGCGGCCGTTGGTGGTTATTCCAACCAGCCCACCTCCCTCCAGAAGCTGATTAGGTCTCCTGGTCTTTTGAGAACATCTGTGTACGATCTGGGTGTCCCGAGGGTCTGTGTCCTGATCTGGGTGACGCCTGTGCACTCAAAGAGCACATGCGCAATGGTTTCATCAGCCTCCATGCAAGCTCTGCACAGGGGGCTGTCCGTTATGCCGTGGTTATGCCCCCCGCAGGGTTATGCAGAGGTATGCGTATAGTACCCCATATTACACAGGTGTGATGTCTCGTATATGTTTTCTGAGCCATTTGCTTACATTTTCATAAAATAATTTTGGAACAGAGTATATATTAAAATTTTTTTTTTTGCTGAATAGGTTCGCCCTTGACCTCGGTCACGCCTGATGGAAAGCGATGGATGAGGTATATGATGGAACGAGCGTGCCCAGAAGATGCCTAAGGCACTGAAACTCCCACGCATCGACGAAACACAGCAGGCTGCTTGACGCCGGATCCCGATGGGAGGGTGGCCGCAAACCAGGCGGGCGTTAGCCCTACCACCGCAAGGGAAGAATTGGCCAATCAAATAAGGTGTTTGGTATGACTATCTAGGATGCGCCGAGCGCTGGGTTCAGTTGAGTAACTGGAGGAGGCTTCTTCATGCATCTCAAAAAAGTATAAGTACCTAATTGTCATCAGACGTATGTGAAGCGAAAGCTATTGTCACAATGATATTAAGAAAATTACATGACCACTAGTCAGTTAGTTACGGTCCTTCCACTTCAAAAACCCACACGGATTTTACAGATAACAAGACACTCCTGGCAAAGTAAAAGTACAAAATATCTCCCATACCCATTCAAAAACATTTAATTCAAAGTTGTAGACAGGAAACATATCCCTTCTTTCTCGCAGGCAGGTGAGACAATGCGTTGAACAAACGGCTAGAACAAACACTGGGTGTGTTTGAACTAGGATTGTGACACGTCGCTGTAGTGAGGATGATACGGTTAAGACAATTTAAGGGACGAAAGAATTTGTTGTAAAGGAATGGCAGGTTTTTTTTTCTGAGGAAATCATATTTAGGCTTGCTGTTTCTAGAGAATAAAGTGGTACTACGAGTGCGGTTAAGAATAATGCTTTAATACAGAGTGATTGTACTTGCTTCGGCAGTACATATACTAAAATTGGAACGATACAGAGAAGATTAGCATGGCCCCTGCGCAAGGATGAATACAGAGTGATTAATTTGTGATGGCCAGCGAGCTTATTATATATTATTTTTGGGTCAAATTGGTATAATTCTGTAGGTATTGTCTGATCATCATCCTTATATGCTAGGTGACAGGACGAACTTCGTCATCATTTCACCGTCAACGTCCACTGAGACATAAGCCTCTCCCAAGCCTCTTCACTTCGACCGGTTCTGTGCTTCTCGCATCCAGTGGGTTCCTGCGGCCTACACAAGGTCGTCGGTCCACCTTGTGGGAGGCCTTCCAACGCTACGTCTTCCGGTACGCGGTCGCCACTCCAGAACCTTTCGGTCCCATCGGCCACCTGTTCTGCGAGCAATGTGCCCTGCCCACTGCCACTTAAGTTAGGCAATTCTTCGGGCTATGTCGGTTACTTTGGTTCTCTTGTGCCCTGCGATGACATTCGTAAATACAAAAGATTACAAAAAAAAATATCAGCTGTCCCATACATTTGGGTCCAGCATGTATTGAAGTTTTGTATCGGACAGCTGATTATTTTTTCGCGATCACTATTTTGGTCCAATGGAGAAAGTTGCGTTTGCGAAGGTCATCCTGTCACATAGATAACAAGATGGTGATCAGACAATACCTTCCCTATGGAGTAAGTTGTCCAGTTTAATGATCTGTATCACACATTATTCTGATATTAGTGGACGTTTGAGAGTGAGATAATAGCAATTACGATAGCTTGAGTATGGTAAGGATCGAATTAAATGATGTGGAATTGACTAAGAGTAAGTGCGCTTGTGCAGCATACAATGGCCTTAAATGGCACTTCTGAACGTCAAAATGTAGTTTCGTTACTATAATGTGGAGACGATGCACCCAGAAAAAAAAATACAATACCACAACAGGTTGCTGGCACGTTGCTGGATAGTAACAGATGCAGATAAGATACAGACAAAGCTACACTATGATTAGCTTACCCATTGTGTCCACAGTTTGATAACCAAGTCGATTAATTGGGATATAGTCTGACGAGAACATTTTGTATCCAAAGCCAAAACCAAACTTGGGAAAGCGTCGATTATGAAATGATTGATGTTTCTATGAGTCACACATCTACAGCAGCGACTCAAAGAATGCTCTCTCCAGATAAATAAACCCCAATATCCTCCGAGGTCGGCATACAGATAAAAATAACACATTACTATACATACAAACACTCACTGTTATCTATGTAGTGCGTTTTATACTTTATCTGGCATATTATTACGTGAGACTTGAGTGGGAATAATGTAATTATGTTCGACAGTTTTGATAGGATATCATTGGAGAGGTAGCTAATGGTGTGATGGGTCGGGTCATCACGAATGCACCCGGAGGTATTCGATGCGCATGTGGTAAGGGAATGTTAAGACAACAGTGCTCTTGAAGAGTAGACTACGTGAGTTTTTGATAGATAAAACGTACTATAGTGTGACTGAGTTTTTATTACAAAAAAAAAATTGCCTGAAAAAAATGAATTAAATTTAAAACTACTTCGATTAAACTTTGATATGATAATTCTCTATGTTTTAAAGTAAATTCCATTGAATAACTTTTAAGCGTTACGCCGTGATGTCGAAAAAAATAAAAATATAAAAATTACTTTGCAATTTTTTTGTATCGAGAAGAAAATGAATCGTGTATTCCTTTCATGCGATACTAGACCAAAGAATCAAAAAAACATATGCCAAAATTTTAAATCGCTATTCCACATACTTAACAAGTTACACGAAACAGAAAATCCACATTTTTTTTCAACAGGATCTCATTTTCGAGATTTCAAGATATCCTTGATCGGCATTTCGCCTACTCTTTAAAATAATGCATTTTTTTACTCAAATATCTTAAAAAATCTGCACACTCACTTCACGCACACTGTACAACAGTTTTCGACGTTATTTAGGCTTTTAGGTTACATACCAAAAAAAAAGAGGCACCTCCGTTTTTTTTTTTTAAATTAAGTCCGTTAAATCCTTTGCTCTCTTAGATCACAATATATAAAACTGGGTATATTTGTTCAAGAGTAGAGCCTAGTAGGCTTTAATAAAATAATAATCAACCCAAAGAAACCAATATATTTTGTGACTAATACCATCAACGATTCCATTAAGAGTAAAAGCACATTATTATAATGTGTAGCATTCCTTTATGTCTATCATAAACAAATACATATGGGCCATTACAATACATTAAGAAAGCTGTCATATTATGATACAGTATAGAATTTTAGGCGTGCAGCTACACACTTGTGGACCAATGTGACTTTTTTATTTATACGTATGTAGTTTCTAAAATTGCCCGTGGCTAAATAATAACAGCCGCATAGGTCGATCGATCAGGTTAAGCTAAGCTTGCCGCGGTTGGTCTGTAGATGGGTGACCAACTTTACATACCGAGACCCCTCCCGAATCTGTGATCGCCAACCCGTCTAAATACTGCCAAATCGAAAGTGGTGACCCAAACAAGCGTGTAACATCTCTTTGAATAAAGGCACCCGCGCGACGCGACTCTAAGCAGAACAATTTCTATGAAAACTTTATGGAAATTGTTCTACTAGATTTGCGTCGCGCCTGTCTGAGGGAGAATTAACCCCGTTTTTAGTGTCGCGAATTTGGATAAAAAGTTCGGCTTCATAGATCGTCGTGTAAGTAACTCATACCTTTGTAATAGTCTCTTCGTAAAGCTCGATGTGTTACGTCATAACGCCCAGATAGTATATGGAATTGTACTACTCATTATTCTAATCTATAAACCAAACGTTTTAAAGAAAAAGTTGGAGGTCATATATTTAGTCATCTTGCTCGAATACTTTAAGATTTAAGGGGAATCTTAACACGGTTTTAGTTTTTCTACAGTAGTTCACTGAGCGATAAAGTTTGGAGCCGTTAAAACAGAGAACAGCATTTGTGCTAGCTACTATTAAACTGAATATTATAATCATAGGTTTGAACCACGGATTGGTTCGAACCCAGACAGGCGCTTTACTTTGTGTAAATTATTTCATCACCACTGCTCTCAAAACGGCGAAGGAAAACATCGTGAGGAAACCTTCATGTCCTAGAACCATAAATTGCATTTGCAGTGGTCTGAAATACTAATAACATTGTGAAAAACTAAAAAAGTCATATCCTATAAGGGTTCTGTTTTTTTCCTTTCGAGGTACGGAACCCTAAAAAGGATATTACTTTTTTACTGTTGTGCTTACGTCCAATTTGTTATTAATTTGTTCAGTCAATAAGATGTGCAATTTTCATCAATTTTATGAGTATCAAAAACAATTTGTGTTTTTTATTTAAATGTTTCTCTTAATTTTGTTGGTTCTGTTTAAAATACTTGCAATTTAAAACTTTTATTATAAAATATCTTGACCAAGATCACCCGGGTCTCTTATCCGAGAGAGCCGGGTGATCTGTAACTCAAGACCCTTCTCTCAGAAACCTTGCTCTGTTTTTTTAGATTGCGCATTCTATTGATCAATTACTGTAATAATATGATGTTGAGATAAACAAAGATTTACGATTATGCTTATGTTATTTTCGTAAAAAGTCGACTTTCAACAAAGGAACAGTCATTATCGACCCTTTTCTTTCCGCTCGCTGTTCTCCAAGCCCCACACTAACCATCTAATGACCGCACCTCACGAGTTTTGTGGAGCTAGTGCCGCTCTCCGCGCCAGTTCTCATATAACTAGCTTGATAATGACAGCTTGAAAAGGTGGAACGAGGAAAGAGGTCGCGAATTTTAAAGATGTTAGGTTTTGTTTCATACATAAACTCAGGCCTTCTTCCCATGAGGATAGGCAGAAAGTACAGAACGCCACCTGCTACAATCCTTAACTCCTTTTGCTTCGTTTACGCCGCAGTTCATAGCGGCTAACACGACTTTGACAGGGATATTACAGTAAGTAAGGTCTATTCTTTACGTTTCCAATCTAGATTATTTTAAGTTAAACAAATATCAACTTTATTTTTGTGGTTATTAAGTTGATTTCAAAATGACTTGCATTATTTTAAAAGTCTTAACTTAGTTTGAAGTTGTAGCATAAACTTAACTTTATTGTGTAGGAATTAAAGTTATTTTTCCGATAACTCATATTTGTTTACATGTTTGGCAAGTTAATTGCGAACGTGGATTAGTTACTAAAGAGATTATAGCCTATTTGATGCTTAAATGCAACCTTTATGAAAACTTTGAAGAGTGGATGACAGAAATAGACAAGGATAAAAACGTAAAAACGTAGAACCATCTTCTAGGAATAATTATTGAGCACCTAATAGAAAAAATGAAAGTGGTTTATGTTACTCTTCCCGGTATTGAGTGCTCGTTAAGCTCTCACAGTACCTATCCTAAGTCAGCCCACGTAAAAATATGATTCACGTCAATCTTAGCTAGACTTTACTATCTTCTTAGTTATTGTGTCTACTTTGTGGACTGTTAACTTGTAGCGGTATCTACAACGCCACATGCGAACTACGGTCATACTGACGTCACACAAAATCCTGCATCTCGCAAGCAAAGTTTACCGCGCAATAGCATATATATATACAACGGCTCAACATGAATCATCGGGCAGTCGCTCGATAGACCCAACACTCGTCTGGTCGGAGGATCCTCCCTTTTCTATGAAGTATGAGTGAACTTTACACCTTGTTCTTCATACCTCTATAAACTAAAATAAAACCATAGTCCATCCTAATTCGATAGCTGTAACATCGTCAATTCCTTACTTATCTAACTTAACCAACATCGTCACACACTCTAACTCTCTCCAACCAACTACCAACTAATTGACACTCACCTACCATCGAACGATAGCTTGGAGACACTCGTGACGTCGCTCTCATTAAATTTTCAGCACTAAGCTAATGAAACCTGAGGATACCCTTCTAATATGAATGTAACCTTCCTCCCTTGTCATTTATACCTACATCTGTAGCTATTTTAAATTACTGCTGTATATTTTAAGCAGTTTTGATTAGGTCGGGGATGAAAGAAAGGCTCAAAAGGTTGAATTTTAAAATGGTGCTGAAAAAATCATTTCGTGGTCCAGATAAATAGGCCATGTTATCTCATCTCGTGGTGGACTGTATTCGGTTTCATGCAACATTGCGGTTTGTGTCAATCTGAACGCAAAAAAGGATGCACGACAATGGTGGTTGGTTATTATGAGATATGTCAAAAAATTGTTTGGTCACAGGGAAATTGCAATTTTTCCCCATTTTGCTATATTCGTACAAAATATCTTTATTTTTAATCCTATGAATTCTTCCCCTCTCTTGTATAAAACATTTTATTACTATTAGCTGTTAACTTATGTTAATAATATCTAGTTTGAAAATAAAGTAAAATGAACTTTATTTTTATGACTAATAGGTCACATTTTAACGACGTCATATTATTGACCACAATTCTATTTACTCCCCTTCTAGTTAGTAACACCCCAGTCTCTGGCGGCTCATTTTGCTCCGCGCAAATTGTAATGTTAGTTGCGACTCTGCAACTCGACGTCAAGTGTCGTCCGCAGCCTATCCTTGCGTCTTGTCGTCGCAGTCGCATAAAAGCTAAGGACCACTTAGCCGCTTCGGAAATCCGGTCCTCTTTTGTTTTTTGAGCACATCAGCTCTTAGCAGTAATACTCGTACTTACATTTAATTCTCTCTTAAACGCTCGATTACCTGGAAAAGAAGTAAAGTCGAGATTAAACTTAGTCTATTAAGCGAGGGGGAGGATGGGGACAATTAGAACAATTGATCTTGGGAATATGAATTAAAGTTTTATCTTTTGTTTTTTAGTGGGACTTTTAGGAACATTATGTATGGACCCCCATGGGAAGAAGATTACATGAATATTGCCTACACAGAACGCCTGACAAACTCCTTTTTACGCCCTAGACGGATATATAGTGACCTTATTGGTCTTATTTTTTTTTTCAGACAGGTCAGGGGCGCAGTACTCTCAACCGGCGAGCATGTATGACTAGAGGGGTAATTCTCGTCATTTCAAGAATGCTCAGTCTGACCTTTGTCTCTAGAGGGGTAATTCTCGTCATTTCAAGAATGCTCAGTCTGACCTTTGTCTCTAGAGGGGTAATTCTCGTCATTTCAAGAATGCTCAGTCAGACCTTTGTCTCTAGAGGGGTAATTCTCGTCATTTCAAGAATGCTCAGTCTGACCTTTGTCTCTAGAGGGGTAATTCTCGTCATTTCAAGAATGCTCAGTCTGACCTTTGTCTCTAGAGGGGTAATTCTCGTCATTTCAAGAATGCTCAGTCTGACCTTTGTCTCTAGAGGGGTAATTCTCGTCATTTCAAGAATGCTCAGTCTGACCTTTGTCTCAAATTGTCAAACCTCTAATTTTCCTACTTTTTTTTGACATCGATTGTCGCTGAGATGTGATTGCGACTAGATTTTGAACGTTTTAAATTATGGGTCTTTTGAACGTAAACAAAGTATTAAATAATATGTCAAACAAAAACATTTTTAAAACATTAAAAGTCAACATAAAAATTCAAATGTGCAAATAAAAATTTGAATTTCCACCTTAGTCATGTCCTCGCTAAACCCATCCAAAAGTTACCTTTCAGTCTACTGACCAAAGCTTTTTATTTGACCTGGCAACACACACACGTCGAGTTTCAAATCCTCTTTTTGCAATAGAATATATTTTAAAATAAAATACATTCCCACCGCAGTTTCTGATCCCATTCAATTTATTTGAATTTTTTTAGCACTCCGATGATACCAAAAATAATTTTTTTTAAAATATTTATGTTTGCTGACTACGAGTCTTCTGATTTATGTTTATGTAGAGGTGTGAGGAACAGGGTGTAAAGTTCACTTATTCTACAAAGAAAATAGAGGATCCTCCGAACAGACGGGTGTCGTGTCTGGTGAGCAGCTGCCCGATGATTCATGTCGGGCTGTTGATACATTTTTAACGAGTGCGAAAAATGTCACTATGAATTCAGCACATGATTAGACCTCTTAGCGTAGAATTAAAAAAAAGGAAAAATACAACATGAAGAGACACTTAAATTAAATTAATTAAAAAAAAAAAACATAATGCGCGCGCGCCGTCGTCGGCTGGTGGAATATTGTCGGCTGATTATTATTACATAGGACCAGTGGTAGCCCACTGGTAAAGTGTGACTTACGAGTTGTAGGTCGTAGGTTCAAACTCAGACAGGCGCTTTACTTAGTGTCAATTATTTTATCACTATTGCTCTCAAAACGATGAAGGAAAATATCGTGAGAAAACGGCATGTCCTATAACCAAAACTTCTAAGACATGTGACATCTACCAACCCACACTGGCCCTGCGTGGTGGATTACGGCCCACTCCCTCTCACAGAAAGAGTGTCCCAGCAGTGGGGACATTATGGGCTCATTATGGTACACATAATGTTATAGGAAAAAGCAAAACATTTTTAAAGTTAGATTATGCACTAACTACATGGGTGCCAAAAACATCAATACCATGACTGATAAGATTCATCATCATCATTACGTCCACTGCTGGACATAGGCCTCCCCCAAGCACCTCCACTTCGACCGGTTCTCTGCTTTTCGCATCCAACGGGTAAGCGGTTGCAACTCCAGAACCTTTCCGCCCCATCGGCCATCTGTTCTGCGAGCAATGTGATTATTTATTTATTTATTTATTACTTCAAGCACAAAAATGTACAGAGGCGGACTTAATGCCATAGGCATTTTCTACCAGTAAACCTTTGGGTGATGCAGAGACAAATAATGGTAGGTGCAATCATGTGTACTTTCAAGAAATGAAAATTCTTTCCCTACCCTCTCTCTATATTTTTGAAATGTGTAAATTCGTACGTAAGTACCCAAAATTCTACACCAAAAGAGAAGACATACAAACAAAATTCACACTTAGACATAGAAACAGGCTCAACCTACCAACGTCACGACTAAAAATGCACTCCGACAGTACCTATGTTATGTCTATAAAATTATACAATAAGCTACCAGAACCCATTAAGAATATAGATAAATATAATATTTTCATAAATAGATTAAAAACATTCCTAATAAATAAGAGCTATTATAGTGTAAATGAATACTTAAATGATAAATTATAAAAGCTTAATAAATTGATAAAATATTGACATTATAAAAATACTAAGTACCTAACTAAAATAAATATAAATCCAAACCTAGTACCTAAACTTATAAAATATTGACATTATAAAAATAGTAATTAAAATAAATAATAATCCATACCTAGTAAATTCATAAATTATTAACATCATAAAAATACTAATTAGAACAAATATTAAACCGTGCAATAATTTAAAATAATATAAATCTATACCATCTTATAATATAAAATACTAGAAATAAATAGACCTGCATATATAAAATAAATAGAATAAGTAAATGAATGGAAATATAAATACATAGGTAATAGGATGGAAAATAATTGTAACTTTATAACGAGGAAAATTAATAAAGCGCTCATCCTCTCTCTTACTTATTTAAAAAAATTGCTGTGCCCGACAGGGTCCATAATTGTTTCTATTATTTTTTATTTACCACCTGTAATTGTACATTATGGATTGCAATAAACGATTTGATTTGATTTGATTTGATATGTCATTATTGATGATTGATTATCTGTAATTTATCTTTCTTTTTTTATCAGTCAGTAGTTTTAAGATAACATAAAATATACGTTCACGCCTGAAATCCCCTAAGGGTTAGGCAGAGCGAAATGTAGGTACTATATTAGATATATTTTCGTTGGATCCCACTTTTTAATCCCAGTTTAATATTTTTGCCGTTGGATCCCACAAAACATTATTTTATATTTCCGTTGGATCCCGAATTTTAAAAATGCAAGAGAATTGCCGTTGAATCCCAAAAACTATTTAGTGCACCCCATTTCGCTAGTTATATTTAAGTCCCATGTAAGAGACCTTTGATTGACTCTTGACCTCGATTGTATCTGATCATTTTGCCTACACCCGGATACAAATCCAGACTTCGGGCTGCTACTAAAAAATCCCTAATCGAAAAACCCAATAACAGTTTGCCTAACCTAGGAATTGAACTCAGTACCTCAAGTAGTAGCGTTTGCGACCACTAGACCAAAAAGGGCAGTCTATAATTTTAATGACCATCATTTATACACATTCATTCTCCCTTTTAAAAATAATTGTACCAATCTTTTATTTACTCAAAACATCCGTCCGATTTTTATTATCTTTACAATAAACATTCAGAATAAAAGTAAAACATTGTTTGTTTCGTTTTAAGGCTGCCTAAAAAATAAAATATTCATTGGGATAAAACATTCGATTCCAAAAAAGTGGAAGTACGATGAGAATCGGGCTTTTACTTAATTGCTACAATTACTTTGAGTACCTACCTTCTCTCTTTTGTTTGGTATAAATATACGAATATTTTTTGATATTGAAAGGAATAAAAGGCGAGAAATGTTCTGTAAACACTGGCGTTCTATTATATTAACATCTCACCGTCAAATCTTGGATGAAGTAAGCTGTCAATCTATCTACCGGTTTATTCACTAAGGGCCGCTTGTTTCAAACGGTTGGTTAACGTACAGAGGCCAGCACATCAAGCTACCCCAATCTGTTAAATTTCTTTGATAGATTTTCAACTTTACCACAAAGGAATAAGGTTCATATTCAATTGGGAAAAATTGACAGATTGGGGTACCTAGGTTGATGTGCTGGCCTCTGTACATCAAATATTAACGAGAACGTAATTGTAATTATCTGACGTAAGTCAAAGCCATAATTCTGTAACTGTAATTTGAAACAACGCTTTTTTTCGTTTGGCTTCAAGTGGATGTGAAACAATCCGCACTAAAATTCTCATCGTGAAATCTTAATTGAAGTGAGCTCTCATTCTAACCGATGCTTGAAATTGACACTATTGAAAACTTATTTCAAGCACACTTCAACAAATTTCTTTATTTTAAGTTTTTCTTTTTTTTATACGGACTGAACTGGGTAGAGCTTCGTTAGTTCGACTGTGTGTTGATCAAAATTGGGTTGTAACCTTAATTTTGCGACCATTTTCAATTTCAAAATATTACATACTAGCAGCACACGCGGTTTCACCCGCATAAGTCTCGATTCCGTGGGAATATCGGGATAGAAAACATCCTGTGTTAATCCAAGGTGTCAGCTATCTTGATACCAAATTTTATCAAAATTGGTGCAGCCAATTTTGCATGAAGAAGTAACAAGCATACAAACACACTCACAAACTTTCGCCATTATAATATTAGTGTGTTATGAATGATAATGTAATTCTCTACAGTTTTCTAACACAAGGTAACTTATTAAATTTCTGTTTACATCCACACACACATACTTAAACGCCTTTTTCCCATGGGGATAGGCAGAAACCAAGCCCGTGGCTAAATAATAACATCCGCACAGGTCGATCCATCAGGTTACTACTCTTGCCGCGGTTGGTGAGTGAATGGTTGACCACCTCGGAAACCACGTCAAGCTGTTGGCCCGGCTGTCATCCGTAGATCTTTGACAGTCGTTACGGGTAGTCAGAAGCCCGAATGTCTGACAACCAGTCTTACTAAGGGGTATCGTATTATCCAGTAACTGGGTTACGGAGGTCAAATAGGCAGTCACTCCATGTAAAATACTGGTATTCAGCTGCATTCGGTCAGACTGGAAGCCGACCCCAAAATAGTTGGGAAAAGGCTAGGCAGATGATGGGTGGGCAGAAACTACAGAACGCCGCCGCCATTCTTACATACACCTTTTGCTTCGTATAAGCTCATACATCCGATCATACACGCACGCACTTACACATTAACCATAACGTCTGTTATCACTTACATGCATAATAAACCTTTCAGTTATATTCCATTAAAATTAATTAACGCTTTTTATAATAGTAGTGTTCAGATTAGGCTCCCCATAACATAACCGCAACGGTCACCGTAAAGCACAAACCGCGGTTACTACACTGAAACAGTACAGCGGTTGTGCGTGAGCGCGACTAGGCAGCATGAAGATCGAGGTCTACCCTATGACGGGTAAAAGGGTAAATGGATATTGTATATAGTACTACCACGTTCGTCGAGTTGGGGCTCGTGGCCGATCGAAGGTTAAGCTACGCTTGCCGCGGTCGGTACCTGGATGGGTGACCATCCCTTACATGTTGAGACCCTTCCATGCCTCGGAAATCACGTTAGCAGTTGGTCTCGCTTGTAATTCGCAGATTTTCGACAGTCGTTACGGGTCGTCAAAAGCTCATAAGTCTGACAACCAGTCTTACCAAGTGGTATCGTGTTACCCAGTAACTGAGTTGTGGAGGTCAGATAGGCAGTTGCTCTATGTAAAATACCGGTATTCAACTGCATCTGGTTAGACTGAAAACCGACCCCGACATAGTTGGGAAAACGCAGGCAGATTGTTGGTTTATTGGTCGCAAGCGCTACTGCCGAGTATGAGGTCCTATTTTTTTGTTTTTTAATGATGGGAAGTCATCAAATGACCCCTCCCGCTATGGGTTGAGCGAGAGGGAGTGTCAGACTTTTACTGACTAAAACCCATCCATGTTCCTTCTTTGCCCTTTGCGTTCCGGGGCCACAGTAACTCTTTCGAACAATTCCGCGACCCCGGGAGCATGTGGTCCTGGGTTCCATTTCAAGGTCAGGCAAAATGTTACAAGGTTTTTCCAAGGAATTTTTCGGTTCATGGCAATAAACTTGCCCCCTATTTGCCCCTTTTTTTGTAGTTTCATTGAATGTTTGTGTTCAACATATCGCTCATTTGGAGAAACATCGACGTAACTGCCATGATGCTTTACTTTCCTAACGTAAATACGCTTTCTAAGTGGTTTGTCATATTTCAATCATTTTTGGGAAAAAATACATTTACGTCGATGTTCCTCCAAATGAGCGACATTTTAAGCCAAGTAATACAAATGCATAATGGCGTGCAAGATTGTTTTGTAGCCACAATTCAACGTCCAGACAAACATTAAATTCAGTTTCAACATCATCATAAAACAGCACTTTAATTTAAAATGACCCAAATAAATTCATAATAGACGTAAGACTCACGCAATAAAGAAATTAACGACGATATATACCATAAAATATTATCGAGGGGTAACCGCCACAAACAAGGTCTAATTATTTCCCATCGCAAATGTGGGTCGTTTTGGACCAGAAAAGGGGCATTTGATGGTACGCCTAATGCCGGTCAGACGGCAAAATAGAGACCTCGTTGACCTCAAACGATGTTCGAATTACAAAATAAACTGACCTCTGTCACACCGACGCGAAGTTTTCCGCAAGTTTTAGTCACAGCTCGTTTATATTTGCTTGTTTTATCTAACGTATCTTGGCTAGTTCTGACCCTCGTTCTCGTTGTAATTAACTTTTGTAGTGTATACTGGGAAGAATGTCCTTGAATATTTGAGGCGAATAAACTATGCATGAACTTGAAGTATAAATGAGTTTTGTTTCCAGAAAATGTGTCAAGTTCTATAATGCCTACGAAAATATCTCTGCACTATCTCAAATCTTTGCAATATTTTAAGGACCACGCTACCGCATTAGGAATTTCCCGTAATGGTAGCAGTGTTTATGATAAATAAATAAAATAAATAAATTTGAAAGTAAGTTTGTTTGTTACCTTTTCACTCCTAAACCACTGAACCGATCTTCCTGAAATGTTGCACATACGTTGTCAGGTGTACAGAAACGGACATAGGGTACCTTTCACCCCGAAAAAAAGTGCTGTTCCCGAGGGAACAACAATAACGTTATTATGATAATAGATGGCGCCACATGTCTTTTGTCTTGATCGCAGACAAAGTCGCGGGCAACAGTTAGCCACCACTTCGACCGGTTCTGTGATTCCCACAATCAGCGGATTCATGCTGCCTTCACAAGGTCATCGGTCCACCTTGTGGGAAGCCTTCTAACGTTACGTCTTCCGGTACGCTGTTGCCGCTTCACTTCGCTGTTGCTGCTGCACTGGTTGACGTCATCACGACTACGCCGGCTGTCGTCAAAACCTGCGCTGGGGCTCTGTCTTGTATTGGGTCTTAGCATTATTTATTTATTTATTTTATCCATTTATTTCAAGCATCAAGGCCCATATAAACACATATACAATATTAATATAACTTAAAAATACTTTAAATACATAGAACATAATAATTACACTAAAAACTAGCACACATGCACGAAGTGTCTGCGTCGTGTTTTGCTGACTGGTGTCATATAGCCGGCCACGAAACCGGCGGTACACAACCTTCGGCCAGAACTCTTCCTTGAGGAACTTCTCGAGATGCCGTGTCCGAACACGCACCACGAACGACTTAAAGTTCGCGTTGTGACGCGACTCCAACTCCTCGACCCTCAAAGTCCAGTTGGTCTTCATCTTCACACGATCTCCTCAATTATGCTGTGCGATGGCCATCTTGCGAGGATGTGACGCATGCTTTCCTCCAACTTGTAATTTTTTTTTTTGTTTGTGGTCTTTTTATGTTTACCGCAAATAAACGTAAAGAAAGAAAGAAAATACGTTTATTTTTCTTTCTTTTCTTTCCACTCTTTTTTTTATTAGCCCTTATTGTCCCACTGCTGGGCAAAGGCTAACAAAAAATACTAATAATGACTTAGCAATGCAAAGAAATTAAACCAATGCATAAAAAAATACCACTGAAAAGGGTCACTTGACTGAAACACGACCGTGTTTGCATACGATTTAGTTTTCAATTGAAATACTAACGACCGAATGAAATCAAATATGAACGCGACTGGCCTGCAGGTCCCAATTAGGTCACTTTACGACGAAATCATTTATAAATCCTCGGAAATCGAATTGGATTCAAAATATCCACTGACATCCGTTAACCAAGTGCTAGCTTAGACTTTTCAAGAATTGGAAGCAACATTTTCCATATTTATCAAGTAATGGATTACTGCAGTTTACCATTTGAAAGTTCGTTGTAACTTTCATTCATAATCAGCCTCGTGTTCATTCAGGGTCATAAAATTATTTAGCAGTGGATTTTTGAAAGTATGAAACAGAAATCGGCACTAAATTGTGGTGTAGAATTCCGCCGAAAACTTCTAATGTGTCTATTAAGAATCATATTAAACAGCCATGTTATTATAATAATATGTCAGCTTACCTCTTCGGAGAAAATAAGTGTTATATTAAGGATGGTAGATTTCTTAACAGATTTTTTTTCTGTTTTGTGGAAAAAAACTGACTTTTTCATCCAACCAGACTACTGATCAAAACATAAAATGACAGCTTATTTCAGCGTGGATTTAATAAAAGCGTTTGCCACTGTTCCGCACCGCAGTTAATCTCAAACAAGAGATCGCCCGAAGCGCTTCCTAAACTTTATACATTTCCAACCAAACTCCTCGAAAGAGTGAACCTCAAAAAAGGCAATTACGCTTTGGTCCAACACGACCCAAAAGACCCTCGGAAATAAATTGAACCGCGATTAAAATTAATTTAGCGTAAATTCAATTTTTTCGCCCTCAGAAGAAAAGTCAATTAAACTACATGTTTAATTTAATTTTACAAACATTTAGGGTCCAATTAGTGGTTTGGGGTCAATTAGGGTGCTTTTGTTTAAATAATTTGGGCATAATAGAATGATTGTTCTATTATGGTTTGGACAGTGACCTTAATAGCTGCGTCAAGTTCTTTGACAAGGGACTGTTTTTACGTTTCGGCAATAATAATGTGGGTTTTGTGATACTTATGATTTGAAGTGATATTAATGTACAGACGCCAGCACATTAAGCTACCCGAAACTGTCAAATTATCCCAATCAACTTTGAACCTTATGCTTTAGCGACAAAGTTGAAAATCTATTAAAGAAATTTGATAGTTTGTAGTAGCTTGATGTGCTGGCGTCTGTACCATTTCGCTATTGCGGATAAGTGCGATAGCAGAGAGGTTGTGGTTTCCAGATCGGAGCGAAGTGATTTTGGAGTTTTCTGCAAGAAAACCAGGCAAATATGAAAATTAATTAATACAGCAGGCAGCCAGGTAATTCGGGAGCAAGGACATTTGTTTCTCAAAACTATCTTCTTCTTCTGGTCCAATATTTACCAATATTTGCGTTCAAAAACATACTAGCTACAACTTTTATAGGCAAATGAAAAAATATGTCAATTTACATAATCAACAAAATAGCGCCCAACCTTCTAAAAAGATTTCCTTCATTACTAATTACAGCAATTACTGTGAAATTACTTCGTGGTCCATTTTCCTCCTCTAAATCAATTCAACTCATTCTTCTCCTTCCTCCCCTTGAGTCAGAGCTTCTGATAATGGCTCGCGATGGGCGTCACGTAGACACGTACCGTGTAACACAGATCTAATAGACAGACTGGATCAGTTAGCTGTAATTATTTTATTAGAGTGAAATTTTGAATGAAATTAAACCGTTGGTGACGCTGAATAATAGCCTCCCGACTGATTTTGGTCACGGTAGCCAATCTCAACGGAGATTAGCCAGATAAGCAGGAGATATAGTGCACAAGTGTGCACGCAGACACAGGTGCACTCCCTCTTCCCTCACTCTCATAGTCCGATGGGATGGCAATCCGACACGACCGGAGAGAGAGAGATAGATCAGGCGCAGGACCAACGGCTTAACGTGCTTTCCGAGGCACGGGGGTATCCCATCACCTACTTCCAAACTCCGGGCTGTTACTATGTAATTCTTACCGTGTACAAGGGGCCTAAATCATCATTCTCAATCCATGGGGTTACAAACCGCGCCGAAGAAAAAACTATCAAAAAGCTTCCAAGAACTACAGAGCTACACACGGCGAATAAACTGTAGTTTTGCACGGCATTAAAAAGGTGTGTGTATAGTGTCGTAGTCTCTTGCAGTAGTTAATAGACAAACAAGATTAACACACACATACACATAATTAACTAATTTGTTTGCAGATGTAGTGTGCGCGGATTCGTGATTACCTTGTACGTCATCGGAACAATTAATTGAATACCAAAACGTGGTTACCTTGTCTATTTGTGATAGTGCTCTTCTCTTGTGCTTACATCTGCTAAACGAGAATATGTATACTCTATGTATGTACGGAGCAAATTCCCCGCTGCCAAGAATGTGTAGGCTCATGAACGAGTGCAGTGATCTAGTAGATGTGCATATGGACTCACTTGGTCGGTTCCGATCTAAACTCCTCGGTCATTTGTCTCATGATCGAGGAGTCATCGATCATGCCGGGGATGGACATAGGATAGTTTGTATCGACATACCTCGCGGGCGAAACCGCGGGCGGAAGCTAGTAAGATATAAAAACATACGATATGAGACGGCTGTATCTCTCTATGCTATGTTCTCTAATAAATAAGGTGTAATTAAACTAGAAAGAACTAGTTTAAGTTTTTTCACTTAGTAAGCAATAATAAGAAAATGCTTTAATTATCTATTCTTAATTGTTCGTTACATTTAGTTCTCTATTTTCTGTTGTTTACTGTAATTTCTGTAACCCATACGAACGTTGGTAAATCTAAATAAAGAAAAAAATAAAAATATATCAGTTCGTTTATAAACAAAAAAAAGTAATTTATTTAAACTAGGCTGAGAATCAGCACTTTTCGAACGTCAAAATTATAAAAGACAGTCCCCCAAAACGCCCGCCCACTTCCTAGTGCTTTCGCTGGGGAGAAGAAGTGGCGCAACAAACTCCCCAGCAGCACAGCTGTCTGTTCAGTAAGAAAATACTTGATTGTATACAATACTAGGTTAAAGATTAGTTAGTCAAACTCACTCAAAGCATTTATTTAAATGAATCCATTTACAGGCACTTTTGAACTGTCTAACTGCCCTATTACAAAACAATTTTTGGAAGCCTCCTCGTGTAGCGCAGTTTGTTCCGCCAGTTACTCAACTGAACCGAGCGCTCGGCGCATCCTGTACAGTCACACCAAAAAACTTATTTGACTGGCCAATTCTTCCCTGGCGGTGGTAGGGCTAACGCCCGCCTGGTTTGCGACCACGCAACATTTCGTCGATGCGTGGGAGTTCCAGTGCCTCAGGCATCTGCTGGGCACGCTCGTTCCATCATAGACCTCATCCATCGTTTTCAATCAGGCGTGATCGAGGTCAAGAGCGGGACAATACAGCAATAAAAAAATATTCGTGCGAGTTTATAAATTCGAGCCTGTTTTCAATTTTGAGTTACAATACTAAAAAGTTAAATACTGAACAACAGAAGTCCAAATCCAAGATTTGCTAACGGGCAATGGAGCGCAGCATAATAGGTGTTAAGTAACGGATGTAGGAGAAAAAACAGCCAGGCTGAAGTGGGAGTGGGCCGGAATTGCACTCGTAGTCATGGGCACTCTTTAAATTGCCCATATCCAATGACACTCAACACAACACAACTTTCACACAAAGTCATACAGTAATAAGTGAAACAATTCACACACAAGGACCATACACTTTCCAATAATTAATCAGCTGCCCATAAAACACGCATTACCAACCACATCACTAATGTGACCAATAAATCCACACAAATTTCAAGACAAATTAAATACAGCGGCTACCGGACAAACACACAATGGGACTTGGCGTTCACAAAATTGGATTGTCCGCGGACGAATCGCTCGGACAATCAAAGGAGTATTACCGATTGCTGTCCGGAACTGATCTCGTTAATTGGTGCCGCTTGGTCGCGCTACTGCGAATAATTGTTCCCATAGAACAATGACGGGCAAAGGAACGTGTATGAACGTCACGGTAGAGTAGGTTTTCATCACCTGTACGGTTTTAATAGGTAGCTTTGTGAGCTGTTTCGTTTGCAGGTTTAATTTTGTGCTTATTAAATACTCGAATGGGACTGTTGCTAAGGCCCGCTTGCACTCCGAATCACTAAATACATTTAAAACATAGTTTAGAGCGGTAATTGCCGCATTTTTAAGAACGTTTACAGTCTGATTTCAGACTCAATCTGACAAAAATACCTCTAATTTCCCTACATTTTGACAAGTCTTTGACGTTGATTGTCGCTGAGATGAGTTAGCGACCAGATTTTGAACGTTTTTAATAACGAGAATTGGCCTTCTCCTTTTGCTTCAGTTACGTTCATACATAAGAGGGGCAATTCTCGTAATTGTAAGAACGTTCACAGTCTGATCTCAGTCTCTATCTGTCAAAAATACCTCTAACTCCCTACATTTTTGATAAGATTTTGACATTGATTGACGCTGTGATGAGATTCCGATTAGATATTGAACGTTTTTAATTACGGGAATTGGCATTCTGGTCACACACACACGCCGGTTGCGACTACGCACCTGACCGTTCTGAAGAACATCACCAATAAGTTCACTATAATTATGTACTTCTAAATACGTTTTGTTAGTCACCTTTTATTTTAAATACGTTTACGCGCTAAATGTATTTAGTGGCGGTGCAAGCGCGAAATCCATTTACCTAATTAAAAAAAAGTTAACTATGCCAAATCAACGTTTTTCTTCAATGAATGGGTTTCAAATCCAATTGTTACAGTATGATTCGGTAACAAGGGGTATCATCTTCACAAATTGTCCAAAATGTCCTCGACTTGAGGACGTCTTTGACAACGAGCTCTTTGAATGACGTCGAGTGAGCGAAGTGACGTAGGAAGGACTTGTTTTACGTCAGCACTCGATCATTGACCTAGTTCGAGTATTTATCATTCTTTGTCCTTACGTAATTATAAAACGTAGGAGTTGGCCAAAACGATCTGACGTCTTCACTATGATAATTACAAGATGAAGATGCGATACCTCGCGATCGCGGTTTAGCTCGCCACCTCAATGTCACCTCTATGTATAACAAATGCAAGCTAATAGACATGCAAGCACTCGCCAGACATCGTGGTAAACCCCCAAGCAGCCCGCGATTTATCGCAGTGAGGTATCCTTCGGTAAGTGCGTGAGGCCAGTTAATATTTTTTCGCGACTACGATGTTGGTCCCGAGGAGAAAATTGTTCAGTTTGTTGGTCTGTTTCTGATATTATTATAGTATTTTTATCTCAGAAAGCTACGCGGTTTACTTATGGTACAAACACGCCGTCGATGTATGCGCAGGAGCTCTCTGTACCATCCGAGACAATGGCGAAGTCGAAAGTGCTTTGAGGATGTGTACGTGTGTGTTATGAGTTCCTGCTACTCGTCTTCACTCACACATTCAGTGTTTGTACACTTTGATAACACAAGTAAAGCGCATCGCTTCGTGATATAAAAATACGGTACACGCTGTGGAGAGAAGACTTAGATACTCGTACATAAACATACATAATCAGCCTACAATGTTCCCACAGCAACACAGGCCTCCTCTCAGTGAGAGGGAGTGGACTGTAATCCACCACGCGGGCCCAGTGCTTGTTGGTAGACGTCACATGTCTTCGAAATTTTGGTTCTAGGACATGCCGGTTTCCTCACGATGTTTTTAGTAGCGCCTGCCTGGGTTCGAACTTACGACCTATAACTTTTAAGTCAGGGTCGTTACCACTCGGCCACCACTTCTCTACATGGGAAAACCAATGGATATATTCAGCAAAAAAAACACTGACTTAATTGCACAGCGCAATTTCTCCTTCTAATCCTTTCTAATTATTGTCTAGCTACTATTTACGACAGCATACCGTACAACAAGAGGCCATTGTTTACCCCTGTATTTGCCATACCTGCTCGTATTGGCAGTGGCCGGCAAGCAGGCTATAATGGGCTATAATTCATAGCCCGTAGTTTGGCACAATAGCCTGGGAACAATTAGGGTTGTGTACTAAGATCGTTTGGTGATATATCTGTTATGGTTCGATCGATTGAAAACGTATGGGATATGTGGTTTGCTAGCCGATTTTGAGGGAGAAAGGTTCTTTGTTTCCTTCGTATGCATGCTTACCATCAACTGTTTTTTTTTATATTTCCGCGAAAGAAGGAAAACAGAAAATAAGTTTATTTTTGTGCTCGTTCCGCCTCAGAATTATCCTGATTATTATTTTTTTCGTAAATTTTTCCTATTTTTTAATAGTTTTTCTCCTATACGGGGCGGTGAAAAATCCAACAAATCAAACATCACAAAAATTGGTCCAGCTGTTCTTGAGTCAAAAATGGTGTAACAAACCCGACTTTGTTTTATTTATATAAATACCTAGATTACTCATAAATACGACTGCAGATAGTTAGACAGGATTCAACAGAAATCATACAATCAATCTGCCAACCCTTTTTCTAACTTTATTGGGATCAGCTTATGAATCGTCTCATCGGATGCAGCTGAATACCAGTATAATAATTTAACAATTTTTACATGGAGCGACTGCCTATCTGACCTCCACAACCCAGTAACCGGGTAACACGATACCCCTTGGTAAGACTGGTTGTCAGACTTTTTGGGCTTCTGACTACCCGTAACGACTGTCAAAGATCTTAAGAATTGACAGCCGGGATAAAAGGTGCTTCACGGAGGGGTCTCAATACGTATCTAATGGTAAGCCATCCACGAACCGACTGCGGCAAGCATAGCTTAACCTTTGATCGACAAGTGCGGCTGTAATCATTCAACCACGAGTCCCTCAAACAGCAATCATACAACAGTGTAAACTACCGTTTAAAAACGTACTGAAAACCCGTTCAAAATACTACTAGGTCCACCTATATATTTGTAAACAGGTGCTAGTTTCGTTTAACGGCCACATGACGTTTCATCAAACTCCCCTATGCTGCGACAAAGTCAGTTCAGCTTTTTTAATTTCATTTCATCCAACTTTACAACCAGAAAACACAGGCGAGCGGAAAAAACAATAAAAACTCGGAAATCCGTAAAAAAGTAATCGCTCTGACTAGTTTTTTCATATCACACGAGTTTTCTGGCATTTCAAAATCACTTGCCAGAGTCAGTTTGGGGTTTTTCACACATTGACGTCCGTTCACTTCCTTTTTGTTATTTTACGTCTGGCAGCATCAAACTAACAACCTTAGGCGCTAAGCACCTGTCAGTGCATACGCAGCTTTAGATTTCCCCTCGCAAAATTCAAAGAAAACTTTTCAGTAGGTAGGTAGGTACCAAGATACAGATTACCCTTAAAACTTAAGATGGATACCGTAGAATGATTTCCCGGGAGTAACATTGAAGTTTTCTGTTCAAGTTATCCATATCAATACCCAGGATATTAATCAAGTTATCAATGGCTGTTACAACTTATGTAATCTTAAGTTGACAAACCAATTCCATGTGGCAAGCCCCTATGGAAATGTGTGGGATGTTATCAACAGGATAATATTACGATGAAATAACGAAATTACCGTATGGTATATTTTAATAAAATCAGGAAAAATAATATATTTTTTATTCCCCCGACTCACCGCGTCGCATCGTATCGCCCGCCCGAACTATTAGGTACTTCGTTTTCTCTTAGTGTTCTTTTTAACTTTTTTTTATTCTTGATCCTGCGTTCCTCAAGGATTGAGCTATCAAAGGCAAAAATTAGAGATTAGAGCGTTCAAACAAAGAAACAAAAAAACAAACAAACTCTACCGCTTTATTATTAGTATACTCGTAGATAGATAACTTTTTTTAAAGGTTACTTCAATCTGCCTAGCCATTTCCCAACTGTATTGAGGTCGGCTTCTAGTCTAACAGGATGAAGCTGAATACCAGTATTTTACATGGAGCGCCTGCCTATTTGACCTCCACAACCCAGTTACTGGGTAACATGATACCCCATGGTAAAACTGGTTGTCAGACTTTCGGTCTTCTGACGACCCGAAAGATCTACGAATGTCGAGCCGTTGCTTAACGTGCTTTCCGAGGCATGGAGGGCCCTCGGTATGTAATGGTTATTAGTCAACCATCAGACTTGACTTAGCCACGAGCCCCTCCCTCCACTGCATAACGAAAAAACTACGTAGTATCGGCAAACCCTCGTACAAAAATAGCTCCAAATCGATTGAAGTAATTCCGTCACGAATTACTGAATCGTACGGGCTTTGAAAACAATGTAAGCCCACTCGATGCTCTCTACTCAATTCCGTAGAAAGTCCTGCGATACTCTATCAGCTTGAGGCTATTAAGTTCCAGTTATTTCATTAAATTTTTTAACGTAATTGGAATATTTTTTCCTTTATTTTCGTTGTTGACAGTACGGATATCAGTTCCGCGTTCAGAGACATTTATGTTGAGTATAAACAAAGGGATTGTGGGAATTCACACACATTTGTTCGGATTTTTTATTAATTGCTGACTGCACTGGAACTCAATTATTTCAACACGAAGTAATCGTGTTGAAATAATTGAGTTCCAGTGCAGTCGTAGGAGTTTATACAGCACTTTTTCTAGCAAACAGTCTTTTTAAAGATTGAATATTTATAGATTTATTGTCAAACCCGTCCCGTAGCCTTTACGGTAGTGCTAAAGTATGAGATACTATTACGACGTCATAAAATTAGGCTCATGTTATGTAGGTAACGAAAGTTATAGCCTACAAATTCCTTATCATCTTATCTCATGTCTATGATTTTTATAAGATATTCATTGTTCCCAACAATCACTATGAAATCCTTACCCCTCATCTCCAATTCCTTGCTATCAATTCAAAAGATTTTAAGTACATAGAGGCTGAATGTCCGAAGTCCACTAAAGGCTTAGGGTGTCTATGTGAAGAGATACACAACGTACACAGCCGAACGTCACCGGACTGTATTTCAACCCTTGTCACTGCGCAGTAGAGAATTCCAGCATGCGAGCCAGTCACCATATCCTATCCTATGTTAAGGGGACTACATGACCTAAAGCGCGGTCACTGTCGGACTGCATAGAAAAGAAAGAGAAGCTCGATGACACAAAGCTGGTGATTTAAAAGTTAAAGTAAAAGGTAAAGTTTCTTTTTAAATGCAAAATAAGAAGCAATTATCTATTTACAAACAATCTATTATTTGGACTAAAAAATTAAAACACTAGTGCTTTAGTATGTTGCTTGTAGATTAATCTTACAAAAATCAGAATGATTGTATGTATATTAGTGTGGTTTTTGTTGTGAACAGAAAGTTTTTAGAGGTCTCTTTATGGTTTTTTTTTTTTCACTAGTTCAATAACCTCCGCCAAATTTGTTATTAAATTTAATTTCCCGATGCGAACTAATGCATAATACAGGGTGAAATTGAATACATGCGACAAATCAAAATGGGAGATTGTACTCATCATTATGAACAACTTTTACTATGGGACCAAACCTGAAATCGCGAAAAAAAAACAGCTGTTCCCTACATTTTGACGAGTTGTGCGAACATAAATGTAGGAAACAGCTGTTTTTTTTTTACTGCCTAGCCTTTTCCCAACTATGTTGGGATCGGCTTCCAGTCCAACCGGATGCAGCTGAATACCAGTATTTAACATGGAGCGACTATCTATCTGACATCCACAACCCAGTTACTGTGTAATACGATACCCCTTGGTAAGACTGGTTGTCAGACTATCGGGCTTCTGACTACCCGTAACGACTGTCAAAGATCCACGAATGACAGCCGGGACCAATTCCGAGGCACGGAGGGGTCTCGGTATGTAAAGATGGTCACCCATCCACAGAAAAACCGCAGCAAGCGTAGCTTAACCTGATCGATCGACCTGTGCGGCTGTTATTTTTTAGCCACGGGCCCCTCCTGTGCGTGGCATATTTTTCTTTCTTACAACCAATGATCG
The DNA here is from genome assembly GCA_963669345.1 of Gortyna flavago. Classification (NCBI taxonomy): domain Eukaryota; kingdom Metazoa; phylum Arthropoda; class Insecta; order Lepidoptera; family Noctuidae; genus Gortyna; species Gortyna flavago. Next base: position 1,803,184 of record OY770149.1, read on the forward strand.
TGTCTAAGGAAGGTTTCCAAGGCTTTTTAGTAAACGATTTTTCAGCTTAAAACCGCTCAAAAAATCATGGCAACGTAATTCTTGCCAACCCCAAACCAATGGGACCCAAAAAATCTCAACGCATTACTCCCCACCGAACGAGAATGGTCATTCGAGTAACGCGAAAAAAGTATATAAATTACGAAAACAACCGAACCGTCACGATGTTACCCGAATACCGCCGAGTGACAAATGCAAGGGTCAACCAGTTGACAGGTGGCGAGCGGACGGCCTAGAAGAAAAATGGCTGACAAAATGGCCGCTGTGGACGTGTCCCACATTATTATATATTTTTTTGGGTCCGTTGCAAGAGTAGTTATATGTTTTATAAGGATTTATATAAAAACAAAAGCTTAAAAAGTATTTTCTCCATAGGAAAATTAAGAGTTAAATTCTTAAATGCGTTCCGCAATTTAATTTAAACCCTCTACAAAAAAAAAAAAATAAGTGGATTAACATACCTACCTCTACGAATACAGAATTTGAATTTGAAATTATAATCCTAATTAAAACGTTTAATATTCATTCGCTAAAATTGAGCAAACATGAAAATTTGTTACTTTAAGCATGATGCCATCCGTTAGGGCACCCCGTAATTAAAAACAACACACACACGCGTAAACATACATGTGTGTGTGAAAACAAAGAACGCTTCATACATCAAAGGACCAAAAAAAATAAATAAGACTCCGCAGTTTGACGAAAATGTTATCCATTAGCACCCCATCAGACCTTATTTCGTGGAAATTACAAATTAACACGGGACGTATCAACAAATGACGTTACACGGATCCCGTCTCGATCCCGGGATCGCCGGGATCCCGTATCCCGGGCGACATTAATAAAGGCCCAGATGTTCGGAACGGGGCTCGAATACTAATTATCGGAAGGAATAAATGAATTAATTTTTGTAATTAGGTAGGTACGAGAGAGAAATGTAAAAAAGTGGGACTCGAGTGCTAAAGGACAGGGATTTTGGTTTGGCCCATTAAATTTTATGATATCTGATTTATGAGTGTTTTAATCAAAATGGAGAGGAAAGTGCGGGCTATTTGCATATCTGGATGCTTGAGTTGTATGATTGGTGCTTGGTTAATAAAATTAATTTTGACTTTTTGGATCTAATTGGTAGAAACATTCAAATACATACAATTGAGGTGTCTGTTTGTATGTCAAAATAACAGCTCCTTGCTAAATACATATAAAAATATAAACAGTATTTATAACAATTAATAAAAAAAAACGATTGTTATGATTTTTTGTCTGTTTACCTGTTCCTGCTAATCTCCGAAACGGGTGGATCGATTGTGACCGGACTTTCACTGCAGATAGCTGATGTTTTAAGGAGTAATTATTTTAGAAACAAGAATTTGGGTTCCGCGCAATAATTTTGGACATCCACACGGACGAAGCCGCGGTCAGAAGGTAGTGCTAAGTACATAAAGGCTAGACAAGAAAGTACTTTTGCTTTTTGACTTCGTTAGTTTCCGTGTCAGCAGAAAATAGGTTACACTAACAAATCCCGCAAGTATTTTCCTTGTTTGTATGAACACACATATTATGATACTATTATCTTAAGACGGAAGGGTTGCACGTATAAGATGGAATGCGCAGAACTGCCTGCGCAAAATTATGAAGGGACGAAACTGAATTCAACCTGAATTCAGAACGGATGAAACTGAATTCAGGTGCAATTGCTGAAAATCTTACAAATATTTAAGAAATCAAATAGATTTTGGTGCTAGAGATTGAAAACGTCAGCGAAAACTATTCTAAGTTAAGTCGAGGAAATTCAAACTTCTATTCTATTTTTCTCCTATTCATTTATTAAGGTAGACCAAAAACTTCAATGTGTAATATAACACAAATACTATAGATCACAATAGCCTCGGTTTTACACAGTCGCCAATTACTTATAGGTTTACCAGCAATCTCAAAATAAGTGATCACACTAAAGGCTAGAATTTAAAAAATATGCTAAAATGCTTCTAAAACTACTAATAACAAAAGTAAAATAAAATAAGACGAACAAAATTGCAATTTTGCCCCCTTACTAATAAACGTTGTATAGCGTCTGTATAGTTACACAATGCTTTGTCATCTTCTTTCGAAAGTCAAATTACTGACGACTGAAAGAGAGAAATCGGTGTGCAACTATTCATCTGATATAATACGTTTATTAGTAAGGGGGTTAGACGAAACAATATAAAGCAATGATTCCGAATGTCGACAATTCTGCCAATGTTAGATGTGATAAGAGAAAACTTGCGAAAAACAAAAAAAAACTAAATACCTCAATCCAATACTAGGTAGGTAGTTGATTATTAAATGATTGAATTTAATGTAAAAATTGTCCGTATATTGTAATCACAATTCTCATTTTTTGACAGTTTTTAAAATGGCTTTAACGTAACGTCAATTTGCTTAACAATTTTACCTGACTGTACACGTTAAACGTTATATTATTTATTACACACTATAATTATAATCATCAACATTTTTCTAAAACAGCATCCAAAACTCAAATTCATACCCCTTTATTTATAAATAGTGATTAGCAACTGTTTTTAAATATACATTTTTTACATTTAAACGTCTCTTAACTTTAATCAACGTTTAATAAACCCACCGCTTCATCGATCTAACGTAACTAAACGCCACATCTTCCCTACCAAATAAATCCAATCCCAACGATTATCTCTCAACCAGTTTGTATCAAAATAATCCTAACTCGGTTATATATATACTTCCTCTAATAAGGCCGGGGGACGGCTCCGGGCTGCATACAAATTTATTGGCAAAACAAAGTTAAGCTGGCCCCGACACGCTTGACGAGGGACGCCGGAGAATCCTATGTACTCGTGGAGCACAGCCTTTACTCACTATATTAAATAATAAAATCTCGGGTGCTTTTTAAGGTTATGATTTTCATAAATTTGTTTTTTAAGGTTCCGTACCCAAAGGGTAAAACGTGACCCTGTTACTAAGACTCCGCTGTACGTCCGTCCGTCTGTCCGTCTGTCACCAGACTGAATCTCATGAACCGTGATAGCTAGACAGTTGAAATTTGCACCGAATGTGTATTTCTGTTGCCGCTATAACAAATACTAAAAACAGAATAAGATTAATATTTAAGGGGGCTCCCTTAAATATTAATGTTATTCTGTTTTTAGTACCATACAACAAACGTGATTTTTTGCCGCTTTTTTATATGTAGTGTTAAATGTTGTATGATGGTACGGACCCTTCGTGCGCGAGTCCAACTCGCACTTGGCCGGTTTTTTTTTCTAGTCGTTGGCGAAGGCCGTAAATTCTGAGACGTTTAGTTCAGTACAGCAGTTGGCTGGTATAGACTGAGTTTATTAAAATGTTAAGTAAGAAAAATAGGTTGATTTGTCATGTCATACAAAAAGATAATTAATTTAAGTAATAAGAAAAAAAATTGCTATTAACTGTATTTCATTTGGATCCTTTCCTATATGTAGAAAAGGCTCCAATTTTTTTTTTTAATACTACCATTTTTAATATCCTATTTCCTAACTCGTTCTCCCTTAACTAAATCTCTACTCCCCTTTCACACAACGCTTCGTTCATAAATGACATAAATTCATCACAATCATTGCGTTCAGAAACACTTAAATAACATTTTTTACATTGACAGTGAAATCCTACTTACATTATAATAATCATAAGTCTTAAGGCGACTACATGACCTAAAGCGCGGTCACTATCGGACTGCATAGGAACGAAAGAGATGCGCGATGACACAACGCTGGTAATTTATTGCAAAATATGAAACAATCATCTATTGTTGATTTATCAAATACCAAACAAATAAAAACCGAATACTAAAATTCGGGGAATTAAATTGTCTTTTATATGGAGAAAGTTTTATGAAAATACACCCGATAGTGTTTGCGTGATTATCGTTTTTATGTCCGCGGTAGACATTACTTTACAAATTAATTACACTATGTTAAAAAAATATAATTGCAAATATTCACATATCAAATTACGAAGCAAATGGTCTAGTATAACATTTATTTTTTTCAAAGAAATCAGTCCGGTCGATTAGACGTGATGTTGAATTTAAAATCATTAGAAGTCGTATATCTGCGCCTTAAGCACAAAACAGAAATAGTCTGCAGCTACTCGTAACTGTGACAAGAAGGATTCGACTCTTCATGATGATAGTTGATTTACAGTGGTCACCCGAAAATTCTACCAAACGCAGCGGCATTTTTGTATAGCAAAAGGGAAAGGGACTGCGGTCGATAAACTGGCGTATAAACAGTATGTTGCCAATATATAAAATGATGCTGCGTTTGGTAGAAATTATCATCTAACGGAATATACTCACTATCGTAATTGCCCAAGTTAATTCTATAGAAATATATACTTAATAAATTAAATGAAAGCAGTTACGTATTTGATCCAACCAAAGATTCCCGTTAAAGTCTCGTATATAACTTTGTCATTCACGGAAAAAATGGAGGCTTCAGCACCCACTCGGTCTTTTTCCGTTTTTTTTAATCATCAATCCCTTTGTCAGGCATGGTGCATAGCACAGTAATGTCCATAGCATCGGTCAATGAGAAGCAAGAACTATGTGGAGACAAATCTAAACTTTACATGTTCCTTCTCTCGAGTTTGTCCGCGTGTTGTTGCCCCGACCCAAAATTCGCATCGCATCGGCCACCCGCTCATTCAATAAGACAGCTGACAGACTGACACATTAAATGTTCTAGAACCAAGTTGTAATGATGAGAGAATTTCTAGCGATTTCGAAATTTCAGATTGGAATTTCATCGTGTTAATCAAAGTGTAATTCTCTTTGATGAATTTAGACGCAGATAGGCGATTGGGATTGCAATAGATAAACGGCTATACGATACGCGAATAACGAGACGTGGTACGGCTGGTCTACAAGGCGATCAAAGGGCTATGAAAACGGCTGAGCATTATGTAGGTATCTATCAATATAATTCATAATATGCCTACTCTTTCCCAAATACGTTGTAGTCAGCTTCCAGTCTACCCGGATGCAACTGAATACTAGAACTTTACTTTACATGGACCTCCACAACCCAGTTTTCATTTTTAGCTGTAATTACCCCACACAAATTCATTTAACACTACTTGCTATTTAAATATTTGTGTCAGGAAGCTATTAAAACATCTTCAATATAAACTAAGTGGAAAAAATTGTATTATTGAAGCTAACTCAAAAACTCCCCAAGCAAAGTTAATATTTTTTTTATGGGACCACCCCTGAGGCATATCTTTATCCAATAAGAAATAATTTAGCAAATCTGTCTATATTATGACGGAGTTATGCCCGAATATACATAAAAAAAATATACATAAACATCTGAATTGAGAACCTCCTCCTTTTTTGAGATCGGTTAAAAAACACAACACAATCAAAGTTTCAGACAGTAAATTAAATCTGCTGGTTGTTTCAAAAGGTATTTTTGATCGACGTAAACAACATTAAACATTGTTTTATCGCGAAATAAACGGGAAGTAATAATCGGTCGCACAAAGGAAGCAACAAGAAGTGTTGTTGGAATGGAACGGAGTGAAGCGGAATAGTGATAGCGACTTTTATTTTACCAGTGACGTCTAGCAGGCCAAACTAATCCAAAAATAAACATTCACACATACACATAACATAACGCCTTGTTAACCCAAAGGGATAGGTAGAGGTGTACCTATAGTACTCCAATATTTCGCCAGAAGTCGGCTTCCAGTCTAACCCGATGACAGCGGATGCGGATGTCTAGCTGAATACCAGTATTTTACATGGAGCGACTGCCTATCTGACCTCCGCAACCCAGTTACCGGGTAATACGATACCCCTGGGTAAGACTGGTTGTCAGACTTTCGGGCTTCTGACTACCCGTAACGACTGTCAAAGATTGACTAATGACAGCCGAGACCCACGGCTTAACGTACTTTACGAGGCATGGAGGGGTCTCGGTATCTAAATATGGTCACCCATCCACGGACCGACCGCGGCAAAAGTAGCTTAAACTGATCGATCGACCTGTGAGGCTGTTATTATTTAGCCACGGGCCCTTCCAAGGAATTACAAGCGTGATATTATAAATTAAATAACGACTATAAAAAAATAAAAGAAAATCCTTTCAGGTTCCCAACAAAACAATCTTGATTCCTTACGAATTCATGCTTGAATAAGTAAACTTTTTTCTTTTTCCAACCACTATTCATCAAGCACACTTAATCGCTCCCACTGCACACTGTATCCTGACCCTTACCCGCTATTTTCTATAACGTAATGAATCGAACGTCACTACCAGCGGTCACCGCCTTCTAAATTAATTTTCCTTCTTTGTGATCGCTTTTCGTCCGTCAAAACCCGTGACGTTACAGAAACAAAAACATGTTATTCTCAATTTTGTTTTTATACAAAAGAGTTTGTGTTGAAAGAGTTGTCGTTTTTATTTATTGTATTTTTTTATTTTTAGAGTTCCTTATCCTAATATTTTGGCTACCTTTGCGTACATAATCCTAAAACCAAAAAAAAGGGTTCCCTTTTTTTATTTATTTATTTTTTCATTAAAAGAGTGTCCGTGGAGTTTCTTGCCTGTTCTTCTCCAGAGGTAAGCGTGGTGCTTTGGGATGAGCAACTGGCTTCATCTTTCTGACTGACCGACCGCTTGACAATTCAGAAGTGCCAGTAATTGGTTTATTAAAAAAAAAAAATCTCTGAGTTTGAGTTGAGTTTGCTATGACAGCTTTTCGGTACTGAACCCTTTGCACTCTGTCTATCTGTCACAGGGTTGTATCTTTAAAACCGCAACAGCTGGACAGTTGTTAAAAAAAAATAAAATTGTTATCTCATGTTCAGGCGAACCAACAGCTATAACATATAACAGAAGGATAATGATTGTATTAGAAACACAGAGCCAACTACAGGTTCTCACGGGGAAAAACAGAAAAAAATTGAAGTCTTAGTATCTGAAACCACTATAAAAAAGTAGTAGAACAACTAAGCACTTTTAAAGAAGTATTTAGCAATTTGGCAATGCCACCAGTGTCTTTAATACATTACCAGTCAACATCGATGCGAAAGAAGAAGAAAGAAATTAGGATTTTTTTTATTTAGCCTACACTGTCCCATTGCTGAACAAAGGCCTTCCCCAAATCCTTCCATGACTCTTTTTCTAGCGCCACCTCGATCCAATCACTTGCGGTACGCTTCTATAGATTGTCTCGCCACCTCTTCCTGGGCCGAAGTTGGGATATTTTATTTTTATTTTATTAATTAATAGGTTATTTATGTACTGTCTATTTCATTCTCATTAAATAATAATAATAATTATTATTATTTCTTTATTTGGTAAAGAAATACAGATCTTTTGTTTGATGAACAGAGCTCTATGTTATGCCAGGAGGCGTACAAATATACCTAATGTGTAATGAATTTAGGCGAGAATTACAAATCAAAACAAATTAAATACAATGTGGTAATTTAAAACAAAAGGTAATCTTAAATTTTAGTGGCCGAAACCTCTAGTGCGCGAATGCGACTCGCACTTGACCAAATTTTTTATACAACAAAGTTGACGAAAGAGTTTATTTATCTTTTTTTTTTGTTAAAATGATGGTCGGTTGTTTCAATGAAGTGATTTACTTTGAACGATTTCAATTTATCAACGGATTCGCCGACAGGACTGACAAAGGGCCACTGTTTGTGAATACGTTCCAGGTTCAATACGTTCCCGTTCTGTCGTCATAGCTTTTTCGCGAATACAATTTCTAAGGGCTCAAATGCATCCAATTTATTTTTATTATTTTCGTTTGCTTTTCCGACTTGTACATGGTTTTCGGAAAAGGATTTACTGGGTCAGTTAATAAATTGTGCGATCCTTATCCGATAACACGGAAAAATACAAGTATTTCAACTTTGCGGTTTATAAATATTCATTAATTGTGTGTTTGAGATAGGAGCCTTTTGGCCTCGTATAGGATTTATACTTTATTTTGTATACTTTATTTGTTTTTATATAATTTGTAAGTTGGCTTGTTAACAATTTTGTCTTTGACTTGACGAGTCCACGTAATCCAGCTAAGGCATCATATCTATTGATTTATAACATTATGTATAGCATATTAAAGCTGCAAACTGCTGAACGTAGATTTCTGGATTTAAATCTCATAATCATCTGCTTGCCTATTTCAAACTGTGTTGGAGTCAGCTTCCAGTCTAACCGGATGCAGCTGAATACCAATATTTTATAAGGAGCAACTGCCTATCTGACCTCCACAACCCAGTTACTGAGTAATACGATACCTTTTGGTAAGACTGGTTGTCAGACTTTCGGGCTTCTGACTAACCGTAATGACTGTAAAAAGGAGGAGGTCTCTTACGTAATGGATGGTCACCCATCTAGAATTCAACCGCAGAAAACGTACTTTCACCTTCTATCCACCCGTGCGGCTGTTATCATTTAGCCACGAGCCTCACTTGTAAACCTAGTTCTCTAGCCTTATATCTATGTTAGACCAATTCTCAAATTCGTTCTTTCCCACACTTTACTAACACAACATCCTTACCATCGATCCGCAAACACAACAATTACTTAAGAGGACATTTCATAGTTCTATTTTTCCTCTTACGAGCAGGCACATAGCGACCCCATCAATTAAGGGCCCCCAATAAACAGCCCATGGCTACCCCATAACAACTGAGATAAAAGTTAACAGCGCTATGCATATTTTTTATATGTAAATCGCTTTGAATGAACCTTGACATTATACAGAGTGTTGGATAAATTATTGACCTTATTAGGGGTGTTAAATTAATTGCAATGAGGTTGCTTAGATGGAACAATAGCGACGAATTGAGAAGTTGAGAAGTCGAAACCTGATTGATTAACCCTTGGTATATTGGAACGTGGATCCACGCAAGACAGAATGGCTTTTTAATTGTTTCTGTAATTACGGTATTCAACCCGGTAATAGGACTTTCACTAAGGCTAACGTATGACACGCCTGTTCTTAATGTTTAAGTTCCATGTAATAGGGGGCGAGCCTATGGCCAACAATAGAACACAAATCCAGACTCCGGGCTGCTACTCAGAAATTTCCGTTAGAAAAACCCAATAACACTTGCCCGACCTGGGAATCGAACCAACATCATATTTAGCAGTAGCACTTGCGGCAAAGCGATACCCCTCCGTGCCTTAGCCAAAGTTGGTCCCGGCTGTCTTTAATGGATTTTGACATCTGCTACGGGTAGTCAGAGTCCCAAACATCTGACAACCAGTCTTACCAAGGGGTATTGTGTTACCCAGTAACTCGGCTGAGGAGGTCAGATAGGTAGTCGTTCCATGTGAAATACTGGTATTCAGCTGTTTCCGGTTAGACTGGAAGCTGACCCCAACATAGTTCGAAAAACGCTAGATAGATTGAATTGAGTGACATACAAATATTACAATGAAATACAACATGGACGGGACGAGACAGAAATTGTTTTTCTTGGAAATCTGTTATTCCCATTTTATACATAAAGTTAGAGTAAACGGTCCGCACTGTTCTCAAAACCACACGATCGATATAGTTAATTGAATTTCCAATTACAAACTCAATTTTTTGCTCGAATTCGTCGACATCCATCTATGTATACTAATGTATATCTATACTGATAATAAAGCTGAAGAGTTTGTTTGATTTGAGCGCTCTAATATCTGGAGGTACCAATCAGATTTAAAAAAATATTTTTGTATTTGATAGCCCAATTCTTGAGGAAGGCTATAGGCTCTCGGACTCTCAGAAGCCGAACGAAAAGAAAAAAAAAATCAGATAGAACGCTTAATGAAAACGAAGTATTAGCGCGGACGGGCGATGCGATGCGACGGAGTATAGCTTGGCACAGTCGTAGGTCGTGGGTTAGAACTTAGAACCTAGGCAAACGCTTTACCTTGTGTTCATAATTTCATCACCACTGCTCTCAAAACGGTGAAGGACAACGCCGTGAGGAAACCGGCATGTCCTAGAACTAAAAATTCTAAGACATGTGACATCTACCAACGCGCACTAGGCCCGCGTGGTGGATTACGGTCCACTCCCTCTCACAGAGAGGAGGCCTGTGTCCCAGCAGTGGGAACATTTATGTAGTTGTAAAATACAGCAATATTAAACTAACATATTTAAAAAAATCTTGATGTTTTCTCAAGTCGTAAAAACCGTGCGAAGCAAGGGCGGGTCGCTAGTATTATTAACATTTCAGTAAAGTACGAAGCCCTTGCATTAGGCTTATTATTCGTTTGGAGGGTAAACAGCGCCATAAGACGTAACAACTTGGCTACATTTTTACTATAACCTTTTCTTATACTGCTGAGATCTTACTTTATATGTTCGTATGGTAAACAATCATCTGTGAGGAGCTCGTGGCTAAATAATAACAGCCGCACGGGTCGACCGCATGTCAAGCCACGCTTGCCGCGGTCGGTTCCTGGATGGGTTCATTTCATATTGAGACCCCTCCATGTCTTGGAAAGCACGTTAAGTCGTTGGTCCCGGCTGTCATTCATAGATTTTTGACAATCGTTACGGGTAGAGAGAAGCCCAAAAGTCTGATGACAAGTCTTGACAAGGGGTATCGTGTTACCCAGTAATTGGGTTGTGGAGGTCAGATAGACAGTAGCTCCGTGTGAAATACTGGTATTCAGCTGCATCAGATTAGTCTGCAAGCCGACCGCGACGTAGTTGGGAGAAGGCTAGGAAGATTGATTGAAACAATCATCCATGAGGGCTGGTTTGAGGTGGCACGGGAATAGAATTTCTGTAAAGACTGATTTTCCGGTTTGATCCCCTGAACCCTCCCCCCTCCACCCCCCTGCCTCGATCCTCTGCTAGTTCTTCTTCTGTTTTAAGCTCTGTCTTATCCACTTTATCTAGGTTACTGTTTTTGACAGTTGAGGGACGTTTTTTGCTAGCAGCAGAATATGCTTAAAAGGTTGTACAAAAAAAGTCATCGGTCATTACAGTGGCGACCGCATACAGGAAGCGGAGCGTTGGATTGCCTCCCACCAGGTAGACCGATGACCTTGTGAAGGTCCCTTGAATTCGCTGGATTTGAGAAGCACAGAACTGGTCGATATATGGCGACGCTTGGGAGTCCAGGTCCTGCAATGGACGCCTTTTGGCTATAAATAAACGATGATGATGAAGTTTAACTTACTGTCTGACTATAAAGTAATAATAAAATAAAAAATATTTATTCAAAAATAAAAGTTGGTGAAATATAGTTTAAATCTTAGAAATAATATAGGTAAGGAATACAAAGTATGATGCCCGCCGATCTATTCCGTAAAAATATCACTCTGAAAACTTAGGTGAAGTGAGCTGTCAATATTGTCAATCCCTTGCATCAGCCAAAATGACAGCTCACTTCACGCTCACTTCACTTAAATTTTCACGGTGAGATTTTTACAGAATACCACTGATAAATCTGTATCACAGGCAGCATGAGTTCTTACAATTACTATTAGGACAAGTGATTTCTTAGCAATATTGAACAGTAACTATGAAAAACTCTTTTAGTTTTCGTGCCAACATAAGATAATGAGAAGTTGAGAAAGAAACTACTATTACACAAAAACCATTGTAAGACAAAGATTATTAGAACAACAGTATTTTTTCTTGTTGCACTTCTAAATAGAGCAACTCTCACGCAGCTTACGACGTAGCGACCGAAGAAAAGTGCTCAATAAACTAATAAAGAAATGATCTACGTCTTAAATTGACATCATAAGCTGCGAGACGTACAGACAGGAAAACAGGCTAACGTAATTTGCTCCCTTGAATATCTAGAGAAGTAACAGGAAAATTACTTGATGTACGGTCAGCAGAGGAAGTTAAATTATGAAGTTACCAGAGAGATTCAATATTTTAAGTAAGAAAGTTGTCACTGTTATAATAATATATGGTAAACTCATGTCACGAGCCGCGATGAACAAGTGGTAAAGGCCGCGACTTACGAGTTGAAGGCCGCAGGTTTGAATCCAGATATCACCACTGCTCTCAAAACGATGAAGGAAAACGACGTGAAACCGTCATGTCCTAGAACCAAAAAATCTAAGACATGTGACATCTACCAACCCGCACTGGGCCAGCGTGGTGGATTACGGCCCACTCCCTCTCAACAGGAACATTATAGGCTGATTATGAATGCCAATAAACCTTTTAAGCTGTTCCTTGACAAAGCGCTGAAACCACTAACTCCAATTGTCGAACCTTGTGATTGTCACAATTACATCTCCACCTTGCTGGTCTACATAACGTACATAATCAGCCTATAATGTTCCCACTGTTGGGACACAGGCCTCCTCTCTGTGAGAGGAAGTGGGCCGTAATCCACAACGCGGGCCCAGTGCGGGTTGCTAGATGTCACATGTCTTCGAATTTTTGGTTCTAGGACATGCTTGTTTCCTGACGATGTTTTTCTTCACTGTTTGGAGAGCAGTGGTGATGAAATAATTTAAACAAAGTAAAGCGCCTGTCTGGGTTCGAACCTACGACCTACAACTCGTAAGTCGCGGCTGTTACCACTGGGCCACCACTGCTCTCTTGTTGGTCTAGTGATCGCTTATGCACAGTAAGAGGTTCTGGATTGGATTCCCAGGTCGGGCAAAGTGTTATTGACTATTACATCATCATCATCATCTCCCTGCCCTTGTCCCATGTTACTTGTGGTTGACGTGTTCTTCTTTCCCTCTCCCCTGTCAACCTTCACGCTATCATTCACTCCCTTCTCTTTCATATCATTCCTCACACAATCCATCCATCTTTTCTTTGGCCTTCCTCTCCCTCTCCATCTATCAACAATTCATCACTCTTTTAGTCATATGCGTTTCTTCCCTTCTCATCAAATGTCCATACCAAGCCAAACCCATCAGGATTTTCCATCAAGATTAGTTTTGTGCTCGGTTGATGGCAATAGACTCGCCCCCTATTACATTGGATTTAAATGTAACGAAATGTGGGTGTAATAGGTACTCCCCAGCACAAACCTTTGGGGAATACAAACATGGTGTTATGTTATACCTGGCGGTTTATTTCAGCAGGTTTTTGGTGGCAAATCATCATAAGTGGACTGTTACGGTCACCAAGAGGAGCAATAGTAGCGTACCTACTACCTACGCTTTGAAATGGGCAGCTTCATCTTTCTGACTGACCGACCCCTTGACAATTCAAAACTGCCTGTAATTGGTTTATCCTACTAATCCTATCACACTAATATTCTATAAACCTATAAACCCAAACCTCCCAACCCCCCTAACCTATAAACCCAAACCCCCCAACCCCCCTAACCTAATAAACCTATTTTTCTTTCTTTTTCTTTCATATAGGCGAAAGTTTGTGAGGATGGATGGATGTTTGTTACTCTTTCACGCAAAAAGTACTGAACGGATTTGAAGTTTATAACCAGGATTAGCATATAGGATACTTTTTATCCCGATATTCCCACGAGATCGAAATTTATGCGGGTGAAACCGCGGGGCTTTGTCTGGGTTCGAACCTACGACCTACAACTCGTAAGTCGCGGCCGTTACCACTGGGACACCACTGCTCAACCTACATAACCTGCACTGCTCAACCTATACAGCCTTGCTGACTGAAAAAGAATCATTTCATATTAAAAGGCCACAGATAAGCCCACCCCAATTTCACAATAATAAACCCATCACAATAACTCCAATTTTAAGTGAAAAACACCCTTATAAATCTAAGATCAACAACCAAACATGAACACCCAATTCGTATTACACAAAACCGATTTGTTACCATTTATGAAAATCCTTAGGGTTGTAACGTAAAAAAAAGTACAGTCATAAATTTGTATCCCCATTTCATTTGCTGGCGGTACCCTGAGGGCGAGGCAATCAGGGTTGGGATATAAAAGGATAGCGGAGCCATCGTAAAATGTCCTGTACCAAGATTGTATGGGATTTGTACGTACTTGCGGATAAAATGTGTATCTTTTTCGGTGCCGAGTTAAGAATGTGATAGCCCTAGCTAGTTACGCACCTAGGTAGGTACTGGGGGTGAAAAGTATAACATTTTACAACATGTTATAAAAATGCAAACATAGGTGTCAATAGTTACTTTTCTTTTTTAATATTTTACATGTCGATGAAAAAGTTTGAGTGATCGTGATTTATGATTATAGCTTTACTTTTATAAGACTTTAAATTACTGCTGGTAAGCCTTTATATAAATAAATAGTCAAAGTTTAGGTGGGGGCCCACCTAAACTTTGACTATTTATCTCTGCCAAAACCAACTATTTCCGCATCTAATTAATTCATTAAAAGATCCTCAACTATAGTCCGGCCGTCGAGAGAATGCGTTCCGGACACCCTGTCAGTGCGAAAAATCTAGTAGCTAATACCTAAAGATCAAATTTGCAAAACGCGTATTCGTCTTTATGAAACTGACAGGTGTTGGCCGCACAATAAAGACGACATTTATTTACATTAGATCCACCCTGACCTTGTAGACTTGCTAACTTTTCAGCATGGCATAAGCTAAGACGACATGAAAGAGAAGACAGTGACGGAGAGAGATAAAGAGATAACAAAACACTTTAAGCAAAAACTACCAATTCTCTTAGTTCCTGCTCATTTAAACTTTTCTTCCTATGGCGATGCTCGACAACGCATCGTCAATATTTTAAGTTGGATGACTGAAGACTCGTACATTAGAGACGACGCGGATCGGGACTCAGCGACGAGTGAAATTGACGAGAGATCGCGCTTCAATAGTCAAAGTGAAGTTGTACAATAAGGTTGGTTGCTCACCGGGCAAAGGATTGGTGTTCTAGATAATGTTGCCCGAGATATAGGCAACGTTTTGTGATGACAAGGGGCACAAGGAGGACAAGAGGCTCGTGGTTAAGTAATAACAGCTACACGGGTCCATCGATCAGGTTAAGCTATGATTGCTGCGGTAGGCCCGTGGATGGGAGACTATCTTTACATACCGAGACCCCTTCGTGCCTCGGAAAGTACATTAAGCCGTTGGTCCCGGCCGTCAGTCTTGGATATTTGGCAGTCGTTACCATTCGTCAGAAGCCCGAAAGTCAGACAAACTGTCTTACCAAGGGGTATCGTATTACCTAGTAACTGGGTTGTGGAGGTAAACTGAAAACGCTAGTCAGATGCTAATCAGTTTATGACACGAATAGGACCACCTTTCATTATTATGTAATGAAACGGATGAATATCTATCAAATCAGATAGGGTGAACTATCAGTATTTTATATTATGCAGTGACTGATAGGTTTACCTCCTTGGTCTAGTGGTCGCTACTGCTTTGCTGGTCCTGGATATACGAGATTTAGTAGCCAAGTGAGAAGGAAGCTTTAGTTCCCATTTTTTTTTTCAGAACTGAGTTGAGAAGGTTGTCCTTTATACTGACAAGTAGTTACAAGAAACCTATCGAGAACTTCGAGCTATTATTGGTTCCGTACAACTTTGGTCATTGCTTGTACTGGAGGCTACTTTTTACCCGACTACGGCAAAGGCAAAAGTAAGGGTTATGATTTTAGCAGTCTGTGTATGTTTGTATTTAAGTGTGTTCCACCGTAGTGCCTAAACTTATACCGAACCGATTTTGATGAATGAGGTATTAATAGATTCGAAATAAAGACCCGGGTGACATAGGCTATATAAATTCTCTCTCAACTTAAAATGGTGGAACTTACACGTAAATTTCAGACCTTGAAAAAAATTACATTGTGATAATCATGATATGTTTGGTATCAAAAGAAAGGTCTTGAGGAGCACGTACATAATATGTTTATCATAATTGTCTAAGTAAATAAATATGTTTAAATTGTTAAAAACAAGCAAAAGTGGCGGCTTTATCTTGACCATTTTTGTAACTGTCTTGAATTTTGTCTGAAATATTTTCTTTTGTTGGCAAATGTTTTAAAAGTTTACTTGGCTTTTCCATTTGACATTTCAAGAAATAAAGTTTAAGTAGATAGTGACGATAATGTGTTTCGATTTACAGTTTTCTTGTTTTCACTTTTTTGCTGTTATTTTCTCTCGATATTTGTTTTATCACATCCATTTTCACTTAAAACTTTTTAATCATGACAAGGTTTGCTCATTTTGCCATCAGGGTTCCTACGTTTCTAGAGACTTCCATCATTCTGTCAGACTATAATACCTACTAATATTGGTTACTTCATATGAGTGTGTCTGTCCCTATCTATATGTCGCAGCCAACTGGTTAAATTAGCCGTTCAGTTAACTGCCTAGCCTTTCAACTAAACGGCGGCCGTTCAACTAACGGCCTGAATGATATTCAATTACAGTTTAGGTTGGAAGTCTGTAACCAATCACGCGCGAGCCGAATTGGTTGCAGTAATTAAGGCATTGCACCCCGACCAAGTGGGTTAGGTTAGGTTAGAACTGTGATCAACCGCGTTCGAGCCGAGGGAGGAAGCGAGGCGAACACTACTTCTAAAGGCCAGGCAGTTAACTGAACGGCTAATTTAACCAGTTGGCTGCGACATATATATACAAATTATGAAGCTGAACAGTTTGTTTGTTTGTCTTTGGAAATACCAGTCGGATTGGATTTTTTTTTTTTTGCCTTTGATAGCCCAATTTTTGAGGGAGGTTATAAGTTATTCAACATAACGCTTGGACACTTAGGAGCCAAGCAAAACGAAAAAAAAATCAGAGTGCACGCTAAGGGAAAACCAACTTGGTAATAAGAAATTTTCACACGGGCGAAGTAGCAAGTGTCGTTATAAAAACAATGCACAGCCAGAGACATAATTGAATCAATTGTTAACTGTCCGTATTATAACAATTTCTTATATCTTAGAGGAAAATATCTACAGCACAATTTTATTATTATAGTGCTGCAATTTATCCAATTCAAAGGCTTCGAATAGAAAATTTCTAAGTTACTAGTACCTACTAAACTTCTACTAACTCACACAACGATAAACCACCCGCAAATATAATCAAACGCCCCAGAATTCTATCACATATCGGCAAGATTTTTTTTAGCCTACAATGTCCCACTTCGGAGCAAAGGCCTCCCCCAAAACCTTCCAGGCATCCCTTTCTAGAGTCACCTCGATCCAACCCTTGCGGTACGCATCTAGGTCGTCTCGCCACCTCTTTCTGGGCCGGCCTCGGCCGCGCCGTCTATCCTCAGGCATCCACACCCACAGTGTGGAGAGGGTCCTCTAAGTAATATATATCCCTCTAAAATAAGTCCCTCTTACAAAACCAACGGGAAATATTAAAATCAAACATTCCACCAATCACATAATTTCTCAAAACTAACAGTTTTTTAAACAGAGTTTGTTTACTAAGGAAATATAATTTTCTATTTGAATATTTGTCCATGTAATTATAAGCATAGTTTCACATTTAAGTATAGTTATATCGCCTATTATGTGTAAATGATTGGTCTTATAAACAGTCGGTCGTAACAACAGTCAGATTGAGAAATATAATGTTTATTTACTGGTTCTATAAGCTGCTTTTTGAATGGTGTAATTTGGAAGATGTAGCGGGGAACGTGCACGCTTGTGATGAACAGCGTAAGCCATTCCTTCTTTCCGGGAATAACCCAAGGCCAGCAAAGCAAAAGCTATTCTTCTCGCTATTCTGACGTACATAAGCAGTGGCGATTGCTTTTAAATACAAATATCTATGATAATATTGTACTGATTCTTGGACACCTGTCTTCTATACGTTGACTGCCAGGCAACAGACACAATAGAAAATCTATTGTTCGCGGTCACCGGTGACCGCGTTGGCAGTCAATGCTTTAATCATAGTCTATTGTTACAACCTTACAACGCTCTCAAAGGTTGTTGCTAAAGCACAATTTGGATAAAAAGTATCAGGATTTAAAAACTGCAACATCGTTTTTATTAACCTACTTCAAAAAAAGGAGGAGGTTCTCAATTCGGTTGTATGTTTTTTTTTTTAGAAAACGATCAAAGTGTTTTTGGTGACGAAACATTTATTTATTTTTATTTATTTATTTATTTAAGGATTACCAACGAGATACATTACAATTATCTTAAACCATAATATAATTTGTATAATATACATTATCATGTAATGCACACTCAATTACAGGTAACCACAGCTTACACAATAATATAATAAGTATTTATAAAAAAATAATACCTAAAAGAATTCAGCACCATAATTTAAGTCGCTGTCTCCTATCACTTGTACTGTCTAAAACCATAATTTACGATATGTTTAGAGTCAAAATTAAAATCGTATAGAATGGCCCGGCGTCATAAGTTACCAGTGCTGTTGAAGCTGTCATTGTAATCACGGCGCGCGTTTATCATCGTTTTAAAGTTATTGTAAATCACGGGGTTTTGGGAGTCTGTCAGAAAAAGAAATACATAATTTGTAGTTTCTTTGGTATATTAGCATATGATGAGGAAGGAGGAAACGCATGTTGAACGCGCTGAAAACCAGCGCTGGGGCTCTGTCTAGCATAGGGTCGCAGCATAATGCTGAGCAATGGCCGTTTTGCGTGAATGTGACGCATGTTTCCCCCTACCTCTTTTTTACTTTATTTTTTGTGTTTATGTTTTTTTTCTTCAGTTTCTTTCTATGTAACTAAAACAGTTTATTTTTCATTTATAAAGTAACACAATTGTTGATACTTTATTTACATTACAATCTAGCCCATTAGCTAATAATTAATTTAAATATTATAACTTAAACTGCTAAGTAACTATAAAATTAAGAAATCGTCCAATAACGTCTGTTTTGTTCACTATAAGTTAAGAGGAAGACACTTGAGATGTCACATTGATTTATTTTTTAAGATTTTTTGGTTTCAGGACATGCCGGCCTCCTCACGGTGTTTTCCTTCACCATTTTTGAGAGCAGTGGTGATGAAATAATAGAGGGGCTATACCACTTAAGCCGTATGTTCCACTCTTTACTTGCCCAAAACATTAGAGCCTCCAATAACCACAGACTTGTTAATGACAAATTGTTTGTCACTCCTGAGTCCAATTTACTATTGTCATATATTTGGGGCGGACACTGACAGTAATGAGCCGCTGTTTCACATAGCTGACATTCTTGTCATGCCGAAGAGAATGTTAGATGTGTTGAAATTAAAACAAGCTGTCTTGTTTTATACCGTTTGGTGCTTGTTCAGATGATTCTCCATGTTTAGTTAGGTCTTACTTTAAGGCGGAGGTTTCTTGAAAATGGTCAAAAAGTTGGTTTTTAAAGCAGTGTATCTCTTAAACCGTAAATAATTTTGACCAAAAAAAAAATTGACATATTTTCAAGTCTTATTTTAAAACAGTGATGGAACTCAAATCACAATTAAACGTATATTAATGCATCAAAAAAATCTTCAAATACACCTCTGACATTTCTTTAAAAGCAGTTTATCCCTTCATTAACAATTTTAATTATAATTAAAAATATACCATTAAATTGCTAATGCCAAACTGCATTCAGTGATGGATTACTTATTATTAAGTTGTTTGTAAATAGATGATTGTTTCATATTTTGCAATAAATTACCAGCGTTGTGTCATCGCGCTTCTCTTTCTTTTCTATGCTGTCCGATAGTGACTGCGCTTTAGGTCATGCGCATACTATGTTACAAAGATCCTCGACTACTGATACTCTCTGTTTTCTCGTATGCCCTTTACATTCTAAATTTTACCTGTTATCTACCTGTTCCGCAACTGTTGTTTTTTTTATATTAGATTTACTTAAATTTAAAAAAATACACTCGCTGTCATGTATAATAGAAAGAGACAGAAAGAGTGAGGAAGTCTGAATTTAATACGCCTTTTTAATACAGAAACATATACGAATAGTTTTAACAAGCTCTAAAAAAGTTATCGTCATTTGGATTTAAATTATTTTTTTCACCACCCTCGAAAAGTATTAAAACTATTTAAAGAAAAAATCTAATAATATTATATAATAAATTAAATAATCTCCATGCGATTTCTACCAGAGTGTACTCTTACTGCAAGCCGCGTTACAGAAAAAATCTGCTGTTCCCTACATTTTGTCGAGTTATGCGAGGATCAGCTGACGATTTGTTTACGCGATTTCAGGGTCGGTCCCATATTAAAAGCTGTTCATTTACATGAGTACTCCACTCCCTTAGGGGAGGCCCACACTGCACGCATCACGGAGCGGGGTGCGTGAAACGGAGCCAAATACCACGCTCGTGATTGCGTTTTTATTGAATTTGTATGTAAAAAATCACGTTATTTACGCCCGCTGCGTGATGCGGTGCAGTATATCCCTCATTTTACATAACACCCTGTAGAAGCAGTTTGGTATACTTCAAAGTCCCAAAGACCGTCCCTACTCCGCCATTTATAAAACCCCAAAAAACAAACATAATTACAACACCTTCGTACCGTGACCGCAATCCCTAACCGTACCCTTAATTCGGCACAT
Source organism: Gortyna flavago (assembly GCA_963669345.1). Classification (NCBI taxonomy): domain Eukaryota; kingdom Metazoa; phylum Arthropoda; class Insecta; order Lepidoptera; family Noctuidae; genus Gortyna; species Gortyna flavago. The sequence continues at coordinate 1,823,705 of OY770149.1, forward strand.
TCACCGTATTAAGGGTTATAGCCGAGATTCGGCCACACATAACGTTGTAGCCAGTCTTGCAACGATAATGTTTTTCGGTAGTGGAGGGTTAAGGGGAAGCGCTAAGGTAGCCCGCGAAATTCAAATTTTCGTACGTTTTTTTGCAATTTGCTGGTCAGCATTAAGTTTTACATTGATTAAAATATGATTCGCGGCCGTAACAAATATGTATTCACAGAATTATAATCATTAAAATCAGTAATACAACTTTTTAAGTTAGTATTATCCTAAAAAGTCAAGATTTCATGAAATAGTCATTCAGTAGGATTACTTGGTCTTAGAGAGTTGTGTTGATGACTTTAATGATTATAATTCTGTAAATACATATTTGTTACGGTCGCGAATCATATATTTTAATCAATGTACAACTTAATACTGACCAGCAAAGTGCAAAAAACGTAAAAAAAAAAATGAATTTCGCGGGCTACCCTGGCGCTTGTTTGTGTTATTAGAAGGGAGGGTTAAAATACAGTACTGATGTTGAGATAATATCGCAAGTGATTATTGTGGGAAAAGAAAAGGGTAGTTAGAAAAAACAAACCAAACCAACACAAACCAAACAAACCAAAACAAACCAAACAAACCAAAACAAACCAAACCAACACAAATTCTAATACTTTGATCGGAACCATAAAAAAAAAACTCAATTTTACCAGATGTTACAAAATGTACCTTCAAACTACACAAGAAATTGTTGATTTTATTGTTAATCTTTAATGGAGTTTTATTACAAGTCTGATAACACAAAAATATACACGTCATATTAATAGTAATCGATTTCACGCTTTTGAGAACATGAGGTGACATTGCAGAAATAACACAAGAAATGATTTTAGAATCTTAATTCAATTTCGGTTACTTAATTAACAAAACAAGACAAGTACGAGCCGGTCTTTCACAACGAGGGTTCCGAATATTTCAAAGATTTTCATAATTAAAATATAACTTTTTTGGGACCCCACAAATACGTTTGTTTGTAAAGGTTTTTTTATACATACCTAGACTAAAAAAAAAAGGAAATTTCAACCTCCATCTCCATCTATCTCCACTTCATATTTCGGCCTATGATGCAATGAAAATAAAAATCTTTTTTCTATCCTTTCACTTGATACGAGGGCAAGCATTAAAAAAAACTGATTCAAACAATTCGACTTAGTATTAGGAGTTCTTGAAAATCAGCTGTGACGTGCTGATAGGCGAGTGGACGAAGTAGTATGTGAAGGTTCATTTTTTACAGAATTTACTTACAGAACCCTAAAAACGCGTAAAAATAATGTTGCCGTAGATTGACAAACAGACATTCAATCAATATTTTTTTAATATTGTTTATTCTTTTGAAATGAATAAATTATTCACAAAGTGCATTGGAGGATTACGCCTTTTTTGATTTTTCTGTCAGGTTTGAAATCACTATCACAATTTAATGAGACATTTACTCGCTCAATTACAACTAAACAATGCCGAATAATCAAAATGTATCAAATCGATTCGAGATACATACTTAACGGCATGTAACTACAAAGCATATTGATTACCACGTAAGGTATATAAGCCGCACAAATCCGGATAATACATTCGATTTACGACAGTTTTTTGTTTTATTCGATTCGAGCAGTCACCATGTTCAAACTTGTGATCGGCATTGCACTCGTGGTGGTGGCCCAGGGGCTAGCCAGTCCTCTAAATCACCAGTTATTGCATCTAAGGTCTAACAATAACAACCTGCTGAATAATTTGCAAGAAAATAACCCAAACAATAATTTGCGTCAGAGTAACCTTCTCAATAATTTGTTAGAGAATAACTTAAACAATAATTTGCAAGAAAATAATCTGAACAATAATAATTTGCGACAGAATAACCTTCTCAATAGTTTGTTGGAGAATAACTTGAATAACAATTTGCAAGAAAACAATTTGCACAGTAATTTACGAGAAAACAATCTGCTGAATAATTTGCAAGACAACAACAACTTGAACCTTAACTTGCTAGAAAATAATCTGAACAATAATAATTTGCGACAGAATAACTTGTTGAATAATTTGCAAGAAAACAATTTGCTGAATAACTTGCAGGAAAACAGCTTGCAAAATAGTTTGAGACAGAACAATCTACTGAACTCGCTGAACCTTCGTCGTTCGAACAGTCCGCTGTCACACAACTTGCACCTACAGTCACATCGTCGCAGCCACTCACCGCACTCAGGTTCCCTCCTACCATAACTAGGCTGAACGAGGAATACGAAGGTGAAGGGAATACAACGGTAAATGAAACTCTATATTATTTTTGATTTTGTTTTGCGTACATAAGTTTGGCATGTAATTCACATTAAACTGGATACTGTGAAATTATTTTTGGTGTTACTTTTTCTCACGATTGCGAAACCACTTTTCAAGAAATTTTAAAACCTCGTGTTATGTATTTCGACTGCTCCATTAGTCTAGTGCTCGCAAGCGTGACTAATGAGCGTGAAGTCCTGGGTTTGATTGCGGTCGAGCACAAACGCGTTACTTATTGGGTTTTACATTGGGAATTTCTTAGTAACACTATACATCATTATTTACCCTCCTCTATTTTTCATAAACTGGATTTTATTTTAATTAAGAATTTGAGACAATTTTCAAAGTTATGGAACAACAAACTAAATACGCACAACAAAGTTCAAATTCCATTGCAAACAAAAACTTATCAGGACCTTTCATTTACAAATGGTCACTCAAAAATCAACTTAGAATACATTTCAATAAAGTAGATGAGCGATTAAGTGGCTATGTAATATAAATTATCTGATAGTATTAACGCTCCTAGTGGACACAATCAATTAAAAACTTTCAACACTGTATTTTTCGCATTTCAAAATCACAATAAACAAGACCCAAGAGGTACAAATACACCCACATCAAATATAGTCACGTGGGAAGAAAAACCAAGTTTATTCTACGAGTCCCACAAAGCTATTAAACTAAATGAGGTATATAAACATCAAAATGAATGTTCTAATACTACCTTATCACAAAACATCTCAGTTATCAGCTGAACATCTTTGACATTTGTCGCCTACTCGAGATGGAGGCGAGATAATCGTGATGCCTAATTAATTCCACGAGAAAGATAAGATAATCGACGATTACTGATTAGATTTAGGTGTAAATGTTTATGTATTAGGTTAACTTGGAATCAAACGAACTATTTTAAGGCCTTTTGAACCGTTTAAGGTCGGAAAACGACTCGTTTAAGTTTGTTATTTGAAGTTTGTTTGAATTGCCTAACCTAGCCCTTTGACAGTTTGAAATGTTTCTGATGGAGGTTTTACATACATATAAATGCTTTTAACGGCTGGATAAACAGGGAAAATACCAAGAATCAGACAAGCTCTGAGAGTACTTCACGGTATTTGGATTTCAATTAGCAATGTTAAAAAAAAGTTATTTATCGAATTAAGGCTGAAAATCAAAACATTTTTAACGCCCCCAAAACGGCGCCCTTCACCACTGTCGATTGCTTTAGCTGAGAGGAAGAAGTGGCGCAACGAACTCCCCAGCAGCACAAACTCCCAAGCTAGCTGAAATCACCTCCACTCCTTTAGTTAATCTAGTAACATAGCCTATACCTACTTATTCCTTTACGCTAAAATAGGACAATAATAGGTTGGTATAATGAGTTCAATGAACTCGTAGCTAAATAATAATAGCTGCACAGCTCTATTAAAGGTTAAACTACGCTTGCCACGATCGGTTCTTAAATGATTGATCAACTCAACAAAAATATCTTTGACTGTCGTTACCCCAGTCAGAAGCCTAAAAGTCTGACAGTCAGTCTTATCACGGGGTATCGTGTTACCAGTCGTTCCATGTAAAATACTGGTCTTCTGCTGCATCCAGTTAGACTGGAAGATGACGCAACATAGTTGGGAAAAGGCTATGCAGAATATAATAAGTTATACGCCTTGATGGCTAAAGATTCAGAAGAGGCAAGTAGCAAGACAATTTACAGGATAATACAATTTTGTTTATGCAAATTCAGTCCCCCAGTCCAGTTAACGTAATTAAGCTTACACCCTTCCCAGGGGTGGTTGAAAAGGGCTCAAAATGGTTTGTGTAAATACATAGGTATGACAGCACGCGAGGAACTTACCCTTTCGATCTAATCGTAAAACTATACCACTGCAGGACAAAGGCCTTTTCTCAAACAGAGAAGGCACGAGCATTGATCACCACGCTCGCTCAAGACGGGTTGCTGATTTCAGACTATTAATATTTAAAAATCCAGGTTTCCTAACTATGTGTTCCTTCACCGTTGTCAGTTATGTCTAAGATAAACTTAGAAAGTACATTACATAGCATCGCACCTGTATTCAACAAATGGTTAGACAGAGGTGTATCTATAATAAACTCACATTTCACTTTTATGTTTGAAGTATTTTGGAAGCATGAAGAAGCGTTCTCGTGTAGCGCGCGTAGTAGTAGTTTGTTCCGCCAGTTACTCAACTGAACCAAGCGCTCGGCGCATCCTGGACAGTCACACCCAAAACCAAATTCTTCCCTTGCGGTGGTAGGGCTAACGCCACCCTGGTTTGCGATCACCCTCCCACCGGAGTCCGGCGTCAAGCAGCCTGCTATGTTTCGTCGATGTGTGGGAGTTCCAGTGCCTTACGCAACTTTTGTGCACGGTTGTTCCATCATAGACCTCATCCATCGTTTCCATCAGTTGTGATCGAGGTCAAGAGCGGGCCCATTCAGCAATAAAAGTCCTATGAAACAGGCGGCGAGCCTATTGCCATAAACCAGACACAAATATAGAATCTCGGTTGCTAGAAATTTTATATGGAAAAACCCAATAATACCTTACCTGACCTAGGAATGACCCAGAACCTCAGCAACCAGGCAGAAAGAACATAATGAATTGAAAAGTCACATTAGTACTTGCCTGAATTTGACCCAACAAGAGACCTAGATCACTGGCTCATTTAACATTACGACAAGGCCAAACTATATCTTAGTATGAAACCTGAAAATATCATATAACCACCAAGGTTATAACATAACTATAATATTTTACGTTTTATAGTCTTCTCGATGCCTAGTTTAGTTGTAACTTCCCCGGCTTTATAGGCTCTCCCGGGAAATTTTATTGGGCATAACTATAGAATTGTTACTAGGGGATTTTATTGAGGGATTGGTTGTTGGAGCCTCTGATACTATTCTCAGAGAAGTAAGGCCCTCTAAACACACGTTTTTCTTGCCGTAAAAAACAACGGTATATTCGCCGTGTGTCGGCACGGTCGTCAGTATTGTATGGATCACTATGGAAGCTTGTTGACGGACACGAAGGTCCTAAGGGAGCTATAAATAATTATGAATCAAAATAACCTAAGTTTTTGCATTGACATTTTATTTTAATTATAACTCTGTGATCTTTTTAATTTTTAATTTGTATTCGTTTTTTTTTTTTCTATTGAAATTTTATTCAGAGGCATTTTATGTAGAGAAATATTTACAGAAATGTTATTCTGTGGCATTGTGATATTTTTATTTTATGAAATTGTCGGAATTAAATGAATTTAATTTTTTTTATTTTAAGGCAAGTTCATAGTACATTTTTTTTATATCAACGATTATCAATTTATATATGTCTATACCAATAATAAAGCTGAAGGGTTTGTTTGTTTAAACGCGTTAATCTCTGAAACTTCCTTTCGGATTTGAAAAATTATTTTTGCATTTGATAGCCTAATTCTTGAGGAAGGCTATAGGCACTAGGACCCTTAAGAGCCGAGCAAACAGAAAAAAAGCGAGGAGCAGGCGATGCGATGCGACGGGGTTGGGGGATAAGAAATTTCACGCGGACGAAGTCGCGGGCAGAAGCTATTCTTTGTATAAAATATATTTCCTGTCCTCGAAAGTTTATGAAAACCCCTTATAATTACAACCCTAACATTTTCAACGCAGACCTATTTTTATAAAAATATATGCATTGACATTTTGCTTTTTGCCCTCCAATAAATCACTCAACAATAATCCTTCTTCCATTGTCGCAAAACCCATTTTCGTTTGACACAATGTCACAAGTAAGTCCTTATGTTTTCAGTACAAAGGTTTTCACGTTTGATCGATCACACATGAATAACCTTTACAAAAAATATCTTCAAAGAAACTCGAAGCTAAAGGTTTATTATTCTTGCTCAAAGCATAACGTTCTCTGCAGGTGAAACTCGAGCACACAAGCGGATTTTTACAAGAATTGTGAAAAATCAGACTTTGTTATTCTTATTTGAAGCCTGCAAGGCTTAAATGTCTACTGGTACATTGTTTAGAAATAAACAATTACTTTAAAATGAGCAAAGCAGTGTAGGTAATGAGGAAGAGATAACTTTTTGAAGTGAAAACTTCTTTAGCCGCGTTGGGCGTTTTTTGAGATGGGAAAAAAACATTAACTACGTCACGACGTACGACACTGTTATTACCGTAACCCACATCGCGCATCATTCTGATGTGTTCGGCTGGCTGTCCTAGGGATGTACTCGTTGAGATGGAAAAAAACCAGACCAACTTACTAATGTCAAGTGTTAATAATTATATTATACTAGCTTCCGACCGCGGCTTCGCCCGCGAGGTATGTCGATAAAAACTATCCTATGTCCTTCTCCGGGATGAAATCTATCTCTCTGCCAAATTTTATCGAAATCCGTTCAGTGGTTTAGGCGTGAAAAGGTAACATACAGACAGACAGACAAACAGAGTTACTTCTGAATTTATAATATTAATATGGATTGTATATTGTTTAATATAATTTTTTGTAGTAGTTTATAATAATAAATAAAAAAACACTTCATTTAAAAGTATTTCCTGCACAATAAAATATGTCCTGAAGATTCAAAAAAATACACACGTAATTGTTCAAATTTTCACTTCTGTCGACCCCAAATAAATTGGAACAAAGGCAAGACAGCAAAGCAAACGTGTAGAAGCTCCTGAGGCGTTAGGTGACGATCTTCTAAGGGTTGGCAGCCGCTGAGAGTACCCGAGGCATCATCTGCCTAGCCTACTTCCAACTATGTTGGGGTCGGCTTCCAGTCTTACCGGATGCAGCTAATCACCAATATTCCACATATAACTACTTCCTATCTGACCTTCACAACCCAGTTACTGGGTAACACGATACCCCTTGGTAAAACTGGTTGTCAGAATTTCTATGAAAGTAGCCGATTATACCAATATGATGAGCCGAGAATACCAATATGATATCTGATTAAAAAAAAACATAAGGAAACTAACACTGGCAATGCCTTTCATGACATCCGAATGTAGCGCGAAAACATAAGAACTTACTTGTGACATTTTGTGAAACGAAAATGGGTTTTGCGACAGTGGAATAAGGATTATTGTTGAGTAATTTACTGGAGGGCAAAAAGCAAAATGTCAATGCTTATATTTTTAACCGACTTCAAAAAAAAGACGAGGTTCTCAGTTCGGTTGTATGTTTTTTTTTTTATGTTTGTTACCTCAGTACGCCGTCATTTATGAACCGAATTGGAAAATTATTTTTTTATTTGAAAGGATATACTTCCAGATTGGTCTCATTTTTGTCAAAATCCAGTTCTGATGATGGGATCCATGAGGAATTGAGGGAACTCCTCAAATATTATAAGCATACATATAGCAATTTTGATTTTCATTAACAACTCAAGCATTTGCATTCAGAAAGTATAATTTGGTGAAGGGGAACTGATGATGAAGACCACAGATGGCCAACGGAACTACTCAATGACAAATATTTCACGGGTAGCGATTCGATTGCTTTAATATGGATGCTAAGCAATTTATGTTCGTCACAATGCGTATGGTGAGGTGGAGCTGATGGTGAAGTTCTCCTGATTCTTACCAGGAGAACTCCTCAACAATCAACGTCCCAGCATCGGGAAAAGCAATATTTTGTAACAGGTGATGAGCAGTTGACATTAGGTTTTGAAACGGTATGCTCTCGAGGTGGTCCCATTGTCACCAAGTCAGAGTCTGATGAAGGGATCCCATGAAAGTCGAGGAAAATCCTCTTTGATAGGCATGTACAGTGTGTTAGTTGAACTCTCTCAAATCAAATGAAACCTATTGATGATTCAAGTGTTTGAGTCTGAGAGTCATCACTTACCTATACTCCGACTTTTAATTAGTTGCAGTAAATTGACACTTCTTAATAACTCATTTCGGACTGCATTTAGAGATATGCATGTCAAATAAGTTTCGTTTGTTACACTATTCTGTACTAGAAAAACATGGTTTGGTTGATGGCCGCGAAAATCAAAAAGACGCCAATTTTAGTCATTTAAGTTACACATAAGCTGTCGTTTTACTGCAGCTAATTAAAAGTCCGACTATAATGCTACCGAGCCGTCGATGGTAGCCACAGCAGTCCTTAACTGTTAGGAGTCAGGAGATACGGCAATATGTCGACAGAAACTACTTAGCAGTTCTTGGATAGACGTGGACTTGAACACAATCGTCTTCATCATTCCATTTCTCGTAATGATGTAACGGGACGAACAGGTCCCGCATCTGATGATGGTAAGGGCTTGTAATTGTCGAAAGAGCTTGTAATATGCCTAACTGAATAAAAGTATTTGATTTTCACTTATCATCAGCTCAGCAGCATGAAGTGATGACTCTCAGACAACACCTATCGGTCCATTAAATTCGGAGAAAATTGGATGTGACAGACGGACAGACAGACAGACACTCCAGTGATCCTATAACAGTTCCGATTTTTCTTTTTGAGGTAATGAACCCTAAAAGGTGAAAAATAAAAAACTTTTTTACAAAAAAAAACAACCAATTCACTTTGTATTGTTTTGTTGGAAGTCGGTTGTTTTTTTTTGTGTAAAAAAGTTTTTTATGTCAATTCAACAACATTCATTACGTTCCTTACGCTGTCGAGCAGAAGATTCTTTCAAACATTTGAAGCAATTGATTACGAATTTCCTTCAAAATCCTTCGTACCATTGCGATAAAAAATCTGTTCCGTAATTGAAGTGCTCGATTCATTGGGCTAAACTCCAACTTACTCGTAGTAAGCAAATGCGTATCAATGTATAATTATTCACTCCCTATAAGGGCGCCTCTTGCTACGAAGTTCACTCATTAAAATAATGAAATCTCCATACATTCCCTAAATGATCCTCTTCACCTTTCATATGTTAAAATCATAATATTTCACTAAACAACGTAACATTCTGGGAATCACGAAGTTGTTCGTGAAACAGAACACAGACTACTGTGTGCACTCGCTCTAAAAGCATTTAGACATTTAACACTGCCCCTCAAATATAGTGCAACTTGCTTTTAGCTTTTCTATGGAGAACCAAAATAGTCGAAATGGGTTCTGTCATGTTTTTGGATTTAGTATTTATCGAAGTATTTGAAAATAATCTCAGAGTCTAGAATTGCGCCCGGTTGATGGCAATTGGATCGCCCCCTATTACATGGGACTTAAACATAAATAGTGAAATGTGGTGTACTATAAAGGTATGAGGAACAGAGTGTAAAGTTTACTCATCCTCCATATAAAAAGCCTCCTTTTACTAGACAGGTGTTGTGTCTAATAGGCAGCTGCTGCCTGACGATTTATATCGGGACGTTGTAATGCTAGTCGCGCGGTAAACTCTGCTTGCGTGATGTAGGATTTTTGCGTGAAGTTTCCTCAGTACCTGACTAGGCACTCGCACAAGGTGTCGTAAGTTTGGATTAGTCGTTGGAGGGTTGCCACACTGCGTAAATTCTTAAATATACATTGATGTATTAAAATGTGTGCTACACAAACGCCAGTTCGATTGTGACTAAGGTCGATTGTGAATGTGCACCTAATTTATGCGATCCACGTCGAGGAGCGCGTACCTTATCTTCCCTTCTTTTATCCATTTATACATCAATGTAAATATATAAATAATTTTTCTAATCCTTCCAGCTAGTGCAATTGCATGGGTGCTCCAGTCAAGCCTGTCATCTATAATTATGCCTAAGTATTTAATAGAGTTCAGGATAGCAAGCTGCAACTACAGTTGAACCGATTGTTGGTCCAATTAGTGAGAAGTTTGGGCCAGGATTTGTTGAAACACAATACAGAACACACTGTATAATTAATCCTACCGTGTCGGCTTCCTAAACTGTTTCTTTGTCTTACAATCCTTTGTGACGGCATTAAATGACAGACAAACAGACAAGCACAATGTCTTATAAAACAACTGAGAACGTTACGTAGGTACTCGTATATTTTGCATTTTGTGTCGAGGACTTATTTATGAACGTAACCCAAGTAAAAGGAGTATGTAAGCATCTTGTTGGTCTAGTAATCACATGCGATACGGCTGAGCACGAGGTCATGGATTCGATTTCCAGGTCGGGCAGTGTTAAGGGGTTTTGCATTAGAAATTTCTTAGTAACACCCCGAATGTCTCGATTTGTGTGCGTGGTTGATGGCAATATCTCCCCTATTACATCGGACTTAATCATTGCTGGCGATATATGGGTTTGCCATAGGTACACCTTTGCCTTACCTTTCGAGGATTAGAGGCGTGACGTTATGATGGTCTATCCTTTTCCCAACTATTTTGGGTCGAGTTGAAATCAATAATTTACCCAGAGTGACTGCCATGTGACCTCTATTACTGAGTTTGGCAATTAGCGGGAGTGTTGGAGGTTTAATTATCATCAGCTTTCACGCAACAGCGATGTTTGGAATGGCCTACGTCCAGCACTGGATTTAAAATGGTTTAGTTGGTGATGATGATGATGGATAATGCTGTTGATTTGTTTTAGTTTTTAATCGCAGGATGGCGCCATGTTTACCTGCATGAAACTCGGTCCAGTTATTATTTTTGTATCAAACCACAGTAGCCAAACGACAATGGAAGAATATACACTTGCATAAACACAGAATAAAGGTACAAGTTCGTAGCCGACTGCAGTCCACAGCAGCAGGCGACATGTCGCCGCGACAATACTGGTTTCCGTATTTCTATGAAATACGTGGCAGACAACATGTCGCTAGCTACAGAAGGTATTTCATAGAAATACATAAAAACCAGTATAAGTGTCGCGGCGACATGTCGCCTGCTGCTGATTACTGCAGTCGGCCACGAACTTGTACCTTAAGAATCGTGTTTCTTTCGTTAAGCACAGACTTACTGCTGTTGATCAAATAGTGTTGTCAGTTGTATACGAGGGACATTTTCAAAAAGTCTGCAGTACAATTCTTCCGCAAAAGCAATAAGCGCACTTTTCTCAAATTCGAAGTAAAAAATCTGTATTTTGAGACTGTAAGCTGTGGTGGCCATTGTCTCAAGTTTCGACCCGAGACAACTTATCATCTGCCTAGCCTTTTCCTGACTTTGTTGGGGTTGTCTTCCCGTCTAACTGGATGCAGCTGAATAGTAGTATTAAGGAAACTGCGTATCTAACCTCCACAGCCCAGTTACTGGTTAATATGATACCTTGGTAAAACTGGAGGTTAATTGCGTAACACACATACAGTTCAATCACGTTCATTACGTAATTTACGTTATTGAGCAGACGAATTTTTCCAACCTATGAAGCAATGGATTAAGTATTCCCTTACACAAACTCGGATTTGGATTGAAAGTGTGTTGCACAAGGATGCTGGTTGTCCGACTTCCGGGCTTCTGACTACCCGTAACGACTGTCAAAGATCTACAAATGACAGTCAAGACAAACTTGAAAAACTTCACCAAAATAATAATATATTCAACAAAGAAGCACGTCTATCCGTCTCCATCGATATGGAAAAGAAAACACTCTTTGCTAAAAAAAAACCTACAAAAGAGAAAATAATTATTCTGTCTAATAAAACATCATCCACGCTGACACTGAATAACGCCGTATCTGCACTTACTGAATCCACACGATGACACGCGGCGACGTATATAGACATAACTGCATTTTCACACTCACACCATCAGTAAATAACCATTTAACTATAAGAACAAACTTATTTCCATCATATTTTCAAGCGAAAATAGCATCTATGACTTTCATTTAAGGTCTTTATAAAATACCTGTATAAGTTTGTCTGATGATGCATACTTGGAATACTGAATATGGACTCGATTCAATCAAAATAAAACCTTATGGCTTAAAACTTTGAGTTGAATATTAATTACGAAAGTGCTTCCGATTAAGCATGTTTGGAATACTAGAAGCGGAATTAATTAAATGAATTTAATCCTTGTGTTAAAAAGTTTAAGGTCCGTTTCAGGTTGTGGGAAACTTTTCAAAATTATAAATAGCCTTAGGATCCAGTGGGGTACGAATGTATAAGGCTTAATGTATTCAAAGCTTTGAAATGTTTTAATTACAATGGTAGGTACTGTTGTATTTTTCGAGAGTTTCTCTTTGTTGTTCCTCAAGGTACCAACGTGTGTGGAAGCATTTGTTTAAATGGCTGAGTACCATGTGTGCGCCGAATAATTAATTAAAACTTTGAAAAATACATTTTTCTGAAAGACGGGCTGTTTTTTCATGCGTTCTAAAAAGTTGTATCTGTTTTTCGACGATAGAATTTTTGTTTAACGTGTTTGGTTTTATGAATTTCATTTGCAGAAAATTGATGGTATGATAATATGTTACTGATTTTAGCTTGAAATCTCTTATTGGACCAAAATTAGATAGTTACAAAGGTTTACCATAAACTTAAATGGTAATGGTGGGTATAAAGGTTTGGTGGTAATAATTACAAGGGGCCATGTTTGTCGGTGGAGCAGACGAGTCCAAAACTGGAGACTGCGTATCTTACCCCCAACTAGATGGACCAACGATTGGGACTGACTTGGGTGCGGAAGGCGGAGGACAGGATGTTGTGGCGCAGCCTGAGAGAGGCCTATGTCCAGCAGTGGACTGCGATAGTCTGAGTTGACTGAACTGAAGAGAGTTAAAAAAATGCTAGTGCCCATTATTTCGACCAATATTTCGACTGCAGAGAGCCCGATCTCCTACCATCTTATTGTCTACTGGTAAACATTAGAAAAACATTATTTTCTCAATACGGATTTCAGTGAATTCAATTCTACAACATAATTTTTCCTATCCTCACTGACCTTTCTCCATCTTTTATATTTCCTCTATAAAAAATGTGAAAACTCCAGATGTCATTTATTCAAGCGGCCGCAAGCTCCCGAAACAGAGCTCCACTATTATTACAGTGCTCCAAACGACATTAGCCTTAATTTAAGAACAGAGAAAACCTTTACTGAACAATGTTCTAACTCCACCAAATAAAGTAGGTTAAATATTCTAGAAAAATACAAGTACTGAGGCAGAGCGAAACGTTTATTATAGTTTTAATTCAAGTTGAAGTTTTTTGTCTCAAAAAGGCACTTCATCTGAGGACCAGACGGGTTGGGTCCATTTGATTCTCGTAGAAATGGGCTATGAAGAGTCTATTGAAATTTATTTTTCCAAATGATGTTGTTTCACTTTATTTTAATAGTAATTAAGTTGATTTCAGAGTGACTAGCACATCCGTGGACTAGCATTATTGAGAAAAATATAAAAATACTAGCTGACCCGGCCACGCGTTGCTGTGGCTAACGTTTTTGTCATATTTTCTTTTTTTTCTATCCTATCTTTCAAGTTGGATCAAACTGCATACGGTGTACAAATTGGAGTTTAGGAGTCCATCGCGGACAAACATCGTGACACGTAATTTTTATATATTAAAATTTTAAATAGTAGCGTAAACTGAACTTTATTGTGTATAAAACAAATGCTTTTCATGTTTGTGTGTTTGTCTATTTTCACCATCATTTAGAGAATCACTATTTTATTTAGACACTAGCTGTTGCCCGCGACTTCGTCTGCGATCAAAATTCACATGGCGCCATCTATTAACATAATAACGTTCTTGTTGTTTTCCTCGGGAACAGCACTTTTTTTCGGGATGATAGGCACCCTATGTCCGTTTCTGTACACCTGACAACGTATATGCAAAATTTCAGGATGATCGGTTCAGTGGTTTAGGCGTGAAAAGGTAACAAACTTACTTTCGCATTTATAATAATACGCGGCTGCCCGCGACGTCGTCTGCGTGAAGGCTCTACAGCACGAAAAATACCTAAGATGCCAGTGTCGCTATAGCATAATAAGTAAACAACTTTTAAAATAGCATAATTTTTTTTTTTTGCATGCGATGTAAGTGGCTAGAGTTATATGGGAATCCTGCTGAGTTCAGTCATAAGATGTGACTGAAGGAAATAGAGAAAATAATGCAGGAATACATTCCAGGACACAAAAGAGTAAAAATACGTACAAAGGTATGATACCTTACAACACTTCCCTATAAACTACGTTGGTAGTTATGCTGCCAGGAGCCAAAATGTAAAGTGAGTCAGGACTGGTGACGCGGGAGCAAGTGACGTACAGTTGCCCGTGTGAGAAGCAACTCGTCCTGAACATAACTTTTTTGTAATACTTAACACCGCATTTTTTTTTTAATTGTCTTCCTCAGCCCTGCTCAAGATTTTGAGGGTTTTGTTGGAACTTGAATTTGTCAAAACTATAACTTCTATGAAGAAAATGCACATTACATATATGAATTTTAAGAATAACTAACTACTGACCTCGCCAACATGATCAAATTTAAATTATTTATATTTCCAAAAAGTGTTAACATGTAACTTGATTTAATTTTTATGAAATCTCACTGATGGCGCTGATTTAAAATTGTCTATAAACTACTAACATTCATTAAACTATGTTTCTCTGCCCAAGTTATTTAAATGGCGCAGTTTTTATAGTGTTAAGCTAGATAATAGCATGGCTTACTCAAAAACAACATTTAAATATGCTTTGTTAGATTACACGCTGTCACAGAATGCGTGAGAAAAATAAAGGCTCACAGCTCCTATCCCGTAGGTGATAGCGTGATAATATGTAGCCTATATGTTGACCCGACCTCTTAGTAATATTCATGTAAAATTTTAAGTAAATCCATGCAGTACTTTTTGAGTTTAGCCCGGACATATATACATACAGACAAACAGACAAACAAACAAAAATTCTAAAAACTATATTTTTGGCTTCGATATCGATTGTAGATCACGCCCCAAGTATTCTTTTTAAAAAATATTCAATGTACAGTTTTGACTTTCCTACGATTTTATTATATGTATAGATGATATGTCTTTCATCTCGATGTTTTGACTTGTGGTCACATGAGTTGATTGCATCCGTCTGTGACGGAGGCGGGTCGCTAGTACATCACATTAGTAGTATTTGCGAATCAATTATCGAGGACTTTCCAATCTTATATCATAAAGAATTGCCAGATTTGGTGTCGTCGATCTATCAACAAGCAATGACAAGTGCTACCACACCTCTGTACCGAAAAATTCCCATGATTTAGAAATGCCAAATACAGTTGAGCAAACAGTTGGCGTGTGGGATGATAAGGTGCGCAGGAGTGCTTGGAAATAGTTCAAACTTGTGTTAGTAAACGACGGTTTAGTGACGATTGGTTTTTAAACTGTTTCTTTACAAGTGTTTCCGAATATGGTGAGGTTAGGAGTGGATAGTTACATGTGTGAAAGATACAGATTAGACCTTTAAGTAGCTTTATGTATTTGACATTCGTCCAAAAATGTATTACCACCAACTAATTTTTAGGGTCCCATACCCAAAATGTGCTTACAGAACCCTATTACTGAGGCACCGCTCTCCGTCCAGCCGTCCGTCCGTCTGTCACAGGGCTGTATCTTTTGAACCGTAACAGGTAGACACTTGACATCTCACAGAGTGTGTACTACTATAGACGCCATAAAAAAAAATCGAGGAAGCGTGTTTTTTACAGCGTGTTTTTGTACAAAAGCATTTTTTTTATATTGTGTTTAATATTGTACGGTGCAGTACGCAATACTTCGTGTGTAAATCTGACTGGCACTTGGCCGCTTTTTTTTGCGGCTCAGTTGCGTTGTATAGTGTAGAGTGCACCCTCAGGCTAGGTGGACGAGGTGGAGCACCTTTACAGGGTAGCTGCAGTTCCTAGTTGCTGTATGATAGTAGCCGAGGATCGAGTGAAATGGCGTACGATTGGAGAGGCCCATGATGTAGCAATGGACTGTTTTAGAAAGAAAGAAAAAGTATTTATTGCGACTCGTACATGAGAATCACAAACTAAACTAAACATAGTTAAAAATAAAAGTAAGTAATATAAAAAATATATATATCAAAAAGATAAATGAAACAAAGTCCTATACGAGGCCAAAAGGCTCCTATCTCAGCATGATTTAAAAAATAAATGTTAGATAGGGCCCGCTGTGATGTCACGGGTAATTACAGAAGTAAATAAATAATAACATAGATTTAAAAATATTAGCAAATAAAATAAAATATTAACTTTTAATCCGCGCCAGACGTAACCTCATTACTTGTCTATGCCTTGAGTGTCAGAGGCACTCTGGTGTGTCTGTGTCGCTCTGTGGCATTGCTGTGACAAGTAAAAGGTCGCAGGCGACGACCTTCCGGGTGAATACCTAAATAAATACATTAAACATTACGTTACGGCTGTGTAATGGAACAATATTACAGTGAAAATACAATAAAAGTGGAATGTGGTAGTCAATTAACGGCCGGGATGAAATGGAGAAATTAATTATACTAATGATTTTTTCAAGCTAATTATGACGAAATGGCAATAAGGATCGCTCTCAATAACAAGAGATTTAAAACAAGAATCCTATGTACTGTGAAGGACAGATGAGCCCTTCAAACAATCAAAAAACGATACGATTTTTTTACTTTTATATTGACTGAACATCTTTACATATTGCCGACTAAACAAGCACTGATTTTACCTAAACAAAAAAAAAAAATACGTAACAAAATATTTGACACCCCGTTCTAAACTTGATTGAATGTTCGAATGGAACCCGCGCTAAACTATAGCCAGCCTGCACTACATAAAGTTGACTTTAGTGGACAACCTTTACAATACCTTCAACCGTACATTCTCGCAATTCTTTGCATTCACCTTTCGAAGAATATACATTCACAATACATACATAAGCTGAAGCCTCCTTCTCATGAGAGTAGACAGAAACTGCAGAACGCCGCCTGCTGCGATCCTTACATACTCCTTTTACTTCGTTGACGTTCATACATCAGTCATAATATTCACGCCATTATGGTCGCTAGAAGAGGAAGTCTAAAAATATAATAGCACGGAAACCACCATTAAAATCTTCGCAAAATATTTCTTCATTGTTAATTAAGTATTATACAGCGTGTTTCCTAAAATACTTCCGAGCGTTTCATAGCAAGTTCACGACAGCCTCAGTGAGGAACACCTCGCAGTACAAATATTGTCATAACTCCGCTGGGATTTGTTTAATTTGACGCTGACGTGACGGCTCTGTGTCTCTTGTGGGGGCAAAGATTATGAGACGGGCAGGTGCGAGAATAAAATATGTAGTCAAAGTAAATTGAATCTTAAAACCATGTCAAAATACAGTTTGGTTTGATTTCGTTCAGGTTTTTTCTTCACTACATATTCAGTTAGGGTCCAAGCTATTTTGGTCTTACTAAGAATCTTCCAATTACGAATACCTACTCATGCAAACATGTCAATTACTTTTGATACTTAGTTAGTTTTGTTTTTTTAATTAATTACTTCACCTAAATTAATGAAAATGTTTACCTAACTTGGGAAGAGACTAGACCCCAGGACACAGAATCCTAGTGTGGTGCCAAGGAATTTGTAAAAATCTAACACCTAAGGCTCCTACATAAAGTTACTAGTTGTTTTTTGAATATTGTACCGTGTTTTTTTCTGAACTGTATAAAGTTTTTATTATGTTTATCCATCATGCGTAAAATTAACCAATAAAACTGCTGCAGTCAACAGTTCCATTTTTGTCAAACAATCTATAATAAAATCTTACAAATTCTTGGAAAATGTTCAACTTACAAACTACGAGTACAACTTTGCCCTGTATCTCAAAAATCCAGGTCATAATAGATTTTCCCGAATCCGGTTCACTCTCGTACATTGTTATCGAACTTACCTATCTATGCTTTATGGTTTTAATCTTTGACTCCACTGCAGCCGTAGATAACCCGGCCAAATATAGAGGTAATCTCGTCCCGCTCCGTGTCAGTTTATTACGTGCCGTGGAACGACCTATTTTATTCGGCTGGGTTGGAATTTTGCAGTGCACCCATTGTAGCCGTAATTCCTATGAAAATTGCTCTGAAGATTTTTTCTTGAATTTTATGGAAGAGGAAATTTTCAAACTGCAGTTTTGAAAGTCGTGGAACCAGATACGGTAAAAGTGTAATCTTTATGGTAGTGTCGTGGAGTATTAAATAAATGGAGTTCTTAAACGGTTACATTTTCTTTCTTGATTTTCACCTAATTTACGAGGTTTATAAAAGCCACAGATTGGTACAATTCTTTGTGTGCCTGCGATGTGTTGAAAGGTTATATCATACGTTTGTTAAAAAATAAGCGACAAACACAGTAAATACCATCCCGCGGGTTATTGCGTAATACACAATGGTACTTAATGCCTTTCATTTTGACAGTTGAACAACATACATTGCGTTATTAATGTTGTTGAACGGACGATTTTCTCAGACATATAGATACCTAGCAATGGATTAGCAACTTCCTTCAGTCTTTCGGACTGTAATTGAAAGTGTGTTACGCAATTATAGTTCTGAACACTAAATAGCACTTTATGTATTGTTTTCTCTTTGACTACTCCATAAATAAGGTTAAAAGAAAAGCAGCGAAGCTCTGACGAAGTAAAAAGTCTACATTGTTTCTTTATTTATTTTGTTTTAAAGAAAGAAAGAAAGAAAAACATCGCTAAGTTAATGAACTTCTTATCTTCGGCTGTCCGAGTAACGAACGCGAAGATTGTTATTCTTTTAATCCGTGAACAAATAGGCTTTAAGCTGTTTGTTATTTAGAGGGGCATTATATTCTCTGAAACCTATAACGTTAAGTTAGTTGTGTATTTCTAGAAATTATAGACAATAACAGATTATATAATAGTTGTAGGTAAGTGTAGTGAAAAACCGGCCAAGTATGAGTCTGACTCGTACACGAAGGGTTCCGTACCACAAGACAAAAAGCGCCGAAAAAAACACGTTTCTTCTACCTATGGCAAAAATAAAATAAAGTTGAAAATCAAAGGGAGAACTTTGATATTTCATTTAATTTTGATTAGTTGTGGTTATAGCGGAAATAGAAATACACATTTCGTGTAAATTTAAACTGTCTACCTATTACGGTTCATGAGATACAGCCCGTTGACAGACAGACGACAGTTGGATGGACAGCGGAGGTTTAGTAGGTAATAGAGACCCCTTGGCACCCTTTGTTAAAATATTAAGAGATCTGTATGAGTAACAAGGTACTTAACCGAAATAGCCCGAAGAATTACCAAACTTAAGTGGTATTGGGCAGGGCACATTGCTCACAGAACAGATGTCCGATGGGGTCCTGTAGTGGCGACCGCGTACTAGAAGACGTAGCGTTGGAAGGCCTCCCACAAGGTGGACTGATGGCCTGGTGAAGGCCGCCGGCATCTTTTGGATGCGAGAAGCACAGAACTGGTTGGGGGAGCCTATTCCCCGGAGTCAAAAAAACTATACACTGAAATTACAGTTACTCTAATGTCAAAATATGATGAAGACTTACACCAGCAGGATTAGCAGGAATGTCATCAGACTACTTACCTGAAAAAAATAAAATAAATTTAATAACAGTATGTATCATTTACATCACGCCTATATACCTAAGTAATAAATAAATAAATCTTTATTTCTCAATAAATGCAAACACATTATTTAGGTCTAAAAATGGCTTAAGTTCGTTTTCCTCGTTCGTGCTTAAGTTCGTTTTTAGTTTATATTTCTTCGAAGGCTTTCAGAGGTTTATCTATAGTACTTACACCCACATTTCGTCAGTTAAGTTTAAGTCCTAAGTAACAGGGGGGAGGGCAGGGGAGGGCTTTAACACCAACTGGGCACAAATACACAATCCGGGTTGCTACCAAGAAATTTCAGATGGAAAAACCCTTTAAGTGTGCATTATTTAAAGCACAAAAAGGCTTTAGAGATTCAATCAATAAAAAAAGCGTGCATCATTTGAAGGTCAATAAGTTTTTAGAGGATCAGATAAATATTTTCCGTTTTTTATTAGACTAACACTGCTCCTAACATTTGTTAAAGCCTGGTGACGGCTTCCCAGTATCCGAATCGAAGTAAATATTAGCAAACATTCTCAAAGTGATTGTTTAAAGCAGGTACTACAACCTGTCAAATTTATTTAATAGATTTTCAACTTTATACTTAAAGCATAAGGTTCAAAGATGATAAAAAAAATTGACAGTTTCGGGTAGCTTGATGTGCTGACGTCTGTACAAATGTGAAAACACCAATCAGAATTCGTTTAGCATTTCTCGATACACCGGAACAAACACAGGCTTGCCTGTCGGAATTCAATTTCACTTGAATCACTTGTAGGCTATGATTGACAATAAACACTTATTAGGAAAGTATGAACATTACTGTTTACATAGTGTCGACAAGTCAAGACTTGTTTAGCATCTCTATATATAAAATTCAAACTTATGACTGACTGATATATCAACGAACAGCCTAAACCGCTGGTCCTAGAGACATGAAATTTGGAGAGTGTGTTCTTTGTGAATAGTAAGTACCTATCCACTAAGAAAGGGTTTTTCGAAATTCTACCCTTAAGAGGGTGAATGGGGGAAGGATGAAATTTCACGCGGACGAAGACGCGGGAAGAAGCTAGTTGATGTATAAATAAAATAGTGGTAATATTTAGGTAGTAATGATAAATGATAAATGATTTATTTTCTGTAAGTAGGTTTGTACAAACACTTTTACACGTCAATCATATTTTTTTTAACTAGATGAGGTCGGCGTTTCCTATCTGACTATTCTGAGAAGAAAGGCCGAAACAAACTCAGAGTTCACAGTCTCTTTTAAAGTCCAGAGATAATCTTGGTCAGATCATGTGAAGACCATGTAGATTGGTGTCTGAAATGGTCTTTTGAGGAAAGAACCACACAGATTGAGCGAACTTGTCCAGTCAGTGCACGCATTTGTCAAAAATCGTGCAGCTCAACTCAGAAGTTGAGGAGCTCAACGATTCGACGAACAATACCAAAGAAAGGACATTTGGGTAGGCCGCGTAATTTACTCAAACTGCCAGATCATGATTAAAACTAACAAACACAAATTTGTTGTACCTACAACAAGGCTCAAGAAAATAGGTGGCTCGTTCAGATGCCAATGTATACGCTTTTATAATAAACTACCAAGCCACGTTCAAGATCTAAGCCTTAATAAATTCAAATCATTCATTAAACGTAAGTTGTGCCAGAAAGCCTTTTATACTGTTAAGGATTATATTGAGGACAAAAAGGCTTGGGATTGAGTTGCTTCCAATTTTTACATTCTGAAGGTTTTTATTATTTTTTTCTATATACACATTGACATTAATTAATGAATTTTATATAAACATTGACATTTACTTACTTTGTAAAGTATTATATTATTTTAATTATTGTGCATGTGAAGACAATGTGGGTCATTTTTATTATTCTCTTTGTTCTGTTAGTTTTTTTCTAGGTCTGGCAGTTTGAGTAATTTATGTGGCCTACCCAAATGTCCTTTCTTTGGTATTGTTCGTCGAATCGTTGAGTTCCTTAAGTTTTGAGTTGAGCTGCACGATTTCTGACAAATGCGTGCACTGACTGGACAGGTCCTCTCAATCTGTGTGGTTCTTTCCTCAAAAGACCATCTCAGACATCGATCTACATGGTCTTCATATAACCTGACCAAGATTATGTCTGGACTTTAAAAGAGACTGTGACCTCTGAGTTTGTTTCGGTAGTCAGATAGGAAACGCCGACCTCATCTAGTTTTATAAAAAATATGATTGACGTGTAAAAGTGTTTGTGCAAACCTACTTACAAAATAAAAATCATTTATCATTTAATTAAGAAGGAAAACAGTAAAAAAGAAATGACCCACATAGTCCTCACATTGACAACAATTAAATAAAAAAATAAAAAATACTTTACAAAGTAAATATTCATGTCATTGTATACTTATATAAAAATCATCAATGTCAAAGTGTATATAAAAATTCGGGCATAATCTTTGAGGACCATGTAGATTGGTGTCTGAAATGGTATTTTGAGGAAATAACCACACAGATTGAAGGGACCTGTCCAGTCAGTGCACGCATTTGTCAGAACCGTGCAGCTCAACTCAGAACTTAGGGAGCTCTACGATTCGAATAATTTAACATCTAGTTAAATACACACAATACACACACTCTCCCTCTCTTAGCAAAATCATAATCAGCCTATAATGTTTCCCACTGCTGGGACACAGGCCTCCTCTCGGTGAGAGGGAGTGGGCCGTAATCCACCACGCGGGCCCAGTTCGGGTTGTTAAATGTCACATGTCTTCGAATTTTTGGTTCTAGGACATGCCGGTTTCCTCACGATGTTTTCCACCCTCTCTTACTCAACATTTACCTAATGTACACGGCATATAATATTTCTATTAATAAGCAGAATGGCGAGGACATCGGCGAGTGAACTCGAGACTATAAATTCAGCATATGATTCAATACCACCTAGCGTAGAAATTTTTCACGGGTTTTCGTGGGTTTTTTATATTTTTTTTTTTAAATAAAAAATAAAATAAAAAACGCTTTTCCTTACAATTTGACTGAGTAGGTAGTTGCATTTCACCGCGTAGTTTGTTGTTGTTACGGGCGCGAGAATCAGTCTAACCTACCCATATAGGGGTTATGGAGGTCAGATAGGCAGTCGCTCCATGTATAATACTGGTACCTATTCAGCAGCATCTGGTTAGACTGGAAGCCTACCAAACTATAGTTGGGAAAAGGATAATTAGGCAGATTGAGTCATATACAGCGTATCAAGTAAATATTTATAACACATAATCATTAAAATCATCAATACAATCCACTAAGTTCATATCATCCTATTGATTAGATACTACGGTTGTTACGCTCGCGAATCATATTTCGTTCCAACAAACTACCTGACACGGGCCTGCAAATTGCAAAAACGAAAAAACGTAAGGAAATTTGAACTTCGCGGGTTACCCTGGCGCTTCTTCCTTAAAGTTAAGAATATAAGCTCTGTTATTAAGCTCTTGAAAATAATGCAGGAATAATGGTCAGGTATCTATGGATTGGTTCACTACCTACCAATTTGCTGACTTGGTAAATTTTTTACTACGTTCAGGTCGATACGGGAGAATAATTTCCTCCCGTGGCTGTCAATTTTACCCTGAAACCCATAAACAACCCAAACATCGTATTTATCAAAATTCATTCAGACGGTAGGGTAGAGATTAAAGCCTATTTGGAGCTTACATACAACCTCCACGAGTCCGTTATAAATAGATACTCGTATTATGTATATAAATAAATAAATACTCTAATCTCTTTGGAACTATGTTTATGCCGTTTGGGGTTGAAACACTAGGGCCATGGGGCCCGAGTGCCCACTTAGTATTTCGAGACATCGCCAAGCGGTTGGTCGACTCTTCACGTGACCAGAGAGCTGGCCTATTTTTTGGCCAAAGAATGAGCATTGCCATACAACGTGGCAATGCTACAAACTACAGTCTGAGACAAACCTAGCTGACCTGGTAAACTTCATATCGCCTCAGAATAAATAAATGTTGAAATAAATTTTATTATATAAATTACTTATACGTTATAACGTGATATTTTCGCATGTTTTCGCGGCGGCGATATAGGCATACCTCTACTGGTTTTATATTCCAATCTTCTTCAGCTGACAAGCGGGAAGATAGAAGACGAAAAAATATAAAAAACATAAATCCGTTCTAGGAATTAGTATCATGAAAGTTGCATGAAAAACTGTTTGTTTGAGTTATTCCAGGCTGATCCCCTGAACCCCCCCCCTCCTCGATCCTCTGCTAGTTCTTCTTCTGTTTTAATTTACTCATCCCGGTACGGACAGCTCGCAAGAGCTGTCACAGTAGGTACCAGCTTACTCTAATGATCATAGAGTACACATGTGTACTGTGTGCTGTAGTACACAAACATTTGTGTGTGTTCGTGAATCTATCGCCTGGGCCCGTGTTGTGTACACACGCGTTCTTTCTATCGACGACAAATATTTGACATTTGGACGCTACTTCATTTACAAGCCCTAAGGCTGGTGTCCAGACGGGCGTTTTATGTGTAGGCGTGTATTTTTTTTTGTTTTTAATTAAGGCTGATGCAAATTATTTTGCTTGAAAAAGTAAGTTAATGTAAATAACCTAAGACAACTGTCCCACCGCCAACGATTAATGAGAAACGAGTAGAGCTAGCAACTATAAAAGAGTTAGCGAGCAGCTATTGCGCGACGGCGACGAGCGATTACTCGCTGTTATGCGATTTTACCAAGCGTGATTCTCTCAGCAAGTGTTCTGCCTGCATAGCGAGTGATGTTTGTATCTCTTTTACTTTCACGAAACCTACAAAATTTTGGCCATTTCTTGAGATAGAAGATCGTTGATAGGTATTTGCTTTTATTCATTGGTGCTGGAACAGGTTTAGGAACCTTTGTTAACCATGGTACCCACCAGTACTACTACTGGTTGGTACCACGGTTAACAAGTACCAAGGTAACAAGACAGTAATTAAGTAAACTGAGGTTTTTAATGAACTACAAATGAACTAGCCTAGGGCACTATTGGATTGAGTTTTGCGACATATATGGCAGTTACCTAACTGGAAATAAAGACTGGGCGGTAACTCAAATCAAACAAACAAAACAATAAGCCGCCTAATTTATGAACGCCATTAGAATAACTATTATTGTTTGTTAAATACAACAAAATCCTTATAAAATTTATTAGAATGACGTGATTATGTCGGTTTTAGTGCAACACACAGAAAAATTGCAGAAGGTTTACAGCTAGAGGTGCTTTGAGCAAAAGCTACAAGGGCAAGAGAGAAGAGCAATCTTCTTCTTCCTCGTGTAGTTGGCACTACAGTGTATAAATTTTGTTGGTCTAAAACTTCGCCACTACCATGGCATCGTCGGAGCCAGCGCACAGATTGCTACGGCTAAACAACCTACCTCACCCAATACCCACTTAACACCAACTAATAATCGAGCATCTTCCCGCCGGGTTAAACCTTCCGTGGCCCACTTGAAAGTTACTGAACCGCCTTCGAATCTAAGCGGGAAGTTGCAACTATAACCTTGCAAAGTGGGGTTACATCGACGGTAAGGCAATAGGGTGTAGATACACGCGTAGCATGACCGCCGTAGAAACGGGTTTTTTCGACGGAAGAATAGACAAAATGACAAATTGTAGATATATTTGTATGCATTCTACGCGTCTAAGCATGGCAATGTGTCATTTTGTCTATTCTTCCGTTGACAAAACGTCGTCATGCTACGCCCACTGGGGCACAAACTATGTCCAATATATCCTGCTCTCTATACCTCAAAAATACAGAATCAACGATTATGTGTGAACTGGGCCTTCTTTTTTTTCTATTTCGTGTTTCTGACCTCATCCAAAAGTACTAAAAGCCATAATAAATTGTCTTCATTAATAGAAGTGACAAATCAGAGCAAAATATAAATTAGTTTCCATGTAAATTATATGGAATAATCGTGTATTTACATTTTTAATGGCACTTTTAGGTTACCCGTGATGTATCGAGTTCTATGTGTTAAAAATTAATGGGTTTGTAGGCACTTGCCCAATCACTTTGATAGATACTTCTCATAATGATATGTTAATAAGTTGAAATTAATTTTAAACGGTTTTGGGTTTCTGTGGACAATCTAAAGTGTTGGCTGATTACTGTTTAGTCGCTTGTGGTGTAAGATTTGATTAAGTGTTATTATAAGCAAGAATTTGCGCCTTTAACTTATTTTTTTGTGCTATGATATTTTTCTTTCGGCAGCAAAAAATAATTTTGTTGCCACGATACGAGATTTAATTTCCTGAGAAATATGCACGGTGATTAAAAAACAAAACTAGTAAACGTGGCTGTTGACATCTGAAGGCCAATTCCCGTAATTAAAAACGTTCAAAGTCTAGTTGCAGGCTCATCTCAGCGACATTCAATGTCAAAAATGTAGGAAAATTAGAGGTATTTTTGACAGATTGAGACTGAGATCAGACTGAGAACGTACTTAAAATTACGAGAATTGCCCCTCTGATGACGACTGGAGCCGAGTATGCATGGTTCAGCTTCACCGACCCAGCGTGACGGTTTAGTCTCTTTCACTGTTCAGAAATTGTGGGCAAAAAAACGCCGACGTTTCGCCCGCTCGTCTACCCAACCCGGGTTCGTTACCCCAAACTTTGTGCGTGTAATGTGAATTTCACGCTCGATCGCTTGCTTCCTCTTGTATTTGTCACATAAGGTCGCGTACATACTGGGCGTTTTTATACGACGTTTATGTGAACAGAAGCGTTTCCGTCACCTAAGGAAGTGCGCAGGTTGCTTTGTTAAGCTATTGTTAAAGTACTTCACAAATACTTGTAAGTAGTACTTGTTAAGTTTGAGTATCACTTGAGTATTTTGATCCTTTGTAGAGGTTTCCTGGTAAACGGATAAGATCGCTTTGGTTATAGATTGTTAAGTTGGCAGTAGTAAGTTTCCACTCTATTTGGTGGAAAGCTCATGGAAACCTCCAGCACAGAAGATTTAGGTGCAATGTTGATGCATATTTTTATAGATTTTAGTCTGTATGTATAATGACATACCATAGTACAATATTAACAGTAACTTGACATGGCATGATTGCATTTATTACCTATCTGCTATAATATAATTATATGTATTTTTTTAAACAAAAGATTTGACTTTGAAGCTTTAAAACACCGTATATTTTCTAAAACTAATTATGCCAAAATATTTACGGCCGGTTACTGTACTTGTTCCTCTCACAGAGAAGAGGCCTGTGTCCCAGCAGTGGGAATATTATAGGCTGATTATGCATATGCTTCTGTACTTGTAGAACCTCCTAAATAAATAAATAAATGCATCACCATCATTGATATATAAAAAATATCAATGATCATCATCATTCAAAAATGTTTGACTCTATCTGCCTACCCTTTTTCCAACTATATTTTGATAAGCTTGCAGTCTAACAGATGCTGTAGAATAGGTACCAGTATTTTACACGGAGCGACTGCCTATCTAACCTCCATAACCCAGTTAATGTGTAATACCCCTTGGTAAGACTGGTTCTCAAACTTTTGGGCTTCTGACGACCCGTAACGACTGTCAAAGATCTACGAATGACAGCCGAGACTAACAGCTTAACGTCCTTTCCGAGGCACGAACTGTTCTCGATATGTAACTCACGGTCATCCATCCACGAGCCGAATGCGACAAGCGTAGCTTAACTTTCGATCGACCCGTGCGGCTGTAATCATTTAGCCAGGATCCCCAAAATGTATGACTAAAATATATAGGTCAAACAATAACATATTAAAACTCTTTACAAAACCCTTACCTTATTTTTAGCTTGTAAATCGAGCACACGTGAGAAAGGCTGTAAAGGTCGCTGCTAACACCCTAGTTTAAATATAGAAGTCGTGTAGGCCCCTACTAAAGAGGTTCTACTCTATTTTAAGGTAGGTGTCGTAAAGGTGAATTGGGTTAAATGGCCAGTATTGTGCACGTTAAAGTAACCTGTTAAAGTATTGTAGATCATTGTTAGGACATGAGGGGATAAATAAAACTGTTTCATTTTGGGGGTTCAACTTTAGTGTTGGTTTGTTGTCTATGAAAATGGAAAGGTATTTCATGAAACTCTAATTACTGCTGTACCTTGTTTTGAGAGATCGTCATTCTCGTGGAATATCTGAATGGATCGTCTGGAACGTTACTTGATGTGTTTTGGTTAGTGCGAGAAACTGAGCTTGCTTGAGCTGTTACTGTTGTTCATTGTACCTAAGCAATAATTATTGTAGCAGTGTTTAACGACCATATTATAATCCCACATTCATAATTTTTGGACTGACTTTATACTTAAGAGGAAATGCGGTCGGAGAGACTTTTGAAAAAGCCTAAGTAAAAAGTCATAATTCGAGGTTTGGCTCTCGCCTATTTCCTTCTCCAATATTGGACCAATTTTAAAAATCCTACTTCCTACTAATCCTATCCTACTTCCTACTATTTCCTACTAATAATAATATAATAATAATAATATAATAACAATATAATAATAATAATTATAATAATAATATCCCCATCGCCGTATCTCTACGTTGACGTCGTGGTGGGGCTTGCGCGCTCCGAACTCTAGGCCCGTGCCGGAAAAGTTTACTTTGCCGGAACGGGTCTAAGGTGAGGAGCCAGACCAAGAGAGATACAGAAATCCGCAGGGCAGCATGTGGCGAGCTGTTGGGCAGTAGCGACCCCACGGACCCTATCTCCCGGGAGAAGTCTTGTACCTCACCTCTGGCTTGCCTTTATTGGCCCGCTGGAGTGAACAATGACGAGGAACAGAGCTCTCACCTCATTCTTGCCTTTATTGGCTAGCTTGAGTGGAGATTCGCAAGAGCAAACGTGCTCGGAGGAAGGAAGTATTCCAGTAAGATGCTGGTAGGGATCTTGACCGTACTTCCGGGATTGTCCTGATAGCCGTGGAATACCTCTCCACTTCTCATAAGCACCTCAGGACATGTTGCCCTCTTACGCTACGTCACTGTGTGGTAGCGACCGTTTCCGGGGGCCCATTATTGAGTGTGCAAGTCACCCCCTGCTATTTTATCCGTGTATATATTAAACATTGATCAGGCAGGGGTCATAGTTCTTGGCAACCAGTCCACTTTAGCCACCCAAACCCATAGTCCAACTTTTTATTTTTCCATATGCTGCAATAGTCCTACACCAACCGGGGGTTGTCCTTGGGTGCACTTGCATAGTGCACAGAGGGATAATCGTCGGTTGGTGTCACATTTCATTAAAATTTCCTAAAGGGCCTCTGCGAGTTGGCTTCGGCCCCTCGTACGCCTTCCAAAGGACCGGGACTCAATGGTCCCGAGATATAAAAAAGATAATATATAATAATATTATAAATGCGAAAGTTTGTGAGGATGGATGTTTGTTACTCTTTCACGCAAAAACTACTGAACGGATTTGGATGAAATTTGGTACACAGATAATTTATAACCAGGATTGACACATAGGATACTTTTTATCCCGATATTCCTACGGGATCGAAACTATATGTACCTATTTAATAAACTGAATAAGAAGG
Source organism: Gortyna flavago (assembly GCA_963669345.1). Taxonomy (NCBI): domain Eukaryota; kingdom Metazoa; phylum Arthropoda; class Insecta; order Lepidoptera; family Noctuidae; genus Gortyna; species Gortyna flavago. The sequence continues at coordinate 1,853,086 of OY770149.1, forward strand.
ATATATACTGTGTCCCTATGTTTTTCTTTTTTCATTAATAGTTGTCAAATTTGTACACTAGGCCTCTGTTGACAGAGGTTAAATCGGCTTTTTTTGGGTTCTAGTGCTTATAAACATAATGTATCATCAAAAAAGAAAACATAGAGACATACAAGTAGTTGATATTTATTATTCTGTAAAAAATAATTGCTTTATGGTCATTAACCAGAAAGAAAACAGGCGAGACCGTTTCTGTGAAGAAAAGACCATCCGCATTTCCTCTTAATTGTTGGTCAAGTGGTTGCAAGCGCTACTGCTGAGCATAAGGTTCTGGGTTCGATTCCCATGTCGGGCTAAGTTTTATAAAATTTTTATACTAGGGATTTCTTAATCGTCCATCAGGTTGATGGCAATAGGCTCGCCCCTTATAACACGAACCATAAACAGAACTGGCGAAATGTGGGTGTTTAATAGGGTACACCTCTGAGTCTGACTAACTTACTAGGTTAATATAATAAAAGCATTTTTTTTTTTATTAAAATCTAATGAAAAGATTTCAAAGTCTCCTAATTGACACGGTTACATTTAAATCCCAGTCTTATTCCTCCAAAACCATTCTTAAGAATCAGTAACAAGTTGACCTTATCGTGAACTTGGTGGCTCCCTGAAGGTTTGGTCCACTTAGCTCTCTCGGCACGTCGGTGCTATCAAAATTACTTACAGTCGTAATTCGGCTAACCGTCCGTCTGTCCTTCAGACGTTCAGATACTTGCCGTTGGGATGCTGAGAGATGGAGGATTCAGAAGTTAGAAGTTGTTTGGATTAGTCGTTAAGAATGTAGGGATTTGCGGCGGATTAGGGTTTCAGATTTTTGAGAAAGACCTAGCTAAATATTACTAATACTGTGAGAGGGAGTGGGCCGTAATTCACGACGCGGGTCCAGCACTGGTTCGTAGATGTCACATGTGACCTTCGAATTTTTAGTTATAGGACATGCCGGTTTTCTCACGATGTTTTTCTTTCACCGTTTAGAGAAGAGTGGTGATGAAATAATTTACACAAAGTGCCTGGGTTCGAAATCGTTACCACCTGGGCCACCACTACTCTTTGATGTACATACATAATTGATCCCAATAGGTATCGTTTAGAAATCCTAGCCACCTAATTAAGCAAACGATACGTAATTGCTGTCATCTACGGGTACTCATCTTTGACAATTCACTTTGCCTCCATCTTTGCCGTGCCTTGTTTATTGGTATTTCTTCTAAAACACTCGAAGGTGCATTAATTAGCACTCACTGCATTTCTGCGTACAAACAACTAACGCATTAAGTATCACGCTAACCCACTAACCAAGACGCTAATCTTCTTAACTCGTATCGGATGCACGAACGTTTGGACAACGATTTCCGAAGCAAATTATTGAGATTAGCAACCAATTGGTAAGGTAAATTATTGGTTGCCTCCATTAATTTTTTATATTTTATTAAGAAAATATTAAAAAAATTAACACTATTCTTTTAAGATTTCGTTGTAAAATTTTGAAAAGATAAAATAGAATGATCTTTAACACGTTGACTGCCAAGCAACAGACACAATAGAAAATCTATTGTTCGCGGTCACCGGTGACCGCGTTGGCAGTCAACGTGTTAATAAGTAGACCATATAAATTACAGATATAAATATAGAAGTTTTACAAAGGGTGCCACAATGGGCGGTCTTATCGCTAAGAGTGATCTTTTAAAGACAACCTTTGGATGGATCCAAAAGGAGAAGGACAGACAAATAAGTACTGTAGGTAGTCTGTGATGTACCATTTACATAATACAATAAATACATACATAAAGGATATTATACTAATCTAAATAAATATAAATAATAATAATCACGAAACAGAAGCAAAGAAAATAAAATTATGATGTTTAAGGCGACTACATGACCTAAAGCGCGGTCACTATCGGACTGCATAGAAAAGAAAGAGAAGCGCGATGACACAACGCTGGTAATTTTTTGCAAAATGTGAAACTATCATCTATTTACAAACTACCTACTTAATAATAAATAATCCATAACTGAATGCAGTTTGGCATTAGCAATTTAATGGTATATTTTTAATTATAATTTAAATTGTTAATGAAGGGATAAACTGCTTTTAAAGACATGTCAGGGGTGTATTTAAAGATTTTTTTGATGCATTAATGAATGTTTAATTGTGATTTGAGTTCCATCCTGTTTTAAAATAAGACTTGAAAACATGACTTTTTTGGTCAAAATTATTTACGGTTTAAGATACACTGCTTTAAAAACCAACTTTTTGACCATTTTCAAAAAACCTTCGCCTTAAGGAGAGAGGAAGTGCTTTTTTATTATAATACTTTTAAAAGTGGACAAAGATTTATTAAAAGTGAGCACGTCTTACCGACACGGGCAAGATGCTCAATGAATTTTAATTATTTGATTCCGAGAAGAGCCCAATTTCTTAGAAATGTTTACTGAATTTAGGAAAGTTATATTTTTAAACTTACCTTTCCAGAAGTCAAAGTCAAAGAAAATTAAGTTGTGGGTACAACCATAAATTACCACAGAACACGTAATTAGCTTTTGAAGTAGGTACTTATATTTTTTTAATATTTCGCTTCGTAATAATATACCTATAAACTGACACTTCCCGTGACCCAAGGACTGTCTTTTACCTTGGCCAGAGGCTAAAAATTGCCATACAACGTGGTAATACCGTCAGTGTCTTGTACACAAGCTATACATAACCAGTATAAGCTGACTTCTGATTGTACGAAAAACCTATACGAGTGCGAGGCCAGCAAAAACTGGAAATGTATAGCTTGATGTGTAGCCGTGTGGACATTACCAGTCGACAGCGATGCGGATAAATTTTTCGACACTATATTGAATTTTTAGTTTGTGAATAGTTTTAGTTAAGTTTGGATATGATTTAGTTATTTATTAATTAACTAGCGGCCCGCCCCAGCTTCGCACGGGTGAATTTTTTTTTCGAAATTTTTTTTCTCTCTGTGAGAACCATCCTCGTACTTCAAGGAATATTATAAAAAAAGAATTAGGGAAATCGGTCCAGCCGTTCTCGAGATTTGCGCTTAGCAACACAATAGCGATAAATTTTTATATATAAGATTAAGCATTAGTTATTATTTACGTACTTACATATTATTTTAATTCTGAATAAAAGCATAGTATTTCCTATCAAATATCATTTCTAACACCTAATTTCTCGTCTCCCAAAAAGAACTGCCAACCCTACCTAAGTCTGGTCACCCAGCAACCAATTATATCAGTTAACGCGCTAATAACCATTAACGGATAGTTAATTAGTCCTTATCGAGTTAACGATCGCTTAGCGAAGCTTCCGCATAATACCTGTACTGTAAATCAAATATTAACGAGATGATTATACAATGTTAGACATCCATTGAAGAGTTTGTTAAGTTTATTTCTAACAGTCTCAGGGGAAAACGGTCAATGGTACTGGAATGTGTCGAATTTGTATTGATGTGAGAGTTTGTGTACGTTTAGCGAACGTTAAACACTTATTTCCGATCCATTTTATTGAAATTATTTGAAAGGTTAAGCTTTCACATTTGATGGTTGTATTTTATTTATCATCATCACTGTAATATTTTCGGAGTATTCCCGTTTGAGCACCTATGCATAGAGCACCAAAGGTGTTCCCATTTTAGCACCAATAGTAATACTTGAGTAGCTACAGAGCTCGAAATTTGATTAATTAAGTATTATTGAAATTCTGTTATTTTTCAAATAATTAATTTTAATTGATTCTGTGTTTTACAAACATCGTCTTTTATGTCTATAAACATTTTAAAACATTGACCTCAAAGAGGGCTTATAATGACAGCCGCACGGGTCGATCGATCAAGTTAAACTACGCTTGCCGCGGTCGGTCCGTGGATGGACCATCATTGCATATCGAGACCGCTCCGTACCTCGGAAAGCACGTTAAGCCGTCGGTCCCAGCTGTCATTTGTAGATCTTTGACAGTCGTTACGGGTAGTCACAAGCCCAAATGTTTGACAACCAGTCTTACTAAGGGATTATCGTGTTACCCAGTAACTGGGTTGTGGAGGTCAGGTAGGCAGTCGCTCCATGTAAAATACTTTCTATTCAACTGCATCCGGTTAGACTGGAAGCCGACCCCAACATAGTTGGGTAAAGGCTAGGCAGACTGACTTTAAAACATTGACCTCCTAGATGCCGTTTTAAGAACAATGTTTTTAAGAGTCATTCGGCCGATCAGAACTATATGTCTGCCGCACCCACCAATAACATTAAGATACATACCAATGGAAAGATCTCTGTAAAGGGAATATTTTGTGATAACAATCTAGAAGAGCGAGGAACTACAAAGCTCTAAATGTGAGTAATTAAGTAGGTAATATTGAAATTCTTGTATTTCATTACTTTTTCCCTTTGCAAACATCATACATATTTTAAGATAATATGTTCTATGTTATGGGTTTGGTGTCGCACTTAGTCCTTCAAGTGGACCATTGTGCGTGGGCCATGGCGGCCGTCGTTATACAATATTATAATCATGTTTTTGATTTTTTTATGGCGCAGTTATAGCTCAGCTATTTTTTTCTGCGCTACGGGTCGGGAATTTGAATCTTACAAAAGAAATAAGTAAGTCCTCGATTGTTCTATAGATACTTGTTCAACGTTTTTGTGTATTTGAGACATCCTTGACCTCCCTTTGACATTGTTTTAATGAACAAGTCAAGGACTTAAAAAAACTTATACTCAACGCTATTATTTAAATTAAACAATTTACAGGCACTTTTCAATTGTCAATGAGTCGGTCAGTTAATTAGAAAGTTGTAACCAGTTGCCCATCCCAAAACGAAGATCTCTATGGAGATGAATGAAAGACGAGAAGACCAAAGAAACGATAGATGGACTGTGTGAATGAGGATATCGTTAGAAAGGGGGTGACTACCGAGATGACGACTAATAGAGAAGTATGGAAGAAAAAGTATATTGCACCGACCACAAATAAATTGGGATAAAAGCATGAGAATTATGATTAAATCTCTATGGAGAAGAATGGGAAAGTAAGAAGAAAAAAGGAAAGAAGGAAAGGGAAGGAGGAGGAGGGAGAGAGGGGAGGGGGGGGAGGGGGGGGAGGAGGTGGGAAGTATATATAATGGGAAAGAAACTCCAAGGACACTCTTTTAAATCGAGATATTACAAAATTCTGAACACCTACATTGTTCATGTTGCTTCTGTAGTATATGAGTACACTTAACAAACAACTAAGACAATAATAATGAATTTGAGGTTTCTGCTAACCCCTTCAAAACCCGTACAAACCAGAAAATATCTCACCAAGTTCATTCGCAGCGTGAAATCCGAAGAATTTTCTCGAAGAATTTTCCAATCTCATGAAGCTTCTGTGCAGCTATTATTCTACTAGAGCCGTAAGCGTGAAGATTGTAATTACGTCAGAAGCAGGTGACGGGATCGATTTAAGACGAACTCTTAAGGAGCAGGAGCAAACTGTTTCGAAATTAAAATTGAAAACTTTTTTACTTGACCGCTGGAAGTAAAAAATCGTGATAGGGTCGTTTTAGAAAATGTTTATTTGAAAGCAGTTATGTCTGCAATTTTTTTTTTAGGATGGTTTATCATCAAATGACCCCTCCCGCTCCGGGGGAAGGGAGTGTCAGACTCTTACTGACTAAAACCCATCCGTGTTCCTTCCTTAGCCCTTTATATTCCGGGGTAGCGGTAACCCTTTCGGCCAATCCCGCTTCCCAGTTGTGTGTCTGCTTGAGTTTTTCTCTGACAAAACTGGTGAGTAGTTTATCAAGCGTGGTGATCATGGCGATTATCTCATAATTCATTGCATCGGTTTTTAGGGCGCTCATATTTAACAGAGGACCTAAAAATTTACTAATGAAAGAAAATAGCATGTTACTATTAAGGGCATAATCAGCCTATAATGTTCCCACTGCTGGGACACAGGCCTCCTCTCGGTGAGAGGAAGCAGGCCGTAATCCACCACGCGCGACCAATGCTGGTGTGCTTTTAAGGGCGAATTTCACCATTGAAACGGAATGCCATCAGCACATCTAAGCCGTATTCAAGAGCTGTTAAATATTGTCAAATATTCCATAACAACGATGTCACTGACAGCTCTTGAACGATATTTAAACAGCTTCGACCGAACGTTTTTTTTTTTTAATTCACTAGACACCAAACTAATCTTAACGGTATAAACGTAATCAGGCAGCGGGGCAATTGCGTAACACACTAACTGTAGAAATAGCTTTTATTTTGACAGTTCCATATTCATTGCGTTGTTGAGCAGACAACATTTCGAACAAAGAAAGCAATGGATTAGCAATATATTTCAAAATGATACAGGTTATCGTTGAAAGTGTATTACGCAATTAGGGTGTTGAAGTCACGTCAAAAACGCAATATTTAACCTTTCGATCGCCAGTCACCTTCGTCATCATCTTAAACACGACTTGGCCTCCCCACGTCATTACCAAACAACGTCAAACAGCCCCAAATCAGTGTAAAAGCCAAGCCTAAGTAATTAATATTTTTTAAGCACGCAACACACGCCTTTGACAAAAAGAAGCTCTTGTTTCATGTCCATATCTTCAGAACTACCATCACAGAATAGGTACTTACAGAAGGTCAGCCCTATACAACGTGCAAAAACTCAAACAAATGCCAGTCGCGAGTGCTCTTATAACCGCTCTACGAGAAGCGTGTCTATGTGTGCGTACATGCGAAGACGTGGCTAAATTATACTAGCCGCACAGGTCGACCGAAGGATAAGCTATGCTTGCCGCGCTATGTTCGAAGATGGGTGACCATCCGTTACGTGTCGAAACCAATCCGTACCTCGAAAAGCACGTTAAGCCGTCGGTCTCGGCTGTCATTCGTAGATCTTTGACAGTCGTTACGGGTAGTCTGAAGCCTAAATGTTTGACAACTATTCTTACTAAGGAATTATCGGTTTACCCAGTAACTGGGTTGTGGAGGTCAGATACGCAGTCGCTCCATGTAAAGTACGACGAAGACGTCACGCAAAATTCTGCATCGCGCAAGAAGAGTATACCGCGCAACTAGCATATACAATGTCCCGACATGAATCGTCAGGCAGTTACCCACCAGAGAGTCTGGTCAAAGGTTCCTCCCTTTTCTATGGAGGATGAGTGAAATTCACACCCTGCTCCTCATGCCTCTGTAATTTTAAGGAGCTGACCTTCTGTACCTATCTATTTCGTACAAACATTAAGCAGATTGAGCATAAACAGACGATATTTAAGGAGAGACACTTTTCATTACTTTAAGTATTTCGCGCAATTAACCTGGCGTAAGTCTTTGTGTTTTGCATTAATCTTGTAATAAAGGAACGTTGATTACTTTAAAATAAATATGAGAACGACTTCATTACTTTGTCTTAATCTCAGTTTTATGCCTATCCAGATCCTATTTGCTGAATCTTAGTTTATTGCCTCTGGTAATCGGCACTCTGAAAGGACACTTCTTATTACAACCCTAGTTCGATTAATCAATCAACTCAGACTATTGCCGTTCACCACTGGCCAGTCATAGGCCACCCCCAGGCTACAATACAACAACCTGTCCTCCGCCTTCCGCATCCATTTTGTACCAGTCACCTTTTTATATTCGTCAGTCCATCTAGCTAGAGGGCGCCCTACACTACGCTTGCCGGTACGCGGTCTCCACTCCAGGACTCGTTTGCTCTGCCACTTCAGCTTGCTTACTCTGCAAGCATATGCCTGAACTCCGGCTCATTTCAGGTTGTCTACAACTCTAGTTGGGTCTGTCTAAACCTTGATGGTATTAATATCAATTTACGGAAATTGAGAAAAAAGTTGTTGAACGTTGGAGCCGAAAGGTTCTGGAGTGGCGACCGCGTACCGGAAGACGTAGCGTTGGAAGGCCTACCACAAGGTGAACTGATGACCTTGTGAAGGCTTCAGGAATCCGCTGGATGCGGGAAGCACAAAACCGGTCGAAGTGGAGGTGCTTAGAGGCGGCCTATGTGACGTATTACGGCTGAAATGATGAAAAAAAAAAGTAACTCAACAATGTCAACTCCTATTGGAATACCCTAATTTCGAATGTGAAAACATTTCAGAAAGTTAGAAAGCGTTCAATACGTCGGAGGATTTCAAACTAAAAAGTGAAGATTTTATAAAGTTCAACAACAATAATTCTTGTGGAACAAAACAATAACATTTTGTACATAAACATATTCCCGTGACACAAAGTAACTGCTTATCCACAGTAAACGCACTCTGTTCTGCCGGGTTACGTCAAGCTATATGAGATTTCATTATTCATTAGTCTGTGGGCGCTGTTTTATAAATACGGAGTCGCTTACCTGCAGTCTGATTTGCTTAAAGAGGGTAAATAAACAGAGGTGACTGTATATGCATTGGTTGTGGTAGGTAAATAATTTATTGTAGTTTCTAGAATAGACTGTTATCTGTTCTGGCAATACTAGCTTTAGTCAAATGTTTTTTTTTTTTATGTTGGTAGATAAATATTCGGTATTTTAAGGAGCTGGTCTGGTGTGGGACAAAACATTTGAGAGTTTACTTAAAAGAAAGTACCAGTACGAAAAACTCATTAAAAGAAGGTGGAAAATACATATTCTAGTGCGGTGACAAAATTCGCCATATTTTGGCATGCAAATATCTTTTTCGAGCGGATTTCAGCAAAGCTGTCAGTGTCAATAATCCACAACAATGATAACACTGACATGACGTATCTAACGTCGAGATTTTGGGCTAGAGTCATTTCCAAATCTTCCCACCCTCTTGTCCAAAAGGTTGACGACCTGGATACTGCATGCAGAAGTTCCAATTATTGGAACCATAAAGAAGTTCCTTTGATTTTAAATTCCTTCCGTTGTTATCAAAATTTAGATTCCACTATTGTTCAGTTTCCGAAACTTCCTCTTTTTAATTTTGATTATGAAGTTATATGTTTTAAACCAGATATTTTCTACAATATTGGCATTTCGAAAAAGTCACCTTCGGCGGACTCTATGTTCAATGCGGCGGTTGGTGAGCGATGGTGCAATTTTGAAAGATTTTTCACGGACGCTTCTAAATTATCAGATGCAAGTTGCACTGGTGCTGCGATATACTACCAAAACTCCAAAATCGTTCTAAAATTCAAATGCCCTGTACAATCATCGGTATTTACGGGTGAGTGCGTGGCTATATTAGAAGCGTGCTTATTCATAGAAGCCCATAGCATAAGTTTAGGTGTCATCTTTACAGACTCACTTAGTTGCTTACAGGCTTTGGAGCAGAATCCTTTCAAGAGTAGACTGCACAGTCCGATTATATTGCAAATCAAAAAGTCTCTTTTCTCTTGTGCCAAGAATCACAAAACCGTTCACTTGGTTTGGATTCCAAGCCATTGTGGCATAAGAGGAAACGAATATGTGGATGCTCTTGCTAAGGATGCTGTTACGTCCCAAGCCGTTGATCTTAAGCATTTCCAATGCCAGGGCTACGATCTGCTGAGCCTTCCAAAAAAGAGCTTGCTATCCTCATGGCAGATGCAGTGGCTTAACTCTAGTAAACGAAAAGGTGCTTTTTATCATGCTATACAGACTAATATTACACCCAAGCCTTGGTTTTACCCTTACAAAAAAATATCCAAGAAAGTAATTTCTGTAATCTGCCGTCTCCGCATAGGTCACTGTTGTTCCCCGGTGTTTCTTCACAAATTACGGGTCAGAGACACATCTCTCTGCGAATGTGGGTTGGATGAAGGTACTTTGGAGCACATCTTTTTTAACTGCTCCAATAATAACCCTGCCCATGACTTGTATAGCCATCTCTATAAATTAAAGATCCCTGTCCCAATTAACTTTCCATCCCTGTTAACATATTCTTCCCCAAAGCTCCTTGAAGCTTTGATGTATTTTATCCGCGTCAATGACATCAAATTATGATGATTTCTGTCTAAATAATAATATGTATATTATTTTTTAATAACATAACAATTTTTTTTTCTCTCTATTTATTTATTTCAGTGTACTTATTAATATTCTTCAACAAGTTTCACATTAAATTCAACTATTTTCTTTGGATATAATCATGGATGTAAAATATTAGTTTTTTTTTTTTTTTTTGTTGTAATTCTAAAAATCACTACGTTTTCTCATATCACATCTGACATTGGCAGAATTGTCGACATCGGCACCATTGCCATAAAGAAAAATAGAATAGAATAGAACACTGACATGACAGCTCTTGATCGCGGTTTAGATGTACTGATCGCGTTCAGTGTCATTGATAAAATTTGCACTTTGTAGGTTACTAATTTAAATAAACATTTTATTTATGCAATTATGATCTCACTGTTGGCAAAACAAAGATAAAAGAAAAAAAAGAATTTCGCACGTCAAAAAGAGTAAAAAATAATAATAAATGAAACAGGATAAAAATGCCAGAGCAATGCGATACAATTATAGTTCTACAAAAAAACTACAGCTGGATTCAATTTGAATCTCTTTCTTTATGAAGCTGCTTTTAAACAGTTACAAGTTCCAAGTTCCTCGGTAAAAACTATCTAGAGTGACCTCTCCTTAACTCCTACCGGCACATAATTTGCGGGTTCAGATAAATGGTTTACCGTCTGACGTCACAAAGCTGACGGGTTCCCTCGCTTTTTCCTTGAGGCGAAGAACTGAATTATACGAATGAAAGTAATAATTGAATTAGGTGCAACGATGATGATTGAGATTGATTAATGGTTTTTTGCTAAGACATTTTGCGAGGTTGCATCAAAGTATTTTTGGTCTGAAATTTAAAGCGTACGTGGGGTTAATGCTCTCGCAGACAGTCGCAACGCGAGCTGTGGTATAACAACCATGAAGTTTTCATAGCCATCGTTCGAGTCGCGTCTATTTCTCTATCTGAACGTTAACATCCAATTATATAAATGGACGTAACATTAAAGCAGAAACGTGCTCGCTCACAATGGGCCTTATTAGATGGCTAAACGTCATCTAAAGCTCAAAGGAGAGAGCTATGCTTCGAGTTTCCCGACGTGATCGAATCAGAAATGAAGAGATCCGCAGGAGAACCAAGGTAACCGACATAGCCCGAAGAATTGCCGAACTTAAGTGGCAGTGGGCAGGGCACATTGCTCGCAAAACAGATGGCCGATGGGGCCGAAAAGTTCTGGAGTGGTGTACGAATGCCGGAAGTCTTAGCGTTGGAAGGACTGCCACAAGGTGGACCGATGACCTTGTGAAGACCGCATGAATCCGCTGAATGCGAGAAGCTCAGAACCGGTCGAAGTGGCGATGCTTACCTATGTCCAGCAGTGGACGTCATTCGGCTGAAAATTATGAAGATTAAAGCAAAGACAGCAACCAACGATAGATAAAGTCAAAGTAGATAGTCAGATTGCTTCAGAAGGAACAAAAATTCCAAATGGGAAATGTCATCACCCTGTTTCGTTTACATCGCCAAGTGTGCAAGATGATAAATGGATGTTTGTGTACCATGCATAATATGAAAAGACCGAGAACATAAACCTCCTTGTCGTCACTTTTACTATTTTCGTCAGCACAAAGAACATACTCTTATAATTTAACGTGAGCCAGTAAAATCTTAAATTAGTCCCACGAAGGAATGATTTGTGTAAAAACTTTTGACGGAAAAAATCTTTCCTTCAAAGTTTTTTGGGTACGACAATGAAGGGTGCAATTTAAAGTTGGGTACGTCATGTCCCACAATATCCTTTGACAGATTGGATGCGGAAGGCGGAGAGCCGGGTGTTGCGGCGTAACATGAAAGAGGTGTGCTGACGTTCACCAGTAGACTACGATAGGGCTTTAATTGTGTGAGGTACCTATTATTTGACATCAAATGCTATCATTTGATGTAACATTGGATAATAATTTTTTTTGCTACAGTATTTTTATCTCACGAAACGGCGCGCACTTTACTTGTGGTTACGAAGTGTACCTACAAACTCGCTGTGAATGTGTATTTAAGTGCAGGATCTCTCGGTCTCGGTATCGTCTGAAACAGTTGCGAAGTCGCAAGTGTCGCGACTCGTTTTCACGCTCTCATTTAAAGCGTGTTTGTACACTTGGTTATCACAAGTAAAGCACGCGTTGTTTCGTGAGATAAAAATACTATATTTGAATAGAGTGCCATCGTGAGACCTAACAACAGATTGCAATCACCTAAAGGTAATGAGCACCATGCTTGCTCATTACCTTTAGGTGATTGCAATCTGTTACACAAATAAAAGCCCTTTATCCTGCAATGGAACAATTTCTGGACTAATTCTACATGCTGCATACAGTGGTACCAGTCATCGTTTTACGAAACATAAAATTCACTTACCTCTCATCTGAGGGTGACCCAATAAACGGAAAGGTCTTTCTTATATACTCGTACGTCAGATTAAATAAAAGAGACAGAAAACAAGTGACAGTGAGGCTGACCAGACGCACGTGAGTGTGGGGAATAATTAAACGGAGCGGCGAATATGTTGTGGCGATTATATTGACTGAGAATGTGGTGCAAGGGATAAGGGGAAGCGAGAAAGAGATTATGGTTTTGGATGCGAAAACAGTAGAACTTGCATTATCAGCCTATAATGTTCCCACTGCTGGGAAATAGACCTCCTAGAAGGGACAGTGGGCTGTAATCAACCACGCGGGCCCAGTGCGGATTGGTAGATGTCGTCATAATCATGTCATATTATTGATCCTATTTGTTCATGTTTGTGTCTTAGTTAATTAGACTATCAAAGTTTAAGTTATACTCAACAAAATTATGGGTGATGTGCCTGAATTTAAGAAGAATAAATAAAGTTCAAATTGCAATAACTAACAAGACTTCATGAAATTGAAAAAATTACAGTATTTATTTATGGTGTAGGCCGTAGGTTTGAACCCAGACAGGCGTTTTACTTTGTGTAAATAATTTCATCACCACTGCTCTCAAAAATGGTGAAGGAAAACATCGTGAAGAAACCGGTTGGGCCCGCGTGGTGGATAACGGCCTACTCCCGTTCTCAGAGAGGAGGCCTGTGTCCCAGCAGTGGGAACATTGGGCTGATTATGCTATGGTGTGCGTTTATCACTTGCACCACAAAATTTATCTTATTTAGAGATGGCTCATATTTTCCGTGTAAACGAAAGGAAACTCAAGTAAAGCTGTGATTACGTTATGTCTGTGTTTGTAACGTCAAATGAAGCTGATGGCATCATTTATTGAGTTTATTTTAGATTTATTGGGAAACCAGAGATCAAAAGTATTGGTTAAAGCATTAAAGATTCGTTTAAGAATATGGTGGAACAGGCCGTTTGGAGTGTTAAGACAAAAAACGCCGTGATTAGGTACTTTAGGGTGCACAATTTTACACAAATATAATTATTAAAAATTCTAAATTCTAATTAAACCACTGTTGAATTGTATAATTGTAAACCACTATTGAAATAAACTTATTATTATTATATTAAGAACCAGCTGCGCCCCGCGGTTTCACCCGCATACGTTTCGATCCCGTGCGAATATTGGTATATAAAGTGCTCACTGTCCTAATACAGGTCATGGTCTACCTTTGTGCCAAATTTCATCCGAATCCGTTCAGCCGTTTTAGCGTGAAAGCGTAACAAACAGTCATACAAAAAATCAAATCGTTTGTCTTTATTGTAAGGTAGATTAGATGAAATAGCCTTTTCACATTTTACATACTAAACCCCACATAAATGATAGTGTTACCTTTTTGTAATATTTTTCTTAATCAAGATAATATTCAACATATTTAAAATAATAATAAAATAATGTACATACATAATGTATACGAAAAAAGAAGCAAAAGAATCATAGGGCAATAAAAATTCGTCTGTACCTTTATGAAAAAAAATGTCACACTTGCAATTATTAGGTAATAATAGGTACCTTAATAAGTAGTTCATTTACATCATCACCAGTTATTCTCGTGTCACTTCAAAAATAGCTTGACGTTGAAAAGCAGTAATCAACAGGGGTGTTAAACTCGAGGCCAACTTCAGTCGTGTAGTACGAAGTTGACGGCTCGCGTCATTCACCGTGAGTTATACCTCCCTAGATAGTAGTATTGCCAAACTGTTAGAATATTAAAGTAGTTGTGTGAATATTATAGTGGTGTTGTTAAAAATATGGGTATTTTATTAGGTACCTTGTCATTTTGTCGCTATCGCTAGGTAATTAATAGCTTTTGTTCAATTAACTAAGCATAAGTTTGTCACCCGTATTCCCCAAGGGGTTAGGCAGAGGTGTAGTTGTAACTCTTGTACTCCTGTTGCAATTATGAGCAAATGTTTTGCTCAAAAACTAAGATTAAAAAAAAAAAAGTGTTAATCGACTTTTGTTGCTGACTGTACCCATATTTCACCAGTTATATTTAAGTCCTATGTAATAAGTGGCGAGCCTATTGCCATCAACCGGACACAAAACTGGAGACATTCCTAATCGAAAAACCCAATAACACTGCTCGACCCGGGAATCGAATTCAGAACCTTATGTTCAGCAGTAGCGCTTGCGATCACTAGACCGAAGAGGCAGTCAAGCTAATGGAGGCTTTTTTGAATTCATTTAAGTACTAAATAAAGATAATTTGACCATTACTACATTCTTGTTAAGAACTATACGTAATGGTGTAACCAGCCGTTAACCACTCAACTAATCGGTAGATTAACTAACGAGAGTTTTATTACAAAACAAACAATAATGTGCCTCCTCGAGTTTCTACACACAAATCATTAAATTGGTAAACTATGTCGTTCTGTTAAAATGGCGGATTTTGGAATATCATCGCTTTAAACAAACGGGCGTTCCCATAGTTACAAATTACTTTGAAATTAGCACTTCGTGTTGGGCCTTTAAAAGAACGGAAATGTTAGCGATTTTAAAACATTTTTAATCTTTCTCCCCTCATAACACCGAAGTTAGTAAGTTAAACGACGAGACGGTTTATTCTGTAAAAATCTCACCGTGTAAACTTAGGTGAAGTGAGTTTGAAGTGAGCTGTCATTAAATTCTACTTGGTGTCAAGGATTGGCACTATTGGCAGCTCACTTCATCTAAATGTTCACGATGAGATTTTTGCAGAATAGGTCAGCTGAAATATTTTATGAAATAATAGAATCTGTTATTCGTATATTGCACTAAATAAAACAATGTTTCAGACGAAAGTTCTGAAACCTAATTTCAATTACTGAAAAAATCTGTCAACTTCCCTCTAACACATTTTACTTTTAAGAAATCCAAAGTAAGCGGAACACTAACTAGCGAAAACCTACTCTCTAAGTCCGTCAATAAAGATACGGGCTCGCCTACAAGAAATTTGAAACTTCTGAGTGAACCCTACACCCGAATAATTAACGGGCAAAACACATGGGGAGTAGTGAAATTTTGGTCCTAATTCATTATGACCATTTAATGATTCCTTACTCAAAACCACGTCAATTCTTTAGCAACTCACGCCAATCTCGCATTCATTTCGCGCGGTTTCGTTCATTGTGTCTTAAAGAATAAGGCCCCTTATGTCTGTAGGTGGTACGGAGAAGATTGAGAGGATGTCAAAGTCTCTTTTAAAGTCCTGACATAATCTTGGTCAGATCATGTGAAGACCATGTAGATTAATAATATATGAAATGGTCTTTTGAGGAATGTATCACATAGATTTGAGTTGACCAGTCTAGTCGAGACCAATGACCACGTCAGGCATAAAATACATTGGCGGTAACATGTTTATCGCTCAATAAAATAAGAAAACCTCTCCGTTAATTAATGCAATTTACTGCACTAGTTTTAAAACACTTCTTTAATGAGTTTAAGATAAAACTACTTGTCAATAAACGTTGCACTTCGGTTTAATAAGGGTTCCGTACCTAAAAGGTACAGACGCCAGCACATCAACCTACCCGAAACTGTCAAAATTTCCCAATCAACTTTGAACCTTATACTTCAGCGATAAAGTTGAAAATCTATCAAATAAAATTGACAGATTGTAGTAGTTTGATGTGCTGGCGTCTGTACCAACGGGGCCCTATTACTAAAGCTCAGCTGTTCGTTCATCTGTCACACGGTTGTATATTTGGAACCGTAATATGTACACACTTGAAAATGTCTCAAAGTATGTACTACTATGGCCGCTATAACAACATATCAACTCAGCATATTACAGTCCACTGCTGGACATAGGCCTCTCCCAGGCTGCGCCACAACACCCTGTCCTCCGGCTTCCGAATCCAGTCTGTCCCAGCCACCTTCTTTAGGTCGTCCGTTCATCTAGCTGGGGGGTGTGACTCGTCTGCTCCACTGGCCATCGGACCTTCGACAAACATGGCCAGCTCACAACAACAACTAATAGAATGCCATAACAAAAATAATAATAAGTTACATATTAAGGTCCCCCATGCCCCATACAAGAAACGCGTTTTTAAATTTTTTTTTTTATGTTTAGTGTTATGTATTGTTCAGTGGTACGGATCCCTTAGTGTGCAAGTCCGACTAACACTTGGCCGCTTTAAAAAAAAAACTGGAGTGGGATGCAACTTCATTTCGTTTTATTTCCTCTCTCGGTCATTGCTGGATTTTGTAACAAAAGAAAGACACGCTTCTTATCTGGCCTTTATCTCGCGCTATCAACAAGTTATTTATAAGACTGTGTAGTTTGTTACTGCAATTCTTTGTCGAGAGTGTTTTAATGAGGTATAAGAGATAATTAAACTGTCATATTCTTTTTAAAATGTCGCACAGTCCTAATGCTTTGAGCTTTTCGATAAGTATTTTGCTTGTGAAATAACGTGTCAAATCAATGCACAGTCAGTAGGTACAAGCGATTGGCATTTTTCTGTTTGAGTAACAAGATCAGCATAATCAGCCTATAATTAATTATTACAGATAGTGTGCTTAAAACAATGAATCGTGGTTTTAATAAATAAGTGTGGAAGACGCTGAGGACTGTCACACAGTTTATACTAGTATAGTCGTCAACGCAATCTCTTATAAATATGTATTCATTGCCATGATTTTGTACATAGACTAAGAGAAATTTGTGATTTTAGGAGTGATAAATAAACGATTATTAATTTTCCCACTGCTGGGACACAAGCCTTCTCGCGGGTCCAGTGTGGGCCCAGTGCAGGTTGGTAGCCACATATCTTCGAATTTTTGGTTCTAGAACACACCGGTTTCCTCACGATGTTTTTCTTCACCGTGTTGATAGCAGTGGTGATGAAATAATTTACACAAGTAAAGCGCCTGTCTGGATTTGAATCTAAGACCAACTCGTAACGCCACCACTGCTCTCAATCTGCTTCCACAAGATTAGCACTAGACTAATATTAGTCCAGATGACAGAAAGTTGGTCTGGGTCTGGATGTGAGTGGTTTTTTTTACAATTATCCGTATCAATGACTAAGCGAAACTCAGCGTGGTGACAGCGCAAAACAAAGAAGATGATTGCCAAGGTAGATTGCCTGGAAGAGATTGCAGAAATCGATAAGGCCGCCTATTATATGTTTTGTACTAATAATATATTTTTTTATACAATAAAGTTTACAATAAATAAATAAGAAATACTTACATGCTTAGTCTTTACTTCTAAACAGTCTTCAGTATCTACCCCATAATTATCTGTAATATTGTCTATTAAAACCACACTTTAGCATACCAACATCCATATAGCTGTTTAATTTTTCTATTTGTTACTTTTTTATATAAATTATTTTTATGTTTTACTGTGTTTGGTTTGTGATCCTCTTGTACGAGTCGCAATAAATACTTTTTCTTTTTTCTTTCTAATAGTATAAAATAACTTGGTCTGTATGTTAATTTTTCACGCCTAAACCAGTCAACGCATTTGGATAAAATTTGGCAAGGAGATAGGCAGAAAATGGCATCCTGAGGAAAAGCATAAATAAGCTAGTTTTTGCCCCGGCAACACGTTCCCGTTGTATAATTTCCGACATCCACGCGGGCGAAGCTGCGGGTAGAGTAGGTTTTAAAAAAACTTCTACATTGAACTCGCTGACTTCCTGGCCACACACAGTAGTTACCATAAAAATGCGCTGAACAATATGACTTAACACATTCTTTGGGTTTTAACTCGTGTGTACAATCCGTTAATCTGACGAGACTAAGTAAACATTTGATCTTCAATTTCATTAAACTGGGTTTAATGGTGCGTTTAGTTTAAACACTCGTTATCCGTTTGGTGTAAGCGGAATGTTTTAAATCTTGCTCACCAATTTATTGGTCAACTATAGTGATAGCTATGATTCAAGAATGACATATTACACAGTTGTCATAAATTTTGTGTGCCATTTGTGTGTTTCTGTGACAAATAAACCATTTTTTTCTTTCTTTCATTCTTTAACAATCAATCAATGTGCTTGCTTTTTCTCAACTATGTTGGGGTCGGTTTCCAGTCTAACCAGATGCAGCTGAATACCAGTATTTTACATGGAGCGCCTTGGTAAGACTGGCTGTCAAACTTTCGGGCTTCTAACTGTAACGACTGTCAAAGATCTAGAAATGACAGCCGGGACCAACTGTTTAACCGGTTTTGCGAAGTTCGGAGGACTTTCGGTATGTTATGGATGGTCACCCATCCACGGACCAACCTCGGCGAGTGTTGCTTAACCTTTAAGATCGACCCGTGCTGCGGTTTTATTTAGCCACGAGGCCCTCAAAAAGCCATTTTATAGGTATTATTCAATAACTTTAAAAGTAACAAGATTAGAATTGCCTATGGAGACAGTTTGCCTGTCCTCTGTTCTAACTAGGGTTTACAAATCATGTTCAGGTATGATTTCAGTCCCATGGGAGGGAACTAAGTCAAGATAGGTATTATCCACTAGTAGCCACTATATAACTGATCTGTTCTAGAAATTAACACAATACTGATCAATATCCATGATAACGCGACCGCGTCGTAGGTCTAGTGGCAAGCGCTACTACTAAACATGAGGTCCTGGTTTCGATTCCCAAAACAAGTGTTGAGTGTGTGTGAGGTTTTTTCATCAGGAATTTCTCAGTAGCAGCCCAAGGTCTGGATTTGTGCCCGGTTGATGGCAATAGGCTTGCCCCCTCGAAATGTGGGTGTACTACAGGTACACCTCTGCCTAATCATTCAGGTATTTCAGTGTGATAAACAAACATCTTTTATTTTTTTATGCGAATTTAATTATCTGTAGGTACCTAAAGAAGTTACATAATTTAATCAATTTCAATAGAAAATATAAATGAAATGGCTTACCACATACATTAAATTATTTATTTACTTATTCAAGCAACACCTTTAAATAATTAGACTGGCAACACCTCACACAATTTTAAGCCGTAAACACACAATCATTCACTCCCGTCGGCCATCTTAGGGTCTGTCCCACAGCACGGCAACGGATTTTTATGCGATGAATAAGAACATACTTCTTCCCATGCAGGTAAGCAGAAACTACAGAACACCATCTGCTATGATACTTACACACTTTTAAAGAAATGAAAGAAAATACTTTATTTAGAATAATTTTGCCTCGTGTACGTTGATACATCTAGTCATACACCTACGCTGGTTGCGAGTTCTACGCACCTGACCGTTCTGAAGATCATCACCAATAAGGTACCAATAACTATAATAATATGTCCTATTGCAGCCTGTGGGCTAGGTGTACGCAAAGATCGTACAGCTCTCCGCGTTCAGTATAATAACGCATTTAGGATGCTGGTGGGGCTGCCCCGCTTCTGTAGTGCGTTGGGGATGTTCGCGGATGCGCATGTAGATTGTTTTTACACAACAATGCGTAAAAGGTGAGCTTCCCTGGTATGTGTGTGGGGCAGCACCAACAGTATCCTAAGCATGATTGCCAGTCGCCTGGACTGTGTTTATGTGGGTCGCTGCTGTGCAATTACTCATGGGTTGTTACAGCAATGATCCACCGTTATTTGTTGTGTTGTTTGTGTATTCAGTGTTTACTATCATAGTCATAAGTTTTACTAACAGCTTTTAAGTCTTGGATACTCGAATAAAGAGAGAAATTCTATTCTATTAGAGCATCCCCTTCCGGCGTTTCCACTAACTCAATAGGAAGACAATAACATTGACATTTCAATGATAATCACCGTAGGTACAAAAACCAATCTGCGGTATACTTATCGCTATACTATTAGGTTACATTCCCATTTGTCGCATAAAAATCCCTTGCCGAGCCGTGCCGTTGGTGGGTGCTGGCCCTTAAAATAAAATAACCTAATTAAATGATCGGCTAATAAAAACGTGGGACATAAACGACGTGCCAGCGATACGTATCTGTGAGTACTCGGCTTTATTTGTGTGTGGGTGGAAGAATTCCCGACCACTTGTTTTAATTCCATTCCAAACATTTAAATTAGGAACAGTAACTTTTATGTACACCGTTTTGTTTTTATTTTAAGTTTGACAGTGTTGCAATGAGTAAGAAAGAAAGTTAAAAACTAAAACCAAACTGCGACAAAAACGTCAACTAAAAAGAAGGCCAATCTCGTCGCAATCTCATCTCAGGGACAATCAATGTCAAAAACTTGTCAAAAATGTAGGGAAATTAGAGGTATTTTTGACAGATTGAGACTGAGATTAGAATGCGAACGTTCCAAAAAAATCGCGGACACTCAAACATCCACACATACATAGATGTATGGGTCGAACATAGAACAAAACTTTTTAAAGTCGGTTAAAATTGCCCCTCTGCTGGAATTGCCCCTCTGATATAAATAAGACATCGTAATAACTTCGGTTTTCGTATAACCGGAGTCATACGTCATTACTAAATATTTCAGATAGGTTTTTTTTCTAACATTATTAATTTTTTATATTCCACTCTTTTCCTCACTCTTATTAATTGTTTTCCTAGATTGAAAGTCGATATTAAAGATGAACTTAGAAAGACATTTTGCCAAGTTCACTGGCATTGTTAAGGCAACAAAACCGAGACCAACCAAGTTGCTAATTTATACAGAATGACGTTAACATGATAGACTAACAACATTGTTGGATCACAACTCAGTACAGTTATGTTCAACATACTTCTCGCACATTTTTGTGAACTCGCTACATATTCTATGAATTAATTACCATAGGTAATGAGATTTAGGTAACTACATGTTAGGTTTTGCTATGTGGTGCCAGGTGAAACTAGGAAGTCTTTAGACATTAACTTATTAATATTCATACAGGAGATCAACTGGCTATTTCTTGTAGCACGTTACAGACCAGCCGATATACCAGCAAAAATTATATTGTAGACCTAATTCTACTAATGATCAGTAGTGCTATTCTGTAAAAATCTCAGCGTGATAACTCAAGTGAAGTGAGCTTAAAGTGAGCTCAGCGTCAGTAGTGTCAATCCCTATAGCATCAGATGGAATGACAGCTCACATCACCTAACTTCTCACGGTGAGATTCTAACAGAATCGACCGGCAGTTCCTTCAAACTGAAACGAATCGTTTTGGCAGCATGGCAGCATTGTTTTATTGCCAAACTGGGCATATAAATAAAGTAAGCAAATGATTATACTTCCACATGGGAGGGTCTACTGTGCAAAGCTCGGAAATGTTGTGTTATATGCTGACGCCACTCGTCTTCACGCACACATTCACAGCAGTACCTAAAAGCTCGCGTCGCTTCATGAGATAACAATATTATGGGCTGAGTTATCAGATCCTGATGGTAAAATACAGTTTGAGTTAGAAAACTTGAAAATAACTTGAAACTCATTTACTTACCAATCCTTTAACCAAAGAAACTGAATTTATTAAGGACGCGGTATATCTAATCCATAAACTTAACAAAATAACTCATTAAACATATACCTACAAGCTAAATAAACTGCAAAACGGTACATAACTCATCCGACATTAAAATACGGCCGACATAGCTTACGTAAATAAGTAATTTAGCTAAAAGCAACATTTTGACATATTGTCCGTATGAACAATAGCATTTTTTATACAAATCGCTTTTGTCCAATATAAAGGGAGGCGCCATTTTGTAAGCAGAGAAAAGGCGGGAACTTTTTGGCGCGGATAAAACATTATCTGTGATTCGCACGAATTTGTTTTTTTTATGCAACGTTTCTTTTTTTTTTAGGACGTAAGCGTTTTGTCTTGTAGATGTCTGTTTTAAGGTGGTGATGGATTGGATAATATATTATTTTATGTCGTCGATAAGTGATAGAATCGGGGGGGCGTTTTATTATATTTGTGGGCGATTTATCGTTGTGTGGGTTAGTAGAAGTTTAGTAGAACTTTGAAACTTTTTATTTAAGACTTGGAATTGGAAATTATTGCAGCACTGTTGTGCGTAAAGGATTGGTATGTTATCGACATTTGTGCTTAACTGGGAATATTTTAAGGCCACTGGCAGAATCATAAAACAATTCATATTACGCAATTTATCTGTTTGACAGTTTCACACCTATATATACTTGAAGGGTTCGGCAGAGGTGTACCTATAGCATTTTACGAATCTCCATACAAAACTGTCATACAGATAAAATTGCGTGATATCAATTATTTTATGATTGTGCCAAAATGGCCTTTTTAGGCCCCCAGTTATAGGCACAATACTTTTTAACATTTTTCTGTTTTGTTTTTGTCTGAATATTGTGTGCCCTAGGTACTTAATCGGGGTCAAATAAATTTATTTTCTTTCATTTTGTTTTTTATAGGCATTTTCTTCTGGAATGTTTTATTTGCCTTATCTTGTACATAATATAGTAGGTACCATTTTGTCTTCACGTAGGGAATATCTTGCTTGTAATGTAATCAAAATGTAGTAAGTAGTAAAATAGAATACTTTACTGTCTTTATAGTCTGTCTCTACTCTCTCTGTAGGCATATTTATAAAGTTTAGAGTTATTTCCATTTGTTTTTTTTTATATACGTACTACTGTTTGTATTCCCTTACAAATAAATTAAAAAATACACTAATGTGGCAACAAGCTTGATTGAGGACTGTTGAAGTCAAATGACAACTTTTACGTGTGTAAAAGTGATTTAAAGAGATTGGCAGCATCTTATCAGTTATTTTTTTCACTCTAAATAGATTTCGAACCCGAGTCTTTACAATCTCCACAGATGGGGGTTCACGGATGGCTTAGATCTCAAGTGCGTATGCGGCACCTCTCCACAGACTGGCCCACCTTCCGTCCTGCGCCGCATGCTTGTCACCTGTGCACTTGATGATCATATTATGACTGCGACAGTGAGCGGAGTTCGCGCAACTGAATTTTTGGCCAAAAATGTTACCATCGATAAGAAAAAGAAGTTATTTTTTTAAGAATATTTTGTACCTGTCAACTTTCCACCATTATTCACCTCTTACCCCTTTTACTCTAAAACTGCACTCACAAACTTTACAGCTCTCCTACCTGGTCGCGAAATAATCCAGTAAAAACCGATAAGTACTAGCCATAACCGGATCTAACCGGTAGTAACTGGCTATAACCGGAGCCGAACGCAAATGACTTATCCCCTACATTTATTTGCTACCCAACGAGGGACAGGGTGACTCTGTTTTCGTACACATTAGTGGACAGTCCCGGACTATTCGTTTTTATGTTTTTTCCAAATGAGTAGCTCGGCGTGGAAATGGTTTTTTGTGGAACTGACTGGCAATCGGAGTTGTTACGTTTTTGGTAACTGATTTGTCGATGTTTATAAAAGCTTATTTTGTAGGTGTTGTTTTAAATTTTTATATGTGCGGCGGAAACCACACAGGAATGAAATAGGAATGATTTAATTTTGAAAAGAAAATTAATTTAAAAATAAATCATTCATGCATCATATCAAATCTCAAATCATTTATTGCAGTCCATAACGTTCAGTAACAATTATGGACCCTGTCGGGCACAGCAAATTTTTAAATAAGTAGAGAGAGAAAGAGCGCTTTATTAATTTTCATAATATTATTACATACTAGAATGTCTTTTCTAGTTTCATTTTGTTTCCATTGTGATTAAATTACTCGTATTACAAATTCGGCATTCCCCAGCTTTCCTCGCAAACATTTGAAAGTCGATCAATCAGCTCAGTCCAGAAAAGCAAAACCACAAACGAAAACTAACAAAAACCCATAATCACAATCCCTACATTTTCCTTCACGAAAAAATTCTCACCCACTAAAAGTATACATCAAGCAAAAAAGCCCACCTTTCTTCGCCGCCATATAAAAACTTCGCCAACGTCAGCGATGACGTCACAGGTTTGTCCCTCGCTCCATCACAATCATGGCTACACGACAGTCCACAGTTGGTATAACGTGGTATAACTCCAGCGATTCTGACAGATAAGGGATTTCAGTAAAAGTTGTGAGTGATGTCACTTATTCAAGTTTTTGAGGCCCATGTTACAAGAGGCAGCGGGTATCATGTCGGATTTATTTAATTGCAGTGTGGCATTGGTGAAGAGGTTGCTGTTGAATAGCTTGAATGCTCTTACATGTTAGTTTAGTGATGGTAAATCTGTCAAATAAGTTTTTCTGGCGTTTTGACGCATAACATTAAGAGGAAATGCGGGTGGTCTTTTCTCCATAGAAACGCTGTCGCCTGTGTTCTTTCTGGGTCATGATCATAAAGCAATGATTTTTTACAGAATAATAAAAATTAACTACTTGTATGTCCCTAAGTTTTACTTTTTGATGATACATTATTTTTACACGCACTAGAACCCTCAAAAAATTGACAAAATTGGACACCTATTAACGAAAAAAGAAAAACATACGGACACAGTATACATCCTCCTAATTCAGTTTATCAAATATCGTTTAAATTGTTCCAATATTGGAGGATTAAATAGGGGAAAGCCAAAGCTCGAATTATGACTTTTTACTTGGGCTTTTCAAAAGTCTCTCTAGCCGCATTTCCTCTTAAGTGCAACCGCAACACCATTTACCACAAACGCAATATTAAGACTAACCTAAATTATGTATAGAATTGCAATAATAAATAGCCCAATATCAATCTGCCTAACCTTTACAAACTATGTTCGGTCAGCTTCCAGTCTAACCAGATGCAGTTGATGACTAGTTTTTTTTTTTATGGACCGTCGGCCTATCTGACATGCACAATCTAGTTACTGCGTAAAACGATACCCCTTGGTGAGACTGTTTTGTGTGCTTCTGATTACCCGTAGTGACTCAAAGATCTACGATTGCGCTCATTGCCTCCTCTTACTTTAGTTGCAGAAAAATTTTACCTTCAGCAGTGACGTATGAATTTACCTTAGTAAACATGTGTATTTAAAGCTATATATACACACTGCTATCGGCATTTTATTACCCACAAGAACCGATAAGCCTTCACCTCACAATTTTCTTACACCCCTTAAGCCGAAAAACATTTGAAAATCGCTTCTCGCCCCGCGACCGTTCCTCAATCACACCACAGCGCAACGTTAAAATACCCATGAGAAAATTCCGACGAAAATTGCTCGGGGCCTCGCGGGACGACCAAGCCGTTATGTGCAAACGTTAACTAAACATCACTTACACTTTTTACATATGTTCCGCTACGGTGTAACATGTGACCGACTTCTTTGCGGGATTGTAGAATTTATTGCCCGTGAAATAAGGGTTGGAATCGCTTGGATTGTTTTAATAGGATTTCGCGGAATTTAGCTGTAACCGAAGATATCGTTAGATCTGGCGGTAAACAGATATTATTGAGTTTTTATACTTTTACCTTTAAATACAATTTTTGCTGACGTCAGCGGTATAATATATCTACTGGGAATAATTATTATTGCTATCCTCTTTGTGGTATCGACAGTAATATAATGAGGTGTGAATATACGCGAGTACATATTTTGTCATTTTAATGATTATGATGTTCATATCAGCGTTTACGACGTACGGTATTTCAGGCAAACTTTCAAGTCCTTGTTTTTTGAAATGAATGAACCAATTTTAATGAAACTTCATACGCTTAAGCAGGATACAAAGGTCTAAAAAATTTGTAAAGAACATTTTAGAAATGTCTTATTTAAAAAAAGATAACTGGAAATCTCTGTTTCTATGGAAAATTTAAAATCGGTCTGATTTGGCTGTCACAATTTTTTGAAAATGTTCTTAACTAACTTTTTAGTCCTTTGTACTCACTTCACCTAGATTTCACAATGAGATTTTAACAAAATAGACCTGGAGATAAATTACAGAATTACTATTCTGTAATTTATTTACAGGTCTATTTTGTTAAAATCTCATTGTGAAATCTAGGTGAAGTGAGCGTGAAACACAAAAACAAGTGAAACGATGGATGGACTGTGTGAAAGATGGCTAGAAAGGGGGTGACTACCGAGATGACGACTAATAGAGAAGTATGGAAGAAAAATACATGTTGCGCCTACCACAAATAAATTTGAATACGGATGACGATGATGGAAATTTAGTCAAATAAAAAAAAGGAATTCAAAGAATATTAGGTACTTACATTTTCATACCCATCATACCAAAATAGCTAGTGCCAATACCTTAATCGTCTACTTTAGACAAAATACAGAAAGTACAGAAGTCAATCTACCTATAAAGTGCGCTCGAGCAATACACACATACATACATACCGCTCACGAACACTATATCTCGGATCGTTTGGGATCAGTGCGAGCGCGAGTGCCATCCGCTTGAGACCCAAATATTACGTAAGTTGAAAACATGACTTTTTGTTTGTTTAGATATTGTGTTATTTCTAGTGTTTTATAGGTTTAAATCTAAAACGGATAGGGCAAAATAAATCGTGTAAATAGGGTAATCCGATTTTCGATAGTGAAAATTGACAAATATAAAATTTTATATGTTTTTTTTTCTGTAAACTTTAACAACTTTACAACGATAAATCAAACAACTAGATACGAGTGCCACTACCACGATAGTTTTTTTGTACATAAGCCAAACCTGTACCTTTCTGTTTTGTGTACTATAAGTTTTTATTGTTAAGATTTCCACCCACGACACCCTACAATGTATAATAAAGTATGTACAGATCATTCATATTCACACCGCTCACTTTCCGTACATGATATAAACATTCACCTGTACCTACATGTTTGCATTAATAATATTATTACATATATAATGAAAACGGCGTCTTTCTTACGATTTTTGCAATTTGCAGCTCAGTGTTTGGGTGTACGTTGATTAAAATATGATTCGCGACTGTAACAAATGTTTATTTACAGAATTATAATCATTAGAATCAGTAATGCAACTTGTTAAGTTAGTATAATCCTTAATGTCAAAATTTCATGAAATAGTCATTCAGTAGGATTACTTGGTCTTAGAGAGTTATGTTGATGACTTTAATGATTATAATTATGTAAATACATATTTGTTACGGTCGTGAATCATATTTTAATCAACGTACACCTTAATACTGACCAGCAAATCTCAAAAAAAGTAAAAAAAAAAAAATTTCGCGGGCTACCCTGGTGTCGCGATCTAGTCTGCTAACCTCCGTTGAGCTCCTTAAGTTCTGAAACGAGCTACACTTAATAGTGTAGCTCGTTTCAGAACTTAAAAATATTAACTACTAGTAACAAATGCGTGCACTGACTGGACTGGTCTACTCAAATTTGTGTGGTTATTTCCTTAAAAGACCATCTCAGACATTATCCTGGTCCTTATGTGGCCTGACCAAGATTATGTCTGGACTTTAAAAGAGACTGTGACCTTTGAGTTTGATTCGGTCTTTCTTCTCAGAGTAATCAGATAGGAAACACGGAAATTAACTAATTTATTTATTTATAGTTAATTAAAACGATACAACACCAATTACATTAATTAACAAAGAGACAATAATTACGTTGACAATAATATAATTTAAAACTAACATGGAACTGTGGACTCTTGCATGCTTTTCTCTCACAGAACTCCAGATATATACGCATAATTTTAATCCATTCATCCGCAAACACAATTGATTACTCGTAACCCATGTATACTTCAATCACCATCATCTATTAACCATGCCTGTTGATTACAGAGTATGGAATCTCATACTTAGGCCTGCATTCCTGTTACGCTGACGTCGGAAAGCGCGAACAACTTCTGTCACGGAACCCCACTCAAAGCCGGTCAGTCTAGTACCTAATTATGTGATTTAAAAGAGTGCCCGTGAAGTTTCTTGCTCATACTGCACTTTGGAATGGGCAACTAGCATCTACTATCTGACCGACCCCTTGACAATTCAAAAGTACCTGTAATTGGTTTAATTTAAATAAATGCTTTATGTTTTAAAAAAGTCTGACAAAATTAAATTCCCCATGACACCAGACAAGGAAAAACTCCTTAAAAATAAATAAACCACTTAGTACCTACGTAACTAAGTGAAACTTTGTCCAAGAAACATTTTTGACAAGTCATTAATTCGGACGTACCCTGCCTTTGTGGGCTAATGCGTCTTGGCTATAATATAATATTTCTTTGCGAGGAAAACAGGACATATTTGTACACTTCCATGCAACATTATTGGGCCAAGTTTTTTCTTCCGTTTATGCGAAATGTTCTTTTGTGGTGTAAGTGGTCTTCCTTCCACTAAGAATTTACCAAATAAAACTAACACAAATATTAACTTGTGTTAGTTTTTTATGGAAAACCCGTAGTGCCTAAGGCTTAAAGTCTTGTCAGAAGCAGGTAAGAAAGAAAGAAAAAAAAACGATTTGGGACACATATAGGAAATACAAATAGTTAAAAAGGAAAATTTAAAACTAACAAAGTTACTTTTGTCACAAAAAAGACCTGTGCGTAGCCAAAAAGGCTCCTGTCTCAGCATAAAGCTGCGAGCGTTATTTAAAAAATAAATACTGCAGCGCTGGTATTCTGATAGGGCCCGGTCTGGGCACTACCATTCTACAAACTCTCCTGGAAAAAGGCCTCCCTCCACTTCTTCCATCGTTCGCGAGCCCGCACGTCTTCCTTCCAGTTTTGACGGAAGGAGGATAGGCGCTTTACTTTTTGTAAATAGTTTCATCACCACTGCTCTCAAAACGGTGAAGGAAAACATAGTTAGGAAACCGGCATGTCCTATAACCAAAAATGGAAGACATGTAACATCTACCAACCCGCACTGGGCCCGCGTGGTGGATTACGGCCCACTCCCTCTCACCGAGTGGAGGCCTGTGTCCCAGCAGTGGGAACATAACATTATACTTCTTGTCTGTTTTTTATGTGTATACATAAATCGATAAACAAATATATCAATCAAAGGTCATTTATTCAGAATAGGCTGAGAATCAGCACTTTTTGAACGTTAAAATGACATGAGACGGTCCCCTAAAACGCCCGCCCTTCACCAACTTCCTAGTGATAAAAAATAAAAAATGATTTGATGCCACACTTTAAGTTATAAATTATGTGATCTTTTCTTTGTCAAAAACAAATATATATCATTCAACTACACCCCTACTAAAATGATCTAATACTTACGAAAAGGCCAACTCAACACAACTATACATCCTTTAGTTTTGATCCCTCTTCCTGCATCGGGTCAGCCATTCACCAGCCGATGCTATCAGTCTCTGCAAACTTGTGAGATTATCTTCATCTCAGCTTGTCAAGATTGCGAGCAGACTGTACGTAAATGAATTTAGTTCAGTGAAGGATAATTCTACAGTTGTTGATACATAATTTATGAAAATGTTCTGACTGAATGGCAACAAATAATAACAACAATAGGGTTCGATCGAAGGTTAAGCTACTCTTGCCGCGGTTGGTTCGTGGATGGATGTTAATTCATTACATATCGAGTATCGAAACCGCTCAGTGCCTCGGAAAGCACGAAAAGCCTTTGGTCCCGGATGTCATTCTTTGACAGTCGTTACGGCTAGAGCCCAAAATTCTGACAACCTGTTTTACCAAAGGGGTATCGTATTACATAGTAGCTGAGTTGTGGAGGTCAGATAGGCTAGTTCAACTGCATGTGGTTAGCTTCAAGTCCGACCTTAAAAAAGTTGGGAAAAAGCAAATAAAGGGATAAAAAACATCAAAAAACATGAATAAATAAATAGGTAGATATTCAACGCTGGCTCAATCTATGACTGTTCATGTAATGTTCTAGACTGAAACCTTAGGCTCGTCTAGACATAACATAACATCACGCTTATAAACCCTGAAGGGTTAGGTAGTGATGTACCTATTGGACTTAAACATTTCGCCAGTTATGTTTAAGTCCAATGTAATAGGGGGCGAGCCTATTGCCATCAACCGGGCACAAATCCATACTCCGGGCTGCTACTGAGAAATCCCTAATAGAAAAACACTTTGTCCGACCTGGGAATCGCACGCAGGACCTCATGCTCACCTGGTCCTCACGCTCACCAGGACCTTATGCTCACTAGGACCTAATACTCACAAGGACCTTATGCTCACCTAGTCCTCATGTTCAACAGGACCTCATGCTCACCTGGTCCTCATGCTCACCAGGACCTCATGCTCACCAGGACCTAATACTCACAAGGACCTTATGCTCACCTAATCCTCATGTTCAACAGGACCTCATGCTCACCTGGTCCTCATGCTCACCTGGTCCTCATGCTCACCAGGACCTCATGCTCACCAGGACCTTATGCTCACGAGTAGCGCTTGCAGCCACTAGAACAACGAGGCAGTTACACAAGACATTAGATATTAATAGAATAGGCGTTCAGAAACCGGAAGTTAATCCTGCAGAGGTAATTCGGGCCGCAACAGGGCTATTCCCCAAAGGTGATCCCTAAGCAGAGATCATGTAGTCCGAGGTAAATTGCGACACATCTACACTCCTCTGTCCCATGTGATCCAAGCGATGCTAAAGCCATTTATACGATAACATCCTGGAGACATTACTGAGGATTCCTAAAACAAGCTATTAAACTTTTACAGATATAGATACCAAAACTAAATTAAACTCGTGTAAACTCATGTTCCATTTTCGAGGGTAAAAATATAATTAAATATTAAAACTGATGGCGAGTTTCTAACAAATTACTGAGTCTTTTTTTTATTTAGATTTCAGAAAAACAACGTTAGTTAGTCTGGAGCTTATCTATACATTTATTATTATAATTTGAAGTCGTTTTTCGTGTCCGCCTGTGTAACCGATAGAGCAGTTGTGACCCAGTGATAAATTACAGCAGTGACTTACAACTTGTAGGTCGTAGGTTCGACCCCAAACAGGCCCTTTACTTTGTGTAAATTATTTCATCGTCACTCCACTCAAAACCGTGGAGGAAAACATCGTGAGGAAACCGGCGTCGGTTTACTCACAATGTTTTTCCTTCACTGATGTCAGTAATGTAAAAGATAAACTGACCTCTTGCCCTTCTGACTTTTATCCATTCAATGACACTACAGCAGAGCTTAATTATAGGTATGTGTTGGGAGTTCAGCTCTCTTACGAGCCGATGTATATCGAGTATTAAGATAAAACGGAGGCAATCCCCGAATTATAATACTTAATACAATTAAATGTTAATATTTAGTTGAGCTAGTCTATTCTCAATAGTTTAGTGAGCTCATATTATTGAAGAAGATTTGATGGCATTTAAATAGTATTGGAGTAATTAATAATGTTTGGAAACACTTTATTTATTTTGATGAGAACATCACAACGAAATACGTAATAAATTTTTAACCGACTTCTAAAAAAGGAGGAGGTTCTCAATTCGGATGTTTGAATTTTCTTTTTTATGTTTGTTCGCGCATAACTCCGTCGCTTGCCAACCGATTTGAAAAATTCTTTTTTAGTTGGAAAGGGTAACTATACTTTCCAAATGGTCCCATGAATATTTTTTCAAAATCTTACAAGCGGTTTTTGAAAAATTCAAAAGCAATATTTTGTAAAAGGTGATGAGCAGTTGCCATTACGCTATTGTAACTTAGATAAATTACAAACTCTCCCACTAAAAAGTAAAAAATTATTTCGGAAGTCGGTGTCGTTGGTTCTGCATTTTCATTTATTGACACCGACTTCCGAAATTATAGTTATTTAGCACTTTTTAGTGTTTTTTTTTTTGGAAGTCGGTTGATTTTTTTTGTAAAAAAGTTATATAATTATTTCCACAAAATAATAATGTAGTTTCCTATGCATCAGAAATATCAGGCCATAGGTACCAATTTGAAACCAGCCTAACATAAGTTCATTATAAAATACCTACTATCCCAAAAACTGTTATTATACTTGCCACTTTTAAAATATAACGTAGCCTTAAAGTTGCTGCTAAAACATAAAAAAATGCTATGATCCTACTTGAGGTCACATCATCATCATTTCCGCCGAAAAACATCCACTAGTGGACATATGCCGCCCCCAAGCACCGCCACTTCGACCGGTTTTCTGCTTACAGCGGATTCCTGCGGCCTCCATTTTATGTCTACCTAAAATAAAAAACAAATTCCCACTGGGCCCAATAATTGTATCAGTAAGTGTACGGCCGACGTCATCAATCACGCCGACGTCACTGACATCAGCCTACGTCACAGTTTAAAACGTTTTTACTTTTTTTATATTAATGAGCTGTGTTATAAACTTTGTAAGGAAGTATTGAAACGACTTTCCTGAAAAGGTTTCAGTTTTAAGTAAGTACCTACCTGAAGATTTATGAGGTTTTTTGCCCGATATTAAAATATTTTTGTGTCCCTGTCTGTCTGTTTCTTTACAGTATGGCCGACGACAGAATGCGTCACCTGTCAGTTTCATATAAACGAGTACGTTTTTTTTGCGAATTTGATCTTTATTAGCTACAATTGTCGCACTGATAGATGTCAGAATCGCATTCTCTCGAATTTATTACTTGTTTGATTTGGTAACTTCTTTTTTAGGGTTCCGTACCCAAGGGTGCCAACGGGACCCTATTACTAAGGCTCCGCTGTCCGTCCGTCCGTTCTTTCGTCTGTCACAGGGCTGTATCTTTGAACCGGAATAGTTAGACACTTGAAATGCTCAGAGTGTGTACTTCTATAGCCGCTATAACAACAAATAATAAAAATAACATTAAATTAAAAATTATAGGTGATGCCTTATAAAAAAACGTCACCATCATCTGCCTAGCCTTTTCCGAACTATGTTGGGGTATGTGGGGGACTGTCAAAGATCCACGAATGACAGCCGCAACCAACAGCTTAACGTACTTTTCGAGACACGGAGGGATCTTGGTATATGAAGATGGTCAAGTATCCACGGTCCAACCGCGGCAAGCGTAGCTTAACCTGATCGATCGCCCGTGCGGCTGTTATTACATAGCCATAAGTCCCTAGTGTTTTTACTAAAGTAATGAAAGAATATATTATGTGGTGTTAAATATTGTAGCTGTAAATATTTAAAAAATTCGTGTTGAGGCCGACTCGCACTTTGGTCGCTTTTTTATCATTATTATTTTTGATAGGCTAGCTTTTGACAAATAATATTCGAGTTAATTCAGCGAAAGCGTTTGAACTGTACAAATATACTGAAGCTTACTCTGACAAGTTGATCCAGAGCCAGTTTTGACAACACCTCGCAAAGGGAATATCTGAAAATAGGATAAGCACATTACTTGCGTAACACACTATCAATCACAATCTGAATCATTTTGAAGGATATTGCTAATCCATTGCTTCATATGTTCAAAAAATTTGTCTGCTCATAAAACACAACACACACACACACACACACACACACACACACACACACACACATTTGTCTGCTGTAAATAACACTATGGATGTTTTAGAACTGTCAAAATGAAAACCATTCCTACTGGTATTGTGCAACACAATTATTCCGCTGTCTGAGAACCTATGAAAACAGACTATAAAAAGACACTACATTCAGCCAGATTCAAACTTCATAGCGGCTCTGAAGTGTACCACTCGCTGCGCAGTACCTCGGGAAATTTTTTACAGATCCACTGAAAACTTATCGACCTTCTAATGTTGCACACTTTTTTAAATAAAAGAACCGCTTTTTAAATTTCTGATCTTATCTTTCAGTTGGTTGCAGTATTTGCCGGCTGGCGAGCGCTTCCTCTAAGTTGGTCGCAGTTACTTGGCTATTTAGTATTTTTAGGACCACAAAGGCCAGGTTTATTTGAGGTTCACAAACTGACAGCATGGAATCAGTACCTACATGATTTTGAATTACTGTTGAAATCTGCGTAGGTAATTTTTAAAAACAATTGCTTGTTCAATACATTTTGAACGCATAGGTCTTTTCTTTGAAACCATCTGTTTTTTTTATAAATAACCAACTAAACTTCTCTTTGCTAGAGGGGTTATTTTCATGGTTTGCGCGTCGATGTCCATGCCACAAAGTTTTTACGGTACAAATATAACTTACATTGATGTTCCTTTGTTAAAAAATCATCGATACGCAAAGACTTCTCTCTAATTGAATTTTCATCGTAACACTTCACTTTCACTTCAAGCCAATGAACTTTTAACACTATAAAACTAACACATTTGAAATACTTAAAATCCACGGTTTTGTATGGAAACATTTCAATTACTTATACATTCATTTAATCGATATTTACGACGCAATTAAGGGTTTTATGGCACTAATACTATTTCGTAACCGTTTGACAAAATGGATCATGGTGATATTATTTATGTTTTTGACGTGGCGCTTAAGTTTAGTGGTGGGGAGTTACGTAAATATCGATAGTTACCTATGACAAGCCCCAAGGCTAGATGAATCGACCTTACAAAGGTGTCTGAGACAGACTGGATGCAGAAGGTGGAGGACAGGGTGTTGTAGCGCAGCTTGGGAGAGGCTTATGTCCAGCAGTGGACTGTGATAGGCTGAGTTGATTGACTTAAGATAACTATCAATAGTTGTGTTCGTAAGTCTGCTTGCCTTACGCCAAAAGAAAATGAAAAGCCTTCCTGAGAGTACAGTAGGTAACAGGTGAAAAAATATGTCCTAAGAACATTACATCACGTCTCCATGTATTCCCTATAGGCAGACACAGAAGCGTATGATAAACAGAGGTGTGTAGTGTGTAATAAGTCCCATGTATCAGGATACATGGGACTTATTACACACCTCTGCCTCTGCTTCTCAGCTTAACCTATTAAGAGCGTTTACGACGTACGGCATTTCATACAAACTTTCAAGCCCTTGTTTTTCGAAATGAATGAACCGATTTTAATGAAACTTCGCATAAGCAGGACACAAAGGTCTTAAAAGTTATTTAAGAACATTTTGAACGAAAAATAGTGTTACAGCCAAATAGAAACAGAGATTTTCAGTTACCTTTTTTTGAATAAGATATTTCAAAACTCCAGGCTCAGCATTCGCTATTGCTACTTCAACGAGACAGC
Source organism: Gortyna flavago (assembly GCA_963669345.1). Classification (NCBI taxonomy): domain Eukaryota; kingdom Metazoa; phylum Arthropoda; class Insecta; order Lepidoptera; family Noctuidae; genus Gortyna; species Gortyna flavago. The sequence goes on from OY770149.1 coordinate 1,888,448, forward strand.
TAATTAAATTAATTACCAAATCTATCGATACTCACGTCCCCGCACTACACGTACACCTAAGCTCCCTATCAGAATCTCAAGATCTATGGTAATTCGTTGATCGAATACTAATCCTCGTAACGTGGGGAAACTTGATATTTAATCAACAACCTATGATCTGTTTGAAATGTTTCTTGCTAGTACTGGGCGACGTAATGTGTAAACGTCTCAGAGACTGACTTTGTCTTGATGGGAATGTGTATGGGTGAAGTTTTGGGATCAAGATTTGAAGGCGGTATATGTGAGATTTGATTATTTATATATTTTCCCTCTTACATTTATCATTGTTGCAGGGTAACCATCTGCGATAGTTAACTCTTGTCCTCACTTTTTTTTGTTATGTCACATTTTTTTAATAAGTATTTGCGTAATTTAAAAAGTTAACAGTTTTATAATAATATTAATAATATGTACCCTAGGGCCATGGGGGTCAAAGTGACCTCTTCAATTATCGAGACATCGCCAAGCGGTTAGTCGACTTCACGTGACCAGAGGGCTGGCCTATTTTTTGGCCAAAGAATTGCCATGCAACATGGCAATGCTGCCAGCCTTTTAGGCACATTTCCTGTTGACAGCGATGCGGACGAATTTTTTGATGCCCATTGATTGTTTTCTCTCCTTTTGTAACGTTTGTTTCCTAACTGATTATTTTAACAATAACTACATTATCTAACTTATTACAAACAATGTGTACTTTGTGAATTTACTCGGAGAACAACAGAATAGGTCCATGATATGAGATTTATTTAGATTGTATGTTGGTATTGTAGCCTTAGATACTATACCGTCTGGGTTATTAATGGTTGGTTAATTAATTTCTTCTTTGTTTAAGAAGAGGCCTTTGTCTGGTGAACAAAATGATATATTTATACCGACTATGGTCTTAAGACAACAGAGGGGCAATTCTCGTAATTTTAAGAACGTTCACACTCGGATCTCAGTCTCAATCTGTCAAAAATACCTATAATTTCCCCACATTTTGACAAGTTTTTGACATTTGTTTGTCGCCGTGATGAGACTGCGATTAGTAAAAATGGTAATATGGGAAACGGCTTTGTTTGTGAAATGTAAACCCACATCCATTTACAAAAACTATCAGAGTGCAGGAAAAATCCAATACGGACTCGATACATCAATCAATTATGTCAAGTAATTTGTAAAAAAAAACACACTAATGAAAAAAAGGTTTTTGGTATTGCCCCGCTCATAATACCTATTAGATACCGAACCGAGTACCGAATATTATAAAAAATATAACTACATTAAAATTTAAAAGGGCGCTAAATAATTTTTTTATTATGAAAACTTATTACACGTTTGACGATTTTCTTAATGATGATTCACTAATTGATTGACATAATTATTGTGATCTTTTTTTTTTTTAACCACGCTGACATTTTTTATATATATATATATTGTAATTCTAATGATCTGCCACTTATTTTTGATTTTTATTTGGAATTGTAAATCTTTGCATGCTCATGCGACGGCAAAATATGGAGAACTTTATTATAATAAAAATACCTAGAAATGTACTATACCCATGTTTGCAAATAAATAAATGATTTGCTTTGATATGTAAATAGGACATTGTTATAATATTAATTTTATTATAATATGTAGGTAATATCATACATCAGGCCAAGACGAAGATGGCGGGACGAGCTTGACTCCTACCGTAGGAACTGACCGGCCCGACTCGCAAAAGACAAAATTGTGTGGAAAAGGGAGAAGGAGGTCATTGCCCTGCAGTGGGACAGTACAGGCTAGTTTATTATACTCAGGTTATTTTAGATATATTATACTCAGGTGCCCCTAAGGTACACTCATTACTATCGAGCAGCATAGTATGGCCAGGTACATAACATACAACATAACAATTTCAACATCTATAAAAATAAATTATTTTTAGTGTTTGTTTGTAATATAAAAATAACCGCTTTTTACTAAATGCACATGGATGTATACACGGTACATATACCAAAATAACATTTTTTACCATTTTTGTCTGTCTGTTTGTCTGTTTGTTCCGGCTAATCTCTGAAACGGCTGAACCGATTTTGACGGGACTTTCACTGGCAGATAGCTGATGTAATAAGGAGTAACTGAGGCTACTTTTATTTTAGAAAAAGAATCAGGGTCCCGCGCAAAGCTTTTCGTCATACACGCTAACGAAGTCGCGGGCACAGATAGTTGTTTATAAGATAACTTTCGGTTTATTTTGTAACTTATGTAATTACTAACGATATCTTACTCGACATCACAATCACAATTAGCCTATAATGTTCCCACTGCTGGGACACAGGCCTCCTCTCTGTGAGAGGAAGTGGGCCGTAATTTAGCACGAGGGTCCAGTGCAAGTTGATAGATGTCACATGGGTTCGAATAAAAAAAAAAAGTAAAATTATTTGCACAAAGCAACGCACCTGTCCGGGTGGTAAATGGGTGTAAGTTTATAAATTAATCGAATAATCCCCAACATTTTCCTTCACAACCGCCATTTCGCAGATCTCAGCGAAAATTCTTATCCCCCATCCACCAATCGATTCGTCCTCTAACTGTTTATTATGTCGTCCACATCGCCCACAAATCATCCCCGTCCACAACAATTTATTGTACAACACAGAGGCCCCCATCCCCCATCATCCCCCTACATCCCCCACTCGCTACTAAACGTCGTAACCTTTTTGTTGTGCGTCAATTGAATTTGACGTAAAATTGGAAATAGTTTATTTGCCGGGTTAGAAATTACTGGAATTTAATATCTAGCCTATCAATGCTTTAGGAAAATGGAAAGGTCATAGTCACATCAGCCCTTAATTTTTTTTTTTTTTTTTCGGTATACAGTGATCCAGCCTGCTATGTAAACAAAATTTAAACTTGTTACTAATGTTAGTAGTTAAAATACATTAGGTAATTAGAGAAGAAGACAGAATAAATAGTATTGTGAAACATCACCAAATTAATGTTTAGTGATTTTCCTTCTCACAAAATTTAAAAGTTATTGATTTTCCTCATAGAACGTCGGGAACATTCAAGTGTGGCCATCGGATGACAGTAATTGTTGATAGCATGAATAAATTTTTTGAAATTTTTATGGTAAATAAATCATTTCAATTGGTAAATCTTCAAAAATCCATCTTTGATCTAACATTTCCACACACTTTTATTGTTTGGAATTAGAGGTATAATTTTCAATAGACACAAATAAATGTTGAATCAATTAATACATTTTTATAGACAGAAGCATCGCAGGTTTGATTCCCGTAAGGAACACATTTTGTGTGACCTTCTGAAAGATTTACACCCGCGACATGCGACGACATGTACGAAACTTGAAAATCTTGAAACTTTTTGTACCTACAGTATACAATTTTAACCAGTTCGCAAACTACAACCATGATTTCAGTAGGTATATGATTCTAGAACCCTTAGCGTAAAAAAAATTGTCAATTATAAAAAAAAATTGTTATTCCATACATTTTGACCGCGTAGGTTTTTCACTTTTCTATGAAACAGCAGATTTTTTTTTATAAACGTCAAAATTTTCTCTAGACGTCTATAATTCATGGTTACAGTTTGCGGACAATTTTTTTTATGCATTGCTTGTCTTATGTTATACTGATGACCCAATTCAATTCCTACTAAGTACATGCATATTACACCATAATAAGAGTGAATATACACATCAATGCCACAGAACTAAAACTACAAATCAAGAACATAGATTTCCATCAAAATTAAATATTCATAATTATGCATATTGCATTTATATCATCCATGAATTCACATTACAGCAGATCGATGATTATTTTAATAAGCTGCCAATCAAATCATATAATAATTAATTTGTCACGATTTGTATTAAAATTTCCGTTAATTATTCGAATAAAATTATCATTTATAGTGATAATGAGAGGTGGTTGTCGTTCGTTTTAAACGATCGGAATCCGGTATAAGATAAGACTAGATTCCAGACGCGGATATGTTAAGAGCGTTTACGATGTAGGTACGGCATTTCATACAAACTTTCAAGCCCTTGTTTTTCGAAATGAATTAACCGATTTTAATAAAACTTCGTACGCATAAGCAGGATACAAAGGTCTAAAAATTTAGTACAGAACATTTTCGAAATGTCTTATTTAAAGAACGATAACTGGAAATCTGTTTCTATGGAAAATTTTAAATCGGTCTAATTTGGCTGTAACACTATTTTTAGAAAATGTTCTTAACTAACTTTTTAGACCTTTGTATCCTGCTTAAGCGTATGAAGTTTCGTTACAATCGGTTCATTCATTTCTAAAAACAAGGGCTTGTAAATTTGTATTAAATGCCGTACGTCGTAAACGCTCTTAAGCTATGTCCACACCTACACACTTCATCTCCTTGCGTTTATACCGGTTGATTTTTTTTGCCGTCTGTACAAAATCTACCTACGCGTCAAAATGTGAGGCAAAGCAAACATTTCATGGTTACAGTTTGCGCACTATAAGCGTATCGCATCTGCCTAAATAAAAAAAAAAAATTGCTAAGGTCGCGGCGCTTAAACATGTAATTGGATGCAGTCGAAGGTTTTTGGTAGAAGGTATTTTGGACAGTATGTGTAAACCTTTGGCCACACTAAGGCGGGTCCCGTGCGGTACGTGGTTGGTTCGGACAAACGGTGTGTTTTAATAAATTAGGATGTCACGCGACAATTCGCGTCAGTTTGAACACCTCCCATACAAGTTAGTTAGAGATTAAAACAGTGTATATTCAAAATGTAGGTTTCGTGAGGTGTTAATTGGCCTAATTAGAATACCAAAACCTGTAGCTACAAAATTATTCGCTGATTAAAATCCAAGATGGCGTCAAATGAAGTAGGTATTTACAGATATTACTGTTACTGTTATGTCAAAGTATGTAGAAAACTTACACCAACAGGATCAGGTCTGTCCTCAGGATACTTACCTGAAAAAAGGAAATATATTATTATATTATTAATAACATGTATCATAACATCGCGCCTTTAGTATTTCCCAAAAGGGTTTCGCAGCGGTTTGCATAAGTATAGTACACCTACATTTCGACAGTTGTGTTTAAGTTCAATGTTAAAGGGAGCGAGCCTATTACCATTAACCAAGCACAAATCTAGAAAGAAAGAAAGAAACTTCATGCTCAGCAATCCCGCTTGCGGCCACTAAACCAACGTGGCAGTATAATAAAATTATATTATACGTGTAACATTCCACTGTTGTTGATCTTAAGCAAATAAGTCAATATTAATTTTGCATAACCTGATTTAATTTAGATCTTCGGTAATTAAAATTGCAAACACGTCTTCCAAAGCGTAATTTTATGCATGTCTCTATATTAAAAACCGTATTTTTTCAACACAGTAGTTTTTTATCATTTCAACTTTAATGATTTCTGTCAGATGTCAACACGGCTACACGGACGTGGCATCGTAAAATACCCAATTTGTCAGAAAACACATAAAAATATAATTTGTGCGCGCTCCGCGGGGCGGCCCTGTCCAATCTAAGTTACCTTCCACACGGTTTCATGTCACTGCGACACTGTTTGTGTAGCGTTACTACTACTAGCTTTGAAATAATATAAAATAATCAATAGAATTAACATAAAAAATATTATAAAAATCTCGATTATGATTGTAAATGTATGCTTGGTCAATCCCTAGTAATAGGTGGGATGACACTGACAGCTCACTTCACCTAAGTTTTCACGGTGAGATGGTTACAGAATCGCACTGCACAATAACAGATCATTCCAAGCTCAGTTCCAAAGTTTTTACGGCGAGATTTGGACCTACAGAATAGTTAGGCAGTAACTGTTTACATACCCTAGCTTAAAATAGGTTCAACATGTTATTGTTCAACAATTTAGATTAAAAGTTACAATAAAAATATAAATAAAAAGTTAAAGTAAAAGCTGCAAAGCAATTGCTCCGTCAAATTTGCTCCGGCAAACGATCCGTGTCTCTACCATAATATACTTGCAACGCTGCCCGCATCTACGCCACGTTTGGTAAGTACTCGTCATAGACTTATAAAAAAAGATGGACTCCGCGCCACGCATATCGAAAGTGAAGCACCGTACTGATGTATGTGTGCGTGATTGACGATTGACGCTGTCGTGTCACGTAATGGCCGCCGGTCGGCAATGTCGGCATACTATGATGTAAATGTGAGCGTGAGGCCGTGTTTGTACACGCGGTCCCGGCATACATACTGTGCTTCACTTTCGATATTCGTGGCGCGGAGTCCATCTTTTTTTATAAGTATGGTACTCGTATCTGGTGTCTCCTAACCAATATTTGGGATGATAAAATATTCCTTACATTTTTACCCCTTTATGAAAATACACACACACTTTAGTGCTTCAGGCACTCGAGTCTTTATTTATTTCTTTATCTGTTATATCTGTCATTTTCAGTCGAGCCATTTTTTGTGCTTAAAAGCCTGATACTCAATACTCAATATATTTATTTCATTACCATAGTGTGTACTTAGGTCAATCAACCACTGATAATCAATAACTAATCTACCAATAACTGATCAATATCTGTTAATGTAAGTACTGCCAAATGTTAATATCAAAGCTCAACAGCTTTGATATTAACATTTGGCAGTACTACTTACTACTTGACTTGTTATTTTAGGGAACCAATAGCAACCTATTGGTTCCCTAAAATAACAAGTCAAGTTCTTGACTAAACGATAGCTGTGCTGCTGGGGACTAAATTGCGCCACTTCTTCCCGGCTAAAGCACTAGGTAGTGATGAAGGGACGTTTTGGGGGACTGAATTATGTAATTTTGACGTTAAAAAATGTGCTGATTCTTAGGCTAATTTCAATAAATTACTTTTGATTTTAGAGCAAGGAATTGGGAGCATCTAGAGAGGGGCATCTACTTGTTTGCGATTTTGAAAAACAACCAATCTTAAAAAAATCAACATGATATTTTGACAACAGATAAAATTAAACAGGTTTTCCGATCTAACTGTTAAGTTGTAACATAGGGCTGTATGTATTCCTGCATGTCGATTCTGTAAAAATCTCACCGTGAAAACTTGCGTGGAGTGAGCTGTCATTCCATCTGATGCTATAGGGATTGACACTAATGGCAGCTCACTCCACGCTCACTTCACCTAAGTTTTCACGGTGAGATGGTTACAGAATCGCACTGCTGATCCTTACGGTCATAACATTAAGCTCTCGCAGTCAAAGGCTTATGTTTGTTGAAGCAAACCAGTCGATAAGTGGACACCGTGAGCGTCGCACGTGACTTGGGACGCTTCCCAGGCAGATGGAATGGCGTCAGGGAAATTGCTTGAGGTGAGTGCCAAAACTGGCCGAGGTACAATTGAATTTGAATGGTCACTATACTTCAAATGTGAAGTTCGAGTGCGATACATGCACTGTTATCTTAACATACAAAGGACATAACATCACACCTTGTCATCATCATTATCTGTCTAGCCTTTTCCCAGCTATGTTGGAGTCGGCTTCCAGTCTAACCGGATGCAGCTGAATACCAGTATTTTACATGGAGCGACTGCCTATCTGACCTCCACAACCCAGTTATTGGGTAATACGTTACCTCTTGGTAAGACTGGTTGTCAGACTGTCAAAGATCCACGAATGACAGCCGGGGCTTAACGTAGTTTCTGTGGCATGGAGGGGTCGCAGTATGTAAAAATAGTCACCCATCCCCAGACCAACCGCGGCAAGCGTAGCTTAACATGATCGATCGACCTGTGTGGCTGTTATTATTTAGCCACGGCCCCCTGTGATGTACTAATAGTGTTAAATGTAAGCTTACCATATCTACATCACCTTTTTTTTTTTCCAATAAACCTTTTTGTATTTTTAGGGTTTCGTACCTCAAAAGGAAAAAAACAGAACCCTCATAGGATCACTTCGTTGTCCGTCTATCTGTGAGTCTGATAAAGAAATCATGCTTCTAAAATGAGGGCCATTTATTCTTCATAATTATATTGATACTCGCAAATAAATCAAAACCTATAGAGTACTTCCCGTTGACCTAGAGTAGAATCATGAAATTTGACAAGAAGCAAGGTCTCACAGTAAAGGTGAAACTCCGAAAATAGATCATTATTAGTTTCATAAAAAATATGTATATATTAGCGTTTACAAACATACATTTGCAGCTGGAGAATTGACCATGGCGTAAATCGATGTTTAGGAGAGAATTTTTTTCAACTACAAAGTTAATAAGTTTCAAGAGGATCAGTTAAATATTTCCCTTTGTATAATAATAATCTAAATCGTGCGAAATCTACTTAAAATGGCGAGCAAAATATAATTTAAGTGTTAGGTATTGAATATGTAACCAGTTTTAATTGATAATTACTCGATTTGCTCACGTATCTAAACATGAATTTGTACAAAATCGAATTATCGGGCGAACCAACGCCGCTTGCATACCACCGTTGCGGTATGTGGTAACACTGGTAATACAGCGATGAAAGTATCTAATTTCACAGCGGAATTTTGCAACGATAACATTCAAAACGGCTTTATAAAATCATCAAAATGTATTGTATTTAGCCTCCAGAAGTGGCAACACTTTGTGGCTAATTCAACATCGCCACACGTGAACTACGCATCATAATGACATCACGTAAACATCCTGCATCAGAGTTTTCCGCGAGACTACCATAATTCAGCGTCTGGACATCAATCGTCGGGCAGTAGACAACACCCTTAAGGAGGATGAGTGAACTTTACACCCTAATCCTCATACCTCTATAACTGCTATGTACGTTCGGTGCATCCTTGATAGTCAGATTTCCTGTTAACTAACAGAACGAGGCTATGAAATGGCGGGGGGCAGGACATTTTATAGAGATGACAGGAGCAGAGCCTTTAATAAGATCAGTGCAAATTAAGCTTTATTTACGACTAGCTGTGCCCGCGACTTCGTTCGCGTGGATGTCGGAAAACATTAGGTAATGTGTCGCTTAGGAAAGGTGTAATTGCCACTCCTTCATTGAAAAGGAAGAATCATCAGATCTTGCCTGGAAACGCTTTCCTTACCTAGGGTTCGCTACCACGGCCCTTTCGACTGCAATCACTGCGTCTTCATGGTTCATAATGACAATGCGACACAGTGTCACTTTGATTTTTGAGAATAAATTAAAATAAAAGCGCCTGCTCGAGGCTGATTATCTAACCAAACAGCCATAATTATGTCCATTTTATTTTGCGTCTGTCTTAGAATACCAACTTGTAAAATCATATCACCATTTTATCTAAAGTATATCTGAGATTAGTAGGTGTGAAGTTTGAAGTTAGTTTTTCTAAGTCTTGGTTTCTTCTCTGTGGTAAATTTAGAATTTCTTAACTTGGTATTGAAGATATCATATATACCTACCAATATTATTCCTTATAAAGCATCGAGATATCTAGATGATAAAAGGAAGAATACATTAATGGTAAGAGCTTCTACATAAAGTTGCCCGTGTAAAAAGCAACCCATTAAACTTTGGTTATATTTGACACCGGCCGCCATTTAAACTACGAAGATGAAACCCATGAAAACTTTAGACCACAGAACATAAATACCCTGACGGGCTTTAGACATGATTTTGATTTAGACCTTAAACTGCCGAAAACCAGAAAAAAAATTGTAAAGATAATTACAAAAAAATATAACCGACTTCCATAAAAAAAACCCTACAAAGTGCAAAATAACCTTAGTTTGGGAAGACGTTGCGCGTTGGCAAGAAATTACAGACTTCTGAAACCAAAGGTCTATTGCACTTTGAAGTGTGTTTTTAAGGCGGTTGTATTTTATTTTATTTCACACAAAGTCGTGTAAGTTTATATTGAAAACCATGAAAACGACACACATGATAAAAAAAGAAAAAGAAAATTGCAGCCGCCATCTTCGATTTTCATTTTGACGTCACAATCGGCTTCAGCACTCTCGAAAACCATGAAAACGACACACACTACGAATTTTTCGATTTGCAGCCGCCATCTTGGACTTTCATTTTAACCAGTACTGAAACGGTTTACCAACAGTCGATTGGTCCATGAACCGTTGGTCAACACCATTAACTTTTCATCCAAAGGACTTGTGACCCACGAACGTTTCCCCAACAGAACTCTACGTCAGTGAATGCTTAACCAACAGAATGTTTTGACCAATAACTTTTCACCCAAAGAACATTTGACCCATGTCAAATAGAACTAAGGATGCAAGGGCGAGCGAAGCGAGCTCGGGATTTGGGGCACCCCGACTCGGACAGGTAGGGTTCGAAGGGATGATGGCGGCTCAAGTGAGCGAGCAAAGCGAGCGAAGGGCACCCCGAGGTTAGGCTTGGTTAGGTTACTTTATACCCTTTTCACAGAAATAAAGGACTACGTCTTATTATTATTTTACTTTCACCTTTCCCGGCGTCTCGCGTCTGTTGGCCTTGTTCTTTGGGTGAAAAGTTATTGGTTAAAACATTCTGTGGGTAAAGCATTCACTGACGTAGAGTTATGTTGGCAAAACGTTCGTGGGTGAAAAGACCTTTGGAAAAAGTTAATGGTTTAAAGATAATGTTCACCAACGGTTCATGGGCCAATCGACGGTGGGTAAGCCGTTACAGTTTCATTTTAACCTCACTATTGGTTTCAGCACTCTCAAAAACCAATAAAACGAAACCCATGAAAAAAAAATTGCAACCTCCGTCTTGGATTTTCGTTTTGACCTGCCTATCGGCTTCAGCACCTTTGAAATCTATGAAAACGACATCCATGACATAAAATCAAAACAAAATTGCAGCCGCCATCTTGGATTTTCATTTTGACCTGACTATCGGCTTCAGCACCCTCGAAAACTATCAAAACGACACCCATGACAAAACATTTAAAAAAAATGGAGCCGCCATCTTGGGTTTTCATTTTGACCTGACTCTCGACTTCAGCACCCTCAAAAACCATGAAAACGACACCCATGACGAAAAAGTTAAAAATTTAGGCAACCGCCATCTTTGATTTTCTTTTTGACCTCACTTACCGGGGATCAGGATCCTCGGAAACCATGAAAAATAGCTCTCTCTCTCTCTGTATGTGTGTGTCTCTATCTACCTATTACTTTGAAAAATGAGGCATAACGCTTTTTCGTTATTTGACGATTTCTCCCTTAGAACTCCTACCGCAAGCTCCATAAAAGAACTTCGTTAAAAAACGCTCTGCGTTACTCAACTTTCTATATAATTATCTAACTTCTCTATCGCTCAGATCACCACATTAATTATTATTATCTTACATTATCCGCACTTTTTGTTTAAAATTATTTTAGCGCCACAGGCGCCACTAAATAAACCATCAATGAAAAGCGATTTTGTTTAATATTATAATCATTACCATTACTTTTTAAAATAACATAGACATAAGTAGGTATCTGTGTTATTTCGTCATTTAAGTAAGCATAAACTAATAGGACGTGATTATTCACATCACAACAACAATAATTATGTTTTCGTTAGTAGGTACTATATCGCGCCAATAGATGTCGTTACGTGTTACTAAAAAACGTAAAAAGTTGTTCTAGAATACTTTAAATTGATTATATCTTTTGATAGAGTGAACCGATTGCGATGAAATAAAAACTAATCACTGCTCCGAGTTCTACACCATATTTGAGTATAAAAAGTAACCGTATTGGTTTGGTACTTTTTACGTTGACCCTGTTCAAATCAATAATCTGTCACATCCAAACAGACAAACAGACAAACCGACAAACAGACAAAAATTCCAAAAATTGATGAAATGGCATCTGTTGGTTATCCTTTAACACCCCAACTATTTTTTTTTGAAATATTTTTAATGTACAGAAACGTCTCGTCTACAGATTTATTATATGTATAGAATAGATAGATAGATATAGATATAGATAGATATAGAAGATATAGATAGATAGATAGATATAGAAGATATATAGATAGAAGAAGATAGAAGATAGATAGAAGATAGATAGATGTAAGTTTTCACTTTCACTTTGATCTCAATATTAATTTAGTTTTATGTGAAGCCGCGCCCCCTCTTTGTTTGAGGACCGCCGTAAAGATCAAGTGAGGATCGCTAACAGGTACAGACCGACATTAAATTATCTTAATTAATTATAAAGTAATAATTGTAACATTGGTTCAATAAATGTAATTGTGATATTGGTTGGAGAGAGGCTAAATAATAACAGCCGCACAGGTCGATCGATCAGGTTAAGCTACGCTTGCCGCGGTTGGTGTGTGGTTGGGTGATCTTTAAGCCACTTTAAGCGTCCCGGCTGCCATTTATGGATCTTTGACAGTCGTTACGGGTAGTCAGAAGCCCGAAAGTCTGACAACCAGTCCTACCAAGGGGTATCGTATCCCAGTTACTGGGTTGTGGAGGTCAGATATGCAGTCGCTCCATGTAAAATACTGGTATTCAGCTGCATCCGGATAGACTGGAAGCCAACCCCAACATAGTTGGGAAAAGGCTAGGCAGATGATGATGAATTATAACATTGGTTCAATTTTATTATTATTTATTTTCATACTTATTAAATACGTTTCAAAATATTTTTATAAAATACATTAAAAAGCATTTAAAATATTATTATTATAACTGAATGGTGGGTTGCCGAAATAAGATTGAAGAAGTTCGTCTTATCAGCAACCACAAGGTTAGATGGCTTATGAAGGACCATGGGAAAGACCTGGATGAGACTAGCACACACCAGGGATGCAGGATACAAAAGAGATGATGATGAGCTATTCATACGGACGATTACTAAAGAAAATGAAAAGTTTTTCAACAGCCTGCATAATCAGCCTATAGTGTACCCACTGCTGGGACACGTTCCTCCTCTCTGTGAGAGGGAGTGGGTCATAATACACCACGAGGGCTCAGTGCGGGTTGGTGGATGTTACGTCTTCGAATCTATGTTTCTAGGACATGCACGATTCCTCACGATGTTATCCTTTACCGTTTTAAGGTCAGTGGTGATGAAAATAAATTATACATAAAGTGCCTGCGCCTGGGTTCGAACTCACGACCGTATTCGTAAGTTGGGGCCGATGCTAATACTGGGCCACCACTGTTTCAACAGCCACTCAACCTCCGCTCAATACCGTCTGTGTCGACCCTAAGGTACATCACCACAGGTACGCAATTCTGTCATCGCCCCCCTACAGTGCTGACACCCAAAACCTCTCGATTTTGTTCTAATCGGTTATTTATGTAATCGTAAATTAATCGATTAACTTATAGCCAGCGCGACCTAGTTTCTTTTTTAATTTTGTTCGTGTTAAGCAATATTTTTGGCTTATTAATCGCCTTATTGGATTACATTAATAAATATATATGTAATTTGAATGTATTTGTAAGCCTCAATTGATGTTAAGTTAATATGTGCATATGTGGTTTACAAACGATGAGAACTTTCAGGGTTCCGTACCTCAAAAGGAAAAAACGGAACCCTTATAGGATCACTCGTGTGTCTGTCTGTCTGTCTGTCTGTCCGTCTCGTCCGTCAGCCAATTTGCTCCGAATCTTATGGACCGATTAAGTTGAAATTTGGTACACATATGAATCTCTGTGACCCAAACACAGACGTGTAACGTAAATAAATGAGTTTTGAAAATGGGAGTCATTTTTGAGGGGTAAATAGACAATTAAAAAAAAAAGTTTCGCAATCTGTACCGTGTGACATATCAAATGAAAGGGCGTACCGTGAGGATCTCAAATATATTTTTTTCATAATTTTAAAGCAAATTTTATTAAAGTTATTTAAGACAATAGACGGAAATTTACCATTCCCCCCCCTTATCTCCGAAACTACTGAGCCTAAAATTTTGAAAAAAATACAGAAAATAGTTCTATACCTATAGATTACAGGAAAATTAATAAGAAATCTATGATCTTGAAACAACATGGTAAATCTCTCAATATTGTGCGTACAAACTTACATTTTCAGTTGGAATGTATGGGAGAACATGTTTTTCAACTACAATGTTAAGTTTGTTCTTGGGATAAATTCATTCCAACTACGGAACCCTTCATTGTGCGTGGTCCGACACGTACTTGGCCGGTTTTTTTTTAAGCTCTATTCAATGATAACGTGTGTGGTATTATTTGTATATTCAAACAGCTTGGAGTAATATTCCACAGACTAAATAGAGAGATCTTCCAGTTAGATTATAAGTTGTGTTTTTTTTTCTTAGGAAAAACCTCTCTAGTTTCCTGATATGCAATGTACAAAGACAGAAGCCCGAAAACAACAATACGAAGGATTTTACCCACTTGGACCCTCTCAAAATCAATTTTTAGAACACACTCAGAAGTAAGTAGTAGTTCATATGAAACACTACGAAAAGAAAATAATTATAAGGAAAGTTCGCTACCAACTATTTTTTATACGAATTGATCAACAATTCAACACACTTTAGAAATTTATGATATTTTTAGTACTCACAGAATTCTCTTCACATCATTTATTAACCATAATAATGTAAGACAGACACACGGATACAAACAGGGTGGTCTAATACATTCCGCAAACCGACCGTCAATTATCATCCAAAAAAGCTAAGCTTGCCCCAGCTGTAAACGGTAGTCAGCACCTATTCAAAACATTTTCTAAACTATAATTACCGACGATTGACGACAGCACAGCAGTCGAGGTCATCATCATCTGCCAAATAATTGCTGTAATTATATTCATCAAACCAGTCCATATTAATAAGTAATATTAACCATACTCTTATGATAAATGCGAAAGTGTTTATGTATGTCTGTTACGTTAACACAGCTACAGCACTGCACCGATTTTGATGGAATTTTGTATGTAAATAACAAAAAAATGCTATGTCCTTCCTCAAAAAGGACAGCATTTTTTTTGTTACTGTTAATTCATCCATTGATTCTTTAACAATCTCACCGTGTAAACTTAGCTGTCAATAGTGTAAATTTCTAGCATCAGCTGGAATGTCAGCTTTAAGGCTTCTTCAGCACTTCAAGGTCACTTCACCTAAGGGCACATGTCGAAAATGCCTCATTGCGATACCTCGCGAGCGCAGTTTAGCTCGCTACCTCGATGTCACCTCGAATGACACTTAATAGACGAACTTAATGGACACGCACGCACAGCTGGTGTTGGAGTTTGTATGGGAAATATCGTGCAAACAAAGTCGCAGGCAGAAACTTAGTATAATGTTTTAAAAGATATCAAACAACTCCATAAATATCATAAATAAGTGAGCCAAGATAACTTGTTAATAATTATATCATTAAAATATTAATGTATCCATACATTATGTATGTATGATGTATGAGATGAAAGCTGATACCATATACACATCTGTCAGGTTGCGTTAGATACGGAATGGTAAGAATTTCACCTGGTTTCGCTTGATATAAGTATGCAAACAAATCATACATCATGTTAGAGAGAATAATAATTATGTCTGTAAGTTTGTTATAAATTAAATTAAAATTGTTTATTTCTCACAAACATAGCAACAAGGATTACATATTAAAAGTACTTAATACTAGGTAAGTATACTAATCCATACTTAATATTATAAATGCGATAGTGTGTCTGTCTGTCTGTCTGTCTGTTACCTCTTCACGCTTAAACCGCTGAACCGATTTAGATGAAATTTGGTATAGAGATAGTTTGACTCCCGGGAGAGTACAAAGATTACTTTTTATCCCAGAAATCATCCTTTAAGGGGGTGAAAGGGAGGGGTGGAAGTTTGTATGGGGAAACAATAACCGCTGAATCGATTTATATGAAATTTGGTCTGGAGATAGGTTCAGTTGTGGGGAAGGATATAGAATAGTTTTTATCCCCGAAATTATCCATTAAGAGTGTAAAAAGGGGGGTGGAAATTTGTAAAGGGAAACAATAAAACAGGACTATAAGACTTTTATCACGGGTGAAACCGCGGGGCACAGCTAATGTCATATACATTATAGGTACAATAATAATCTCACAGCATTTGTGGTGGTAAGGAGAGGTTTACTTAGGGTATTGACTCTATCTTCTGAACTTGGCGAGGCCTGTACCTCAGAAGATAGCACTCAGCTAACAATTTCGTTATTTTATAACCTAAATACATTGTGTGCTACTGTTTTAATTTATTAACTAAGAAAGTAAGTAGTAAACAAAATTGTGTGTGTGTAGGTTTTTAATTAATATGTTTGTGAAGACAAAAAGGGGTATCGTATTACGCAGTAACTGGGTTGTGGAGGTCATATAGGCAGTAGCTCCATGTAAAATACTGGTATTTAGCTGCATCCGGTTAGACTGGAAGCCGACCATAACTTAGTTGGGAAAAGGCTAGGCAGATGATGATGATGATGTGAAGACAAAAGATATTCGGTATTTTGGTAGTCTAAGAGTCTAATTGTAATACTTAACCAAAAATAAATAGAAACAAAACTACTGAGGTGTTGATAATCGAATCACTTAATTAAAATAAGCAAATAATAACTAAAACCTAATTTATTAATTAAAATAACAAAATTAAATCCTAACTTTACTAAAACTATACAGAAACTAAAATATAGCGTAGAAAAATTCATCCGCATCGCTGTCGACTGGTAATGTACCCAAGAGACTGGCAGCATTACCACGTTGTATGGCAATGCTTAGCCTCTGGCCGAAAGTGTCAAATATGATACCTTCAGTTATCATCACTCTTCTTCAGTCTATTATTTCGAGACTACAAAGAAATTAACAGAACTTCACGCCTATATTCCCCTATGGGTTAGGCAGCGATGTGTCAATAGAACATACACATTTCGCCAGTTACCGGATTCCGGGCTGCTACTGAGATAGAAAAACCCAATAACACTTTCCCCGACCCGAGAACCGAACCCAGGACCTCATGCTTAGGAGCAGCGCTTGCAACTACTAGACCAACGAAGCAGTCAAGAAGACCAAAGGAATCTATAGGACGAAAATCCAGATTGTTCCGAACACAAGCAGATGCTTTACTTTGTGTAATCCTAATCATCACCACTGCTCTCAAAACGGTGATGGAAAACATCTTGAGAAAACCGGCCATGTTCTAGAACCATACATTCGAATACATGTGACACCCACCAACCCGCACTGGGCCAGCGTGGTAGATTACGGCTCACTCCCTCTTACAGATAGGAGGTCTGTGGCCCAGCAGTAGACACACAATAGGTTGATTATGCTATATCCATCAACGAAGGTCTTTAAGCCAGTCCGATAATTACGATAAAAACGTGTGACATAGATTCCCCATGGGAATAAAGTCATGGAAATCATAAGTAAAAGTGTTAGATTGGACATTAAAAACCAAAACTATAAGCATTAAATTATATTCCCAATCCGGAATCAGACATAACACATCAATAGCGATACTCGATCTCACACAAATCACTACATTCTAACCAGATGTGCCACAGCTTCTCATCTACACGCAGTTATCAATTAAGATTACAATGTCGCAATCAATAAATAAAGATCACATCACAACCGATTCAGTAGTTTCCTATAAATTTTACAAAACACAGATTTGTAATATACATCGTAAAATGCATATTTTATTGGTCTCCTATTACTTTTAGCCGTATAAATAACCTCGGATAGCTCAATCTCTGCTGTGATTGGTCAGTGGGCGTAAAACTAAAGATCTTTTATGGTTGACTCACAAATCAAACATTGGAAGTTAAGTGGGAAGTTTAGTAATTTGCATATGCAGTAGGTCATCTGTGCGTGTTTACCTAATGATCACAATCTTAGATAGATGACACTGCTTGAGAGGATGGCTGCCATAACGTTACTTTCATAACATAACATCACACACCAATAGTACAACCATTAGATACGACAGTTATATCCAAGTCCTATGTAACAGGGGAGAGCCTAATGCCATCAATCGGGCGTAAAGCCAAGGATACACTAGGGGACAAATGTCGTGCAACACATGTCGCCAGCGACGTCAGGTGAAGTGGTGCGACGTTGCCGGACTTCGCTCGACAAAGCTAAAGCAAAGCAAAGCCATGTCGAGCGAAGTCCGGCAACGTCGCACCACTTCACCCGACGTCGCTGGCGACACGTGTTGCACGACATTAGTCCCCTAGTGTATCCTTGGCATCGTTCTACACTCCAGGCTGCTACTGAGAAATTCTAGATGGAAAAAACCAAAAAATATAAATTATGTGAGATTATGAACACTGCTATAGTATCATTAACCTAGGAGAAAACAAAGGCGTACGTTAGTACGAAATGAACGCCAACGAACACGTGTCGCGATTCCTCTTAGTACTGCAAATATAAAAGAAAGAACAAGCATCTACAGAGAAAACTCACATTCACACAAGAATTTATGTCCAAAACTGACATCCGTAAGTCCTAGCCACCTTGTTAGCACAAAAAGTGTCCTAACAGCTATTTCATAGAGTGACATGAGCTCACAACGTTAGTTAGAGCGAGTTAGTAAATTTTTTTCATTTGTTCAACACGCCGTGTGCGCCCAATTACTTTAATGGAAGCGCTCACGTTAAATAAAGCGCTTTAAGGCGCTGCCATACGTGGAACTTTTTTATGAAGGTTTTTGTTGAACTTTTTACTTGCTAATAGAGTTGAATAGGTTTGTTCATCTATATTTCATCAATTTTATAGCGATTTTGAAAATTCTTATTTTGGTATAGTTCTGATGAGTGATTTTCGAGTTGGATTCGATCATACGTATTTAATCCTCTTTGTGTGTGTTGATTGTACCTTTCACTGTTGTTTACATAGCAAATCAATTTGCCTAGCCTTTTCCCAACTATGTTGAGGTCGGCTTCCAGTCTAACCAGATGCAGCTGAATACCAGTAATTTACATGAAGCGACTGCCTACCTGGCCTCCACAACAAAGTTACTCGGTAACACGATACCCCTTGGTAAGACTAGTTGTCAGACTTTTGACTTCTGACAACCCGTAACGATTGTCAAAGATCCAAGAATGACAGCCGGGACCGAGAGGCACGGAAGGGTCTCGGTATGTAAAGATGGTCACCCATCCACGGACCGACCGCAGCTAGCGTAGCTTAGCAAGCTTTACATAGCAAGTACGAATTTATTTGGGGTAGGTAATAATAAGTAAAAAAAAAAAAAGATCTTAGGTGGTTGTTATATTTTTACTAGCTGCGCCCCGCGGTTTCACCCGCATAAGTTTCGATCCCGTGGGAATATAGGAATAAAAAGTATCCTGTGTGTCAATCCGGGTTATAAACTAACTGTGTGCCAAATTCCATCCAAATCCGTTCAGTAGTTTTTGCGTGAAAGAGTAACAAACATCCATCCTCACAAACTTTCGCATTTATAATATTATATTATAGTAGGAAGTAGGATAGTAGGATAGTAGGATAGTAGGATTAGTAGGAAGTAGGATAGGATATTAGTAGGATAGTAGGAAGTAGGTAGTAAGATAAGTACGAATAGGTATTACTACAGTCACAGATTACTTACTAACTACAGTCTGGAAAGTGGAGGGGGACAAGACGGATGTCCTTCCAAACGAGTGGTTTTATCTGGACTATGTCAATGGTTATGGTTTCCAAGATCATAAAAAAACCCTGATGTGATCTCCTCGTGAAATAATGACTAAGCCTGTCAGATGTAGTGCCTTTAAAAAAACGATTGATACCAGCCCATTAAAGTATTTTTATCTCACAAAGCTAAGCACGCTTTGCTTGTGCTAACTGTACAAACACGCTGTAAATGTGTACATGAAGACGAGTAGAGTCAGCACATAATACACAGACACACCCACACTATCGACTGGCCATTGTCTCGGACGGTACTGACAGCAACTGCGCTTACACACACATTCACAGCGCCAAACACGCTGGTGTAAGTTAAAACTAAATTAAAAAGAATCCGTGGTCAAAATCTTCCAAATTGAGAGACTGAAAAATAAGAAAAAGATGCCCCACTTATCTCACCGTGATAGTTACCATGTTTTGTCCACCTACCCCGTAAAATAATTTACAGCTTCCAAAATTCTATCAGATAAAAGCATGTCTGTACCGCAGTTTGTGTAGCGCTTTTCTGTAGATTAGGAACGTCATGAATTCAGCGATGTTTTTGCTACAGTAACCGAGTACCTAAATGAGATGGGCTTTAAAAGATTACGAATTAGAATTTGCTGGCAGCGCATTAAAACAGAGATTTTAAGATATTGTTTTTAAAGCTCATTTGCTTGGAGGTCTTCATAATCTTATTTGCTTTAACCGTGATTATATCATAAATCCGCCACGTATCTATAAAAGCTCATTTTGCGCTCCTAAAAATATTATTGAACATAATGTTTGCATTTCTTTTTATTTTGGGATCTTAAAAACACTAAAAATATTATTGAACACTCTACACAATAATAATTACTGCACTTCTTTTTATTTCGGGGTCATAAAAATACTAAATACTTAGGTAAGTAACTACAACTTGTTGATGTAGCGCTCGCGCGCTGCCGCTCACGGTTGGTCAAAGTTCTAACGTAACCTAACCCGTGTTTGTCATTGTACTCTGGCTATGAGACTGTGACCAACTGTAAGAAGAGGCCAAAAATTTAAAAGAGGCTTAATTATTTAAAAAAAAGTTTGCATCATTAGAAGCGCAAAAAGTTTTTAGACGATCAGTTTAATGTTTCCCATAATTAAATACTAAGAAGTAGTAGAAGATTTGTTACCAAATAGGTACCTACTTACATGTCAATTTCCTATAATTTTTCGGGGAATTTATCACTTATGTATAAGGTATCAAAGATCTATCCCCGAAAACATGGTCGTAACTACCAATAAATTCTGACAAAAATCACAAAATCTCTTGTATCCATATCTTAATAATTATGCATAGTATCAACAGGCGCGTCCGAACTTATCAATTTAATCAAATATTCAAGAGAAAAACAAACATTACTGCATACAAACGAAGATACGGCATAATGTATCACAACCTATGATCTTAACACCATTAATTATTCTAAACTTTCTACACAAAATTCGCTTAATAGATTTCGTTCAAACTTGCATTTTTAACACAAATCACCAGAATTAATTGACACCCATGACACTTAGAACTATTTGGATACAGAGATTAAATTAGACTGGTCAAGATTTAATACAAAATATTTTGTTTACGATACCGTTAACCAGTTTGTTATTGGATATAAATATGAAATATTCTTTAAGGTTAGTGTGAGAATATCTTAAAACATTTGAACAAAATTGTGATGCTATTAAAAACTAGGTCCGTCCAGCTATAATCGGCTCAAGATATTACAGGAATTGGTTTCCACTCTCCTCTTTAAATTGAAGACAAACTTTAAACCTATTTATAACATTATTTTATAGAGCAAACTTGCTGAATCTCAGAGTATAATTTTCGAGATGGAGATTTCAATAATGTTATTTGTAAGCATTCAAGTGGAATTACTTGAAATTATTGAGCCCTCATAGATCTATCAATTAGAATCAGAATCTAATTGCAACAAAGTGGTCTGTTAGCAGTCGTGTCTTTATGAGGAATTACGCCAAGTAAATGGGCAACCACGTACCTACTCGTATTGACCAATTGAACGGAAATAAATTATTCGATAATTTGAATGCTTTTACCAATTTGCTCTTTGTTACTGAATTGGTTTTTAATGATGATTGCCATCGTAAATCGGAGTTTGACATTTCATACATTCCTGGGGGGCAATTCCCGTAATTTTAAGAACATTCCCAGTCGGAGGGTAATTCGTGTAATTTTAAGAACGTCCACAGTCTGATCTCAGTCTTAATCTGTCAAAAATACCTTTAATTTTCCTACATTTATGAGATTGAATGTCGCTGAGACGAGATTGCGACTACATTTTGAAGGTTTTTAATTACGGGAATTGGTCTTAAGTTATCTGTCAAGTTTACGTGACACAAGTGGATCGGATTTTACATGTTTCCAAGCCACAGCGAGTCTTCGAATCATCCAAAGACAGCGACAAATATTGATCTATTTGTCCAACAATCATTAAGTCAGCATCTCAATCGATTCTAAATGAGAATGACCTAGACTTTGAGTTATTGTTCGAAGTACTTGAAAGTCAGGCAAAGAAGGCAAATTGATGGTTCATGGTTGACCCATTGGTTTTTCCTACTGCTGGGACACAGGCCTCCTCTCGGTGACAGGGAGTGGGCCGTAATCCACCACGCGGGCCCAGTACGGGTTGGTAGATGTCTATTCCTATAAGCATTGAATATTATTTTGAAGGGCCACTGTATTTATTTATTAAAACTTTATGCACAAGTAAAAGAAATACTGTACAAAGGCGGACTTAATGCCTGAGGTATTTTCTACCAGTCAACCTTAGGGTGATGCAGAGACAAAATATGGCAGGTGCAACATACGAGACAAATAGCTAGGAAATGACTATAAAATAAAATAATAAATACTAATACATAGATATATACATGCATACACACATATAAACAAAACTGACTGACTCTTCACTGTATCAGTCACTGCTAATCTATACGATTCGATGCTGGTAACTATACTCTTAAAATTGCAAATTGTTCGAACAAAAGTTCCACACCTCTCCAGAAAAAAACCCAAAAAAAATAATGTCACACTCACAAAAGAGTAACAATATTCTTTGTCCCAAATTGTTTTGTAAACAGAAAGGGCCTCAGAATGCCCTGAAACAGCCAACACGTGTACAATATGAGCAAAATGAGCATATTAATGTAATTGTGTTAAGTTGAGAACGAGTGTTAGTAAACTGTTTACATGTGGTCGCGTTTTTCGAATGGTTTCTGTTGGGTTCAGCGAATAAAGGGTCAAGGAGGGACTAGCAGCTTACTATTGTGCCAAATACTTTCTGTGGAAGGGTGTACGGGAGAACATAAAACTTGGCTAAACTTGTGAACTTTAGATATAAGGATTACGCCATAATTATTATTATGAGTCTGTTGTGTAATTCTTCAGGGAAATGGCCTTCCTTCAGTCTTTACATTTGTCTATTTATTTTGCAATTAGAGTCCAATCCTTTTGGTAGGAGTCTCACTCGTCACGCCATCTCTTTCTTGGCCTACCACGTCGCCGGTCCTTGTTGTATCCCACAATCATTATTATTCTTGTCGTTGGCACGACTGTATTTTAAATCTTGGTTTTCCAAAACTTTGCTACTTCCACGGCGAAGTGGGAAGATGTAAGTCCAACCTGGTAAAGTGGGGCTACCTTGACGGAACGGCAGTAAGGTGTGATTGCGGAGCTATGTCACAAACCATGCTTCACATTTCGATGAAACAATTTTTTTTTTTTGATAATCTGCGAAAAATGTATACTTTTGGGGGTCTAGAATCATTCATGGTTATAGTTTACGTCGATTTCTTGCCACCCTGTATAGTATCACAAACGATAGATAGATAGAAAATATAATATACCGGTTAATGTTTGTGACGTTAAACTAACTCCTAAACAACAACTTTGTCATGTCATAAGGTATTCTATTCATAACACAACTATATCTTCCAATAAATTAATGTTCTAGCATAAAACAAATACAACTTAGCTTCTGAAATAAAGTGCGAAGTTACAAGAGTGCATGAGCAAATAAGTGCATATTTAATTGTTGATGGAGCTATGAATATGAACCAGCTGCAGTAGCCAGCGCTAATTTTAACTATTAAAGTTGAATCAACTTAAATTTTGGCAGTAATTAAAGTTTGCACGATAAGGTTCCTGGTAAAAAATGCCTCTGTACACCTGCGGGATATGGCGTTAATTTTGTTTGACAGTTCAACAACTTACATTGCATTATTTACGCTGTTGAGCAGACACATTTTTCGAACATATGAAGCAATGAATTAGCAACATCCATCAAAATAATTCAGTTAAAGATCGATAGTGTGTTACGAAATGAAGATGCTGAATTCTGCAGTAAATTTTTGCAGTATATATACCTACGCTGTATACCACACTCCAAGATGATCCTTTTCTGATTTATGAGGCGTGCATTAAATATCTATTTGGCTTGGTAAACTTCTCCTTCACAATTAAAACACTAAAAATCAAAAGGCGGGCGTTTTGGGGGACTGTTTCATGCAATTTTGACGTTTAAAAATGTTGATCCTCAACCTAAATAAATAAATGACTTTTGATTTGATTTGATATAAACTTGAGAAATATTCAGAAGACAGCAGAGTACGTATACAATTATACAATCAGGTAGACGCTAGTGATACCTTCTCGTATTTGAGATAAAAGAGTTGATCATGTACTTTCTGATACGGATAAACACGTCTCTATGTTATACTCCCATTCACTTTCCATCAATATCGTACGAGACGGCTCAGGAATTTCATCAGATATACCAATAATATTACGATTACCAATCCGGCTTCCAAATGTTCTGATTATCCCGTTAGTATCGCACCATTCGTTGAGCCAATGCGACCCATTTCATTCTATCAGATAAATAGATATCGCCGCTTCTCCAAAATGATGATACACTTAAAATTCCCAAGTTTTTACAAGCACACGACAACACAACAAAAAATGTTGTCGAACAAGTGATCGTTATTGAAATCAAACTTGACAGGTAAACAACAAAAAAAAACTCGATATATCAACTAAACTATCCGATCAAATTATAATAATCGTACTTTAATTAACTAAAGCCACGAGATCACTCGCCTATCATTCAATGGAATCGATTTAATATCGAATTTAAATCGACTGCTTAACATAAAGCAACGTTTCGTGAAGTTATTATGAATTCTAAACAATCCCAGAGTTGTACAACGAATTGTGGGTATTGACAAAGAATAAGATTTATTGGTATTTTTATTTATTTTTAATTTTGTCGATTTCTAATCGGATGGGTAAGTTATTTCGGTTTGATCTGAATAATTGACTGAGCTTAAAGATGTCACATAATTTTATATAAACGTTTTGATAATATCTAAATTGTCTTATCAACCTCTTTTGTTTTATCATTTACATACGGTCTCTTTGCTATGCAGTCGTTGGTTAAGCCGTCCCGTCCACATTCTTAATTTGCCTGCCCATGGCTCAAATACATTGGTCTATTGGACCAGATTCCAACATCAATCAATCTGATTTGACTTTTCCCAACTATTTTGGGTTCGGCTTCCAGTCTTACCGGATGAAGCAGAATGCCAATATTTTACATGGAGCGACTGATTATCTGACCTCTATAACGCAGTCAATACGATACTCCTCGGTAAGTCCCAATTCCAGCATCATCATTATTAAATACAAGTTTATTTAAGTTTTATTTATTTAATTTGTATCATTATTAAATGAAATATAGCCTCAGTGTGCTTGCTATAGATTGTGATATCTGTATATATTGTCGTTTCTCCATTTATAACAGAGTATATTTTACTTAAATGTTTTAATGTTACACTTGTTTTCAATATTAAATCATTCACCAATTAACATCATCGTTCAATCTGGGACCGCTAAAATGCCTCTCCAAATGAAAAAATAAGCGTCCGCAAACTTTCACCTTTACAGTTTGACTTATGTAAAGCATTGGAAACCTAACTGAATAATTATGAATGTATTACCAACATGCCAATAAACATTACTTATAACATAAGCCGTCGTACCAACTTGACAAGCTAGCACTACCGGTGTTACTTGAACAACTCCATTCATTAAAGTTACCTGTCTATGTAAGGTTAAGCTGTCATAAATGTACTGCCACACTTTATAGCCCTCGTATGTAGATGTTTTCATTTTAAAGTATAATCGTTTAATTTGAATTGTCGGACATTTTTATTGGTGAGACATTCTTGAGTCGCGAGAACTATTGACGTCTCTAGACACTTGTAGTTCGATGATCCGAAGGAAACAGATGACAAAGATTGGATATGAATCATCATGAAACAGGAAAAGAAGGCTTTCAAGTTTGGCAATAAAGACATGATAATTTTTACTGTATTCATAATTTTTTTGAGATGTATACAAACTTTGTGTGTGTGTGTGTCCACTCCGACTCAGTACTTTTAGTATGTTTACTTCAGGACCCTGAACTAGTTTCTGAAGGAATAACTATAAAGTTCTCTGCTTACACACTATAAAACTCCTTTATTGACAGGACTACGAGTATAACAGTAGTGTTGTGTTTCGCAAAAGAGGTACTGTTACATCGTGGAATAATCAAAAACGTATTGCAGAAAAGTGGAAACTGCAAAAGTATTTTTTATCACATCTATTCCAAAAAAGCTAGTGTATTCCTCGTAAACAGGGACTAAAATAGATATTTAATCCCTAGGGACTATAAGTGATTTGAATTTAGAATATGGATATTGCTATAGCAAGATAAAGATATCAATCACGAACATTGTATGAACAAGTAACAGGCTGTGTGACGTTAAAGGAGCGCGAGCCAAAAAAAAAAAAAGTTTGTGGAAAAATAAAAAACGCGCGAAAAGCATTCTGCCTTCGTTCATAATTGTTTACACAAAATTGTACGTAAATAAATAAACGTACTATTCTTATTCATAAGTTGCACTTACTTATTTTTTCATAGAGCTTACTTATATTACCAACGAATATCGGGTTACCCAGTAACTGGGTTGTGGAGGTCAGTAAGTCAGTTGCTCCATGTAAAATATTGGTATTCAACTGCACCTGTTTAGACTGCCAACTCTAACATAGTTTGGGAAAAGCTGATTGATTAATGGAGGAGCATTTTTCAGTTTAGCCATATGACTCTTCATCAGAATTTCACACAACGTTGCCGCTCTTCCAATAAGTATAAAAGCATTACAATATTTTCCCAGAATGATGACTATGACAAGCAAATAGGGGTGGTATTAGTTGGCACAAGTCATTGGTGTCATTAGTCATAATTGTGGCGCGGCTGCCCATCCCCTTGGCTTGCCTTCGTTATAAGCAAGGATTAGGGTGATTCATAGTGTTTCCCTGGATTTAAATATAAAAATGGAAGTGAAAAGCGTTGAATATTTGGGTTTGTGAGTGATAATGAGTTGGTTTGAGTCGTGAGTTGTGAAACGAATGAAAATGTTTGTAAACGTGGTAGCATTTATAAATTCTAATCAGCATGTTCAGTTTCGTTCACTGTTGAGCTTCGATCAACTTGAGAAAGAGTGCAAAATGCATCTAAAGAAGTTTGACGCATTGAGCGATTCTTGGTTAGGGTTGGCGTCACAGACATGCTAATTCTGTAGCGACAAGGGTGACAATTTTATTTTTTATAAAATTCTCTCAAAACATCGCGAACGTATGTCCTAGAAAAGTCGATATGTCCAAAGAAATCGAAGACATGTGACATTTACCAACCTGCACTGGGCCCGCGTGGTGGATTCTCTCACAGAAGCGAGGCCTATGTACCAGCAGTGAGAACATTATAGGCTGATTATTATGTAAAATGTATTGGAATAAAAATATTACGTCCACCACAACTAGTTTCTTTGAGCAGCAATTTCAGACATGTTTTCAAAAATAAACTAGACCCGGCCCTGCCCTAACCGGTATAGGCAAATAATAAAACTGTATTGCCTTTTAACAACATCCATTCTCCATCTCCACACTCTATGCCAACCCAAGGCAATTATAATAAACTAGAAAAGAAGTATTATGTTAATAAACAACCTACATGCATAAAACATGACTATTAGTGAACCGTTTTATATGTAGACGAAAACCAACTATCCTTGTCCAAGTCATGTATTTGAAAATTATAAATACCATTCATCTATATAAATATGCTGATTTTGAAGAAAATCGGTAGAAACTTGAGACTTTTCTTGGTTTTTATTAACATTCAACTTTGTTGTTCGCATAATCTTGCAATATTTATTGGTATGTCTGGCCCACCCAGGGTACTGACTCTCGAATATAATTCCGATAGATCGACATTGGAATTGTCAGTCAAACGTCATTGATTGTCTGGACTCACTGAGTCTAGCCAATCCCTGACGTTTAACTCAACCAACTGACGTTTGACCAATGTCGATCTATCGGAATTATATTCGAGAGTTAGTACCCTGGGTGGTTAGACCCGTTAGGCTACGTACGCACTGACAGATGGCTTTCTTAGCGCCTAGAGCTTAATGACTTAACATCCTTAGATACACGATAGGCGCTAGCGAAGACACCAAGCGCGCAGTGCGGCCGGCTGCGAAAATTCTAGAGCGATCATTTCAGTTCGCTACTCGCAAGGTGAGTCTTATAGGCTCTGAGCGCTTAGCAAGCGTACGTCAGTTGCTGTCAGTGCGTACGTAGCCTTAGACAGCGTGTAACAGAAATGTGTGGTCATATTTAAGGGTGTGGTACAGACCATAAAACTGAACAACTTTCTTCATGAGACCAACATCGTAATCGAGAAAAAATTGTTAGCTGTCCTGTACAAAACTTCAACACATACTCGACCCAAATGTTTCGGACGGCTGTTTTTTTTTTTTGTGTCCTACTTTGGCTAAGTCATAAGCTTTTACGTATTAGTTACCCAAAGAAGGACACACCCATAAGAAGAATACAATATGAAAGTTGGCAACGTCGCAAATAGCTGTGAAATATTTCGCTGCTTTAATTAATTTGACAGTGTTACTAAATTAAGTGATGAAATATCGCTATGTATTACAGTATATTGCAATAATTAGTATCGTTATACCAAATGTTTAGTTTTAGGTGTAAAAAGGCAGTTTTTAGTTCAAGCTTCGACGAGAACTCTGCCACTTCGACAGCGTTATCGTTGTCTTCCACAGTGCAGGTGTTACTGCACTATAAGCACAACAAGAAGTGAGGCATCGTTTGTGATGTGGCTCCACAGTCGCACTGTGGCTCCTCGGAGTAGGTACACTCACCTAACTAAGTTGTAACTGCAACGTGACACCTCGCTTCTTGTAAAAAAGCATTGCCAACTATTCGAATGCACCCTATTAACTTTCTCCTTGATTATTTAGCAACACATCACATGAGCTTAGATTGAATATTACAAAAAATACGTTACAATATTCAAAATCAAAAGTCATAAAATTTATTCAAATAAGGCTGAGAATCAGCACTTTTCGAACGTTAAAATTACATAAGCCCAAAACGCCCGCCCGTCACCACTCCCTAGTGCTTTCGCTGTGGAGAAGAAGTGGCGCAATAAACTCTCCAGCAGCACAGCTATCTGTTCAGTAAAAAAAAACTTGATTCTATACAATAGTAGGTATAAAAAGTAGTTAATATTACGAGACACAGAATTTTAAATTAAACTATTTGCCATGTCAGCTAGTCACGCCAATATACCAATAAATAGAACGTAAACGATACTCAAGCAAAAAAAAAACTAAAAATATTAATGAAATTATCTCCTGAACTGGACATATAAACTGATGAAGGTCGCGACCAGCCATTAGGCTGCGCACAAACGGGGCAAGCCGTCCGTCAGGGTAATTTGTAAGGTTGACCCTAGTTTGTGGTCGTTTACGTATCAGCATGATAATCACCAGTTTAGGACTGAGGGACATTTGTCTTCCAAAAACTGAAGGGAGGGTCATAATCACTGAAGTTGTTCTGGTTTGTTTAATCTGATTTCTGGCTAAGTTATTGACCATATACATTATGGAAACTACATAATATAAATCCAATAATACATCACATACCTACTTGCTATATCGCCATTTCTAACGATATACAAAAAATGGTGAAGAATTTGCACGAGACTAATGAGGAAAGATAAGCTAGAGATAGTACTCGTAGGAAAGACTTACCTTCTACAATCCACCCGAAATTGAACGTGGTTCATCACAGTCCCAGAGTTCAATCAGTCTTTCTATACAATAAGTTGCCAATAGAATTTAAAAGTATAAACAGCAATAACTTATTTAAAAACAAATTAAAAACATATTTTTGAGGAAGGGCTATTACAGTAGCGATGAGTTCCTAGATGACAAACGACAGCCACTGTGAATTATTATTTGTGTTCAAATGTTCTTTTTTTTTGGATAATGAATTTTAAATTTAAATGTAGTTAATTTTGTGGATTATTGAATTTTCTGGTATACTGAATGATTGACATTTAGTTATTTTTTTATTTCATTAAGAAAAGGACAGAAGATAAATTTTACTTTAGTCCTGTCAAATTAATCAGCGTCTGGCGTAAATTGATGTAATTTTAGTAGGCAAGTTTTTAATCACGTCTAAACTTGTATGGAGTACTGTCAGGCGCTGACAAATTTGACAGGACTAAACAAAAATTTAGCTTCCGTCCTTTTCTTAATGAAATAGAAAGAATAAATTTAGTTTAGTTTGTGAACAAGGGAATCGGCACCAGTGTGACTCATACAGGAAGTTCACAAACTAAACTAAACACAATAACAAATAAAAAACAAAATTATATATAAATAACTAGCAGCGCCCTGCGGTTTCACCCGCATAAGTGTCGATCCCGTGGGAATATCGGGATAAAAAGTATCCTAGTTATAAACTATCTGTGTGCCATCCGTTCCAATCCGTTTTTGCGTGAAAGAGTAACATACATCCATCCATCCATCCTCACAAACTTTTGCATTTATAATATTAGTAAGAAGTAACAAAAAACAAAAAGTCCTTTAAGACGCCAAAAGGCTCCTATCCCAGCATGATCATGCGACATTTAAAAAATAAATGAAAAACTTCCTTCTATCAAAACCCCAACCCTTCACATAACCTCTCAAGCTCCACTAATGAGACTCAATTGATTTTCTATTGTATCGTGTCATGCTACATTTAGGGTACGCGTGGAGCTTTACTGGTTTAAACATAAAACACAGCTTCATCTCCAATTCAAACGGACTAAAAAACTTAACCTTCTTTAAAACTACACAAAAAACCGCTCGGCAAGCATAAAATAAAAATTAAATTGCCATGGAGTTTGCAAGACGACAGTTCTGCTTATAAACACTAGTATACTGCTAAATGGAAAAAGTTTTGACCGCCCAGACACACGGCCTTGAAGTTCAGCCAACCGTTTTAGACCTCCACGGTGTCCTCCTCTGCCGCTTACGGCGGGAACACGGGCACGCATTAGCACTGATCCGTGAACCCGCCGCGGCTGTCCGTCACCGGACCCTCCTCTGGGAAGTACTCCCCGTCACCGGCGTATCAGAACATATAGCGCGCCGTGACCACCCCAGGGACCAAACCAGCACATGGGCACCAGACGACCCCGTGTCTGGGCACCCTTGGTCCCCCTGCGACGGGACAGGTCATTGGCCCTGCCGGCGACTTACAACTCGTAAATCGCGGCCGTTTCTACTGGGTCCCCACTATCTTGTTGTTCATGCTGTTTTAATATGATTTATTCCGGTCTGATCCCCTGAGTCCCCCCTCCACCACCCCCCTCCTCGATCTCCTATTAGTATCGCTGTAATATTGAAATAAGTTAGGATTTTAAAAATTCAATGCGGTGAGGTTTTAGTGTCGTTTTGGTATTTTGAAGGTCGAGTTTTAAGATCATTGCGGTCGTGATTTTTAAGTAGAAATTAGTTAGGTTCCTTTTGGGAGTTTGTTGGATTAAGTAATAATAAAAACTTTTTTCTCAAAAAAAAAAACAACCAACTTCCCAAAAAGGCACTGCAAAGTGAAATTACAATTTTAATTTAGGAAGTCGGTGTCGTTGGGTTTGCATTTTCGTTGTTATACAGTATGTCCTTTCAGGGCTTTTCCACTTACGAGTACATCTGATCTACGTTGTAAATACCAACCCTTTTTGTCGCCAATATTTTCGCTACACATCCTTTCAGCTCATATCTCACACAGTTAATTGCAAAGTTGGCGCAACTCTTGGCATAACCGCTCAGCTCAAATGCCTCCAGCTTATTTGGTTACCAGTAGTTGACTCATATAAATTAGACTACTACCGTCTATTTGTCGAGCGTAGTTTGTAGCCTGGTGCCCCCGCTAATTATATTTACACGAATTAATTGTTGAAAAGAAACTTGTGGGTAAGACGCAAGAATTAGATGTTTGAATTAATTAAGCTGGAAAACGCGTTGGTTTAATAGACACAGTTAATATTAACTTTCATTCGATTAAGAGGCATCGCTAGAGTATCCGATGACGTAGAGTATACTCAATTGAAGAAAGAATGAAAATATATGTATTAAGTGTGCTAAATAGGGGCTCGTGGCGCACGGGTTGATTGATCAGGTTACTACGCTTAGCTACGCTTGCCGCGGTTGGTCCATGGATGGGTGACCATCTTTACATACCGAGATACCCCCTGGCCTCGGAAACCTGTTGTTCCCGGCTGTCATTCACAGATCTTTGACAGTCGTTACGTCAGAAGCCCGAAAGTCTGATAACAGTCTTAGCAAAGGAGTATCGTATTACCTACCTTGATAGTGGGTTGTGGAGGTCACATAGGCAGTCACTCCATGTAAAATAATGGTATTAAACTGCATCCAGTTAGACTAGAAGCCGATCCCAACACAGTTGGGAAAAGGTTAGGCAGATTGTTTGAGGTGTGCTAAACACTACTAAACAGTATTTCTTATTTTTCCTTTTCACAAACTAAAAGGTACACAAATAAATAAATGTATTTTCTTTTCATCAGAAACTTGCTTTACCCGATGTATTTACAAATAGAAAATAAATAAACTACGTTTAAATGAAGATATATTTGAAAATAATATTCTATGAATTAAGGATATTTTGTACGGCCTTTTCTGCAACTGTCACATAAAGAAATGAAAAGAAACACTTCTTGGAACGCTCAGAAAGGGACTTGACAGGCAACAAATATAATTCAATATTCCAGAAATTATACGTTTATGTTCCACCTCGAAAGAAAGATGTTGATGTGGTTAGAAAGGGAGTGACTACCGAGATGACGACTGATAGAGAAGTATTAAAAGAAAAATAAATGTTGCGCCGACCTCAAATAAAATGATTACATTTAGAGAAAAATATATGGGATCAAATTAAATTAGCTAGCGAAACTCCGCAGACATTATAGGTATCGATAACTAAACAAAATAAAATAAAAAAGATATGATGATTTTTTGTTTGGGGTCAACGGCTGCTAGTAGTGTACTTACTCAAAGTATGAGTTGAGAAAATAAGTTTATTTTTGTTTTGTCGTGTTACCCTTCATGTCTGTGAAGTATACACAAAAAAACTGATGTTTAAACTGATATTTCAAGAACACTAACAGCTGTCGTTGATCCCAAAATTTAAATTCATCAAATTATTTTCTTTCTTGTTTTATTATGTTTAGTTATCGATACCATCACGTGTGCGAAGTTTCGCTAACTAATTTAATTTGACCCTGTATAGTTAAAACTTTCATCTACCAAAGAAAAAGAGCTGTGCTCACAGCTAGATATTTATAAGCTTATGGAACTTCCAACTCTAATATAGATTTACGAAAACCATCCCATATTATAATAAATTGCCATCAAAGATCCAATGAATGCTTACCACTCGACGCACAAAAAAGTTATCGCCGCGATTAAATTTTATAGCTTCATGTTTACGCGGTTTAGCTCTAGTAGGCATTACTAATTCATAGGTAGAGAAGACGTGTTGGGTTACGAAAAAATGCCTCTAAAGTTTTAGTAGGGTACTTATGCTGAAAACACAGACAAAAGGGTGCTTTCTATAACAACATCCCCCTGCCATTTTTTCAGTTTATATTTTATGGGGTGGCAAGTGACGCACGAACAGTAACCATAAATTTAGCACATGATTCTAGACGGTAACGTAGACATTTTTAGTCGGTTATAAAAAAAAAACTTCTGTTTTTTAAAAAAGTACAATTCCTACTTTTTTGCACACGACCCGTGTGTCATGGTTTACATTTTAACTGCAAGCTTGCTGCACTAAAGAAATACAGATGCGGTTTTTGTGCAGTTGTGCAGACAAAATTCCATCAAAACTGTCGACGATTGTTGAATAGCCGGCATAAGCTTTGACTACAGTCCTAAGCTACCCAACAGCAACCCTATTGCGACGATAATAAAGATCACTGTTATTTTGGCAGGTGGTACAACATGAGGTAAAATAACTTTTAAAGGACAGTTTTTAAAGCCACCTTTACTTTTGTTTTGACTTTAATGTACCTATAAGGGTGATTTTCATCTCCCATGATCACGATTTTCACAAAACTCAAACCCAAAGCATTTATTTCAATTAAACCATTTACAGGACTTTTTGAACCATCAAGGAGTCGCGGTCAGTTAGTCAGAAAGTGAAGCTAGTTGCCCATTATTAAACGTGAATCTGTACGAAGAAGAACGAGCAAGAAACTCCAAGGAAACACAAGAACATAGGTAGATTCAAAATAATACCTACACATGTTTTTTCTAGCCTTAATTTATTTTTCTGTTTCCCTCAAAGTTTCTTCTATTATTAGGGCATACGGCCAACGCGATCGATCTATATCGAGGTCACAGGGCAAGCGAGTTATAAATAGCGATAGTCCAATACTTCGCTGTGGAAAAATGTTAAACAATGGAGGCTTTCATTTGAAGTATTTGAATCAGCACCTGCAGACAAAGACACATTACACAACACACACACACACACACACAGACACACACATACCTACAGAGAACATGACATGAAAACACACACACACACACACACACACACACCACACACACACATACATGACATAGGACATGAGATATTGCACAGAGTACAGACACATGTCATCAGTTATCATCGGAAATTATCCCACGGGGCCACGGGAACATACTACCAGGATAAAAAGTCCTAATCCAGGTCACGGTCTACCTGTGTGCAAACACCAAGACAGACTGGAAAAGTTACTTTCGCGTTTATAATAATCTACCCAGCCTTTTCCCAACTGTGTTGGGGTCGGTTTCCAGTCTAACCAGATGCAGCTGAATACCAGTATTTTAGATGAAGCGACTGCCTGTCTGATTTTCACAACCCAGTTGATACCGATACCCCTTGTTGGTAAGATTGGTTGTCAGACTTTTGGACTTATGACGACCCGTAACGACTGTCAAAGATCCATGAATGACAGTTGGGACCAACGGCTTAACGTGCTTTCCGAGGCACGGAGGGGTCTTGACCACGATCGATCCACGGATTTTTATATTGAATATGAAAGTACGGATAGAGGGCGATCCTATTGTCACTAACCGGACACCAGGCGACGTAGGTATTCTGTGCAGTCAGCACTATCAATAATCTTCTTCTGATGCTTGCTCTAATAGTCTCATGGGGTCCGCCATCACGTTATCATTAACTCCGTTTTCATTCTTAACACCCCAACCATTCACCTTTCCATGTAGTTTCTTCTCCGTTCTTCGCCATAGAAACCTACTACGCCTTAGAATAGGTAACTAGCTTCATCTTCTTGACTGACCAACTCCTTGACAAAGACAGACTTAGAGTTTTGAGTTCCTATGCTCAACTCCTCCAACTCCGTCGATTTCCCCCTGCCAACCTTGCTGATTACCTAATAATTTCATCACTTTAAGTACTGATGTAAATAAAAACCGGCCAAGTAAGAGTTGGACTCGCACACGAAGGGTTCCGTACCACCATACAATAACTTAACAAATTTAACACTACATATAAAATAACGGCAAAAAATCACGTTTTTTGTATGGGAACCCCTTTAAATATTTATTATATTCTGCTTTTAGTATGTTTTGTTTTAGCGGCAACAGAAATACATTTTCTGTGAAAAATTCGACTGTCTACTTGTCACGGTTCATGAAATACAGCCTGGTGACAGACAGACAGACGGACAGTGGAGTCTTAGTAATAGGGTCCCGTTTTTACCCTTTGGGTATGGAACCCTAAAAATGAACTAAATACTATTGTTTCTACCGGGTTCTTGTCCCATCTGTTAACAGGTTAAAAATCGTTAACTTTTCATGTCTTATAATATGTAGTTTTATGCCACCCGGTCGTTAACATGCACGGGGTGAAAATGGAACTGAACTACCGAGAATGGGTGCATTAAAATACCCTCTACTAGTAATAATACTTAAATTCATGTCCAGCGCACCTCTTTGTTAATAACTTAATACTTTTACCATACTGTTCATGCATAAGCTTTTCTCATCAATCGAAGGAGCGAAGAAGAACGGAACAACTTCATCATCTGCCTAGCCTTTCCCCAACTATGTTGGGGTCGGCTTCCAGTCTAACCGGATGCAGCTGAATACCAGTATTTTACACGGAGCGACTGCCTATCTGACCTCCACAATCCAGTTACTGGGTAATACGATACCCCTTGGTAAGACTGGTTGTCTTACTTTCGGGCTTCTGACTACACGTAACGACTGTCAAAGATCCACGAATGACAGCCGGGACCAACGGCTTAACGTGCATTCCGATTCACGGAGGGGTCTCGGTATGTAAAGATGGTCACCCATCCACAGACCAACCGCGGCAAGCGTACCGATCTTAACCTGACCGATCGACCTGTGAGGCTGTTAATATTTAGCCACGGGCCCCTCCGGAACGGAACAACTTAAGATCTTCATTACTTCAGCCGAAAGACGTTCACTGTTGAAGGCTAATGCCTCCCCAACGCGTCGCCTCATCCAGAGATCCTGTGTTTCCCGCATTTTGCGGTTTCTCGTGGCTTACACCAGGGCATCAAATTGTTTATTTTTTTTTGTATCACAAGTAATTAGCTTTATTTATTGAGAACCAATAAGGTTATTCCTCACAAAAAGATCACAAAGTCGAAAAACAACTCAACACATCCTTCCAAATAAAAACATCAAAGTTGTTCCATAAATTGGCTGAAACAAGAAAACCTAGAAAACGATGGGCGCCACGCAATTATCAAGAGTCAGAAAACGCTTTTTTTCAATTCATACAGTTTGAATTGGTATCCAACAAATGGTTAAAGTTGGCAGTTACTGGGCGAATTCTGGCAGTCAGAGTGTACAAACTTTTGCAATAAAAGTGTCGGGTGTGGTGCAGTGTAGGCGGGGAGTGGACAGCGGATTCAAATAAGGTCAAGGGGAACTTGGAATGCACAATAGTGTTGAGAGGAGGAAACTAGTGACGCATGAGACTCCTCGATGCCTTGGTAAGTGTAGAGTATCTATTTAATAGATACATATACACTATCTGATTCACACAAGTAGTTAGGTATCTGCTGATAATAATGTTATCTTTCACTCACGACGAATAGCGGGAAAAGCCTGAAGGAAGGCAGTGCCTGCACGAGACACTTGGTGTGGTATTAGCCAGTGCAGTGATACGGAATCAACAGGATTCTACAGTAGACACTAAACCTTCGGTCCTGCTTGTAAAACAAAGGCTTTATGACATTTATTTTCTGTTTTGGTAAATAATTGGACTACTGTTTTAAGTGCATAACATTCCCTGTATAATATTAATAATCACTATTTTATAATTTTTTTATTTTATTTGTATCTGTAATTGTTGTGAATGTGAGGACTATGTGGGTCATTTCTTTTTTCTGTTTTCCTTCTCAGTTAGTTTTAATCATGATCTGGCAGTTTGAGTCATTTACGCGGCCTACCCAAATTTCC
Organism: Gortyna flavago; assembly: GCA_963669345.1. Lineage (NCBI taxonomy): Eukaryota > Metazoa > Arthropoda > Insecta > Lepidoptera > Noctuidae > Gortyna > Gortyna flavago. Next base: position 1,926,014 of record OY770149.1, read on the forward strand.
TTTCTTTGGTATTGTTCGTCGAATCGTTGAGCTCCTCAAGTTCTGAGTTGAGCTGCACGATTTTTGACAAATGCGTGCACTGACTGGACAGGTCCGCTCAATCTGTGTGGTTCATTCCTCAAAGGACCATTACAGACACCAATCTACATGGTCTTCACATGATCTTACCAAGATTTTGTCTGGACTTTAAAAAAGACTGTGCCCTCTGAGTTTGTTTCGGCCTTTCTTCTCAGAATAGTCAGACAGGAAACGCCGACCTCATCTAGTTTAAAAAAATATGATTGACGTGTAAAAGTGTTTGTATAAAACTACTTACAGAAAATAAATCATTTATCATTTACTGTTACTTATATTTCGCTCCGTGCAAGTACTCATCAGCTTACAGCAGTCCACTGTTGGGCATTGGCCTCTACAATTGCACGCCATTCAACTCGATTCTCGGCATTTCTCATCCAGCTGCTACCAGCCACCCTGAGAAGATCGTCGCTCCACCTAGCCTGAGGGATTTCTACCTTACATTAGCCGATACGCTGTCTCCACTCAATATCCCAACGATCATCGGTTCTACAGCAAATATGGCCGGCCCATTCCCACTTCCGCTTGCTTATTCTGTAAGTTATGTAGAAAACTTTGGTGCAAGGTTTACACAAAAAGTTAATGTGGAGTGTGGACCAAAGGATACCTGCATAATATCAAATTAGGTTCAGGTTCATTATTTTATCAAAAACCGCTGGTCTCTGTCACTGTGACCCAACCACAATCGGTAGAACGCTAACTCCCAACCACTTTGAGTGATGTCCTGTTATTTATATTGTACGGAACCAATTGTTCTGCAAGGATATATTGAGCACTTCCACTAAACTAGCGTCGCTGAAAAATGTGACCACATTTATGTCAATACTTTAACAATTGAAAGGTGAAGTGTATTCTGTCAAATAAAATGGCTGGAGAAAATGGCATTTTATTTCTTAAACATAAAACCATTTTTGGCATTTCTAAAAGGCACTTCGATACAAAATGTAGGTAGATAGATGAAGACCGAAGAAATTGGTTTAGGTACTTCAAAGAATATCTACTCTAGACATTATTTTTTGTAAACCAATTTCTAAGGCACATAAATAAAGATAGGGTTGGGACCGACGATACGACTCACAAATTAAACTTCGTATATCCAACTGACGTTCCCAGTCAACAAACAAATATTTAATCAAATACATAAATCCAATTAGTTAGCTAGCCCATTACTACTACTTAAATGTTTTGAAAAAACATTTTTCTTGATTTCGATTATTGAATTGATGACTAAAAACTCAAATTTAAAGCAGTTATTTAAATTAAACCATTTACAGACACTTTTGAATTGTCAAGGAGTCGGTCAGTTAGTCAAAATGTTAAAGCTAGTTTCCAAAACGTATATCTCTATGGAGAAGAACGGACAAGAAACTATGGAGACTCTTTTCAATCAAGATATTACAAAATACTGCTACGCACTAGTATGACTAGTGTTTTCATTTATTTACCTATTATTGTTCTCACGTGGTACAAAAATTATATACGCAGGGGCCGTATTTAGAATTTCAGTGCCTAAAAGGGATAGTGCTATCGGTCATGTATAACTCCATCTCTCTCTCTCACTATAATCATGACGGCACAAAACGTCATAATACTACACCAGGACAAACAGCTGAAGGATAATCGAAGGATGCACAAACAAAGATGGGCTGAATACATCCCGATTGTAACCGACATGACAGCCAAATTACTGATTGTCTATGCAGATCTATGTAAGTTCAGGCAAGCGGGAAGCCTTATGCAGATGAAGTCACTGCTACACATATAATTAACAGCATTCTAACTGCATCCAAACTACAATTTGGCAGTTTCGTTGCAGTTGCAGTGCCGCCCATCTATCTTGGGCTTAGCTTGTAAAGTATACAGTTGTAATCACGAAATATAACACTAAATCTAGTATGTTTTCAACACATTTGTAGCACATGCCTGTGCTTAGCTTCGTGAGTAAACTTTAAAGTTACACCCACAGATATAGATAAGCCAAGTATCACGATCTGTATGAAAACCTAGCGTGCCATTTTTTGACTACCTACTGTGACGTCGCAAGCACTATTTAGTGATGGGAAAAATCAAATCGATTCAAAGACGACACCGCTTCCGGTGGCGTGTTTGACCCGTCTCGCCACACCCCCGGGGCCTAGCGCCAGCGTCAGTACTACAGGACTAATTTTTTTTTACGTAAGCTTGGCACGCGAAGTAGTTGCTCTTGCGTTATCGAGGTGTATCTATATATCTGTGGTTACACCTTATGGCATCTGTCTCACGACCGGCGATTGTAAACAAGTTGGCGAGCAACGAGCAGCGAGTGCGTGACGAGCGATTACTCGCTGGTATGCGTATGTACTTAACGTGAGTCTCTCAGTAGTGTACTATCCGCCAAGCGAGTGTCGCTGAGCGAATACTCTCTTTGATAGCTCATGTCGCTGCGACAAACGAGTACTTCGCGGTGTGAACAGTCAGCGGCCACCTATTAAAATATGTATCACTTTTACTTAGGTATACAGGATCTTTCAGTGGTGTGACAAGTCCATAAATAGCACAGGTGTTGCATTTAGTATGGCCAAGTCTTCACCTACACACAGTCTACGGTTGCAGCGTTTGATAATGAGTGTATAAATGTAGCTAAAGGCAATTTTTGTAAGGAAACCTTTGTAGCTTTGCTTAGTAAATAATCCTTTCAGAGCTAAATACTAATTTTGATGTGTAAAAGATTTTTTCTACGACAGTCATGATATTTTTTGACACGTATACAACGAGGAATTCTAATCCAATTTGTAATTCAAAATAACATTGCCCAATCTGAGGATCGAACAAGAGACGGTGCTTAGGTATCTACTATTATATAGCAGCACAGCTGTCTGTTCAATTAGAAAAACTTGCTTATATACAATAGTATATGTACCTACTATTGTATATAAGCAAGTTTTTCTAACTGAACAGACAGGAGAGTTGGTTGTTGGTTGGTTAGGGAGTTTGTTGCTCCACTTCTTCCCAGTGAAAGCACTAGGGAGTGGTGAAGGGCGGGCGTTTTCGGGAACTATCTTATGTTCTTTTGACGTTCGAAAAGTGCTGATTCTCAACCTAATTTGAATGAATGACTTTTGATTTGATTTGATTCGATATCAGTCGCAACACAACTAGGCAGTTCCAGAAAAACCTTTCAATACACTAGAACATCTATCTTTCTCATTCTTGTACCACAAAAATTCCTAACATTTTACGCTCAAATATTTTTCCAATGACTACTTAACAATCGGAATGGCTTCCCGAAGTATTGTCGGAATCGGATCGTGTCGTAAATGTGTCCGGCGGTGTCGTTAACATAATTAATGATAACGGTTTGAATCTAAACTCTATGTAATTGCTATAATTAAGAGTGTCGCCGCTAAGTCTTAGGAAAACGGTGAGATTTTTTGGTTTTGAGAATGTTTTGTTAAGAAGCTCTACACGGAACCGTACATTACCTGCTTTAAGGAAGAAAATAAATTTATTTAGTATAGACTAAAAGACACAATACACCAGAGGGGCAATTCTCGTAATTTTAAGAACGTTCACAGTCTGAGGGGCAATTCTGGTAATTTTAAGAACGTTCACAGTCTGATCTCAGTCTCAATCTGTCAAAAATACCTCTAATTTCCATACATTTTGACAAGTGTTTGACATTTGTTTGTCGCTGAGATGAGACTGCGACTAGATTTTGAACGTTTTAAATACGAGAATTTGCCTTCTGATTTACATCAGATAAAAACAAATAAAAAGTGTAAAATTCCGATGTAAGAAATTAGCAGGTAAGTGTGCCTCACGCACAAGAAGACCCAGTTCAACAAAAACGCCAGACAACTAGATTTCACGACTTACGTGTCATGCATTCTTCACACACATCATTTGTGCGTATTATTGGAAATAATATAAATGTAACATCGAAGAGTTAGCCACAGGTGTACCTATAGTTAAGTAGGTACATCCACGTTTCGCCAATTATCTTAAAGTCCCAGGTAATATAGGGGGCGAGCTTATTGCCATCAACCGAGCACAAATCCAGACTCCAGGCTGCTACTGAGAAATTACTGATGGGAAAATCCACAAACACTTTGCAAAACAAAACGGGTGCTTTAGACACTGAAGAGTTATTCCGGTCTGATCCCCTGAAGCCCCCTCTACCCCCCCGCCACGATCCCCTACTAGTTCTTCTTCTGTTTTAATCTCTGTCTTATAAACAATAATTTTTCTCATTCCATTGCGGATTGACGTATGTCCAAAACTAACTGACAACACGTTTTGAAAGATTTGACAGATAATTCTCTTGAGAGAGATCCATCTAAGGTCTATACAAACATATCAGTGCCGTATCCGGGACGTGACGGGACCGTGGCACACACAAGACAGGCACTAAACCTCCGTCACCAGCCCGCACCTTAATTGCGTCACACTTTCAATCACAATCTGAATCATTTTGAAAGATATTGCTAATCCATTGCTTTATATGTTCGAATAATTTGTCTGCTCAACAACGTAAATAACGCAATGAATATTGTTGAACTGTCTAAATGAAATCCACTTTGCTATTGTACGGGAGACTGATGGATTGATGGTTATTTAAATATTTTAATATTTTTTGTCAGTCTGGTCAGACACTGAACGTGTGTTTATTAGCTATCAGTCATCAGTCAGGACGTGTGTGAACGAGTTCATATAAAATTTACACACCAATATTTTTTTTTAACCTCTGACTGAGCATGGTCCATCCACGTCCCGGACACGCCCCTTACCCTGATACGTGTGGAAAGACCATAAAATGGCAGCCCGGCCGCAATTTAGTCAAGTTCAATGTACCCGTGACAGGATTCATTTCCAGTCCATAGGATTACTAAGGTTAGATAAACTTGACTTAAGTATCCTATTTCTCTTAACAAGCTCATTGTCCAAGACGCAAACACAATGGTTAAACAATCACTTTGAATCGAATGTGATCACTGGACAGGGAAAGAACTAAGACGCAAAACAAATGAACATTACTTTGTGTTTGACGTTTATGATGCATGAATCAGGATAGCCGGAATGGTTTCGGACTTAAATAAAGCTTCATTTATACTGTTTCCTAAAATACCATAGCTGAATAAACGACTTAGAGCCATAGAATACTCTTAATTAGGCAGTAGTGGCCCTGTGGTACCAGCCGCGACTTACAAGTTGTAGGTCGTAGGTTCGAACCCAGACGGGCGCTTTAGTTTTTGTAAATTATTTCATCACCACTGCTCTCAAAACGGTGAAGGAAAACATCGTAAGGAAACCGGCATGTCCTAGAACCAAAAATTAGAAGACATGTAACATCTACCAACCCGAACTGAGCCCGCGTGGTAGATAACAGCCCACTCCGTCTCACCGAGGAGGAGGCCTGTGTCCCAGCAGTGGGAACATTATAGGCTGATTATGCTTTTATGTACCCCATAAATATTACAGATTTAAATATAGAAATTTTACAAGGAGTTACAGAATAAGGCGATCTTATCGCGAATAGCAATCTTTTAAAGACAACTTTTGTATGGATTGAGCGAGAAGGAGAGACAATACCTCAACCGGGATGCTATGGCAGCGCAGCCAGGTTGCGTCGCCAACAAAATGTATGGTTGGCAGCGTGACCTGGCGACGTCGCCATGGCGTCCCGGTGACGTATGGCTATAAGGCAACCCGCAGTGGGCCCGCATGGTGGATTACAGCCCACTTTCTCTCACTGAGAGGAGACCTGTGTCCCAGCAGTGGGAACGTTAGTATAGGCTGATTGTGTATGTATGTAAGGCTTATTTCTCATTATTAGGGTGGCGCTAGCATGGTTGCGCTGACAGCGAAATATACACAACTTCATGGTGGCTATCTCACCAGGCGTCCGATCGGTTGCGCAATCAATCATAATTTTTAAGCAATGTAACCATGGTTGCCCCGCCTCTAATGTCCCGGTGAGGTATGACTCTTAAGAGAAAAACTACGGCATCCATTACCATTCTTGGCAAATTAAATGTTTGTAAAACTGGAAACAATAATTCGATTAGAAAAATCTATGATAAAACGCTACTGGCACTATTCCTAAGTAACTTAATTATGATCTTGCAGAAATCTCCATGTGACCATGTGAGTGAAAGTACGTGTCACAGTTTGTTGATAAAATCAAGACATTTTCATAACCTACGATTTATCAACTTTAAATTCACAGTTTGCTTTCCATCAGGTATCCACCGCACATCGATCCCTGGCGACCTCTCAACCCGCTGATACCCATGTGACAGCACGCCTGAACACATGATACCTAAAATACGTGTGGTACGTGCCGGCAATATATCGAGTTACAAACGATTGTAATGCTGGCTGGGTTGGGATGCGCCGAATTAGGAGAAAGGAGGCTCAGTGAAAAAGTACCGAAAATGACTTAGTGTTTTGTATTGAAATAAAAATCGGTCAAGTGCGAGTCGGAGTCACGCACCGAGGGTTCCGTACAAATTTGTAGGTATGTAAATAGTTTATCACAGGTTTTTTTTTATGTAACAAGAAATTTGCGGTTTTCTATTTTTTTCCTTTACTTGTGCTAGATGACCTTGCTTCTGCCAAATTTCATGATTCTAGGTCAACGGCAAGTACCTACCCTATAAATTTTGATTGCCCGAGAATGTCGAAATAAACGTTTTTGCGGCATAAACGGCCGTATCTTTTTTTTTTACGTTAACTTAGATGTTTGATTTTTTTCACAGCTTCAAGGGTCTTTAGATCTGATTATTATTATGGTTTTAATTTACACTCGATACCTCCACGCGTTTCCGAGATAAAGAGTCTTGACACACAGACAGACGGACAACAAAGTGATCCTATAAGGTTACCGTTTTTTCTTTTGAGGTACGGAACCCTAAAATTATGTTGTCTTAGCGTTTTGTTTTTGGAAAGGAGCCTCATTAGTCAAGAGGTATTTATGTTCAGAAGGAGTTGTAGGAGATAAAGGCTCGGTTAAAATTCGTACTTATAACGTTATCGCAGTGTACGGGTCAATTGCGTATTGATCCGTTGCTTCATGTTCATAAAAAAATTCGTTTGCTCGACCACTTCTTTCAGTCTTCAGTAAGTTGACTTTCGAAAGAAGAAGACAAAGCGTTGTGTAACTATACAGACGCTATACAACGTTTATTAGTAAAGGAGTTACTATACCAAATATACTCTATCGAAGTTAACAAAATTGCGTAAAAAAATTGTTTAGAACATTTCAAATATTAAAAACATAATAACGTTTATATTTACAAATGACAAACATAACCACAGATTAAATGCTGTGCATTTAACTAACTAATTCTTAACGCACATTTTTATCCACGTATCTTGCATTATCTTCTAGGTATCATCTAATGGAATAATTTACCTTTAATCAAAACATTAATTAACAACTCACCTCCATCACTGCACATTTTCTAAACCAATAACCTGACAATGCCCTACCTTATTCTACGTGAACGAAAGAAAATTGTTCTCGAGTTAAAATATTCGCTCCTTGGACTTATCGGGCATATGCTAATAGCCAGAGATTGTGCGCACCTCGGATAAAGATGACGGGATAGAGAGAAGGAAGTTTCAAACTCTCTCTTTTGTTTTTTATTGTCTCTCTAAGACACCTGTCCCATCGCCGACGAGGAAGTGACTATCAACGATTTTATCGCTCAAGAAACGTACAAAACATTATAGGTGTCGTGTAAGTAAAAGATTTATATATTATACTAGCTTCCGCCCGCGGCTTCGCTCGCGAGGTAAGTCGATAAAAATATCCTATGTCCTTCCCCGGGATGCAATCTATCTCTCTGCCAAATTTTATCGAAATTCGTTCAGTGGTTTAGGCGTGAAAAGGTAACATACAGACAGACAGACAGACAGAGTTACTTTCGAATTTATAATATTAGTTTGGATTAATAGTTGATCGCTGACTGCCGTCGAGTACTTGCTCAGCGACTCTCAGTTGAGGGGCAAAACACTCGCTGAGTGACTCATACGAGTACTTACTAAATACCCATACCGGCAAGTAATCGCTTGTCACCTGCCTTTGCGTACCCGCTGCTCGCTTATCGCCAACTCGATTTTAGTAGCTACTAAGCTCTACTCGCTTCTCGTTGATCGATCGGTGCGACAGGTACCTATAGAAGGACAGCTTTCAGACTTAGTAGTTTTGCTTCCTCAAAACTATACCTGTAATTTGATGTTCTCTGGTACACTTATGAACAAAGAAGAATTACTTACAATATTTTGCGTTAGGAAGTCAAAATACGGGTTGACTGCTGGGACACAGGCCTCCTCTCTGTGAGAGGGAGTGGGCCGTAATCCACCACCATCCTATCAACCCAGTGCGGGGGTTGTTACATGTCGCATGTCATCGAATTTTTGGTTCTAGGACATGTCCGTTTCCTCACGATGTTTTCCTTCAACGTTTTTAGAGCAGTGGTGCTGAAATAATTTACACAAACTAAAGTGCTTGCTTGGGATCGAACCTACAACTAAGTCGCGGCCGTTACACCTGGGCCACCACTGCTCAATGTTGGAATTAGCAGGCAATCAATCAACTGCTTCTCTAGTATCGACACAAAGTAATAGCTCATGGAGAAGTGAGAGGGTGAAGATTTACAGACGATTCGACCTTTGAGTGTAAATGTGGTGCAGTTCCACAAAAAATATGACACATAATATTGTTATGAGCTTGGGGTTCGCGAGAATAAAAACTGACGATTTAATAACCAAAAAAATAGACACTTTAATTAACAACACCAATTACAACTTTAAACCAAACTAATAACAAAACACAATTGCACTGTTGATCACTTAAAGTCGCACTCGAGGATCACTTCCGATATATTCGCTTGTATCGCTTATCCAAGACTGACTCGGCTCGCGGCCCAATACCGGCCTTCTAAAGGGCCTCAGATAGTTCCAGAATATTCTACTGTAGAAACATCTAGAACGTTCGAGTACATACCGGCCCCGACTGACCAGATGTCGATAGTTCTAGGATCGAACTTTCTAGAAGGATCTTGACTCTACTAGTTCCGCCACTTGACGGCGAAAGTGGCTAGTAGTGTCACCATGCACCAGGTATCATTTGTGGCGCGCAACAATATCATGTCCAGCGTGTCCTGCCACCTGCACGTTACAAGAACTGATGGATGCTACTGAACGTGCAAAAACTCTTCGCCAAATTCTGGGCCGACTATATTTAGATTGTCACCAACACGTTCGTTAGAAAGGTGGTAGTGAGTCCAAGGTACCACGAACGTACATTAAACCATCGCCTCTCGTGCTGGGTTGAAATTCTATGGTGGCGACGAATATGGTGGCGAATGCCAACTTTATTGCCATATGGTGGCATTCTGCATAGCTAACTACTTCCCGTCTCCCTCTTACATTCTTATTCCCACTGCAATTTTATGCTCCTTGACTCTAAAACAGGGACGAACAATCTTCTATACAGGGTGTTGTCATAACTTACGTGCATTTTTATCTAGTGCGGGTGTCCCCACGTCGGGCGGGACGGAACTTTTCCAATAAAACTGTAATGTGGTCCGTGACGACCGATATTGTGTGTGTGTGTGTGTGTGAAGAAGGTTGTGGGATATGGTATTGTGAAGAGATGAGTGATTTTTGTAATGGTTTTTGTTTTGTTTTGTTGACCACCTTTAGGAAAAGCTTATGAAAGGAGACGTGTAGAGACCGCAGAAAAAATGTATTGGAGAAATGATGTAATGAGCATTTCGAATTTGTTTAATTTCAGTCTTTATTTATTTTATTATTGATTTCCTTGGCTGTCAACATGGATATCAACATTTTTGGCACGCAAATTGGATAATGCACCTATCATTAAAATAAGTACTGTAGCACGTCTTATTTACAATCTAATTTGTGATCTTCTAAGCGTATCGATTGCAAAAAGTTCAAACATTATTATTATTTGACCCAGAATTCAGCTGCGTGAACTCCGCTCGCTGACGCAGCCAATGATCATCGGCGTGCGGCGATTTGCGATAACACAATATCAAACATCTTTGTTTTATATCAATGAAGCCGTGCAAAAAACTGGAATGGCTTCCTTCAGCAATGTTTTTCATTCACAATGCTTCAGCATTAAAACTTCGCGCACAAATCTGCCTGTAACACGATTTATGTCCACCTATTTTGTGATTGCAGGATAAAATGCAAATATGGATAAGATAAGAATAATATCTTCGACAAAAATTCTAGATTTTCGAATGTTAAACCACATGAGCGGCACAATCCTATATATACCTCATCACTATGATTTATTTGTTTGAAAAAATCACTTTTGAATTTTAAGGTTAGGATTTATTTGATAGTTTCAAAATAATCATATGCATTCGTTTTGTCAGTGTTTTCATTTATTGTTATCTACACGTTGTAAATATATGAGATACAAGATGCTAATCAATTGAAAGTAACGGATAAAGAAAACTAAAAACTACCAAAGACAACACCATCGATCATTGGCAGATACTTCAATAACCAAACGAGACATCTCATTTAAGCCCAAAACCCTTTCAACAAATCTAAACGTCTGCCCTACAACCCCACTATAATAACTCCCCAACACCATAAAAATACGTAATGTCTATTTTGCCTTATGTCTATCTATTATTACCTATTGTATTCCCTGTTGGGGTGGTGCTGCAAAAACTATTCTTAAACCGTTGGAAGTTGCACATCGTGCCATACTGAAAGTGGCTACCTTCCGTCCAATAATTTATCCAACTAATCAGTTATACAAAACCTGCAATGTCCTCAATGTGCGGCAACACTTTATTTTACAATCAATTCTATTGCAACACCGCATAACCCCCTATATTGAAATTACCAAACGCAGAAAAGATACAATATGCTCTCCTCCAAAAACCCGTTTGGCGTTTACTAAAAGATTCTTTTATTATCTAGGTCCGTCTCTTTACAATACAATAAATAAAAACTGTCCAATAAATAGATTATCTTATCATAATTGTAAAAAGACTGTCCGCACATTTCTTCAAAATAAAACCTACGACGAAACAGAAAGATACTTAATTTATTAAGTTATGATAAGTTTGTATATTGTACCACACACCCAAAACATAGTCCCACACTAATTCAATCCCCGTACTTACGCACGCTTACACAGCCGCACGTTCACGCACATACACACACACAGACCCATACATGTACACACAGCACACACGCACACCCACACACACGTACACACATGCACACCCACACACACGTACACACACGCAAACTAACACCTGTTTTTAAATATTTGTTTTTTTACCTTTAACTTGTGTAAACATAAAATTGTAGTAATACAATTAGAGGGGATCGGCACTGTTACTCCTTAATACAGACTATGTCATAGCCTAGCAAGGCGAGCAGCACGTCACCCACTAGATTGTCAGACATTTAAAACTACCCACTTTGTGAAAACTGACTACAATCTGTTTTTATATAAATAAAGATTATTATTATTATTACCATAAAAATATATATTTTAACTTGATCGCACGTAAAACACACCCCGCGCCTTCCCGTTCTCTCAGTTCGCGCAGTTATCTCGTAAACAGGAACGTAAACCCTCATCCACTTGGCGAGAAACGACTTTATTTACTTGTTTTGCTATGATCGGGGGTTGAAAGGGTGATGGAGGGTGATGGTGGTGGGTGACAAAGGGGACACGCTGTTTTTCTTATTAAACCATTTTTAAAACAGCACATCATCCCACCTGTAGTCCCGAAAGGGTTAGGCAGAGGTGTACCTATAGTATGCCCATAATTCGCCAGTTATATTTAAGTCCCGTGTCATAAGATCTAAAGTGCAAGTGCTGACTTTTATAAAGAACACGTGAATCAAGTGTCTTTCCCTTAACAAAGTTAATGAGAAACACGTTATTGGACGATTTCTTAATATTATAGTTACTTAGCAGTTAAAGTTATATTTAAATTACTTATTAGCTAATAGGCTAGATTGTAATGCGAATAAAGTACCACCGACTGTGATACATTATTTAAGGTCCCATTAAAATAGATGGACAAACTTTTAGTAATCATTCAGACCATCAAAATAAGGACGATGGTAAAAAAATATATAAGAAAGACGCATTAGATAACTTACAAGAAAAATAATCAGGTAACGAAAATACACTACGGTGCCGGTAATTGATTATTTTAGGTCAAAATTAAATCACTTTAATCAGTGTTTTTTTTTTGCTTGGATATCTTTGGTTAGACGTACTGAGCGCTGTGTTAAAATTTGTCCAACTATTTTAATGGGACCCTGTATACAAAAAAGTCATAGTGAGCGAGCCTATTGCCATCAACCGGGCACGTATCCAAACTCTGGACTAAGAAATTAAAAATTAAAACACTCAATAACACTTTCCTTGAACCCAGGCCCTCATGCTAAGCAGTAGTGTTTGCGACCACTAGACCAAGGAGGCAGTTTTATAATAGATCATTATTTAACAGTTAATAAAACATGTCATAATCAACACGCTTGGTAGATAGATTAGATAATAGAGATCGGACATGTTATCTATCTTTTTCGTGAATCTAAAAGTTGGCTGGAGCAAAATCCCTTGTGATGATTTTTCTTTTTTTTCATGCATGGTGTTTTCCTTTTTAGAAACCTTAAGGGAACCATGTCTTCACAGTAAAGTACGCCATTATATCCTCCAAAAATCCTTTCGAGCGTAACCCTAATATTTCCGATACTATGATGCATTTTCCAAATCCGTATTTCCCCCGTTCTGAACTAGTCCCCAAAGAGATAGTTGTGTAACACACTCTCAGTAGCAACAGCTTTAATTTGACAGTTCAACTACATTCATTGAGTTATTTAAGTTGTTGAGCAGATTTTTTTTCGAACATTTTTGAAGCAATGGATTAGCAATTTCCTCCAAAATGATTCAGATTGTGATTGATATCTAGTGTGTTACTCAAATACGCAATTAGGGTACTGATTCCACTTATAGCACAAAAGATAGTTCAAGAACCATGCTTTCAAAACCATTGACCTGACAAATAAAGATAAATAAACCAAACTAAGAACCCTTCATAAAAGCCTTCAAAAATAATCGAAGAAAGTTTTCTTAATAAAAATAGAAAGTCACCACGAAAATATTTGAACTATATCTGATAGGAGTTAAGCTATAATTTCATTTATTTTCTAAAGTGACTTTTAGGACTTCACGCCTGAGTGTTTGAGAATATCTTTTAAAATACACTAGAGGTGAGATTAGAGAAATAAGGTCTACCTTAATAATATCCGAAACTTATGTGCGGATATTTGGCCCTGTTCTTTATGGACTCATAATATTTCTAAAAATATATAACCTTACCTCTTTTCTCATTGGGGTTTTATTTAAAACGTTATAAATGTTTGTTGAAATATTAGATTTTTAATGAAATAGTAGTTTTAGATCACAAATGAATATTCATAATGTCAGAATTATACACTCGATTTTAATAACAAATTAAACAGCACAGATAATTGTGACTAAAACATAATATTTGAGCTGAAAATTTCAAATACATGCATAATTTAAAATAGCAATACTCTTAAAACGTTTGAACTGCAAAATCTGATTCCATTTATGCAAAATATATTGCACGAACGAGAGTCAATTTTAAACTAATACGATGTCACTTAACATATACAATTTTATATGAAAAACCACTCTCATGCAAGAATATTAGAGGATCCGAGAGGGGCTTGTAGTATCGCCAAGTCATAATCATCTGTCGAGGTTTTTCCCAACTATGTTAGGGTCGGCCGGCTGTAGCGGAATACCAGTATTTTACATGGAGCGACTGCCTATCTGACCTCCACAACCTAGTTACTGGTTAACACGAAACCCATTGGCAAGACTGGTTCTCAGATTTAGATATTATCATAGTATCGCATACTAAGAATCGTAAATCATTCAAATTCAATAATGGGTATAGATTACATACACTGACTTCTCCGTGTCCTGAAGAATAGATTCCACTTGGAGTTTAATTGTAATAAAAAAACTGATGACAGTTATTGCAGTAACCGCTGTTTTTGTAAAACTGATTACTACAGAAGCCTTCTTTATCATCATCACTCTCCTGCCCTTATCCCAATTTATTTGGTGTCGTCGCAACGTCCTTTTCTTCCATACTTCTCTATAAGTCGTCATCTCGGTAGTCACTCCTTTTCTAAACATATGATCTTCCACACAATCCATAAATCGTTTTTTTTTGTCTTCCCTTACTCTTAGAGCTATCATAGCCTTCAAAAAGACGAAACAAATAAATATCCGTAGCAAAATCCAAAAAAAATATCCGTTCAAAAAAAATATCCGCGTCAATTTTCCGACAAGCATCCCTAGCGTGAGGACCCATTGATTTTCACAAGGCTAGACAATTTTATTGGCGAAGGGCCTCTTGATAAAATAGCCTTTAAGGAGGCTCACGCCTCTCGCTCCGTGACAAGTATGAAATTGTTTAGACCTCCGATATTTTTTCCTTTAAAATGCTGGCGAATTAATCCGCCAATACTGTGACCCTGACTGGAAAGTCAATAAAAAGTAGGTTATTTATTTTTGTTATAGACTGTGCTATATGAGAAGGTACAGTTTATAGAGTAGAAAATAAATGTTGATAATGTAGGTGGAAAACGCACACAAATTCGCTTCTTCGGCTGCCTGAAATAAGTATTCCGCCATGCAAATATGTAGATGTCGATTTTTTTGTTTTAGGATATGCCGGTTTCCTCACGATGTTTTCCTTCACCGTTTTGAGAGCAGTGATGATGACAAATTATTTACACAAAAGTGCCTGCCTGGGTTCTAACCGTCGACCTACAATTCGTAAGTCGTACCGTTACCACTGGGCCACCAGTGCTCGTCATAGCATTTATTTCAATTAAACCAACACTTATAAATTGTCAAGGAGTCGTTCGGTGAGAAAGATGAAACTAGTCGCCCATTTCAAAGCGTAATAGGTACCTAATTACCTATGGAGAAGAAGGTCAAACCTCACTATTAAAAAGAGTGTTAAAAGATAACTTTTGTCAAATCAATACCTATACACAGTTTATTTGAGGACCTCAGTACCCGGGCAACAAGCCAACAAAACGCTGGTGATTGACCGACAAAACTCCAGACTGAAGTACACATTTCATAAAGTGCACACGTCGTAAAATTTAGACGCTTCTATGTAAATTGGAGCTAAAATGAATTTAATCAACTAAAATTAGTAGGGGTGTGCAAGGGTAGTGCCTTAATACCTCTTAATTGGGGGAGGGGGGTGTTAAGTACCTACTAGCAAAGTGCACGCTTGCTGACTTAATATAATAAGCTCGTTACTGTGTCGAGATATTGATCAAATGTAGTGGGGTGACCGCTAATCCGGTTATTATGGTTGTTAGAAGTCAAACTAGCCGAAAGCTGAATTGATGGATAGCAGTTGCACAGAAATTTTGGTCAATATTTTTTTAAATTGTCATAACAATATTTACAGAGAAAATCATCGTGAGTTATTAAAAAAAAAACTTAATACTAATATTATAAATGCAAAGTGTGTCTCTCTGTCTGTCTGTCTGTTACATCCTCACGCTTAAATCGCTGAACCGATTTAGATGAAATTTGGTATAGAGATAGTGTGAGTCCCGGGAAAGGATATACGATAGTTTGTATCCCGAAATTCAGACGGGATCGAAACTTATGCGGGTGGAACCGCGTGACGCTGCTAGTAATACATTTAACATAACATCACGCGTGTAATTCCAAAATAGTTAGGTTGTGACTTATTAGTACACCTACATTTCGCCAGTTATGTTAAACTCCCACGTAATAAGGGGCGAGCCTATTGCCATCAACCGGGCACAAATCGAGACTCCGGGCTACAACCGAGAACCCTTTCGTTCAAAGAGTTACATAACAAAGAGTTCAACAATTTGCTTAAGAGCGTTTACGCCGTACGGCATTTCATACAAACTTTCAAGCCCTTATTTTTCGAAATAAATTAAACCGATTTTAATGAAACTTCGTACGCATAAGCAGTATACAAAGGTCTAAAACATTAGTTAAGAACATTTTCGAAAACTAGTGTTACAGCCAAATTAGACTGATTTTAAATTTTCCATAGAAACAGAGATTTCCAGTTATCTTTTTTAAATAAGACATTTCCAAAATGTTCTTTACTCTTTATGAAATGCCGTACGTCGTAAACGCTCTTAAAAGACAAAGCTGAAATATCTCATGTACCTGTAATTTCACTGGCACTATGTGAATTTAATTTGACGGTGACAAACACGCAGACTCTAGTGTTTTTTCTTACTCGTCCCATAATGACAATTTATACAACATTCGCCCCTAACAAGACATTATTGTGTACTCTGTATCAATACACAAACAGGAGCGGCTCGTCGCCAATTCATAACCACCGCACGGGTTGATTGAAGCTTAAACCCACCACGGTCAGTTCGTGGATGGTTGACATCTTGAGACATCTCTTGCCTCGGAAAGCACGTAAAGCGTTGGTCCCGGCTGACATCTTTGACAGTCTTTACGGGTAGACAGATGCCCAAAAGTTTCACAACCAGTCTTACCACGTGCCACCAGCCAAGTAGACGGGTTGTGGAGGTCAGATAGAAAGTCGCTCCATGTTTTTTTTTCTTTATTTTTTTATAAATTTTGTGGTTTTTGTCCATTAAGGGTATGTCAACCCCATCATACCTTATAACAAAGTAAATTCACTTAGTAATATAATACACAAGAAAAAAAAACTATATAGTAATACTAAAAAGCTGTTGTTCACTGCTGAACGACTAACACTAAACTACATAATTAGTTCGCTGCCTTCGATTTAGGGTTTGCTAAAATGCTTTTAATCAGACCTACATCCAGCCTATTTAACTTTAATTCGTTCAGAAGCAAGTCGCGTTCATCTTTAGTCGCTCCATATAAAATACTGGTATTCAATTGCACACCGTTATATCTAAACCCGACCCCAACATAGTTCATAAAAGGTGGCATGTTGAGTTTTGACACAAACACCCAAATCCATAGCAATGATTGATTCTCATCCTCAAAAATATCTATCCAGCACAGTCCCTCTTTGTACCCACTGTAATGAGGAGTCACTTCCACTTCATAAGAAGCTTAAAACAGTCCTCGTTATAACTGATAAATAAATAAACCATTTAAATGAGTTCGTTTAATTAAAGGGAGAGCGCGCAGAGGTCTTAATTAAATAAATGGCGAAATAAACTATAATTATTAAACTGCTGGAAATTAAATTAGTTTTATAGCCATAAGTGTTTAGGATCTCCGTTTCTGTTGTGCTCTTCTTTTGAAGATAAATGAAACAATATTTTACGCGTTCCGTATTATCAGTCTGTGAATTATACTGCTGAACATATGGGTCTCCGAATGAGCAATACGAGAAATCCTCAAAGAATGTTGATAGGATTTCTTATGTATCAGAAACTTTTATTTAATCTACGCTGTTCTCTTTCTATTTTAATGATTACGGTATCAACATTTGTATATAAAATTAATTTTCTCAAACATGCATGGAAATTTGAGCATTATTTTGACAACCTTCTTCGAGATAAATCGAAATTGCTGTACTGGCCACTTTCATGCGAGCAGCGGCCTGCAAAAGTTTTATGAAAATCCATAACTGTTCTGGTTTAGCGGCCTAATAAATTGCATAGTAAACTCATATCTGTCGTGTTATTTAAAAGTGGGACAATCTTTTAATCCGCAACATGGCAACCAAAGAGGTGAAGAAAAACAAATGAACACTTTAACGCGTGAAAAATTATTGTTGTTCGTTGTTCGTCATTGGTTTTGTGAAAAGTAATTATTGTATTTTAATTTCCGCGCATTATTTGAGAAAAGTACTATACAAAGCCTTGGCCACAACTAGGCATTGATGGACTTACGTATTACACATTCGTCCATCAATGCCTCTTTTGCTGGCCGCTGCAGTAACATGCTCTGTGGCTGCAGTAATGTACTTACTAATAATTACGAAGTATAAATGTTACCTCACAAATAATTTCTCACGTATTAGGTGCAACGACTGCTGTTTCTCCAAAATGTTACTTACCTGAAAAAAGATTATTTTAATTAAATAACAAAAAACATGCAACAACAAATATGATTATGCGTAAGGATTTTTAAGGAACAAAATTAATTAACTGATGACAAAATTATCCCTATGTCAGTTCAAGAGATAATGTTGAATATATTGTCAGAATAAGAGTATGTAAATAATTGTAAATACAACAAAAAGAAATACCTTAGAAAAAATCATCAAGCATAAGCATAGAACTGGAGTTTCTTGCCTAGGAAACGACCAATTGGAACCGTGCACCTAGCTTCTGACATGTAATAAGTGCCCACGTAGGTTTATCATATATCATCATAATCAGCCTATAATGTTCCCATTGCTGGGATACAGGCCTCCTCTCTGTGAGAGGGAGTGGGCCGTAGTCCACCACGCGGGCCTAATACGGGTTGGAAGATGTCACATGTCTTCGAATTTTTGGTTCTAGGGCATGCCGGTTTCCTCACGATGATTTCCTTCACCGTTTTGAGAGCAGTGCCGATGAAATAATTTTCACAAAGTAAATCGCCTGTCTGGGTTCGAACCTACGACCTAACCACTGGCCGATACCACTGGGCCACCACTGCTCAAATAAAAAATATTTTGATTTTGACTGCCTGGTTATATTGAGCCATACAAACAAAGCCCACATCTTTTGCACAGATAGCCCCGCTACCATATTGACCGTATCATTTTTACCATAGAGCACAGGTTCTGTGCCTGTCAAAGTGAAGATGCTTAGGAGAGGCCTATGTCATCTTACGGCTGAAATGATGATGATGATACTAATATCATAAAAAGGTACTTGTTTGTAAGTTTGTATGTAGGAAACCGGCATATCCTAGAACCAAGAAATCGAAGACATGTTAAATCTACCAATCCGCATTGAGCCCGCGTAGTGGATGGCGGCCCATTCCCTCTCACAGAGAGGAGGCCTTTGTGTCTGTGTCCTAGCAGTGGGAACGTTATAGGCTGATTGTGCTTATGCTGACAGTTCCTTGGACAGCCCCATTAGCACCTCACTGACTGGCCAAAATTTTTGCCACGGCATCAGTTATTTTCGATTTAACTCGTGTTGAAACGAGAGAAAAATTCTTATAATTTCCAGTGACAAAATAAAACCATCGTTCTATGTAATCTAATATTAAAAGTGAAAAGATTTGATTTTTTCGTATGGCTGTTTTTTTTATTTTTTGACTGAGGCTGAATGGATTTGGCACAAAAGTAGACCATGGCCTGGATTAGGACATAGGATTCTTTTAATCCCGATATTCCCACAGGATTGAGACATAGATGGGTGAAGCCGCCGGACGCACCAATTGTTCTACAATATTTTTAATCGTAGTTAAAATAAACACTGAGAAATTTAAAACGACGAAGTGCAAAACATGAACAAAAAGACTCAAACAAAACCGCTACATAGTTGAAAGTTATGAGTTTTTCTCGTCCAATAAGCATCTGTTTATCGTTCAGTTATTACAGGAATATTCTAACAGCCAGTTTGTCTTGGGAATTTTATTAAAACCAAGCCGAGGCGAATAAGTTTTGCACACAAAGGGGATACGGATTTATTAAGAAAAGATCTCCTGTGGATATTCCTGATAGATTGGTTCTGGTAAATAATATTCAGTTATTGGCCAAGATTATATGAATATATTTAAGCTGTTGTTTTAATCGTGGATACCTTTTAGGGTGGGCTTAGACTGCTGATAAAGCTTTAATATTGATACGCCACTGATTGGTAAAATATTTGGTCGGGAAACAATGAGAGGGTTCACGGATATCTTAGAATTTAGGAGCAAACGGTTTATGACTTGAAATTGTGACCTTCTAGGAAAAACTGTGAAAGACGGAGGCAAGGACGAATCAAGGAGTAATCTGAGATTTTCAAAGGCACTGTGCTATGTTTATCAAAAGCTTTGGGACTACGCCGTGTCTCTTAAAAA
Source organism: Gortyna flavago (assembly GCA_963669345.1). Lineage (NCBI taxonomy): Eukaryota > Metazoa > Arthropoda > Insecta > Lepidoptera > Noctuidae > Gortyna > Gortyna flavago. Next base: position 1,946,163 of record OY770149.1, read on the forward strand.
TATTTTTGGTAATAATATTACCTATGAAATTGGTTGACTCATTGATACATACCGTCTTAAACATAGAAAAATGGTCAAATAATTTAAATAGGCATATAAAAAAGGCACATTTGAACGTCAAAATTTTCTCTAGGTACCTTCCAAAAGGTAGTTTCGTATGGAGAAGAATGGGGAAGTGACTCTTACCGTTAATCTTTTAAAATGTTTTACAATAATTTGTATGCATTAGTTATATAATTATGTATAAGTGAATAAGTGAAGACGATGCACCTAGAATAAAATTACTATACCACAATAGGTAAAAAGAATCCTACTAATCCTACTATCCTACTTCCTATCCTACTTCCTACTATCCTACTTCCTACTATTCTACTTCCTACTTCCTATCCTACTTCCTACTATCCTACTTCCTATCCTACTTCCTAGTATCCTACTATCCTTCCTACTATAATATTATAAATGCGAAAGTTTGTGAGGATGGATGGATGGATGTTTGTTACTCTTTCACGCAAAAACTACTGAACGGATTTGGATGAAATTTGGTACACAGATAACTTATAACCCGGATTGACACATAGGATACCTTTTATCCCGATATTCCTACGGGATCGAAACTTATGCGGGTGAAACCGCGGGGCGCAGCTAGTATAAAATAAAGCAATGATAGGTAAATTAATTATGTGATAGAAACATGGTGCCTACATATTTATAAATATTGTAAAAGAATATTATTTTCCTAAAAGAGTGTCAGTAAAGCTAACCACAAAACGTAAAATCAATGTTATAAAAAATATAAATTATGTAATTAAATTGGCAGCCAGTTTTTATTCTGTCTAGACTCTCGATTGTTCTATGGAGCCAAAATGTCGACAAATATGTAAACAAAACCAAGTACCCATCCTTTTTCAGCACAGTCGGTAAAAAATGATTACCTCAGGGAAAGCCTGTCAAATATGTATAAAGCTCTTCACAAATGATTCTTAAACACGTAACATGTATATTTTTAAAGGGAAATTCGACGAGTTTTTCATCCGGAGGGATGAAATATAAATTAGCTCCTCGCATCCATTCGTTTTGATAAAGTACGGCACGCAATTATTTGAATTTTAATGTCTGTGTTAATTCGACTTTTGTCCGATAGAGGGATGTTTTATTTCGAATCAGAATTCATAGAATTAATGGATTGGGCTGTCCCCTTTATTGCGACAAGATTTTGATTAATCAGGACTGTGTAATCCAAAATAATGGCGATAGCTATTAAAAAACGTATTGAATTTAACAAAAAAAAGGATGTTGTTTGCGTATGACCGCACGATAAAAGTTAAAAGTTACGACTGCAGCCGAGTATTCGCGATTCAGCGTCACCTACCAACTGGAGCCGAGGATACCCGATTCAGCGTCACCGACCGACTGGAGCCGAGGATACCCAATTCAGCGTCACCGACCGACTGGAGCCGAGGATACCCGATTCAGCGTCACCGACCAACTGGAGCCGAGTACACGCGATTCAGCGTTCCGAAAAGACTGAAGCCGACTATACCCGATTCAGCGTCACCGACCAACTGGAGCCGAGGATACCCGATTCAGCGTCACCGACCAACTGGAGCTTAGGATACCCGATTCAGCGTCACCGACCGACTGGAGCCGAGGATACCCGATTCAGCGTCACCGACCGACTGGAACCGAGGATACCCGATTCAGCGTCACCGACCAACTGGAGCCGAGTACACGCGATTCAGCGTCCCGAACCGACTGGAGCCGACTATACCCGATTCAGCGTCACCGACCCAAGCGCGATGGTTCAGTTTCATTCATTCAAAAGAGGGCAAAATTCGCCTCAAGAGGTTTTCCCTTCAAAAATAACTGGTGTGACCGTCATACGTTGAAGATCAAATTTAAGTGGTAGCGAGCATTAACTAGAAAGACCAACTATCAGTGTGACATGGCAAAAGATAAAGGACCAAGTGATTTGCATCAACTAAGGAGCAGTAAGTTGAGTCAAATAAATATATTCTCATGATAAACCTTGCAGGCCGTTCATTTTTTTATCCCTTCCTTATAAATAGGTAAGTCCTTGAATAATATTTTGTTCCAGCCAATATCTTAATTTTGCAGCAAATTCCTTTATTTTACTGCCACGGTGGACTAGTGGTCGCAAGCGCTACTGCTGAGCCGATCGATCGTGGTTCGATTTCCAGGTCAGACAAAGTGTTATATGGGTTTTTCCATCAAGGAAAACTCAGTATCAGGCGATAGGCTTGCTCCCTATTACATGGAACTTAAACGAAACTGGCGAAAAGGGTGTACACCTCTGCCTAACCCTCATGATGTTATGTTATATATTCCTTTCATACTTGGTAAGAGCAATATCGCAAATTACAAAAAATTATGTTATTCTTATGTCTGCAATAATTTCAAACTCTTTTACGACACTCAAGGTGACCACACGGCAGTTACACGAAGCGTCTAAATCCAAGCTCATAAACAATTCAAGATCAACTTCGAGCGACCCTTGAGACCAAGAAATAAAGTTCAGTTCACTTCAGTAGAGCGACTTATTTCTCCATTACAAATAAACTTTAATTAACGGATGATTCGAAGCGTTAAATTATATATTTGAATGTCCCTGGATTATTTAGAAACATGTCCAAACTTAATTTTAAAGGGACCTCGGAGGTATGCCCTCAATTAGAGAGCTTGTTGCCCTCGTGGGGTAAGTTGAGATATAAGTTGTAAGCGATTTGGAGTTCAATGTACACTGTGGGCCAGTTCTTGTATTAATAATTTGGTTTTTGGATCCGAATCGGGGTAGGAGCAATCGTTGCTTCGGGACAAATAGTTCTGAATTGCATAAATTCTGTAAGTGGTTCATTTAACTTCGGCAATATGCGGTTACTAAGTGAGTATGCTGGTGACAATCTGTGCTAGTGGAACGGAATCGATCATTTTTATGACATTAATAATGGAAAAGGACTTTGTCCAACAAAATATATCTTCTGACTTACTTATTCATTAATAACTAATGACCGCGACTGTCCCCGCGTCTGGAAGTTACGTTTAAGTTTTCCCACGGGAACGTAATAACCAAGGTAAAACGTATCCTATATCCTATGTTCCTAATCCAGGTCATGGTCTATCCGTGTACCAAATCCGTTCAGCCGAAAGGTAAAATACAGACATATAGACAGACAGAGTTGCTTTTGCATTTATGTCTAACATTATAGTTTGGATGAAGAGTAGATGAACTAAAATGACCTGTACTCAACAGCTTAACTCAAAAAAACCACTATCCACCACAACAATGCAAATTTCACTCAAAGTAACAAGGTTCCAAGTCACTTTTTATCACCATACCGACGTCCGTCGCATTCCAAATTCACAAGGCGACTGCGAAATTATTTAAATCAACTTAAGTGTCGGGAGACCGTTTGGAAGTTCAGTCGTTACGACAACTTTCGGCAACAACGGAGCAAGGCCCAGAATTAAATGAAAATAAAAATAATATTTGCGCTTGTAAAGGGCTGTTGCGAGACGGTAATGGTGCTTTAGATGTGGAAGAGTTGGAGATATGAAGGGCAATGGGGTGTGCCCTTGAAGAGAGTTTCTGTTGGAATTTCGGGGCCCTTAGTTTTGTGGTTCTGCGTGCCTGTTCAAGCCTCTCGAATAAATAGGAGTTGGTATTTTAATTCCGTGAGTAAAACAGGATTTGTCACAGTTTTGTTTGTCAGCGGAATTAATAGGCTCTTAGGTGGGTGAGGTCAGGCATTGGTCTGGCTTGGGTTAACAAAATCTGGTCCTTCGATCGTTGAATTCTTTACTCATGTATTGTTATCTGTTGAAATGTTCATTTACAAAGTATTAAAGAACAATGTCCAAAAAGTAGTTACATTTAAGGTTTTCCAAATCTAAGATAACGTATGGACATGTAACAATTTAGACAAAATGTATTTTCAAGCTGTTATAGGGCCACAATCTTACAATGACGCATGCTCGATTTAAAATGGTAGCTTCTACCGTTGTCTCCGACTTAACTGGAGGAAAATCGCTTCACACACCGTCTTATATACGATCAATAAGACGCCATTACATTTTATTATGTACATAGATATATATCGCTGTTTCTCTTCAGGGAATTGAGAAATATAGATGCTTTTATAAGATGGCTGATATCTGAGCCACTTTGGGGAATCAAAAATGTGTATGGCACTTGGATATGATGCTAAAATACGTATAAATAGGGTGTGTAGAATGGTGTCATTGTTATCCCTTAGCATAAGTATAATCAGCCTATAATGTTCCCACTGCTGGGACACAGGCCTCCTCTCTGTGAGATTGACTGAATTTTCAAGGTCTTTATTACTACAAAGGTTATTACAATTTTTTTTACAAATGTACTTATTCTATTTTCGCAGATAGCTGGTCGTTCTGTGAGAGGGAGTGGGCTGTAATTCACCACACAGGCCCAGTGCTGGTTGTTAGATGTCACATGTCTTCGAATTTTTGGTTCTAGAACATGCCGGTTTCCTCACGATGTTTTCCTTCACTGTTTTGAGAGCAGTGGTAATGAAATAATTTCCACAAAGTAAAGCGCCTGCCTGGGTTCGAACCTACGACCGTAGGTACTCGAATCGTAAGTCGCGGTCGTTTCCACTGGGCGACCACTGCTCTATCCGCTATCCCAATGATGTAGCTATTAGAGGGTACTTTCGGGGCCCGTGGCTAAATATTACCAGCCGCACAGGTCGATCGGTCATGTTAAGCTACGCTCGCCGCGGTCGGTCTGTGGATGGGTGACCATCTTTACAAACCGAGACCCCTCCGTGCCTCGGAAAGCACGTTAAGCCGTTGGTCCCGGCTGTCATTCGTGGATCGTTGACAGTCGTTACGTGTAGTCAGAAGCCCGAAAGTCTGACAACCAGTCTTACCAAGGGGTATCGTATTACCCAGTAACTGGGTTGTGGAGGTCAGATAGGCAGTCGCTCCGTGTAAAATACTGGTATTCAGCTGCATCCGGTTAGACTGGAAGCCGACCCCAACATAGTTGGGAAAAGGCTAGGCAAATGATGATTAGAGGGTACTTTCAGGAGTCGACAACTTTGGACAAATAATTCTAACCTTCAAAGTACTTACTGAAAAAAGTTGGTCCTTTTGTACGCACTTCGAATCTTAAAACTTTCATCGCGATCGATCTTATCGGTCGCTGGAGGCCTTCTACTTTATATCGCTTATAATTTCAATCACCCAAAGTACCTCAAGATACCCACAAGAAAAATATTACTAAAGAAGTCTGGTACTAAAAGAAACGCGTCTATTTAGCCAGAAAACCTTCGATAATTAGTTCAAGACCATTCGTGGGAGCCAGCTGTTGTATTCTTAATTAAGTAACAAAAGTACATATTACATAAGAAGTAATTGGTTAATAAAGGAGAATTATGTATTTTATTGCCTGTGGCTTTGTCTGTATAAATGTTTTATTTACTTTTCTTTTGTCCGTTTCTAAGCGCTGGTACTTTTGGAGATGATTAAAACTGATTTAAGCCCAGCGAGGATAGTTTATAGGTGAAGATTGCAAATGTAACTAGCCTTTTTCCAACAATGTTGAGGTCGGTTTCCAGTCTAACCGGATGCAGCTGAATGCCAGTGTTTTACATGGAGCGATTGCCTATATATCTCCACAACCCAGTTACTGGGTAACACGATACAACTTGGCAAGATTGGTTGTCAGACTTTCGGGCTTCTGACTGCCCGACACGGCTGTCAAAGATCCACGAATGACAGCCGGAACCGTGCTTTTCGAGACACGGAGGGTTTTGATATGTGGATGGTCACCGACAGACAGCATTGCTTAACCTTGAAAATCAACCCTTGCGTCTGTTAATATTTAGCCACGAACCCCTCGACTATGGACAAAGATTTCAGTGGTGATATTATTCAGATATTTTTTCTTTTCAGAAAAATAATTGCCGAAGAAAAATAACATTTTTATAATCAAAATAAAATATCTTTCACCAAACACATCTCAGAGAAACACACTCCACTCGAACGCGCACAGTAAGTACTCCTAACTCAAACTTGTTTGGACGAAATACATTTAATAAGATTTTTCGACAAAGCATCCTTCAGGCACTCATCGACATCTAAACGAAACAAATGTCAGTTAACAGTGTGATTTGGCAAACGGGGTCGTGGAAAAAAACAGAGCTTTGTATTTTTTTTTTGCCCGGAGCCTCGTTTAGAAGCAAACAAGTGAGAACACTCGTGTTTCCATGTTTTTTTTTATTCAGTTGCGAAAAATACGTGTTTTTTTTTCTTAAATCGCTTCTTTTGTACAAACGTTTTCAATGTACTCGTTCTTTTGCTATGCTGTGTAGGCAAACTCAGTCAAGTTTGTGTTTAGATTTTTTTCGTTCAATCCTTGTTAGTATTGTCAATGAGGCGTTGTTTTTCTTGAACAATAATCCATCGTTGTACCACATACTTCTTTATTTCAGGTGTAAAATTAGGGCAATCACAACCTTCTTGGTGGAACTTGGGTTTGCGTTTGGTGTCACTGATGTTTAAACGTAAACACGATGGAGCCTAAATGGACTCGATATGACGATATAAGGAAGTTTAAAATTTTTATTCAAAACTTACTTATCTTTTTATGTGCACGTGTTTCTGTGACTAATAAACCTATGTATCTTTCTTTCTTTTTTCCTTCTACCGATGTTTAAAATGTGACGAAAGAGCCGTAGGTACCTCTGTAATTTTTAAACTAGTACAACACAATGCGATAATATGCCTCGATACTTCATATTTATCGAGGGAATTGTGGCTATGTAATATCAGCTGCACGGGTCGATCGATGAGGTTAAGCTACGCTTGCCGCGGTTTGTCCGTGGATAGGTGATCATCTTTACATACCAAGACCCTCCGTGTCTCGGAAAGCACTTTAAGCCGTTGGTCCCGGCTGTCATTCGTAGATATTTGACAGTCGTTACGGCTCGTCAGAAGCCCGAAAGTCTGACAATCAGTCTTACCAAAGGGGTATCGTATTACCAAGTAACTGGGCTGTGGAGGTCAGATAATCGCTCCGTGTAAAATACAGGTATTCAGGTGCATCTGGTTAGACTGGAAGCCGACCCCAACATAGTTGGGAAATGGCTAGGCAGATTGATTTGACTTAATATTTCTCTTATTTCTCTACGACACTAAGTCATTTTATATTTCACAAACAAAAATAGTATATTTTTTTATATATTTAAGTAAGTACAGCTCCCGATGAATAATTAAGTGTTTCTTTAATTCAATAATCATAACTTATTTCTTAATAGAAAATAATTACCGTGGGACTGACCAGATGCTAATACTTAGGTAATTAATTACCTAAACGTCACGTCAAGTAAATTTACTTAAATAATCATTTTTAATTACATAATAGTTAGTTATATCGAAGACTGACTTCACCTGCGACTTTATTTTGTTAAGGACCTGTTCAATAATCACACTAATATTTTGTATGTTTGTTACTTCTTCACGCTCAAACGGCTGGATCAATTTTGATGAAATTTGATATGGAGGTAGCTGACACCCTGGATTAACACATAGAATACTTTTTATCTCGGGGATCGAAACTTATGTGTGTCTTATGTGTGTGAAACCGCGGGGCACTGCTAGTTAAATATAATTTCAATATATTCTTTAAATAAAAAGTAATAAAGGTATAGAAGGTGATAGGGACATCGACGAGCAAAATGTAACCATAATATCAGCACATGATGCTAGAAACCGATCGACCTTTTTGATAACCGAAGTCGAAGTAATGCCACCCTGTATGTGACAGTATTGGTGATGTTCTTCAGACAGGTCAGGTATGTAGTACACGCAACGCAAGCGACATTTATGTGTATGACTAGATTGTATGAACGTAAACGAAGCAATAGGAGTATGTAAGGATCCTAGCAGGTGGTGTTCTGTAGTCTCACCTGAAGAAAGCGTGAGTTTATGTTTATGTACCTGCTCTCCTGCCCTGTGTGTCCCAAAACATGCAGTCAAAGTGACCTCTGCGCTGCCACCGATAACGCCGTGGAAGTGGCGAAGTTTTGGGCCAACATTTTATAAAATACCGCCGTGCAGGCGACACGAAGAAGAAGAAAAAGACAAAACCAAAAGATAAATAGGTTCTAACATAACTGCCCACCCCTTGTGCGTATTGAGGCGTAACGTTAAACATACATACGGAGAATTACGTAATTATTGTTGAAGAAAATGGACGTATTAACAAAGGACCATTTTTTCTAAGAAACGCGCCCCAAGCAACGAGCCGGGAAAGAATATGAAGAAAATATATTTAAACGAACGATACCAGGCTCTGTCACGCAATAATGTAATAAGGGTGTAAATAACGTTATATAAATAATGTTATAATAATGCGTTTTATTCTCTCTTTGCAGAGCAAAAACCTCTTCTCATCTCATGCGGTTGACGATTTTGGTCTTTTGAGTCCAGGTTCCCCATCCGATATAAGAAATATTTTTCTGAACCTTTTAAAAATATATTGAATTTCTAATAAAATTATGGAAAATTATTTTTAAAGCTAGCACATTCAACAATAAAAATTAATTTAAAAAATAATATAATAATAATAAAAATAAAAGATTGCGCTTCATAACATGCACACTTTTTTCAATAATTGAGCCTCTTTTACTTTCTGGTCTTTTGTCACAGTACGTCACAGTAACTGAGTTAGGGTACCCCAACCAAACGGGTTGTGTTAGGTTGGAACTGTGACCAACCACGCGCGAGACGATTTAGTCGCAGTAACTAAGCTGAGCAACCTGACCAAATGGGTTAGATTAGAACTGTGAGCGACCACGCGCAAGCCGAGCGAGCAGTTACTTGGTAATTTAGTAGCTTTAGAACCGCAAAATAGTATTAATTTGAATTTCCCAAAAAGAGGTGCAGTCGTTATATTAGAGTGTTCAATAATATTATTAGGAGCGCAAAATGGAAATTGTTGGAGGTTTAATTAAATACATGCTATCCGATATTATAGATACTTTACCGTAAGTCAATAATTATAAATCAGAAAGCTCTGGGAATAGAAATTACATGAAATTGTGAAAGTCATATTGCTAGCTGGCACAGAACTCATTGTGAAAATAATACGAAAAACTGCTTAGACACAAGCACATTTATTTCACAATCACAGACACGACTTCAATCTTATTTTAGTTTTTATATAAAGCTCGCGACTGACAGACAGTCGGGCCCAAGGGTGACCTAAGTCTGTAATATTATTTACTGTTACTCGTTTATTTGTATTAAGGATTCATGAAATGTCTGGCCAGTGAGCCTTGTGTCTGGACGTTATTAAAATTAGGGATTTACAGTCTTGAAATACTTGTTTTAAAGATTTTTGAAATAGGTACAGGTGAGGGCTTTATTTTTTTTTTATTATTTGTAATAATTTTTTGAGATGAGATAGCGGGATTAGCTGGACTCCTTTAAAGATTGGTCCTTGGCAGCTCTGGACAGAAAGAGGTGGAAAGAGAGTAAGGAGGCTTTTGCCTTTTGCCCAGCAGTGGGACATTAACGGCTAACAAAAAGAAAATATTACTCCGTAAATAGTTCTGATTTTTGAAGCGAAAACTTCTTTAGGCGCGTTGGACATTTTTTGATATAGGAAAAAACCATTGAACTCGCGCCACTGTTACCGTAAGCGACAACGCTTCGGTTGCGTTTGGCTGTCCTCGGGATATACTCGGTTTTAATGTATTCTGTTTTGTTTTGTTGTCACTTCTGTCGGCACTCCCGGAGTGCCAGTTTTTTTTAATGGAGCGACTGCCTATTTGATCCCCACAACCCAGTTACTGGGTAACACGATAGCCCTTGATAAGGCTTGTATTGTAATATTTATTCACTCTTTAACTTTATGTTCTGGAAAATTAGACTTTCTATAACTTTCAAATGTAAATGAAAATAATTATCTAATTATAAAAGTAAAATCCCAGAATTAACTACGATATTACTACGAAACCGCTCTACACTCAGCTCGATGATATTCAGATTAAATATAAAGTTCTCCGTAAATGTCAGTGTTACGATTATTACTGGCGTTAGAATCTTTCCATCGAGCCATTCTGCTGACTAAAAGACCGTAATGTTACCACTTAAGTCGTGCCTTTTTAAAAATTAAAGATCTCGGGAACCGGAGGTTTAAGGAATTGTTTTAAAGTACCAGGTTGCGGGTACCTATATATTTAAACTGCATTCATATATACACGTGCCCAGCAGTAGGATGACCCAGAGTAACAGTACCATATTACTATTTAAAATAATTTAATTTAACGTATAAAACTTTCTGATTTCGCCACAACAAATTATCTAACCTGGTGATCAAGAATCGTTCTTTATCAGAACTATTAAAGGCTGTTGTCCTGCAGTAAGGTGGCTCCAGCAAGGTTTGGTGTCAGCCTAGCTAATACTGTTTCCTAGAATAACGGTGGCTGCCCATATAGCGTCCGCAATTTACCGGCGAACGACATCACTGAAACGTTATTTATAACAGTAAGTTAGTATTTTTTTCTAAAGAGCGATTTTTGACGCCGTAAAATCCAACCCCGTCATCGTTTTCATGACAGTCTGCTGACAGGTGCGGCCGTTATTTAGCGACCACCGCTCTTCTAGAAAAACATGTTTAATCTTTTCACCACGACATGTGGTTATTCTGAAATACCTCGTTGAACAAACTGCTATCATCCATTTTAACCCAAAGAAAAATCCACATAATTTACTGTTTAAATAGGTACATTTAGGCATGACATAAAAGAGCCCATTCAGATGTGTAGCAACATAAGGCAAGTACAGACGCTACACAAAAACTGTAAATTCGCTGACTGTACGCCACGAAGTAGATTTGCTTCATCGCACGTGAGTCAGCAACAATTTGTGTGTGGTCACAGTGCGAGCGAGGTTTCAAGAATTTGTGTTCTGAGTAGGCAAGAATTTGTGTTCTGAGTAGGCAAGAATTTGTGTTCTGAGTAGACAAGAATTTGTGTTCTGAGTAGGCAAGAATTTGTGTTCTGAGTAGGTAAGAATTTGTGTTCTGAGTAGGCAAGAATTTGTGTTCTGAGTATGCAAGAATTTGTGTTCTGAGTAGGCAAGAATTTGTGTTCTGAGTAGACAAGAATTTGTGTTCTGAGTAGGCAAGAATTTGTGTTCTGAGTAGGTAAGAATTTGTGTTCTGAGTAGGCAAGAATTTGTGTTCTGAGTAGGCAAGAATTTGTGTTCTGACTGAGTAGGCAAGAATTTGTTTTCTGAGTAGGCAGGAAAATCTTCAAAAGATAAAAAGTATGTCTAAGTTTTGCAGACATTTAGATGGGTCGGCATCCGGTGAAAAGCGGTTACCTCAGCCTATCCTTTGGTGTTTCACGATTATATAGTGTCAATTAACAGCAAAATCTCAAAGTTTTCGAGTGCCTGTCATTTACATACATAGCATCACGCCTGGATTCCCCGAAGGTTATCTATAGTACTCTTCTGGCTACCCACTGTGGATGTACAGATGCCAGCGCATAAAGCTACTGCAATCTGTCAAACTTCTATAATAGATTTTCAACTTTATCGCGAAAGCTTGAGGTTCACAGTTGATTGGGAAAATTTTACAGTTTTAGGTAGCTTGATGTGTACCTTTCGCCAGTTATGTTTAAGTATCATGGGGACCTATTGCCATCAGCCGGGTACAAATCCAGACTCCGGGCTGCTTCAGAGAAATTTCTGATGGAAAAACGCAATAATTGTTGGCCCAACCTGGGAATTAAACCCAGGACCTCATTGTTAGCAGTAGCGCTTGCGACCATAATACTAATAAGGCAGTCTGTCATTTTAGCGGCCTTAACATAAGATAATACACCGCACTGCTTGACGGCAAAAATATAAAGTGGTTGGCGAAGAGTTCACAGAAATAACAACAACAACAACTAATTATTAGTAGATATTAATAAACTGCTGCGAACTCTTCTTAGCACTTGACCTAGCGTTTCCCAGAATCTTCCTAAAACATAATATCTAAACTAATATTATAAAAAGAAAAGATTTGATTTTTTGTATGTATATTTTTACGGTTTCACGCAAAAACGGCTGAACGCATTTTAATGAAACTTGGCACATTGGTAAACCATGACCTGTATTAGGACATATAATACTTTTTATCCCCATATTACCTTGTTATCGAGAGTTATGCAGACGAAAGTGCGGCTCGCAGATAGTATTCAATAATCACAATAACAATTTCATCATCAATAATCACCATCGACACATCAAAAGCTCTTTATTTCTTCTCCTAATTGTTGAAAATTATAGGAAACACAAGGAAACGCTATTGTTTAAATGAACCGTTGGGTAATAGAACAATATTTACTGCTTACTTAATTACAACAGAAGGAACAGGTTACTTAATTGTATTCCGACTTAATTAAATGGAGTACCAACTTAAATCTTCCTCTAAATGGAATGGATTCGAGTGTTTTCACCGTCCCAGGGAAGTTATTTTACGGAAAAGTATTTGGAAGAAAATAAAATAAGTAATGCAAAAGGGGTTCGTGGCTAGATAATAACAGTCGCACCGCGCACGGTCGATTGAAGGTTAAGCTATGCTTGCCGAGGTCGGTCCGTGGATGGGTGACCATCCTTTACATATCGGAACCCCTCCCTGCCTCGGAAAGCATGTTGAGTCGTTGGTCTCGACTGTCATTTGTAGACCATTGACAGTTGTTACGGGTTGTCAGAAGCCCGAAAGTCTTACTATTAAGTCTTACTAGTCTTACTATCATATTACCCAGTAACTGGGTTGTAGAGAAAGGCAGTCGTTCCATGTAAAATGCTGGTATTCAGCAGCATTCAGTTAGATAGGAAGCCGACCAAAAGATAGTTGGGAAAATGCTACGCAGATGATGATAAAAGCATTGCATAGAATAAATTTTAATTTTTTCTTTCGATTGGAATAGTTTTTTCTCTTAGAAATATAACACGCTCCTGAAAACCACATTATTACGTGTCTGTTGTTTCTTTCTTGTAGACTGTAGATTTGTAGACCATTTTATATTTTGCTAAGTACCTGGTTCTTGATTTTAGTTTATTGATCTTTCGAGTACCTACATTGCCCTGACAATCCAGTCGTATCTTTAATAACAATTAAGACCATTCATGGGCCTTTTCAATATTCAGTTGCCACAATGATCCATATGGTAATAATAATCCATGATAACTTTTGCTTAACAAATCATTGAATGTATTGGAAAAGAGGTTACCTACTGGAACAATATACTTACAACTTTTCTTGTCTTTTTTAGAAAATAAAGAAAGAAAAGTTTTTATTGGTACTGTCATAAGCATAAACATAGCCACAGGCATCCCCTCTGAGAGACGGAGTGGGCCGTAATCCACCATGAAGGACCAGTGCGGGTCTTAAAATGGTGAAGGATTGGGTCTCTGTCACAGAACAATTTTGTTTTTTTTAACAAAAAAAAAACATTGTATATTTTCTTCCCCCGCTCACACACGGACCCCACACATCGTCAGGCCCAAACGCACTTTAGTAAACAAGCCAGCGATTAGCGTACAATCGAGGCAACGCCCCCGGGACTACAGGATCCCGAACCCCGGGACTCCGGCTCAAAGGACCAAACTGTTTTATAATTTTCTCAAAGGGTGAAAGGGTACGGGAATTTGGCGAATCATTTTTGGGCGGAGAAAGGCTTGTTCACTTGAACCTACGTAAAAGGAAGATTGAGTCCCGAAGTACCTACGATGAGAGTAAGTCTATGTAAATGTTGCTTGGAAAATAAACCAGCTATAGTATTTAAAAAACCACTTTGAAATGAGTTAGCATTTTAAAATATGCAGTTGAAACGTTATCGGGGTTCATAACTGTGAAGTTTTGCATTTGTAAGCTATGAATAGCAAAAGATAGAACTACTTTTAAGCTGGCTACGTAGTCAGCCGTTAAGTGATACATGTCTTAAGATTGTCAGAGTTTATCAAGATTTTTAATGCTGCTTATTTCGTAGGCAAGGTGGATCGATGACCAGAAGGCAAACTCTCGTACACAAAAAGCGTTGAAATTTAACTCGCAATCTCATCTCAGCGACAATCGATGTCAATTTTTTTACAGAATGAGACAGATTAGAATGCGAACGTTCTTTAAAATAAGGGAAATGCCTCTCTGGTGAAGGTCGCAGGATATGAGAAGCACAGAACCAGTCGAAGTGACGGTGGTTGGGAGAAATGATGATTATGATCTAGGTAAGGTAATAGGACAAAAATCGAGCGTATGAGTGCGCTCTGCAATCGGCATTTTGTTTTGTTTTGGTTACTATTTTGTTTTTTGGTTTATTATTTTACTCCCTTACTAATAAACGTTATATATCGTCTGTAGAGTTACACAACACTTTGTCTTCTCTTTCGAAAGTCAAATTACTGACGACTGAAAAAGAGAAATCGGTGTGTAACTGTTCATCTGATATAATACGTTTATTAGTAAAGGGGTTAGTGTAATATTTTTTTGTGCTCAACGCATACATCAATAGACATTAATACAAAACTCTCATTATGATTATAATTGTATTATTCGTCATAATTGTGCAGAATAAACATTTTTTCCTTCTCATTTTCTTTTAACAAAAATAATTTCGACATTTCAGAAACCGTCTCCAATCGGTAAATACGTCAATTTAACGTGTTCTTCAACAAAGGCATGTTATACGTCCAATCATGTCACGACTAGGGGTGCTCCTTTTGTGGTCACAATTGATTTCCTTCATCTAGCCACTGTAGAATGTGACCTCAAAAACTGTCGCAGCTGTGACGAGAAGTGCCCAATCATTGTCAAAAGTATTTTGTTGATGGTACAATAGACATAGAACGCTTTTTTTTTCTTAGTCAATACTGTCCCATTGCTAAGGAAATGCCTCCCCCAGACACTTCTTTGTGTAAATTATTTCATCAACACTGCTCTCAAAACGATGAAGGAAAACATCGTGAAGGACCGTCCTAGAACCAAAAAAAAACTGTGGCACTCCGGGAGTGCCGACAGAAGTGAAAACAAAACACAAACAGAATACTTTGCCATCACTCACTGACATATCGAAATACATTAAAATCGAGTACATCCCGAGGATAGTCGAACACATCTGAAGCGGTGTCGGTAACAGTGTCGCGAGTTCTATTGTTTTTTCCCATCTCAAAAAATACTCAACGCGCCTAAAGAAATTTTCACTTCAAAAATCGAAGACATGTGACATACACCACCCGTACTGGGCCCGCGTGTTACATTAGAGCCCATTCCCTCTCGAAGAGAGGAGGCCTATGTCCCAGCAGTGGGAAAATATAGGCTGATTATGCTAATAGCAATTCCTGTGAAAATGGGACACAAAACAGTAGTCTTCTGTTTATTTATTTACTATGTTCTGTCCGTGACTTCGTCCACATCATTTCTTGTTCCCCTGACCCACCACGTCGCATCGCATCGTCTGCCCGTGTCACTTCGTATTCGCTTAGCGACCTTTCGGACTTTTTTTAGTTTTGCTCAGCTCCTAAGGGTCATAGCGTGATGGTAAATAGCCCATAGCCTTCCTCAAGAGTTAAGCTTATTTTTTTTAACTAATATTTTTCAAATCCGACCGGTAGTTTCAGAGATTTTCAGCGTTCAAACAAACAAACTCTTGAGCTTTATTATTTGAAGAAGAAGAATAGCAGTGCCCCGCGGTTTCACCCGCATCAATTTGAGGAAAAAACCTACTGAAATAATAATATATTCCATTACTCTAAGAGTATTACTTAAGATTATTATTTATACCCTCATGACCGGCTGTTTTGCGGAGTTATTCTAAAACTATAATATCATAGAAGATATTCATTGAAATCAAATGACGATGACGCAACGGAAGCGTTAAACGTTTTTGCAACATTTTTCATTGATGCTCCGGTCCTATTGGTCGTAGCGTGATCTTATATAGCCTATAGCCTTCCTCGATAAATGGACTATCCAACACAAAAAGAATTTTTCAATTCGAACCAGTACTTCCTGAGATTACAAACAAACGTTATAATATTACTAGCTTTTGCCCACGGCTTCGCTCGCGTTAATTTAGAATTTGACAATCAATTCGGGTTGTACTCATAATTCAATCATGACTCGAAAGACACGTGGCGCCATCTATTATCATAATAACGTTATTGTTGTTTTCCTCGGGAATAGCACTTTTTTTCAAGATGAAAGGTAACCTATGTCTGTTTCTGTACACCTGACAACATACGAGTATATGCAAAATTTCAGGATGATCGGTTCAGTGGTTTAGGCGTGAAAAGGTAACAAACAAACAAACTTACTTTCGCATTTATAATATTATTGTTATCGTTAGGATTATACTTCCACATTTCTGCTTGTACACACGGCTACACATCAAGCTATACATAACCAGTATAAGCTGACTTCTGATTGTACGAAAAACCTATATAATGCGAGGTCAGCTAAAACTGGAAATGTATAGCTTGATATGTAGCCGAGTGTACACACGGCTACACATCAAGCTATACATAACCAGTATAAGGAAGAGTTCTGGCCGAAGGGTGTTGTGTACCGCCGCCGCCGGTTTCGTGGCCGGCTACATGACACCAGTCAGCGAAACACGACGCAGGCACTTCGTGTATGTTAGTGTTAGTTTTTTTTTTTTTTTTTTTTAGTAAAATGTTGTATGTATGTTTAGTATTTTTAAGTTACTTATATTAATATTGTATTGTATGTGTTTATATGGGCCTTGATACCTGAAATAAATGGATAAATAAATAAATAAGCTGACTTCTGATTATAAGAAAAGCCTATACAATGCGAGGTCAGCTAAAATTGGAAATGTATAGCTTGATGTGTAGCCGTGTGTACATACCTACATTCTTGTAGTTACAAACATAACGCCCCTACAATGTCCTTTGAGAAGGTCATCCCTAATGAGGTTAAGTTATGTCCGTGTACAAACAGTTCACCCGTATGCCTATGTCAATACTTACACACGGCAAATAACAGACGACTATTACTTTCCATTTTTCATCCATTACCGTGTCAGTAAAGGCTTATTCATCTCGGCATTCAGTGAACACGCAATGTATTCGCATTTTGCCATTTATTCGCCCTGGCAGCACCTGTCGCGTTCCCAGCGCATTACATACCGAATTTATCATTTAACGTACGCTGTGCGCTTCCGCGACGTATTTTTCTTCTTTATAAAGGTTTAGCGTACGTCGCCTCGACGAGTTTCTTCAAAGAAGGCTGTAAGCATGTAAGTTTTATTGCTTGGAGACTATTTATTTGCAATGTTTCGTATATTTTGCTTTTAAGAGGGATGCGCTAAATTTTCTTATGTTTTTTTGCAATTTGCTGGTCAGTGAGAAGTTCTATGTTGATTAAAATATAATTCGCGACCGTAATAACTACGGCTTTGCAGAATTATCTATTCTTAATTAAAATCAACCAATACATGTGAGTTCATATTATTATAATCCTATTAAATGACTATACCATTAAATATAAAAAAAAACGTGTATCGTTATCGATACCCATCGCGTCTGCGGAGTTTAGCTAGCCAGTTACTCATTGCATTCTTAAATGTCCTAAAAACTGCCACTGATGCCGCAATTAACGTGACCTCCTTTCGCTCTGGGCTCAAACTATATTTAAAAAAAATACGAGTAAGAGTACCATCGACTCTTACAGAAGAAGTTAGCAAATTCAAAATAACCCTGTATTCAAACTGCAGTCTAGATAATGAAATTAGAACTTCCATAGTCACTTAAAGAGCGTTTAGAAGTATCATAATCATAATAGTTACTTGCTTGGAGTGTGAAAATGGGAAATCTTTCGAATACAATATTCTACATACAACTTGATTATTACATAGGAATGTTACTGACACTTTCACACATTATACTGCAAAGCTATTCTCTAAACGTTACAACGAAATTCAAATTCAAAATTCAAATTCAAATTCATTTATTGGTGTGATTTTTGGTACATTTTACATGCGATCTTAAAAATAAATAACTAGTTCCTCAAAAATCTACCCTCAGGTGTACACTCGTTCACACAATTAGTAATTATTATAAAAAAGAACAACATATTTAAATAAAATAATTACAACAAAACACAACATAATTTACGACACAAACAGAAACCAGTAAAACTTTAACAATTGATTATAAATATTATAAATAATGAATGAAAACAAAGGTTATTAAATACATTGTCAAAATTAAATAAATATCAATGTCGAACAACTTACAATTTATCATTAAGGAATTCGTCAATAGTATAATAACATTTTTCTAATAATAGATGTGATGTGTAATTACATTTGGTATTTTATTAAATATTTTTGGGGCCATGCAAAGTATGCTTTTGTGCATCAAGGCGGACAGTGTCTCGTTGTTAATCCGCGATGATTTACTTTAAAAACAAACGGGTTCGCTTTCGAATTGTGTGCGCTCACTTGAGTGAGGTGAGCAGTGAACTTTACAGAATAGTACTAGGTACTGTACTGTGTCCGCTTGAAAGTTCTTGACCCACCCAGTCGCATCGCATAGCCTGCTCGCGCTTTATTATATTTTTTCTCACTTAACGTTCTTTCTAACTTTTGTTTAGTTCCACAAGAATTGGGCTAACAAATACAAAAACATTTTTACAAATCCAACTCGTAGTTTCAAACAAATAAACAGACGAGAAAACAAAAAAACTCTTCAGTTGTATTATGAGTATAGTTATAAACTCGTAGATGATTTATCCTATGCAGTGGCGTATGGCACTAGGCAGGGCACATTGTTTGGAGAACAGATGGCCGAGGACCGAAAGGTTCTGGAGTGGCGACCGCGTACCGGAAGATGTAGCGTTGGATGGCCTCCCACAAGGTGGACCGATGACCTTGTGAAGGCCGCAGGAATCCGCTGGATGGGAAAATCACAGAACCAGTCGAAGTGCCGATGCTTGGGGGAGGACTATGTCCAGCAGTGGACGTCTTTCGGCTGAAATGATAATGACGATATGTTTTTTTTTATACATTAATACTTAGTTGAACAAAGGACAATAGATTTTGTATTAATGAATTAATTATCTATATTTATAATAAATCTGTAGTGTGTAAGTGAAAATTCTGTACATTGAAAATATCAAAAAAATAAATGGCTGGGGGTGTTACTAGACCGACACGGAACACAAAAACGTGATTAAAATTTTTTTTGTCTATCTGTCTGTTTGTTCAGGCATCACGCAAAAACTACCGGTTCGATTACGAATGACTTGGTATAATTATTCTTTAATATCCTGGGCACCACACTGGGTATTTTTTATCCCGGAAAAGTATGTACAATAAAAAACACACTTAATTTTGCGGTTCGATCCCTAGACCCGATTACTGTACCAACCGCAAATAATAAGTTTGTCGTAGGTTACGTAACCCGCAGTGGAGTTCACTAAGGGGCGCTGCACACGGCTAAGATACTATAATATTTTATCTTAAGATACAATATCGCTCGCCATACAATTCAATGGACTATCACACACGACGAAGATAATAAATAATATTTCATATTTTCGTATCTTAAGATGAATTTGTATGGCGAGCGATATTGTAGAGTTGTGATTTGTATCTAAGAACGGAGTCTGAGATGTGGTCTGAGCGCGCGCATCATACATTTTTTGAACTTTGATTTAAACGGACGTGTCGAGTGGCGAGCGTTCGTTCGTATTAGCATTCTATAAATTGTATGTTTTAACTGCTACTTGCAATTCTAAACCGTGCTTTTCAGTGCGACCTTTATAACCCTTTTAGTTTTTACTAAGTACAGTTTAAGGTAGAGTTATTTAGGTTTATTTTTATAAGTCGTAGGTATAGATTTTAATTTTGAAGTATAGGTAGTATACTTGATAGTGTACGTAGTGACCGTAGGTTATTTTATAATACTGTTAGGTAGGATTAGTCATTCGTATAGATATTAGTTTTTAGGGATTTTGCTTATTTATTGAGTTTAGATTAGTTGTCATCAGAAATAGGTTTATTTAGGTAGGTAGGTATTTTATTTTCTGTTATTGAGTTTATTTTTTTTACGCTAATGAGACACAATTGGTTTTCTATTGTGATTAGCCACAAACGGGCCCGCGCCGGGACAGAAGCAATAATACCGGTATGCTCGATAGATAACGTTCTATACAAATAGCACTTTACACAAAAAACTCATTGATAAGTTTCGTCATCCACGCGACCGAAGTCGCGGGCACAGCTAGTAAATAAATAAATACATAAAGTATTGTGTCTGACGAATGGCGTTCAATAACTTAATTAGATAACATTCAAAAATATTTTAAAACACTAACAAATAAATAAAAAAACTCAGAAAACAAACAATTTTATGTTATTACCTACCAACAAACATTGGTGGCAGTTTTTCCCAGAGTTTTCATATGACCCTCCCTTTCGTTAGAGACACAATTTGAATTTGCGTTGGAATTGCAAACCGTCTTGTAGGGAGAATGAATATTTTGCATGGATAAGGCTCAGGCTATACAGACGCGGCGCGGCGCGGTGCGGCGCTTTTTTTTTTAAATTTACAGCGTGTATCCGAAATGTGCGGTCATATTTAAGGTTGTGGTATAGATGATCGAACTGAACAACTTTCGCCAAGGGATCAACATCGTAAACGCGAAAAAATAATCAGCTCTAGACAAAACTATAATACCTAGTCGATCCAAATATAATGTAAACGGATACTTTTTAAAACGAAAGTAATTAATCGCGTAGATCTACATGAACGGACAGTGCTTTATATCGCGACTTCGTCCGCGTGCAATTTCTTGTTTTAACATGAAATATATCCTATGACACTTGGCAAAACTGTAGCTTACCAAAAAAGAATTTTCAGAATCGAAGAATTCCAAAGATTGCCCCTCACAAACTTTACCTCTTTCTAATACATATCTATGAGAGTGAGGGAAAAGTGCACCTGTGTGTGCGCACACACTTGTGCAATATAATATCTCCCGTGTAGGTCGCCGCTGATATTAGCTGCCATGGGCGAAATTTGGTCTGGAGGACTATTAAACACATCGCTCATTTGAGAAACATCGACGTAAATGTATTTTTTCCCAGAAATGAGTTAAATATGACAAAGCACTTAGAAAGCGTATTTTCGTTAGGAAAGCAAAGACCAAATGAACGATATTATGTATGAGATGACCGCGCATCGCACCGCGTACGTCTACCCACAGCCTTAGTATTTCACAAAGAGTTGCTACCCTGTGAATAATTAACGAAATTTTCAGAGTTCATTTATTTCCTAATCTAATCCGGATAGCCTGATATAAAATAGTTTGCACGCCGACAGGGTAATAAATTCAATCGGTGACACTTTTGGAGACCATTTTGGTATTTTGTTGAATCTGCTACAAATATTTTATTTATTTATGTTGTCTGATTGCGCTGGCGTTTTAGTTTTGTTTCGTACCTACATTTTGTTTGGCAACCGGCCTAGCTTTGCAACTGAATTTTGGTATTAAGTTGATATTTCGTTTAGAAAATTCTAGCAATTTTTTTTTTCAATCCTTTTTTATTTAGTTTTTGTCTGTTCTAATATTGACTTGGTATTTTTAGGGTTCCGTACCCAAAGGATATAAACGGGACCCTAATACTAAGACTCCACTGTTCGTCTGTCTGTCTGTCTGTCTGTCACCAGGCTGTATCTCATGAACCGTGATAACCAAAATAGAATAAAATTAATATTTAAGAGGGGCTCCCGTACAACAAACGTGTTATTTTAAATGTAGTGTTAAATATTGTATGGTGGTACGGAACCCTTCGTGTGCGAGTCCAACTCACACTTGGCCGGTTTTTTATAGAAATAAGAACTTTACAAATATTAGCCCGTCTTCGCCCAATAAGTAGCAGTTTATAACTAAAACAAACCCAGGAAAATTACGTAAATCCAGATAAAAATTGTTCAACTCCTAAAGGGAAACTCTCACAAAACAGATGAAGGAAAAACGGGAAAACATTCTGAAATTATTTCCGTCAGCCGTCAATCAATTATTTATTATTAAGAAGAAGTTCATATGCTGCAGAAAGTGTTGGTAAAACTCTTCCAAACAGCGCGGGAATTGCGTAACACACTATCAGTAGGAATGGCTTCCATTTTGTGTTGTTTAAAACTTTTTAGATCTTTGTATCAAAATCAAAATCAAAAGTCATTTATTCAAACTAGGCTGAGAATCAGCACTTTTCGAACGTCAAAATTACATAAGACAGTCCCCCAAAACGCCCGCCCTTCACCACTTCCTAGTGCTTTCGCTGGGGAGAAGAAGTGGCGCAACAAACTCCCCAGCAGCACAGCTGTCTGTTCAGTTATAAAATACTCGACTGTATACAAAACTAGATCTGCAAAGTATCTAATTAACATTACAGAACATTCGATAAAATTATTTGCCATATGTTAGCTAGCCACGCCAATATACCAACAAATACCATAAAAATCTATACCGACGGTAAAAAGGAAGTACGTAATAAGCGACATTTTGGTCAAAAATGAGTTACATATGCCATCCTACGTAAAATTTTCCGTTCTTTCGAATGCGCTTACTCCCATGGCTCTACGATGACTTTTTTGGTGTTTATGCCCTAGCAAAAAAAACCTAAATGACAAAATACGTCAGTTTTTCTAAAATTTAAAACGTTGAACGGCTCTCCTGAACATTTCATTTTTTGTCGCTTATACCCTATTTCCTTTTAACCGTCGATACGTACTCAAGCTAAAATAAAAATACTAAATCAAAAGTAATAACTACCTAAATAAAAGCCTCCAGGTATAAAGGGCGTGACAACTTACATATTTATGCAATGCTGGGTTCTGTTCACGAATCTGTCACTTGAAGTCACAAATGATAAACTAGGACCATCAAAGTAAAAATTAATAAACAAGTTAGGTATTACTAATAACAACAATAAAACCATGGTCAGCAAGACGACCAGTCACCACAAGCAGCACCCGTTCACGAGCATAACGCAAAGATCAGCCATTACCCCCCTCGCCATATTTGAGGGAAGGAGGCAGCCCGACCCCCGACGCTACCGCAAGCAGTGACATCTAAGGGAGCATGACGAACTTGCTGCCGGTTACTCAGGCAAGAATAAAATGATCAATCATAGAGGTCGCTAGCTAACCACTTATTGCAATCAACTCATTACAAAAAATTGAAATGAATTGATAAATTAAAATAAAATTAAACTGAATTTACTTATACAGTCAACAAAAAAATAAAAATAAAATAAAAAACAATTCCATGAACTCATATAACCTGTCAGTAAGCTAATTCTGGAGAAAGAACACAAACATTGTCTTGAGTTAATCAGGCCGACCAACTATTCTTATCGTTTAAGTAGTCGTCGATGGAATAGTAAGCCTTTGAACAAAGGTTGGATTTTACTTGAGCTTTAAACGTATTATAAGGCAAATCTAGCAAAGAGGAAGGTAGCTTGTTATAAAAGGTTATACCAAGCCCAACAAATGAGTTATGAACCTTATGAAGCCGGTGAAAGGGAGTTCGTAGTTTGTCCTTATTTCTAGTATTAACATTGTGAATATCACTGTTTTTAGTGTACAAGTGTATATTTTGCCTAATATATAAGATGTTGGCAAAGATAAACATATTCTGCGTATGCGCTGACTGGTAAACTAATTAGATTCAATAGTACCCTAAATAATAAGTTAAATGATCTGTACCATGATATTGGTGATGCAAATAAATTGTACGAGGATTTCTTTTCACTAGTGCACACTCAATTCAATAAAACTTTTGAAAAGAAAACAAAAAACATTTGCCCTAATTTTATATTTAGTGACTGGGCAACTAGAGGTATAAGGATAAGTAGGGAAAGACTGTTCGAGCTGTATAGCCTTAAGCCTTACATCAATACTGAAACTTTCAGCAAGTATGTTACTACATATTCCAAAATTTTTAGAAATACTTGCAAAACTGCCAAAGCCCTGTACATTAGCAACAAAATCAAATCGGCAGAAAATAAAATAAAAACAGTTTGGAAAATTATAAATAACGAAACTAGTAGGAATAGAAAACGAAACACTGAATACACGTTGGAGACTTCACGTGGTGCCATAAGCTCTAACTTAGAAGTAGCTCAAGAATTTGTAAATTTCTTTACTAATATACCATTAAAAACGACGGAAGCCTTAAATTCTTCACCCGACGTATCAATTGATTTATTAAGAACGAACGTTCAAGCCTGCCCGGTTGAATTTCAATTTAAACATATTAACCCTGTAACAGTAATAAAAGCTTTTAAGCAAATTAAGATCAAATTGACCGAAGATGTTTGGGGAATGTCCATTAAAGTCTGTACCTCCATAATTGAGACTATTGCGCCTTATTTAGCTTTAGTATTTAATTCGTGTGTTGATCAAGGAGTCTTTCCCGATTTAATGAAATACAGTAAGGTAATACCACTTTACAAATCCGGGGACAGTATAGACACCAATAATTATAGACCCGTATCCGTGTTGCCGGTTTTCAGCAAGGTGTTTGAAAAAATAATACTCAATCATTTTAACACGAATAAAATCCTTCACGATCAACAGTTTGGTTTCACCAAAGGACGTTGTACGACCGACGCCGGTGTAACCTTATTAAAACACATTTTTAACGCGTGGGAAGAGGCTCAAGACGCCATAGGAATCTTTTGTGACCTCTCCAAGGCATTTGATTGCGTCGATCACGAAACCTTGCTTTTGAAACTTGAGCATTACGGACTTGGAAAACTTGCGCTCAATTTAGTTAGTTCTTATTTAAATGATAGACAGCAGCAAGTTCAAATAAATGGTGTCAATTCACATGGTTTAACAGTAATAATGGGTGTGCCACAAGGCTCGATATTGGGTCCTTTCCTCTTTTTAGTGTATATTAATGATCTACTCCATTTATTAAGAAATCAACCTCAAATGGTGTTATTTGCTGATGACACTTCCTTAATTTTTAAGGTAAATAGACGGGCTACAAACTTTGACGACGTAAATAACGCCCTAATGCAGGTTCAAAATTGGTTCACTGCTAATAATTTAGTATTAAATGGAAAAAAAACTAAGTGCATAAGATTTTCTTTACCAAATGTCAAAGGTAGTGATTGTGAGATAATATTGAATCAAGAGAAACTAGAATTCGTCGATAAAACTGTTTTCCTGGGGATCACGCTCGACTCAAGGCTACAATGGGGTCCTCATTTAACATCTCTTTCAGGACGGTTAAGTTCAGTAGCTTATGCTGTCAGAAAAATCCGTCAATTTACTGATGTAGATACCGCGAGACTAGTTTATTTTAGTTACTTTCATAGTATCATGTCTTACGGTATTTTACTTTGGGGACGGGCTGCAGACATCGAGTCTATTTTTATTCTGCATAAAAGAGCCATTAGAGCCATATATAATCTTCGCAGGCGCGATTCTCTAAGGGAACTGTTTAAGGAAATTAACATCATGACGGTGCCTTGTCAATATATCTACGAAAACATCATGTATGTAAGGAAAAATTTACATCTTTTTAGTAAAAGAGGTGAAAGACATAATTATAGTACTAGAAATAGGGACCTATTAGTTCAACCAGGTTTCAGACTGGCTAAAGTAGACTCGTCTTTTATGGGGTACTGTTTAAAATGTTATAATAAAATACCTCCCCACATTCTTCAACTGAATGAGACAAAATTCAAGTCTTGTATAAAACGCACACTATGCAGGCAGGCTTATTATAAGTTAGGGGATTACATCGTTGATAAAGATGCCTGGCTCAATGCTGGTCCTGCTCCACAACCACAACTAATTGATTAACTCTTGAAAATACTGTTGGAGCTGTTGAAGATTGTAAGACTATCTTTGCATTGTATAAACTCAATTTCCTTTATATTGTATAATTGCATAGCACAAATGTGAGTTCTATGTACTGTAATGCTACCATTTACCGGGTAATGATAATAATGTCTTTCATTGACTTGAATGTGCCCTGGCGGCTGATTGTATGTCATGCTCACTAAAATGTCTCGCTAACTGTGGCGTGTGTGTTGGATCATTTAGCTCCCTTCAAAATGGTTGAGCTGAATGGTGCTGATCTATGCGTCATGTTCGTGAACGGGCGCCGTCAGTTGGGACTGGTCATCACTTGGCTGCCTCGGCTTATTTTTAATTATTTTACTTTTGGATTATTGTTTTGTTAAGTACTATTTGCTGTACTCTGGACACTTTAACGCGTACGTATATTTTTTTTACATCGTTCTCACATATAATTATAAATTCAACATTAATGATGTAACTAATATTTTTGTAAAATATAATTTAAAAGAGTGTCCATGGAGTTTCTTGCCCGTTCTTCTCCATAGGTACCTACGCTTTGGAATGGGCAACTAGCTTCAAATTTTCTGACTGACCTATTGACAATTCAAAAGTGCCTGTAAATGGTTTAATTGAAATAAATGCTTTGAGTTTTGAGTTTTTGAGTATGAAGTTTCATTAAAATCGGTTCATTCATTTCGAAAAACAACGGCTTGAAAGTTTGTATGAAATGCCGTACAGCTTAAACGCTCTTAAAGTAGGATGGATTATGATAAAAATACGTAATAGAGAGGTTATGTCAAGTTGTAATCGACAAAATAAATTTATCCTAAACGGAAACATTTTTCCAAGACAATTTGTTTCGTTCCTAGGTACCACATATTACTCTCACTTGATCGATCTAATACAAACAGACGTGATTTATTGTTATATTATGATACAAGTAAGTTATAGAGAGTTTATGTCATGTTGTAACTAACGCATATATCCTAAACGGAAACAATTTTCCGAGACGATTTATTTTGGTCTAAGTTCCATATATTACTGTTACAAAACTTGATCGATCCGTAAGCCTTTCTCTCCAGAATATATTACAGTTATTATCGCAGATACCCGTCATAGAGCTGGTCCTTTGATAAAATACATTCCTTGTTGGAGCTGATCGACTCAACGGGTAGGTATGAGGAACATGTTCGACTATATTGCGTCCCCGACGAAGGCAGTATCAATATTCTTATCTTGTTATTCTGGGGTAGGCAGATATTGAGGAGTATTGGAGGATATTTTGTTAGAAGCCGTCACCATTTAGATACTTATTATTTTTCTCAATTACGAATATATTGAATTAGCCACCCGCTTATGCTTTGGCATGTTTTTTACGACTTGACAAAACATCCAGATTTATTTATGATATGTAAGTTTAATTTCTTGTAATATACAAATAAACCTTCCGGAAGAAATTCTCTGAATTATATTGAAAATCGCTTTACAATCCGTTGCGTAGTTTAGAACAATAACGCGATCACACAGTCAGACACGAAAAGTGACTTTAATTTATAATAATATGTCTTGTTTGTTTAGATCGCTAGCGATCGATAAGAATATTCTATTCTATTCTAATATGTCTAGATTTTCAGTTTCGATTGCTTAAGTATTTGCGCAGTATTATGACCCTGAAAATCAAAATGCTTAAGTATGCCTTCTTAGAATTATTTTACCTGGACCAAATAGTTTCTCATAGTATTTTCGGGTTTAAATTTATCTCTTCGCCAAATTCATCAAAATTTGAAAATTAATTTCATGTTTTATTTCGGTATTTTTTTAAAGGGTTAAAAACAAATAAACTTACTTTCTCATTAACCCTCACTCTAATGTTAAAGATAAAATAAATAAAAATGAAATAAAACTCTCAAATTGTAATTAGCTACATCATTCGCACTAATGATTACACACAAACATTAATTTAAAATTCATGTTATTCTCTCATTTAATGCCAGTTCATAATAAAACGCTCATATTTGATATTCAAACAATGTACTTATTAACTTGATAATACTACATAGTAAATATCATTCCAATAAGTCCCTGAGAGACTAAAGAGACCAATAATGCAACCAGTATAATTTGACAGGCGACGAAAAATGGAACTAAAACTTAAATCCTACCGAATTTGACACATCTTTGACATTAGGGCACCCCGAGCAAAGGTTAGAACTAATAATAAACTAGGGATAATCGTCGGTTGGTGTCACATTTCATTAAAATTTCCTAGCCTCTGCGAGTTGGCTTCGGCCCCTCGTACGCCTTCCAAAGGACCGGGACTCAATGGTCCCGAGATTTAAAAAAGAAAACAAATAATAATAATAATAATTTATTTATTTTCTTACCACAAATTACAGAGATAATTATAAATAGTCTTCAGACACAATTTCATAATTAATTTGTGGAAGACTTTTGCCTTTTTTTTTTTTTTTTTTTTTTAAGGATGGGAAATCATCCAATGACCCCTCCCGCTCTGGGTGGAGCGGAAGGGAGTGTCAGACTCTTACTGACTAAAACCCATCCGTGTTCCTTCCTTAGCCCTTTATGTTCCGGGGCAGCGGTAACCCTTTCGGACAATCCCGCTGCCCCGGCAGGCTTCGGCCCTAACGGGCCCCTCCATGTCTGCTGACATCTCTTTGAGGCGCGCGTGGAACACATACGCGCCGTCCGGCACGGGCCTGGTCCTGATCGGACGGCGAGCTACCCATTACTCGCCGTCCGCAGGCCCGCGCCTACGGTGGCCGGGAGTCGTCACGCGGCTCCCGACGCCCGGAGCGTCTACCGCGGCGGCTGGGACGGGCGGCCCTCTCGGCTCTCTCCCTCTCCCATCCCGCCACCTCCTTCGCTAGCATGACTGCTTCGCAGAAGGAGGTGACTGCCTCCCACTCCCTCTCGCCCCGGACCATGGCTTGGACCAGGGCCGGGCGCGAGAGGTCGCCGCCGCTGCCGATCGCCTCTACGAGGACACGGCGGTGCTCTGCCCAAGCGGGACAGACCTCCACCGTGTGCACCACCGTGTCCTCTGGGCGATCCTCGCAGTGGTGACACCCGGGCGTTTCCTCCCGCCTGATTATGTGCAGGAACCTCCCGAAACATCCGTGTCCGGTGAGGACCTGCGTCAGGCGGTAGGTGAGGGCGCCGTGACGCCTCTCTAGCCACTCCTCAAAGAGGGGCCTTACCGCCGCTAAAGACTTTTGCCTAAACTAAGTTTTTTACAAAACCTGTAAGTATGTCAGGTCACCAGGCCCCCTAAAAAAGAGACCATCCGGTTCTTATAAATCGTGATATGAGGTCATTTATTAAGAATACATGCAAGGGAGGATGTATGTGAATGTATATGAAAGCGTGTGGGGTGAGTGTGTGTGATGCGGAGTGAGTGTGTGTGTGGTTTGGGATGCTTGTATATGTGTTGCAAAGAGAATTTTGTATCAAGAAATAGTTTTGAAAAGATCTTCAATTTGTGTATAATCTAATGTAATAAGCCATTCAGTTATTTTCCTTTTAAAAGCTATTTTGTTAAGGTTATGAACAGAGAGTAAATCATTTATTCTGTTGTATAGAAAAGGGCCAAGAAAAGAAAAGAAATTTCGAGCAAATTTGGATTTTACTGGCATAGAACTGTGATCAGTCGGGGGTTGCGGAAGGATCGTACGTACCCGCGACCCCCGGCGTAGGTTCACGTGAGATGGAACACTGGGGTGGTCTTTAGGCAGTAAGAGTCTGACAGACCATGAGGATTTTCCACCCCGGAAACAAAAAAAAATGGTTAGAACTGTGATCAAACACGGTGCCGATGCCGGTAGCGGCCGGCGAGCGCTACTTCCAATTTAGTCGCAGTTATTTGGCTATTTAGTATGAATGCAAGGTGCGATCCGTCGCATGCAAGTTTGCAACCAGTTCAAAATTTGTCAGTTTGCCATGGAGGACAGATTATAAACTATCGAAAAATATGCGTTAAATTGTAAATGGTTTGTTGCATGTTACATGTCACAATTTTTCGATTGTTTATAATCTCGCGAGATAAATTATAAACTATCGATGTTCATAATTAAACAGTGACGTATATAATACTAATCTATATTCACTGATATATACTGATATCTATTTCCATTTTTTCTTTTACAAATAATTTAACTACGCCCGCCAAGAACAAATCATAAGGACTTGGCAGTGGCAGATACATTGTATCGTTAAAAAACATTACTTTAGTAGGTATCAATAGCTAGAGAGAAAACAGAGGAATGCGTTTCTATGGAATGAACTAACATCGCCACCCTGACATATCAAGTTAAACTAGCCACTCAGAAGCAACGGAGCTCCGTCAAAATAAACAGGTTAGCCCGTATAACGCGATTTGCAGGGTTATTCTCCCAAAGGAGTCGTTAGACCGTCCAATGTATCTGGGAAGTCAAACTGTGTCTCTTGGAAAATTTATGAGAATTCCCCTCCCGGAGGAGCGAGCACCGTTTCTTATGAAATTGTGGGGACAGCAGATTGATCGGTCCGATACGAGTTTGTATCGTCGTGTGTACTCCCTGAAGACGAGGTAAGTGGAGATAAGTACGTATGAGGAAGTATTGAAGACTTCCTTATAGTTTCCTTCGTCTTCCTCTTTGGATTAGAGATATATCGGAACCCTTACTATCACTCAAGGACTCACTTACTATTACTCTTCATATAGGCCATATATTTTTGTTCAGTAGGCTATTCTGAGAACTAGCTAGAAATCAAGGCCTACGAGAATGCTAACCATCAATTTTCGTAGCTTGAATCTGAAGGCCAATTCTCGTAATTTAAAACGTTCAAAATCTAGTCGCAGTCTCATCTCGGCGACAAACAAATGTCAGAAACTTGTCAAAATGTAGGGAAATTCGAGGTTTTTTTGACAGATTGAGACTGAGATCAGACTGTGAACGTTCTTAAAATTACGAGAATTGCCCCTCAGATCTCAAAGCAATAAAAATACATCAAATTGCAACTATAGAATCAAAGTTATGAAGATGCATCCAAACAGTGCGAGGTATACGCCGCAATTTTTTTTTTTTATAAAATATCAGATGCCTCAGCCGGAGGAATATTATTATGCGTGGCTTACCATTCGAAGCAGATTTTTGTGTGATTCTGAAATAGTTTTAAGACCTTTGGCAATTAACAATTATTATGGATGTACTAACACTTGTGTTTAAGTTGTGTATGTAAGTATTGTGTTTACGTGTGTTTTACTTACGTGTGTTGTGTGTGTAACAAATTGGATTTTATGATATGAAAATAAATAGGATGATGATGATATTTTACATTAGTACCTGACACGGCTCAGTATCAGTCCTACAGAATAAAAAACTTCTCACACTGCAAACAATCACATGAAATATAAACAAAGTGTCAAGTTTATATTAAAGTCTGCCATCCGGCTGATTCACATTCTATTGTTACTTGCTGTTGCTCATATCATAATATAACATTTTAAACACCAGAGGGGCAATTCTCGTTAATTTAAGAATCGGATATCTATGTTAAGAACGTTCACAGTCTGATCTCAGTCTCAATCTGTCAAAAATACCTCTAATTTCCCTACATTTTGACAAGTTTTTGACATTTGTTTGTCGCTGAGATGAGACTGCGACTAGATTTTGAATATTTTAAATTACGAGAATTGGCCTTCAGATCAGTAACTTTCGCAAACAAAAACCTTAACTCGAATTAAAACATATTTCATATCCAAATCCTTGTTTTCAATTGATGTTATTTCCACTTAATCAAATATGAACTTTATCAGAGTCAAAATTATGTTGATTTCAGAATGACTAACTATAGCGCAAACTGAACAAGCAAATTTTTTAAGATTTTTTTTTTCCAAAATCACATTTCTTTTTTCCAAAATCACATATTTGGACAATAAATTTCGAGCTGGAAAATAATATCTTCGCATTTCTCGGTAGAGTTTGCAACGCTCATTTGACAAAATTGCGTTAAATTCAGTAGGTACATTCAAAATTAATTCTCTATGTATTTTGCGGCGTATACATTACACATTCAGATGGTAATACGGCCAGAATATATACGAGTTATGTTTTCCCGTGTCGCAGTAAATAAAGCCAGTTAATCTGACCTGAAATTGTATCATCCGTATTTAGGAGTATTAACTTTTGTAAATTCGGCTTTAGTCAGGTGCGGTGCACAATCTGGCAACTGCCAGGCCATGCCGATAGAAATATTGGGATTGCCTGGCTGGTTTCTGATAGATGAGCTAGGAAATTTATGCGTAACGTAATCGACCTGTAACGGTTCCCACTACTGGGACACAGACAGGCCTCCCCTCTGTGGAAGGGATGTATGCGTAAATACTCTTGAACATGATTTTTATTGTTTTTATATTGTTTTTTATTGTTCGTATATCCTTCGCGTGTTCAAAATACCATTGTCAAAGCACCAAATACCTATTGATAAAATCTACTGGTTTTTGACAATATTAATTAACTACCTAACCCGCCCTGAAATTACAAAATTAGATATCGATCTAATTTGGCAATTTCAGAGCGGGTTAAGTTAGGTTTAGTTTTCTTACACGATAAACCAGATGTGTCCTCCTTTAAAGAAAAGTGACTTGAATAATACATGATGCCATTTTCAACAACACTTAGAACTCGACAGTTTTAAATCTTAAACGAACAGCGATTAGAAAGAAAAATAGGGTTATATTTATCACAGAAACACGTGCATACAAAAAGAGTAGGCAAACAGAAAACTAAAACAAAATAGATGTTAAACTAAAATAATGTATTATATTCACGAGCACAAATCAGAAATATTCGACAGCTGCACGTCATGACTGTGACAAGAAGGCTTCCACTCAGCGTGATGCTGTGCTATAGGGGACCCACAGCACAGCGCTGATTTTCAGCAATTCATGATCTACCAATGCCAATATCACATAATTATATTTGAATGAAGAATTTGAGATAATTTTCAGGTTATGGAACAACAAAATGAATGTCATACTCAACAAAGTTCAAATTCCATTGCAATCAAAAACTTATTAGGACAATTTTGTTACAAAAATGGCCACTCAAAAATCAACTTAGTTTACATTTTTCTAAAGTAGATAACTGATTATGTGTGGATGGCATGAAAATTGCAAACTGACAGCAATTCAATAGAGCAAAACAATATAGATATTAGAATCACATCAAATTTCAGTTTTCATAAGTCTAATTAAGAGCTTCTATGCAATCATATTATGCCACGTTATATCACACAAAATGAGATACAACAAACAATGTTGGCTGTAGGTGGAAGTAGTGGCAGACGTAACCATGTCACAGGCTGTCTGAGCCCGTCCATTGGTCCATTAGTTCCAGTAATACAATTTTGTAGCTCATCCGGTACCGACTCGACTGAGCAACGTATCGGTATAGACAGCTGATCAAGTTTGCCTTTACTGTGTCTATTTGTTTAAAACTTTCCAGACATGATTACAAACTTTGTAACACACATACGGGGCAACTCAATCAGGGTAAAAGGGTTAATAGATTAGGAAATACATACGATCGAGTTTAACTGGGATAGAATTCAAGAAAAGTATAACGAAAAAAATTTACTGCGTCGTTGGTTTTGTGGTCGCAAGCGCTAGTGCTGAGCATTAGGTCCTGGGTTCGATTCCCAGGACGGACAAAGTGTAATTAGGTTTTTCTATCAGGAGTTTTTCAGTAGCAGCCCAGAGTTTTTTTTTTACCTAATGACACAGAGGCCTAAAACATGTTTTGCTAGATTGCTTACACATTACTTTAATTAAATTAAATAAAAATTAATTAATTTATCATTAAATTTGGCCGTAAATAAGCAGTTTACTTAAAATTTTGGGAATTTGTAGGATTACAAAAAAAAAAATTGGTAATACTTCGTCTAAGACAACCATGGCTTAAATAGTTCTAAATTGTCTGTACTATCTTCGCGTGAAAGCTTTGCATTCATCTTTCAATCACCCTGTATAATTTTGACGTTCGAAAAGTGCGGATTCTCAGCCTAATTTGAATAAATGACTTTCGACTTTGACTGGCGAAATGTGGCTGTACTATTATAGGTACCTACACCTCTGCTTATCCCTTAGCGATTACAGGCGCAATGTTGCTCTGTTATGTTGAAATTCAAGAAAAAATAAGCAGTCACTTCAACTTCTTGTCACTTGAATTGTTTTAGTATTATGACGACTAAAACCTATTGTATACGTGAAGTCATTAATTATTTGACAGATTTGAAAACTTTTCTTTGACAACGAGTCGTTCGCTTTGTATTCCCCTCACAATGCTACCACAAAAATAACTAGTCTATCTTGAAAAATCTAACGAATGAAACTAACAAAACTTTCCTAACAACGCTTTTGGGACAAAAACTTCTATCCATTCAGGAATCCGCTGTAACATAGACACAAAAACAAGTTTTATTTTTCAGTTTTATATATTTACAAACTACCAGGATCTCAGCAAAACAGCGCAGTATATGGCTGATTGGAGCATTATAAAGTTTGTTGGCTGGAAATGTTAGTGCTTGTAAAACGTAAGTCGTATTCTGCCAAGGATCGGCGTCGTCGTCTCTAGGGGACACTAAGATGCTGCTAATGGATTACATTTTTATACTGTAACTGTAACCTTGTTTGTTCTCGGGCATTTTATTGGCTCATGGTTTCAGGCAGAAAACTCGAATGCGGCAAGTACAGGTTGCCAAAGTTGTCGACATAATAAGCGACAGAATAAGCAAGCTGTAGTCCGATAGGGCAGTCATATTAGCCGCAGAACCGATGACCGTTGGAGTAGACTCGTTTTTGAGTGGAGACCGCGAATCGGCAAACGTGACGTAGTACGCCGCTCAGGCTAGGTGGAGCGACGATTTTCGCAGGGCGACTGGTAGCAGCTGGATGAGAGTTGCTGAAAATCTGAGCTGGAGGCCTATGTACAGCAGTGTACTGGTGAAGGCTGATGATGATGATGATGATGCAAGTAACTTGCTCACATCGTGTCAACTTCTGTTTGGTGCATGTCACAATTTCATGCGAGTTATTTGAATACTTTTTGCAAATTACAAGCATGTGTATTAAGAGCTCTAAAGCCTTGTACGCACGAATGAACAAAAACATCGTGAACATGAACATCGAATACTTTGTTCGCACGTGCGTACCACTAACGAACATCAAATACTGTATGAGTGTTCGTCAAAAAATTTCGTGGCTATTCAATTTAGTTGTTCTGTGCGGACGGTGTTCGGAGAAATTTGATGCTACACTATCGACCACTTTCAACGGTGAATCCATGGTTACTGAGGGGTTGAGCGCGAACACAAGTAGAACTGTGGTCGCAAAGTGTTCGTGTTCGCTTTGATAATTTACGTCCACACGTACGAACCAAATGTTCCGTGATCGATGTGCGTGTTCACCATGTTTTGTTCGTTCGTGCGTACACGGCTTAAGGCGCATCAATCAACGATTTTCTCGCTCAAGAAACGTAGAAAAGATTTTTGGTCACGTGTACGTGAAAGTGATACATTTATGTATATTAAGAATTGAGCGCTAACAGTAGTCAAAGAGAGTACTCACTCTGCGCTCGTTTGATGGACAGGACTCGCTAAGAGACTCACGCTTGGTACATAATTATACATACCAGCGAGTAATCGCTTGTCGGCGTCGCGCACTCGTTGCTCGTTGCTCGCCAAATCGTTTTAGTTGCTAGCCCAATACGCTACTCGTTAATCGCTGGCGGTGGAACAGGCCGTAAATATTTCAGCTACATACGGGGGAAACTTCTGGCGCAGCGCAGACAAAGCTTAACTGTCAAACTAGTTTACTTATGAAAACTCCAACGTGTTTTAAACGGCATATTCTGAGGTCATCTAAACGCTTGGAAATTTTAAGTTTACTTAATTTTGTACCATCTCTTTTCTGTTATAGTCCGTGTAGGAGACAACATTATTTTTACAGCAAATCTACCAGTAGCAAAGATTTATACCACTACTGCCACCACCAGCGCTGGGGCTCTGTCTTGCATAGGGTCGCAGCATAATGCTGAGCAATAGCCGTTTTGCGTGAATGTGACGCATGTTTCCCCCTACCTTTTTTTTCTTACTTTATTTTTTTGTGTTTTATGTTCTTTTTTTGCGTCATGTTCGCTACAAATAAACGTTTATTCTTTCTTTTCTTTACTACTAACGAAAGTTATTTACAAGGCAGATGTGAGTGGAAACGCCTTAGTAGGACATATTAGGTTATTGTAGGGCCTTTTTTTTTTTTTTTTAAGGATGGGAAATCATCAAATGACCCCTCCCACTCTGGGTGGAGCGGAAGGGAGTGTCAGACTCTTACTGACTAAAACCCATCCGTGTTCCTTCCTTAGCCCTTTATATTCCGGGGCAGCGGTAACCCTTTCCGACAATCCCGCTGCCCTTATTGTAGGGCCTTAGGTATTGTTCTTCAGAAAAATGTCAAGTGCGTAGTACTCGCAACCTGCGAGCCTGTATGACCAGGAGGCCTACCATGATCTATTTAAAAACGATTCAAAAGCAAGACATTTCAGTTTAGGTTCTTAAACTGCATCGCTCACAGTCGTACCATGACGTCCAATACGCTCAGCGGCATTTGGATCGTTGAAAGTGAATGAGCGTTAAGAGCTCGTGTTAGTTATCCATATGGCACGGCCTAAATTGAAGCGTTAAACTGACGTCATGGTACGAATTAGAAGAACAGTTCAGTTTGTGTAAGGATCGTAGCAGGTTGTGTTCTGTAGTTTCACCTAACCCATGGGAAGAAATCGTGAGTTTATGTATGTAAGTAATATTTTAAATGACTGACAAAATGCAGGATTTTGTCAGTCATTTAAAATATTGACCAAGAAAAATCGAAACACAGAATATTTTTAATTGGAATAAATAAAAGTTCTTCACAATTGCTTTCACCAATTATTTATATCAAAATAAACTCTTCTTACACCAGAAAATAGCAAAACAATAACTACACTGCCCTCAATATCTCAGAGAGTCGACGAAGCAAAAAACTCAGAGAGAAAAGAAAACAAATGTCTTTCTCTAAGGACTAGAAACATTTATGTTACACAAATCTAATATTATTATTGTGGGATACAATGCGCGTTTGTATAAATAAATGACGGAAATAGAACAGCCTGTATGTAGACGTGGGTGTTTAAAAAAAGATGAACATGAATAACTCAATATCTTGCTATGTATTTGTATGTATTGTGTTCACTTGTTCAGCAAAACCGATTTGATTTGAGCTGAAAGGAAAGCTAAAAAAAGATGGCCAGATCCTTAAATGCAAAAAGTTTTATAAAAAAAAAAGTGGTATTTTTTGCCTATACATTCATCATTATATAATCAGACTATAATGTTCCCGAGGCCTCCTCTCTTCGAGAAGCGGTTCGCTGTAATCCACCACGCGGGCCCAGTGCGGTTTGGCAAATGTCACATATCTTCGAATTTTTGGTTCTAGGACATGCCGGTTTCTTCACGATGTTTTCCTTCACCGTTTGAGAGCAGAGGTAATAAAATTATTTACACAAAGTAAAGCGCCTGCCAGGGTTCAAACTGCTCTTCAGTTAACAAATGTAAATAACACTAAACGAGTAAAAGATGCAAGGCGAGTATATCGTTTACCCCCACATTACCACGACCGGGTCTGCGAAGTTTCTTATAAAAATACAAGACATATTTGTGAAACAAACACTATAAAGTAGCGTCTAGTTGGACAGTCTGTGGAGCACTAAACTTAGTTTGTTTACAAGTACTGCTCAAGTACAGATACCGAATAGAATAGAATATTCTTTATTATGTAGTTAAACCATAAATATTACAAAATATAAATGTAGAAACTTTACAAGGCGTGACACAATGGGCGGTCTTGTCGCTAAAAGCGATCTTTTAAATACAACCTTTGGATGGATTTAGAGAGAAAGGAGAATCAATACTGCAGGTAGTCTTTGGTGTACCATTTACATATATACAATAAATACATACACAAACAACATAATTATCTATATAAATAAATAATACA
Organism: Gortyna flavago; assembly: GCA_963669345.1. NCBI lineage: Eukaryota > Metazoa > Arthropoda > Insecta > Lepidoptera > Noctuidae > Gortyna > Gortyna flavago. Next base: position 1,984,156 of record OY770149.1, read on the forward strand.
TAAGTTAAGACTTCAAAGGTTTTAGACCAGTGTCTCGTAAAAGAAAGGAAGAAAATAAAAATTATTATGGCTGTAGGTAGTCTTTTTTTTAAGGATGGGAAATCATCAAATGACCCCTCCCGCTGTGGGTTGAGCGAGAGGGAGTGTCAGACTTTTACTGACTAAAACCCATCCTGTTCCTTCTCCGCCCGTTGCGTTCCGGGGCCACTGTAACCCTTTCGGACAATCTCGCGACCCCGACAGGCACTTGCCCAAGTGGGGGCCGTCAAGTATGCTGACATCTCTTTGAGGCGCTGGCACGGGCCTGGTCCTGATCGGACGGTGAGCTACCCATTACTCACCGTCCTCAGGCCCGCGCCTACGGTGGCCGGGAGTCGTATGGCTGTAGTCTTAGTCTATATGCTGGGTAAAATTGCGAATAAGACCGCCTTACTCGCAGCTTATCATGGCTATGTCGCCTCGGCTCTGCGGTATGGCCTCATATTCTGGGGAAATGCCCCTAAGATTCAAGAAGTACTTATAGCACAGAAAAAATGTATCCGAACGATTTGTAAAATAAAAAAAACAGAATCATGTAAGCCACATTTTCATACGCTAAAAATATTAACGTTACCGTCGCTCTATATTTATGAAGCCTGTATTTATACAAAGCACAACATGAATTTATATAGATTTGTAGAAAGTAAACGGGGCTCAAAATAGTTGCAGGTGTTAGCTACAAAAACACAATTTCATAGCAACAGCTTTTATGCAATGGCTCAAAAACTATATAATAAGTTACCAGGACAAGTCATCTCAAGTATTAACATTAACGAATTTAAAAGAAATCTATTCAAATTGTTAAATAACAAGGTGTATTATTCTGTTGACGAATATTTTAATGAAAATTTTTGATTATAATACCTGTTAACTAAATCCAATCTATTCTCAAGTTATGACATACTAAATAATTTTGTTAATTTTGATTTACGCAGGATGGCTGGTTGCAGCTGGATGTGAGTTGCCGAGAATCGAGCTAAATAGCGTGCAATAGAGAGGCCTATGTTCAGCGGTAGACTGCTGTAGGCTGAAGATAATGATATATTTAACATAATTTTATTTTAACATCTGACTAAAAATATATACATATTTGAAAAAAGAAATGTACGTTAGCTTTACTGATATACCGTTATACCTATCTATAATGTAACTGTGCCAAACGGATTTCAAAAAAAAAACAACCAAAATAAATCGAACATCAACACCTAAACAACAACCATTCAAAAAAATAAAACAAAAGACAACAACAGTCATCTGTCAAATCTCCCGCTCAAAACGGAATATTGACTGCTACGGGTGATGTCACGTCGCCGCCCTGACAGCTGGAAGGACGAGCAATCCCACAATCTTCACAAGTCGGTGTCAAATGCTGCAATGCGCCTCAAACGCCAGTCAGTTGCGGATTTGACCCGTTTTCAAATTCAAAGCTAACAACTAGGAATATTTCGGTGAAAGTTATTTATTTATGTTTTGGATCGCCAACAGAGGCTACACAATTACATTACATGCACGGTATCATAAACAGGGAGCAATACAAGTGTGCGCTTCAAATTATAGGAGACCTAGGTTAATTAATTCACTATCTAGGTCACGAGATCTAGGTAGATACAACAAGTATGAAAGCATTCAAATAAATCTAAATAAAATACACGAAATCAAAAAATTAAATATATACAGATTAATTAAAAACGCCTTAAAAAAATACCATAGACAACAGAAAAAAATAACAAAATATTATGCCTTAAATACTTTTTAAAACTCTGATATTTTGCATAAGAATATTATGAATAAGCCTGGATGAAACTGTCCTATATTTGAATGGGCTGGGTGGAAACGTAAGAGATTGTCCAGGCGGTTTTTCTTTGGAATACGCTCCCTCTGAACATCAGGACGACATTGGCAACCAGACGGTTGTCTTTTAAAGTGAAGGCACGTGAACATATCCGTCAGAAGTTGGCCGTAACATTCCAGCGCTGATTTGCTGGATTCGTTTTCTCCTCTACCGATATTTTTTTGCTCTGCCCGACAGGGTCTACAATTTATTCTGATGTCATATGCTTACTATTTGTAATGTGTACAATAAAGATTGAATTGAATTGATTAGATACTAAAGAATAATCATTCAAATCGCTTCAAAAAAATAAGGCTAACAATATTTAAATAATGTATAACTTAAAAAATAGCTTGTGAAAATAATCTGCTAACAGACTCCTACATTATTCAGTTACAAAACTCCACAAGGTGTTATTTTTTACAAATTCCCTTTGAAATATAGCAAAAGTTGAATAATTAATAGCTGTTTTAAATTTTTAACATTAACACCGACGCTTGTGTAAATTAGAAGTGTCTGCTGAAGGACATTTGAGACATCTGTGGACAGCGTTAATTACGGATATCTCATCATCATCTGCCTAGCCTTTTCCCAAATATATTGGGGTCGGCTTCCAGTATAACCGGATGCAGCTGAATACCAGTATTTTACATGACCTCCGCAACCCAGTTACTGGGTAATAAGAAACCTTTAGTAAGACTGGGTGTCGTTGAGGTACTGACGACCCGTAACGACTCAAAGATCCACGAATAGCAGCCGGGACCAACCTAGGTATGGAGGGGTCTTGGTATGCGGCTAGCGTAGCTTAACCTGATCGATCGACCTTTGCGGCTGTTATTACTTAGCCACAAGCCCCTCATATTTAGGGATATCTATACTAATATAATAAAGTTGAAGAGTTTGTTTGAACGCGCTAAACTCTGGAACTACCAGCTGGACTTGAAGTTTTTGAGAAAGTTAAATTTAACATCACGATATAACTCTTGGGAATCGAGCATAGAGAAAAAACGCTAAGCGAAAATGCAAGCGCAGGCGAGCTAATTTAGTACATTGTGTATCTTACGACTCCCACGCGAACAAAGTCGCGGGCATTAGCTAGTTTTGTTTATAATATGAGCCAAGTAATTTGAGAGCAGACAGAAACCTTTAAGACATCTAAACTAAATCCTTGTTGAGTTCAGACGAAGCAGTACTTAGTAATGTAATGCATGGTTAAGCCGAATTCATCCTACTGTGTTGTGTCGTGTCGTGACGCCTTCTGACGCAGCGTTAGCCAATCAAAACTCGTTGTAATTTGACGTAGTCCTGAACAGATTCATTTGATTGGTGTATCCCGAGTCACGACACAACACATCACAGTAATGTGTCTGTGGCTTTAAACAGTTGCTAATCACTACTTAAGAAACGTTTATGAATGAAGGGGATAATGTTTAGTAAACCATGACCTCTGAGTTTGTTTCGGCACAATAGGGCCATATACGGACCTTACGCGTAACGGACGTAAGCGACTTTGTCATCTCAGGGATCAGTCAGCAAGGAAATGCCCGCGCCATCTAGTTTTAAATTATTGACCAAATACGTGAAAAAGTGTCTTAAAAGATGCCACTTGATGATGCTTGATTTATATGGTGTGCATAATAAAGAGTATTCTATCTTCTATCTATCTACTTACAGAAATAAACATTTAATTTCAAAGCAGATTAAGTTACATAGAATCAAAACTCTAACAAACCAAACGTACTGACATCAAATTAAAGTACCTACTGGTAAATTTTAATTCAGAACTTAATAGCGTAACACACTATCGAAATTAATCGGAATCATTCTGAAGGATATTGCTAATCCATTGTTTCATATGTTCGAAAAATGTATCTGCTTAACAACATATAACGCAATGAATGTTGTCGAATTGTCAAAAGGAAAGCCATTGCTTCTAATAGTGTGTTACGCAAATTTTACTCCACAGGAGTAAGAATTAAGGACACTATTAAATTGACAGACCGCGTAAAAATCTGATTTCCAGACCATCACCTATTGTTTTTCAGGTCCTAACGTCTGGACATAAACCCATTTCAGTAGATACTTTAAACAAATCAACGGCTACACAAAATCAAAATCAAAATATTTTATTTCACATAAACCTAAATGGGCACTTATGAAACGTTAGAAGCTAGGTGCACGGTTCCAATTGGTCGTTTCCTATGAAGAAGAACCGGCAAGAAGAGTTACTCTTTTAAAAATAGTTGGTTTTTACAATGTTTTCAAGTTACAATAGGTATGGGAGGACAGCGTAGGCCTGTCAACAAGTATCAGGTACTTGATAATATAAAAAATCATCTACAGATCTAAAGTCTAAAAGGCCTACAAAGTCCTCACATTTACTAAATTAGAATCTATCAAAAGGATAAAGTAAATATTTTTTTTTTTTTAACTTACTAAAACCAAGTGATATGATTGCCATTACAACCACTATTACACGCACTTAATGAAGCTCAATCCCTTATTGTATCTTTCACAACCAGTCAAAAAGTTTTGAGCCAAAAATGGGAAGTTGTGACATATTGCCGGACCTCGGTTGTCTACCCTTTTCTGTCGGAGTTTGGCTCATGTCTGATACATAGGTAACGGTTCTGTCGACCCCGCATCAACAGACGGCAAGTTTTAATGGAAATCACGAATATGGCGCAGAGGCAGATGTTACTAAAAATTATTTGGAGTGGAAACGGTCAGTTTTGAATAAAATAGTGAAAGTTTGAGGATTTTGGGACCTTTGCCGTCTTTTTGGCGAAAATTGCTCGTTTATTTTAGTGATAATTTGAATACAAGAGAGAGAATTACGACTGTTCCCTTTTGCAACTAAAATACTAATCCAGTTCGATTAGTATTTTCTAAAATAATATAATCTAATAATGTAACAGTGAGCAGTGGTGGTTGTAACCATCCGTCCCGACTTACGATTTGTAGGCCGTGGGTTCGGACTCCGGCCGGTGCTTTACTTTGTGTAAATAATTTCAAAACGGTGAAGGGAAACATTGTGAGGAAACCGGCAAGTCCTAGAACCAACAATTCGAAAACATGTGACATCTTCCAACCCGCACTAGGCCCGCGTGGGGGGCCCACTCCCTCCATGTACTATGTACCATGTACCATGCATTCGCAATTTGTTTGCCAAAAATGTAAACAAACATGAATGAATGGAAAAATAACTTTAATTCCTTCACAATAAAGTTCAGTTTACGCTACAACTTCAAACATTATTATAACTTTGTCAATAGTGCTAGTCACTCTGAAATCAACTTAGTCGTCATTGAAATAAAGTTGATATTAATTTAACTTGAAATAGGGTAGGGGTGTGCAGCACTGCGCACTTTTGCTCTTTACACCCCTTGGTAAGGATGGCTTCTGATTACCCGTAACGACTGTCAAAGATCTACAAATGACAGCCGGGACCAACGGTTTAACTGGTTTTGCGAGGCATGGAGGGGTCTTGGTATGTAGTCGATGGTCACCCAACGACGGACCGAACTCGACAAGAGTAGGTTAACTTTGATCGACCCATGCGCTATTATTTAGCCACGAGCTCCTCTCATTAATCTCATCTATGTAATGCTCAATATATCAAACTTCGGTCACCAATGACGCTCCCACCCAAAACACAACAAGCCTCTTCCTTCTTTATGGCAATCATAAAATCCGAGAATCCCATTAAATTCCAGTGCTTTGTATTTTATTAATATTGCACTGTTTTGTTTTAATTGCTACAATGTCTTCAGTTTTGTGTTCATTTCATTCCGGAGTTTTGGCGAGTATAAATTTTCCATTTACTTCGTTATTAAGTTCGATATAGAACTTGATACAGAATCAAGTTCTATATGTGTATCTTCTGTAAATTACTGTTCTGTAATTATGTTTTGAGGATCAGATTTTCTTGTAAGAATAATTAGATACTTTGATTATTAGATCATTCGAAATGTTTGTATATTCAATAGTTATATGTTTCTCTATAAAACTATCAGATCCAGTAAATAATAAGATACCACAGCCCAATACTAGGAATAATACTAACTAGAACTCCCTAGGACATATAGTGACCTTATTGGAGATGTTCTTCAGAAAGGTCAGGCGCATATTACTCGCAACTGACGTGCGCGTTTAACCAGAGGGGTAATTCTCGTAATTTTAAGAACGTTTACAGTCTGATCTCGGTCTCAATCTGTTAATAATAATCTAAAATCCCTACGTTTTTGTCATGTTTTTGACATTGAATGTCGCTGACATGAGATTGCGACTAGATTTTGAACGTTTTTAATTACGGGAATCAGCCTACTGATTTGGGGACGTAAACGAAGCAAAAGGCGTATGTTAGAATCGTAACACTGGTCGTTCTGTTGTTTCTGACCCACGGGAAGGAAGCGTGAGTTTATGTGGGTATCATGTTTAAGTAATATTCTACAACTATAACAATTCATTGTCAGAGACTCAGTAAAAACCTTTTGCGAACTCGTAATGCATTAGATTACAAAATTCGATACCCAATATTCAAACAAACATTTTCATGAGACAGATACAAGTTATGTATCGAGAGAGGGGAAATTCCTGGAATAAAAATAGAATCCTTATTTTTACACAAATTCAATCTCATCGACGAATCAAAACCAAAGCATCCAACTCCATTGTCTTTAAATTAATATTCAACAAGAACGATTAGCCCGTCACCCCACAAGGTCCTATTCAATTGTGGTGAAGTTTCGGCTGCTGTCAGTCATACAGGCGAACTTTAATAACGTGTGCGAACTTGGCGCGGCGCACTGCCATGCAAACTGTTGGCAACACCGCGTCATGACAAATTGACAAAGTTCTTGACGTCGAGTGAGGAGAATGGATTAATAATATTATTAACTTAGTATTACTTGAGAAGGTTTTCTTTTGGTTTTGACTGGGATTAGCTCTCTACTAATATTTACATGAGTGCTGCACTAAATGTCAAAATAAATCATCATCTGCTTGTCCTGTTCTCAACTACGTTGGGGCTGGTTGGCTACCAGTCTAATCGGAGAGCGTTTACGCCGTACGGCATTTCATACAAACTTTCAAGCCCTTATTTTTCGAAATGAATGAACGGATTTTAATGAAACTGCACGCATAAGCAAGATACAAAGTTCTAAAAAGTAAGCTGAGAACATTTAAAAAAAATTGTGTTACAGCCAAATTAGACCGATTTTAAAGTTTCCATAGAAACAGAGATTTCCTGTTATCTTTTTTTAAATAAGACATTTCGAAAATGTTCTCAGCTAACATTTTAGACCTTTGTATCCTTCTTATGCGTATGAAGTTTCATTAAAATCGGTTCATTCATTTCGAAAAACAACGACTTGAAAGTTTGTATGAAATGCCGTACGGCGTAAACGCTCTTAATACCACTATTTTACATGGACCGACTGCTTATCTGACCTCCACAACCCAGTTACTGGGTAATACAATACCCGTTGATAGTGAAAATAAAGAATACATTCGAGCTAAAAAAGCCGAACACGCTGAATGATAGTTTTTATTTCATCCATACTATCCATATTACGAGTTGTAAATTCGAAAGTAACTCTGTCGGTCTGTCTGTCTGTCTGTATGTTACCTTTTCACGCCTAAACCACTGAACGGATTTCGATAAAATTTGGCATAGAGATAGATTGCATCCCGGGGAAGGACATAAGATAGTTTTTATCGACATACCTCGCGGGCGAAGCCGCGGGTGGAAGCTAGTAATATTATAAATGCGAAAGTGTGTCTGTCGGTCTGTTACCTCTTCACGCTTAAACCGCTGAACCGATTTAGACGAAATTTTGTACAGAGATAGCTTGAGTCCCGGGAAAGGACATAGGATACTTTTTATCCCGATATGCCCACGGGATCGATACTTATGCGGGTAAAACCGCGGGGCGCTGCTAGTTATTCATATATTATATAATGTTGGTCTAGCGTGATCGACTTATTACCAAAAGAAATAATCCTAAGGAAGCCTTTATACTCCGCTAAAGTTACAGTAAACCCTTATTAAATACTAGCTGCGCCCCACCGTTTCACCCGCCTACGTCTCGATGCCGTGGTAATATCGGGATAAAAAGTTTCCTACGTCCTACGTATGTTTCATGGTCTACCCATGTGCTAAAATTCATCCAAATGCGTTCAAACATACAAAAAAAAAACTGTTCTCTTCTTAATCTATAAACACCTACACTTTAGTTGAGACTAAATGATTCGTTAACCATAAAATAACCAGGCTCAGGTATCCATTCAAAAATCTTACAAAACATCTTTGTATAGACAGGCTGCTGACAAAAAGCTTAACAAAGACTTCTTAAGTCTGAAGCTCCGAAAATGTTCGATTCATAACAATTTGGAGTCCATAAATCACACCAACTACACAAGGGCGTATTGTTGTGAACTACGAGTAGCCTCGTTATTATGAAATTTGTCCGACCATCTATCTTCGCCGGTATTAGAACTTTGTTAGTATATAACGTCGAATTGTTAATTACGTTCTAAATATTGGGGCAATAAGTTGTTAATTGATTATATTGTTTTATTGATTACATCAGTTCTGACAATGGGCACCCATCATCATCATTCTCCTGTCTTTATCACAATAAGGCTCTTTGTACACGGCACAGTTTCTTTACAGTAGGTACGACCAATAAACCGGGCCGAAGAAAAAACATATCCGTCAACAAGCTTCCATAGTGATCACGGTAAGAAAAACGTATGTGTACTTAAAGAACTTTTTTTTTTTTGGGTGGGAAATCATCAAATGACCCCTCCCGCTCTGGGTGGAGCGGAAGTCTTCTGTCTTCCTCTAATATAGCCATCAGTATTGAAATTTTGTATGGGACAGCTTATAATTTTTGCTGGTCAGCTATTACGATGTTAGTCCCAATGGAGAAAGAAGTTCAGTTTGATGGTCTGCACCACACCCTTAATTTTTTGCCATTTTTAGGGTTCCGTACCTCTAAAGGAAAAAACGGAACCCTTATAGGATCACTTTGTTGTCCGTCCGGCTGTCTGTCCGTCTGTCAAGACCCTTTTTCTCAGGAACGCGTGAAGGTATCAAGCTGGAATTTATATCAAATACTCAGGTCTACTGTCCCTTGGAGCTGTGAAAAAATCAAACTTCTAAGCCAACGCAATCAAAAGATGCAGCCGTTTATGCCGCAAATTTCCGGAAATTTTCAATCATCAAATCAAAACGTACAGGGTACTTCCCTTGAAATCAGAATCTTGAAATTTGGTACGAAGCAACGTTTTATAGCACAGATAAAGAAAATATTGCAAAAACCGTAAATTTTTAGTTACATCATATAATACACCTACAGGTTTGTACGGAACCCTCGGTGCGCGAGTCCGACGCGCACTTGGCCGGTTTTGTATTCATTACAGTCTGTAATCTTGTTAAAACAGTTCTTTATAATGCATTTGTAGATCTTTGACAGTCGTCACGAATAGTCAGAAGCCCGAAAGTCTGACAAAAAGTCTTACCAAAGGGTACCACGTAACCAGCAACTGGGTTGTGGAAGCCTTCGCTCCATGTAAAATATTGGTATTCAGCTGAATCCGGTTAGTCTGGAAGCCGACCCTAGCATAGTTGGGAAAAGGCTATTATGATAATCCACAGACAAGGATGCCAAAGCGAAGAGTTATCATCTCATTCTGTCATTCTTTTTGCCTTGCACAGGTTTTTTTTTTTGTTGTATTTAATATACACTTTGTTAGTGTTTAATGCTCCTTTTTTACTACTTACTTGTATTTCTTATGCGTGTCCCAAATAAAATATTTTTCTTTCTTTTCATTCCAATAACTCGTACTTCAGAACTAGAACTATAGAACATCTACTCCACAAAAGAAGTGTCCTGCTCGTGGCAGTATCTCAATTTAACACAGACTGTGTGATACATAAGGTACACAACCGCTTTCCTTAGCTCTGACGCGGTAAAGTTTGTGGGTGAGGACTGAGTGACAGTGGAGTTTTGCTAGCAGATCTCGCGGGAATATTATAATCACCGCTGCCGCAGCACCGCGCACCGCTCGCTTCGCTCGGTCGGCTCGCGCGCGGTTTGTAACAGTTCTTACCTAGTCTAACGCATTGGTCGGGTAGCTTAGTTACTGCGACCAATTAATTCAACATCTTAACCCCATTTTTTTAAGGATCATTAAAACTTACGTCTTTTATAGAAGGTCAATAAGTTTTTGAGGATCAGTTAAATATTTCCCAGTTTTTAACAACATAAATAAATCCCACCTTTTCATAAAACTTATCGCTCTCACCCGCACCTCACCACAAATCCATACCGAGTTTTCAAGTTGCCTCATACAAAAGGGCTTTCTTCAGAAATTTCCATATTACTTTAGTAATAATAAGTGCTCCCGGGATATGAAAGGCAATCTCGAAGGAGATTTTATTACATGAAAGGTAAACAGTGGAGAGTAAGCAGGGCTTACGTGGAACGACGTTGCTAAACGATGTCCTGTTGGTCAGAATTAGGCTCAAAGTGAGCGGGAAATTAATTATGTTTGAAATGACGTGTGAAATTAGAAGTGTTGTTGAGTTTACGATACGTAAGTGATCAATGTCAATCGAAAACCGACTTTAGTGTGAAAAATTATTATGTACATAGATTTGTGTGTAGACTCAAACCACAGCATAATCAGCCTTTTACCAACTATGTTGGGGTTGGCTTCCAGTCTAACCGGATGCAGCTGAATACCAGACATGAAGCGACTGCCTATCTGACCTCCACAACCCAGTTACTAGGAAATACGATACCCCTTGGTAAGACTGGTTGTCAGACTTTCGGGCTTCTGAGTACCTGTAACGACTGTCAAAGATCCGCGAATGACAGGTGGGACCAATGGCTTGACGTGCTTTCCGAGGCACGAAGGGGTCTCGGTATGTAAAGATGGTCACCCATTAACAGACCAACCGCTTCAAGCGTAGCTTAACCTGATCGATCGACCTGTGCTGCTGTTATTATTTAGCCACGGGCCCCTCAGATAGAACAAACAAAAACCATAAATACACATATTTAAACTTGAAACTTGAACCTTCACTCATAACTTAGCGTACCTTAATCAACATCCTTCCCAAACAAACAAAACTTAAAACCTAAAACAAAGTTAAACATAATTATACAAACTTGAAATTATTCCTTTACACTTAAGGGCGGAAACTCGATGGTAATATAATATTCAACCTCGCGTGACGAAACTTGTACAAAATCATTTTAAAGTCACTGTGTAGGTTGTTAAACAGAAGGGGTGTTTATTGCTGTCCTCGATAATTCCAGCTTGTATAGAGGGTGGCAGGGAATTCGACGCGCATCCTGTTACCATGAATTCAAGACATGATTCTGAACACCCGTGCGTTGAAATCTGTTCCATTCATTTTGTACGTATTGATTTTTAGAGTTCCGTTCCTCAAAAAAAAAACCGAACCCTTAAAACCTTATAAGATCACTTCGTTGTTCGTCTATCAAGACCCTTTTTCTCAGGAACGCGTAGAGTTATCAAGTTGAAATTAATATCAAATACTTAGGGCTGTAATCTCTTGAAGAAGTGAAAAAATAAAACTTCAAATTCAACGCAATCAAAAGATACGGGCGTTTATGTTCCGTTTATGCCGCATATTTTGACACTCGCAAGGGAATCAAAACCTATAGAGTACATCCCGTTGACCTAGAATCATGAAATTTGGTAAGAAGCAATTTCATGTAGCACAAGTAAAGGAAAAACTCCGAAAACCGTAAATTTGTAATTACATACCTGTACGGAACCATCGCTGCGCAAGTCAGACTCGCACTTGAAAGGTTTTTTTTTATAAAACAGAGGATTTTTTATTGATAACCGACAAAACATGTCTATGCTAGAGGGTCTAGCTCGTAGAATCATGAGCTGAACTCATAGTAACAGTTCGCGCGTCGACGTCTCTGCCACCCCACTTCAAGAGAATTCAGAAAAGGAACAAGAATTGATCACCACTCTTGCTCACTTATGTGTTGGCGCTGGAAATTATTAAGCCTTGGATTTCTTAGGCTGTATTGCCTGCGCAACACACATAAAATGACAATTGACCGTAATCTCTTTCATTTTGATAGTTCACCCACGCCCACGTCCATTGCATTATTTAAGTTGTTGAATAAACGAATTTTTCAAATCCTTCAAAACCCTCAAATTGTGATTGAAAGCGGGTTACGCAATAAGGGTACAGATTACATCCACGACTTATCGACAAATCCTCTTTTGTCTTTACCAAGATAAGCCATATTATTTGCCATACGGTTTCGCTGTTTGATTCTGGTGTATTCTTTTGTTTTACAGTTATAGTCGGAGTTGACCTACTGTCCATAAAGTCTACATAGGTTTACCACGCGTGTTATAAGGTATGTAAAAGGGATACTATACCATAACGGGTGAAATTGACTTGTAATGTATTGTTTGTATTCGCAACTCTTTATTAAGAGGTTCAGATTTTGGTATTAAGCTATTATAAAGTTTCACATAACTGTATTGTATACCGTTTTCACAGCTGTAATTTTATTAAGGCGACAACATGACCTAAAACGCGGTCACTATCGGACTGCATAGAAAACAAAGAGAAGCGCGATGACACAACGCGCCACCATACAATATATATTTAACACTACATATAAAATAACGGCAAAAAATCACGATTGTTGTATGGGAGCCTCCCGTAAAAATATTTATTTTATTCTGCTTTTAGTATTTTTTGTTATAGCGGCAACAGAAATACACATTCTGTGAAAAATTCACCTGTCTAGCTATCACGGTTCATGAGATACAGCCTGGTGACAGACGGACGGACAGCGGAGTCTTAGTAACAGGGTCCCGTTTACCCTTTGGGTACGGAACCCTAAAAAGCGAGTGAGTTGGGACTAGGGATAAATATGGACGAAGCCGAATATTTTCAATGAATAGGTACTCATAGAAAGAAGCAGACTACCTACATTTCATCACTCTCTAAATTTTTTTTCAAATTGCTGATGATGATGCTTATGGAAAGCGATGGATGAGGCCTATGATGGAACGAGCGTGCTCAGAAGATGCCTGTTAATGATTCAATAAAAGAAATAGAAACCCTTTTATTCCCTTTAGTGGTTCATATAATAACGAACCTCATCAAAGTTTTCGGTTCAAGCGAGGTTCGGAACGTTCAAAGTTAATACGCAACTGGGGATGAATTTAGAACGCTCATAATGTGGGGCTCACCTTGGAACGGAGGCTGTGGAACAGATTGGAAGTCTTGCATTATTATTAAAGACTTCTTCTCTTGTATCAGTACAAATTATATGAGAACTAGGTTTGCCTGCGGTTTTGCCCAGTACTTGGATGTCAGTGTCCTAATGTCATAACGCAAGTCATGGTCTACATGTTTGCTAAATATCATTGTGTCCCTGACACCACCAGCCTCACGCTGTGCATGTGATTCTTGAATTTCATGTTGCAACATTAGTGTGAAGCAGTTTTGCGCTGAGATCCGGATTCCAATATTTACGATCCGTGTTTCGATGTGTTTTTTAACGTGTTAACCCAAACCACAAAAGTGTAACCGTAATTTAACTGTAACAGATATGCGGCGTTGCCAAAATAGTCGCAATCCCGACTGGATTTAGGCTATTTTACGTTTTAGCGGTACCGTGCAGTTATATCTACAACTGCTAATTTCTGTTACACATATTAACACTTAAAAAAGGTTACACTTTGACTCTGTAATATTATTGTATCTGTTACATTTTAGAAGTATTTATCTTTTAGAACAGTTTTAAAAACAGTGTTAAAAACACTTTGTAGGTATTACGGTCAAACGTTGAGTCCCTGGGCTAATACGATGACTACATCTGGTAAAGGCTACACTGCGCCGTTACATCGTAACCACACATAGTTTGGTAGCCTTCCGCAGATAAGGATCATTAAACGGTTATAAAAATTCTTACACCCAATATTTTTATTTAACACTCGGACCACCAAAGATAAAATGTCGAAAATGCTTTGAAGTCAATACCGACAGTTTCAACTTATTTTACTACTTCAAATACTTGATCCCATGATAACGTCGCCATAAAAATATTCCACTTTATTTGTTCACATAACTATAGTACCTTCACAAACGATACCGATATTTTAAATCGATATTTCAAAGCGATACGAATGATTCGAATAATTGAATCGATAATGAGCCATTAATATTCGTAGATAACACGAAACTTTCAATTTCACTGTTCTGTCACAGTATAAAAAGTAATACAGTAGTTCCATTTAAATAAATCACTGTTCATTCCAAGGTTGCCTGGAAGAGATCGCAGAAAGCGATAAGGCTGCCCATTGTAAATTTTGTAGTGTTTGATGTATCTCTTTTGTTCTGTATTTTTGTGGTGTACAATTTATAAAGTACTAGCGGCCCGATCCAGATTCGCGCGGGTGCATTTATTTTTTCGAATTTCCAAAATTTTCTTTCATACAAACCTTGTCCAGAATACCGAACACAACAAAAAAATAATTATCCAATTTGGTGCAGTCATTCGGAAATTATGCGCGTACAGACATTTCGGCGACTTTGTTTTATACTATGTAAGAATATATAAATAAATAAGTACAAAGTATTTCTTAAGAAATAAGCAGTACCTTTGTACTCAATACTTATGTGTCGTATATGTACTCGTATCTATTTTATTGTGTGAACATAAATAATAAAATAAATACAACATCAAACGTTAAATATGAACTGATAAAGTTACTAATATTTAATAATTACTGTTCTTCTCATGTAAGTAACGGCTGTCTTAATGGTAATAAAACTCTTTACGCAAAATATGAACTTGTGTACCCGCTATCCGGTAGGATTTCTCCGGATTCGTCCTCCTTTTGACGGTTTCCGGGACGCATCCGGCACAGATTATTACAAAGTGAACACGGATTGTCGGACCCTTCTTAAAAAAGATACGCAAACCCTTTTGGCTCACGAGTTAAACTTGCACTTGAGGAAAAGGTCCATATTTTAACCTAAAAAAACCAGATTTTTCGAGTTTATTTGTTAAAGAGATATCATTTCGTTACGCAGCCGTACGCATTATGAACCTACTGTATATTTCTGTGGTGTGGTTATTTTGATAACTTCGCATACATTTTACATTATTTGAATTACAAATCAAAATGTAAACCTTACCTTCATTAAAATAAAGCTTATAATCCCTTGTGCAATTCAAAAGTAGGTTATGGGACAAATATGTTTTTGTTAGGCCTATAAACTGATTATTACCATTTTAACTGAGCATTTTTAGTTAAATAAATATCGCAGTTAATTATATTGAAGTCGTAAACCTGTGACTGGTTTGAGGCTGCGCTTCGTTAGAAGCTGAGCGAGAAATAAACGGTTTAAGCTGAGTGAGAAATTAAAGAGTGAACATGAGAAGAGAGAATATTTACAGTTACACGTAAATACTCACGCCTTCTTCCAACGGGGATAGGCAGAAACTACAGAATGCCACCTACTACAATCCATTACACACTCCTTTTGCTTCGTTTACGTTCGTTCATACATCAGTCATACCTACATGCACGCCCGTTGCGAGTACTATGCAACTGACTTTTCTGAAAAACATCACCATTATTGCCACTATAATCATGTCCTTCTGGGTCAACCCCTCCGGGTGTCCACTCACAACTGCCTTGTATATACCAGTACCACCACGCCATACCTTGTGTCTTTTGAGTTGTTCTTTCCTGGTTTATCAGTGACCACGACATGAGCTATTCTAATCAGTGTTGGAGAACCCTCCTTGTAGTGATCTTTAAGAGGTTTGTCTTCATCAAAGACACGCAAGTGTTACGCTGTTTTCTTGCAGTAACACCTCGCCTAAATGAATACAGAATGAATTCAACGCTTCATACCTAAATTATTTTATTGGTTTGATAATTGATGCAATCGGCGTGCTTATAAAGTTAATCTTTTATAAACAGCAGTCGAGGTTAGACCTTGGGAGGTAAGCAGAGATTTCCATCATTCTAAAACTGATACTGAAACATCAAATGAAATGCAATATGCCTATTGTGTGCCCACTGCTGCAACACAGGCTTTCTCTCATCAAAAGGGCTGTAATCCACCAAGCGGGCCTAGTGCGGGTTGGTAGATTTCACATGTCTTCGAAATTTTGTTTCTCTCACGATGTTTTCCTTCACCTTTTTTATGAGAGCTGTGGTGATGAATTTATTTACACAAAGTAAAACGTCTGTCTGGGTTCGAACACACGACCTAAAACTCGTTAGTCGGGGCCACTAGGACACTACTGCTCACATACGGCACTCGTCATTGATGTTGATGATTAAAATTCCCAACTTCACAAAGTTTTTGGTAGCGGTAACTGTAGTCAGAAGTTTTTAGCTTAACCAACCAGGACTAAACGCTTTGCAGGAGTAACTTGTGAAACTAAGTCTGTCACCAGGCGCCGGTTGAGCAAACACAATATATTCTACCCTAATATCAAAGTACTTCGTTGTACTGTCCACGAAAACGGGTGTACGGGTCGTCAGAAGCCTAAAAGTCTGACAACCAGTCTCACCAAGGGATTTCGTATTACCCAGTAAATGGGTTGTGGAGGTCAGATAGGCAGTCGCGTAATGTAAAATACTGGTAAGCTGGCATCCGGTTAGACTGGAAGCCGACCCCAGCATAGTTGAGAAAAGGCTAGGCAGATGATGAGCCCAATTCTTGAGGAAAGCTAGACATCACGCTACGACCCATAAGAGGACAAGGCAGAAAGAATGCTTAGCAAAAACGAAGTAGTACTCGTAGCACGGGCGAACGATGAGATGCGACGCGATGGGTCTGGGGCCGAAATTTCATGCGGACGAAGTCGCGGGCAGACGTTAGTGTAAAATAAGTTACGTACCATTTATCAAAGACAGATAAAATGGTCAAACCTTTTATAATATTACATTCCCAATTTATATGCTCAATCCTATATTCTATACACATTAAAATATATCGTATGACTGACGGATAGCTTCATTAAATTAATTAATTTCTAACATTTTTCTCTCAAATAAATCTCGAGTGAGATATTATATCCAAACTGGTTTACAGAATTAGTTCAGATGACATCTTAGAAGTTTATAAATGTGTGACTTTGGTTATAATGTGTTAGAGATTAAAGATATAGCCGTTGAACGAAATAACAAGAACGGCACGTGAATAAAGTTATGTTCGTACGGCAGAGTCGGTTAATAAAGGCCCTTTCTCGTTTAAGAGTTATTTATCTTTGAAAAGATTTAAGATATGAGCTACATTAATTTCTTCTAGCACATGAAAGAAACTTGTGTTTTTTTTTATATTCAAACCCATGTATTGTGTGTCTTTAACCAGATAAATAAAACTTAAATAAACTACTTCTTTATTAGGTATCTAAATATTTAGAAAATGGACCAATAATAATTTCCATGTTACCAATATTTATCGGGAAAATATTTAAAAACAATATTTTTTTTTTATTTGTGATATTTAGTAACAATACCATTTAGTTTCTATTGAATTGTTGATGCCATGCCCAAGCGCGTGCCTAGTGCTTTATTATGTGTGTGTGTTGTGTGTGTGTATTTCGTGCCAATTTTTACGCTATTTATTTTGTCAATTTATTGTTAAATTGTTTATTTTATTATTTTAACAGACCTATATCAACTTTTAATAACGACTGTACTGGGCTGTTTTCTCAATAGACAAATAGCTTTTATTTGTGGAATAAATACTGCGGTTTGACAGATTTTGTATAGATAATATGTCATACTGTCACATTTATTCTTTAGATAAAAGTTATCTGTCTATTGAAAAATCATAATCGCCACTCTAGATAGGAATATAGAACTTTAATTAATCATCCACGAGCTGCGAGACTATCCCTCTAGCAAAGCCTCTCATGAATGCCATTCATCTATTATCAAATCTCATTTCATGTGATTTGACTGACAGTTATCATTTCCGCCTACCAATCACAACAGTTACCAAGAGATCTGACAGCAGGCTTATTGATCAGAGACTTGATCAGGCTTTCAGAAAGCAAGAGTGTGTGTTCACCCTCTATGTACGTACACTCCCCGTTGGTCTCGTGGTCGCAAGCACGATTGCTGAGCGTGGTGGGGTTTTGGGTATGATTCCCAGTTCGAGCAAAGTGTTAGTGAGTTTTTCCATTAGGAATTTCTCAGTAACAGTCCGGAGATTGGAAGTTGGCGGTGTGATACCCGTGAAAGCACGTTAAGCCATTAGTCCTACGCCTGATCTCTCTACCGTCGTCGTGTTGTATTGCGTGCCGTCCCGTCGGAATATGAGGATGAGGGGAGAGAGACTGCATCTGTGTCTGCGCACACACTTGTCCACTAAAATACCTCTCGTAGATGGCTAGTCTCCGATTAGATTGGCCGCACTGGCCAAAATACGGAACTATTACCATTACGTACATAGACTATTATTTGGAGGACTAATACAAAAGAGATAACTATGCAGACAGCTTACTTTGCTTTCTGTTCTGATCCCCTGAACCCCATCTCCACCCCCCCTCCTCCTCGATCCCCTGCTAGTTCTTCTTCTGTTTTAATATCTTTCTTATCCAAACTTTCTCATTCCGAGTTATTCCTAAATTAACCTTTCTGCGTGTCTATCCACCACCACTTATCGGCTTGACATAATTTCCCCGAAAATTATTTGGCTATGTTTAAGTGAAAATTAATTCACATAAGCAGACCCTAACACAATTAGTATTTAATAAGTTAGAGCGTAGTGTAATTATCTAGGTACTTTACATAATTAGCCAATAATGTTTCCACTGCTGGGACACAGGCTTCCTCTCTGTGAGAGGGGCCGTAATCCACCACGTGGGCCCAGTGCGGGTTGGTAGATGGCACATGTCTTCGAATTTTTGGTTCTAGAACATGCCGGTTTCCTCACGATGTTTTTCTTCACCGTTTTGAGAATAGTGGTCATGAGTGAGCGAGTGGATCATGTTGCTAGGTACTTTGTTACAATGCAAACACTTTTATTCACTAGCAACTTCTATCACGCTAAAACGGCTGATCTGATTTTGATGAAATTTGGCTCATGAGCAGACCATGGCTCCAAGACCTGGATTAAGACATAGGATATTTTTTATCTCGATATTCCCACGGGATCGAGACGTACGTTTAATTGGTTCGTTTTGCTGTTGCCAGATGCTTTTTGATAGTGTAATGATTTTTATCATTAGCAGCTTCAAAAAAATAACTAATTATTTAAACATCTCAGCAGACGCGTCCCAAGTGACTTCCTTAAGTAGGTAGCCTTACTTTTAATAGTACAGGCTGGTCATAATTGACAGCGTGTTCCATTCGATCGTTTAAGGAGACGTCAAATATTCTTATTGGATATTTTTGTTTGGTAGAGAAAAAGTGGTAGAAATAACTTGATAATATAAAGTCCCTCCTCTTAATATACTCAAGATATAACAAATCGTTTAAATTATATTGTGAGGTTCTTCTGAGCTTCGCTCCCTCACAGTACCAATTTACTTATTTTCCTATATATAAAACTTACGTACATGTACATACTTTTGACCAGTTATTCGTATTAATGTAACGTTTCAAGTTCCAACTGTAATACTAATGTCTGTTTCTTTGTTTAATTGTTCACAGACACGCGAGCCCTTCTTTGGTCACGACGAATAAGTTTCTGGTATATATACGTGCCACTACATTACCTATTTAAATTGGAATTGAAAGAGAAAGCATGTCTTTGACACATTCCTTCTCATTCTTACAAGATTGTTATGATTGATTGATCGGGAAAAGTGTTATTGGGTTTTTTCATCTGGAATTTTTCAGTTGCAGCCCGGAGCCTGGATTTGTGCTTGGCAGTAGCGTCGCCCCCTGTTACATGGGACTTAAATATAAATACTTCCAACCTAAACTGTAATTGAATATAATTCAGGCCGTAAGTTGAATGGCCGCCGTTTAGTTAAAAGGCTAGGCGGTTAACTGAACGGCTAATTTAACCAGTTGGCTACGACATATACATACATACAATACATGCTCGGTATCCATGTAACATGGGGCGAGCCTATTGCCAATTAACTGGCCAAAAAACCAGACTCCAGGTTGCTGCTCAGAAATTTCAAATGGAAAAAGCCAATCACACTTTGCCTGACCTTGGAATCGAATCCAGGATCTCATTCTCAGCAGTAGCAAAAATATGTAATTGGACAATAATCCCGATATAGTGATAGATCACTTCCTTTTAAAAAATCTTAAACAATCCTGTTGTCGAAAAGAGCAAAGAGGGCTTACAAAAACATAAAATTATAGAGAGCCAACGATTATCATAATTCATAACATCCCACGCTGTATTAAAAATTAAAACGAATGGACGCGAAATAATCAATAAGTAAGTTGGTTTATATCAATGAACGCGTCATTGGTTTATGAATACAGAAGTGTATTTGTTAAATTCGACATATTAATGAAAATCATGGACCATTTCCATATTAATGAAGGTAAATATTATAAAATGTATATTTTACATCATCCTAATCATTCCGCAGTATGGGTAAAGTTCCGTTCTCATTTAGGGAAGGAATGAGGGTTGATCACCGCGCTTACTCTTAAAGCATAAAGTTTCAGTTAAGTTAAATGTACGTAATTCATGATGATTTAGAATAAGAACTACTGTCTTCTACAGTACTTTGACGTGACAACACTTATTAGCTTTATTTGCTTCGCTGATCTGACGGCAGCACTCAGATTCGTTACTTAAAATTAATCAATTAATAACTTTAATTGGCAAGTAGATATATTATACAGGGTAACAAGGACGAATAACCTGTTATCATTGCGTTAAAAATTTTCGTCGGTTATAAAAAAAAAACTACTGTTTTCTTCAAAACTGCAGTTGTGTTTCCATGTCCATGCAACCCTGTATAATTCCTATACAGGGTGAAAGGGACATTGGATGGATGGCTATGAGAGTAAGGGAAGACCAAACGATGGATGGACTGTGTGAAATATGATATGGTTAGAAAAGGGGTGACTACTGAGATGACGACTAATAGAGAAGTATTGAAAAAGACATGTGGCGCTGACCCCAAATAAATTGAAATATGAAAGATAATGCGTATCATTACATAATGCCGGCATTATGTCAGATTTGTACCTACAGTATTTTATTACCTTTGCATAAAGTTTTAATAGATGATGATTGAATAGAAAAAGTATCAGTCAAACCTAAGAATTATGTGAAGATATGCTGGACAAATAACATCAATGATTAGTTGCGTCTCTCAGTACGGCATTAAGACACACGACTTACGGTCAAGATCATCGTGAGAAAATCAACGCATTACATTCACAATAGTATTAATAACAAAACAATCACGTCTTCAAACACGTCGCATTCACAGCGTCCACTGACGAACATGTCTCTTCGTTAATAAGTTCGCGGAGGTTGATTTGCATTCAATTAATTATCTATGGCCGACCCGTTGTGGCGCCCGCCGGTGGTAACTAGGCGCATTAAATGCATCGCTAACTTTGTTACGCTAGTGTTTGAGATTGAATGACGTAGTTATTGTATGTCTATGTTAAGGTGACTACAGCCGGTCTATACTGTAAAAATCTGACCCTGAGAACTTAGGTGAATTGAATTTGAAGTGAGCTGTCAATTCACCCTATGCTGGGGATTGACAACTCACTTTAAGCTCACTTCACCTAAGTTTTCACGGTGAGATTTTTATAGAATTGGCAGGCTGTTTTTGCTTGCTTTTTGGCGAACGACATGTGTTTTCTAAAAGCGCTCCCCAAATGTAGACACCGTGAAACGCTGTTTTTTATCGCACAGTTAGGCGTATATATTACAAATCAGAAAAAAATATGTGTATTGTCAAATGTTCAAAGAAAAATTCAAACGTAATTCTCAAAATGTTGAGCGTTAACTATCATATTTTATGTAATCACTAGCTGCGCCCCGCGGTTTCACCCGCATAAGTTTCGATCCCGTAAGAATATCGGGATAAAAAGTATCCTATGTGTCAATCCGGGTTATAAACTATCTGTGTGCCAAGTTTCATCCAAATCTGTTCATTAGTTTTTGCGTGAAAGAGTAACAAACATCCATCCATCCTCACAAACTTTCGCATTTATAATATTAGTAGGATAATGGCGCCGATTCCCTTGTTCACAAACTAAACTAAATTTAAGTTCAGTGCATCCTTTTCTTTCTATTTCATTAAGAAAAGGACAGAAGATAAATAT
Source organism: Gortyna flavago (assembly GCA_963669345.1). Lineage (NCBI taxonomy): Eukaryota > Metazoa > Arthropoda > Insecta > Lepidoptera > Noctuidae > Gortyna > Gortyna flavago. Next base: position 2,006,348 of record OY770149.1, read on the forward strand.
TAGTTTAGTCCTGTCAAATTAAGATACTCCATAGACAGTTTAGACGTGATTAAAAAATTAGCTACTAAAAATACGTCAATTTACGTCAGGCGCTGACTAATTTGACAGGACTAAACTAATATTTATCTTCTGTCCTTTTCTTAATTAAATAGAAAGAAAAAGATGCACTGAACTTAAATTTAGTTTAGTTTGTGAACAAGGGAATCGGCGCCATTAAAGAGAACAATCAATTAAAGAAATACTTTATAAAAAATCCACTGAGCCGTGCATTTATTTAATAATTTAATTAAAACTGCAAAATAACTCATATGCTTAGAGTTTCACTACGTGATCTAATCAGAAATAAAGAGATTCGCATGAGAACCAAGGTTATCGACATTGCTCGAAGAATAGCCAAACTTAAGTGGCAGTGGGCAGGGCACATTGCTCGCAGAACAGACGGCGGATGGGTCCGCAAGGTTCTGGAGTGACAACCGCGTACCGGAAGACGTAGCGTTGTCAGGCCTCCCACAAGGTAGACCGATGACCTTGTGAAGGTCACAGGAATACGCTGGATGCGGGAAGCACAGCACCGGTCGAAGTGGAGGCCTGTGTGTGTGGGAGGCCTTTGTCGCAGCAGTGGGAATATTATAGGCTGATTATGTGTATGTAATAAGTGCCCTAAAAGTAATCTAAAGTTTCGTGTCTGTGATTTATGGGTGAGCGCGATTCTCAGTAGTGATTGTCTTAGGGCTGATAAACGTAATATATAGGTTTCTTATCAACGCTGAATCAATTGTAGGTAAATTAATGGGTTTCTTTGGCGCATAGCACAATCTCTGAGATCCCAGTGAGCCGTAACCCACCACGGTGGCCCAATGCAGGTTACGAGATCTCACATGTTCTAGGATTTCCTTAAATTGCGGTACTTAAAAATATTTGCCAATCAGCGATTTGGTATCGGAGCTGACTTCCCTACCGATGTTACTTTAGTGCGCCACAATCACCATAATTGTCTCCCTTATTTATCTGTAAAAACGTAGAAAGCCAAATTACTTCTCTCAAAATAATTTTAACATGTCCCACCAAAATCATCACCCGAATACCAACAGGAAATAATGCTATAAACTAGAGATAATATCACCCTCTTAAATTACACCCTTACTGGCTGATAATGAGCATGTAAACAACAGCACCTCGCATGCTCGAAGTCGGTTAATCATGTCTGCTGGTGCGCAATGACTTAATTATCACTTGTGGTATTTGATGAAGTTTTTGTGTTAAGACGGTATCCGACGGCTTTGAAAGAGCTGTTTATTTAGCTAAGACTATAATTATAAGTGCTATAACTAGCTGCTGCCCGCGACTTCGTCTGCGATCCAGGATGAAAAGAGCCTATGTCCTTCTCCAGGTAATGGTCTACCCATGTGCCAAATTTCATCCAAATCCGTTCAGCCGTGTTAGCGTGAAAGTGTGACAAATAAACAAACTTATTTTTTTTTTACTCTCTTTAGTTTGGTTTGTGATCCTCCTGTACGAATCGCAATAAATACCTACTTTTTCTTTCCTTCTTTCTTTATTTCTAGTCGTAAAAACCATGAGAGGTAAAGGATTGTCGCTAGTTTGTTACAAAAACCATTAAAATAAACATAAACTTAACAAAGTACCTATTACAATATGAATAAGTTTTGATATGCAAACTTGAATTGCAAACGGTTACTAATAAACCCTCATATCTGCTTGATGATTTATTATAAACTATATTCTGCCCGCGACTTCGTCCGTGTGAAATTTCGGCTCCCGACCGATCGCGCGATCGCGTCGCATCCCATCTCTCGCCCGTGCTACTACTTCATTTTCGCTTCTTCTAGTTCTCACCGACTTTTTTCCTTTTGCTCGGCTCTAAACGGTCATATCGTGATGTTAAATAGCATACCACCTTCCTCAAGAATAGGGCTACCAAATGCAAAAAGATTTTTCAAATCAGACGGGTAGTCCCAAAGATTACCCCTACATACAAATTTACAAACAAACAAACTTTACCTCTGTTTTTAATATTAGTACAGAAGAGTTCCTTTGTCCTGCTGTATTGATCCTGGCTGCATCAGGTCATCACTATGTATGAGAACAAAATAACAAAGTTCAACTTGATCAGAAAATTGGAACAGAATAAAAGTTGGATGTACAAGATTTAAAAGTCAGAGCAGTGAAGCTAAAAAAGCTTGTAAAAATCAAACCCAATTTTGAACACACTTCTAAAGCTCAAGTTTTAAACACCATCTGCTAAGCCTTTTCCAAACTATTATCATAAATCATTTAATTCTTATGTGTATTTTTAGATACTAAAGTCAAAGTATTTACTTCAAACTAGCAGCGCCTTCGGTTTCACCCATCCCGTAGGAATATCGGGAAAGAAACTATCCAATGTCCTTTCCCGAGACTCAAACTATCTTTAAACCAAATTTCATCTAAATCGGTTCAGCGGTTTAAGCGTGAAGAGGTGACAGACAGACACATTTTCGCATTAATAACATTAGTATGGATAGGCTCATAAAAGGCACTTTTGAACGTCAAACGTACTTTAGTAATTGGCAATTACATTAGCTAAACATAAAGACAAAACATTCATTCACTCGTCTCGCAGAACTCTACTGACAGGATATAATATATACAGATATTCTAGACATTTATATTCACTATTTATTTTCCTGTCCTTTTCCCAATTTATTTGAGCTTTTTACATGAGCTTTTTCTTCCATACTTCTCTATTAGTCGTCATGTCGGTAGTCACTCCTTTTCTAACCATATCATCTTTCACAGTCCATCCATCGTTTCTTTGGTCTTCCTATCCACATTTACATAATTATCATCGTTAATAACTTGCACCAAGTTCAACTTAAACAGGATTGATTTACAAATTCATTAAGTTGTTTATGTCCTCAACACTGGACGGTGTAAATCTTAGTGATTTAAAGGTGCGAGCTGACCCAATTCCTATTGGTTGCAATCTATTTATATTTCACCACGCTTACACGATTTATACCTGCTTTAGGAGGTGTGAAACGATTCGGTAGGTTAAAACTTTAAAGGATGCCGGTTCTCTTCGTGTGACAGAAAATATTGGCTAGATTGTTTAATATTTCCGTGGGTTTTGTACTCAGAAATTTAGGTACAGTAACATAACATTTTCTAAGCTCGATTAAAGAAAAAAAGAAAGAAAAAATAATGGTTTATTGGTCACAGAAACACGTGCATACAAAAAAATATTTTATCAAAAACAAAATAGATCTATAATCACGAGCACAAAACAGAAATATTCGACAGCTGCACGTCATGACTGTGACAAAAAGGCTTCCACTCAGCACGATGCTGTGCTCTAAGGGACCCACAGCACAGCGCTGATTTTCAGTGGTTACCCGAAAAGGACGTACGGAATCCAAGATTTAGATAATTAATTATAAGAAGAAGAATATGTTTATACAGTCACTGAAAAAAAAAAGTAAAATAAAACAAACAGTACTTAGAATATAAAAACAAAAAAACATTAAGAAGTCCACGGAATTTAATTTGATCACTTGATGGAAAGTGATTACCGCTACCAACACCTTAATCACCAAAGAGTTCGTTGATGTGACTAATACCTGCATCACTACAGATTTGACGACATCTTGCTAATTTTAAACACAAAATTGGAATCACTCACTGATGCTTGTAATTTTCCCAGTCTTTTAAACTAACAACGCTACCTCGGTGGCAGAAATTGGTATGATATGGGGGGCTTGTGGCTAAGTTATAACAACCGCACGGGTCGATCGATCAGATTAAGCAACGCTTGGTCCATGGATGAGTGTCCATCTTTACATACCAAGACCCCTCCGTGCCTCGGAAAGTCCCGGCTGGCATTCGTGGATCTTTGGCAGTCGTTACGGGTCGTCAGAAGCCCGAAAATCTGACAACCAGTCTAACTATCGTATTACCCAGTAACGGGGTTGTGGAGGTCAGATAGGTAGTCGCTCTATGTACAACACTGGTATTCAGCTGCATCCGGTTAGGCTGGAAGCCGACCCCAACATAGTTGGGAAAAGGCTAGGCAGATGATGACTTCAAGATGAAACCTTTTAAAGGGAGCTCTAATTTCCAAAATATTACAATAGTTTTGTTAATAACAGTGTAATCAACCTCATCATTTCTGTATCTTAAACTGAATAGTCATCTCAATTTCAATTGTAAGTAATTTTGATGAAAAACTTCGTAGACTTTCCAAAGACTGTTGAATTAATTATAGCAATATTATATTTCAATGTTGGACTTAAGGCGAGTATACACTAGAGCATTTTCTTAAGCATTTCCATGTAATGTAACGTCCTTACGAATGGTAAAATACAGGCAAAAGCTCAGTTTCCGAAAGCATTTTCATGTAATGGAATCTTCGTGCGAATGCTCGACACTGCGTTTGACGTAATTCTCACGGCGAGTGAAAATTTACCTGTTACATTTCTTTCTACTTTGCGTTCATTGTTAATGACTTTGCGTTCTTGATCGCTCGTGCCTTTGCTCGATAAAGTGTTCCTCCAATGAGCTCGTCGTAAAATACCTCTAATTTCCCTACATGTTTAACATTGAATGTCGCTGAGATGAGATTGCGACTAGATTTTGAACGTTTTTAATTACGGGAATGGCCCTTCTGGTTGAAAGAGCTTCGTCATTGAATGCATTGCGAAGTTTATGCGAAATAGACCTACGGCACTTACAATCGTGATGCCATTAATTTCGACAATTCTACAATATACATTGCGTTATTTACGTTGTCGACCAGATGAATTGTTCAAACCATTGAAGCAATGTATTATGAATTTCATTAAAAATTTTCCCTCGGCTGCTTGACGGCAACAACCTGAAGATTATGCTTCGCGGATTAGGCCAGCCCCCAATGACCAGTCGAAATGGTCAAAGGGCTTTTCGTTAAACCGAAAAAAACCTAAAACTCAACACATATTTCAACGACTTACTTTTAAAATCAATAAAGAGAAAATAGGTAGGATATCCTCTAATAACTCTCGCAGGATATAAAGGAGAGGTTTAAAGCGAGCTTATAATGTTATTAGGAATACTGTCCCGGAATTTTGTAACAGTCAAAATAAACTGTCTCATTGGCTCCTGGCTCGTGTACGATCCTATAAACCTCACTGATTGAAAAGAAAGATACATTGTTTATCCTGCACAAACAAAACATCCATTACAAAAAAAATACATAAAATACTCGGTAACTTATAACTTACAAAGTAGCCAAAAGCCTCGTATTAAGTTTGTCAATTTCGTCGATTGCTTGATGTCAGGGCAGGGGTCACAATTTAACGGTCACTTCAAGACGGATTGGCTAATATTTCCACCACAGTGTGAACTATTCCCATAAAGCTCAAGCCGAAGACTTACAAACTAGAAAAGGGGCTATGACGCTATGAGGCGGATACACTACCGACGCGACGGGCGAATTGAAGAGCTCTCGAAACTACGGCGTTTTGATAAAGGTACTCTCCGCTCTGCTTGACTGCGACAAATTGTTTGATATTGTTAAATCTTTAACCCTAAAGTGACTTTCATTTTCGGACTAAATATTAATGATTGTTATATTTGGTAAGTCGCAGTCGAAGTCAAATCACAATTTCGAGTAGGCCATTAAACGGCACTTTTACTCACCTGCCCTTGGGGTAAATGGGCGTAATGTTATGTACCAATAACTGATTGGTTACCTCTTCTGACTTGAGTAACCGACAGCTTATGACAACACCGAGAGTGAAGAAATACTTTCAGTTCCTTGCTTTTACAGTTGCTTTTATCTCTGGTTTTGCATCACAGTCAAATTCAAATTCCAAAAAGGCACTCATGAAACGTCAGAAACTAGGTGCACGGTTCCAATTGATCGTTTCTTATCGAGTCGCCGACAAGAAACTCCACGGTTGTTTTTTTAAAAATAATTAGCTTTTACAATGTTTTCAAATTACATTTTTAATAGGAACGGGAGGACAACGTAGGCCTGTCAACAAATACTAGGTACTTAACAAAATAGAAAATGAAATAATAATCTACAAATCGAAGCATCTATGATTAAGAGTCTCTTTTGAGTCTTTTTCATCTACAATTGATCGTTTTTTATTTTTCGTATGTTGGCAACTTGTCTTTATATATAAACATGTAATTTATTCTCATCTCGAATTGTGCTTTTGTGTGCTATGTCTTTTGTGTGCACTAAATAAATGGTTTATCTATCTTATCTATCATTATTCTCATTATAATAGGTTGCTGTCAGAAGTAAAATAACTATGAAAGTACTGTATTTACGTCTAGCAAACCCTCTCCCCCGGCCGGCCAGTTCCTCCATAAACCTCGCAAACTGGCAAATTTTCCCACAGCATTAGAGATGGATGGACTGTTTGAAAGATGATATGGCTAGAAAGGGGGTGACTACCGAGATGACGACTAAAATCTATGTTGTTAGTTTATTAGTCGTCTATTAGTACTAGTATGGAAGGAAAAGACATGTTGTGACGATCCCAAATAAATTTTGAAAAGGATATGAGATTTATGATAAAACGAAAAGAAAATACGTTTATTTGCGGCAAACATGACACATCAATCATCATCATGATGATGATGTTTAGCTATTCTTATAAAGTTAATAATAGATATCATTTTCAAGCTAACGAGGTAATGTCGGTAGCTCATTCATTATTTTACTGAAAAGAGTTAATCATTAATTCAATGATTTCGTTCGTTCATTCCGCCCATTCGGTCTGATTGATTGGTAATGATAATAATTAAAACAATCAAGACACGTCGCGTGCCATTCACTCAGTGTGAATGGCACGCGACGTGTCTTGATTGTTTTAAAACTCGGGGCTTCTGAGGAAAGCTTTGAATTATTTATACAAACAATAGTGTTTGTTATAAAATGTTTGAAACAGTGACATTTTAATCGTAAACTTTTAAATATATTTTAGAGGAAATCGTTACATGCTTTGTTTGAGAAAAATCTTAGAAAATTGTAGCGTTAAATCTTATACATATGATTAGATTTAAATTCGTAGATTATATTAATCCTTAATCGAGGTAGGTATTAAAGACGAAAAAAACAAAATAATAATGGGTAGAAGAAAAAGTTTCTATTCAGTTTTGATGCCGACATACTTACTGGCTATCGTTTTGGTGTCGTAATTTTTCCGAATTTAATTCACGACCATATTAAAAAGGGTCTTAGCCTCGACCAGGAGTACATTCCCGGACATATATTTATAGCGTCAAAACAAATAAATTCATACTTTAAACCTCAAATATAATTATTTCCATCTATTTTCCTAAATGAACACCATTCCAGTTGTATTAATGTTTACCCACTGAATTCTGTCCTAACAGAAATTAATTACTTTTACCAACAAAAGTGTAAACATTCGCAAACGACTTGAAATATATTTTAACCCTTAAAAGCTCGAGTTTACATAAACAGCGCTTAATTACAAGAAATACCTGTCTGACCGAGCTAGCCTACAAAATATAAACTAACTTATGCACGTGGACTTTAACACCTTTATTGTGGTTTATAATGTAATTAAACTATATTTGTTTAAAGGATTATTTAATATTCCTAAGTAAAAAATGATTTTTTTTTACCAAAATCTGATAATGCTGGAAATATTTTTAGATATACTTAGGTAATCTTAAATAAACTATAAAATAATAAAACTACACACTAAATACTCACAGTAAAAGCAGGATCGTATTCCAAAAAAAAAAAACTCGAAAAAATTCACAACACTTCGTCAAAAAAAAATCACTTCACTTTTTCGAAAAAAAATATATTACAAAAAACTCAAAAATCGATCACCAATTAAATTCTTCACTTTCACTGCAACTGTAAATTTTCTGTCGAAAACACTTCGATTTTAATTGTCACACGTAACGTTTCGAAGTCGTCCCGCGTCTGTATTTTTCGATCGCGCTCGGAGCAGAATGACGCAACCGTTCACCGCGGCAGCGTACAACCGAATGCTCTTTGCGCATGGGTGTACTTTGTACTACAAAACGTCGTACGTCGCATTGCGTTATACTATATTTAAAAACGGCCTTATAGGTATGCTGTGTGCCGTCAATAGAAAGAGTCCTATACAATTTTTTTCATAAGAAAAATCACTTTAAACTGGAAAATTTAATAGACGTCCGCGTTGCTTGCAGTGTTGAGTTAAATGTTAAATTGGATGGGAACATTTCATGACGCTTGTATTTCTCTAAAGGAGTAGGCCGGACGCATGTTTGGTACTATAGTAACTTTTAGCCAGATAAGTTAATGTCTAAGTATGTGTGTTTGTTTATGTTTGTGTTTTGTGTTTATGTCGTAGTAATTGTCTTTATGTTAATTCATGAAATTAGTGTTATACCGTTTTAATCACACAAATATTTTAAAGGCGAAAGTTTGTGAATGTGAATATGTTTGTTACTTTTTTACACACAAACGGCTGAACGGATTTGAATGAAATTTGGCACACAGATAGCTTATAACCAGGATTAACACATTTTATACCGAAATTCCCATGGGATCAACACGTATGCGTAAATAAATAAATCATGCCCCATGTATTAGATGGGGAGCAAAAAAAAAAAAAAGTTTTAGTTAAAGACTCTCAAATCATATTCTTCTCTTCTTGTTCTCACACACTATCGTCTACATTTCTTCTTCATTTCGCCGTTCACAGGTCTGCTGGAAGAAATTTCTTAAGAAATAAGCAGTAGGTATTTAAAATTTTAATTATCTTCTCTCTCTATTTATTTTACTGCGTGTGCATAAATATACAATGAAAACATAATTGAAGGGATTTCATTGCATGTAAAATAAACATATTCATTCAAAATACACTGTTTTAAGAAGTTGTATGTCACATAATTATGTCTATGTATTTATTGTGTGTACTTAAATAATATTAACAATAATAAATAAAATATGTGTACATAAATAACAATAATATTTTACTATGTGTACATAAAAATTAATTGAAGGAATTTCATTGGATGCTTATAAAAAAAAACATATAAATCTTACGACGCACTGTTTCACAATTCTGTATGTTAAAATTCTCACATCTTCGCGTTTTTCGTTTAACCTCTCGGCTAAATGTAACGGCTTCGGGTTCAAGCTACGTAATTAGGTCAGACTCTGAGTCCATCTCAAAATTATGTATTTCAGATGAACTGGGTGAACTTTAGAGTGATCTTTTAACTTTCAATCGTTGAGTTTAATTTTAATTTACTGCGCTTCCTTGGTCAAATTTCTTTCGCCTTTGAGCGGTGTTTATCTTTATGTAGTCTGTAAATTATTAGCCAAAAATGATACATTATAATATAAATTAATAATGTGATTGTATGTATAGATAACTAACTATTTACACTATGTATTAATTAACTGACTAACTAAGTATACAAATAAATACAAAAACAAAAGGACACTTAGGGCTGGTTGTTTCAAATACTTTTTGTTAATAACGATTACGGACATAATCGTTATTATTTTACGTAACTCAAGGCCATAATTTTGTAATTGTAATTTGAAACTAGGCTTTTTTTTTGTTTGACGACAACTACCAACATTTTTGACGTATACGCTGCGTCAAGTGGACGTGAAACAACTCGCCCTTCGGCGTCGAACTACTCGTCCGCATCGCTGTCATCCGGAAACGTGCCCAGAACACTGACAGCATTACCACGTTGAATGGCAATGCGAAATCTTTGGCCAAACAACCTCCCAGCCCTCTGATATCGTGAAGTGTCGACCAGCCGGCGAGACAATTAAAAATTGTATAAATATGTTCAATCGACAAACTAAATGGTTAACGAAGGTCCAATAGGACATAAGGGAGATGGGACTTGCAGAAGATGACGCTCAAGACCGAAATAAATGGCGTCGTATTATTGAGAAAATCGACACCACGTGACTCTAGAAATGTTTGTACCTACTTGAGTCGCGTCTATGACTCTAGTAGAACAATTTTATGAAGTTTTCATACAAATTGTTCTACTAGAGGCGCGTTGTAAATTATTTCACCACCACTGCTCTCAAACGGTGAAGTCGAAAACATCGTGAGGAAACAGGCATGTCCCAGAACAAAAAATTCGAAGACATGTGACATCTGCCAACCCGCACTGGGCCCGCGTGGTGGATTACGGCCCAATCCCTCTCACCGAGAGGAGGCCTGTGTCCCAGCAGTGGGAACATTATATAGGCTGATTATGATGATTATAGTGACGTTCTTTAGAAAGGTCTGGTGCGCAGTACTCGCAACCGGCGTGCGTGTCTTGACCAGCATCCTAATTGCGTACACACTATCAATCTCAATCTGAATAATTTTGAAGGATATTGCTAATCCGTTGGTTCATATGCTCGAAAAAATTGTCTTTTTAACAACGTAAACAACGCCATAAATGATGTTGAACTTCAAAATTAAAGGCATTGTTTCTGATAGTGAGTTACGCAATGCCCCGCAGATGTATGAACGTAAACAAAGCAAAAGGAGTATGTGGTATTCTGTGGTTTCTGCCTGCCCTCATGGAAAGAAGGCGTAAATTTTTGTATATATAAAATTAAACTTTATCAATGAAGCGGAGTTTAAAAAGGAATTTCAAGTTAAATTCGTATTTAAACTCCTTTTCTTCTCTAACATAAATTCAAAACAATTGAAAAAACACTTTTTGAATCATCATTCTGAATCATAAAGATATTTTAAAAAAAGAGCTCCAATTTAAAAAGGTTCCAAATCTATTAGAACATTCATTCTTTGATGGTCATTCATCAATATACAGCCCTTGCAAATTCGAAATTGGAAAGCCTTACCTCCTTTGAAAAGAAAAAAAGAAAACTTTTTGTTTTTTTTTCTAATTCAACTTTCCAATGTCACGTGAGATAAAATGAGATAATGAAATCGGTTCAAAGAGCCTAGTTTGAAACGGTACGCGGTAGGAGTTGATTCGTGAAAATAGATTGTGTTTTAAAAATACATTGGGTCTAGGAATACGCTAAATTAAGGAAGCTCGTAGCTAAATAATAGCTGCACGAATCAATCGTAGATTTAGCTAACTAAACAAAACGCAACCATAAAAAAATAAAATTACCTTTATAAAAAGAAAGTAAAAAAACAGTAGGTAAGTCCTGTACGAGGCCAAAAGGCTCCTATCTCAGCATGATGCTGCGACATTTAAAAATAATTAACGGTGAGAATGGGTCCATTACATACGGAGACCTCTCCTTGCCTCAGAAAACACGTTAAGCTGTTGGTCCCGGCTGTCATTCTTAGTTTTTGGCAGTCGTTATGCATCCTCAGAAGCCCGAAAAAGTCGAACAACCACTCTTGCCAAGGGGTAGCGCGTAGCGTATTTTTATTTCTAAATTCATTTTATCATTTTACTGTTTTGATTATTAATTTTAATTTATTTGATTTAATTTTCTTTAATTTATTCTGTTTTCATTTAATTTGATTTGTATTGATTTTATTTAATTTGAATTTTATCTGGTTTTATTTGGTTTTTTTTTTATTTGATTTTATACGTGTATGGGTGTTATTTACCTGAAAATAAAAGAAATTATTATTTATTATTAACCCAGTAACTGGGTTGTGAAGGTCAGATATTCAGTTTCAGATAATTTGCTATTCTCCATGTAAAATATAGGTATTCCGCTGCATCCAGTTAGACTGAGAGCCGACCCCAACATAGCTGGAAAAAGGCAGATTGGATAAGCTTAATTAAATACGAACGCGGCTGACGTGGGGCTAAGTAGCCGGTAAGCGAGGAAACGAGATTGTCAAATTTGACGTTTGCTGTTCATTTGTTTGACAAACAAGGGTGGGTGTTTGCGCAATGTTAATTCACTTTTCTATTTACTCGGTGTCTTCCGTTGTTAATTTTTTATCGTTATAATAATTCATTCATTTCAATTGTCATAAAATGTCTTGGATATTACTGACATTTGTGAGGGAAAACATTGTGAGGAGACCTGGGGGCCTGAAAAGGCCACTTTAGCAGAATCATAAAACAATTCATATCACGCAATTCATCTATTTCATATCATCACGCAAATCATCGTTTTGTCTGTCCGTCTGTTGGTCTGTTTGTTCCGGCTAATCTCCGAAATAGCTGGACCGACTTGACGGGACTTTGACTAGCAGATAGCCTGATATTATGGAGTAACATTTAGGCTACTTTTTGTCCAGGTGGCATGTTCCCGTGGCATATTTCCGCCGGCTGTCGCTGAAAACCAGCGCTAGGGTCTTAGCATTTTTTTTATTGCTGAATGGGCCCGCTCTTGACCTCGATCACGCCTGATGGAAAGCGATGGATGAGGTCTATGATGGAACGAGCGTGCCCAGAACATGCCTAAGGCACGCACTGGACCTCCCACGCATCGACGAAACACAGCAGGCTACTTGACGCCGGATTCCGGTGGGAGGGTGGTCGCAAATCAGGTGGGAGTTAGCCCTACCGCCGCGATTTATTTACCTTGACGTCGAGTCTTCTTTTGTATGATGCAAGGGAAGAATTGACCAGTCAGATAAGGTGTTGGGTGTCCAGGATGCGCCGAGCGCTTGCGATGGTTCAGTAACTGGCGGAACAAACTGCGTTACACGAGGAGGCTTCTTCATGCATCCCTAAATTGCAGCATTATGCTGAGCGAAGCCGTTTTGCGTAGATCTGACGCATGTTTTCTCCCAAATTGTTATATTATTTGTGTTTTTTTATGCGTCATGTTTGCCGAAAATAAGATTTCCTCCACCCCCCTCCTCGATCCCCTGCTAGTTCTTCTTCTGTTTTGAAATCTTTCTTATCTAGGTTTCTCTTTAAGACAGGTAAGTACAGTCAAGAGAAAATAAACGTTTCATATTTTACAAAATAAAAAAAACGTTTTTTTTTTAATGTCCGGGTATTTTCTTTCTTTCTTTAATTTCCGACATTCACGCAAGCCAAGCCGCGGGCAAATGCTAGTTATTTTTTTTTTGTTAGCCTATTTTGTGTCCCAATGCTAGTTATATTATATTATAATAATGCTTGTTTAGTACGGTGAAAACACATGTGATTGAATAGAATTGACAGTCAACAATTCTAAATATCTACTTTTAAACGAATATTTTCACTATAATTATTTTTGCAAATAAATGTTTTGTACGCATGACACGGCTCAAATTATTTAGCAAATATAAACATACAGAAATTCTTGTTCCTGTATTTATGAAAAAAAAAATGTTGGTCACACAAAAACATACATACATGTTTGGCAAATAAAATAATACTCAATACATTATATTTTTCTAAAACGTGAAACTAAATCGTATTTTACATACATTTGTTAGGTGTGTTATAAAATTTTTACCATTTATAAATATGTGACATCTCCCAACCCGCACTGGGCCCGCGTGGTGAATTACGACCCTCTCCGTCTCACCGAGAGGAGACTTGTGTCCCAGCAGTGGGAACATTATAGACATCATCAACATTATAGATATCTGATAAATAGTGAAGTAGAAAAATCGTTACGGCCTAGTGGTTAAGACCTCGCCTCTCAAGCACGAGGTTGTCAATACTAGGCTGGTATTACTAATATGATTATATTATAAACTTGCGTCTGCCCGCGACTTCGTCCGCGTGAAATGTCTTATTTTCTCGACCGGGCTGGTCCGGTCCGGAGGGGGTTTTGAATTTTTTTGAAGTGACGCGTCGCTTCGCATCGCCTGCCCGCGCTTTACCTTCGTTTTCGCGTTCTTACTTAAGTGTTTCCGTTTGCCTGGCTCCTAAGAGTCCTATCGTGATGTAAAATATCCTATATCCTTTCTTAAGAATTGGGCTATCAAATGCGAAAAGATTTTTTTAAATCAGACGGGCCGTTTCTGAGATTAGCGCATTCAAACAAACACACAAAAAAAGAAACCAAACAAACTCTTCAGCTTTATTATTAGTACTAGCTGTGTGTGCCCCGTGGTTTCACTCGCGTTAATTTGAGGAAAAACTTACGAAAATATATTCCATTACTTTAAGAGTATTATTATTAGTTGTTGACTGGTAATGTACCCAAGACATGACTGGCGGCATTGCCACTTAACCTCTGGCCAAGGTAAAAGCCAGCCCTTGGGTCACGCACGGGAAGTTTCAACTAGCCGTTTGGAGATAGTAGATCTGACAATATTTTGTGTACACAAAGATTACAATTGCCAAATTAAATTAGTTTATCCATGCAGTAAAGTTGCTACGGAATATCGTAGCGTAACTCTACGCCGTAGCGCGGGTGCTACGCGCAGTTTTAGCTACATAACGGGCCTTGTGTTGACGTGCTACGAGCTGTACTTGTTTGCCAAGTACGTACGCATTTCTCGCTACGGTGCGTCCGCTGCGGGCTATTGCGTTCCCAAATAATATTGTATTGGCAGAAAAACCGGTGGAGAATATTCAGATACTAGCGACCCGTCCGGGCTTTGTGTGGTTTTTACGATTTGTTATTATGTCAGTTAATTATTATTGTGTTTTATGTAAACCTTCTGGAATTAGTTCTCTAAATGATGATCAAAATCCATTGCATAGTTTAAAAGAACAACGCGGTCACACACGAAAATTTACATAAAAATTATCAGCCGTCCTATTGGGGTCAAATATTGGTCTGTATGGGTGATAATTTTTTCGCGATTACGATGTCGGTCCCTTGAAAACACTTGTTCAGTTTGATGGTATATACCCTTAAATTTTACCACACATTTCTGATTCAGGCTGTGTACAATTATAGTGCAGACGCTAGCACATCAAGCTACCCGAAACTGTCAAATTTTTCCAATCAACTTTGAACCTTATGCTTTAGCGATAAAGTTGAAAATGTATTAAAGAAATTTGACAGATTGTAGTAGCTTGATGTGCTGACGTCTGTACAAACCTATGTTATCAAAATCAATATATTTTATTTCACATAAACCTACATGGGCTCTTATGAAACGTCAGAAGCTAGGTGCACGGTTCCAATTGGTCGTTTCCTATGGAGAAGAGCCGGCAAGAAACTCCACGGTTACTCTTTTAAAACGGTTGGCTTTTACGAGTACAATGTTTTCAAATTACAATTGGTATGGAAGGACAGCGTAGGCCTGTCAACAAGTACCACGTACTTGATAAAATAAAAATTGGTCTACAGATCTAAAGTCTACAAGGCTTACAAAGTCCTCACATTTACAAGATATAAAAGAATCTATAGTTAGTACATACAAACATACACAGAGTCTCCAATCCGTCTAGACAGTTTATTGCATCGCGTTGTGATTTGCGTGCGCTGGCAACTTCCCAGGCGATTGCGTTTCTTTTGAAAACTTCCATTTGCTTCGGCACGGGATTGTAAGACGGCGTATTACTATGTACATTTGTATAAAGTAAAATTGAAATGAATCATAAAATTACATTTCATTCAGTCATTCATTTCATTCGAGTAAGACATCTGAGGGGCAATTCCCGTAATTTTAAGAAAGTTCACAGGATGATCTCAGTCCCAATCTTTTAAAAATACCTCTAGTTTCCCTACATTTTTGACAAGTTTTTGACTTTGATTGTCGCTGAGATGAGATGATGATGCTGATATTTTGAACGTTTTTAATTACAAGAATTGGTCTTCAGAAGAGCTGCCAGCGTCTGTATTCCCTTCCACGTCAGCCTTGAAGAGCGTTTACGCCGTAGCATTTCACACAAACATTTAAGTCCTTGTTTTTCGAAATGAATGAACAGATTTTAATGAAATTTCATACGCATAGGTAAGCAGGATACAAAGGTCTAAAAAGTTACTTAAGAACATTTTCGAAATGTCTTATTTAAAAAAAGATAACTGGAAATCTCTGTTTCTATGGAAACTTAAAAATCGGTCTAATTTGACTGTAACACTATTTTTCATCCCTGAATCGAAAAATAGCTTTCACAAACCCGCAATATTTTTGAAAGACCTATCCAACTATACCCTACACCATAGGGAAGATGACAAAAAAGAGACATCCCCACTTTACGTGTACAGAAGGTGCCCTAAAAAATTTTTTTCATGGTTTTATTTTACCACTTTGTCGGCGTGATTAATATTTTTGTCCATGCCAAATTATAGATTTCTAGCACAAAGAGTTGACTACCGATCCCTAAAAAGATACCTTGCGAAGCAATAAAATTCGGAATCCGCTTTTGAAGTCGGTTAAAAATACAGTATAAGTAATTCAGATTTCATCATCATCTGCCCTTTTCCCGACTATGTTGGGGTTGGCTTCCAGTCTAACCGGATGCAGCTGAATACCATGGTAAGTTATTCAGATGTATCTGTTGTTAAATAATTTCTTGCCCTGTATACTTCAGTACTATACGATCAACAAAACAAGTTGAAAACAACGCACCAAAGCGTTTTTAAACAAACGTAATATACTGACACACAGAAAACACACTGTTTTATATTAGCAGTCGACCAAAAAGGTTGTATTACAAAATAAACAGCACCATCCCTTTTATCCCGGGGTGGGCAAAGAGCGACATTTTGAAGCACATAAATAATTACGGGCTATAATATAACCCGACAAAGCCCAGCTAGGCTTATTACTTTCTGATACAAATCCCGGAATCTCTGTACCTTTCTTCCAAAGGCTAAAAAGGGTTGAAAAGCTATTTAAAATATTCAAATAGGTGACTATTAATAATGATATCGGAACAAAGGCTGTTCGGAAGAATCTGTTTCTGTGAAATGTTTTGTTCATAATATTGTAAGCATTAGCTATGACCTAAATTTTCAGTGTTGCAAATCATCTCATTTGCAACACTGATATTGCCATGTGTTTTATTCCGTTCTATTTTATTTTTCTCTATGGTAATGTACCTATGTGTTTCTCGTGTGTATGAGCACTTAGGTGAAGTGAGCTGTCAATATTGTCAATCCCTAGCACCAAGTGGAATGACAGCTCACTTCACCTAAGTTTTCACGGTAAGATATATACATAATAGTACTACAGTTACAAAATCAATCAGAGTTCAAAGGACTCAATACATTATTATAAGATACTAGGTTCGCGCCGCGGTTTCACCCGCATAAGTGTCGATCCCGTAAGAATATCGGGATAAAAAGTAGCCTATATGTTAATCCAGGGTGTCAGCTACCTCCATACAAAATTTTATCAAAATTGGTCCATCGGTTTGTGAAAGCGTAAGGAAGTAACAAACATATAAACACACACACACACACACACTTTCGCCTTATAATATCAGTGTCTTAGAATTTATAACTATAAGTACTAGCTGCACCCCGCGGTTCCACCCGAATAAGTTTCAATCCCTCGGGAATATCGGGATAAAAAGTCCTATATCCTGTGTTAATCCCGGTTATAAACTATCTGTGTGCCAAATTTTATCGTTTATAATATAATTATTACATTATTATTATTAGTAGCATAATAGGATAATTATTTCTAATACATATTATAATAATGACCTAATACAAAATAATAAGTTGTCTCAGATAGAACAATAAATATTAATTTTAATTTATCCTCTCTTAAACTGACAGTTATGGCCACATTAAATTGTGAATTATCGCTTTTTAAGCGAAAATTCCCAGTAAAACGATAAAACAGCTACATTTTATTCAGATTTTGTTAAAACTTTAATCTCTAATAGTACATATTACATCACGCCATGTTTCCTCGAAGGGTTGGGCAGAAGTGTACCTATGTTCACCCACATTTCGCCAGTTATGCTACGCTTCCGTGCGTGGATGGGTGATCATCCTTCCTACTAAGACCATTCCATGCCTCGGAAAGCAAGTTATGCCGTTGGTCCCGGCTGTCATTCTTGGATCTTTGACAGTCGTCAGAAGACCGAAAGTCTGACAACCAGTCGTACCAAGGGGTATCATATTATGCAGCCACTGGGTTGTGGAGGTTAGATAGGCAGTCACTCCATGTAAAATACTGGTATTCAGCTGCATTCGGTTAGACTGGAAACTGACCCCAAAAAATGATTTGAAAGTTGTAATATGATGAGTACAATCATGTGTTCTAAACAGGGTCAAATTGAATCAGTTAGCGAAACTTCTTAGACTTGGTGGGTATCGCTATCTAAACACGAAAAACTAAACAGGTATGTAGGATTGATAAATTAAGATGTGTACTTACTTGTTAGGCTGTATACTTAAGCATTTCTAAACTACTGAAAATTATGTTTTTGAACGAGTGATTGGATGAGTGATGGAACGAGTGAAAGGAAGGATCGGTTAAAAAAGGAAGATGGCGATAGCTGAAAAAAGGTGAAAGACGTGTTTCTTAAGAAGAAGGTGTATATTATTAATTAAACGGATATTTTACGAGATTTAAGTTTTCCTGGAAATCCCTAACACTACAAATTTGGGGGCTCGTCCGGGATTTCCGGGAAAAAGCAAAGGATTGGTGCATTCCGCGGTAAGGTGAACCGCGAGTCCGCGACGCGACCCACGCGGCGGTTACCGTTACGATTACGACGTGTTACGAAGAAAGAAAAATTAGCAGAGCAGCTGCAACAAAGGTGAACGTGGCAAAGATGACTGACGATAAAAATCCGACACCGTCATACAGTTTCGCCGATATCATCCCGAAATTCAACGGCACTGACAAAACATATTCGTCAGCAAAATGGACGCAGGACGTGGAGGACAACGCAGAAATATTCGGTTGGTCGGCGCAGCAGAAACTAATTTTGGCGCGTCGATCGCTAACCGGCACAGCGGAGCTATGGCTAAAGTCAGAAAAGGCCTTCAAGACATACGAGGAGCTACGGACGGCTCTGTTGAAAGAATTCCCCGAGTCCATCAACAGTAAGGAGATGCACGAACTAATGGTGGCCCGTAAGAAAAGGAGTAACGAAACGTATTACGAGTACGTGCTAACGATGAAGGAGTTAGGCAAACGTGCAAAATTTCCGGACTATGTAGCTATCCAATATATAATTGATGGCATACACGATTATGAACCGAACAAGGCAATCTTGTACGGTGCAACTACTTACACTGCGCTGAAAGAGAAAATAACGTTGTACGAGACGATGAAGAATAAAACTAAGAAACGCAACGAGGACGCAAATACTAAGAAGCAGTCCGAACTGAAAACAGGGCATCCAGAAAAGTCATCCCGTCGATGTTACAAGTGTGGTGAAGTCGACCATATCGCCAGCACGTGCACAAAAGGTGTAAAATGCTTCCGGTGCAACTCATTCGGTCACATCGGAAAGGATTGTAATTCGAATTCAAGTTCAAAGGCGCAGGATAAACCTAAAGATGGCGGCGAAAGTTCTCGAAAATCGATGTGCACGAAGATTTTGTCGGTAGAGGGCGCCTGTGATCCGGAATCGGAAAACCATGGCGGTTATGATGAAGATGAACGAGAACGGAGTGAACGAAGAACAGGAATGGATGAACGTCGGTCAACGTCAAACTCGCGTACGCCAATGTCTACGTCAGACTCCTGTCAACTGTGTCAACGTCAAAAGTGTCAAACGGAAACGGTGTTAAATGTAAACAAAGACAGTGCGTGCAATAAATCAATTAAGAACATTAAGATTGGTGATAGGGAAGTTGATAGTCTAATAGATTCCGGTAGTGACTTGAATTTAGTTTCTTCAGATTTGTTTTTTGAGCTAGGTGTAACAACTTACGAAAAGACAAAGGTGATATTATCTGGACTCGGTGCGACAAGCGTCAGTTCATTTGGAAAGGAGATGTTTCAAAATGTATGGAGCCTGGGCCAGGTCCTTGTACACTATACAAAAAAATAGGAAAATTCATTTAAAACAGTTCTCAACTGTCCAATTACTTTAAAACGGCTTATTTTGCTGGTAAACACAAGAAATTACACTTGAAATTGCAACACACAACAAAAACCCGTCATGGCGGTAAACTGTCATTTTGATTGATAAATGACGTTTGACATGTTTATTTCTGTGGAAGAAACCACACAAGAAAGTCGAAGTCCTTACAACACAAGCCGGGTAACAGTCCAAAAACGAAAGCTAGGTAAACAGATGGGAAAGAAACGGTATTAAATCCAAAAAACGAAAGCGAGGTTGTTAAAAAGAACTCCAGAAACTCAAAACAAAACGAACACAATCACGACCGACGACAAGACGAAAGTGACTGAAGTGACACTTTTGTGACAGCTAACAGTTCTATTTCTATGATCAATGGTTAATTGTCCTTGTTTTTAAGCACAGAGTAACTAAATCGGTGAGACGCCATGTTGAAAGTCGATAAAAATAATTGATAAGTATCAATTCACTACCAGAACAGTATACATTTAATTGAATTATCTGTATTTTTCCTGAATTCTATGGATTTTTCTCTTTTTTTTGAGTTACTGTACATAGACCTGGCCCATTTTGAAACATCTCCTTTAATATATCTATTAAGATTGATGGATATTGCTTCGACGTGTGCCTTTTCATCGTCCCAAAAGAGGTAATGCCATATAATATCATCTTAGGTCAACCATTTTTAGCTAATGTTACAGCTGTAATTAATAAGGGTTCAGTCAATGTTGTGCCTCATAATAATGGTGTATTGCTGCAGTGTATGCTTGTCGAGGTTCCAGAACCCGTGTGTTTTGTTTCTGATCCACAGATACGAGGGGCAGCTCAGAGGTTAGTAGACAATTATCAACCCAAACGAACTAAGGAGGCACCAATAACCATGAAAATCATATTAAAAGATGACATCCCCATTGCGCAGCGGCCAAGAAGGTTGTCTCTGGCGGAGCAAAAGGAAGTGGAGAGACAGGTGGGTGAGTGGCTAAGAGACGGTATTATTCAACCTAGCTTTTCAGAGTATGCAAGTCCGCTGGTACTTGTTAAAAAGAAGAATGGTTCAACAAGGATATGTGTGGATTATAGATTAATTAATCGGAAGATGGTCAAGGATGAATTTCCCCTTCCGGTTATAGAAGATCATATTGACAAGTTATCAGAGGCCAAGGTTTTCAGCAAATTGGATTTGAAGGATGCATTTTTTCATTTGAGAATAGATGAAGATTCTGTTAAATATACTTCATTCGTCACTCACAATGGTCAGTTTGAATTTCTCAGAGCACCATTTGGATTGTCGATTTGTCCTAAATATTTCACAAGATTTATAACAATTATCTTTAGAGATCTCATAGCCAAAGGTCACATTCTTATATTTATTGATGATGCCATAATCCCGGCAAAGGACTTTCAGGAAGCAGTTGAAAGGTTAGGTGAAGCATTAGAGGTAGCATCTGACTATGGACTCGAGATTAACTGGAAGAAGAGTGAAATACTGACAACAAAGGTTGAGTATTTGGGTCACATTGTGCAAGGTGGTGAGGTGAGACCCTCTACAGAAAAAACAGAAGCGGTTATGAAGTACCCGGAGCCGAAAACAGTGAAACAATTACAAAGCTTCATGGGTCTAGCATCATACTTCAGGAAGTACATACCAAATTTTGCCCAGATAGCCAGTCCATTGACGAATCTGCTAAAGAAGGATGAAAGTTTTACATTTGAAGACGAACAGAGGTATGCCTTTAATATTATAAAAGAGAAATTAGGAAGTGGTCCAGTGCTTATTATTTTCAACCCAAAACGACCTACAGAATTACACACAGATGCATCCAGTGTGGCCTATGCAGCAGTGTTAATGCAGCGCTGTGCAGACAGTGGTTTACATCCCGTGCATTATATGAGCCGGAAGACGAGTGAGGCAGAAAGGAAATATTCTAGCTATGAGCTAGAAGCTCTTGCTATAATAGGAGGTGTAAAGAAATTCCGCCATTATTTGTATGGTATACAATTTAAAATAGTAACAGATTGCCAAGCATTTCAGATAACGTTACAAAAAAGAGATTTGTCAACCAGAGTTGCCAGATGGGCCTTATTATTACAAGAATTTGATTTTCAGGTGGAACACAGATCTGGTACAAGAATGAAACATGTAGATGCGCTGAGCCGCAACCCATATGTTGGTGTGATTACCAATAGCCTACATGATCAAATAAAGAAAGCACAAGAGCAAGATGAAGGATTGAAGGCTATTATGGAGGTGCTTGAGGATAGACCTTACCTTGACTACTATTTGGAAGGTGGTCTACTGTATAAGGGATTGGAGAGAAGACTGGTAGTACCAAAAGGCATGGAGATGGAAGTTATAAAAAGAGTACACTCAAACGGACATTTTGGCAAGAAGAAGATGACTGAATTTATCAGTAAAGATTACTACATTAAAGATTTATCAAAGAAACTAGAAGATTTTATCGTCACATGTATTCCATGTATACTAGGCAGCCGTAAAGAAGGTAAGCAGGAAGGATTTCTGCACTTATTAGAGAAAGAGGATGCACCCCTGCATACTATCCATATTGATCATCTTGGACCTATGACGGAGACGAAAAAACTGTACAATCATTTACTTACTATGGTTGATGCATTCACCAAGTTTGTGTGGATATTCCCCACCAGGAGTACCACTAGCAAGGAGACTATTGAGAAGATAAGAATCCATCAGCAACACTTTGGGAATCCTACTAGAATAATAAGTGACAGGGGAACAGCATTTACTAGTCAAGAATTTCAACAATATTGCGAGGAAGAAGGAATCAAACATGCTAAGATCACCACAGGCGTGCCTAGGGGAAATGGGCAAGTGGAAAGAATACACCGGACAATAATTTCAGTTCTTACAAAGTTGTCTATAGGGAACCCTACCCAGTGGTACAAACACATAAGTCATGTGCAGAGAGCATTGAATAGTACTTGGCAAAGCAGTATCAATTGTACTCCATATGAACTACTGATTGGGACAACAATGAAGACTAAAGAAGAAAACAAAATCTATGACTTGCTTATGCAAGAAGGAAGAGACATCTTCATACAGGATAGAGAAGAGAGACGACAGAAGGCGAAGGAGCAAATTTTGGAAATACAAAAGGAAAATGTACGAACATTTAACAAGAAGCGCAAGCAAAGTTATAAGTACCAAGAAGGGGACTTGGTTGCCATCAAGCGGACCCAGTTTGGCTCGGGTATGAAGTTAAGACCTAAATATCTTGGGCCATACACCGTTACGAAGGTTAAAGGAAATGACCGTTATGATGTTCAGAAGGTGGACCTCACTGCGGAAGGACCAGGTAAGACATCCACTGTGGCTGACTACATGAAAAAGTGGCCCAATGTTGACTGAATAGTATGTGCTTATGTTTGTAAACTTAGACTGTAAGTCTGTATCGTAAAGTCTGCATATCTGAGCTATTTACTTATAAGTTGTTACTTTATTATTTCTCTTGTTTTTATACCCAAGTTATCCGCTATAAGTTTGGAATGTAACATACCTACAGTTAATTTAAACATTTCTGAGGTCAGAAATATGTGTAGAATGGCCGAGCCTGTAGGATTGATAAATTAAGATGTGTACTTACTTGTTAGGCTGTATACTTAAGCATTTCTAAACTACTGAAAATTATGTTTTTGAACGAGTGATTGGATGAGTGATGGAACGAGTGAAAGGAAGGATCGGTTAAAAAAGGAAGATGGCGATAGCTGAAAAAAGGTGAAAGACGTGTTTCTTAAGAAGAAGGTGTATATTATTAATTAAACGGATATTTTACGAGATTTAAGTTTTCCTGGAAATCCCTAACACTACAGGTATATGTTGTGAAACAGTTATCAGGTATATATTAGAAAACGAATTAGGTTTACATTAATTCATAGTTTTAATATGTTTATACGTATCTATAAATTTAAAATATTTATTCCTCAATTTTCATGATTGCACCTGCCCCTGTTTGTCTCTGCATCACCCAAAGGTTGACTGGTAGAAAATGCTTATGGTATTAAGTCCGCCTCTGTACATTTATGTAATAAATAAATAAAAACAAAATTAAAATAATTTGATGCGTTCTTCGAACTTCAACCGCTTATTAAACATCCAAGTCAACGACACAGAACGAGATATTTATATAAATTTAAAGATCAATAGAAATTTACACGGCACCCACGTTTAATAAAAAACCGACGAGCTGTTTTTAGATGTTCTTCATTTCCAACCAATATTTGAAACGGTTTACCTTAAGAGCGAACACGAAACACGTTCGTCTGTCAACGTCACGCAGACAGGCTTCGTACACTGCGGGACAGTTGTATTGACCCAGCTAAATAGCAGTCGTTAATTGTCTCGATGCGGGGTAAAGGCTTTTTGATGTGAAAACTTCTTTAGGCGCACTTTGAGCTCGGCGGGGTATTTCCGTAACACACTATCAGTAGCAACGACTTTAATTTTGACAGTTCAACAACATTCATTGCGTTTTTTACGTTGTTGAGCCAATATTTTTTTCGAACATTTAAAGCAATGGATTAGCAATAATATCCTTTTTTTTTTCTAGTCAATACTTTGTGATGGCTACATAAAATAAAATAACATTTAACACTAGCATACAAACAAATGAACAGTTTTATGCAAATCATTAGAGTATTAATGAACCATAAAATATTAAATGATTTCAACGCTGTGAACTAAACAATAAACGTTATTATTTATAACACCACTTATACTGGCGATTTTGCGTTTTACTGATAATAAAGTTTGAATGCGTCATAGATTTTAAATTTCAATTACTTTTTAGGGTTTTGTACCCAAAGGATGACTGTCAGCAAGCTGTATCTCATGAACCGTAGTAGATAGACAGTTGAAAATTTCACAGAGTGTGTATTTCTATTGCCGCTGTAACAACAAAAAATTAAAACAAATTAACTTTATAGGAATCCGGGGTTCTCTATACAAAAACCAAGTTTTTTCGGCGTTCTTAGCTTTGCGTGCTTATTGTTTTTTAAACCTGTCAGCTCCAGTAATCATTTATTTCAACACGACAACCTATTATCCCTTTCTACCAAACTACCTTTTAATCTACACATACACACATAAACCCACGTCTTATTCCCATGGGAATTTACAGAAACTACAAAACGCCACCTGCCATTACTCGTTTTGCTTACTTTCAACCAACATCATTTAAAATAAAGTGCAGAAACTAGTAAGTATTTTTCATTAGAATCGACAGCCAAGCACAAAATCAGTTATATTTTCGCACTTTCCTTTTACCGTTTCATACAAAAGATTTCGTTGTTCAAAAGAAACCAAATGTTTCTTGTTTCTTGATAGCAGGAAATCTTTGACGCTACGTTACGGCTTACGGTGAGTGTGTTCGTTTTCAGAAAACGGAGATATAACAAAATGTTCACGACAATTTTGAATAATTTTGTTGATTCTATAAATATGATAAACATAATTTGAGGGAGAAAGTGTAACGAGGTTTACGTAAGTTGCTAAACTATCACACTAATATTATAAAGGCGAAAGTTTGTGTGTTTTTATGTTTGTTACTTCTTCACCCACGAACGGCTGTACCAATTTTGACAAAATTTGTTATGAATGTAGCTGACACCCTGGATTAACACATAGGTTACTTTTTATCCCGATATTCCCACGGGATCTAAATTTATGTGGGTGAAACCCCGGGGCGCTGCTGGTTAATTATAAAAACTCTTTTAATACCTATAATGCATTCACGATTTATTTTTCAAAAATGTTAACAAATATGAGTTTATGGAAAAATAACTTTAAATCCTACAAGGTAAAGTTCACTTTACGCTACAATTACAACTTCAAACATTTTTATTACTTTTTCAATAGTGCTAGTCACTCTGAAATCAACTTAATAACCATTAAAATAAAGTTGTTATTTGTTTAACTTGAAATAATATTACTTTGAAACATAAGTTTGAATAGACTTTACGTATAATATTCATCATCATCATCATTGTCAGCCCTGTTTCACCCACAGCTGAGTTAAGGCCTCCTCCCTTTTGTACCATGCCTCCCTGGTCTGTACGAGTCTCATCCAGGTCTTCCCCGCAATCTTCTGCAGGTCGTCCACCCACCTAGCCATATTGGTTTGCGAACGCTCCTTCTACAGTTTCTCGGCAACCATTCCGTTAGGGCTCTGCTCCACCTACCATCACAAGTCCTGTCTACTTCCATTTCAAAGCCGTTACCCGTATTATATTACGTACTATAAATTTTTCGGCCTTTCGCGTGCAAAACTGTTTGTTAACGTACTATAATCCGCCATGAAACTGTTTATAGCCTTTTAAGTTACTTCAAGATTTCCTACACGCGCCCTCTTAAAATCTCTATTAGAGTTTGTTCCCGGAATTTAATGACCATGGGACCAACATGGTAAGGAAAAAGGGGAGGCTTTTGCCCAGCAGTGGGCACAAAAAAATACCAGCCATATTATATTTTTTGTTACTTGCTAAAGAAAAGAGTAACTGATGAAAGTTACAAGCATTTACTCTCTAAATGCCGTGCCGTTAACTTTGTCCCCAAGTGTAACAGCTAAGAAAAAAAAAGTATCAAGTAGTGTACAGTGACGTAATGAATTGGCCGTCAGTCCGTCAGTCCTTCGCACAGGGGCTTGTTTTGTGGAAGATTTCACGAAACGATACGAACTGTTGCAGTTAGTTCATAGTTTCAACAACAGGTTTGGTGGTAATGTGTGGTTCTTTCCTCTAAAAACCATTTCAGAGACCAATCTACATGGTCTTCACATGATCTGACCAAGATTATGTCTGGACTTTACATAAAAGAGTCTGTGACCTCTGAGTTTGTTTTGTCGTTTCTTCTCAGAGTAGTCAAATAGGAAACGCCGACCTCGTCTAGTTTTTTATTAAAATATGCATACATTGTAGGTTGAATAGCGTCTGTATAGTTACACAAAGCTTTGTCTTCTTCTTTCGAAAGTCAAATTACTGTCGATTGTAAGAGAGTAATCGGTGTGTAACTATTCATCTGATATAATACGTTTATTAGTAGGTAAGGAAGTAAATGTTTAACGAAATCTCCAAACGGCTGGTTGACACTTAAATTCCCATGAACCGAGGACTGGCTTGTATGGCAATGAGACTCAGCATTGACCCCCAAAAAACATCAAATTATTTCATTTATTTATTTTATCGTGTTTAGATAGTGATACCCACGTGTTACGTGTACAGAGTTTCCCTAGGTAATTTAATGTGACCCTGTATATCCATCGCGTCTGCGGAGTTTAGCTAGCTAATTTAATGTGACTCTGTATACTCATCGCGTCTGCGGAGTTTAGCTAGTTAATTTAAAACTTAACACCCCTCTGTTTCTGTCGGGGGTTAAAAATAATCCTGTATACCCCGAATCTCTGTATGTATCATTTTAAAACCTTGCCCCGTTAAACTTCTGTTCAGAAATGCTGCGCTACTCGCATGTGAGGATTCGTCCTAAATTTCCCGTAGAGCTCCCAGAACGTCAAAGCCAGCCTCAGTCATTTCCAGGTATTTAATAATGAACCCAACTATCTCCCTGTGTGTGCTAATTTCTGGAAATAATTCTCTGGTTTATAATACACTTTCAAATTCATTTTCAACGCGAATGTGTATAGTTACCGTCTCGTTTTTCCCGCAACTTCGCGGATTGACAAAAGCTTTTCGAAAGCTTATAAAAAATAAAATAAAATATTTGAATTCAGATATCAAGATCCGTAGGTACAATTACATTATATCTAAATTACAAAAATGGAGATTAAAATTAAAACTAAAATGAAAATGAAAATTATGATTAGATGACTGAATTACTCGTAACTAGGGACTTCCAAAGCGGAAATGAGATCCTATCAGCCACAGATTCATCCACGCATTCTGCAGATCAGGGATACCGTCCTTTTGCGAATGATGGCATGTATGGATTCAGATAATAATAATAATAATATCCTTGGACATTTCACACAGATGGGTCTTGAGTTTTAAAATACACACATCAAAAGTGTCTAGGGATCAACATATATTTTTGCAATAACTTTTCTCCTGATTGATATTAATTAAAATTTTCTTTAGGGATTCATCAAATAAAGTGTTTTCGTTTGTCACAGTAACGATAAACCAAGTCACCTTTGCATTAATAAAGAAATTTGCCATTTTCCTAATAAAGGGATTTTTGACATTTGAACCACTAACACAAAAGTTCGAAAAAAAGACTGAAATAACAGTTTTCTTTAAAATTTTATTGGGTAACTTAAACAATTAATAATCCGTGTTTCTACCGCGAACACTAACAACACAAGAACATCGGTTTGGCATACTCAAAATGAGTTCATCCAAATCACGCTGTGGAATGGCCGCCCATGTTCGTTGCAACAACAAAAAAAGGTCTTCTTGCGACTGGATACCCTCCATATTCGGCAGAGCTCTTCTCTGTAGCATATCCCATGCATGCTCAATCGGGTTCAAGTCTGGCGACTGAGCAGGCCAGGGCAGGACATTGATGTTAGCTGCGGCGAGAGTCTGTCTTACAACTCTTGCGGTGTGCGGTCGTGCATTATCATGCATTAACTGAAATAAGGGACCGATTTGCACTTGTAGAGGAACGATGACGTCTGATACAATCGTCTCAGCATAAATTTGAGCGTTGAGGTTGCCTCTGATCCAAATCAACTCAGTTCTTCCGCCGATCCAAATACCCGCCCATACCATGATGGTTCCACCACTATAAGGATGGACTTCCTGGCAGGATTTTAATCGCTGTTGGCGTCCAGGGGTTCTCCAGTGTCGTATACGTCTTGTATCCGGTCTCATACCAAAACGAGACTCATCAGAAAAGCACACGAAACGCCATTGTTCTTCTGCCCAATTTCTGTGTTCAAGAGCCCATTGATATCGAATCCTACGATTGTGCATTGCTATAGGTGGTACCCGTAGCGGTCTTCGGGAATGAAGGTTCACTTCATGCAAGCGGTTTCTGACTGTTTGGTCGCTAATTAAGTTCCCTGAAGAGTGATGAAGCCTCACGGCTAACATCATGGCGGTTATTGTTGGAGCTCTTCGAGTTAAGATTTGAATGTATCGGTCTTGTCTCCGTGTGGTGCAGCGATACCGTCCTCCATGGCGCTCAGCCACGGTACCAGTGCTTCGGTAACGTGTCCAAAGTCGACTGATAACACTCTGACTTGTATTCAGAGCTAAAGCCACAGTACGTTGCCGGGAACCAGCTTCTATCATTCCCACGGCTCTGAGCATTTCTTCCCTGCTTAAATGACGTCGCCGCTCCATAATAACGTTGGTTTTAATCAGTAGTAGGGAAACAGTAGCACTAATAATGTCTTCAATGCGTTGTATGTTTTTATAGGGAAAATATTGACAGCTGATTTTCATCTTTTACTCGAATTTGATTCACAGTTCCTGATTCAAATTATGAAATGCACCAAAAAGGATCCATATAAATTTATAAAATCATAAATTTATTACAAAGCCACATCTCAATCTCAAGAAATCCGCATAAAAATGCTTGATCCCTAGACACTTTTGATGTGTGTATATAGTGGAATCCCATTTTCCATTTTCTAAGCTACCTCGCTGAAACTATTAAAAGTTGTAATGAATTTAAAGGCAAGTTCACACTGTTGTTGAAACACAACGTAAAATATGAATCGGTGAGCAACAATGCGGAGTTTTTACGTCCACAAAGTTATTGTGTGGTAAATCGCGGGGCCTTACTATTGGTTGACGCTTGAGTCGAGTTTGAAGACGAATTTTATACTTTAAACTTTTTTTTTGTGGAGTCTCGTTACTTGTAATTGATATATTTTCTTTTTATTGGGGGACTAATGGCTAAATAATAACAGCCGCAAAGGTCGACCGAGGTTAAGCTACGCTTGCCGCGGTCGGTTCATGGATGAGTGACCATCGTTTACATATCGAAACTCCTTTGTGGCTCGGAAAGCACGTTAATCCATTGTGGACTAACGGCAAGACGTTACGGGAAGTCAGAAGCCAAAAAGTCTGATAGCCTGTCTTACCAAGGGTTATATAAATGGATTAAGTCCATTTAGATAGCTATCGACACGTGAAGAAGAAGACCAAGGGATATCGTACCGTTTTACCCAGAAGCTTTGATGAAGGTCAGATAGGCAGTAGCTCCATGTAAAATATTCATATTTAGCTGCATTCGGTTAGACTAGAAGCCAACCCTAACATAGATGGCTAACAACTAGGCAGATTGATTGTATACCAATCTATGGTGTACTCGTACCATCCTTGAGTGATGTCTAATCACTCATACGGAAATTCCAATAAACTGGCAACATTGGTAGAGTCTCTAAAACGTATTTTTAAAGCCGGATGGCGCAAAGGAAATCCGTTTAATTTTTCGTAAAAATACCGCCTCTGGTGGCGCCGCCTGGTGTATTTAAAATACCTCAACAAACTAATGCTTAGCGGTGAGCGGGGCCGCAGGAAATTGTTTTTTTTTTCGCAAAGACAATTTATTTTATTTCAAGCTATTAAAAGCTGCTAGTAACAGAAAACTCTAAAGAAACTAATTTAGATGCTTTGAATGAAGAAAACCAAAACTACGAAACAACGAAAACGAATCTGCCACGTTGGTGTAGTGGTTATAAGTGCTACTGCTGAGCATAAGGTCCTGGATTCGATTCCCGGGTCGGGAATTTCTCAGTAGCAGGCTTCGGAGCCTGGATTTGTGCCCGGGTGATGATAATAAGCTCGCCCCCTATTACATGGGACTTAAACATAACTGGGGCCAGGTACGTTATATATTTAATTAATCTGCCTAACCCTTTGAGAAATACAGGCGTGCTGTTATGTTATTTATTTATTTTATGTACAGACGCCAGCGCATCAAGCTACTACAATCTGTCAAATTTCTCAACTTCATCGCTGAAGTATAAGGGTCAAAGCTGATTGGGAAAATTTTACTGTTTCGGGTAGATTGATGGTTTCTGTAAACAGTAAAATAAATACAGATACGACATATTAATTATGTCGTGTTAAATAAGAAACTTTTAAATCAGGCTATACATTTTTAGAGAAACACTAAATCACTAGATTTAGCAATAAAATTATATCAGTAACGACATAATCCCCAACTTGAAGCCTACACATGAAAATTTAATTCTGTACCAGAACACTGCCTAGTTTAGACAAGCAAGCTTTAAAGATTATTAAAGAAATAATGTCCCTTGTAATAATAACAGAGTGATTGACAGACAAATTAACGGTTGCAGTAGGATGTCGTCCGAATTAATGGATTTACGACCCACACAGGAACTCTAATCCCTAAGACGGATTTAACGACTCGTCAATTATGTCACACAGACTGACAAGTGAAAGGTGCAACAGACATTTCAACAGCAGTGCAGGCGCAACCTGTCCCCTACCAACAGTTGTAATACAAGAGGCATTGTAGGTTCACGAGTGCGTTGCTATTTCAATGCTGGTCCTGTAGTGCGATTCTGTAACCATCTCACCGTGAAAACTTAGGTGAAGTGAGCGTGGAGTGAGCTGTCATTAGTGTCAATCCCTATAACATCAGATGGAATGACAGCTCACTCCACGCAAGTTTTCACGGTGAGATTTTTACAGAATCGACATGCTGCTCCTGAAGTAGTGGCGCCCAAGTGGTAACGGCCGTGACTTACGAGTTGTAGATCATAGATTCAAACCCAGATAGGCGCTTTACTTTGTGTAAATTATTTCATCGCCACTGCTCTCAAAACGCTGAAGGAAAACGTCGAGAGGAAACCGGCATGTCCTAGAAACAAAAAAAATAAGATATGTGACATTTACCAACCCGTACTGGGCCCGCGTGGTAGATTACGGCCCACACCTTCTCACCGAGAGGACGCCTGTGTTCCGGCAGTGGGAACATTATAGGCTGATTAATTATAATTCTTTGGTGACGCAAGAATCGATTACTTAACTGTTTGTCTGGTTTGTTATGAAACCTGTTGTTGCTTATGATGCTTTTATCTTTCTATATTTTCTCCTTAGTATTTAGTTTTCTTGTAAACTTGACATGTAACTACTCAAGCTGTCAATTATTATAATTTAATTTTGGTAATGTGCGTATGAGGGGCCCGTGGCTAAATAATAACAGCCGCACAGGTCGATCGATCAGGTTAAGCTACGCTTGCCGCGGTTGGTCTGTGGATGGGTGACCATCTTTACATATCGAGACCCCTCCGTGCCTCGGAAAGCACGTTAAGCCGTTGGTCCCGGCTGTCATTTGTGGATCTTTGACAGTCGTTACGGGTAGTCAGAAGCCCGAAAGCCTGACAACCAGTCTTACCAAGGGGTATCGTATTACCCAGTAACTGGGTTGTGGAGGTCAGATAGGCAGTCGCTCCATGTAAAATACTGGTATTCAGCTGCATCCGGTTAGACTGGAAGCCGACCCCAACATAGTTGGGAAAAGGCTAGGCAGATGATGATGATGATGATAATGTGCGTATATGGTCTGTCAATTTGTCGCCTAGAATGCTATGCTCCATTCCACGTTGGAAAACCTTGAGTTTGGACTTTGGAGTGTTTGTCAAAGACCAAGTCTGGGATCCTTATGTCAGAATGGGAAGGATGCACATATCCATAATTTTTCGCTTTAGTGTCAAAGGCAGATTTCCTTTCATAAGCTCTTTCATGGACCAGTAGCTCTTCCAGGCATTTTCGGTTCGTCTTAAGACTTCCTTGTCTTGTCTGGACTGGAAAGAGACTAACTGGCCAAGTAGATGTATTCATGGACATATTGCAATGTGGGCCAAGATAACCACCACGTGGAGCCCTGACACAGCTAGAAGGCGTCGCGGCAGACCCCGTGGAAGATGGCGGACGAGCTGGACAAAACAAACGACCAGTGGCCCACTTTAGCCCTGAAGCGAAAGAGCTGGAAGTCATGGGGAGAGGCCTTTGCCCAGCAGTGGGATGATGCAAGCTAACAGTAATAGTTTGGTAATGTGGTGTTTACCTATAAGAAATTCTTCCATTGTATTAAGTTTTAATTTCATGATTTTTTTTTTCTGTGTCCATAACGGAATCTGGTTTCCATCAACGAAAATCATCCGTTCACAAAGAAAAACACCGCAAGACAAATTACTCACTTAAGGCCGTCTTCAAACATACAGTTCGCAAAATAAATTGTAAAAATACCGTGATAATGTCCTCGGTTTGATTCCCAGGTCGAGCAAAGTGTTATTGGGTTTTTCCGTCAGGTATATCTCAGTAACTGCCCTGA
The DNA here is from genome assembly GCA_963669345.1 of Gortyna flavago. Taxonomy (NCBI): domain Eukaryota; kingdom Metazoa; phylum Arthropoda; class Insecta; order Lepidoptera; family Noctuidae; genus Gortyna; species Gortyna flavago. Next base: position 2,039,481 of record OY770149.1, read on the forward strand.
GTCAGGATTTGTGCCCAGTTCATGGCAATAGGGCCCTATTACATGGGACTTAGAATATTACTGGCAAGACTGTGGGTGTGCTATTAGTGCACCTCTGTTAGCTTGTCCTTAGGTGTGTTCAATGCATCACAGGAGGCCTTATCAGCGCTGTGGGTTTTTTTTTTATATCTCAGCATTATGAGCCTTTTTAGCATCCCACGGGCCTTTTTGTCGACTATTTTGTAAGTTTTAATGTAATTTTTTTTCTTGTTTGTATTTCCTGTGCGTGTCCTTTTTTTTCTATTCTTTCTTTCTGGTGTTATGAATTATGTATGATGTCATCATGATTTAAACACTAGGTTTTGAAGTAAGCATGGTGATAAACAGTTTCCATCAACAAATTATCCGTTTAAACAAACACAAGACAAAAAACGCACTTAAGGCCGTCTTCAAACATACAATTCGCAAAATAAATTGTAAAAATACTCGTCCTTTGGCAGAGAGGCGAAATGTCCAGCAATATCATCGCAATTCTTATATATAAGGCAATTTGTATTCGGCAATAATGCCCCCGATCCTTCACTGCTTCTATTGTGATGAGAGATATCTTCCCTCGTGATTTTCTGCGAGAGCTCCGCAAACAGGGTAGGTACCCTGCGGTTCTTGCTGTTCGAATGAATCCTGAAATTTTTGATATTACTATATTGGTATTGCTGTATAAGTGTAATATGTACATAATACATATATTTAAATGACAAATTACAATTTTAAATTACAGGCATCTTTATCTATACTTACTAATATTAAAGCTGAAGAGTTTGCTTTTTTGTTTGAACGCGCTTATCTTTGTACCTACCGGTCGGATTTGAAAAACTAGAACTCTTAGATCATCGTCTGCCTAGCCTTTTCCTAACTATGTTGGGGTCGGCTTCCAGTCTAACCGGATGTAGCTGAATACCAGTATTTTACATGGAGAGAATGCTTATCTGACCTCCACAACCCAGTTACTGGGTAATAAGATACGCTTGATAAGACTGGTTGTCAGACTTTCAGGCTCCTGATACTCCTGAAACTGTCAAAGATCCAGAACAATAGCTTAACGTGCTTTTACAACTGCTGGAGATATCGCGTAAGATACATACAAAAATAATTTCGTTTCCTTGAATTTTTACCAGTAATTTTGGCTTTAAAACCAAACTACTGAACCCATTTTGATGAAATTTCTATGGGACCAGTCTGAAAGTAAAAAAAAAAAAATTTGCATATCGGCTTATAAATAACGGAGTTCTGAGGTAACAAACATTAAACACAAAAAAAATCTACTGAATTAAGAACCTCCTGCTTTTTTTTAAAGTTGGTTAAAAATAATTACTTAGATAAATAATATACAGCGTGCCGCGCGGTTTCGCGTTTTCGTTTTATGAAAAGATTTTAATTTGTCAAAACCTAGTCAAAAATGTAGGTAAGTAAATTGGTGATATTTTCAGACGGATTGAGACAGATCATAGAATGCGGAATTACCGGTCTCATTTTCGATAAGCGTTAAACAGTAGTCGAAGTCGTTTCTGAGTACCGCGTTTTTCATAGAGATGCAGGAGAACAAAAGGACTGACGGTTTTACGTGCTTTAGTAGTCTCGTAACAGAAATAAATACAAAATTAGTGGTTATGTGTGAACCAAAGAAACGAAAGACTGTGTGAATGATGTAATGGCTAGAAAAGGTGACTACGGAGATGACCACAAATAAATTGGGATAAGGTCAGGAGAGTGATCGTGATGATGTTGCTGATGTGTCAGATCGGTCACCAATTACCTGATAGACCACAGCTTAATTTCGTTAATAAAATATGTAACGTAACATATACCATCTTTTTTTTTTTTTGCTTAATTGTCCCGCTCTTAACCTCGATCACGCCTGATTGAAAGCGATGGATGAGGTCTATGATGGAACGAGCGTACCAAAAAGATGCCTAAGGCACTGGAACTCTCACGCATCGATGAAACACAGCAGGGTGCTTGACGCCGGACTCCGGTGGGAGGGTGGTCGCAAACCAGGCGGGCGTTAGCCCTACCACCGCAAGGGAAGAATTGGCCAGTCAGATAAAGTGTTGGGTGTGACTGTCCAGGATGCGCCCAGCGCTCGGTTTAGTTGAGTAACTGGCGGAACAAACTGCGCTACACGAGGAGCGCTAAATGCATCCCAAAAATTATCATCTGCCCGCCTTTTCCTATAAACAGCCCAGTTCCGGGGTAAGACGATACCCCCTAGTAAGACTGGGTGTCAGACTGTTGGTCTCGTTTCTGTTTACTTAACCTCCGATCGTCCCGTGCAGTTGTTATTAGCTATTTAGCCACGAGACCTTTCTTAAATAAGTAATAGTCTAGCAGTAGCAAAGATTTATATCTCCCACTCAAAATATGCTGACTACGAGTACTAGGCAATTTAGTATATAAATACAATAAGTGATTCCAACCGCCGCTGCGAAAGAAGTACATTTATCAAGGAGGCTTGTTTACACCTCAAGATGTTTTACTTAGGAAAGATTTATGCGATACGAGAATATTTTTCAAGAGAGGATTTTCCTGTGTCTTTATTGGATTATTGTTATTAGCTTGTCAGTTGTCAGTTGAGAGATGTGGAATCAGACGAATGGATACCGTTGCGTTTCCATGACAGAATATAGGCCTTGATAAATTTCGAGAAAATGATCGACACGACGCTTATTATTTATGGATTTTAATATTTAAGTGCTTATCATATTACAAGTTTCTTAACCAACGAATACTCGAGCACCGCCTCCTTTAGGAGGTGCTGATCGCGACTATTTAATTTTGACAATTCAAAAGTGCCTGTAAGTACATGGTTTAAATGAAATAAATGCTTTGATTTTTATTGGTTTAGTATTTTGTAAATAAAATAAAATACGTGTCGGATTTGCATAACTCGACTTTGATTCAGGTTATAAAATTAAGTAAGTACAAATAGAACTCAGCTTTCTCTTACAGTAACGCATATGTCGGTAAACTATTTATTATATAAGAAATGAGTATAATATACGAGTATAAGGGGAAGTTTGAAAGTGGCGCCAATGGCAGAAAATTTGAAAATAAACCGTTTGGCTTGGTATGGGCATGTGATGAGGAGAGAGGAAACGCATGTGACTAAAGGGTGACGAATATAAATGTTGGTGGATGAAGAGGGAGAATAAAGTCAAAAAATAGATGAATGGATTTTGTGACTAATATATGGAGGAAAATAAGGGAGTGAATGATAGCGTGACGGTTCACAGAGGAGAATAGAAGAAGAAAACATGTTGCGCCGACCCTACGTACCATGGGACATGGCTGGAAGATGATGATACCTTTACGTTAGAGTGGACAAAAATTAAATGATGAGAAAACGCCGTTTGAGATTCCTTTTTCAAAGTCACAATCGTGTCGTGACCGTATCGCTGCCAATAAAACCGTCTCACGGAAGACACATTAATTATTTCCACTTAGAACCGGCCAATGAAAGGAGTAAAGTTGCTACAAAAGATGAAATATGTGCTCTTGCCACAATCTGAGGAGTGGATGATTGTTTATACTCACGATATCGCCCCTGCAGGTGATTTGCAGATGCTCTAGAAAGATCAGTAAAGAAATAAAGAAAATACGTTAATTTGCGGTAAAAGACAGAACACAAACATAGAAAAGAACAAGTTGGGGGACTTCTTCACATCCACGCAAAACGGCCTTCGCTTAGCATAATGCTGTGACACTATGCCAGACAGACTCACAGCAGCACTGGGTTTCAGCGACAGCCGGCGTTGACGTCCTCAGCATAAAATGAGACTCAAAATAAATACTCAATACTTACAAGTTCTAAATCTTTATACCAGGTGTTTTTTTGTTATCCCATAACTCTAGGTCATTGTACTCATCATTATGAACAACTTTTACTATGGGACCAAAACTGAGACAAAAAATAAAATCAGCTGTAGTGCTGTTAAAAAAAAATCTGGTGTATCCTAAAATTTGACGAAATTTAGAGTTTTTTATCGCGTTTTCGGGTTTGGTCTCAAAAATGTTTCCTTCCTGTAACATATTCCTTTTTCTTAATTTGCTTTATTTTTGTCATTCGATCATTTGTTTTTTCTAAGTTTGCAATTTTAAATTAACGAATAATAAGGAAAATATAAATGAATAAACTTAATTGTCACAATTATCCATGACATTTTGTTTTATGTAACACATTTTTCTTCCGTTCCTCTAAAGTCCACGAAAGTATTTCTTGCGTTTATGTTATTTTCGTGAACGACCTTAGAATACACACATGAATCCCTTTTAGTTTCAACAATAATATTTATAAAATAAGTGTGGTCACTTGGAATGAGTTTCACGCCACGAGAAAATTCTAGATCTTAGCACGAAAAAGAGTACAGCTTACCTTGGTCAGCGTATATATGCGCTATATTGAACAAATCAATCTGCCTAGCCTTTTACCAAATATGTTGGGGTCGGCTTCCAGTCTAACTGAATGCAACTGGATATCTACCAGTGCGAGTGTGTGTTTGTGTGTGTGTGTGTGTGTGTGTGTGTGTGTGTGTGTGTGTGTGTGTGTGTGTGTGTGTGTGTGGAGCGACAGCCTATTTAACCTCCACAACCCAGTTACTGGGTAACACAATAACCCTCGTCAGACTTCCGACGACCCGTAACGCGACTGTCAAAGATCCACGAATGGCAGCCGAGACCAACTGCGTAACGCGCTTTCCGAGGCACGGAGGTGTCTTGGTATGTAAAGATGGTCACGGACCAGCCGCGGCAAGCGCAGCTTAACCTGATCGATCGACCCGTGCGGCTGTTCTTACTTAGCCACAAGCCCCCCTGAATTAACAAACCTAATGTTAGGAATAAATATGATAAATACAAGCTTTATAATGCACTAGAGCTCACATTGCACAATCTAAAAGCTGTTATACAACTTTGACGTAGGTACAGATAATTGCTTTGCAAGTGAGGTTACCGGCTCAGAACTTCCCTTGGCTGTACGAGAAATATGTCAGGTAAGTAGGTACCTGTGTTTACCTCCGCTATGTTTGCGGAGTTTATTTCAGACAATAGTTTGTCAGAACAATACTTTATTTCAAAAGTCACCTTCAACTCCTTAGAGGCGTAAGGAATATCGGTTTGAAAAACTTGGAGCTTCTTACTGCAAAATGGTGGTATATTAATACCAACTCGTTTCTTTAAATATCACAGACATGACTGGCTACTACGCAGCGTTTCATAAAGATGATTTAAATTCTCATCTTTTCAATCATAACATCACGCCTGTAATCACTATGGGTTAGGCCAGTTATATTTAAGTCCCATTTAGGGGCGAGCCTATTGCCATCAACTGGGCACAAATCCAGGCTCCGGGCTACTGAGAAATTCTTGGTGGAAAAATCTAATAAGACTGCCCGACCGGCAGTCGAACCCAGGACTTCAGGGGGGAGGGAGTCTTTTTCAATCGTTTTGCCAATTATATAAGTCGCGTATTTCCGGGCCCCAGCACCCATTCCCCAAAACTCACTGGAATATTAAAACAATTTCGACAGCAAAAAAAAAACGCCAGCCGAACTTGTTGAAGGAAACTCATTTCGCTACTAAACCGAATGAAGTGTTCTTAATTCAGATTTTATTAAAAAATATACATACCAGTGCTACCAACCTACCAACTTTTTCAATCTGTGACGTCACTATGTGGCGCCGACATCACTTGCAAACAACGGTTGAGGTTCTATTCACCTATTTGCTTCTATTAAAATTTTAATTAATATTTTCTTTAGTCTTGCTTGGTTTTTGTATTTAAATAAGCGGTTTTAAAGGGTCAGTTTGATTGTCATGAATAGTCAGAAAGAAGAAGCCTGAAAGTCTAAAGACTGAGGGGCAATTCTCGTAATTTTAAGAACGTTCACAGTCAGCCACATCACCGCTCTAAAGCTTGCGGGAGTGATGATGATGACGTCACGCTGGAGTAGGTGCATAAAGGCTGCGCTGACGTTCATACTGGGGGTCACCAGTGTAGAGGTGTGAATCACAGGGTGTAAAGTTCACTCAACCTCGAATTAAAAGGGAGGATCCTCCGACCAGACGGGAGTTGTGTCTGGCGGACAACTGCCCGATGATTCATGTCGGGCAGTTGTATCTATGCTAGTTGCGCGGTAAACTCTGCTTGCGAGATGCTGGATTTTGCGTGACGTCTCAATCTCTAAAATAGTTGAGAAATGCTATGCAGATTGAAGTAACTCACCATAATTATCAACTCAAGATCGCTCTTAGCGATAAGATCGCCCATTGTGTCACCCTTTGTAAAATTTCTATATTTATGTCTGTAATGTAGGGTACCTACATGATAAAGAGTATTCTATTCTAACAAATTTCCAAACACAGTGATAACGATTTGACTTCCTTCAATCGACAATAATCCCGAAACAACATCTATCTAATCACACTAATACACTCCAAAGGTCATAAAACATAGGTAACCATGGCAACACTCAGAGGACCATAAACAATTTTATAGCATCGGGTAACACTCGATGTTAATCTAAAGTTTAATTGTGTCTAATCTAATATGGCGGCCATTTAAACTTGGCTTGTAGCTTGCACTGATCCCGGAGGATAATCATATTTATTGAGTTTTATGGGAATTAGTTTAATGTTGGCGTCTGCAGTTTAAATTTAACAACACAGGCACTTGAATATTTATTTAATTATTTATCTAATGCACAATGTACAGACGCCAGCACATCAACCTACCCGAAACTGTAAAAATTTCCCAATCAACTTTGAACCTTATACTTTAGCGATAAAGTTGAAAATCTATCAAAGAAATTTGACAGATTGTATTAAGTTGATGTGCTGGCGTCTGTACACAACCAAAGTTACACGCTAGGCTTAAACTAGTGAGTACTAGGCGTGGGCGTTGCGTTGCGACGACGACAAAAACCGTTTTGCCTTCTGCAACGATGCCGTTTTACGTCCTGGGTTCAAACAATCTTCGTTGCAAAAACCAGTCTTCGAATTACTTGTTGCGATTTTTTATTTTACGCCTATGAAAATACAGTCGAGAATGCAATGGTTCAACTCTATCACATTTGTCCGTTGCGACGTCGCGTCGTCTCTCGTTCCGCGTTCGTTTTCGTTTACAAAACAGTCGTTCAAAAACGAAAACGCAATTCTATTCCATGTTGGATAAGTTTCGTCCTTCGAACCAGTTGCAACGACGACCGTTTTCTGCAACCGTTTTCGTCGTCGGGAAAACGGTTGCGTTTCGTTCGTCAAAAATTCGACAACGACCCACCACTAGTGAGTACATGACCCAGTTAGGGCGCAGCAAGATAACTTAAAACTAATTATATTTTAATGAGTATCTATTATCTAATATCACGTAGATTAGGAACTTTCAGTTAAAATATTATATTAATTAAATTTATATCTATCTATGAACATGAAAAATATGTATATTATAATTAACACATAGATATATTATTTGAACTCTGTTTTAACACTTTTTTTTAACCTATGCTGTCCCACTGCTCGGCATAACATTTTATCTTCCATAAATTCTTGAATATTGTACTAACATTTTTTTAAGAGCAATGCCTTTAACATAGCTTTCAATACTTATGTTGTTTTCGTGGAACGTAAATTTTCAGGTAATTTATTGTATAAGTATTTGTATGCTTTTATGTTGGGTCCTTTTTATCCGCGTGTCTAAATACTAACAGCCACGCTGGTCGATCGAAGATTAAGTCACGCTACTCTTGCTGCAATCGGTTCGTGGATATGTAGATGACCGTCCATTACATATCGGAGCCCCTCCGTCCCTCGGAAAGCACGTTAAGCCGTTGGTCCCGGCTGTAATACGTAGATCTTTGACAGTCGTTACGGTTAGTCAGAAGTTCAAAAGTCTGACCAAGGATTATCGTGTTACCCAGTAGCTGGGTTGTGGAAGTCGGATAAGCAGTCACTCCATGTAAAATACTGATATTCAGCTGCATCCGGTTAGACTGGAAGCCGATCTCAACACAGTTAGGAAAAGGCTTGGCAGATGATGATGATGAAGTGTAAATACTATGAAATGAAAAAACTACAATTCCTTACAAATACCTACAATTTTTAATCAAACTAATAATCTAAATTAAGTAGCGGCAAGTTAAATGAAAATTAGTTTGGCAGCTTTTACACCTAACAATATGACCAGCTCCCCCTCATCAGTCGTAAAGTTCCGTTCCAATTTCCGTTAAGTATAAAGTTGCGGAAACAGAAGCAAAAACGGATGTCAAAAAGCGTGCAGAAGCAGGAACAGAGGTCTGTTCACTAGTTCGTAACTAACACGGAGTAGGCAACGCCCGTACCTACCTTCGTTCAAAACCACGGACTTCAAGCTTAGGGTACTCCCTAAGCTCGAAGTCCGTGACCGTTCACCTGGTCATACACGTACAACGGTTGCAAGTACTACGCACACCGATCACACAAACCAAACTCATGTTACACTATATTACCATCATACCAAGACCAGTTTTATTTAACTTGCCAAAAAGCCAATAAACATTATCGTTAAAATAAGCGCGAATAATTTAATGTTATTCCCAATACAACATTACCGAGGCCAATTTTTGTAAGAACACCACTTAAAGGCCCATAAACGTTACGGATAATAGAATGCAGGGAGTAAGGAAGAAATGGAGTGATTATGTTCGCTGTTAAATCACATTGACACAAAAGTTTAAAGTACCACTAAAAATGAAATGACGTGGCAAAATCAATCATTATAAAATTTATCCTTGATCACTGGGTCCATTTCAGAACATGGAATATTCAGAACATTGCCACCAAGCATGAGAAACCTATTAATTAAAGTCAACCGTATTTGTTATCAATTAATTCATTCACAGCCACTCTTATGACGACGCGCGACGCCGACCAAACGCCAACCGCGCAGTGGCGCCCTCATCGTTTGTTTGGTTATTTCTTTTATTTTAAAATGAAAATGCACAAAATAAGCACTTTAAGTTGTGCTCCTCAAGATTATAAGTTAATGTTATTATAAACGGTAGTTTTACATCGTTTAGTTTTATTATAATCATTAAAACGGAAAATAGTGGCCACTTATTATCCGTTTTCATGATTTAAAACGCCACTAAGCTGTCAGACTGGAAGCCGACTCCAACATTAGGTATTTATTAGAAAAAGTCTAGGTAGACGATGACAGCTACTTTTAAGAATGATGATTCTGGTTGCCGCTTTCTGAAATGTCAAATAGGTGTATTAAATATTTATTATTTTTAGATTGCAAACATTTCTACTGCAAAAATTACACTTGAAAAAATACGTGTATGATCCTTCCATTTCCCTGCCTACTCCGTGATAGGGAAAGACATAAAATTGGTCACAACGAGCCTCGGAATAATAGCAATGATTGTAGCTATAAATATAAATTTAATCGGGCTAATGCTAAGCTATCGACCCGCTTTAGTATTAGTTAATACATTAATATGTATCGACCTGGGAACTGAATGGAAATAGCGACACGACAGGCCTCGTTAACAAATACTTGGCGGTTTCAATCTGGGTTTTACCGGTTGACGTCACCATGTCAACGCCGGCTGTCGCTGAAAACCAGGGTGCTTACTCTCGAATATAAGTCCGATAGATCGACATTGGTCAAACGTCAGTTGGTTTAGTTGGTGACAAATCCAATGTCGATCTATCGGAATTATATTCGAGAGTAAGCATCCTGGGCTGGGGCTCTGTCTCGCTAGGGTCGCCGATGGTCTGCGATGGCCGTTTTGCGTGGCTGAGACGCAACATTTTCCCCCAACTTGTTCTTTTTTTTGTGTTTGTGTTCATTTTCTGCGTCATGTTTGCCAGAAAGACGCGTATTTTCTTTCTTTTCTTTTTACTAAAAATAAAATAAAGAAAGAAGTCAAAAAGAAAAAGTTTGGGGAAAATATGCGATAAAACCACACTTATACTGGGACCACCCTATGTGAGACAGAGCGACACCGCTAGTTTTCAGCATCAGCCGGCGTCGACGTCGTGACGTCATCCGGTGCAGCATAAAATGAGATACAAAACGCAAACTAAGAAATAAACATGAAATACAACAATAGTTCTAAATCTACTGGGCTTACATAATGTTGTTTTACTTGCAGTAGAGTGACAGGTCTCGTCCGAGAAACTACTGCCGATAGACTATTTCTGCCGTTAATCAGCATTACTCAGCTTTCTTCAAGTTTTAATTGGTAGGTATATAGGAGACACAGGCACTTACATTCCGGCCGTCGAGGGAATGCTTTCCTAACACTTGTCTGTGCTACAACTCTAGTAGATAATAAAGATCAAATTCGCAAAACACGTATTCGTTTGTATGAAAGTGACAGACCTTTCTCTCAGCGACCCACAGCGACCGCACTTTATGACATTGTAACTTAGTTATTTTAAGGTTTTGAACTCTAGGTGTTTCACGGGCCATGCTTACGGATTAGAACATGCATGGAATTGGTAAGTAGGTACTATATATATTTGAGCACTTTACAAACTGCCAAATGGCCGCAGATAAAAACCATCATCATTCATTCAAAATGAAATCCACAATCTTCGATCATTGCTGATCGAAGTCCACAATGTTTAAAAGAGGATAGGCAGCATTCTCTCATTCACTAAAAATAAACTACGATCACCAATCCGTCAACCATCCTTGAAGATTATCTTAACCGTTATAAAGCAATTTAAAAAGGCAATAAGCTGTTAGTAATAAAACCTTCCTACAGTAATGAAGCGGATGATTGTGGGACATAAGGACATGTCCCACGGGCCCGCGATGGCCGCTAGTGGCCCACGATGGCCGCAAGTGGGCACGATTGACACAGTCCTGTCGCGGTTGTAAATTTTATAACTGGACGTATTATGTGACCCGTTTCGAGGTACAGGATTTGTTAATTTTGTAGCTGTCTTAAATCAAATCAGAATTAGAATTATTTGCAGTTTCTGCTAATGGATAGAATAAGAAATGAGTACATAAAGGGAAGTCTGAAAGTGGCACCGGTAACTGAAAAGTTGTGTGGAAATCGGTTGTCATGGTGTGGACATGTGTTACGGAGGAATGAGGATAATGTCATGAGGAGAGTTTTGAGTATGAACGTGGATGGCTATAAGAGTAGGAAAAAATTAAAGAAACGATGGATGGTTTGTGTGATATAGTTAGAAAGGAGGGTGACTATCGAGATAACGACTAATAGAGAAGTTTGGAAGAAAAATACATGTTGCACCGACCACAAATAAATTGGGATAAAGGGCTATGATAAAATGATGATGATGCAGATGAACCTAAAATAAGTTTTTAATCAATTTCATTCCACAATAAAGTAGACCGCTATGATAGGCCCAGAAAGCGCTGGCGAGATGACCTGGACGCTTACCGCGAGGGCTGGTTGGAAGTGAAGAGCTCCTGGAAGAATTTGGGGGAGGCCTTTGCCCAGCCGTGGTATAGTATAGCGTAAACAAAAAAAAAAGAAAGTAATAAGTAGGCTATCAAAGTGACCTCTGCGCTGCCATCGACGACGCCGTGGAACTGGGAAACTTTTTGGCCAATAAGATTTGAAATATTGTCGTGCCAGCGACATGAAAATGAAGAAGAATTAGGCAGTCGCTCCATGTTAAAAAAACTGGTATTCAGCTGCATCCGGTTAGACTGGAAGCCGACCCCAACATATTTGAAAATTACTAAAAAGATGACGAAATAAATAGGTATTATTGTATACACATGACAGGACAATGTAGTCCCAAACAGAATCCAGTTTAAAAACCTATTATTCCTTCATTTAAATGTTTCTAATACGACCCATCCCCTTAATGAGAGTAGTCGCAATAAAAAACATCCACCTGTACGCGGCAGGACTCGCCGTAAAATAGCCTCGTAATGAAATTGGATCGGTCAGTTTTTTTTTTTGTTCGTATGTGGACCGCGTCTTCGGCGTGAGGTCCAATAGAAAATTGATTATGTTGTTAGATATTGTGTTTTTATATTGTTATGGATTTATTGAATCATGCTAGTGAAAGCAGTTGTAGCTACGCTAACGTGGTACTTATTTTTTGCGGCCATCAACCAAATCTTGTTTTTCTAGTACAGAATAGTACACCCGAAACTTATTTCACATGCATATCTCTAAACGCAGTCCGAAATGAATTATTAAGAAGTGTCATTTTACTGCAGCTAATTAAAAGTCGGAGTATAGAATTTCTTACGAGCAGACTGACGCTTACGGATAGGTACAAACCTGTTCACAAATCAGTGAAGAGCTCAACTGTCACTAATGAGACACTTTGCTTTTCTATTGTTACCTAACTTAATTTAAAAGCACTTATATTCCATGACGCTGGCAGAATAGTTGGCATCGGCTCAGTTGCCAAAGAAGAAAAAAAAGCTTGCCTAGCAGACGAGGTATACAAAATACGAAATATTTTTGCTTAATATTATCAAAATAATGTAGAAATGTACGCCATCTATCGACACAAAAATGGAAAAAATGGTTCTAAACATTTTAAGAGTAAAAATTTTGTTTCTTTTTAAGTGGCTTTCATCAAAGTTTTCTAAATAATGTGCCAGTATTAGGCGTTTTTTTTTTGGAAAAATTATTTGTCGAAACAAATATTAGCTATACCTAAATGTAAAATAACCTTTACCAAAAAATATATTGTAATCAAAACTTTTGCATTAAATTATCAAAAGTAAAAATACAGACCATTTAACGACAAAACACTTTTGAAAAGGCCATAAAAAGAATAAAAAATATTATGTTTTTAAATGGCCTTTATCAAAATGTTTTTCCGTAATGTGCCAGTAGGTATTTAGCGTTTCATTATATAAAAAAGTTTTAATTGTTTTCCATAATATTTTTAGGTTATTTTAATAATGACCGAATGTTGCTGAAGCTGTAGGTATATTATATATTATATACCTATTGCACGTTTTATGCCAATCCTTAATTAGTCAGAAAATAAAAGGAAATACGTTTGGACCTTGTTCGTAATCTTTTCTAGTCAAGACGTTATTTATATAAATTAATTAAATATTGTTTTTTTAATACAAAAGGACTATACTTACCCTACTTACTTACACCTTTTTGTGAAGAAAATCTCAGAGACACGCTACCAATCTGCAATAAATCGCCTCCACTTATAACTTACACCAAACATAACCATAGAAGAGCCGACATTTTAGTTAAAATTTAACCGAATTCTTTACATAAATATTTACATGTTTATAGGTGACGTTATGGGACGGTTCATTCCACCACCATTCAACCACAATATGGCGGAAAGTCGTGTTATTTGTCAAATATAAAGGTTTTATTTGAACAGGATAACGGTAATATGATGACCCCGTCCACTGACCCTCGGCTTGTCAAAAGCTTTTCAATTTATTCAGTTGTCAAATCAAATGTCAAACTTTTATGGTTGGTTGTTGTTTTGTTTGTTAAGAATTTTGTTAGGTTTAAGTAAGTACTTTATTCCCAAAAAAAAATTGAATAGAATTGATCGGAGAATTGTTACTGATCAGGCTTTCAAAAACATGGAGTAAATCCTACTAGTATGGGCAGCGGGATTGTCCGAAAGGGTTACCGCTGCCCCGGAACATAAAGGGCTAAGGAAGGAACACGGATGGGTTTTAGTCAGTAAGAGTCTGACACTCCCTTCCACTCCACCCAGAGCGGGAGGGGTCATTGGATGATTTCCCATCCTTAAAAAAAAAAAAAAACCTACTAGTACTTACTTAATATTATAAACGCGAAAGTTTGTGAGGATATATGGATGGATGTTTGAGACTCTTTCACGCAAAAACCACTTAACGGATTTTGATGAAATTTTACAGTACTATAGCTTATATAGCACAAAAAATACATATTATACTTTTATTCCGATATTCCCACGGGATCGACGCTTATGCGGGTGAAACCGCGGAGCGCTGCTAGTAAAACTCTATTTCTGAGTTACTTTTCTGTGAAATTGAGCTCTTGAAATTCATTCTATAATCTAGTTTTACATAACATCACGCCTTGTTGCCGAGAAGGATTGGACAGAAATGAACCTATAGTATGGTCACATTTCGTCCCACGTAAACGGGGGCGAGTCTACTGCCATCAACCGGACACGAATCCAGACTCCGGGTTACTGAGAAATGCCTGATGGAAAAACTTAATTAACCCTATTTTTATGACAGTTCTTATTGTTTTATGATTTAAAGCATTCCCCACAGTGCCTACCTAAACCTATATCTATAGTATTTATTGCTCTTTAATGTAAAGGTTAAAAAATTCGACCACTCAATCATTGAACAAATAAATAAAAAACCACCAAAAAAAGTTGAAAGTAGTCCAACATTTTCAGTTTAGATGTCAGCACATTTACAGCAACCACTCATAATTCTTAAACTTATTATTTACGTAGGGAACCCAAGCAGCTGCGGAATCCGCTAATTGAATAGTTTAATTAACCAACAAGTGGAACGGTCAAAAAGTCTAGTTAGCGACTTGTATTATTAGACAACGAAGGTCAGAAAATCAACTTCTGGAATCCGTGTGTTTAATAGAGCAACGCAGAGCAGAACGAAACTCTCCCTGAGTGTCGTTCATTGCAGAATGTGCAGTGACAACAAGGCAGTAAGGTGGTCTGGGAGCATTATACCCCTAACCACCTTACCACCTTAATAATACTCAACTCAACATATAAGGTCATAACCATAGAAGAACTATACTCATAACTTCCTTTTTATCGCATATATTATAAATCAAAATCTTCATATAGTACGGGTCAAACGTTATGGCGGCTCTGAAGTGCGCTACTCGCTGCGCAGTACCCCACCCCTCACCCCTGCTGACACATGGATTTGTTACTGCGCAGCGACTCGCATCATGTTCCGAGCGAGGCGCCATAAAATTTGAATCGGGCTGTAAGTACCTACTGCGTGTGGGTATGACGTCCTGATGGCCTAAGCGCACATCTACGTCTTCCATACTTCTCTATTAGTTGTCTAATTAGTAGTAATTTCACTCCCTTTCCACTCATCTTTCACACAGTCCAATCATTGTTTCTTAGGTCTTCTCCTATTTTTATAGCCATCCACATTCATAACCCAAACTTTCCTCACGACATTTTACACCTTTTGACCCATTAAAATGATTAATTTGGCCTCCCCATAATTAGATACTGTAGTTATTTGGATTAAATTATTAAATGGACCTTCTGTATTCACCTTCTTCGTACGTCCCGCCCAATTAGATGCGGTTGGCACTTGTGCAGTTAAAACTTGGAGTTAATTTGCACAAGACAGTGTTGCCAACTTATAGTAGTTGCCCATCTTTTTGATTGGTCCCTTTAGTAGAGACGTTAATGTAAATAGCAGTCTTGTTACAAATACTTATGTCGAAATGTGGGTTTACTATAGGCACACTACTGCTTAACCCTTCGGTGTATACAGGCGTGACGTCATGTATGTTCAAAAATATATCACCGGAAAGCTATAGTACAGACGCCAGCACATGAAGATACTATAATCTGTCAAATTTCTATAATACATTTTCAACTTCATCGCTAATGCATAAGTTTCAATGTTGATTGGGAAAATTTGACAGTTTCGGGAAGCTTGATGTGCTGGCGTCTTTACCTACCTATTTAGAATTTTTGCGGTTTGCCGGAGAGCTATGGAATGGAGTATTCTGGGTATTAAACTTGTGACCGGGTTAAGAATCAAAACAATCCGTTCCATCACTAAATAACTGATATCACTCGGAAAGCTGCCACGCTTAAATGGAATTGGGCTGGACACATCTGCCGCATGTCAGACGATCAGTGGGCCAAACTTACGACCCAGTGGGTCCCGCTTAATGGCAAACGACATCGTGGCAGGTCCAGACGGAGATGGCGGGATGTGCTGGACTTCTTTAATAAAGATTGGTCCTTGGCAGCTCTGGACAGAGAGAGGTGGAAGGAGAGTAGGGAGACCTTTGCCCACCAGTGGGAGATTAAAGGCTATAAAAAAAAAAAACATATAAACGTTACTTAAAGTAAGAGTAGTTTACACTTCAAAAATGTATGGTTAAACAGTCACTAATCACTACTAAACTTTACGCAACGTTTATAAATAAACTCCTTTGTCTGGTTCCTTGTTGTGTACGGATCATCATCGTCATTCTCCTTCCTTTACCCCAATTTATTTGGAGTTAATTACGGCACGTTTACTCCACGCTTTCGTGCTAGGCCCACAGGTCACAAGTCAGTTATAAACTTCCAGTACCTGCACGCGAACTGCAATATTTCCGAAGAGGAATATATCAACATTTGAATACTAAGCAAAGTCCTCTCCGATTTTTTTGTTATTGACAAGCGCCGAATAACAATTGCCAAAAAATATGCCCACAGGTTTTTTTACCTACATACATATTTTTAATCTAGAAAGCCACTGCAGTAACAGCACGGTATTTTATTTGAGAGGCCCAATCTACCATCGCGTACTATTTGTGTACATACGGGTATTGTTTGAAAATGAATGAGAACGAACGGATGTATACGAATGACGAATGCCTATATTATCACTGTCAATCATTCAGATATGGAATGACACACTGTTTTATAACATAACATAACTTCAAGCTATATTCCCCGAAGGGTTAAGGCCGCGATGGTACCTATAGTACACCAACATTTCGTCAGTTATGTTTAAGTACCATGTAATAGGGGGGCGAACCTATTGCCATTGCCCAAAATGTAGAGAAATTAGAAGAATTTTTGACAGATTGAGACTGAGATCAGACTGTGAACGTTCTTAAAATTAAAGTCCGTTTCACGAAAGAAGTCTCGCAGACGCGGCGCTACAGGCATGTAACGGAGACATAAATCTTTATTTATTTATTTAAGTATCTCAACATTATAATACAGACACTGGTTATTATAATGCATAATAAATATAGAAAGGTGAATGTTGCTAATTATATAATAAAATATAGTTCCACATACTTCAGGGACTTCTTTCGTGAGATGGACTCTACGAGAATTTCTCCTCAGGTTTGTGCATCTGATGTGAGTGTGTATGGACATACTGTTAGCAAGAAAATTTGCAAACAAAGTGTAGCGGTGATCAGAAAAATAAATGGATTATTATGTGTCCAAGATAATCTTCCTATCGACTACTATTATCTTAGATCACTATAATACTACCTACATACCTCACGATCGCGTTTGAAGTCTCGTTTATCGTCCACAAACTATTACGAGTACGAGTGTTGTACAAACTAGCGCCGTTCAAGAGTTGCTAGGGATCTATAAAGGGCCAATCATAATGGGTTGTACTCTATACCTTAACTTTTGCAAGTTAATGATTAATAAAGGGAGGTAATCTTGACTTGATACTGTTTGTGTTCTCCAAGAACAAGTTGAGTTGATGTGTTCTGAAAGAAACACTGTATCACTATCACTCAATCTGCCCAGCCTTTTCCCGACTATGTTGAGGTCGGCTTCCAGTCTAACCAGATGCAGCTGAATACCGGTATTTTACATGGAGCGACTGCATATCTGACCTCCACAACCCAATTACTAGGTAATACCCTTGGTAACACTGGTTGTCAAACATCTATATCTATCTATACTAATAATAAAGCTGAAGAGTTTGTTTGTTTGAACTCGCTAATCTCTGGAACTACCAGTGGGATTTTTAAAATTACTTTTGCATTTGATAGCCCCATTCATAAGGAAGGCTATAGGCTATTTAAAATCACGCTGCGACTCTTAGGAGCCGAGAAAAAGTAAGGAAGAACATTAAGCGAAAACGAAGCACGGGGTGAGTCGGGGAACAAGAAATTTCACGCGGACAAAGTCGCGAGCAGAATCTAGTATTTTATAAAACAAAGTTCCCCCGCCGCGTCTGTTTGTCTGTCTGAATGCGATAAACTCAAAAACTACCGACGGATTTTCATACGGTTTTGTTACTATTGAGCGGAGTGATTCATAAGGAAAAAAATGTATAATTTATTAAGATTTCGTGTGAATTGGCTGAAATATGACGATGATTGTTGTAGATGTCAGAAAAAATCAGCAATGGACCACTGCCTCTTGGTTTTATCCAGCTCATCAAACCATCATTTACCTACGTAGTTTGCTGCGACGTCCTTTGACTGTGTCATATTAATAATTAAACGACTTAAAACGTCACATTTACAAAATACGTATTTAAATATTTAATCCTAACACTACCAAAATAAAAACACCCCGGCCAACATTTCCATTACGTCCACTGCATTAAAACCAATAAAAAAAAAACACAAGATAACTAAAAAAATGTCGCGTCTCTATCAAAACAAGTTGTTGATAGAATTATTTATAAGCGGATTAACTGGATATTGATAGATTCCTGTGTAAACATGGACCGACCTTAATCTTTAATACTGTCACGGTCGGGATGGAATACTGATCTAGTTCCCAGGGAAATGATAGATCAACTAGACTAGGATTTTGTCATCGATCTAACGGTAAATATACAACAAGATCTTAGAGTGAAATTAGACCTGCGGAGTAATTGCGTATTACACTAACAGCATCAACCATTCTCACAAAGATCATCGGCATAATTTGCCTATAATATTCCCACTGCTGGGACACAGGCCTCCACTCTGTGAGAAGGAGTGGACTTTTATCCACCACGCGGGCCCAGTGGTTGTTAAATGTCACATGTCTACGTATTTTTGGTTCTAGGACATGCCAGTTTCCCCACGATATATTCCTTCGCCGCTTTGAGAGCAGTGGTGACGAAATAAGTTACACAAAGTAAAGCGCTTGTCAAGGTTCGAACCTACGACTTATAACTTGTAAGTCACGGCCGTTACCACTAGACCACCACTGCTCGTAGCCTAGCCTCCTATCGACAAGTCAACATAAAACGGAACACGGTAACAGGTACAAGTCCTTAACACACTAAAAGACCGCAAAAATTGACATCCATTGCCTAACTCAGTAACTCCGTACACAACATGAATACTAGGTAGCTACAGATATACTCATGCCATCACGGGATTTTTGACGCCTACATAATACCCCCACAGTAATCCTCGCTCGTTTTACTTTTAACATACGAAATTAATTCCCACGGAATGTAGGGACAGCAATTACAGTTCTCAAAATGGAACTGGTATTTTATAACTGTTGCGAAA
Source organism: Gortyna flavago (assembly GCA_963669345.1). Taxonomy (NCBI): domain Eukaryota; kingdom Metazoa; phylum Arthropoda; class Insecta; order Lepidoptera; family Noctuidae; genus Gortyna; species Gortyna flavago. The sequence continues at coordinate 2,058,692 of OY770149.1, forward strand.
TCGGAACTGATAATGGACATTGTTCATATTTTAAATGTTGTAATTGAAAAACCATTTCGAGAAATAGCGTTACTAATCCTTATGGACTAATTAATTTACGTAAAATATTAATATTTATTGATATTTTTGATAAAATACGATTGACCTTCTGTGCCCTTCAAATTACGTCACCTGCGACCGTACAGTTTAGTATCGTTACCTCAAAAATAAAATAAAAAGTAAGTGGCAAGTATTGTCTACAATCCGTCAGTGGCAAGTGTAAAATTATAATATGTCAAAAATAAATTAAATTTAAACATTCCGACCTGCCTCTTATTCATCTCGTTTATAAATCTGATTACATTGTTTCAACAATCGACAATATTTAATATATCGGAAGAGCTATGGAATACAAAAAAAAATGGAATGAAATGCTATGGAATGAAAAATTTTAATAGATTGATACTTTGACACTTTGATAGGTGTGGATGACGTTGTGTTGACAGATTGAATTTTTTTATTTCTGTACTAGTGAGGCAACAGCACTTAATCTTTAGTGCCACTGATGACGCAACCTACCTTAAAAATTTTAAATTTTTAAATATTTATAAAAAAATAACAATTGAGCCAACCATCAAAATATTCAAATTAGTTTCTCAAAATGCTCTAAATTTTCAAAAAATAAAATTAAATCTAATGGTTAGAAATTTTGGACAATCCCCATTATGGGAATCTGAAACCTGTGATTGGTATAGTTTTACGTGGCAATTAATTTGTATTGTTTGTTTTGTAACGGTTTACTACGATGTAATCAGTTTACTAGTTCCACGTTTAAGTACTTACGTATGTACACACGGCTACACATCAAGCTATGCATTTTCAGTTTGAGTTGACCTCGCATTGTTTAGGTTTCTCGTACAATCAGAAGTCAGCTTATACTGGTTATGTATAGCTTGATGTGTAGCCGTGTGTACTATCATCATCATCTGCTTAGCCTTTTCCCAACTAAGTTGTCTAACCGGATGCAGCTGAATATCAGTATTTTACATGGAGCGACTGCCTATCTGACCTCCACAACCCAGTTACTGGGTAATACGATACACCTAGGTAAAACTGGTTGTCAGACTTTCGGGCTTCTGACAACCCGTAACGACTGTCAAAACTCCACGAATAACAGCCAGGACCAACGATCTATAGTGTGTACGTAAAAATGGTCACCCATCCACGGAAAAACCGCGGCAAGCCAAGATTAACCTGATCGACCGTGCCCGTGCGGCTGTTATTACTTAGCCTCGAACCCCTTAGGTATACTAATGATTACATAATCAATAGGTATCTAATGAAGAACACGCTGCAACACCATTTTGCTATTAGTATCAAAAAGTATTTCAAAGAACTTAATTTATTGGTCCTCATTACACAAATAATGATAATTACAAAAGTAACAGTTCCGTTGCATCATCATAATCTAAAACGTCCTTGTCTCTGCTCTGCCTCCATCAGGCATCGGTCTCCATTTCCGTAACATTTAAAAACAAAATAATAAGCTATTTTCTTGCACGTCAAGTTTTCCGTGCACACCATACATCAAGTTGCCTGAGATTTAAGCGGATAGCTTTAATTGTTTGGAACGAGGCAGCCCTGGATTAAACCAAAAAAAAAAAATTACACCGCGATCTTTCCCTCCATTATTTAGTCCGACGCCATGTTGTTTTCTTTCTTTTTTCAAATTTTATAATGTGTGGAACACCTACACGTGATTAGTTCTTAAATTGAAAAGTTTTTAATCTCATCCAAACGTGATTGACGATTTAAAACTAAATGTCAAAGTGCCAGAGCGAAATAGTTTTTTTCGGATAATCAAATTCTATTGCTCGTTCTATTTCGTTTTTTTTTTCACCGGCTGTCAGTCTAGTTACTGGGATTTTTGTCGTTGATTGAATTTTATTGACGGATTATTAATTCTTTTTTCATCGTTTTATAGTCGCTTGTCCTCAACAATAGACCCTGGGTGGACGTTAGATACCCTTTTGCAAGTGTATTTGGGCTCCACTATCTGTCTGTCGTCTAAGACAAGAGTCTTTTGAGAGAGCTGGTGCCGTATTAGGAAATATTAAGCGATAATGATTCCAGTGCGAAAAAGAGATGGTGCTATCAGTCATGTATAGCTCTGTCTCTCACTTACACTGGAATCATGATGGCATTAAACCGTCCGTAATAATGTTATTAGCAATTTTTTTAATATTACATTCTCTAGGTCATTGGTTTGTTAGTCTGTAAGCCTTCTTTAAAATAAAATAAATAAATAAATAATACGACACCTGAAGCTCTTTCTTTTCTTCTTCTGAGCCCATAAATATAATAAAACTGAAAATTTATTTTTACGACGTACCTATTATAATGTCAACATGACGTCGACGCATCCATTTTTCCGATTACATTCAACCATCGACAACTTCAAACAGTTTCCCTAATTTCCACCACAACAAAACAGCAACCATAACTTATCTTCCGCTCAACTAGGACCAGACCGGCTGAAGCAGTTATTCACGTCCGGGCTGTCACAAGGAGTGGTGACAACTGGCGCGGTCTGTACGGAACTTTTATAAAGTTCGCGCTACCACCAGGGGACGGAGCAGGCCTTCAAGTTAATGTCTGAAAACGGATCAACATAACTGTACTACTGTATCGTGTGTTTACATTGTCGGCTGCCAGATTATTTTTAGCCCATATTCTATTCTATTCTATTTTTAATAAATGGCAAACAAAGCCGATGTCGACTATTCTGCCAATGTCTAAAGTGAGCTGGAAAAACAAGTGTGTGTAAAAAAAAAGGGGATAAAAAAAAAATCACTGCAGCGCAAAGGCTTCTATCTCTCCTTCCACTTCTCTCTATCTAAGTAGGGCTATTTGGGACAAGCGGGGTGATTGCGTAACACACTAACAGGAGGAACGGCTTTCATTTTGACAGTTCAACAACATTCATTGCGTCATTTATCTACGTTGTTGAGCAGACAAATTTTTCGAACATTTATGAAGTAATGGATTAGCAATATCCGTCTAAATGATTCAGATAGTGATTGATAGTGTGTTACGCATTTTTTGCTGCCATTTAAGAGTTCTGGCAACAGCTTTTGATGTCAAAGGCGAGAAAGTTACTGACGAAAACTTGGCACCAGCCTCCTTTTTTGGGTTTTAGCTGCCAATAAAACATTAATATCCAATCTGTCAGCTAAAAGTGACGTTTTTACAATGTTCACAACACACACAAACACAACACATCACTACCTCTCTACTTAAACGTCTGTCTCTCCTTTCGCCCTTAATCCATCCAAAGGTTGTCTTTAAAAAATCTCTTTTAGCGATAAGACCGCCCATTGTGTCACGCCTTCTAAAACTACATTTAAATCTGTAATTTATATAGTGTACAAAATAAAGAGTGTTCTCTCTATCTATCCATAATTTCTTCCTTAAATCCTGTGTATATATAATATATTTTATCAAGTGAACGTTCTGTTTGTATTGTCGCACTGTCTGCTAAAGCCGGGTGACGAATTTACGAGATCCGACCTCCACAGTAAAGTTGATACCAAGTTTTTGCAGATAAAGATACTTCGGGATTTATTGAGGACTTCTTATAGAATTGCTTTAGAATGTGAATTGTTTGTTAATAGATTAGACAGACGAAGGAAAGAGGAAGGAAGAAGGATGAATTATTATTTTAAAAAAAACAGGCAGCCTTGGGAACTGCCGCCATATAAGTGAAAAGTTAAAACTATGATTAACAGTGGAGTATAAAAAATTCAAATTTCATAATTTGTAAATTTAAATGAATAACAGCCGCACGGGTTGATCGATCAGGTTAAGCTACGCTTGCCGCGGTTGGTCCGTGGATGGGTGGTGGGTTTAAATACCAAGACCCATATGTGCCTCGGAAAGCACGATAAGCAGCCCCGGCTGTCATTCGTGGATCTTTGACAGTCGTTACTGGTCAGAAGCCCGAAAATCTGACAGGCAGTCATACTAAAAGTTGTGCAGGTCAATTCTGGTATTCAGCTGCATCCGATTAGACAGGTAGCCGACCCCAACTATGAAGGGTAGAGGAGCAAGGAGAACCGTCTCATATGGGGGAAAGTTGAAAAAGTGTCCAGCTGTAAGCAGTAAATAACAGTTCAAAAACCCACCAAAATGGCGCTAGCGCAGGCAAAGGGTTATGGAATGAATGTAGCAGTTGTTCACGGATTGAAGTAAGCCGAGTTAGAAAATAAATTGAAAAAAATCGTGTACGGTTGCAATATTTGTAAATATGTAAGCACCATGTATCTGCCAGCATAATTAATTTATCTGTCATTGCATATTTTTTATTTATTGCTTCCTATTGTAGTATAGTAATTTTAGTCTAGGTAACATTGTCTTCACATAATATATTAATTATATTAGAGCCAGGAATTTGAGATCATTTTCAAGATAAGGAACAATAAAGTGAATATCGTACTTAATTTTGTCACAAATATTCACTCAAAAATCAACTTACAATACATTTCTCTAAAGTAGATAACTGATTAAATGGCGATGGAATGTAATTATCTGAGATTATGAACACTCCTTTAATATAAGTTAAGTATATTTACAAAATTTTGTCAAACGTTTTAGAAGACTTCTTCTCCATACGAAACCACCTTTTGGAAGGGTTGACAAGAATCAATTCTATTTTCTTTTAACATTCAAAAGTGTCTAATGGAAATAAATGATTTGACTTTGAGTTAATCCTTTACTCCCCTTTTACTTTAGACACATGTAATAGGGGAGGAAAAGTGTGTTAAGGGGAAGGCTTGTCTCTCCGTGTAACCACATAATACCCCAATTAATATCTAGTTAGTTTTTCAACATTCGCCTCATAAGAGTCAGTACTTCTTACTTCTATTCTCCATGATCCGCAATTTACCGGCGAATGACGTCAATGAAATGTTATTTCTTTATCTAAATTGGTGTGTTTTCCTAGAGAGCGTTTTTGACACCGTAACGTCAAACCCTGATGCCATCATGTTCATGAAAGCCTTCAATGCGGCCGTTATGTGATGACCAAAGTAACAAAAAAAAAGAAGAAAAAGAAAAAAAAATTATTCTGCACAAACAAAACGCGAAAAATTTAACAGAAAATCCTACACGAGGCCAAAAGGCTCCTATCTCAACATGAGTGGACAAACGGTTGACTTACGAAAACAACTCGTCTGTCAAATTCAATTAAAATACTTCTAAATTTTAATTATTTAACTTTTATGTGTTTACAATAAAAAAATAATAAATATTTAGATCTGCTATGTATGATTAATGTTTTGTAACCAAATATTAATTTAGTCAATCAAATATGCAAATGTACCACCATAAAGTTAATATTGTATTTTTTTATGAAATTAGAATTACATAATTCTCACTAATTAGTGTTTTAAATGTTAGTTCAGAGCTTGTTGGTTTGATTTATTATTTTATTACTGTCATTTATCAGATATGTTTAAGGTACTCTGTTTAGGCTAAAATATGAAAAAATAAGACTGTTCAAAATGCAGTATCGTTGTGGTCTTGCTTCTAAATCATTATCATCTGCCTAGCGTTTTGCCAACTATGTTGGGGTCCGCTTCCAGTCTAACCAGATGCAGCTGAAAACCGGTATTTTACATCAAGCGACTGCCTACCTGACCTTCACAACCCAGTTACTGGGTAATACGATATCCCTTGGTAAGACTGGTTGTCAGAATTTCGGGCTTCTGGCGACCCGTAACGACTGTCAAAGATTCCCCGAATGACAGCCGGGACCACCGGCTTATCGTGCTTTCCGAGGCACGGAGGAAAGTAAAGGACTGACGGGAAACGCCGTTGATTATCGCGATAATGGGCGTTAACCATTGGTGTAGCCACATCTGTCATGATTTCCAAATAATAATAAGATTTAAAAATTTATAAAATCTGTAAATCTTATTATTATTTGGAAATCATGACATTCGTCCGTCCGACACTGTGTTGCCTCCTGGCACACACAACAATCTTACATATTCAATTAAATCATGACACATCTTATCGCGATAATCAACGGCATTTCCCGCTGGTGTGGCCCCGGAATCACACATCCACGGAACAACCGCGGCAAATCGATCAACCCTCGCGGCTGTTATTACTTAGCCACAAGCCCCTCAAGCCTGCGGTCCTGCTTCAATGGCAACCAATATTCAATATCTAGTAAAAATTCACCGTTCGTTATAGCCTGCAGCCTAATTGCGTAACACACTATCAACCATAAACTGAATAATTTTGAAGGATTTTGCTAATCCACTGCTTCATAAACTTCGAAAAAATGTTCTGCTCAACAGCCTAAATAACGCAATGAATATTGTTGAACTGTCAAAATGAAATCCATTCCTATAGTCGTACTTTTAATTAGCTGCAGTAAAATGACAGCTTATGTGTTACTTAAATGACTGAAATTGGCGTGTTTTTGTTTTTTCGCGGCCATCAACCAAAACTTGTTTTTCTAGTACAAAATAGTGTAACAGACGAAACTTATTTGACATGCGTATCTTTAAACGCAGTCCGAAATGAGTTATTAGGAAGTGTCATTTTACTGCAGCTAATTAAAAGTCGGAGTATAGTGATGATTTGTTGCGCAGTTACCCCGCAGTGTTCAGTAGTCAGTCAGTAAATTACTGAATGTTATAATTTAATCCAGCAAAGGGACAGTCTTCCTAGAGTCGAATCACGAAAGAAGTCCCGCAGACACGGCGATACAGGCATGCGACAAAGTCATAAATCTTTATTCATTTATTTATCTCAAAATCATAATTACAGGGAAAATGCACAATGATAAATAGACAAAGGTGTCTGAATTAGGAGGGTTGTTGTTGGAATATTGCTAACTATATAATAATGATTAGTTCAACTTATTGTCGCGGGACTTCTATTCTTGGGACGGAATCTATAACTAATCTGCAGTGTACTACGTGTGCAAAACGTTACGTATCTCAAGACCAATTCTATAAAAGTTCACAGAAATATTTGCGTCAAACCAGACAAGCTGTCAATTTTGCGCGGGATAAATTGACACATTTTATTTCATTGAATGTTGTGTAGTTCCTCGACAAGACATACAACATTCAGCCTAAAATCGACAGCTAAAAAACGGTAAATTTGAAATTTAGAACACGAGCCACGTGGCCCACCAGTAAAAATATAAATGTTTAAATTCGGTTGCGCTTGCATCGATCGGTGTCGGCGTCGTTCGCAGGTGGACCCCGCTTACGTGGGACCTATCACCTGGCGCGACCTATATTTTATTTATGAGCACGAATCCGGTGAGGATAGGGTTGTAATGATGTGTCTATCGATATCGGGGAGTTGTAGAGTTGGTTGGAAATAGGGGTCATGAGCAAAATTTGAAGTATGTCGATAAAATAAAAATTCTATTAGGGTAAGTTTTTTCGAGAACGATATTATAGTATTAGTAGTATAACAGTACACTATTTATATTCATTTTTTTCTAATAAATACACAGGTAAGTCGACAAGTTGCTTTGCAGTAACGTTATTTATTATAGAAAAAATGGCGCTTTCGGATATATGTGACACTATTTATTCGTTAATATCTTATACTATCCTGAAAATGCAATACAGCATAGAAAAACATGCGACTACTTAAAACTAGAAATTCCTCCATCTTTAATTTTCATAATTCCTTCATTCTTACAAGACTCATATTTTTACCTATACCTATCCCAATTTATTTGCGGTCGGCGCAACATGTCTTTTTTTTTTCTTCCATACTTGTCTATTAATCATAATATCGGTAGTCAATCCTTTTCTAGCCATATCATCTTTCACACCGTCCATCCATCGTTTCTTTGGTCCTCCACTACTCATTAGCCATCCATATTCATACTCAAAACTTTCCTCACGACATTTTCCTCACTCCTCCGCATTCATTCTTACAAGGTTATAAAACGTTAAATCACAAAGAAAATCGCTATTAAAAACTGGTTTTACATTAAAAAGATGGTGTTTAAATATTATTCTCGCAACATTCGTTCCGAAAGTTTCGCAGATAACATCTGACACCGCTTAGTTCTGATTTTAATGTTCAAAGTTGTGCTTAGTTTAACGGACCGCTTTCGGACTACAAAAAAGTACTTGTTATTTTAAACAGCCATTAAGTTATAATAGATGAAATACTCTAAGTAACTTTGATATACCTAGCTATCTCTATTTTGAAGGTAGTTTCAAGGACTATTAATTTGTTGGCCAAAATGTTGGCAAAAATCATTTCGATGGTCAATATAATTGGTCGCTGTCTCTACAATATAAACTGCACTGTTTTGCTACAATGTCAAAGTCAAATCATTTATTTCAAATGGGCACTTACGGCACTTCTGAACGTCAAAATTTACAAAAAAAATTAATTGATTCTAGTAGCCCCTTCCAAAAGGTAGTTTCGTATGGAGAAGAATGGGCCAGATACTCCACCTTACTCATTTAAAAATGTTTAACAATATTTTTGAATACATTATTTATAAAATTTTAAGTAAAGACGATGCACCTAGAAAAAAAGAACTATACCACAATAGGTAGGTGCTTTATTTACTTTAATAGATGTTTGATGATGATTTGTTTTATTCTTAGTTTTCCTAGTAATAAAACAAAATACTTCAAAAACATTAATATCGACATTTCCCTACACTATTCGTAAGCCCAATAAGACAATAGAGCGCTAAGTGTTCGCCCGTAGGTATCAGTTACGGCGCTTTTACAAAAAATATCCCTTCCTGAGATACCCGAGATATGCCCGAGATACCCGAATGATACCCAATAATATCTTAAAGGGTTCCATTGCATTAATTTACACTAAAAATATATCCTTTTCGGACAGTACCCTTCTGTTTTTAATGATGGCAAACTTAGATTTTTTATGTCACTGATAGTGATTAATTCTGCAATTTTATGAAATTACGTGTTTTGTATGTATTGTGTAGAAATCCTTGTAAAAATCCTGCATCTCGCAAGCAGAGTTTACCGCGCAACTAGCATAGATACAACGCAACGGCCCGAAATTAATCATCGGCCAGTTGTTCGCCAGACGCACCACCCGTCTGGTCGGAGGATCCTCCCTTTTCTATAGAGGATGAGTGAATTTTACGCCCTGTTCCTCATACCTCTATAATCATAACATCATCATCTCTATCATCTAATATTTTAATCCTTATTGTACCCTCAAGACTTCTATTGCGGGACTATCACTGGTTCTTCTGATTATATCAATTTGAAACTTTATGAGCGTTCCTGTCTTAGTAAACTGCATAACCTATTGACCACAGTGATTTAGTTTTATTTCTTATATTTGGGAGCAGCTAACTCCCGCACTTATTAACTCATTGAATTTTATTTGAAAGGTACATTTAGACAAAATAAAATTAAACTATCGTGCAAAGCCACAAAATGTCTAAAGCTGAACATGTGGCTCCCTATAACCGTTACAACTGGTTACAACTAACGTTAGTAAGCTATAAACAGCACGTGCAGTTGGCGAATTTGTGAACACACTACGGTGTTACTAGGAGTTACACGCATCCTCCTTAAAATATAATAGTAAATAGCTTCCATCCGCTTGGTTCGTCGATAAAAATGGTTCAAATTATCCCCATACCAAATTCATCAAAATCAGTCCAGCCGTATCGGAGATTACAATATTTTTTATAGGCACCTGTTATTATGACATTAAAAAATTGACACTTCAATTTTATTTATTTTATATATAGATAATACCAGCATATTACTGTCCCACTGCAGGACAAGCGACTCTCCTCATACAGAGAAGGCACGAGCATTGATCACCACGCTGACCCAAGACGGGTTGATAATTTCAACATTTAAAAATATACAAAATAGTAGCCCACCGGTATCGGGAACAAGGTCCAAGCTACCGGCGGTCAGGGCTCCAGAGAGAGGAACCTCCTAACAATGCGAACCGTGTCCAGAAGTACCGCTTTCTGAATTATTTCTTTATTTTTATTATTATTATAGGATAGTTTTTATCTCGATGTTCCCACAGGAAACTTATGCGGGTGAAACCGCGGGACGCTGCTATTGAATTAATAGTTCGCGAAATCTCCAGTTATCCACATGGACAGACAAAGAGAGAGACTTTAGATCTGTATACAATTTTTTATTTTATCAAGTACCTGGTACTTGTTAACAGGCTTAATCTGTCCTCCCATACCTACTGTAATTTGAAAACATAGTTTATGCCAATTATTTTTTTAAAAGTAACCGTCGAGTTTCTTGCCGGCTCTTCTCCAAAGAGAACGACCACTTGGAACCGTGCACCTAGCTTCTGACGACTGTCAAAGACCCACGAATGACAGCCGGGAGCAACCGCTTAAAGTGCTTTCCGAATCACGGAGGAGTTGATATGTAAAGATGGTCTGCCATCCACGGACCAACCGCGGCAAGCGTAGCTTAACCTGATCGATCGACCTGTGCGGCTGTTATTATTCAGTCACGGGCCCCTCATCTGCTTAATTACCTAAAATTATAAATACCTATTGCATCTAAAACCAAGGAGAGAAATCGATAACCTGAATAGTGTAAACTGAAGAGAGTTTACTCCCAAAATAACTTGCGTTGCTGATGGAAGCCAGAACGTGCGTACATCCGGTAATCAATTGAATTTGACATCGATCACAGCCACATTACCGGTGAACCGCATTTAGTGATGTTTAACAGACGCCATCTTGAAAGTAACGGTTGTTGTTCTTTCTTTTTTTTATTTTTATTATACAGATGACGAAGGGTTATTTTTTAGTCTTATGTTGGCGCCTTGGGAGAATCATCGTTTATTCAAACTAGGCTGAGAATCACCACGTTTTGATCGTTAAAATTACATAAGACAGTCCCCTAAAACGCCCGCCCTTCACCACTTCCTAGTGCTTTCTGGGTAGACAAAGTGACACAATAAATTCCTCAGCAGGAGCAGCACTGCTGTCTGTTCAGTTTTATAAATAAAATAGAAATCGTCAAAGATAGACCCAACTGACAAGAAGGGTTATGTTTTTAGCGCAAGTTAGCTGAACTTGATTCTGTACAATTGTAAGTAAAACATTACATTAGAAGCCTCAGATAATCAGCTGTGTCCTGCATGAACTGATTTGGTTAAATAAATTAATTATTATTTATTTAACCAAATCAGTTCATACGGAAGCAAAATATTTTTTTACATATTGCTGCATTTAGCAAGCATTCCCATTGGCCTGCTGTTGACCTCGATCACATCTCAAAGCTCAGACCAAATAAAAAACCAAGACAGAGGGCTGTCAACAGTAAAGTGAAGCCGGTTTCGTGAACACATGTGCACTTAGTGAGGTGTAGTTTGATTGTAAATGGTTGTAAATGTGTGCGTGTGAGCGATGTAAGCACAGAGCGGAGGTGTAGTTTTGGCATGCTTCACTGTATCGTTCTCAGCGCTGTCCAAGGTTTTTTATTTGGTCTGAGTTAAAGAAACGCTTTACACATTTTCGTTCCGTATAGGGCCCACCTAAATCTTCCAAATAAATCCTATTTCTCAACAATTTACAAATTAAGCAGCCTTTAAAAACGTACTTTTCGTTCGTAGTTTTATAATGTTCCCAGTTCCCACTGCTGGGACACAGGCCTCCTCTCTGTGAAAGGGAGTGGGCCATAATCCACGCGGGCCCAGTGCGGGTTGGCAGATGACACTTGCCTGCAAATTAAAAAAAACCGGTCAAGACACCGAGGACTCCGTACAAATTTGTAGGTATGTAAATACTTCTAAAATTATTTTTTTGTAATGTAACTACAAATTTACGGTTTTCGGATGTTTTCCTTTACTTGTGCTACATGACATTACTTCTTGCCAAATTTCATGATTCTAGGTCAACGGGAAGAGTACCCTATAGGTTTTCATTCCCTTGCGAGTACGCCCGTATCTTTAGATTGCGTTGACTTAGAAGTTTCACTGCTTCAAGGGATTGCAGCCTCAGGGCTGCAATCCCTTGAAGCAGTGAAAAAATAAATACTCAGGTATTTGACATTAATTTCAACTTGATAACTCCATGCGTTGCTGAGAAAAAGGGTCTTGACAGACGGACAGACAGACGGACAACCAAGTGATCTTATAAGGGTTCCGTTTTTCCTTTTAAGGTACGGAGCCCTAAAAACATGTGAAACCGAGGCGCGAAACTGGTTATAAATACGTGGTAATTTAAAACAGTATTCTATCAAGTTTCTAGGTATTATCGTTCAGTTCTTTCCTGCCTTGTGCAGCTATTATGCCTTATTTTTCTGACTATCTTCCAAAACCCTAACCTCACTGGTTTGCCTGTATTGAATGAGGAAGCTGGGGTGACGTCACTCCAGCTAACACACATTAAACGACTCATATATTAACGAAGTTTATGTGACAGCTAAATTAAGACTAGAAACTTTGATTGCAGCTATTTATTATGCCTTAAATATTGGTATAGGTAGAATTATTGTATCTCATATGAGGAAGTTGGACTTATACACATCTACAATTCTACCTGCATTACACGTGTAGATACCTGTCGCCCCATCTGTGGTCGGCCCTAAGAATAGACATAGACAACCCTTTCGGACTGCGTGGGCGTCGATAGGATTAGCGACATCTATTCAGGTAGAAAGTGGATGGAAACCGCTTTACTTTACACCCTTACATATTCATTAGGTAGGTAGACCAGACGCCAGCACATCATGCAAGCTCCTACAATCTGACATAATTCTTTAGGTAATAGATTTTCAACTTTATCGATAGGGCATAAGGTTCAAAGTTGATTGGGAAAATTTTACAGTTTCGGGTAGCTGCATGTGCTTCTCTGTACTAGTAAAATTGAATGGTGGTTTAATTTACTCTTACCTGCGAATTCGTCCGAAATTTTGCTCAGAAATTGACTCAATTGCTTTTTAATTTGTCTTTTCTCTGATGATTGACTTTTAAATTGACTGTTTTACTAACATTACGGAATGCAATAAAAGATTTGAGAGAATTGTGAGTATCCACACTTAGGTCATTGTCTACCTGTGCTGTGTGCTAATTATCGAATTCCGTTAGCTGTTAAGGCGTAAAAAAGTAACAGACAGACAAACCGACAGACAGAGATACTTTCTCATTTATAATCATACTAGCTTCTGCCCGCGACTTGGTTTGCTTGTTCCCCCGACCCACCCGTCGCATAGCATCGCCTGTTCTTTTTGCTCGGCTCGTAGCATAATATAGCCTTCCTCCAGAATTGTTCCATCAAATGCAAAAACATTTTTTCAAATCGGACTAGTGGTTCCAGAGATTAGCGCGTTCAAACAAACAAACAAACTCTTCAGCTTTATTATTAGTACAGATACTTATATGTATACTAGCTTCCGCCCGCGGCTTCGCCCGCGAGGTATGTCGATGAAAACTATCCTATATATCCTTCCCTGGGATGTAAACTATCTCTCTGCCAAATTTTATCGAAATCCGTTCAGTGGTTTAGGCGAGAAAAGGTAACATACAGACAGACAGACAGAGTTACTTTCGAATTTATAATATTAGTATGGATAACCGTATGGATTAATACTGAGTAATTAAAAAAAGGTCGTTGAACGGTTTAAAAGGGAAAATAAAAGGCAAATGAAACTTCTTAAACTTTCATAAAGTAATTTATTTGTCAGAAACATGATACATAGGATGTTTATACGTAAAGATCTACCTGTGTGTTGGTGTTTGTGTCCCTGTGTGTGTCTGTTCGTTTCTAAGGACGATCACCATCGGTCAAACGGTCGCAAATCATATTTTGATCAGCAGCTGCATACAACCTGACACTGACTTGCAAATTGTTAAAAATGTAAAAAAAAAAATTACAAGCAGTAGTGGCCCAGTGGTAACGGTCGCAACTTACGAGTTGTAAGTCGTAGGTTCGAACCCAGACAGACGCTTTACTTTGTGTAAATTATTTCATCACCGCTACTCTCAAACGGTGAAGGAAACCGGCATGTTCTAGAACCAAAAATTCGAAGACATGTGACATCTACCAGCCCGCACCGGGCCCGCGTGGTGGATCACAGATTCACAGCCCACTCATTTAATTACCATTAAAAACTGATTATGATGGCAATAGCCTTATCCCCTAAATTCATGGGCACTTAAAGAATGTGGGTGTACTATACTGCCCTCGTAACAGCAAATGCAGTACTTGCAAAATGGCGGTTTCGAGAAAAAAGCGTTTGTTTTTTTTCAATCTCTACTTTAACTGATATAAAACTCATATGTTTTGTTACGAAAAAGGTACATAAAAGTACAAAAAAAAATTAAAAAATCTACGTATAGCTTATCATTTTTGACAAAAATGGAAAATCGTAAAAATGTCGATTACTGCATTTGCTATTACGAGGGCAGTATAGGCCACCTCTGCTGAACCTCTGGAAAAACGAGACGTGATGTTATGTTAAGATATAAAAGTTAATATAACAGAAGTGCCCCACATAGTGACAGGTTCATGCCTTTCCTAAACAATATCGTTGAATAATGTATGTGTGCCAACCACGCTCCATTAACTTATGAGGCGATCTCACCCCTGTGACGTCAGTGTGCGTTTGACAAGCTGATCACGACATGCTGGATTTAAAGTTCGAACCACGTCACACTTTTCCTAGAACATCTGAAGGCCAATTATAAATTTAAAAATTAAAAATTCAATAATTCTCTTAATTAAAAACGATCAAAATCTAGTCACAATCTCACCTCGGTGACAACCAATGTCAAAAACTTGTCAAAATGTAGTGAAATTACATGGACTTATAGCACTTGTCCATGGCACTTTAGATATTGGCAGAATAGTCGACATCGGCTTTGTTTGCCATTTATTAAAAATAAAATAATACCTAAGTCCATGGGAAATTAGAGGGATTTTTTTCGACAGATTGAGACTGACATCAGAATGTGAACGTTCTTATAATACGGGAATTTCCTCTCCGGTTAAAACTAAGTATGTATATTGAATATGTTGTTAATTGATCCCTAAATATCGTACGTAAGTAAGTTTTCCCCTACAAAATACACTAAGTAATTAAACAAAATTCCACAAAAACCTTCCTCTTTTCAACTTTCAACAAACTTTCCAGTATGTATTGAAGGAAAACGAATGAGAGGTAACTGAAGCTCACAAGCAGTGATCCCATTTTACCGATCATTAAAAGTTTTATTTATCAAACAGCGTGTGGCGACGCGATGGCGCGTCTGTACCCACCCCCCGGAACATCGCCAAACTTATACGATGACCAAGATGTAGTGGGAATGAATGTGGCTAGAATAAGATAGATAATGTATTATTTTCAGTGCCAATTCGTTGAATCATGAGGAGTAGCAGTGAAATATTAGGTAAAATACTCGTCAAGTAAGTATTTTATGAATATTAGGGAAAATATTTAAGTCAAGAACATACTTCACTAATAAATAATATTAGTCAAGCAAATACTTGAATAATAGGTATTCAAGTGGGCCCGACTAATATGTTTATAAAATATTTTAAAAAAAATTGTTACAAAATTAAATGTTAGGTCCGCCTACACCACAAATCACTAAACATGTTTGGCACTAAACGAATTTATATCATCGTTCTGTTTCTGTCAATCGTTCATTGATATATAAAAAACATAACATATAGGGTTTTCATATACCAATGCAATCGTTTGAACTTTTGAAGATGATAGAGACATACCTAATGTTGTATGTTTTAGCGCTAAACGTATTTAGTGAATGGCCGAGGAACGGTAAAAGGAGCGTTGGCAGACCAATGGCTATTTGAGTGGACGACCTATAGAAGAACATAGAGAAGACCAGCGCCCTAATTGCGTACCACACCATCAATCTCAATCTGAATTATTTTGAAGGATGCTGATCCATTGCTTCTTATACTCGAAAAATGTGTCTGCTCAACAACGTAAATAACGCAATGAATGTTGTTGAACTGTCAAAATTAAAACCATTGCTGCTGATAGTGTGTTACACAATTACCCTGCTGGATGAGACTCGCACAGACCAGGGAAGAATGGCACAATAGGGAGGAGGCCTGTACTGAGCAGTGAGTGGAACAGGGTTGTCAATGATGATGATGATGATGATGCAGGTAGGGTTTAGTTAGGGATGCAAGAAGAAGCCTTCTCGTGTAAAAGAAAGAAAGAAAAATAGGTAGCGCAGTTCCGCCAGCTGCTCAACTGAACGCTCACGCTCGGCGCATCCTGGGCAGTCACAGCCAACACCTTACTTGACTGGCCAATTCTTCCCATGCGGTAGTAAGGCTAACGCCCACCTGGTTTTCGACCACCCTCCCACCGGAGTCCGGCGTCAAGCAGCCTGCTGTGTTTCGTCGATGCGTGGGAGTTCCAGTGCCTTAGGCATCTTCTGGGCACGCTCGTTCCATCACTTCCATCATAGACCTCATCCTCGAACACAAAAGCCATTCATCAAAAAAAAAATCGAGTACCTAATTAGCCACTCAAATTTAATATTGGTTAAAATATTAATCACTAAGGTAACGCCATCTCATCGGTTCTCTATATTATTTAAAAATAAAATTAAGTATACGAATGACGATAGCACTTCCAGAAACCTTGTCATATTTTCATAGAACGTAGCGCTAACAAAATGCGTACGATACGCCACTTTCTGCTAACCGAAATTGGTCAGGCACGGGCATCCAACTTAAGTGATTGGAAGAATTTTTCCTCAGCTCAAAATGTGTGGACAGCGATTTACTTATTGATATAAAGCGTGACCAAGAACGAAGAAGCGGGATTGATTTATTAACTTCAGATAAGAATGAATAAATTTGTTGTTTGTATATGGACAAATTGGAGTGAGTAAACTGCAATCTTTTCATTGTAAAGTTCTGTTATTGTCGTTAGGAAAATCATACCTAATTGAAGTTTGGAAGATACCATTAATCGCAAATTGAAACGAGCGGCACGCGTCTACGGCTGACGTAGGAATGAGCACCTACTAATAAAATTCTAAGGTAAACAGTTGTTTCCTCATAAACAGCCGGACGATTCTGTTAGAATCTCACCGTGAGAAGTTAGGTGAAGTGAGCTGTCATTCCATCTGATGCTATAGGGATTTACACTAATGACAGCTCACTCCACGCTCACTTCACCTAAGTTTTCACAGTGGTTACAGAATCGCACTACAGGTCTTCATTTTATTATAGATTTTCACGATTTGACAAGGAACCCCTGCTATATCCGTTAAAAGATGACCGAAGAACATTATTACGAGGATGGGCAGGTAGCAGTAGGTATCCTTCTTTCGTATGAAACAAACAGTTTACTTTGATTACCTTTCCTATAATAAAGGACATCGATGCGCAAATTGTAACCATGAATCAGCACATGAAGACCCCTTAGCATATAAACTTCTTTAGGCGCGTTAGGCATTTTTTGAGGTGGGAAAAAACCATTGAACTCGCGCCACTATTACCGTAACCGCGACCGCTTCGGATGTTGTTCGGCTGTCCTCGGGATGTACCTACTCGGTTTTAATGTATATCCGATATGTCATTGAGTGTAACGCTAGTGTTTACATTCTCTTTGGTGAGTGATGGCAAAGTATTATGTTTGTTTTGTTTTTTTTTTATATAAAATCCATACAAATTTTTTAAATTCGAAAGTAACTCTGTCTGTCTGTATGTTACCTTTTCACGCCTAAACCACTGAACGGATTTCGATAAAATTTGGCAGAGAGATAGAAGGACAAGGAAAGGACAACGGGGAAGGACATAGGATAGTTTTTATCGACATACCTCGCGGGCGAAGCCGCGGGCGGAAGCTAGTAAGTATAGACTAAAGCTAAATATTTCATTAAACTGAGTCCATTGTAACATTATTACGCGTCGAAGACCCCGCATTACTTAATTTAATTTAATTATTAACTATTAAGCAAATACCATCGTCTTAGCTAATATGAACCTAATACATTAACGTACCGTAATTTGATTGCTTCGGACATTATACGTGTAATGCACATTGTATACCTGTTGAATACAATATCGCCAAACCTATTCATCAATTCTAATAAGTACCGTGAAGGCTGTACTTTAGTCAGTTTGCCAAACCCAGCAAACCTACCTACAGTTGGCAACTTGGCAGCAATGGAATCCAAGATGGTCGTTCACGGTGTTCGAATTTCAAATTAATGAAGATGCGCTAAGGTAAGCGCATGGAAATTGTACGTAGGTACCTACTATATGGGGTTACCTTTTTTTTTTTTTTTGTCGCTGTGAAATGACGAGGACGAGACGGAGTATGTGGGACTCCCTGCCAGAGTGGCAGTATACCCACTAAAACTCAGCGGTGTTCCCTCGTCGCCGTGATGGGAGGGTCATGGGAAACCGGCTCAGCCTTTACTTCCACGACCCTCCCGGCACATGCCCGCCTAGCTGGCGGGGCCCGCGTGCCCCCCGAGCGGGAGCTGGGGGGCGACGGGAATGGCCGAGAACAACTGGCCATTCCCGTCCGACACTGGTGGAGGCGCGTGCGATGCAAGCGAGGGTGCCCCCGCACCCGTCGCCTGCTGGCCTCCAATATGGGGTTACCTAGCGCAACCCCAATAGAATAAATTATGTAAAAAAAAAACACATGAAATAATCATTTAATAGGATGATTTGTTTCATGGTTTTAATGAATATTATTCTGTAAATATAATATAATTGTTACGGATACGAATCCTATTTTGATCAACTTACAACCTTATACTGACCAAATAGCACTAAAACTAAAGAAAATTAAAATTTTACGGGCTACCCTTATAAAGTCTAAGTCTTTGTAACCTTACTCGAAGCAAAAGTGCAGGCATCATAAAACTCAATTCGTAAAATCCTATAGGTCGTCCAAATAAATACCCACAAACAAAATCAAACAGCGTGCGTGGTGGACTTGTTCATGCTTAAAAAACGTAAATAACGAATATTCAATTTTATGTTTATTAAATATCCGAAAAGTATCCGAACATATTTTCAAAAGCTGAATTCCAGAATTTAACTAAAGAAAATCGTTCTACATTCGAATAAGTATAGGTGAAACGGACAAGAATTTGCTGCCTAATATGTTTCGCAATAATATTAAAATTGGGTTGAATATAACATTAATTTGAATGCTAATTTGACTATTAAAAGTTATTGTTGGAATTAGCATTTTAAATTCATTCGGAAACGTTCCTACTGTGGCAAAGAGGCATCAAATACTATTTAAAAATAATTTTGTTATAAAATATGTTTTTAATACTATTTTTATGGCTTTTTAGTAATCATTAATGATATAAAATTATAATAATGTTAAGCCGCTAAATGCTTAGGATTTTTGTACCATAAAAACTATAAAAAAGCTCTGTCTATGTGTGAATCCGATCGTGCTATTTCCATAGGCAAAGTTCCAAACCACAGAGTTCCAAACGGTCAAAATGTTCCGAATTCCAAATGTAACTTTTTCCGCGAGCTATCATTTCCCAACTTTTATATTTTGTTGGTAGTGAAAGCACAAATGGTGCAAGGCAAATGTAACTAACACAGGGCTTTAAATACCGGTAAAATTTTCATAACGTTTCCTTGATTTGACAGCGTTACCGTTAATATTAAAATAACGTTAATGGATTTAACGTTATTTTAGCTCCATTTTATCGGTAATCATTATTAACGTTAGTTGTTTATTAACGTTAATTTTATCGATACTTTTAGAACGGTTAATCTAGTGAGTTTGAAGTAGAGGGGGACGAGACGCGCGGGGGCAGGCCACCCGCCGTCGCCCCGCTCTGTGATGCCGTGCCGATCAAAACATTGCCGATTCTTATGCGTGAGAAGTAATAAGTGAGATACCTAACTGATAAGATAATTTATCCAACATCAAGATGAGTGAAGACAATATTTTTTTTTATTTTTTTATTATGAATACAGTAACTTGGCAATCTGTGTTAACACAATAAGCCATTCAGATGAGGTATCTCGATCTATGTCTTAATAGCGTAAGGAATTCCTATGAATCCCTTTTATCATATGTCACCAAATCTCACGG
Source organism: Gortyna flavago (assembly GCA_963669345.1). NCBI lineage: Eukaryota > Metazoa > Arthropoda > Insecta > Lepidoptera > Noctuidae > Gortyna > Gortyna flavago. The sequence continues at coordinate 2,078,779 of OY770149.1, forward strand.
TAAGTGTAGAGACACTATGCCGTTTCAATCGGGAATGTCTAATACTTCCTGTGCCTTCTAGTTTGGATGCCAGTTCATTGACATGAGTTGATATTCTCGTCTGATAGCTTTCACTATATCTAGCGATCTCTTGTTTGACGGTAGTGATACTTAGGTCCTCGTGTATATATTTGTTGCTTACATAGTAGGGTATATCTAGCATGGTTCTCAGTGTCTTGCTTTGAAATCTTTCAAGAATCTCTATGTTGCTATTGCTAGCAGTACTCCATAGCTGGATTCCGTAAGTCCAGATTGGTTTGAGAATGGTCTTATAGATAGCTATCTTGCTTTCATGTGACAGGCTTGATTTGCGACCTATCAGCCAGTTCATTGATCTGACTTTCGTATCCAGCTGTTTACGCTTGGTCCAGATATGCTTTCTCCAGGTGAGTCTTCTATCCAGATGCATACCCAAATATCTGGCACCTTCAGCTTGAGGAACCTCTTCATTATGAAGTCTTATTGGGGGACAAGTCTGCCTTCTCAGGGTGAAGGTCACGTGAGCAGATTTTCCTTGATTAACCCTAATACGCCATTTATCTAGCCACTTTTCCACTTCATGGATGTGGGTTTGTATGTTGGCTGATGCTATAGCCGGATCCACATGTACCGACAAAAGGGCTGTATCATCTGCATAGGTGGCAGTTATAGTATCAGCGTGCATTGGAAGGTCTGCGGTAAAAAGCAAGTATAGGATGGGTCCCAATATGCTTCCTTGTGGTACTCCTGAGCAAATTTCATTTAAAGAAGAAACTTTATTGTTAAATTTCACCTCAAAGCATCTACTGTGTATGTACGATCGTAGAATCGGAAAGAAAGAGTGAGGCAGTAACTTTTTAAGTTTGAAGAGAAGTCCTTCGTGCCACACTCTGTCGAACGCCTGGCTAATGTCAAGAAAGACAGCAGAGCAGAACTGTTTGCATTCTAGTGCACGACTTATAGTATCCGTAATACGGTGTATCTGTTCAATAGTTCCATGTTTCTCTCGTAAGCCAAACTGGTGAAGAGGAATAACTTCCGGTAGATAGGGGCGCATCCTGTTCAGCAATATTTTTTCGAAGAGTTTACCCAACACGGGGAGTAGGCTTATTGGTCTGTAGGAGCTTGCATCGTGGAGCGGTTTGCCTGGTTTGGGTATCATTATAACCTGCGCAATTTTCCACTGTGCGGGGTTAATTGTCTTAGGCAGGCGTTGTAGATGGCCGCGATGTGAATTATGCTTTTTCTAGGCAGCTGCTTGAGAAGTTGTGCGTCGATTAAGTCATAGCCTGGTGTTTTACCCTTTTCTAGTTTTAGGATTTCTCTCCATAGTTCGTTGGGGCTTGCACTTTTTAGTGGTAGGTTCATTTGCAGTGGTGCGTCCATATATTTGGAGGCTTCCTTGTCGTGTTCAGGATTTTTGCTTGGTAAGGGGCTGAAAGTTTTTAAGTGTTGCGCGTATACTTGGGCCTTTTCAAGATCTGTTTTTGCCCACTTGCCATCAGGAGCTTTTATGGGTGGTATATGTTCTTTCAGTCATTTCAGCCTTTTTGTTATCTTCCATAGAGAGTAGTTGGTGTCTTTATTAGGAGTAAGTTCTGCTAATTGTTTTTGTAGACGCTCGTTTTCTGCTTGGCAGATCATTTGTTGAAGTTCCTCAGAGGCCATGTTGAAATTCTCACGGGGATATTTCGTAGAATGCCATTTTTTCCGCAGCAGTCTTCTTTCATTTACTTTATCCTTTATTACTTTAGAATAGTGGGCAATTTGTGTTGTTTTCGGTCTTGAAAAAGGAGTAAATTCTTTGGCCGCTATGTGAATAAGCTTATTGAGCGTTTCGATAGCGGTTTCAACGCTATCTACATTATTTAATGGCAAGTTCAAGTTAATGGATTCTGATATTTTGGTTCTGTATCTGCCCCAGTCTGTTGTGTGGTTATACAGTCTTTGTGGGTACTCAGTTAGAATGGCCTTAGAGTGAACATTGATAATTACTGGTGTATGGTCTGACGACAGGTCAGTACATTCCTCTACATTTATTTGTCCAAGCGGGATATTTTTGGTGATGAAAAAATCCAATAGGTCTGGTACCTTTTGTGGGCCCGCAGGCCAGTATGTAGGAATACCATGTGAAGCGCAATATAGGTTAAGTTCGTTCGTGGCTATATAGAGTTGTCGACCCCGTGGCAAGGTTAGTCTGGAGCCCCAGGAGGCGTGTTTTGCGTTCCAATCGCCACCGCAAATAAATCTGTTTCCTAGAGTGTTGAAGTAATTCTTGAACTCATCTCTTGTAATAACATGCCTAGGTGGGCAGTAGATAGCAGACACTGTTGTTTCTATATTGTTATCCTGGATCCTGATTGAAGTTGCTTGTATTTTTTCAGTTCTGTTTTCCCCAAAAAAATAATGTTTGATGTTCTCTTTAATTATGATTGCAGTTCCTCCATGTGAATTACCAGAAGGATGGTTTGTAGCGTACACCATGTAATTTTTAAGTCTGAAATGGGTTTTTTGCGTGAACCTTGTTTCCGAGATTAAAGCCACGTCAACTCTTTAAAGTTTCAAGAACAGTTCAAGTTCCTGTCGACGTTCTGTCAGCCCGTTGGCATTCCAGGTGATTATTCTAAGGTTTAGGGGTGTTTTATAAGGCTTGTGATTAATTGGATCATACGATCCATCATGTTGTTTATCATAATATTTATTATGTTTTGAAATTTGTTGAACATGGCGTCCAGTACTTCCCCAAAATTATTTGGGTCCTTGATGTCGGTTAATGATCCTGCTGAGTTTTCTTGTTTTGTCGCTTGTGCGTATGTGATATTTGGTTTCAAGTGATTGAAGAGGTTCTTAGTTTGATGTTTTTCTTGTACAGTTTGTGTTGGGGTTTTGCGGTATTGATTTTGTGTTATGTTGTTTGTGTTTTCATTAGTTTCTTTGCCCTTTCCTGTCTTGTTTTTCGTAAGTAGGTCTTTGTACTGTTTGTATTTTGTGCAGCCTTTGTAACTTGCTGGATGTTTTTCTTGGCAGTTGGCACAAGTTGCCTCGGTGTCCGGTCTTTTTAAACAGCTTGTTGTTGAGTGTTCTTCCCCGCATTTTACACATCTAAATGGTCTGTTGCATTGGTTTTTTGCGTGTCCGAATCTTTGACATCTTTTACACTGTAAAATGTCCAGCTTTTTGTATGGTGCTTCAAATGAAACTTTTACGTAATTCATTTTGTTGATTTTAAAGATTTCTTTGTTGTTGTGTTTGTGCTCAAGATCTACATAGAATAAAGGTAGCGGCTGTTTTGTGTTTTTATGTTTTACATTTATGATGTGGCGTACTTCATGCAGAAGACAATAATCAAGGTAATTAATTGTTCTTATTTATGGTTATTACAATTGTTGTTTAGACATGCAGGAATTAATAGTCTAGCGCCAATGTCCAACGTCTAACTACCACGGAATTTGCGGCTTTAGCGCCCTTGAAAACCATAAAAACGACACACATGATGAAAAAATAAAAATAAATTACAGCGCCATCTTGGATTTTCATTTTGACCTCACTATCGGCTTTAGCGCCCTTGAAAACCATAAAAACGACACCCATGATGAAAAATTAAAAAAATATTACAACCGCCATCTTGAATTTTCATTTTGACCTCACTATCGACTTTAGCGCCCTTGAAAACCATAAAAACGATACCCATGATGAATAATTATAAAAAAATTACAACCGCCATCTTGGATTTTCATTTTGACCTCACTATTGGCTTCAGCACCCTTAAAAACTATGAAAACGAAACCCATGATAAAAAAAAATTGTGCAGCCGCCATCTTGGATTTTCATTTTTATCTCACTATCGCCAATCTCAATATCCATCCCTTTCTTTCTTCGTACGGCCAAATTACGAACGAATTACAAATTACGATTTTAACATTCATACTCGTTTGGATTTGAGTAGGCATGCCTACTTTAGGGTGATAAATTGCGAAGGTCGAACGTCATGGTATTACGCCGCGACACGTATTACGTATTACGTGGCGACGGCGCAGGCGGCACGGTTAGCGCGTGGCGGAGCGGCAACAGTGCATCTAATCCAATGCTAAGCGAGGCGCCCGCGCGAGCGCACAAAAATGTAAACAGACGGAACGGCAACGTAGCTAAATTAACGGTAAATATAACGTTACTGATGTATTTGCGGTAACGTTACGCTAACGTTACTTTACTGGTAATGTGACCAAGTAACGTTACATTTTTGTGAACGTTATTAAGGTATCAAATTGAAATTAACGTTACTTAACGGTTATTATTTTGTTATTTGGTAACGTTAACAAGCCCTGAACTAACATTTCTGCATTTTTATTATGCAAGTGAAGAGAACCTTTACGGCAGCCAATTATTATCTATTGCAGTTAAAAATATCAGTACCTACATAACAGCCAAAACGTATGTAGGCATGGACTTATAAAAGTCCATATAAGTAGATAAAATTGGGTATGTAAAGAAAAAAATCCTACGCTGATTCCAAAACCATTTCGAGGTTTTAGGTTTCTTAACCCGATGCTGTTTTCCACGCAAGAAAATCCAGACCCGTTGCAGTTTTCGACGCAAGAAAATCCGGATTGCGGGATTTGAGCAACGCACAATATTTAGCGATATAATAATAATCTGCTAGCACAACCACAACCATTGATCCAGAGTACTTTTTAAGTGCCTTTGAGATGACTCGGTAGCTGGCATAACAACTCTCCGAGAAGGCAATCTTTTAAAAATCGCTTGCACGGTGCACCCCTTCATAGAGTTGAAACTCTGGCTAGCAAAAATATTTTAAAATTCATAATTTTCCTAAATCGTGTTTAATTTAAATTCAAGTAAACTACACCGATTGGCAAAATCGATGTCAGTAAATCGGGACAAGTAATTAAAATCTAGGTAAGCAATCAATCGATTAATTAGCCTGGCAGTTTCGATGTATCGGTATATCGCTAGTGGAATATTAAATCGGTGCCTAGAGCCAATTTGGGTGACTTAACGAACGAAATTGGTACGTGTTGCCAATAATATAATTGAAGTAGGTAATGCCTACCATTCGCTTAAATTCGGAGAAAATTTGATTGATATCGTTAGGATTTGAGTAGATAACTGCAATTACAATGCTTCCCGTTCAAAACTTGTTTTAGTAATTTACTTTTTACCATAATATTAGCTTCTGCCGGCGACTTTGTTCGCGTGGAAGTCAAAGATAGGTACCTACACAATGTGTGTACTAAAATAACAGCCACATTTTTATAAAACTCCCCGTAGCGTCGTAAGTACAGAGGCCAGCACATCAACCTACCCCAATCTGTCAAATTTTCCCAATTGAATATGAACCATCGATGCCAATCGATAGGTACCTACAGAAAAAAAAATATTTCAACGTGTTTTTTTTTTATGTAAATGTTTACAATAACATAGTTCTTTGCCATACTTTCTAGCAAGCTTGTTGAAAGAGATGCAACCTTTTCACATTACGCTCCAACGCTGCCGCGTCCGTGATTGCTCCTATGACGTCACACAAGCAATTTATTAAATGCCATTTTGATTTTTCGCATTGAACGGGTTCGGATATTTGTCTGTTTATATGGAATGTCTGTTTGTTTACCTACAAGTAACATTATTTTTAACCGACTTCAAAAAAGAAGGAAGATCTCAATTCTTCTGTATGTTTTTAGGGTTCTGTACCAATATGGTAAAAAGCAACCCCTATGGTGCGAGTCAGTCTGTCTGTCCGTCTGTCACAGCTGGATATCTCAAGAACTACTGATGCTATCAACTTGAAATTTAGAATAGTTTTAGATGACGTTTGCCCAATTATTTTGCGAATAAGAAAGAAAATTTTTTTTTTTTGCAACAGGGACTTAAAAGGTTGTCTGAAAAATTCGAAGTGGGGCTACTAGGGCATGTCATATGAAAGAGTGCAGTTTGCACATTCTCAAACACTTTTTTTTTCGGCTGCATAGTTTTAGACTTTTGAATAAAATTCTCCCCCTCCTTATCTCCGAATTTTGAATAGAAAAAAATCTGAAATTATTCTATGTGATAAAAGTTTATGTAAAGATTACAGGAAAATAAAACGATGTCTCTTAATAGCACACTTTTTGCTGCAATATTCTACACAGCAGCGCGTATCTAGTGTTAAAATTCTCTGACGAATATAGTATCTTATTTAGAAGTTGGTTGTTTTTTTTTTCTAAAAAAGTTTTACTTACACAATTTCCAGGAATAGAAAACTATTTGACATTTTCGAACAAGGTGAAACTATTTTACTGGACTGGGTAGGATAGGAAGGGTCCAGTGTTGTGAGAATCCACTCATTATAGCTTTTGCCGGCAATACGGTCTACTGTAGCCATTATTGAAAATGTCGGAATCGTATCAGGAGACCTAAAAAAATCACAAGACAATTCATATCACGCAATTTCATCTATAGGACACTTTTGCATGGAGATTCGTAAAATGCTATAGGTACCTACCTACACCTCTGCCTAACCCTTCAGGGATAAATAGGTGTGAAACTGTTAAACAGATGAATTGGGTGTTAGAATTGTTTTATGATTCTGCCAAAGTGGCCTTTTTAAGCCCCCAGTAGTTGCGAACATTTTCCCTACATACAAACTCATAAATACAACTTTCTAATATTTAATTATTATAACAAAGAGGTTAAGTCAGTTTGTATGTAGGGGCAATCTTACGTATGTTGGGGGTTATCTTAATAGATTAGTAAGTAGGTACTTATACATCTATATCTATATCTATACTTTCTTATCTTATCTTCTCTTCTTATCTTATCTTATCTCTTATATTATTATTTTTTTTTATTTATTTATTATTATATTTATATATACAATACAATACAATACAATACATATAATAAATCTGTAGACGAGGCGTTTCTGTACATTGAAAATATTAAAAAAAAATTGTTGGGTTGTTAAAGGATAACCAACAGATGCCAGCCATTTCATCAATTTTTGGAATTTTTGTCTGTTTGTCGGTTTGTCTGTTTGGATGTGACAGATTATTGATTTGAACAGGGTCAACGTAAAAAGTACCAAACCAATACGGTTAATTTTTATACTCAAATATGGTGTAGAACTCGGAACAGTGATTAGTTTTTGTTTCATCGCAATCGCTTCACTCTATCAAAAGATATATAATCAATTTAAAGTATTTTAGAACAACTTTGTACGTATAAAAAATAAAGAATTTGAATTTGAATTTGAAAAAACGTTTTTTGGTAACACGTAACGACATCTATTGGCGCGATATAGTCCCTACTAACGAAAACTTATTGTTGTTGTGATGTGAATAACTATTTGACGAAATAACACAGGTCCTTAAGTCTGTGTTATTTTATAAAATAATGATAATTATTATAATATTATAAAAATCGCTTTCCATTGATGGTTTATTTAGTGGCGCCTGTGGCACTAAAGGAATTTCAAACAAAAAGTGAGGATAATATTGTAAGATAATAATAATTGATGTGGTGTTCTTCTGAACGTTATAGAAGTTAGATAATTATTGATATATCTATGAAAGTTGATTAATGCTGAGCGTTTTTTAACGAAGTTCTTTTATAGAGCTTGCGGTAGGAGTTATAGGGGAGAAATCATCATCATCTGCCTAGCCTTTTCCCAACTATGTTGGGGTCGGCTTCCAGTCTAATCGGATGCAGCTGAATACCAGTATTTTACATGGAGCGACTGCCTATCTGACCCCCACAACCCAGTTACTGGGTAATACGATACCCCTTGGTAAGACTGGTTGTCAGACTTTCGGGTTTCTGACTTCCCGTAACGACTGTCAAAGATCCACGAATGGCAGCCGGGACCAACGGCTTAACGTGCTTTCCGAGGCACGGAGGGGTCTCGATATGTAAAGATGGTCACCCATCCACAGACCAACCGCGGCAAGCGTAGCTTAACCTGATCGATCGACCTGTGCGGCTGCATTATTTAGCCACGGGCGTCACAACGAAAAAGCGTTAGCCTCACTTTTCATAGTAATAGATAGAGACAGAGAGAGAGAGAGAGCTATTTTTCATGGTTTCCGAGGATCCTGACCCCGGTAAGAGAGGTCAAAAAGAAAATCAAAGATGGCGCGGCGGTTGCCTAAATTTCGTCATGGGTGTCGTTTTCATGGTTTTCAAGGGTGCTAAAGCCGATAGTCAGGTCAAAATGAAAATCCAAGATGGCGGCTGCATTTTTTTTTGTCATAGGTGTCGTTTTCATAGTTTTCGAGGGTGCTGAAGTCGATAGTCAGGTCATAATGAAAATCCAAGATGGCGGCTACAATTTTTTTTTGTCGTGGGTGTCTTTTTCATCGTTTTCGAAGGTGGTGAAGCCGATAGGCAGGTCAAAATTAAAATCCAAGATGGCGGTTGCCTAAATTTAAAATTTTTTCGTCATGTGGGCGTTTTCATGGTTTTCGAGGGTGCTGAAGACGAAAGTCAGGTCACAAAAAATCCAAGATGGCGGCTGCAATTTTTTTTTTGTCATGGGTTTCGTTTTCATGGTTTTAGAGGGTGCTGAAGCCGATAGTCAAGTCAAAATGAAAATCCAAGATGTGGGGGCTGCAATTTTTTTTTGTCGTGGTTGTCATTTTCATAGATTTCGAAGGTGCTGAAGCCGATAGGCAGGTCAAAATGAAAATCCAAGATGGCGGTTGCGAAAATTTTCAAATTTTTTCATTGGTTTCGAGAGTGCTGAAGCCAATAGTGAGATTAAAATGAAAATCGAAGATGGCGGCTGCAATTTTCTTTTTAATTTTTTTTTATCATGTGTGTCGTTTTTATTGTTTTCAATATAAACTTACACGACTTTGTGTGTAATAAAATACAACCGACAAACGTGGGCACAGGTTTACAGAATAAGTTAAGAAAGACTTCAATCTACTTTTCAGATAATAGATAACTTCAGTACGATTTAGGAGTAACACTATTTATGTATTCTTCCTTTTATCTTCTAGATATCTGGACGCTTTATAATGTATAATATTGGTAGGTATAAAAGATATCTACAATACCAAGTTAAGAAATTCTAAATTCACCTCAGAGTAGAAACCAAGACTTAGAAAAACTAACTTCAAACTTCACCTAATGATTTTACAAGTTAGTATTCTAAAACAGACGCAAAATAAAATGGACATAACAGGCTGTTTAGTTAGATAATCAGCCTCGAGCAGGCGCTTTCATTTTAATTTATTCTCAAAAACAAAGTGACACTTCGTCGCATTCTCATTATGAATCATGAAGACGCAGTGACTGCAGTCGAAAGAGCCGTGGTAGAGAACCCTAGAGTATTATATTATCTGTGACCCTAGGTAAAGGAAGCGTTACCAGGCAAGATCCTTTTCAATGAAGGAGTGGCAATTACACCTTTCCTAAGCGACACATTACCTATTGTTTTCCGACATCCACGCGAACGAAGTCGCGGGCACAGCTAGTACCTAATAATATTGTCATAAGTGCTTCAATCAACTCAGCCTATTGCAGTCCACTGCTGGACATAGGCCTCTCCCAGGCTGCGCCACAATACCCTGTCCTCCGCGTTCCACATCAAGTACCTACTTACCCCAAAATAAATATAATGGAGCATCCAGTACGGAAAGTCCCCAGTACAATAAAATAATAGAGGTAAGGGTTGTAAGGGTTATGGGGGACACAGGGGTAATACAATCCAATTCAATGCCTTATAATTCTTACATAAAACTTCGCCAAAAGGACAGTGCCCGGAAACAAATTAATTACAAATGATAATAAAACGGTTACGGGCAATACAAACAAACACTCAACCTACTTGCATTTAATTAGTATTTTGTGCAAGCAGATTTGCTCGCGCGAAACTTTAGATTTACTATCCTCCCACTGGGGCAATGGTTTCACAGAAGCAGGAAACTACTGTATTTACGGCGACCACACTACTCGAATACAAATATTTTGAATAAAATGTGGACTTTTAATTATTGGAAGTAGGTACGATATTCAACAAAATAGGTAATATTTTTGGAAATAATTAATCAGGGTTTGTTCAAGAAAAAGGTATCTGAAAGCATTTGAGAGAGGCCTTTGCTCAGTAGAGGGACAGTGAAGGCTAACTTAAAAAAAAAAACAGGGCATTCTCCGGGTGTGCCGACAGAAGTGAAAACAAAACACAAATAAAATACTTTGCCATCTGCACTCACCGACATATTCGAAGCGGTGTCGCTTACGGTAACAGTGGCGCGAGTTCAATGGTTTTTTTCCATCTCAAAAAATGCCCAACGCGCCTAAAGAAGTTTTCACTTCAAAAAATGGTACTGGGCAGGCCATGTCTGCAGAATTGTGGGCCTGTATCTGTATATCACAAGACTGGAGGCCTGTGACAGGCTCGCGGCAAACTCCCTAAACAGCTAGACGCCTTCCAAAACCAGCATATCTCTAAATATTTATAGGTTCTCTCTTATTCTTCGACACAGTAAACGGTAAATCTCTGGAAAAGAAGAGCTCTTACAATTTTCTTCACAGCAAAAACTATCTACTTTAGTGAATTAAGGTAAACTCCATCTATTACTGACTAACGGAAACAAAACCACTGGAATAGCTAGTGTTCACCTCATGGAATGGGGAAGGTTGGTCAAAGCAAATTGTAGATGGCGTGACTATAGCTTGGTCCCTACTGTCTTCAATTTTTGTCCATTCATTTCATTGTATTCCATGTATAATATGAGAGTACTTTTGTCATGTGAATGATTTTATTTCAATGTTTCGTTATTTTCGGTGATTTCCACGATTAAAGGTGAACGCTGACTTGGCCGCACCGCAGTCTCCGCAGTCCCGGTCGTTTCAGGGACTGCAGCGACTGCGACGCGGGTGGGTGTGCGAGGTTGCATAGAACTTCATATAAAGAATTCGAAATGCGAAGAATGCGGCGCGTGCGGTGCGGCCAAGTCTGCGTTCACCTTTAGTATGTACAGAGGCCAGCACATCAAGCTACCCCAATCTGTCAAATTTCTTTGATAGATTTTCAACTTTAATACAAAGAAATAAGGTTCATATTCAATTGGGGAAATTTGACAGATTGGGGTAGCTTGATGTGCTGGCCTCTGTACAGAGGACAGCACATCAAGTTACCCCAATCTGTCAAATTTTTCCAATTGATTATGAACCTTATTCCTTTGCAGTAAAGTTGAAAATCTATCAACATCATGACAGATTGGGGTAGCTTGGAAACGAGCGATTACGCCATAGCTTTCTTCAAAATGACATTTCGACATAACATCGAACTCTGTTTATTTCATTGACGTAGAACTCCTATATCAATGGTTTATTTTTATTTTGTGGGTTGGAATGCATAGAGAACCGCAAAAACGAATAATTTTCGTGAAAAAAAATTAAACCACCTCCACCACGCCTTGTATTATTAGCTTGTTTCGGGAACTACAATATTGGTATTCAAGGATTCAAAGCTTATTTGAGTGGAACCAGTCTGTTACAGTTGATGTATCCTCTGTGGGTGTATCCGAACGAAATATATTGGAACGCATTGCAACGGCTGCTGAATTTTATGATTTCGGAATGTTGGCTAACCGTCTTTTCAATTTCAAACCGTTTTCGATCGTGTAGTGTTTTATGGCGTTTGTCAAACTAACTAAACTTTTGGAAAAGTGGATTTTATATCAAAGTTATGTCTATTTTTAACGAATTGCTGCCGAAAATCAATGAAATACAAAATACTTTTACAAGAAACTTCAATGAAGACCTCAAGGTAAAATATGTGTTTGTTAAAAAGCGGTCAAAGCGGTGTCAGTGATGCGACGAATCTGTTTCCCTCTACAACGAATTAATTTGTGTTTATATAGTTTTAATTGGATAAAAATGTGGTGGCATTATTTATTGGTGTCTTATAAAGTGTGTGGAAGTTACAAATCTAGTGATTTACAGGCTATATTCGATTGTTTTGATAAATTCGAAGAGGAGTTACTAAATGGACGAGGAAGGGCGCGAGAGAAGGCTTCAAAAGATAAAAACGCTATGACGACCCTTCAAAGTATCCACGAGGATGAAGGTAAGGGAATGACGCATTCTTTATTACCATTATAAACATTAAATTATGAAAATAGGCCACTGCAATCATATGATTTATTTACTTGCCAAGTTGACTGGGCTCTTTCAATATTTCCAAGTTTTTTTATTACTATATCTAAAGACGCTGTCAGGATCGTGTAAACAGCGCCACTTCATTCAGTTACTTCAGTATCAATGGTCTCTTACTTAATAGATTCTGGCCATAACAATGAAAACTATTTCTAAATAGGAACATAAATTGGTTTATTTCCCTTTAACACCAAATGCTTGATGATTATGACTGATTAAAGACAATAAAACTTTAATTTAGGTCCGAGGATCATCTCTTTTTATTAAAAATTCTCTTAAAATAACTACTGAATAGAAAGTTCATGAAAGATTCCTGTTACATTCTACGGTACTAAATAATTTCTTTAACTTTAACATACATGATGAGGCAACATGCTTTTCAGGACTTTTCTTAGTCCTGGTTAAACTTGAAAAAATTATCAATGAAGTTTGAATAAGGTTTGTGCAGGTGTCTGTGACTCTGTGCTAAAACTTTATGTACTGTTTTCTGACACATTAAAATTGTATTTTAAAACTTTGTGATCTTTGATCATACCAAATAGGAATAGCTTTCTTTGGAAACACTGTCTTGAGGATATCAAAACAATATCATTAATTCATTATAGAAGAAAAAGCATCTTTGTTCATTAAAATTCTTGTAATTTATTATATAACCTAGAACATTCACACAATGTTTTTTGGCAAAAAATAATAGTTAAAACACAATTTTCAAATGTTTTTTACTGATTGTCTCTGAAGGTATGTCTAATTTGATTCCTTGCTAGTTTATTGCCCCACAAGCTTGCACTGGCTAAAATTATGAACTTCCATACAAAATTTCATCCACTTGGTGATATATTATCAAAAATCCATCCTTAATAAGGAACTCTTATGCCAAAATTTATGCTTCTGGACCAAGTGGTTTAGGCTGTGTCAATATCTGTCAGTGAATTTAAGATTTTTATTAAATAGAACAAAGTCATCATCTGCCTAACCTTTTTCTAACTATGTTAGGGTCGGCTTCCAGTCTAAGCGGATGCAGCTGAGTACCAGTATTTTACGTACTGCAACTGCCTGTCCACAACTCGGTACTTGGTAATACTATAAGGAGAACAAAGTAGCAGTAATTTATAAAAAAAAAAAAAACACCCAATATTTCAGATGAACCAACAAAACCATCAGAAAAAGACAGTGGGAAGCGCAGATCTAGCACAAAATCTACAACTGACCTCACATCAACACGCAGCTCGTCCGAAAGTAACACAGAAAGACCGCAACGTGCTGCAAAGAAACGCAGCAAACATGAAGTGGACGACATGTCAAGCCCCGAACTGGATAAGAGACAGAAACGGAATGCCTCCATTAAAGCGCAGAGTATTATTAGCAAACAGGTACTTTTGAACATAATATATTTATTAATAAATAGAGTTCCACCTTGACTACGCACAGGTGCAATTTACACACGCAGACGGTATTCTGTTCATGATATGCTGTACACAAGTTCTGAGCAGTAACAGGCAGTAACCTAACAAAAAATGTTCTAGGCTTGTATGAATTGAACATAGTATTATTGCCTATGTCTATCTGAAATAAAAAAAAGAATAATCAAAATCGGACTACCATGTAAGAAGTTATGCGTGGTCATACATACAAAATAAAAATATACACATTGAATTGAGAACCTCTCCGTTTTTTCGTCAGTTAAAAAGGTAAAAGAATTTTTCAAATAGGAGCTGTGGTTCTGGGGATTACCCACCACATTACTCAAACCCACAAAATTTTCTCACTCCTTATAAGTAGTAAGTATAGATGTAGATTATTGTTCCAGTTAAAAATGTGACCAATATACAGAAATACTATAGCAATGTTTAATTACCTAATACCTACCTGAAATCGCGAAAAAAAAATCAGCTGTTTCCTACATTTATGTTCTCATTAACTCGTCAAAATGTAGGGAACAGCTGCTTTTTTTCTCGATTTCAGGTTTGGTCCCATAGTAAAAGTTGTTCATAATGATGAGTACAATCTGCCATTTCGATTTGTCGCATGTATTCAATTTCATCCTGTATGTAGGTACTTTCAATCACTACATGGATAAGTTTTTGGCACTACATGAGCATTGTTTAGGCTATCTGGTCATAGCGCCCAAAATTGCTTGCCCTAACTCAAGTCCTAGTTTACACTAGTATGGCGGTTCTCCTGCATAGTCGTAATTTTAGGATCATAATATTAATGCCACGTGTATTGTAGGTGAATGTAAACCTATCCCAGAAGCTCCGTCGCGAGGACACAGAAAAGACGGGACGAGGCCGTCGTCGCAAGGAGGATGACAAGGAGAATGAACCAGTACCCAATATACAAAGTATGTGCCCCACTCACTGAAAAACCAATTTATCATAACCAGCGCACTAATTGCGTAACACATTATCTATCACAAACTGAATCATTATAAAGGATATTGCTAATCGTTAACTTCATATTGCGAAAAATTTGTCTGAACAACAATGTACTTACATAATAAAATTAATGTTGTTGAACTGCCAAAATTAAAGCCATTCTTACTATTAGTGTGTTACACAATTATTCAGCAAAAGTAATTTATTCAACTAGGCTGAGATCAGCACTTTTTGAATGTCAAAATTACATAAGATGGTCACCTAATGCCCTCGCCCCTTTGATTTTATGTTCTTGCGAACATAGTATTTTGACTCAATACTCAATTCTTTATTGCATTCCATATGTATTACATAGATGGCTTTACAAAGTAAAAGATCAATAATATGGACCCTGTCGAGCATAGCAAAATTAGGAGAGAGGAAGAGGGCTAAGTAGCAATTAAATATCACAAACAAACTCAAACTCAACGTAGAATTTTCGGGGCAGCGGGATTGTCCGAAAGGGTTACCGCAGCCCCGGAATATAAAGGGCTAAGGAAGGAACACGGATGGGTTTTAGTCAGTAAGAGTCTGACACTCCCTTCCGCTCCACCCAGAGCAGGAGGGGTTATTTGATGATTTCCCACCCTTAAAAAAAAAAAAAAACGTAGAATTTTGGAACCCATACTATTATAAAGTAGGTCATATTATTATGTCAAAGTTGCAATAGTTATTCTACGAGAAAATTTGAATTTGCATTTTGAGTTTTGATTATATGTATTTCTATTTAATAATGTGTTTGTTCAACAGTCAAAGAAGAGAAGGTGTCACTGCCACCAGAACTGATGGACACAGAATCGTTGCCACTCAATATTGAACTTAAGCAGGAGCCAAATAAGGACGACATTGCTATGCCGCCGCCTGCCATCCCTGTACCCAGTAAGTGTAGATAATAATATATGTTCACGTGGTTTTTCAGACAGTCATTGAAGATAATATAAATATGCCAAAATCACCAGTAAGATGTCAGGTGTTGAAAATATTGACATGGCCTTGCATTGATGGCAACTAAATTCCTGTTGATTCAATTTTAAACTTCATTGTTGTCAAAAGTTTTTCAAGAAAATTCATAGAGCATCTTTCGCTCAAAAATTAACAACAACGACATTATTTTTATCATAATTTTGTATAGAAAATTTTCCTACTCTTATAAGATTCAATATTTCTTTGTCCAGAGCCACGTAAAGGAGCTCGGAAAGAGCAGTCAGAAGAGAGCAGCGAGGATGAGACTACAGGCAGAAGGAGAGCTACCAGGACCAAAAATAAGACTACTGACATTGTGGTGCCACCTCCTGGTAAGAAAGTATACTTACATGTCCATGAAAAGTCTCGACAGGTCCTCGTGCCTTCTCAGTATGGGAAGAAGCTTTCGCCCTGCAGTGGGACTGTAATAGGCTGGGATTTTAACTAGCAACCCATAATACTATTTGCTGTAGACAGTAGCCTCAAAACATCCGAGTTACAACAGTGCTTGCTACCTCTCTGGATCAACGTACAGTATTTTAATCTCACGAAGCGACGCGCGCTTTACTTGATGTAACCAAGTGTACAAATAAGTTGTGAATGTGCGCATGAAGACGAGTAGCGTAAAAACACACACTTGTCTCGGACGGTACCAAGAGCTCCTGCGCTTACTTACACACATATTCACAGCGTGATTCACACTAGATAACCACAAGTAAAGCGCGCATCGCTTCGTGAGATAAAATAATTAGTAATGGTTTCATTCTGTTGTCAATACAGTACCGTCAGCTCGCTCCACCCGCGCCAGTTCTCGTTCCACGCGAAAGACTGAAGCCGACGAGACAGCGCCGCCACCTGCTGAAACCAGACCTAAACGCACCAGAGCTAAGAAGGTGAGCAACTATTGTAATAGGCTCGATGTAAATATACTTAACGTAAATTTGATTGATTTGATTTTTTGAAATGGTAAAATGTTCTTATCTAACTTTTTAGACCTTTGTATCCTGCTTATGCGTATGAAATTTCATTAAAATCGGGTCATTCATTTCGAAAAACAAGGTTTCGAAAGTTTGTATGAAATACCGTACGTCGTAAACGCTCGGTCTGGTCGCGTGTTTGTTCTACGCTGTCAGAAAAAATCAAAAATGGCAAAGTTGTCACGCTTTTCCTGTAAAGCCTATTAGAATCAGATTCAACAGAGTTAAAATACTTCCTCGGTAACTGGAAACCTTTTTATTAAACTAGCCTATTAATTATAGAAAGTGTCAGAGGCCGCCCCTGAACCAGAAACGGCTGCAGCACCACAAGAAAATGGCCTGGGTAAGTTCACATATCACATTAATTTCAACAATACGATGTAGCGGTATCTACAACGCCACATGCGAACAACGCGTCATACTGACGTCACGCAAAATCCTGCATCTCGCAAGTAGATACAACGGCCCGACATGAATCATCGACACAACATGTCTGGTCAGAGGATCCTCCCTTTTCTATAGAGTATGAGTGAACTTTACACCCTGTTCCTCATGCCTCTATAACGTCATTCTTCTTCACATAAGTACTACTGTTTTTATTTTACACCAATTTTATGTGATTGTTAACAATGTGTCTATTATTCTAGCTTCACCTCCTGAGAAACCGCGTCCAAAGAGGACTAGGAGGGGACAAAAAGCTGCGTAAGTTTAATTTTAAAAACATGAAGATAGAATGATAAATGGGCTCAATCGGAACTTCGTATCGAATCAGTTTTATTTTATTTTGTTAATTTTTTTCCATGTTTTAATAACAGTCTGCTATTCGGGGCGGACACAAATCCAACAAATCAAACATCATAAAAATCTGATCAGCCATTCTTGAGTTTTAGTTTGTTATATTTATATAGACAGATAAATGCTTGGAGTTAGATTATAGGATAATAGTTTAAAGAAATGCCAATTTATCATTTCATATCATCAAATCAGTTTCTAAAATCCTACTGACGAATATCAGCCTTTCGGAAACTCATTAATAAATTCTACGACATGATTTAATCGAACCTCAAATAATACCCAAATTGCGCTCCTAAAAATATGTTTGTACACTCTAATATAATGAATGCGCCTCTTTTTGTGAACCTCAAAAATTGTAACCAACTTGGACGTAGTGGGGTGCCAACTTAGTTACTGCGACCAATTGTGAGAAATGGCCAGAAAGTTAAAATGAAGATATTATATTTTTTTTAACGTGCATCATTAGAAGTCCATAAAGTTTTTAGAGTAATTTTAAAAAATTGCAACATTAGAAAGTCAATAACGTTTTAAAGGATCAGTTGAATATTTCCGAATAATAACTAACTTATTTGTAGCCAAAACCTAGTAACATGTAACACAACATTTCAGTGAAAAAGAAAAGCCAGCAGAGAAACCTCAAGACATCACCCCACCACCAGAACCACAAGAGACAAAAATATCACCCAAAGAAGAACGCATTTCACAACCAGAAGTATCCTCACCAATTTTACAAAAAGACTTACCTAATAAAAAGGCAGCTAAAACAAAACCTATTGTTGAGCTCACAAGGTTGAATTTGGATGAGGTGGATGCCATGGATAAGACGAGAGTATTGGGCAAAGCCAGTGATATGGATAAAACTGTGGTTATACCGAATGGGGTTTATAACCATGCGCCTGTTACACCTAAGAATGTTGTGAGTACAATTTTTTATAGGTATTATTCCTTGTTGAATATTTTATTCAGTTAGGACTGCCTAAATATCGTGATGGCCCACTGGTTAAGGCCTCACGTCATGTCATGCACGTTTTCACCACAAATCCGGGCAAGTAGTGATGTGACTTTTACTTCTTTTTTTTTGTTAGCCTATACTGTCACACTGCTGGGCAAAAGGTTTTTTTTTCACTGTCACTTCTTAATTATATGTACTTTCTAAGTTTATCTTGGATACCTGAAATCTATAATACAATACATACAGGGCGTAAAAAAAGACCCATCTCATAGCCGTCAACTACACATCCTGTATATCAAACTAAGTAACATTGCACAAAAATAATTGCTGAGAAACGACTTTTATTTTTGGAGTGAACATTTACTGTTTGTGGGAGTGCGCAATGTGACGTATGCAAAACATTGTGCGTAAGGGGTGCATGCAACGGTACAAGGGTCATGAAGGTATTTAAGGTTGTGTTATTATAACATGAAAAACTGGTGTTTGTAAAAAAGAAAGGTCAATAAAAGTTGGAATTTTGACCTTCAATATCTCCAGTCCATGAACAGAAGGTTCCCAGGTATGGTCCAGTACAAAAAAATTATTACAATGACGGGGAGTACAAGTGACTCTCGGCTTCGTTAAGTGTCTTTTTACACCCGTTATAAGTCATTGCCAATCCGCCCCGTGAGCAAGTGTGGTGGTCAATACTAGTGCCTTCTCTATATGAGAAGTGGCTTTTGCCCTGCAGTGGGACGGTGTAGACTGCTATTATTATTTTTGTAATGGTTACAAGCATGTCTGTGTGGGGTTCAGAGTGAGTTAGATTGGGTAGGTGTTACCGGAGGGGCAATTCTCGTAATTTTAAGAACGTTTACAGACTGATCTCAGTCTCAATCTGTCAAATACCTCTAATTTCCCTACATTTTGAAAAGTTTTTGACATTTGTTTGTCGCCGAGATGAGACTGTGACTAGGTTGTGAACGTTTTAAATTCGCTCTAGAATTTCTAAGGAATGTGAATTCGTGCGTAATGAATGACAAATGACTATAATGTAGGTGTACTTTACATCTCTGCCTGCTCCTTTAAGGAATACAGGCGTAATATTACGTTTATTTTCAAATTCCAGCTCAACATGGACGAAACTGTAGTGATTGAAACGGCGAACAGAGGAACTATGGTGATAGAGAAACCGCAGACTAAGATCATGGATGCCACCGTCGTGATCGACAAAGGTAAGGATTTTTTTTTACTTTGTAGCGGTATCTACAAACGCCACATGCAAACGCGTCATACTGACGTCACACAAAATCCTGCATCTCGCAAGCGTAGTTTACCGCGCAACTAGCATATACAATATGTAACATAATTAGAGTATCGAGTTAAAAGCATTGTGCAAGACATTTTCTTCTTTTTTTTATATTTTACCTTTTTATACCTTTTGTTTATGCTTTTTCTACCTTATGGTTTTTACTTTTGAGTGACACATATTATACTTTGTTTTATCACCGAACCAGCGCCTTTAATTCGATAGTTAATAAGCATAATACAATGACCAAAACTGAATTATTTTAAAGTTAAGTATTATTATTAACAAAATCGTGTTGTGTCTAGCATTGTGTTGTCTTTAGCATTACTCTACGCATTTAAAATTGAGTCTTATTGCCTTGAAAAAAGATTAAATTTTCTTTGGCTTAATCGACGGGCAGTAGGGCAAAATAGATAATTTTTGGAAAAAAAAACCTTTATTAAAAGTTACCGAAATCGATTCAGTAGTCAATTACGAACAAACTACTTTCAGGACTTGCGTTTATTCTGTTACACCTTGTATACAACCGCCCTACATGAATCATCGGGCAGTTGCCCGCCAGACACAACACCCGTCTGGTCGGAGGATCCTCCTTTTTCTATAGAGGATGAGTGAGCTTTACACCCTGTTCCTCATCTCTATAACATCATATCATTCTTTTTGTAGAAGCTCGTGGTTCAGTAACAATAGCCGCACGGGTTCGATCACGGTTGCCGCGGTCGGTCCTTGGGTAGTGACTACTAATACTAGTGATATTTACATACCGAGACCCCTCGAAAGCAGGTTATGCCGGCTGTCATTTGTAGATCTTTGACAGTTGTTAGAGGTAGTCTGAAAGTCTGACAACCAGTCTTACCAAGGGGTATCGTATTACCCAGTAACTGGATTGCGGACGACAGATTGACAGTTGCTCCATGTAAAATACTCGTATTCAGCTGCATCCGGTTAGACTGGAAACTGATGATCCCAACATAGTTGGGCAAAGCCTAGGCAGATGATGATGATATTTTTTTTTTCTTCTTTCCTTTGTCAGTTGGCCCAAAAAAAACTTCTAGGTATATTTTGAGTATTAATATCGACGCAAACTTAAATAGACGCGTATTAGATAAAACCAAAACATAAAAACAGCTAAGAAACTTTCATCGTCTTAGCTGAAAGCATTGTCTACATTCAGAAAGTTGATTTATTACTGAAAAGGAACTTTACGTTAATTAAATTAAGATTCATAATCCCAAAAAAAAACTAATCTTGATTCATCTTTCAGATCCTAAACAAGTGAATCTGACAGACGACAACTCCCTCCTGACCGACGACAGTGACGCGCAGGAGATGCACACGCCGCCTAAGACACAGCCTCCACAGCTACAACCTTCGTAAGTAAATAATAATGTTATACAGGGTGGTTATTCGAAGACATGTGACATCTACCATCCCGCACTGGGCATGCGTGGTGCATCACGGCCCACTCTCTCGAAGAGAGGCCTGTGTCCCAGCAGTGGGAACATTAGAGGCTGATATGCTTTTGCAGGGTGACAGGGACAAACAACCTGTTACCAATCAGTAAAATCATGATAAGTAATGAACCCCTTGCGTTGAAATTTTTCGTTGGTTATGTAAAAAGTAATATCTGTTTCATACATTTCGACCGCGCAGGTATTGCACTTCTCTATGAAACAGCATTTTTTTTTTAAAGAACATCCGAACTATTTCTATGCTAGAGGCTCAAATCAAATAAAAAACCAAGACAGAGCGGAGAGAACGATACAGTGAAGTATGCCAAAACTACACCTCCGCTCTGTGCATACACGCTCACACGCACACATTTACTATCAAACTACACCTCACTATGCACTATACTAAATGCACAGATGTTTACGAAACCGGCCTCACTTTATTTTTGACAGCCCTGTCTTGGTTTTTTATTTGGTCTGAGGCTACAAGGTCTAGAATCATTTGCTGAATTCATGGTTAAAGTTCGCGCGTCGACGTCCCTGCCACCCTGTATTGTACGCCAGAAGATAAACAAAAATAAATTCTGTGTTTGTATCAAAATCTAATCTCCATATCATCCAGAAGACGTCCACTGCTGAACATAGGCCTCCTTTAAGGATCAACATAACAACTGAAGGCCAATTCTCGTAATTTAAAACGTTTAAAATCTAGTCGCAGTGTCATCTCGGCGACAAAGAAACGTCAAAAACTTGTCAAAATGTAGGAAAATTAGAGGTATTTTTGACAGATTGAGACTTGAGATCAGACTGTGAACGTTCTTTAAATTACGAGAATTGCCCCTCTGGTTTTGTGTTACCAGCGTCCAGCTTGGCCAGAAAGAGAGAAAATACCTGAGTGTGCTTTCTTCTTTGACAAAGTGCTCCCATAAACAGCAATTTGAATATGTGTTTCGTGTCTTAAAATAATTATTTTACCCATAAAATGATTAATGTTAATTCTTACTAATTTTGGCTAACCTAGGTCTGCAGTGAAGGAGAAAGTTCAACAGTTTGAAGAGTTAGCTTCCAGAGTAACCAGGACCAAAACAAGAGCCATGGCTAAGAAGGTGAGTTTCGATGATTCAGATATCAAAAAGTCGAGAGCTGTCATGGTACACCCGGTTGGTATATGGACGCTGTATATTATGTATATAACAGGCACTATGAAATAAAAAAAATAACAACATTTGAAATTAACTAAATGAAAAAGTAATTAATAAATAATTAACATAATTATGATTTAGACCAACCTTGAAACTGACTATTTTTTAATGTTTTTTTCTGATAGCATATATTATTTTACCCACCCACAGACGCGTTTATAATACAAAGCCATCTAGTATAAGCTTTTAGAAGCTCTCATAAAGATTAAAATGTACTAGACGGCTATTTGTATAAAACGCTTATTGAATTCACACAGAAAGAGACAGAGAAAATGTTGCAAGGGGCATAATAACGCTTTTTCTTTTCGTGACAATTTCTGCCAGTCAACTCCTACCGCAAGCCTCAGGAACTTCGTTCCAAAAACTAGAAAGGATATTCTCTTTATCAAACACCCACCCACCTTTCTCCTCACATAATCAAGTTATCACTTGTTCAGTTGGAAGAGCAACCTGAGGAAAGCCACACGCCGCCCGACAAGATAGTGAAACCTGTGCTCTCGGCAGAGACTCTCACCAAGATGAACAATATGATCTTCAATGGGAAGGCGCCACAGGTATGTTAAACCTTACAGAAAGTGGGATTCTAGTAGGTTTAGGCCTGCTTGGACGAAAAATCCACTAAATGCATTAAGCACTTAAGGGGACTATATGACCTAAAGCGCGGTCACTGTCGGACTGCACAGAAAATAAAGAGAAACGCGATGACGTTGGGTCATCGCGTTTCTCTTTATTTTCTGTACTGGTAATTTATTGCAAAATATGAAGCAATTATCTATTTACAAAAAATCGATTGTTTGGATTACAAAATTAAAACACTAGTGCTTTAGTATGTTGCTTGTAGCATAATCTGACAAAAAATTATAATGATTGTATGTATATTAGTATGGTTTTTATTGTAAAAAGATAGTTTTTAGAGGTATCTTCATGATTTTTTTCTATTGTATCAAATTAGTTGTATTATGTTTTCAACATACAGTCTACCTAGCATATATCCTGAAAAATATCATATATTTTCGTCTCGGACGGTACCAAGAGTTCCTGCGCTTACACACACATTCACAGTACGTTTGTACATAATTTTGTAAGGGCGCGTACACATAGAACGTCCGTTTTTACAGGATCCTTTATAACGGAACGGACTGCTGCATATTTTGTCGGTTACTGGATCCGGCATACTGTATTGTGTGTGAACTCTCCCATAGAACTACATACGCACTCAACTAACGGACCTGTACAACGGATCGCTATGTGTACGCGCCCTTAGGCATTAAGTCCGCCTTTGTGCGGTATTTTTACTTGTCCATAAAGTTTTAATTAATAAATATTTAAAACATTCAGTCTGACATCTTCAAACAATTGGTAAAACGGAATAATGTTTTAAAATACGGAACAGTAACGGCCCCGATTCACGAGTCGGAGTAGTGAGTTCGAACCCAATCAGGCACTTTGTGTAAATAATTTCATCACCACTCCAACAAAAACGATGAAGGAAAACATCGTGAGGAAACCGGCATGTCCTAGAATTAAAATTTCGAAGACATGTGACATCTTCCAACCCGCACTGGGCCCGCGTGTTGGATTACGTTCCACTCCCTCTCACAGAGAGGAGCCCTGAGTCCTGGCAGTGGGAACATTATAGGCTGATTATGTGCAAGCAGGCCTCATTCGATACGAAATAAAATTGCAATAAGCTAATACAACAGCACTTCTTGTATGTAGAAAACAACGCAACAAATTTTCAATTAATACAGCCGTAGATTGACAGCATAAGAAATACTCATTTTGATTTTATCCATCATTCAGATATCAAGTTCAGCTACAAAGCCACGCGCCAACATAGTCACTTCAACCAAAACCATGATTCCTTCCTCTACATCTAAACTGAGCGGCATCAACCGAGCGAGGGAGGCAGAGGAACTCAAGAGGGAGAGGGAAGACGCGCGCAAGAAGAAGGAAGCCATGCTGGAGGCTAAGAGAGAGCTGCAGAAGAGGTAGGTGTAGAAAATATAATTGTTATATTATATAGTAAACTAGTTGTTTATAGTAGACTTTGTTTGCGATTAAGTCAAAAGACACGTAGCGCCATCTATTATCAAAATAACGTTATTGTTGTTTTCCTCGGGAATAGCACTTTTTTTTAGGATGAAAGGTACCCATGTCTGTTTCTGGACACCGTACAACATATATGCAAAATTTCAGGATGATCAGTTCAGTGGTTTAGGCGTGAAAAGGTAACAATCAAACGTACTTTCGCATTTGTAATATTAGTATTGAAATACAGTAAGTTGGTCTATTAATAGCGTCTTAAAGGTATTAATGGAAAAGTTTTGAAGATATTAGATTTTTCTGTGAAGTCGCTTATAGTGAAACCGAAACATTTGGATAGGTAGACGCTTAAAAACAAATAAAAAATGTTCAGCAAATAAAGTAACCTAAATTGTCATATTGCCTAGATGTTCGGGAGAAAATGTTGCTTGCATACAATTTGTATGAACTTGTTCACACACTTTTACGTAAGAGTGTTCTATAGTAGCATTTTCTATCGTAAATGAACACTGATCTAGAACATCTTGAACTATGTGAAAAGAACAAACTGTCATTAAAACACCTCATATCTTTGTGTCAGGAAACGCGAAGAAAAGATGGCCGCCGCGGCCGCTGCTCGCGAGGCAGCCGAGCGCGAGCGTCGCGCCAACATGCAGGCTGCCGCGCGCGAGCGGCTGGAGAAGCAGGCGCAGGCCGACCTGGGCAAGCTGGAGCGCCTGAAGGAGGCCGAGCGGGTGGGTCGTGTGCTACCTCATTCTTACTGGTGCAACATGCACGAACATTGAAATTGTGATCAAAATTCTACTGCTCTATACACATTAACATGCTAACTTGACAAAATGTATGGAGCAACTAGCAGCGCCCCGCGGTTTCACCTCCATAAGTTTCGATCCCGTGGAAATATCGGGATAAAAACTCCTATGTCCTTTCCAGGGATTCAAACTGTCTCTATACCAAATCCGTATAGCGGTTTAAGCCTGAAGAAGTAACAAACAGACAAACACACTTTCGCATTTATAATATTAGTATAAACTGGCTTTTTTTTTTGTGATTTCAGTGTTGGTCTTATAGTAAAAGTTGTCCTAAATTATGTATTTTACCCTTTTTCGGGTCTTCAGTTATTTTAATTATACCTTGACAACAACAAAAAATATACATAGATAGTACTAGTTGGGGTCAAACTATACTTATATAGTAATCCAGTTTCTCAAAACCAATGCTGTGTGACATTGCTGTATACAGATGAAATTTAATAGATACGCCAAATTAAAATATTCCTTTTTTTTTCATAGGAAGGGTCAAAATGTTACTAAATGACCGCTTGTCCAATGCGTTGCCGACTTGCTTCATATTGTGAACTCTGCCATGAATGGGTTGCCTATCAAACACGCGTTAAAATACTTGTCATTTCCTTTTTGTTTTGATTGATTATGATAGATTTTTTACTGGTACGGTGATAAATTGCAATTTTCCTCGTGCGTTTTTATTTATACATTCAACTATCCACTACAGCCCAATCCTAATTTCCGTTTTCCTTCCAGAAAAAGCAAGAGTTAGCTCGCAAAGTAGCTGAAACGGAAGAAAGGCGACGAGCCGAGGAACAAGCGAGACAACAACGACTCGCGGAGGAACAGAAGCGAGCCGACGACGCGCGGAGGAAACAGCTGGAGGAAGCTGCCGCGTAACTATAACATTCTTTTATTTTATTAAAAAACTAGCTTCAGCCCGCAACTTCGTCCGCGTGAAATTTCATCATCTTAGGGGTGGAATTTCAAAAAACCCTTTTCTTAGTGGATACCTACTCTTCAAAAAGAACACACCCTCCAAATTTCATGTCTCTAGGACCAGCGGTTTAGGCTGTGTTCTTTGTGAAAGTAGGTATCCGCTCTAAAAAGGATTTTTCGAAAATCCACCCCTAAGAGGGTGAATGGGGGGAGGGTGAAATTTCACGCGGACGAAGTCATGGGCAGAATCTAGTTTCATATAAACCTACATAGGGACTTATGGAACATCAGAAGCTAGGTGCACGCTTCCAATTGGTTGTTTCGTATGGAGAAGAGCCGATACGAAACTCCACGATTACTCTTTTAAAAATATACTTAGGCTTTTTCAATGTTTTTGAATTACAGTGTAAAGGGTTACAGTGTGTAGGTATGGGAGGACTGACTTCTCACTCCACGTAACGACAGGATCAACGTTTCAACATGCTTTTCAAGGCACCATGGACAAAATTGTCAAAATTGAAAATATTTAATTGAAATTCAACTTTTTTACAGTATGAAGAAAGAAGCTGCAATAATGGCGAAAGAAATTGAGAAGAGACAAAAGGAGTACATAGAGAAGCAGAAGATGAAACATAAAATGGAAGATAAATGTAAGTATTTTTACTGTTATTCAAACTCAAAGCACTTATTACGAATAAACCAATTACAGGGACTTGATTTGTCAAGGGGACAACTTTCTGACTGACCGAAGTCAGAAAGTTGCTAGTGGCCCATTCCAAAGCCTAGTAGGTACCTATGGAGAAGAACGGGAAAGGAACTCCATGGTCACTCTTTTAAATCAAAATAATATGGTTATTTACAAGTTGCCTTTTTCACGAGATAAAACACTTTCTAATTCGGATATACAGAACATGTATGATATTATACAGTTTAAAGAGGTACAGGGAACAGTCTAACAGTGTAAAGTTCACTCATCCTGCATAGAAAAGGGAGGATCCTCCAACCAGACGAGTGTTGTGGCTGGTGGGCAACTGTCCGACGATTTTTCGTTGGAAGTCGCGGCGAGGCCAGCGGCGCCAGGGCTTCGCCCCCCGGCCGCAGGTAGCCGTGCGGTGGCCCACTATACGGGCCCCTCACTATGTGCGCTGCTTGGCTAGTGGTATGGTGGGCCATTTGAGTGGATGCATGTCCGACGATTGATGTCAGGACGTTGTATGTATGCTAGTGGCGCGGTAAACTCTTCTTGCGCGATGCAGGATTTTGCGTGACGTCAGTGTGATACGTAGTTCGCATGTGGCAGTGTAAATGCCGCCACATGTACTATCTTCTGCCTACGATTTCTTCCGCATGAAATTTCTTTATTTAACATAAAAAATAGCCTATGATTGAAAGAATTTTTTTAATCAGGTCAGCAATTCCGAAGATTCTTCTCCTCTCCTTAAATTTTAGCTCTGTATAAATTATACTATCTTCTACGCGCGACTTCGTTCGCGTGAAAGTCGTCAAACGTCATAATTTACTAAAATATCAGCCATTTTTTTATATTACTTTCCTGTGTACTACGGTAGTTTTGGTCTCAGCTTCCAAAATATGAGACTTGTCACGCGGGGAGACAGTGACATTGTGATTCCAAAAAAAATTTTTTTTTTTTTACTCGAGTAGTCATGGTCAGGTCCACCTTCTGGTGCCCGCTTATTGTTGAATTTTGGGACACATTATATTTTTATTATTCCAACCAAAGATGACAGATGAGGCCTAAACTTTGTTTTTTCTGTGTACGTTTTACGAACCGTTTTTCATACCTAATAGTAAAGCAATATGTAAAACAAGGAAGCATAAAAAATATCAATTGTTGGGAATAGAACATAAGTTAGTATAGCAGTCGTCGAACCGCTGAGCTATCTGCTTTGTTGAAAGTGGACTAAAATAGCCGTTCTTATAATATTATGGCTTGATTGACTATATAGCTGCTTTTCAAGGGGAACCTTTGCTATTAAGGCGCCACTAGTCGATATTTTTTCCATACAAATTTCAGGAGAGTATTACACTACTCTTTGACGTTGTGCTTCCAAAGTTAAACATGAAATCGTTTTGTCTTATTATTAATTTTGTCTGTACGGAAACAGAATAATAAAATAAATAGCCATTAAAAAGTTATGAGCCAACAAAGATTCGTTTTTCTTGCTATTTTTGACGTAACTGGGTTTGAATAAGTAGAGAACGGTAAAATTTTCAAAAAAGTCGGTACCGACAAAGCATTATTTATCAAAGAGTTCAACAAACTTTCTTTGTAATTGATTTATGCAGTGGTTTTTTTATAAAATTCGATTTTCCGAAGCACTTTTCGAATTCTTTTACGCGCCTTTCAGTTCGGAACGGTGTTTCTGTGCGTGAGAACTAGACGTTGTGCGTGTAGACTAGCGTATAACTGCTCATACCTGCTACTATCTAAGCCAGGTGAGAGAGTGCTTTTTGGCCATGACCACTAGTGAATTCGAGCTCGCGACTAGTTTCACCTTAACACGACTTGTTGCCAAGAATGGCGCCAAACATTCCTAAACTTCGGTGCCCAAGACAGTAGTCACAAATTTAGGTCATTAACTCCCGAACTGACTACCAATTGGCAAAAGTCGTGTTTGTAAATTATAAATAAATGATTTTAATACTGTGGTATCTTCGGGTTTAAACTCCTCCATCCTTTATGAGAAAACTAGTTTCTACTTGACTAACATGGGGTATTATAAACTTAATACATTTAGTTTAAAAATTGGTTGTCTCTGAAGTCTGTTTACGGACGATAATTTTACATGGTAACGTCATAAGAGATAGATGCGTCACAAGCCGAACGCTTAGGCCGATCGTGCCTCTCTATCGCTTGTTCCGCGCTCTCGCTTGCACGCTCGGCTCAGGCGGAACGTGAAAATGAGTCATGCGTGCAGTTCGTCTATTTATAAGACGTTATGACGTCAAAAAAATATAAATTGTTGGGAATAGAACATAGGTTTGCAAAGCAGTCGTTAAACCGCTAAGCTATTGGCTTTGTTGCAAGTTGACTAAAGCCGTTATACGGGGTGGGACATCGACGCGCAGACTGTAACCTTGAATTCAGCACATTATTCTATAATGATAACCGACCATACCGGCAGGTCGTTATTATTATTTTTTTATCATCTCCCATAGGAAAGGGAATCCCTCCGACTTGACGGGTGTTGTGTCTGGTGAGCTGCTGCCCGACCATTAACGTTGGGACGTTGAACATACCAGACGCATAGATAACTTTACTTGCGCGATGCAGGATTTTTACTACGTCATGACTGATGCGTAGTTCGCATGTGGCGTTTTAGATAATAACCAATCCCTTTGTATTCCTCAGCATACACTCCGCACAAGGCCCCGGGCACGCCTGGCCCCTGGCGCGGCCCGCTCTCTCCCGCGTACATGGCGGACGGCTTCCAGTACCTTAACTCCGACGAGGACGAGGAGCCCGTCGACAGGCCTGTGCCCGACTGGAGCACGGCCAAGGTAGCTACACGACAATACGAACAATTTGTCAATTGCCTTCCCACGAGTTTGAATATCCGTATCTAATCCTCTCCATCTCCTCCCACAGGCCCGCAAGGCACAGCTGTACATCCAGAGCCAGACGGCTCCGTCGCACGTGGACCGTCTGTTCTCAGTGCGCGTGCACTCGCCGGACCTGCGCGACATCTTCCCCAACATCGAGCGCGCGCGCCTCAAGCGCACCTCCTCCGCCGTGTGGCGCACGCCGCCCGCGCGCATGCGCACTGACTGACCGAGCGGTGAGTACACACAGCCCGCGCGCATGCGCACTGACTGACCGAGCGGTGAGTACACACAGCCCGCGCGCATGCGCACTGACTGACCGAGCGGTGAGTACACACAGCCCGCGCGCATGCGCACTGACTGACCGAGCGGTGAGTACACACAGCCCGCGCGCATGCGCACTGACTGACCGAGCGGTGAGTACACACAGCCCGCGCGCATGCGCACTGACTGACCGAGCGGTGAGTACACACAGCCCGCGCGCATGCGCACTGACTGACCGAGCGGTGAGTACACACAGCCCGCGCGCATGCGCACTGACTGACCGAGCGGTGAGTACACACAGCCCGCGCGCATGCGCACTGACTGACCGAGCGGTGAGTACACACAGCCCGCGCGCATGCGCACTGACTGACCGAGCGGTGAGTACACACAGCCCGCGCGCATGCGCACTGACTGACCGAGCGGTGAGTACCCACAGCCCGCGCGCATGCGCACTGACTGACCGAGCGGTGAGTACCCACAGCCCGCGCGCATGCGCACTGACTGACCGAGCGGTGAGTACCCACAGCCCGCGCGCATGCGCACTGACTGACCGAGCGGTGAGTACCCACAGCCCGCGCGCATGCGCACTGACTGACCGAGCGGTGAGTACACACAGCCCGCGCGCCTGCGCACTGACTGACCGAGCGGTGAGTACCCACAGCCCGCGCGCATGCGCACTGACTGACCGAGCGGTGAGTACACACAGCCCGCGCGCCTGCGCACTGACTGACCGAGCGGTGAGTACCCACAGCCCGCGCGCATGCGCACTGACTGACCGAGCGGTGAGTACACACAGCCCGCGCGCATGCGCACTGACTGACCGAGCGGTGAGTACACACAGCCCGCGCGCATGCGCACTGACTGACCGAGCGGTGAGTACCCACAGCCCGCGCGCATGCGCACTGACTGACCGAGCGGTGAGTACACACAGCCCGCGCGCCTGCGCACTGACTGACCGAGCGGTGAGTACCCACAGCCCGCGCGCATGCGCACTGACTGACCGAGCGGTGAGTACACACAGCCCGCGCGCCTGCGCACTGACTGACCGAGCGGTGAGTACCCACAGCCCGCGCGCATGCGCACTGACTGACCGAGCGGTGAGTACCCACAGCCCGCGCGCATGCGCACTGACTGACCGAGCGGTGAGTACCCACAGCCCGCGCGCATGCGCACTGACTGACCGAGCGGTGAGTACCCACAGCCCGCGCGCATGCGCACTGACTGACCGAGTGGTGAGTACCCACAGCCCGCGCGCATGCGCACTGACTGACCGAGCGGTGAGTACCCACAGCCCGCGCGCATGCGCACTGACTGACCGAGCGGTGAGTACCCACAGCCCGCGCGCATGCGCACTGACTGACCGAGCGGTGAGTACCCACAGCCCGCGCGCATGCGCACTGACTGACCGAGTGGTGAGTACCCACAGCCCGCGCGCATGCGCACTGACTGACCGAGCGGTGAGTACCCACAGCCCGCGCGCCTGCGCACTGACTGACCGAGCGGTGAGTACACACCGGTGAGAACATCGAGCGAAATTTTTCATTATGGGTGTTGTTTTCATGATATTCGAAGGTGCTAAAGCCGATAGTGAGGTCAAAATGTGAATCCAAGATGGCGGCTGCGAAAAAATCTAGTGTTTCATCATGGTTGTCGTTTTCATTGTTTTTAAGTGTGCTGAAGTCGAAAGTAAGGTCAAAATTAAAATCCAATATTACATAAACTTTAGATACTGAATGTCTCTGTATTAGAAACGCGTATTAAATTCACCCTTTCGTCTCTCTTTTTATTTTATTACAAAGTAAAAAGTTTTTATCTAGTTCATAATTATTACCTGATAATATTATGGGAAAACTAGCCGTGGTGTTCCTCCAATGTTAGGAGAGAATCCTCCAGCCAGACGGATAATATTGCCTGACCGGCTACGGCCCTTGAATTTAATTCAATTATTTTTATTTCTCTTTCAGGTAACAATATGTGTGAATACTATCTCCGTCGCAGGCGGCGCCGCGGTCTGTACATAGTAGCTTATTACAAATAATTACAGTTTACAACGTAACTGCCTGTACGCGTTCATACTGTACTATATTACACGCTATGTATATCGATTTGTATGTATTTTGCGTTATTCTTGAAGAGGGACGCTGAAATGTATTACTTATGATAATTTGGGCTTGTTACGCGTCGCATATGAGGCTATGATGGTCGTAATTGGCTGGAAATACGCTCAAAACTAAGAAAAACTTACATTTGGGGTTTCAGTTACTGTAATGTCTGTGTTGCACGATAGTATATTAGGTGAGATGCGTAATAACACCCATATTTGGCCGGTTATGTTATAATAGACCCTATTGCCATTTGCCATGTATCGGCACAAAATTAATCTAATATCGGTTAATAAAGCAGTGTTCATAATCTCAGATATTAATTTATATTCCATCGCAACTTTATCAGTTATCTACTTTAATGAAATGTGTTCTAAGTTGATTTTGGAGTGACCATTTGTAACAAAAAGTTCTTAATAAGTTTTTGATTGCAATGAAATTTGAACTTTGACACCCAGTGACATACTCCATGACATTCAGTTTGTCGTTCCTAAAACCGGTTGCATGTAAGCGCTCAACGGTTTACACGATTATAATTATTGTCGTTTCGAGTCTATTTTTCTTCTGACCAATCGCTGGTACATACGAAATTTTTCGGGTTAAGGACTGCTGCTTAAAATTTCCTTATGGATAGCTCACAAACACTGCCCGATGGAGACCAGGAACCTATGCTCAGCTGTCTTACTCAGTTATTAATTTAATTATAGTATGTGCTCACCCTCTAAAGATATCGAAGCGTGATAATACTTACTCCATAGTGACGTAAATAGATCAATAATTATAATATATGAGTTTTTAATACATAGTTATTGTTATTTAATGTTTTATGTTAGGACATGTTTGAATATTTTTCTTAGTGTTTAGCTTGTAGTTACATTTGGAAGCCTTTTGTAGACATCATGTTGAATATTCCACGTGGATATGTGAGTAAATCTTATACTTATAGATTTTTAACTGTTTCGTTCATGACCATCAAGATATATATTTTTTTTTTTGTATAGAATACAGGTTGTAAAAAAAACATCACATAGCCGTCAATTACGTATTCTGTACATCAAACTGCTGTTGTTTTTTGAGGTAGTGCGCAATGTAACACTCGCAAAACCGTGCTTTTGGGTGTATGCAATGGTACAGGGGACGTGGGGGTATTTAAAGTTGTGTTAGAACATCAAAATTTTGTTTTACGCAAAAAAAAACAGTATTAGTTTGAATTTGACCCTCAGTATCTCCGTAACCAGAAGAATACCGGGTATGGTTCAGCACAAACAAAAAAAAAATTACAATGACGGAGAGTACAAGAGGCTCTCGGATTCGTTAAGTCTTTTTACACCCGTTATAATAGCGACATGTCAGCGCATTACATTTGGAAAAAGTATCTTAACAAATGTACAGACGCCAGCAAAACAAGCTACTACAGTCTGTGAAATTTCTTTAATAGATTTTCAACTTTATCGCTAAAGAATTAGGTTCAAGGTTGATTGGGAAAATTTGAGTTTCGGGTAGCTTGATGTGCTGGCGTCTTCTGTACAACGCTACAAGGTTATTATGGCGCGTGGCCAAAATCGGAACTAGCCGTTCTCCATCTTGTTTTGTCACTAAGTATAATTTCTGAGACACAAATGTTTACCAACAACGCCCCCAATGTCATTCAGGCGTCAAATTATCCTTGTAGCACTCTTTAGTTAGTGAACGGCTAACGAAAAACACGTCACTATAAAATAATAATGCCACCAGCCGTAGTACTATGCGATCAAAATGAGAATAGGATTGACCTTTATGCAAATTGCTACATTTTTATTAACTTCATCTACGTTGTGTAAGTTAATATTATTTTGTAATCTATAAGTACTTAACTGACCCGGCAGACTTTGTACCTTTGTGGCTCAGAATCAATAAGATCGAATGTAGGTATGAGAAAAAGAAATATCTTCTTTTTTTGTGAATTTTTCCCATGTTTTTTAATTCTGCTATTCGGGCGGAGGCAAATCCTACAAATCAAAAGATCATAAAAATTTTACTAACCCGACTTTATTTTTATTTATGTAAAGCTGGGCTGTTTGTTTGTTTGAACACGCTAATCTCTGGAACTGCCAGTCTGATTTGTAAAATTATTGCATTCGATAGCCCAATTCTTGAGGAAGGTTATAGGTTACTAGCAGCGCCCCGCGGTTTCACCCGCATAAGTCTTCCCGTGGGAATACTGAAATAAAAACTATCCTATCCTTTCCCGGGACTCGAAATTTCATCGAAATCGGTTCAGCGGTTTAAGCGTGAAGAGGTAACAGACAGACAGACACACTTTCGCATCTCATCATCATCTGCCTAGCCTTTTCCCAACTATGTTGGGGTCGGCTTCCAGTCTAACCGGATGCAGCTGAATACCAGTATTTTACATGGAGCGACTGCCTATCTGACCTCCACAACCCAGTTACTGGGTAATACGATACCCCTTGGTAAGACTGGTTGTCAGACTTTCGGGCTTCTGACTACCCGTAACGACTGTCAAAGATCCACGAATGACAGCCGGGACCAACGGCTTAACGTGCTTTCCGAGGCACGGAGGGGTCTCGATATGTAAAGATGGTCACCCATCCACAGACCAACCGCGGCAAGCGTAGCTTAACCTGATCGATCGACCTGTGCGGCTGTTATTATTTAGCCACGGGCCCCTCCACTCACTCACACTCACACACTTTCGCATCTATATAAATAAAATTAAATCGCCGAAATGTATGTACGCGCATAACTTCCGAATGGCTGCACCAAACTGGATAAATTTTTTTTTGTTGTGTTCGGTATTGCCAGGAAAAGGTTTGTTATAAAAGGGTATTTCGGAAATTTCGAAGCTCCCGTGCGAAGCTGGAGCAGGCCGCTAGTTTATATTATTAGTATGAATTTAAGATCACGCTACGACACAGAAGCCGCACAAACAGAAAAAATACATAAAGAACGCTAAGAGAAAACGGTGTAATAGCACGGACGGGCGATGGGACGTGACGCGATGTGACAGGGGCCGAGAGAGTTTTATTAAGGCGACTACATGACCTAAAACGCGGTCACTATCGGACTGCATAGAAAAGAAAGAGAAGCGCTATGACACAACGCTGGTAATTCAATCATCTATTGTTGATTTATCAAAAACACCAAACAAATAAAAACCGTATACTAAAATTCGGGGAGTTAAATTGTCTTTTATATGGTGAAAGTTTTATGAAAATACACCCGATAGTGTTTGCGTGATTATCGTTTTTATGTCCGCGGTAGACATTACTATACAAATTAATTACACTATGTTAAAAAAATATAATTGCAAATATTCACATATCAAATTACGAAGCAAATGGTCTAGTAAAACATTTATTTTTTTCAAAGAAATCAGTTCTGTCGATTAGACGTGATGTTGAATTTAAAATCATTAGAAGTCGTATATCTGCGCCTTAAAATGTGACTGTTATTTTAGTATATTATAGTCTATCCTTACGACTTCCTCGCGAAGGAAGACTCGGTCAAAAGCTATTTTTGTATAAAATACGTTGGCGCAAAGTACGTATGAACAGTAAGCAAAGGACATCCTATTCTTTTTTTTTATCGCAAAGTAAATCCAAAACCCTGTTCTTTTTAGCGTGTCGATCAAAGACTTTTTAATCTCTTTGGTGTCGATGGTAGTCGTAATTGTGTCAGCCCAAAACTTATAGCTACGAGGTTTGCATTCAGAAGTTCCTTCCAACGCGCAGCACTCCAAATTGCACTCGACACTATCGCAAAGGATTTAGAAGGAAATTTCTAACCCGTTGCTTCATATATTTGAGAAATGTCTCTGCTCAACAACGTAAATAACGGAATGAATCTTGTGGAACTGTCAAAATGAATGGCATTGCCATTGTGTGTTACGGACATGATGTTGAGCGATCCTATGACCCTACGTTCACTAGATGTGTCATAATTCTAATTCGTACAATCATTTTGTAAATTAATATATTCACTTTGTTGATACCAAAATGTAGTAAATCATGTTATCTCTGTGACGAGTTCACGACTTTTAGAATATTTTTTAACGTTAAGACTGCTATGGGATTTTAATTGTAAGTTAGAATAAAAATTTACAGCGAGTATTTGAGTTTTTTATTTTGCTACCTACATATTTTTTTCTCCCAGACGATTTTTGCCACTCCAATAAATAATCCTTTAACCCCGTTTATGTTAATACACACGTACGCACATGCCTAAAGAGGCTTTCATCTTTGGGAAACCGTTTATTTCTATAACATACTAGTTTATTTTTCTAATGTGTGCCATATTTTTGAACATTAAAATGCTTGGATACCATTGGCGGGATGACTGTAACCATATCTAAGGCGGTTCTCAGACTAAGGAAATTTCCTTAGTCTGAGAGGCGGTTTGACTGAACCTATCTGTATGACATTTTAAACGTCTCGACATTTTGAGCGACCATATTGTTGACAACAATAAGGAAACTTTGGTTGTACCGATATTATTGACTTTTTGAATACCCTGAGTGTCACTATTTGACGCTGACTGTACAACCGCATTTCGCCATTTATGTTTAACCTTTTGAACGCCAACGTCACAAATGTATGACAAAATATACGTCGCACCATATTATGAAATAAACTTAATCATTACTTTGTGTGTTTTTATTTATATAATTTAAAAGTTTAAGCTTCCGTCTACACACATCAAAAGTGTCTAGGGATCAAGCATTTTTATGCGGATTTCTTGAGATTGAGATGTGGCTTTGTAATAAATTTATGATTTTATAAATTTATATGGATCCTTTTTGGTGCATTTCATAATTTGAATCAGGAACTGTGAATCAAATTCGAGTAAAAGATGAAAATCAGCTGTCAATATTTTCCCTATAAAAACATACAACGCATTGAAGACATTATTAGTGCTACTGTTTCCCTACTACTGATTAAAACCAACGTTATTATGGAGCGGCGACGTCATTTAAGCAGGGAAGAAATGCTCAGAGCCGTGGGAATGATAGAAGCTGGTTCCCGGCAACGTACTGTGGCTTTAGCTCTGAATACAAGTCAGAGTGTTATCAGTCGACTTTGGACACGTTACCGAAGCACTGGTACCGTGGCTGAGCGCCATGGAGGACGGTATCGCTGCACCACACGGAGACAAGACCGATACATTCAAATCTTAACTCGAAGAGCTCCAACAATAACCGCCATGATGTTAGCCGTGAGGCTTCATCACTCTTCAGGGAACTTAATTAGCGACCAAACAGTCAGAAACCGCTTGCATGAAGTGAACCTTCATTCCCGAAGACCGCTACGGGTACTACCTATAGCAATGCACAATCGTAGGATTCGATATCAATGGGCTCTTGAACACAGAAATTGGGCAGAAGAACAATGGCGTTTCGTGTGCTTTTCTGATGAGTCTCGTTTTGGTATGAGACCGGATACAAGACGTATACGACACTGGAGAACCCCTGGACGCCAACAGCGATTAAAATCCTGCCAGGAAGTCCATCCTTATAGTGGTGGAACCATCATGGTATGGGCGGGTATTTGGATCGGCGGAAGAACTGAGTTGATTTGGATCAGAGGCAACCTCAACGCTCAAATTTATGCTGAGACGATTGTATCAGACGTCATCGTTCCTCTACAAGTGCAAATCGGTCCCTTATTTCAGTTAAGGAGGCGTTTACGAATCTAACAAAAATAAGCAGTTTTTCGGTACATTTTGCGGGAAAATTATACGAAACCAAATCTAACTAATAATTACCACAGATAGATTGCTCCTTCATCTTCAAATATGGCTAAATTTTTATTCGAAAAGTTTGGTTTATAATATTGTAAAAAATTATTTCCGTCGCCTCTTCACACAAAATTGACGATATCGTAATGACTTTAGGTACATTTTTCTTCTATTTATTAAGATAAATTTATGTATTTAAAAATATTTTATGTAAGCAGACATGTTCAACTCAAAATGATTGTATAAAGAACTATCAAAATGTTACCAAATGGCTCAGAAAAAAAATAAAAATCGAGTCTATTTTTTCACATATTTAGCTGTAACATGTGAATCTTAATGCACTGTATTAAGGGTTATTTTACTGGTCACTGTCTTGCTTTATTACACAAAAATTTGTAATGAAATATTAGTCTGCGCTCAGCCGCCGTCGTGGGTGGACTCTGTGTCGGTTGTAAGCAGCAGCTTGTGCTGAAAAAGATCGCTGTACGGATAGAAAATATTTCACATACCAAACTTGATACTTCCCGCATTCTGTATGACTATCGTATGAAAGATTTTATTCACAGTCTTATATTATTTTTTTAGAAGTAAGTAGGGATTATTCATATTTCGTTTCGGTCATGATGGAGTCACCTGAAGGTGTACTTCGAAGACTGCTACTGGAACTAAAAGACGATCTGAGCTAGGTGTGCCGAGATTGGGCTCGTCTTGTTAGTTATGTTGAGACCTTACCTTCGGAATTGATGAAGTGACCTGCAGGTGTACTTCGAAGACTGCTACTGGAACTAATAGACGAGAAGAGCTAGGTGTGCCGAGTTTGGGCTCGTTTTGTTAGTTATGTTGAGACCTTACCTCCGGACTTGATGCAGTGACCTGCAGGTGTACTTCGAAGACTGCTACTGGAACTAATAGACGTGCTGAGCTAGGTGTGCCGAGTTTGGGCTCGTTTTGTTAGTTATGTTGAGACCTTACCTCCGGACTAGATGGAGTGACCTGCAGGTGTACTTGGAAGACTGCTACTGGAACTAATAGACGAGAAGAGCTAGGTGTGCCGAGTTTGGGCTCGTTTTGTTAGTTATGTTGAGACCTTACCTCCGGACT
This sequence comes from Gortyna flavago, assembly GCA_963669345.1. Lineage (NCBI taxonomy): Eukaryota > Metazoa > Arthropoda > Insecta > Lepidoptera > Noctuidae > Gortyna > Gortyna flavago. Next base: position 2,117,538 of record OY770149.1, read on the forward strand.
AGATGGAGTGACCTGCAGGTGTACTTCGAAGACTGCTACTGGAACTAATAGACGAGCTGAGCTAGGTGTGCCGAGTTTGGGCTCGTTTTGTTAGTTATGTTGAGACCTTACCTCCGGACTTGATGAAGTGACCTGCAGGTGTACTTCGAAGACTGATACTGGAACTAATAGACGAGCTGAGCTAGGTGTGCGGAGTTTGGGCTCGTTTTGTTAGTTATGTTGAGACCTTACCTCCGGACTAGATGGAGTGACCTGCAGGTGTACTTAGAAGACTGCTACTGGAACTAATAGACGAGAAGAGCTAGGTGTGCCGAGTTTGGGCTCGTTTTGTTAGTTATGTTGAGACCTTACCTCCGGACTAGATAGAGTGACCTGCAGGTGTACTTGGAATACTGCTACTGGAACTAATAGACGAGCTGAGCTAGGTGTGCCGAGTTTGGGCTCGTTTTGTTAGTTATGTTGAGACCTTACCTCCGGACTAGATGGAGTGACCTGCAGGTGTACTTCGAAGACTGCTACTGGAACTAATAGACGAGAAGAGCTAGGTGTGTCGAGTTTGGGCTCGTTTTGTTAGTTATGTTGAGACCTTACCTCCGGACTAGATGGAGTGACCTGCAGGTGTACTTGGAAGACTGCTACTGGAACTAATAGACGAGAAGAGCTAGGTGTGCCGAGTTTGGGCTCGTTTTGTTAGTTATGTTGAGACCTTACCTCCGGACTAGATGGAGTGACCTGCAGGTGTACTTCGAAGACTGCTACTGGAACTAATAGACGAGCTGAGCTAGGTGTGCCGAGTTTGGGCTCGTTTTGTTAGTTATGTTGAGACCTTACCTCCGGACTAGATGGAGTGACCTGCAGGTGTACTTCGAAGACTGCTACTGGAACTAATAGACGAGAAGAGCTAGGTGTGTCGAGTTTGGGCTCGGTTTGTTAGTTATGTTGAGACCTTACCTCCGGACTAGATGGAGTGACCTGCAGGTGTACTTGGAAGACTGCTACTGGAACTAATAGACGAGCTGAGCTAGGTGTGCCGAGTTTGGGCTCGTTTTGTTAGTTATGTTGAGACCTTACCTCCGGACTTGATGAAGTGACCTGCAGGTGTACTTCGAAGACTGATACTGGAACTAATAGACGAGCTGAGCTAGGTGTGCCGAGTTTGGGCTCGTTTTGTTAGTTATGTTGAGACCTTACCTCCGGACTAGATAGAGTGACCTGCAGGTGTACTTGGAATACTGCTACTGGAACTAATAGACGAGCTGAGCTAGGTGTGCCGAGTTTGGGCTCGTTTTGTTAGTTATGTTGAGACCTTACCTCCGGACTAGATGGAGTGACCTGCAGGTGTACTTCGAAGACTGCTACTGGAACTAATAGACGAGAAGAGCTAGGTGTGTCGAGTTTGGGCTCGTTTTGTTAGTTATGTTGAGACCTTACCTCCGGACTAGATGGAGTGACCTGCAGGTGTACTTGGAAGACTGCTACTGGAACTAATAGACGAGAAGAGCTAGGTGTGCCGAGTTTGGGCTCGTTTTGTTAGTTATGTTGAGACCTTACCTCCGGATTTGATGGAGTGACCTGAAGGTGCACCTTCCAAAAAGTTATTTTTTACTTTGTAGTGTTTTTTTTTGAAAGTCCGATATTTTTTTTTTATTGGAAAACAATTTTTATTTTTCATTTTTTATTTGTACCAACACAAACAACACAAATTTAAATTACTTTAAGCAAAATTCATAAAGCTATACCTCATAAAGGTATACCTTATCCTGAGGCATACCTAATATTTATTCCTCATTTTTCATTATTGCACCTACCATTGTTTGTCTCTGCATCACCCAAAGGTTGACTGGTAGAAAATGCCTATGGCATTAAGTCCGCCTCTGTACATTTTTGTGTTTGAAGTATTAAATACATAAATAAATACCTTATCCATTAAAAAATGAGTGAATTTGCAAATCCGTCTATAGATATATGACGGAGCTATGCCCGAACATACATAAAAAAAAATACTCCTTATTTGAAGTCGGTTAATTATTAAATCAATTCATAAACAAAAAGGCCGTCTATATATTATTATGACGGAGTTATCTAACCTAACACCCTTACATAAAAAAAATATATGTATAAGCATCCGAATTGAGAACCTCCTCCTTTTTTGAAGTCGGTTAAAAATACTAAATAAAACGAATATAAATAAGCTTTTTTAAATTATATGTTTTCAAAAAGCTTGTCGCGCAAATTGTTAATACATAGGTACTTTGGCATGTACTTGCTTACCAATCAAGTAAGTAAATGGTATCTACTTTTATGAACATTTCACGGTACAAACTTTTTGACAACAATGCATAGTACCTAAGCTTAAAAAAATACATGCCTAAAAATTAAATAAAAGTAGGCTCAAGTATCAAGTCGTGTCAGTTTACTCATAATTTCGCCGCTTCGCGCATGTCGCTGTGTGTGTGAGCCGTGCACGTGTAGTAGTAAGACTCAATACCTAAAATTGAAGCGCGTCAATTCGTAAACGCGTCCTTAATGCATGATAATGCACGACCGCACACCGCAAGAGTTGTAAGACAGACTCTCGCCGCAGCTAACATCAATGTCCCTGCCCTGGCCTGCTCAGTCGCCAGACTTGAACCCGATTGAGCATGCATGGGATATGCTACAGAGAAGAGCTCTGCCGAATATGGAGGGTATCCAGTCGCAAGAAGACCTTTTTTTGTTGTTGCAACGAACATGGGCGGCCATTCCACAGCGTGATTTGGATGAACTCATTTTGAGTATGCCAAACCGATGTTCTTGTGTTGTTAGTGTTCGCGGTAGAAACACGGATTATTAATTGTTTAAGTTACCCAATAAAATTTTAAAGAAAACTGTTATTTCAGTCTTTTTTTCGAACTTTTGTGTTAGTGGTTCAAATGTCAAAAATCCCTTTATTAGGAAAATGGCAAATTTCTTTATTAATGCAAAGGTGACTTTGTTTATCGTTACTGTGACAAACGAAAACACTTTATTTGATGAATCCTTAAAGAAAATTTTAATTAATATCAATCAGGAGAAAAGTTATTGCAAAAATATATGTTGATCCCTAGACACTTTTGATGTGTGTATATTGTATTGCATGAAACTAATATAAATAAACCACCAATATCGAGAAATTTGTTATTTTAAAAGTAGATGTTCATTTGACAGTAAAAGTGGCCTGGCGTCAGGGCCCAGGGGTACGGCAATACGTTTATACTCAGACGTTCAAAAGGTTAAGTGCCATGTCATAGGGACATAGCCGGCTATTTCCATAGTCTACTGTTATCAACCGGGCAAAAATCCAGACTCCAGGCTACTTCTGAGAAATTAATGATGGAAAAACCCAATAACACTATCCGATCTGGGAATCGAACCCAGGACCTTATGCTCAAAATTAGCGCTTGCGACCACTAGGCCAACGAGAGATATATCTCCCTAAAAATGTTCCTTGGCACCCATGGTGACACCCCCCACCCCCCCCACCCCTCAAAATCTCGGGCTGCGAACGCGCATGTTATAGGCTCAGAGTGGATTTTTGAACATGCGGGGTTTCCTTAGGGTGAATAAACTGGAACTGAACCCGTTTTTGCTTGTCGGAACGCAGTGAAAATGCAGTACACATGTCAATATGGTATAAAATAAAAAGAATACTTCTATAATGGTATTTATTGCTAACCACCACTGTATCCTTACACAACATTTCGCAAATACATAGAATGAGTTAAACAAAGTGTCCCATACTTCAGTGAAAGGTGTTGAAGCCAGTTGAACGATATTTGCGTGAGTTTCCACCGAAACACAGAACACTTCGTCAGGAATGTCGGCATCGTACTTACATACTATTGCAAATATTATACTTGAAACGGTTATAATAAATATTGTGTTAACATTGATCAGATTCGTTTTATACATCGTTTTGTTGAGCTGTATAAAATAGCTGTAAAAAATTCGCGATCGGATAAATGCCCCAAAACTTTTCTTGTAAAAAGAACTGAATAAACTAAAAGTTAGTACAGTAGAATCCGTTTAGAACGCCTTCAATTTTATGATGTCCCCCGCGTGTTTTATTTTAACCAAATAATTCTTTAAACGAATTCTACTACAATAAAAATTACTAGCAAAGAAAACACCCGAAAATCTCAGCAAACTAGATGGCAAACTACATCAAGACAACATTTAATCAAGGGCGGCGGCGCCAGAGATGATTTCAATCAGCTCCCTGGTGATGACGGCCTGGCGAGTCCTGTTGAAGGTCAGCGTCAGTTTCTCAATCATCTCTCCGGCATTCTTGGAAGCGTTGTCCATAGCCGTCATACGTGAAGACTGTTCGGAACATGCGCCTTCCTTCAGCGCGTAGAACAACATGGATGCCAGGGAGAACTCCATGTAGTTTTGGATCACGTCCGCGTCGAGAGAGTCGTAGGTCGCCAGTTTGGGTGCAGACTGTAATTTCAAGGGTTATTTGAGATGTATAGATTTGGTTGGTAATTATCCATTGGTTTGCCAGGTACAGACAGCGCCACTGAGGTACCCCAGTAGTTAAAATATAAAATGAAAGATTTTTATAGTAGAATTTTAAGCCAGACCGATGCAGAGTTGTTGTGATTTTATTTTATTACAATTCTACGAAGCTTTGAAACTTTAAAACAATATTTGCATGTAATAATGGGTATCTTATATTTTATCTATCGTAATTTAAAAAGTAACACAACATAATGCCTGTAATTTAACCTAATACCCGAAGGGTTAGGCAAAAGTGTACCTATGGTGTTAATTTTAAAGTTTACAAATTATCAGAAGGTTACAGCCTATATCCAGCAGTACTCACCTCCACAGCCTTCTGGCTGAAGAGCGGCATGTCGGACTGCTGGTACGACACGACTGAGCGGAACTTGTTGTAAATGATCTTGCCCGAAGCAAACTCGAAGTCGGAGTTCAAGATGGCGCTGGCGATCTTGCACGCGTCGTTGAAAGTGGGCGGCAGGCGGCCGATCTAGTGGGGAGAAAGTTTTTTTTTATAATTGGCCTCTCGCAGCTCAACCTAGGAGGTTGTCGGCTCCAGCCAGGGATCGTGGAAGGCGTACAAGTTCCCAAGATCCCTGGTCCAAGTGTGGGAAGGGAGGGCAGCGGGATTGTCCGAAAGGGTTACCGCTACCCCGGAACATAAAGGGCTAAGGAAGGAACACGGATGGGTTTTAGTCAGTAAGAGTCTGACACTCCCGCTCCACCCAGAGCGGGAGGGGTCATTTAATGATTTCCCATCCTTAAAAAAAAGGGGGTGGGAAAGGAAGGGAAACACCGGGGTGGTTTTTAGTCGGTAAAAGTTGGGTCTGTCTAATATTATAAAACACTTGTAGGAAGATGGAAGTAAGGAGTTTGTAAATCAAACCACTCTTTTTCTTATATGCAGACCCGAAACAAAATGTATTTGACAAAACAAATAAAGTTTCTTCATTTGAGAATCGATAAGAATGTTGCTGCCCTTAATAATTATAAGTTTGTTTTTAGTTTTTAGCCATTAATGCAGATACTGACCTCGTTACAAACACTGATGATGTGCTTGCTGTATAGACGCTGCAGGATGGCGCGCGACTTGTCTCCCACGCAGATCACCTTGATGTTCTCCGCGCCGGGCTCGGACAGCCGCGTGCGGATGACCTTGGATACACCCGTGTGCACGGCGCCGCAGAGACCTGACAAGAAACGCGACGATTTGTTAACAATCTGGCGGCATCTACATCGCCCCATGCGAACTACGTGTCACACTGACGTCACGCAAAATCCTGCATCGCGCAAGCAGAGTTTACCGCGCAACTATCATCTTAATATATATAAATTACGTGTCACGATGTTTGTCCGCGATGGACTCCTAAACTACTTAACCGATTTCAATCAAATTTGTACACCGAGTGCAGTTTGATTCAACTTGAAAGATAGGATAGCTCACATCTCAATTTATGGTCGCAATATTATTTTATTGAACAATATCATATGACAAAAACGTTAGCCACACCAACGCGTGGCCGGGTCAGCTAGTAAATATATAAGATATCGACTTAAAAAAAAAATGCTTTTTAAGGTGAAAATGGGTGAAGGTAATCGACGCAAGCGTAATGCAGGCGACAATATTAATGGAAAATTGTTAATGGAAAATTTAAGGAAATGGCATCATACCCCTGTCGGAGGTCATGGCGATGTACAGCTGCTTAGGGTCATCCTCAGGGGCCGCAACCTGGCACCAATAATAATATAATATAGTAAAGCTGAAGTTGTGTTTGTTGGTTTGAACGCGCTAATCTCGGAAACTAGCAGTCGGATTTGAAAAATTCTTCTTGCATTTGATAGCTTAATTCTTTTTTAATTAATAAACGGTTACATTACCTCAGCCCTCTCGTAGAACTGGACAGCTCCCTCGCCGTAGGGGCGAGCGGCCCTGAGGTCACGCTCAGCACGGGTGTACCTGCAAACAAGGATATAAGCATAGTTATTGTACCGACATAATATACAAGATCGCCGCCGCGTACTCCGGGAGGGAACGCCCTAGAAGGACAAATTATTAGTGACCTTAGTGGTGATGTTCTTCAGTAAGGTCAGGTGTGTAGTACTCGCAACCAGCGTGCGTATAAGATTATTACACTATATTTAGTTATAGGCACTAGGTTATCTATTCAGTATTAAACTGTCTTATACATTGTGGACAAAATGATAGCTGCAGGCTATGCAAATATTTGTATGGAATTTGAAGTTAGTTTAGGCCATAGGTACATAAAAGTAATGATTTTTAAGAAAAAAAAAATTGCTTGCTGTATTTTCATAGCACAATCAGCTTATCATCTCCAGTACTTGCTAATGAGGCGCTATTAGATTAGAATAGATAATTCTATTCTTGCATGATGTGGCATCCAAAAGCAGAGCACTTTCTGTCAACAGTAACAGCACAGATGACACGAGGGATGGATAATGCAAACGCATTTGTGTTTGACCCTAGAGTCTTTGCTCAGGGTTCCTGCTATAGAAACCCTAAAGGCAGCCAGGGCCGCCTCTTCGAGCAATATGAGGTGTAGAGGCGGTAGTCCAAGCCTAGCCTGTAGGGCAGCAGTGGGTGTAGTTCTTATGCAGCCAGTGATTGCCACACACGCAAACCTCTGCAGCTTTTCAAGGTCTTTTTGGGCTGTACTCTGGTCTGTTGTGAGCCGTATGTGATGATTGGTTGGATAACTGTGGTGTATAGCCAGTGAGTGACCCTGGGGCTAATCCCCAATTCTTGCCAAGCATTTGCTTGCATTGCCACAGTGATATGCTGACTTTCATAGTAATGTAGTTGGTGTATTTTGCCCAATTCAGCTGTTTGTCCAAAAAGATGCCCAGGTATTTGGTTTCAGTTGATAGATTTAGGGTGGTACCAAAGAAACTTTGTAGTTTCATCAGTTTCCTCTTTTTTGTGAAGAGAACCAATTCGGTTTTTGTGGGGTTCACTGATAGTTGGTGTTTATCACACCAATTCTCTATTATTTTCAGGGCCTGGCGCATCAGCTAATTAGCTGCTAGTGTGTCTAACCAAATAATAATAATAATTAGGTTGCACAGGGTGTTTTCGTGGGTGCCATTTATTATTATTGTTGTCATCGGCGTATCCTACGGTAAACTAACCTTTGTTGTTGAGTAGAAATCTTGATTATTTGATTATAATATATTGACTGACACTGACAACCTTACACACTTTAACTGGGTTGTGGAGGTTGGATAGGCAGTCACTCCATGTAAAATACCAGTATTCAGCTCAACTAAAATTAATACTCTGTGATTCAGCTGCATCTGGTTAGACTGGAATACTTTACTTTTCTATGGGCTGGAAGCTGAACCCTCTCACTTTATCAAAAAATACACTGTGCTGACCCCCATCTTGTTGGGAAAAGGCTAGACAGATGAGCACAGAACACCACAGAGTACTTTTTGATAGAGTGAAGAACACTAATACCCCACTGACAGACAATGAGAAGACTGACAGATTTGAAATCAGTCAATTTTATATGGAAATTCCATTTACAAAATGTTAAATCAATACTTGTTAAATAAGGCTAGGTACTCACTTAGCAGCTGACACCATCTTCATGGATTGGGTAATCTTCTGTATGTTCTTTACAGACTTCAGGCGCATGGAAATATGTTTTAGAGTAGCCATATTCCTGGTCTGCTGCTGGTTGGCCATGGCCACCACTTGGCAGACACCCGGTGCTGCACGTCCCAACATTTTTATGGCTCTGAAATATATAACACAAAAATCAGATGATCGAAATGCAGGTTATGTCCTTAGATTCCAAGTTATGTAAGAGCATTACACTAGCCGACATTGAAGCACAAATTTTCATTGATTTGTTACACTTAAACTGAAAATTACCGATCAATTAAGAATGTTAGCGTTTAACACAATTTTAGAGCTGAATACTAACTTTTCAGGGCGTTTCTTTGGCCAAATTCTACACCAGCCGACGAAAAATGTCGCTGGCTGAAACGTATAATACAGGATGACAGCAAAAAAAATTATGAACGCGACGAAATTACGAAACAAAAGTTGCGCTGCGATCAAAAATAATCAGAAGTTATTCTTTGATAATAATATTCTAATCAAAGTAACTAAATAATTTAAACTAGGCTTTTAAGAGTTATAATTTAAACAAGGCTTTTAGCTTTTTTTAAGAGTTCAGTCAGTAGCCCGAAAGGCCGACATTTTAGTGTAAAGACTACACAAAAAAGAACAAATATTTTAAATTGTGTCACACAAGCGTTCTGTGTTTCATTTTCTAATATTTTTTACAGAATTTTTCGCACATTATTAATTTATTATTTCAATAATTCGATTTTACTAACTTTGTATTTGTTTCCATCAACTCGCTGAAACAAAACGCAACGACATTGTCACCTGCCATTAAAACGAAATATTGTCAAACTCAAATCCAACCAAATTAAAATGCACTCACATATTCACTGAAATGCCTCGCTTTATATACTTTTAATTTAACCGCATTACCCTACTACTTACTGTTTTTTGTTGAAGTCGTCTTTGTTTTATTTACTGATTTCCTCAATAATTTATCACTTCCAAAATGCCGGAACCCGATAAAACTGTGCCTGTGAAACCGGAGAACATTCCTGAACAACCAACAAGGGAAATAAGTCTAACAGACCATTTAAATAAGAAGCTATTAACTTCTTTGTTCAAAAGGATGGATGAGGGAGGTGACTCAGTGCCTAACAACCTGGAAGACGACAATAAAACAGAAGATCACGAGTGGGAAAACTAATGTGCTTCGTATTATTAGTTCGTAAGATCGGTAAGATTGTTTATAAGCATTCCCTAAAAAAATAAAGTGTTTTTTTCATGATTGACAACTTTTTTATTTTGTTTACCTCGCTGGTTTCTAGTTTATTGCAGTTATAATTGCGTAGGTATTTTTATTATGCCACTACCCCGGTGGTGGTTGTGTTTACATTCTCTTTGGTGGTTGTTGTCCCGAAACGTTTATTGACTTGGCACTTCTGTCAATAATTTACTGTAAACTAAAAGGGTCCCTGAAATGATCAATTGCAACTGTCAATATTGATGCGCAAATTTTTCGTCTACCAAATGCTATTGATGATTTCGGGATCCTATTTATTAGTAGATGTAGTAAAGAATAGACCCGTAATTGTAGATAGTATTTAGGTTTTATTTAACAAAATTCAACCTACTTATTCCATGACACCATGAATCCTGACAACTCAGTTTCTTCTTTACATATGGCGTTCTATATCGACCAAGGAGTTCATAATTATTACCACATTCTCCTGGGCCTATTTATTGTGCCACGTAGTCAGTTAGGTGAGCAGGCGGACGTCGTACTCTTTGAGAACGACGCAGAGTCTCTGTCGTGATGTTCTGTGGCTGGACCATCTCATTCTGGGAATCTCGCTGGTCATCTGTGACACGACCATCGCCATCGACCGCATCGACGAACTCGTCGTCATCATCATTGGAATCAGACGAAGATTCCCCAGCAGGAGCTAGGTGTCGATTTGACACGACTATCTCTCTTCCACTGCTCAAACGTACACGAGAATGTTGAGGATTACTTTCTAGAGTCTCTACTTCTTCAACCAGTGGATCATATTTGCTATTGCGATTATGGTTTCGCATTAATACTTTTCCTGGGGCGTTTAGCCATGTAGGCATCGACTGACCAAATGAGGATCTCCTGGCGTGAGAGAACATCCGCTCATGGGGCGTACTGTTTGTAGCCGTGCAAAGAAGTGATCTCACAGAATGTAGAGCCTGAGTTAAAACTGACTCCCATTTGGTTATAGGCAAATCATGGTTTTTCAGAGCCAATTGTACTGTTCGCCAAATAATTCCGTTGTATCTCTCCGTTTGTCCATTACCTTGAGGGTTGTATGGTGTAGTGTAGCTCGTAGCAATTCCCTTCTGGTGAAGAAAGTCTTTCATGTCTTTTGAAAGAAAAGTAGTACCACGATCTGAGTGTACGTAAGTTGGCATTCCAAATATAGAAAATAAGTCAGTCAATTTATTAATTACTGTGTTTGTACTCAAATCTGGGCAGGGATATGCAAATGGGAATCGAGAGTATTCGTCCACAATTGTAAGGATATATTTATTCCCATTGCCATCCGAGGGAAGTGGACCCTTAAAATCTATCGATATTCTTTCGAATGGGGCCATCGCTTTTATTAGTTTTCCCATGTTTTGTTGAAAACGAGGCTTCACTTCTGCACATATAGAACAATTCGCAGTAATACGTTTTATCTCTTCAGTGGAGTAGGCTAAATTTTTGCTTCGAACCCAATGAAGCATTCTTGTTAATCCGGGATGACATAAGGTTTTATGCAGTTCTTTGAGTGCATTTTCTGAATTGTGTACAGAGGCTACTATTGGCGCATTAGCTCTTGATAAAGCATCAGCTGCTATATTCTCCTTTCCAGGGCGATAAACTATATCAAAATTGTATTCGGAAAGTTCTAATCGCCAACGTTGTATTTTGTCATTTTTAATTCTTGACGAATGCTGCTGATTGAACATGAATGCGACCGATTTTTGGTCAGTTATCAATTTAAACTCTCGTCCGATGAGGAATTGTCTCCATTTCCGAAGACATTCGACTATAGCCGCGGCCTCCTTCTCTATGGCTGGGTGATTCCGCTCGCTACTGTGAAGGCTTCTCGAGAAAAATGCAACAGGCCTGCCTTCTTGTGACAGAGTTCCCGCGATAGCATAGTCTGAAGCGTCTGTTTCAACAACAAATTGTATGTTGTCATCAATCGCGTTTACTGCTGATCTGGCTATCTCTTGCTTTAGAGCGTTAAAAGCGTTTACTGCTTCAGAATCGAGAGGGAATGTGCCTTGCGAAACGAGGGACTGAATTTTATTAGAGAATCTTGGCACATATTTAGAATAGTGAGCAAATAATCCCAACGCTCGTCGTAGCGATGCCGAGTCTGAAGGCAGAGGCAGTTCTAATAGTGGACGTAGACGATCTGGGTCGGGTTTAATTACTCCACTGTTTATAGTATATCCTAGAATACTTATCTCTTTCAATGAAAATTTACTCTTTTCAAGATTCAGTGTAAGGTTATACCGTTTGGCAATATCAAGAAAACGCTGCAGTTTTTGATCGTGGTCAGCTTGGGTAGTTCCGCATACTGTTATGTCATCCAAATATGCGTATACTCCTTTAAGTTCCTCGTTTGCAATTATATTGTTGACAGTTCTTTGAAAAACCGCTACTCCGTTGGTAACACCGAAAGGTATTCTTCGAAATTGGTATAAATTACCTTCTGCTTCAAATGCTGTATAAGGTTTTTCTGTTTCAAGAATCGGAATCTGATGGTACGCACTTTTTAAGTCAATTTTGCTGAAGACACTATGTTTGGCTACCTTATAGACCATTTGTTCAATACTCGGTAAAGGGTAAGCGTCCAGTTGCGTATATCTGTTTACCGTCTGAGAGTAGTCTATGCACATCCTTTTTTTATGAGTTTCATTTGTAGTTACAAGTACTTGTGCTCTCCATGGTGATGAGCTAGGTTCTATAATCCCTTCAGCCAGTAATTTCTTTATTTCAGTTCGAATAAACTGCATGTCACTATCTGAGTATCTTCGTGACTTAACAGCTATTGGCTTACAGTATGGTGAGAGATTCGGAAACAAACTGATTGGATCGACATTGGCTTTAGATAGTGCACATAATTTCAATGGAGCTCCAGATCCGCCAAAATGCATTTCTAATGTACTATGTCTCTTAAGAATATCATGGCCAATTATGACATCCATACATAACTTCTCCATTATTAATAAGTTCACTTGAAAACAATGACCTTGCAAATCGATATTGACGGAGCACAATTCATCTACCCTTGTTTTTAGATTTGAAGTTGCCATGCTGACATGTTGGTAACATGGGCTCTTTTGTATATTATATTGATAAACTAGTCGGCTGTCTATAAAACTAGCAGTACTCCCTGTATCAATCAATGCTCTGGCTTTGAATAATCCGTTTATTTTTATCGGTATCATAGCTTTATCGAGATTAGTTGTAGCGGCCACGATACATGATGACAATTTCTGCGACTCTCCATTTTCCATATGTTTGTTTGGTTCATCAGTAGCACTAGTAAAAGCACTCCGTTGTGGTGGCGCAGTCTCTGCACTTTTGCACACTTTTGCGAAATGCCCTCTTTTTCCACATTTGAGGCAGGTTGTACCAGCAGCCGGACAGTTTTGCCGGGCGTGTCTCTTGTTTCCACAGAAATAGCATAGTTCTTGGATGTGTGTTCTCTGATTGTTAATGGGGACTGCATTGACAAAGGTACTGGTACTAGGTTGCTGGTAATCATCACTGTGTATTCGCGCCATCTCTAGAGCGCGGGCCTGCTTGAATGCGTCGTCTAATGTGAGAGTACTATTTTCCAACAGTCTTTGACGTACAATGGACGACGAAAGTCCAGATATGAAAGCATCTCTAATAAAATCACTTTCGTTTTGCTCAGCTGTCACTTGTTTAAAATTGCATTCTTTTGAGAGCAGTTTCAAGGCTTGTAAATACTGGTCGATGGACTCACCTGGTTGTTGCGCTCGTTTTGCTAATCTGTGCCTGGAATATATTTCGTTAGGTGGCTTTAGAAATAATGCATCGAGTCTTTTTATAGCAATATCGTAGTCAGTGCAATCCTGTATGCGCACAAAAGTTGTAGAGGACAGATGATTAGTTAGTAATCGCAGTTTATCTTCTTTTGCGATAGTTTTCTCGTTCGTAGCTATAGCTGTCAGAAAATTTTCAAATGTGCTTTTCCAATGTGTCCACTGAGGGGACAGATCTTGGCTTGAGGACGGATCTCCGTCGAAACGTTCTGGTCGTAGATATTTTTCCATTTTGTTAAATAAATTGTAGTAAAGAATAGACCCGTAATTGTAGATAGTATTTAGGTTTTATTTAACAAAATTCAACCTACTTATTCCATGACACCATGAATCCTGACAACTCAGTTTCTTCTTTACATATGGCGTTCTATATCGACCAAGGAGTTCATAATTATTACCACAGTAGACAACCTTGTGACCCAAGCACCTACTAGTTTCAGAAAAACTGCCTGATTGTTTAAGGGAGTCTGTTAAGTGTGGTCCTGGCTATAACCTCCTGCTAAGACAGTGTTATTGCTCCATTTTACAGGAGCAGACCAATCTGGTCCATAAATTCAAGGTCGCTCAGCGAGCTATGGAACGGGCTATGCTTGGAGTCTCTGAGGGATCAAATCCGCAACAAAGTGATCCGGCAGAGAACCAAAGTTGTCGACATAGCTCACAGAATAAGCACGCTGAAGTGGCAATGGGCCGGCCATATTAGCCGTAGAACCGATAACCGTTGGAGTAGACGTGTTCTTGAGTGGAGACCACGAATCGGTAAACGTAAGGTGGGACGCCCTCAGGCTAGGTGGAGCGACGATCTTCGCAGGATGGCTGGTAGCAGCTGAGAGTTGCCGAAAATCGAGTTGAATGGCGTGCAATAGGAGAGGCCTATGTCCAGCAGTGGACTGCAATAGGCTGCTGATGATGATGATGATGAGACCAATCTGTGGTCAATCAAATAAATGGCAGTAGGCTCACCAAGTGTGGGTAGTGGTTGTAAAGTTTCTAGCACAAAATTGTGATGTTTGTGATGTGGCTGTGCATAGTATTTTCTGAAGGCGTTGGTAGAGGTGTTTTTTTTTTAATTTATAGCCTTTTTTCAAAGTGATACTTGTAGTACAGATGCCAGCACATCAAGCTACTACAATCTGTCAAATGTCTTTAATAGATTTTCAACATTATCGCTAAAGCATAAGATTCAAAGTTCATTGGGAATATTTGACAGTTTCGGGTAGCTGGATGTGCTGACGTTTGTACATAACATTCAATATCAGTTCCTTGTGTCTCTGTGTGGCAAAGGCCTCCTCCAATTCTCCCAGTTCCTTGCCTGTCTAGTCCATATCTTTCCAGCTGTCGTCACCAAGTCATCCTGCCATCTTTTCAAGGGTTTTCTTTTCTTTCTCTTGTGGCAGGAGGTGAAATAATAAAAAATTAAATCAAATGAAAAATCATTTATTCAAAGTAGGCTGAGAATCAGAACTTTTCAAACGTCAAAGCTACATAAGACAGTCCCCCAAAATGCCTGCCCTTCACCACTTCCTAGTGCTTTAGCTGGGAAGTAATGACGCAACAAAATCATAGTACTTCATTGCACCTCTGCCAAACTTTTCAGAAAATACAGAAATGTATTGTTTTCTAGCAATTGATCTAAAAGCAATATGGTTTCCGCATTTGTCCTTCAAGTGGACCATTGTGCGTGGGCCATGGCGGCCGTTGGTGGTTATTCCAACCAGCCCACCTCCCTCCAGAAGTTGATTAAGTCTCCTGGCCTGTTGAGAACATCTATGTAAGATCTGGGTGTCCCGAGTGTTTCTGACCTAATCTGGGTGACACCTGTGCACTTAAAAAGCACATGCGCAACGGTTTCATCAGCCTCCATGCAAGCCCTGAACAAAGGGCTGTCGGTTATGCCTAAAGTGTGGAAGTGTTTGTTTAGCGAGCAGTGCGCTAAAAGCAATAATTGTACTTGGTGCTTCCATGACATCATCATAATAATCTCCTGCCCTTATCCCAATTTATTTGGGGTCACTATTAGTCGTCATCTCGGTAGTCACCCCCGTTTAACCATATCATCATTCACACAGTCCATCCATTGTTGTTTTGGTCCACGCCATCCATCAGTTAAATATTAGCATTTTAACTTATGCGACATTCAATATTAAACATTTAATTGAGAGAGATTTTAGAATTCTGCACCAAAATATTGCTAGCATTTTGTCAAAACGCGAATTATTGGAATTAACCATACAAGAGTTACAAGAATCACAAAACAATCCACAAGTAATTTGTCTTTCCGAAACATTTGTTAAAAAAGGCTACGAGAACCATGTAAAAATATTTGATTACGAGTTAGCTTCCAGTTTCTGTAGAGAAAAGCAAAGAGGTGGAACTTGCATTTTAGTTAAAAAAGGTTTAGTTTACAAAGAATTAACATTAATAAAAACATTTGCTACACAGAATTCATTTGAAGTATGTGGCATAGAATTCACGTCTAGAAAATTAATTATTATTTGTCTTTACCGTACACCTACATCAGATCCTACCCAATTCTTAATTAAACTCAACTGTGTTTTACATAATTTATACGAAAAATATAAACCCAACACACATATAGTAATAGCTGGTGATTTTAATATTAACACATTAAAAAAAGGCAAGATCTCAAGTGAGTTACACGACCTATCTTACAATTATAATATGAAAATTCACATCAATGAACCCACACGTAAATCAACCTGTATAGACCACATTTTAAGTAACATCCCTAAAGCGACTGCCTCAGTACTCCCTCTTCATCTCTCCGATCATGATACAGCACAAATGTTGAGCTTTCCCATAAAAGATAAGACAGTAACTAACTCAACATATTCGATACATAAGAGAGATTATAACTGGGATAATATTAGAAAGTTTAAGCAATGCTTGCAAAGTCTGGCATGGTCTGATATATATGCCGAAAATAATCTAAACAAAGCATTTAGTTCCTTTCATGAATTATTATGCCTGTTCTACAATCTTTGTTTCCCGAAAATAAGGATAAAAATAAACATCGTAAATAAAAAGAAACAAAATTGGATAAGTAAAGGACTGAAACATAGTTGCAGAACAAAACGGAATCTACGTTTCAATTATTACACAGATAAAAACGCTACTAATAAAACAAAATATAAAAAATATTCAAAATTATTACAAAAATGTATCTTCGCCTCGAAAAAGAACGCAAATATCAAATATATAAATAATAATGAAAACAAATGCAAAGCTACGTGGAGAGTAATTAAAGATGAAATAAGTAATGCTAATTTTAAAGATAACATAGAATACATCCAAATTGATAACACAGTAATAACACATCCAGAAGAAATAGCATCTGCCTTTAATAACCACTACATCAATATGACACATAATTGTACTAGTACGAAAACAAAAAGTTTATCCAGTGAATATTCAGCAGTTCACTCGATGTTCCTCAAACCTGTATCTGAAAACGAAGTTCGAATGGAAATATTATCACTAAAAAACACGAATTCCGAAGGTTATGATGAGATTAACACAAAAATTATAAAAGCATGTACATATGAAATAATTGTGGTCTTAACGTATCTAATCAATTTATCGTTCTCACTTGGCATTTTTCCTGAAGCACTAAAATTATCCACAGTAAAGACATTTTTTAAAAAGGGAGAAAAGTCAGACGTTAATAATTATCGCCCAATAACATTAATACCCATTCTTTCAAAGATATTTGAAAAGTGCATGTATAAGAGATTGATTGACTTCTGCAATAAATTCCATATTATTAAAAACGAACAGTATGGTTTTCAAAAACAAAAATCCACTAATTTAGCTATCTTCTCTCTTATTAATATAATTTTAACGAATATTAACAAAAACCATCTAACGACAGGGTTATTCTTTGACTTATCAAAAGCCTTTGACCTAGTGTCTCATGATTTATTACTACAGAAACTAGAAAAGATTGGGATTAGGGGACCTGCACATCAATGGATATCATCGTACCTGAACAACAGACAACAGCGTGTAACCATTACCAGAATGGATAAAAATAAGGACATGATATCACACTCATCTGAATATAAATACAACAATTTCGGCGTCCCCCAAGGAAGTGTCTTGGGGCCAATCCTATTTCTACTCTATATCAATTCCATTACTGACATAACCAATCATAAATGTATACTATTTGCCGATGACATCTCCATTATTGTTACATCCGATAGAAAGAATAACACAGTTAAAGATCATGAGACTGACATAAACAACACAATTGAAAAACTAATTGAATGGCTAAACAAAAATAACTTATCATTAAATCTAAATAAATCCGTCTATATACAGTTTAATAAATCAAATAATCCTAAATACAATATAAATCTAAATGTACCTAGGATTGAAGAAGTAACACAAACAAAATTTCTAGGTGTATCTATAGACCAAGATGTTAACTGGAAAACACACGTTGATAATGTCTCTAAAAGATTAAATAAGTTTGTATATGCACTCAAAAGGCTTAGAAGCGTAACTAACATTAAAACGGCGATAACATCGTATCACGCTTATGTCGAGTCGTTGTTGCGATATGGCTTAATAATGTGGGGTAACAGCACCGATTATAATAGAGTATTCGTTGCTCAGAAAAAATGTATTAGAGCAATTTACGGGCTCCAACCAGACGAATCATGTAGACCTGTATTCAAAAAACTTGGTTTGTTACCGTTACCGTCCCTTTACATCTATGAGATATGTATATTTGTCAGAAAGCATCAGAATTTATTTGTGAAAGCAGATGATATTAATGTCCGAAACCGACGAGACCCCAACAGGCTCGTACTAAGCGAGATTCCAAGGCTAACTAAATATAACAAAAGCTGCCTTGCAATGTGTGTACGTTTATATAATAAGTTACCAAATGATCTCAAAAATTTAAATACTAAATTATTTAAAAATAAAATGTACGAATGGTTATGTGTTAATAGTTTTTATAGTGTTAAGGATTTCATTGAGAAACAATGTTAATGTCAGTTACATACTGGAAAGTTTGCATGCCTATTATTTTATTGGCAAAACATGTCTTGTTCTAAGTTGTACTTTTACCATCTTTTTATACCGTGTTTTTACGCAAATAAATATATTATTATTATTATTATTATTAAAGAGGAAAGAATGATAAATTTTGAATCTAGAGTGTCTATATGAGGAAATTTATTGAATAATCAGTAGGTACATTTTCCTCCTAGCAAGTACACGTAAGTAAAATAAAATGTATGTTGATTTAGTTCCTAGATTGTTTGTGAGTCACAGAAACATTTATTCGTCACACGCAACTAATGTTCTATGTTATGGGTTTGGTTTCCGCACTTAGTCCTTCAGTGGACCATTGTGCGTGGGCCATGGCGGCCGTTGGTGGTTATTCCAACCAGCCCACCTCCCTCCAGAAGCTGATTAGTTCTCCTGGTCTTTTGAGAACATCTGTGTACGATCTGGGTGTCCCGAGGGTTTGTGACCTAATCTGGGTGACGCCTGTGCACTCAAAGAGCACATGCGCAATGGTTTCATCACCCTCCGTGCAAGCTCTGCACAGGGAATTGAAACACAATTGTGTGGAAGTGTTTGTTTAGCGAGCAGTGTCCCGTGATGGTCCCCTTCACCAGGCGCAGGCCTTTCCTGTCTAATCGTAGTAAACGACTGGTTAGCTTGCCATCCAGTGAAGGCATGGCTTCTTTGGACTGCCTGCAGCCTGGTGACGACGTCCACCAGCTTTTTACTTGTGTGTGGGTGTGCTCCTGTAACCACCTGCGTAGTTGGTTGAAGGGGTTGGGCACGATAGGTTCCGGTCCACAGACTGACATACTCGATGCCCTTCTGGCCAGCTCGTCAGCTGCGTCGTTACCTAGCGATCCACTGTGTCCTTTTATCCATTGTAGTGTCACTATATTGCGGTTCAATACAGTTGCCTGTTCAAGCGCATTGTGACATTCTAGTATTTGGTTCGATGTGATGCATTTTTTATCTAAGGATAGGAGGACAGGCGCTGTCAGAGAGTAAGCGAATATGGGTGACCGCAACTCTTAAACTGACAAGTAACGACAAAGTAATAGCGCTAGCTGTGCTTGTTGCGGTTTGTCCGGGGACTATCTTTATATACCTACTTATTACCAAGACCCCTCCATGCCTCGGAAAGCACGTTAAGCTGTTACGGGTCATCAGATTCAGAAGCCCGAAAGTCTGACAACAACTCTAACCAAAGGGGTATCGTATTACCCAGTAGATAGGCAGTCGCTCCACATAGGTAAAATACTGGTACCTATTCAGCAGCATCCGATTAGACTGGAAGCCGACCCCAACATAGTTGGGAAAAGGCTAGGCAGAAGAAGATGATTGCGTATTAGTGCGAGTCACTATGATTAGAATGCAGGGTCAAACATCAACAAAGGGTGAATCAAATAACTGACATCATTTTGCTATGTGCGCACTCATGAGTAGGCAACGAGTAAATGGATTTCATTCATACCTACAGGTATTCTCAAAGCTATGGCACAAGACCGTTAATCATTAATTAACATTTCCAGGAATTAACTTTTAATTTAAAAAACTGTTAACGAACTCTTTTAACTTCCCATAAGCCTGTTATTGGTTAATTACGTACCCATACCAAAAGGACACCGAGTGGACCGCGCCACGAAAAACACGTTCTCTCTCTCATTATGTATTAGCAGTAAAAACTAATGATATACCTACCCTTCTTTTATCAATTGTTAATCTTGTCCTGCCTGAACTTCCGTAGCCCTTATTTAAACCAAAGAGATTAGTAAATAATAATGTCTTTGATATATACATTTATTTAAAAGTAAATCACTAAAATGACAATGACAGAAGTTACGATTTAAGAGGTACGCAATTTCTATCACGAACCGAAATGTAGGTATACTTCTTTTTTTTTAGTAACTGAACTGTTTGTTTTTACGTGACTTTGAATTTAAAAACTTTATGCGGATGAATTTTTCGACGCTATATTTTAGTTTCTGTATGGTTTTAGTTAAGTTAGGAATTAATTTAGCTATTTTTATTAATTAGTTAGGTATTAGTTATTATTTGCTTATTTTACTATTAGTATACACACATGGTACATGGTACATGTACAGTTCGGAAGGAAAAATACTTCTCGCGATAAGAAGAAAAATAGAAAAGTTTGCGAGTATAAACTAGGATTTTTTATTTGCTAGACAAATAAAATAGCAACTGCGACCGAACTTTTTCTGTAAACATGAAATTATTTAGTACTAGCTTCTACTCGCGGCTTCACCCGGGTGGATTTCGGAAATTATCCCACGGGAACGTGCTACCGGGACAAAAATGTTACAAGTGAAAGTCCCGTCAAAATCGGATCAACCGTTTCGGAGATTAGCCGGTACAAAGACAGGAATTTTATAAATTGATCATTTGATAAAGTAATAAAATATACCTACGGTGTATATTTTATTACTTTTATTACTTTCTTATGCATTTACTAAAAAGCTACGTATTTTCTTTTGACATTACAAGAAGAGACTTAATTTTATTTTTTATTTGTTTCGTATACACATTTATTAGCAGTCATTTTGGTGTAGAAATTAAAAAAAAAATCAGAGTTTAGTGGAATTTAACAAAACTGTTAAAATAAAACGACAAAAAACAGTAACTTGAATAATATTTTATTATGTACTACACACATGTATGAGGAATGTTCTTATTTACATAGCTTTGCATCTGTTGTCATTTAATTAACATTTAATATACATTGCATGCGTTACGCTATACTACGCAACTCAAGTATAATACTGAAATTAATTCATTTAAACAGGTTTTTAACATTCAACAAAAAATGAAGCCGTAAAGCTCTATCAGTATTAATGCAACAATTTTATATTTTTTTTCTCAATTCAAAATGGCATCTTTTTTATAAATAACGTATTATTATATAAATTACACAAACATCTATACCAACAACCTGCATTGTAAAACGAAAAAATATGATTTAAAGTTGTCACAAAAAAAAGATTTATAAAAATCTGTACATATAGAAAAATATGCTTGTTATTTTTTTCAAGGGCCAATAGTAATTTGGGGATAGATATTTATAAGATATGTTGTATAAAGTAAAATAAATTGTACGATGAAACTTCATGCTATTGCTTGACCGATACGGTTGGTCGAACACACAGGATAAAGAACCTGGTAACAATACCTGCAACAAACAATTCCAAATTAGTATACAATTTTATAATAGATACAATAATAATTTAAATGGAGAAATTCGTGACGCTTATTAAAAACTAGCTTCTGCCCGCGACTTCGTCCGCTTGGAAGACCTAAGACACATGTACACGTACATCATGTAAGGAAGGTCATTAATATAAACTAGAAATAGGAAGGCCAAGAATGGAACTTTGAGGCACGCCCGTCTTAACTAGAGACCCCGAGGACGTCGCCCCGTTAACGTTTAAGTTTTGCTACCTGTTTTATAGATAGGAAAGAACAATATCAGCTGCTTGTCCACGAATTCCGTAGTGGTGTGATTTACAGATCAGTGAAGTGTGGTCAACGCAGACAAACGCTTTTGAGAGGTCACAGAAAATGCCAGTTGCATCCTGGAACTTCTCCCAGGGTTTCAAAATGTGACTGATGAGTTTTACTCCCGCCGTCGTCAACCTACCTTTCGTGAAACCAGACTGACGATTATGTAAAATCCCATTTGAGTAAAAAAATTACAACATCTGGTCTAGCATGATTTTTGATAGATTTCACTCAATACTGGTAGCACAGATATAGGTCTATAATTAGAGGGTGATCCCTCTAATTATAGACCATATTATCTCTATTACTCATACTACCTGATTTGAAAATTGGTACTACATTACCATGTTTCATTAAATCAGGAAACGTACCGCTGTCTAAACATTGATTAAATATGCCAGTTATAACAGGGGCAATTGTGTCCATGATATCTCCAAGAACCATAACGAAAATCCCCCAAAAGTCTTCAGTTTTTTTAATGTATATTTTTTTTAAATTGTGACAATAGAAACGGAGTATTCTGGGCCTGAAGGCCAATCCCGTATTTAAAATCGATCATAGTCACATAGTTCATATCTCAGCGACAATCAATGTTAAAAATGTAGGAAATTAAGAGGTAGTTTTGATGGATTGTGGCTGAGATTAGAATGTAGCTGTTCTTAAAAGTAGTGGAATTGCCCGTCTCATTCAATAAAAATATCCTACCTAATATAACGGATTGCTTAGCGGCGCCGTGCACTAGACCTTTTCGATCATGTCCACGTTGATCTTGTAGAACACGTACGGGTAGTAGTCGGAGGAGCCGAACCCCAGACCTGCCAGCTCAGCGTTCTGAAACATCACACCAATAACAATATATATATAATAATAATAGGTTACAAATATAACTTTATAAGCATCGTAGCAACGGATGGGTGATCATCCATTTTATACCGAGACATATTCGTGCCTCCGGAAAGTACAGATATCTCGAGAAAAGTATGCTCTTCACTCTTGGGGAATTATTGTCTATCTTCGGAAATACGAACGCGCTATCATGACATCTAATATAGAGCTGTTACAACCATGGAAGTACTTGTCTAAAATTATAGATTAACAACTCTCTGCAATTCCAAACAACTTTTCCAAACTGTGACAAATGACGATCTGAGATCGGAATAGGTAAACCGACAAAGAGAAAACTTCATACAAATGCCCAATGATAGGTGCACTACTACAAAACGCAGCAGTACAAAACTTAGTGGAGCGACGCTCGCGCTCGTGCTAAGTCGGAAACACGAATTTTACCGAAGCGCATACCTTTTCTGGTTTACCTGTTCGGGAGAATATGGCACGGCGGCCCAATCTCAATGAAGACTAGCCAGGTATGCAGGAGAAATTATAGTTGAGAGCGGACCTGTGTTTGCGCACACACTTCTCTCTGTTCAAGGCAGCAATATGTTGTGGTAAATGCTATGTACGCCAAAAGGCTAACGGAGATTGGAGCGGGTCACACCGTATTGCAAAATCCGCCTTCATTACTTTTTGACGACACAGTTGGCGCAGTGGTTGAGCGATTGACTGCTGCGCAGCATGTCGCGGGTTCGATTCCCGCACGGAACAAATATTTGTACGACCTACAAGTATTTGTTCCGGGTCTGGGTGTTTTATCTATAATATGTATGTATTTACAAAAAAAATGTATTTAAGTAGTTTAGCAGCCATCTCGTTACCATAACACAAGCATTAGGTTGCTTAGCTTGGGACTAAATGGCGTTGTGTGAAATGTCCATGGATATTATTATTATTATTACTTTCGCATATTTTCTATGAACCAACGCAAACTACTGGCGGGCCGCAGCACACTTTTTTTGTATGAAGATGTTTTGCGCTGCGGCCCGCTACGGCTGTAATGTGCGATTGGCCTCAATAGGGATGATGACTAATATTTAGAAATGTTCGAACAAATAATGTAACTTCAAAAAAGACAGTAAAATGAGATAATCGAAAAAATCGAATTAAATAATGAGAAGCTACCGCTTTAAAAGTATTTG
Organism: Gortyna flavago; assembly: GCA_963669345.1. Classification (NCBI taxonomy): domain Eukaryota; kingdom Metazoa; phylum Arthropoda; class Insecta; order Lepidoptera; family Noctuidae; genus Gortyna; species Gortyna flavago. Next base: position 2,141,337 of record OY770149.1, read on the forward strand.
GAAGGGATTATTTCCGTCCTTGTAGCGCGGCACGGACAATGTATGGCGTTAGTATGACGTTACATAGTCGTGACGTCACTTCTGTCATAGTACCGTCTTTGTCTAGCAGTTATTTTAAAACTTTTATAAGTAATTTGGCACATTTTTTAAGCTTTTAGACTTTTTTTAATATTGTTTGCACTACTTGCAGAAAAATATTTTATTAAGTTTAAAATATAAAAAAAAAAGTCATCTCTATTGTCGTGTGTACATAGTGGCGGGAAGGTACTCACGTCGGCGGCGGAGCTGCTGTTCTGGTGCGCGGAGTGGTCGAGGTGCGCGTACAGCGACAGCAGCACCTCGCGCAGGCGCTTGGTGTTCTTGCGGCTCGGGACCATCACCACGGCCTGGAAGTTCACCGGCAGCCCGTATCTGTGGGAGGTAGGCCTTGTATACTATGTGCACCTTACTGCGTGAACAGAACCCAGCATTGCATAAATATGTAAGTTGTCACGCCCTTTATACCTGGAGGCTTTTATTTAGGTAGTAAGTTTTTCATTTGATTACATTTTTAATTTTGATTTAGTATTTTTTTTTAGCTTGAGTACATATAAATTTTATGGTACTTGTTGGTATATTGGCGTGGCTAGCTAACATATGGCAAATAATTTAATTGAATGTTCTGTGTCCAGTAATCTTAATTAGATACTTTGCAGATCTAGTTTTGTATACAGTCGAGTATTTTATAACTGAACAGACAGCTGTGCTGCTGGGCAGTTTGTTGCGTCACTTCTTCTCCCCAGCGAAAGCACTAGGAAGTGGTGAAGGGCGGGCGTGCCGGGGGACTGTCTTTTGTAATTTTGACGTTCGAAAAGTACTGATTCTCAGCCTAGTTTGAATAAATGACTTTTGATTTTTGAAAATTAGTCACCCATTCACGGACCAACCGCGGCAAGCGTAGCTTAACCTGATCGATTGACCCGTGCGGCTGTTATTACTAAGTGTCTAAACGCATTATGCCGAAGGTACGCGACCGAAGTTCGGCATGATTACGGCTGCAATGCTATTTGAATTACTGACGACACATTATGCCGAAAGTACGTTGCATTAAATAGCATTGCAGACGCAATCATGACGAACTTCGGTCGCGTTCCTTCGGCATAGTGTGTTTAGACACAAGGGTCAGTTCACACCGAGACGCGACGCGACGATACTGGAAGAAGCCAGTGATCACCGGTGCCCCTTAGCCACAAACCCCCTGATTCTAAACCTCTCTGCGTTAAAATTTTTCTGGGTCTAGAATCATGCTGAATTCATGGTTACGGTTTGCGCGTCGAAGTCCCTGTCACGGCTGTCACCCGTCAACCGTCTGGCAGTATCCCAGTAAACACAACACCCGTCTGGTCGGAGAATCCTCCTTTTTTAGGAGGATAAATGAACATTACTCCCTGTTCCTCATACCTCTATACGGGGTTAGTTTTCAAAGACCAGCCAAAGGGTGTAGTACAAGACCATCAAACTGAACAATTTTGTACATAGGACGAACATCGTAATCGCGAATAAAAATTCAGCCGTCCCATAATATACGTTTAGGTCGAGTAGGTATTGAAGTTGTCTATAGGACAATTGATAAATTTTTCGCGTTTAATAAAATTTGGCTGGTGTTTGAAAATTAACCCTGTATATACATACAGCTTTTATCGGTGACTAAAAGCTCACCTCAACACGGACTCGACGAAGACACGCAGCGCTTTGACATGTATCCAGGCGCAGAAGCACTCCGAGAAGTTCACCTTCAACCATCGCACCAGCGGACCCTGCAGAGATAACGTTATGTTATTATGAGCTCTATTTGTATCGGGTTAAGAGTCAAGAGCGTAGCTACCGCTGTATCAATGATACAGAGCCCCAGGACGAAGATTCGTAAAATGTTATCCACTACCTTTGATAAGAGGCCCGTAATTAATGAATACTTAATGAAAATTAACGTTTCGGTCGAGGGGAGGCGCGGGTACCGACCGGTGCGCGACCCCGGGCCGAGGGGAGGCGCGGGTACCGACCGGTGCGCGACCCCGGGCCGAGGGGAGGCGCGGGTACCGACCGGTGCGCGACCCCGGGCCGAGGGGAGGCGCGGGTACCGACCGGTGCGCGACCCCGGGCCGAGGGGAGGCGCGGGTACCGACCGGTGCGCGACCCCGGGCCGAGGGGAGGCGCGGGTACCGACCGGTGCGCGACCCCGGGCCGAGGGGAGGCGCGGGTACCGACCGGTGCGCGACCCCGGGCCGAGGGGAGGCGCGGGTACCGACCGGTGCGCGACCCCGGGCCGAGGGGAGGCGCGGGTACCGACCGGTGCGCGACCTCGGGCCGAGGGGAGGCGCGGGTACCGACCGGTGCGCGACCTCGGGCCGAGGGGAGGCGCGGCCGACCTCAACATAGTTCGGAAAAGGCTATGCAGATGATGACTTTTGGAACAGACCATAGTGTTGTTGCACTCACAAACTGCTTCTTCTTGTCGGTGACCAGCTTGGTGATCTCGTTCTTGCCAGCGGCGAGGTCGGCCTCGTTGTACGAGAACTCACGAACCACGAACTTACGCTCACGAGCGTGATGCTTGAACTCCTCTACCACCTGTGAAATTAAAATTAAACGGGTAAGTTAATTCACAAACTCAAATTATATTGTTACAAAAAAATTTGTTACGTCATTAATCCTTCGTAAAGCCACCACTCAGTGGATTCCCAATGGCAGGAAACGACTGCGCGGCAGGCGCAGAAAGAGATGACGGGATGAGCTGGACTCTTTAAAGGATTGGCCCACAATCGCAGTAGACCGGGAAAAGTAGAAAAGGGAAGGGAGGCGTTTGCCCTCCAGTGGGACTACACAGGCTTATTATAAATAAATTTGAATGTGGATCCACGCGAGACACAATGGCTTTTGAATTGTTTCTTTAATTACGGCATTCAACCGCTTAATGTTGATTTTATAATTATACTAGCTTCCGCCCGCGGCTTCGCCCGCGAGGTATGGCGATAAAAACTATCCTGTTTCCTTCCCCGGGATGCAATCTATCTCTTTGCCAAATTTTATCGAAATCCGTTTATTGGTTTAGGCGTGAAAAGGTAACATACAGACAGACAGACAGACAGAGTTACTTTCGAATTTATAATATTAGTATGGATGAAAGAACGATGTACAAAAAACATCGTCATGAAAGAAATCTGAAATTTCAAATAAAATAAATCTAAAACCGCCAATCCAGCTTGAGTAGGCGTGGTGATCAATGCTCGTACCTTCTATGATAAGAGGAAATGCTTCGCTATAGCGCCTCCCTGTCAACGTCATTCGAGCGCCAAAAAGCGCGGCACGATCGTGTCTGTGACGTGCGCGACTATCACACAGTGTCGGTGTAGTTACCTTCTTGAAGAGTGTGACTGTGAACAGTCCGTAGTCGTTGTCCTGGTAGATCAGCACGCTGGAGCGCGGCACGATCATGTCCGTGATCTTCTCGTAGTTGGCGTTCCAATCGTTGAAGTTCGACCTAAGAAGTAGATTGGTTAAGATTTAGGGCTGATTTTTCCAACGCCTGACAATTTTATCCGAGGAACAATTTTGAATTTTTGACAGTTCTTCCATAGAAAATCTGTCAGACGTCAATTTTATTCCACGAATATCGTGTGAATAGTCGATTGAAAAATCAGCCGGAATGGGGATTGACGATTTTTGAGCCTGGCATATCTAGCAGTCCGCCATTTTTTTTTTCAAAATGGCGGCCACTCATGAAATCTATATAAATCGATAGCTGACATCAATGCAAACGGAAAATATAATACAACCAAACCCCGTAAAGCGTCACGTTACCGATATATTAACGTTCGAAGTTGATCACGTGACTCAATCATCAACATATTAGTACACCCATATTTCGTAAATTGCGGCATTTATTTAAATTGTAAAGCAAGTGTGAATAGGCATCTGCTTGGCTTGCTCGTTCCATCATAGACCTCATCCATCGCTTGAGCTTCGAGATCAAGGTTAAGAGCTGGCCCATTATGCAAAAAATAATATATTTTCTATCCTGGCTACACATACAAAACCTTATTCAAATCTATTGGTGAATAACAAACGATATAGGTAATATCGTATCGTACTCTAAATACTTCAAAGGAATTTCTTGAATGCATATTAATTTAATTTTCTTACACAATGCTAAGATTGATTTCGTTTGAACTGTTTCTGCCTTTGATGCGGTAGAAGATCAAGGTATGATCTGTGAAAGATTGCCTTGATATAAGCACTGCCACATATTATTAGAACGTCACACCACCACCACACCTCATCGCAGCGACAAAATGCGGGCAAGCAGGCTTCTGTGGGTTCTTGCAGTTGTGGTAATTAATTTCGATGTGGTTGCGTTGTGGATAGTAGCTTTAATATGGTTAGTATCGCCGACACGGTTGATTTTGACGGCAAGATATGGTTCGTGTAAACCTGTGTTTACACGAACCATATCTGGCCGTCAAAAAAAACCATGTCTGGTCGTCAGATAAACAACCTGTGTTGTTTATCTTTTCATCAGATGCTTTTGGAACAGACTATACCTTTATTATTAGTGTTCGCGAGATTTGTGTCTGTAAAGTGTAAACGAAACTTTTTTTTTATTGCAAAATGGGCTCTTGACTCCGATCTCGCCTGGTAGAAAACGATGGATGAGATCTATGATGGAACGAATCTCTTTATAAAAGCGTTACATACTTGGCCACGATGACGAGCAGCGTGGTGAGGTACTCGCTGTCTAGGATAAAGTGCTCCTTCTTCACCAGGTCTGCCAAGTTGCGCGTCAGCAGACTGCCGCTGTAAAGAGCATGGAGAAGGAAATCATTAGCGGTCACGACTGGATTCGTATTTTTCCGTAACACTTTAGGGTCATAGACACGCAAAGGGGATTGAAGATCCCTACCTGTCAGTCATTTTATTTTTTTCAAAATGGCGGCCTCTCTTGTAAATTATAACCTATTTTATAAATCGATAGCTTTACATCAATGCATAAAGAAAACATAAAATCTTGTTGCATAGATGTTTGATTATTTTAAACATTCAGAGTGATTATTTCAGATTATGGCAGTTTCATAAAAAAGAGCGATTCCTACTAGGTCAAAATGTACGGAACAGCAGATGTTTTTTAGAGCATGAATGGGCTCGGCGATGTCAAAGAGCGCGGGCGACAGCAAATAATCTTTAACTTATGGGATAGATCAGATAGTGTGATAGACAATTATCCCAATTCGTAGACAATTACCCCAATTCCTATCAGTAGCAATGTCTTTAATTTTGACAGCTCAACAACATTCATTGCGTTATTTACGTTGTTGAGTAGACCATTTTTTCAAACATATGAAGCAATGGGTTAGCAATATGCTTCAAAATGATTCAGGTTGAGAATTGAGATTAATAGAGTATTACGCAATTATATGGTGTTGGCTCAGCCCACTGTCGAGAATTTTCACTGCTGAACGGACTGTAAAAAATGTTGATTTAAATGTCTAATCTTATTTAAAATGGACTAATAGTTTGATAGTTTAATACCTAAAGTGGTAGATAGAAAGTGTATTTGCTATTGTAACGGATGATTACTGTCATTACTGTCTAATAAAACTTTTATCGACGGGATATCAATATCCGTGGGATCCCTGTGCGTTTTCCTGAACTTAAATAAATATATTACAGAATCATAAGTCAATGACGACTTACTTTCACAGTTATAATATTAGTGTGGATTTATACAATTTCTGGTTTGTAATGCTTAAACCAGAATACTGTATCCGTCTCGCGTCTTCAAAATAAATACTTACGTCTGTTTCTTCTCCAAGTTCTGTAGATTGCCCTTGAGTGAGTTGTAGGCGGACGACTTCTGCTTCAAATCCGCGTCGATCTGCCCCACCTGAAGGCAAAACATTCAACAACCATTAGTTTACTTTGGGTATGTACGTAATGATGACCGAAATTGAAACATAAACTAATGAAATGCAAAGTCAAATTAAATTAGCTTGCGATAATCCAAGAAATGGTATCGATTAGAGTAAGTATTATATTATCTGTGGTATAGATATCCAAATATGATAAAACAATTGATTTCTTTTAAATTAGATATCGATAAGTCTTCAACCTGTGTGACCAATAATAAATATATTCTATTTAAAAAATACAACAAAATTACTTCATAATTAAATATAAAAAAAAGCTTTAACTGGATCGAGTTGCTCGGATTGATAAAATAAACGCCTTGGCGAATTATTCATAAGTCATTAAAAGGTGCTAAGGTAGCCCACGAAATTGAAATGTTTCTTACGATTTTGTCAATTTACAGGTCAATTTCAGGTTGTATGTTGAAATGTTGATAAATATATGATATAATCATCAATACACCTCCCTAGGTTTAAAATGACCTCAAACGCCATGATTTCATAAAATAGTCTTTCCGTTTTTAAAAGTAATTTTGTTTATATTTAATATACTTATTAAAAATATATTTGTTTGTTTTCCATTATGTAAAAAAAGTCGTTTCATAAATAATAATTTCATAATCAGCCTATAATGATCCCACAGCTGGGACACAGGCCTCTCGGTGAGAGGGAGTGGGCCGTAATCCACCACGCGGGCCCAGTGCTCGTAAATACTAATCTTCTAATCTTTCTAATAGATAAAATTCTCGTGTCACAATGTTAGTTACCATACTCCTCCGAAACGGCTTGACCGATTTTTATGAAATTTTATATGCATATTCAGTAGGTCTGAGAATCGGCTACTATCTATTTTTCATGCCCCTAAGTGATTTTTTTTGGAATCGAAACTTACGCGGGTGAAACCGCGGGGCGCAGCTAGTAATATATAATTTTCTCTAATTAATAAACACAAATATGAAAGCAACACGCACCTGTTTACTGATAATATCAGCGATGTTGCGCAGACTTTGCTTGATTGGGTATTTCGCCATGTCCCATTGGAAACGGGTTAAATACGACGGCAGGTCACCTGTAATGGTAAAGTATTTGTTAGAGAACAGAAAATATTTAAAACAATATCGGTACTTTTTTTTTTTCTTTAAATTGTGTGCATATTTTTTTTTTACTATCTGACTCAACCCAACTATAAATGTTATTTTTCCAGTGGAAATCTTATTTAAATGTTTTTTTTTTAATTCAAATTACTTACGTCTAATTAGAAGAAACTAAAATCAATACTCCTTAATCCTTATTAGATAATCAACATACAACATAAATGTATAAGTACACTAAAGTTATTTTTTTATTTATATAAAAAAGTGCTTAACAAAAAAATAACAAAACAAACGAATGTAAGCCTTGGTCCAAAAACTGAAAAAAAAAACACAAGTCTAGCTTAATGTGCATTTAGACAAAGACTAAAAAGAAAAACTCCTGTACACATTGGCTAAATACAAAAATATAGATTAAAAATTGTAGGTGCACAGCACATTATAATTTTGTGTTTCGACAAGCAACCGGTGCATTATCAAAGGATAGATAATAATAATTAACAAAAATATGTAGGTAAGTTTTCACTCTAAGAGACTAGTGTTTTATGAGAGCATAATATTGCCAACATGGTACAAATGAAGAGTAAGGTCGATCGCCCACGACGCTACTCAAAAGTAACGCGTTAAAAACTAATATTTCAATGGCGGTATTGGCGGAACTGTGACTATTTTGTGATTTTTTTGCGACGTATACGGACCGCCCGCCATTGAAAACTCGCCCGCGCGTTATCTGCGCCCCGCCACGTGGCGCGTTGTAGTGAGTGATCCGCCTACCAGGCACTTTTGAGTCTGTCAGTCAGAAATAGGATTGAGTAGCGTCGTGGACGATTGTCCTAAGTATTAGCTGTTTATATCACCGGCAGTACAACAATAAAAAAATGTCATCACAATTCATCTGTGTACAGGGGCCTTATACATTCATAGCATGGGTCCATTGGATAATAGAAACATGCACTATTTAATAATATATTAATAAATAATTAAGTATATCATGCAAAATTCCATGCAAAATTCCATGCTGGACAACCCGTATTCAAAATTAACTTTTTGATATTATCAAGCGAACGGAAAGCGATATTTAATTGTATAGTGATGATATTTAAAAATAGTTTAAGATTTTGATATCAAAGAAAATAATAGACTTTTTTGGGGGATTTAATGTTTGTTTAAATACGGGTATTAGAACCACATTATATATTTTTAGTCTAAATAATATATTAATTTCATGCTGCTTATAATTTTATATTTCTACACTAATTAGGAAACTATCCTAAATTCCTTTTAAAAACCTTAATACATATAATGTAGTTCTGTTAGAAAAATACAACAATCTATAATAATACTATTAAGAATCAAAGCACATATACCACATTTATGTAATATAGTTTTTATAACACGAACCTAATATTATAGATCTGTTGCTTCAAATCTCTGAGTCCATTTTCCTATAAAACTATTTGAGTAATTGAAATCAGTAGATAAGAAGTATATCCTAAATTAAATTTATTGATATTACGAATTTAAGTCAAATTATTAGTATCCAGTCTATAAATATGTATGTGTCGCAGCCAACTGGTTAAATTAGCCGTTCAGTTAACTGCCTGGCCTTTAGAAGTAGTGTTCGCCTCGCTTCCTCCCTCGGCTCGAACGCGGTTTATCACAGTTCTAACCTAACCTAACCCACTTGGTCGGGGTGCAATGCCTTAATTACTGCAACCAATTCGGCTCGCGCGTGATTGGTTACAGACTTCCAACCTAAACTGTAATTGAATATTATTCAGGCCGTTAGTTGAACGGCCGCCGTTTAGTTGAAAGGCTAGGCAGTTAACTGAACGGCTAATTTAACCAGTTGGCTGCGACATATGCACAACGACATATCAAGCTATACATTTCCACTATAAGCTATCTTCTCATTGTACGAAAAGCCTATTCAATGCGAGGTCAGCTAAAACTGGAAATGTATATAACGAGTAATGGGTAGCTCGCCGTCCGATCAGGACCAGGCCCGTGCCGGACGGCGCGTATGTGTTCCACGCGCGCCTCAAAGAGATGTCAGCATCGAAGGAGGGGCCCGTCAGGGCCGAAGCCTGCCGGGGCAACGGGATTGTCCGAAAGGGTTACCGCTGCCCCGGAACATAAAGGGCTAAGGAAGGAACACGGATGGGTTTTAGTCAGTAAGAGTCTGACACTCCCTTCCGCTCCACCCAGAGCGGGAGGGGTCATTTGATGATTTCCCATCCTAAAAAAAAAAAAAAAAAGCTATCTTCTCATTGTACGAAAAGCCTATTCAATGCGAGGTCAGCTAAAACTGGAAATGTATATCTTGATGTGTCGTAGTGTGTATATATGTAGGTATATTTATATTTGACGTGTCCATGAAGTTTGTGTGAACTTGAATTATAATAATAAAAACAAAAACGACATCTTATTTCAACAAACTTTGAATAAACAATTTTTCTTTTTTCATAATACAAAATATGTCTTGAATCATTTCTAATTTCTTTTAAATTTTGACATACAAAACTGCCAAATAAATGATTTGACTTATTTTCTTTTATTTGAACAACCGGACTGAAACACCGTTGTTTAGAGGTAAGATAAATTATGTAACTTTGCAGACCATTTTTCTTCTATCGTGTTTAAAATTGTATCAGACTACTATAAATTTCACTTTGCCACACCGAAAGCGCTTTCATCAATTCCGCCAGTTCGTTAAAATCCAAGACTAAACATTGTCTAAGATTTAATGGTTATTTTTCTTAAAAATATTTATATTTTGTGTGAAGGCGAAAAATCTTTGACGTCGTAACAAATGGCATGACATTAGATATTCAAATGATTCCAAAAAACGAATTGTTTATCTATTACATATAATAAATAGTAACGGAGAAATTTTCTCCGTTTTTCTGGATGTATGTTCCGGATTGGCGCAAAAACGGCTAAAACGGCGGATATTTTCCGACACTGACGCGGGCGAATCCGCGGGCAAAAGCTAGTTCATAATAATATAATAAAGCTGAAGAGTTCGTTTTTTTTTGTTTTGAAGTACTTGTCTGGTACCACCATACGGATTTAAAAAAAGCCAAGCCCAATTTCTTTATGAAGGTTACAGGTTATATAACACTACGGCCCTTAAGAGTTTAGCAAAAAGAAAAAGTCAGAACGCTAAGCGAAACGAAGTAACAGCGCGGGCGGGCGATGCGATGAGATGAGACGCGGCGGGTCAGGCGCCGAGGGAATTTTATAAAAATGTGGCTGTTATTTTAGTACATCGTGGCGCCTTACGACTACCTATCACGCGAACGAAGTCGCACCTAAAGTTAATAGTCATAATAAACAGTGAAACACGGCACAAAAGCGATTCATTTCGTTCGTAAATTACTTACATGACAAATCAAGGTTATGATCGTGCTTTGTAAAACGCTATTTTGAGATTTACTATAACAACGTGATACGGGCTTCCTAATTACCTACGTACGCGACTGAAACATGAATCAGTGAACCGGAAAATTGGAAATGTCATCGGGAATAAAACAGATTACCTATTCAAGTGAAACTTCTTAGGGTAATAATTACACGCCGAAGATGCCTGACTGACTGCGATACCTTGCGATCGTGGTTTAACTCGCTACCTTGACAACAGCTCCGTGCATGTAAAACAAATGCACGCTAATGTATGACGAGCGATATTGTTGTGCTATTATATATAGCGTAGTCTGAAATGAGCTTTAGCATGCATTTGAAGCGAGCTAAACCGCGATCGCAAGAATTTGAGTGAAATTTCAAGGACGCGTCACGTTTAGGCACATTTCGTTACATGAGAGAGAAGAAAAGATAACTCTCTCTCTGTCTCTTACACTAAATCACTCTTGTTTTTTTATAAGTTTTATTTTATCACAGGTACGGTGCTTTTTTTCTATCATTTTATAATTTCTTTTCATTCATTTTTATCATTTCACTTAAAAAAAATAAAAGGATTATCGGAAATATTAGTAAATTATGAAGGTTAGTAGATTTTACTATACTAAATTTAACTTTTCTACAACTTTTAATAGTCTCGCTACTCCATACAACGTTCACGCACAAAAGCTAAAGGGTATAACTTATAAATATACGTTTTTGTTATAAATAAGTAAAATAAAAAAAATATACAATAAAAAATACAACATCGACATATTAATAAATTAAACATCTAAGCAAACTAAAAATAACTTAAAAAGCGATAACATAGAACACATTCAACTGTGTATAAAGCTTCTACTGGGCAATCCGCGAAATCTCCAGATTCAACCAAAAAACGTTTCGCGAACTGCCCGGTTAATGTTAACTAGACATTATTTGTAGATAGATACACGTCAATTCGAAGCATTCACACAGTGATGTGGTGCAGGACGTACATTTTGTGAATTTCTCTTGCCTAGCCATCTTCGTAGCGTCACCCTTAACTTTTTTTTTACTTTACCCAACAAATATACAGACAAAATTCAGGATGGCGCTCGCGAAATATAAAATACGGCCAGCGCCATCTGCTGTGTAAAGACAAAAACAGTAAATACAGAGAAATAGTGGAAGTTATTTAGAGATATAGCAATCACTGCCTTCACATAACCTACTTTCGCGTCTGCAAATAGCGCTGAACGTACAAACGAAACTTTAGGTAGTGTAAAGCCTCGTCCACCTAACTGGTAGGAAGTACAGGGCCTAACGGGAATAAGTTTGAATAGAACTTGACTCACGTACTCTCCAAAAACGTCCAAACTTTAATGGATCAAAGTTAACTTGCAATCGTTTCAAGTTCCGTCCAAAATCAAGGAGTTAGGTTAGGCGTGGGTTAGGTCTCCTAAACCTTGTGAGAGTATATGGTGGTGGCGTTCCTCGTCGTCATCCTCGTCCCACCGCGGCGAGCTGCGGCCGCTGGAGTGTTGCGAGGGCTGGGAGTACTCCTCGTGGTCGCGGTGCTCGCACGGCCAGCAGCCGTGGTGCTCCGAGAACGCAGAGTCGCACACCGGCGACGTCGGCGTGGGCGGCGGCTCCCCCCCCCCAGGGTCCGCGTACGAGTCCACGCCTAGAGTCGCCACAGTCCATAACCCATCTCATAAACCTCTACTAAGCTCCCATTTTATTACTTCACACTTCCACGACCATTCACTAAAAACTGGTACTATAATCCGCTTTTATTCAATGTTTATCCAACGTTTGATGGCGGTTGTAAAGCTATTTCAATGTTTTATGTCCTTGTATCTGAATAAATCTCATATCAATCTCGAAATGGATTCTCGAAATATCGCTTTTATCGCTTCGGTGAGTTTAGGATAAAAATAAAGAGGATTTAGTTTAGGACAGGAGCAAAATAAAGAATATATTTTCATAAAAATAAAAAATAAATTAAATAATAATAAAAAATTAAGAAGCGCAAAGCATAGACAATTTTTAAAGCTTGATATAGCTAAGCTATGAATGTCTTGTGAGGCAGTGATTGCTATTATCTATGGTATGGAGACTTTATATTCAGTAATCTTACGTATTACAACATGTGCGACAACTTACAACGTCTAGGGGTTTAATTATATTAAAGCAAAATGTGGTTATATTTAAGAGCTCATGGAGATATGTAATGGATATGGATTTCTTTATGTTTTAACAAATCGAAATAATGTATAACATCTGGAAAAGTGTTTGCTTGACAAACTGGAAAGAAAGTTAGTATCTCATAACCCCTAGCGTATCTCAATTAAACAGGGTGGCAGGAACATCGGCGCGTATCCCGTAGCCATGTATTCAATACATGACTAAAATACGCGTCGAAATATTTCGTCAGTTTAAAAAAAAAAAAATTGCTGACATGCATGACGTGTAGTCGTCGACTATCCTGCTTTGTGCTCGTAATTATAGATAGTATATATTTTGTTTTTATTTATATATTTTTCCTTATTATTAGAATTAATATTATCTTTTTGTATGCACGTGTTTCTGTGACAAATAAACCTATTTTTCTTTCTTTCTTTCTTTTTTAGTTCTTCCATATTTTGACCGTGTAGGTACTTTCAGCACTTTTCGATGAAACAGCAGATTTTTTTTGTTGATAACCGACAAATATTTTTACGCTATGGGGTTCTAGAATCATGTGCTGGATTCATGGTTTCAGTTAGCGCGTCGATGTGTCCTTGCCGCCCTGTACATTGGTCCTTTAGATATATTGCTTCAATAACCTCATATCCCACGAGTATTGGACGTGAGTTAGTTGCTTAGTGCCATCTATTTAAAATAGTAACTAGTCTAAAAGTGTAGAAAATCGTTGCTTTTACAACAAGTGATGAAATGCTGCAAATTCAATTCCATGACCCTTATCCAATATGTCTCTTGTTCCACTTTGTAAAAGCTAAAAAAAAGTGTTTTTCATAAAAATATTTTTTAAACTATATCCCCATTACATATCACCTTAACAGCACATATTAATAAATGATTTGCTATCTGTAGTTATCTCATCTGATCTGAATTCACACTTTCACTGTCGATATCAGCCTATGATAACAGGACTTTATTTATCTCAGTTCTTCACGAGTTCGACACAAAAAATGTGATGTACTTAATACATAATATATTCTGGTTTCACCTAAATCCGACACTGAAAATGTGATGTAATACATAACATATTCTGGTTTCACCTAAATCCGACACTCAATGGCGAGAATCAATATTAAAAATAAAATGGTAAAGCAATCATTATTATACTGAATTCAGTTGTATCGTAGAGATAATTAATATCTTCAAGAATGCGAGAAGGTCATTGTTATGTAATGTAATACACCACGCAGAAATGTATCGTTTGAATCTAAATTTATTTGCAGATCATGACCAATTTTATACAACTTTGATATTTTCTATAAAAGTATACATAAGTATACTGTCACCTGCGCACTTTATGATCTGATGACTGCGTCAGTGAGCGGAGTTCGCGCAGCTAAATTTTGGGCCAAAGCTGTTTGAACTTTTTGCCTTCGATACTCTAAGAAGTAAGTATTATATATTATTGAAGACTGTTCTTCAAAATTATTTCTTATAGGTCTTGTAAGCTGTGCACCTAAATAAAACATTAAAAGACCGATGATTTGCAAAGAAATGCCATAAAGTGTCGAATCAATTACGGCATGACACACGAGTACTTAACACACTGTTAACATCCGAGACATGACGTTTTACATTACATTAGCATTTTTACTTACATAACGAAACCATTGAAACGAAATATAGGAAATGCTTATTCAAACCTCCAACTTAAAAATATATATTATATTCATACCGTCACCAAAGTAAAAAAAAAAAAAATCCGTATCGTCGCTGTTCAAAACTTTAACGCCTAAAAATCACCAAAAAGCTTCATATTTATATATTAACAAATAATATCTTACATATATACCACTTTCAGTAAAAAAAAAACGTAAGGTTCAAAATAACATAATAATATACAGATATTTGAAGCGTAGATATTATATTTGAAGCTCGCACAATATTATTACTAACAAGCTCATTTTACATAAACTACGAAAAAAATATTACTCACTGCCGCAAACTTTTTTCCATTTCTCAGACACTGAAATGCAATCCCAAAAACTAACATTCTCAATCTAAAATATATTTTAAATTAAGTAATTCTAAACACGATTGTGTCAAACAAACTCATTAAATATGAAAAATAATAATAAAAAGCGACACTTATTGTGATATAATAAGCATTATGTACATATATAAAAATATAATCTATGTATCGCATTCAATTAAATATTATAGAAAATAGATGCAATTAGAATTTTGAAGAAAATTCAATATATGCGCAATTTAAACGATCCTTCTCTCTGATTCTGATAGCCAATCGCCTACCTAAATATAAAAAATACAATTTTGGAAAAGAATCTTCGTAAAATCTAATATATAAAATTCTCGTGTCACAGTTTTCGTTGCCATACTCCTCCGAAACGGCTTGACCGATTTTGATGAAATTTTTTGTGCTTATCCGGTATCTATGAGAATCGGCCAACATCTATTTTTCATCCCCCTAAGTGATAAGGGAAAACTTACGCGGGTGAAACCGCGGGGCGCAGCTAGTATCATATAAATGTTACCTTTATTCGGATGAGTTCCATCCTAATTTTGTCAAATAAATCTTGGAGTTTTTTCTAATTATTTCTTGCCGCAACACGAAATATATTTAAATAGATATTGCTAGCCGTGATTCCAATAAAGTGAATATGCAACATAAATTGTTCTCTATACATTCCATTAGATCTATTTACAAATCACACATAGGTGCAGTGGTGCAGAGGTTCGACATGGTCGGACGTTGACGAACCTCAAACTAAAAATAAATGTACAAACACTGTCCACTCAACATTCTTAGCCTTTGATTTTAAAAGTGTTATGTTGAGTATTTTTACTGACGAAACTTGTTTTTTTTTTATTACCACAGGGTAGGGGTTTTTTTTTTAATAAAACTATTTTCACGTATTTTTTTTTGAAAATATGTTTTGTGCTCGCTTTGCGATAGGGCCGGGGCCAAGTTTCATCAATAATCATTACACATAAGTATGTACACATTAGTGCTCAAATATAGGTACATAAGTGTGTATTATTGGGGTTGAGATGAGATGTGTTATGTGAGAAAAAATGTATAAAATAATAAACATTCTCGGGTATTACGCAACTGTATAATTGCAAATGAATATAAAAATATAATAAAATTAAAAACACACTGGCTGACTTGTAAACGCAGGCAGTGTGGTCAGAAAAAATGGCATGCAAAAAAAATAGGTAAATATCAATAAATAAATTAAAAAATAAATATAAGAAAAATATAAAAGATAAATTTAACCATTGAAATTCAGCGACACATGCTAATAATTTTTCGCACTACTCTGTGCTTTTAATTTATTTATTTCTCTACACCAGTTCATTCTTTTCTATTTCAAAAATTAGTTCTCATGCTGGTAACATCATAGGCCCAATTCCTTAGTTTTAATTCTTCTATAGTTTCCCAAACATGCCATAAATAACTCTTTTCTCTATGTTTTATTTAAATCATGCAAAATAATCCTATTTTGTTGTTAAACTCTATGTTTAATTTCTTTAAGTCAAACCTGTTTATCAACTTCCAAAAATATCTATGAATAAATGGCACCAAACAATAAAAAAAGTTTTTATAACTTCAAAAATTAAAATAAATGTTTAGTGCCATAACAAAATAGAGAAATAACTTACTGTTGTTTGCCATAAGGTTCTCATGGAGCTTATCGCGTTGATCTTCTAGTACCTGAGAAACAATAACAAAAAACAATAATTTCATCAAAAAACATCAATACAGGAAGACAAGGACACCGACGCGCAACCCGTTACGATGGATTCAGTATATGATTCTGAAACCTGCGTTTAAATTTTAGGATGGTTATTACAAAAAAAAAACTATACATTTTGACATTGACATAAGGGATGTGTGGTTGACAGTACAAAAATTTTAATTACAAGCACCCTTTCATTTAATTAGTGTAATTAATAAAACAAAACTCTTTACTCACCTCACCTAGGTACTGAGCGACCTTCCTTGTGATGGTCTCAATGAACAAGTCGAGCTTACCCAAGTCATCCGACAGTCCCACCAACTGATCCAGTGTCCCCACCTGGAAACAAAGAGAAATAAACAATTAGAATAAAACTTTATTTATAAAAAAAAGACAAGTGTACAGTCAAGAAAATTAATCTTAATATGTATAAATTACGTATCACGATGTTTTTCCGCGATGGGCTCCTAAACTACTTAACTGATTTTAATCAAATTTGTACACCGTGTGCATTTTGATCAAACTTGAAAGATAGGATAGAAAAATAAATAAAAAAAATATGACAAAAACGTTAGCCACAGCAACATGTGGCCGAGTCAGCTAGTTATGTATAAAAAATTACATGCTACGTCAAATTGCCATGTTTTAGCCATTTCATATAAATTTAACGAATGGCAGTTGTGATTTGAATATTCGGGCAGTATTAATTAATTGGTAGTCAATTTAATATCTCTGATTTTACCCAATTTATATTAATTTTACAAAAATAAAACAATACATTTGAAAAAACCTAGAGCTATGAAGTTGGATTAAAAATATTTTTGTGGTTACTTATGTGGTAAGTACTTAAAAATTATGGTAATCTTTTAGGCAAAATAAACTTAGATTCTTTTCATAAATGTTTTTTCTCCTGCTTTATGGGAAAATAATAATAATAAATATTTCAGTATTAATTTTATTTCTGGCATTATTGTTACTATTTAGAAAAACAGATCTCTTTATTGTACACCATAACAAATGCCAAATTAAATACTATACAGTGACTGGACACACTCAAATCTGTGATTCTTTCCTCAAAAGACCATTTCTGACGCTAATCTACATGGTCCTCACATAATATGACCTATATACGCATAATCTGACTCAGAGCAGTCGAAAAGAAAACACCGAAATCATCTAGTAAAGTTTAAAAGTGTTTGTACAAAACTACTTACAGAAATAAATCATTTATCATCTATTTAAACTTATTGATTGAACTGTGTATGCTTTCTTGAGATGATTGCCCCGGGGACCAATATGTTGGCAATTAAAATTCAATAGTGAACAGTTTTAGAATTGATTTATTGATTAGAAGTGTAACAATACTGAGAATTCAATGTTTTGATAATTTGGAAAAATATATTCAAATGTGTGGTATAGTTTATAATGTTCATTCGATTTTTATATAATACCATTGTGCACCCGATTTGTTTAAGACATACTTAAAACATGAATGACCTACATATTTTTAAGGCCATTAATTAAATTTTTGATCAATCAATTTAGCTTATCACTGATAGTAACAGACAGTAATAGTCAAACAATATCCAAAGCAAATAAGGTTATTTTTAGGATGTATGCTCATCATAAGATTTCATCTTCTCTAGAAGATTGGAATAATATTGATCCAATTCAATTTAGGTCATTTAAAATACTTCCCGTACAGATGTTATAGTATGAAATTGTAGTATTTATAATTTAAAATAATGATTCTGGTACATAGATTGATTTGTTGTTACAAAGTAACAAGCTGGAAGTTTATATTAGCTCTAATCCATGACCTTTATTTAAGAAAACAATAATTGCTTCAAGGACATTTTCAGTAAATAATGGGATGACATAATTTATCTGAGAAAAGCTCTTACATTCAGTAGTTTTTGGACTGTCTATAAATTAGTAGATAAATAAATAACTCAAAATTACCTTCAGGTCAGGGATTGGAAATTTGTAGTTGGCGCTGAGATTGCCTGACTTGGTGGCATTGTTGAGTTTGTCCCAGGTCTGCTGGCAGGTCTTGTCGCCGGGGGCGCTGATCACCCAGTATTCAGACGTCATCTTCACCACTGCAACAATCACACAAGATGGTGTAGGTACTATCAACTAATAATTATGACCAACTAATTATAAAAAATCACAGTGAAAACGCACGTAGCAACCAAAGTTACATGTTTGGTACAGTCGAAAACATTTTCATTGTCCGAAAAATCGATTTTGTGATGCGAATATGCAGTCTAGATCCCGCGGAAGCGGCCGACTGTCTGGTGTTTTCAGCTAGAACGCTGACGCAACGGGCTCGTGCATCCAATCGATAGCGAGCCCAGTCCAACGGCGCCCACTCGGCGGTCAGACATCCTGGCGCCAGGCGCAAGCTAACCCAAGAATTCACCCCAAACCACCCCTTACACTCCGTCACTGCCGACTTTGACATCTTTCAGTCCCGCGCAAAAGCATCTAACAGCAACATCTCCACATATATTCACTCTGTTACAACACAACACTCACCTGGAACTTATAAATTAATGCTGTTTATCACTAAATATTCGAAACAGCAAATAATTTGGCGAAATCACAAGACAATTCGGGACTAGCCCTTCAACGCCATGAAAATTCACGTGACGCGGTGCTGCCACCTACAACGACTGATATTGGACAGCTGATTTACGTCAATTGTCTATGTGCGACGCGACAAATGCATTTTTAGTCCGTAAATAATTTGAAAACTAATTCATGGTGTGCTTCAAATCATCCAGGGCGTCAAAATGATATTCCAATAGTAATTTGCTATGAATTAAATAGTAACCATGACTTTTTAAGGATTTTTTGAAGAAGACGACAGCAAATTTTGATTGTGTCAGAGAAAAAAATAAAAACACTTTATTATTTTTGTCTATGTATAGACGTTCCGTTGCAATGCGAAGAAAAGTTTATATGACAAAATAAATTAATCCAGAAATAGATGTAGGAGTAGGATCTGGATAGATATACCCAATAACCCAACATAGAATGGAACTGCTAAGTCATGTGCCACATGCTGGACAAACTTTGGACCCATCCAAACAGCACAATGGTCCTAATGATAACGCCCTAAGGCCAATCCCTGAGACGGTGAGACTGGTTGCGGCAGGGCACAAAGAAATAGCAAGGGCCATGGCGCGCCGAACTGGATAAATTCACTCAAAACTGGAAGGAGGGAACACAGAATGGTGACAGATGAAGGAGTGGAAAAGACTATCGATTAGTCTCATCATTGACTCAGTAATACTTAATAAAACACAAGCTATTGGCGGTTTGCAATCGATGTACAGAGGCCAGCACATCAACCTACCCCAATCTGTAAAATTTTCCCAATTGAATATGAACCTTATTCCTTTGTAAAGTTGAAAATCTATCAAAGAAATTTGACAGATTGGGGTAGCTTGATGTGCTGGCCTCTGTACCTAAAAGATGAAACAAAAACTCCTCGAATAAGTGTAAACTGTAAGATAGGTATCTCATTATTTGGTTGCATCAAAAGCTTGTTCTGTCTGTCTTGCTAGGTTACAAAATCAATAGGTACTTAGGCAGAAGTGGCGAAGATATGGGCCAACATTTAATTCACTGCGTATCACTGTTAAGGAAGAAGTAATTCATTACTTTGCAGTAGAGCTAGTTGAGACGGCATGTTTTGTTAAAATGAGATAAGTAACCACGGCTACACATCAAGCTATACATTTCCAGTTTTACCTGACCTCGCATTGTTTAGGTTTTTCGTATGATCAGAAGTCAGTTTATATACTGGTTATGTATGTGGTAGCCGTGTGTACTTACACACGAGCTTTGTCGCTAGCTATTTCAAAATCTGCGTGTGGTCGTGAGATTTTGTAATACGAAAACCAACGAAAACGACTAAAGTCTTCGTTTCCAAAACACATTCTAATCAATATTTTCTAATGTACAGACGCCAGCACATCAACCTACTACAATCTGTAAAATTTATTTGATAGATTTTCAACTTTATCGCTAAAGTATAAGGTTCAAAGTTGGTTGGGAAAATTTTACAGTTTCGGGTAGGTTGATGTGCTGGCGTCTGTACTTACCTATTTGTTTTAATTATATATTTTACTAGCGGCCCGCCTCTGCTTCGCACGGGTGCAATATTTTTTTTCGAATTTCCAAAATTTTCTTTCATACAAACCTTATCCTGACAATACCGAACACAACAAAAAAAGAATTAGCAAAATCGGTTCAGCTGCTCTCGAGATTTACGCTTAGCAACACATTTAGCGATTCATTTTTATATTAAAGATTTTTTTAAAATATAAAAAATCGGCATTTTGATACTCAGCGCGGTAACCGTGACGTGCGAGCGAGCTCTCAGGCAGGCAGGCGTGCGACAGCCCACTGTCGGTTGTACCGACGGCGATACGCGAAGCGGTAGGCATATAACGCGTGGTCTTGAGCGAGTGACGAACGCCTGGCAACGGGCCGTACAGCAGAAATCGTAATATTTTAATTTCGCCATAGCTTCAAAACCAAACGTCCAATTTTAATCATTCAAAGACCAAATATTATCTACATAAACTGTACTTAGTGATGAAATAATTTATTTTGATAAGGATTAATAGCATGAGTAAAATAAACGCGTTTAAATGTAGTCCAAAAAAATTCAAGATTTTTAAATAAAAAAATGGTTGTTGTGCCTCACTCGACATAGATAGGTATAGTGTGTCGCTGACTTTTTTGTAGATATTTATAAGATCAACAATTAATTAAAACATTTTATGGTTCTATCTTTTATAGTTTAGGCAGCGTACGCAAAATAAGTAACTTTTCTGGTTGATTTTGACACCTTGTGTCCGAAAAACCCAAATATCTTACGGAACCCTATTTTTTTTCAAAATAAAATATAGCCTATGTTACTCGTGGATAATGGAGCTATCGAATGGTGGAAGAATTTTAAAAATCGGTCCAGTAGTTTTTGAGCCTATTCATTACAAACAAACAAACTTTTCCTCTTTATAATATTAGTGTAGATAAGCATAATAATTTACATAGGTAGATACTATATGATTACAAATTATTACAAACACTGATGGATGAGTGGAGTGAGTTCTCGACGAAAACAGGCTGCGCGTTTCGCTCGTAACCGCTCGTAACCTACCTAGTAAAATATATGTACAGACGCCAGCACATCAAGCTACCCGAAAATGTCAAGTTTTTCCAATCAACTCTGAACCTTACACTTTGGCAATAAAGTTGAAAATCTATTAAAGAAATTTCACAGATTGTGGTAGCTTGATGTGCTGGCGTCTGTACTCTGTGCTACGAGCAAAGAGTAAAGTATTTTTTTACTCTCTAACGCTATTTTTGTTGTCGTGTCATTTTTGCACATTTTTGACGTCCATGTTTTAATTTTCCTCTATGCTTTTGACCGAAATCATGACCGAAGTACTTGTTTTCAGTGTGACCGAAACCCGTTTTCATGTTCTGTGTTTTTGACATCAGCTGTCATCTCGTGTGTGATGTGACACTTGTGACTTCTATTATATTTTTCTTTATGGCAATGGTGCCGATGTCGACAATATTCTGCCAATGTCAGATGTGATAATATGAGAAAACGTAGTGGTTTGTATAATTACAAAAACAAAAAAAAAAATCTACATCCATGATTATATCCAAAGAAAATAGTTGAATTTATTGTGAAACTTGTTGAAGAATATTAATAAGTACACTTGTGACTTGTGAAGTTGCCGCCTTCCGAGTTGGCTAATATCGCTCACAGCACTCAAATCGTCTCACATGCGTTCCATAATGGATATCACGATTATGACAGCTGAGAGCTGTCAACAATTCGGAACACTCGTTAGCGCGCTCACAGTGCTTACTCGGTGTCAAAAAGATATTACAGCAGTATTTCTTCATAAAAAACACCACACGTTTCTTCCTTTTCTTTGTTTAGGTAGCGACTGTCAGCCAGAAGCACAATTTCGAAAATGCCACGTTATTAAAAAGATATGATGCAGCTCAAAATAAAACACACACTGACACATCCTCATCCTCACACACACACACTGTCATTTTTGACAGCGCTCACGGTGATATTAGTACGAGGCATGGTCGGCGTTATCGCAAGATGTCGCATGCCATGACGTCATCTATGACGATTCACGGGACATCGTTATCGCGCTCACGCCAATTCGGTACGGGTTTAAGCATGCTCAAATCGATTACATCGATTATTTTCTCAATTCGGAACGCGTGTACTTCAGTACTGTCAAGTGTCAGTCGTCTGTCAACTCAGTGTCAAACAAATTCTTCACGAAAAGGTTACGAAACAAAACAAAGAAAATGCGAATATACGGCTTTTTAGCGAAGAAAGTTGGCGATTTGACTGTTAAATATTCAAATTTCCCCGAGTCTTACGTTAAAAGGAGCTATGAACAGGTACATTATCCTATTCAAACATAAAGTTTTCTCGTTTGAAAAACATAACCTCAAAATTGTTTTATTGTATTTGTTTTGCGTTTTAGGTGTATTGGAAGAACCCTACAAACTATCCACAGTACCCAAAAGCTCAGATAGCCCGTAAGCACTATCGTTTCACGACCAACAGGCCTTGGACCAGTCAGTTTCGTATGCAAAATGACCGTAATATGCACAGGAAGAAAGTGTTTGTGGAACCCGTTGGCGAATGGAGCTTCTTCAAGTAAGAATGAAATAGATCCTACTATCCTATCCTACTAATATTAAAAATGTGAAAGTTTGCATGTTTTTTACTTAATCACGCAATAACAGCAAAACAAATATGGATTAAATTTGGCACACAGTTTATAACCTGGAAAAACATTTAGGATACTTTTTAACCCGGTAGTACGTTCCCGTGGGCTACTTTCCGACCTCCACGCGAGTGAAGCCTTGTGCAAAAGCTATTTCTAATAAATAAAACCTTTCTTGTATTAATGCTACCTACATTCTTTATGACCTTTGTTTACACTTCAAAGTGTGGTATAATTATATATATATATTTAATACTTCAAGCACATAAATGTACAGAAGTGGACTTAATGCTATAGGGGGTATAATTAGTGTCACACTATTCACTTAGTACATTTACACTTTAAAACATCAGCGTCATAGCAGACGTGGCTCAGAAGGCTGCCCAACTTAAATGCAAATGGGCAGGACATGTCTGCTGCGTGCTGGACAAACTGTGGGCCCAAATAGCACAAAATTGGTGCCCTGAGACAGTGAGGCGGGGTCGCGGCAGACCACGTAGGAGATGGCGGGACGAGCTGGCTAGGTTCCGTCAAAACTTAAAGGAGGACGCGCGGATCGCAAATGACGGAAGGAACGGAGGGAGGCCTTCCCCCAGGAATGGGACAGCGTAAACTAGTGTTAAAAAACAAAATTAAAAAGATAATGCAAGGTGAGCATACTGAGCAGTGATGGCCCAGTGGTATCAGCCCTGCCTTACTAGTTGCAGGTTGTGGATTACAGCCCACTCCCCCTTATAGGCTGATTATGCTATCATAACATAAACCTTCCAGAATAAATTCACTAGATGATGGTAAACACAGCAACTACGAGGGTCATTCAATAAATACTTAGCCTACAAAAAGTAAACGAAAATTTTGGAAAAGTGGCAATTTATTTTTCAACATAGTCTCCTTTTAGTTCGGCACACTTAGCCCAGCGATGCTCCAACTTTTTTAACCCGTCCCACAGTGGAACGAATGTATGGGAGCGGTTGGACGTAGACATGTCCGAAAAATAAGAGTAAAATTATGACAAACTAATGATGCCATCTTATTCGATTACTTAATGCCTTCATAAATTGTGGTGATGAATTTCTTCATAACTCCCATATTTCGGGAGTAATTTGAGAAAATGTGAAATTTTACTATGAAAATGAGTGTATCGAGCTCTCTCCCTCCTGATTCCGGGCTTGTTTCAAGTAGCGGTCTCTAATATCGTAATGCTATTACTAAGAGCTATATTTAATACTAAGACACATAGTGCGCCAAATGTGCACTTTCTGGGATAAAAGGAAATGAAAATTTAAAAAAAAAAACGTTTTTTCCCCATTTGTATTTACTTTAAACCGCAGACAGACTTATTAAGAGGTCTATAAATATATTATATATATACAGAAATATATATTAACAAAAATATTCACAAGAACTGATGAGAGTATGACTTTTAAGTAAGTTGATAATAAATTACCTAGTATCATTAAAAGTACAATAAATAATTAAGATGTAAGCTCTAATTTACTAAGTTACACATTTTAAAACAATAACATCATTTAATTATCTTCGTCATCATCATCATCATCAATTAATTCAAATTCAGAATCGATGTCCGCTAAATCATTTATGTTAACAAATTCGATATCACTTTTCTCAGAATCCGTAAGCTCATAAAATTCCTTAAAAGAAGATTTTTTTACAAACTTATTTCCTTTTGGACGGATACTTGTAACAAGTGGATCAGAAGACAGTAAAAGATTGTGCATAATATCTTCATTGCATGAGATACTGCTATGCTTTCGAGAATGCCCCTCTCTATATTTTCTAAAATCTTTATTTCTAGCCTCAGATGCCTCTTCGGATAGAAAACCAATGGGCACAATTGACATGTTCTGAACTATGTCTGGCCCATGCATTAAAATTTTATGAAGTGAAGAAGGCATATAATACCGTGGGTATAACTCCACGTAAAGCTTAGCAGTATCAAAGCAGAACTCTCGGAGTTTAGTTACGTTGATCTTCTCTCCTGATGAAATACACTGCAAGATCACACAGATTTTTCTTAAAAGCATAGCATCTATTCCGGTCAGTTCAGCAGATTTAGTGTAGTTTTCAAAAAATCTCCTTGCCGAGTTGCCATTGTTGGTGGATCCACTGCCTTGTTTCACAACATCGAGAAGTAAGCCCGTTTCTCTTCTTACAGCCTCTTGAACTCTTTTCTTCCTGTCATCAACTTGCCTTTTTGCTATATCACCCCTTACTTGCCATGATTTTATGTCTAATTTGTAGGAAATGTGTAATAAGCATTCCATTGAGCGAATCCAAGCGTGAAGGGTGCTTAAGCTATATTTATACATGTCCTCGTTTGCGTGTTTATCTTTGATTAACTCTAAATTATTCATTTCTTTAGGACAAGCCTTGCATATGTCACACACTGAAGCTGCTGTATTGGATATAATGGAATGAATTTTACCATCAATCATTGTCAACAGCAGTTGGTGTTTGACACTAATTCCATCAGTGATGGTGGATGGAGTTAAGGCTTCAATCTCTGCTTCGATTTCAGCCATCTCTCTCTGCACATTTTCTTTGGTTTCCTTTATAAACTTAAACAATATTGGCCGGCAAAATGAAGTGGAAGATGGTCGCTCGTTTTCCCAAATTGTTACACCTTTTGAGACGAGCCGCAGTGGTACAAGACTAATCATAAAATTACTAGCAAGATCGATTTGCTCATCTTCACTCGTCCTTTGATGATAAATGCTTTGGCTAGATGATCCGTCAAAACCCCATTTGCTGGTCAATACGAGCTGTTGATTGGGATCAACAGGGGTTTCTAACGACCTAATAAGTCTTCTTGAGGTTAAATCCATCAAGGCTTGTAATTTGATTTTTGCAGAGCTCTCTGTAACTGTGAGATCTTCTTTGGCCGGATAGCACTTAATTTTTTCTTTAACCAACATGTAGTAACTCGGGTATTGAAGAGCTCCTTCTTGAGTGTTGAAATCCCGAAGAGTGTTATAGCGCCATTTCGATAAGTTCATCGATACATAAAGAGCCAATGCCTTCAAAGGGGATATTTCCCGTACCTGAATTGATTTACCTTCAATGAAGGCTTTGATTTTTGAGGCCTCTTCTGGATTCTCCGTCAAGTATTTCATAACATAAGCTGTATCGCTTTGTCCTGCCTTTTGAAGCGCCCTTTCGGCCGAAAACATAATTTCAGCGCTGCTACTGCTGCATGAAAGACTATATTCAGTGCGTCTTCTTTTTTGCCGGTTACTAAGGTCCTCAAAAGATTTACGAGGACTAGGATGTGTACAAGTTGAAGCATCAGATTTAGCAGGAGAAATTATGGGCTCGATGACGTCACTTATATTTTCTGTAGAAGGTTCCATATTTTCATTCTGTAATTCCGGCCATTGAATTGCAGCCTGTAGCCAAATCTCATGTTTCTTCCGAAACTTATCTGTGCTTCTTCCAGACTGTGTCCATTTTGCATAAATGCGGTAGCAAAATCGACGACACCAGTCTTTTAAACTTGTTTCAGCACTTTCACATAACTGAACACAACTGTTATCTTTTAAAACACTGAACAAATAGTTAAAGTCGCGTAAATCTTTATGTGCGCGTGCGCATAAAGCAACGTGAATATCAAGATTTGTATTAAAATTTGGAAAATACATTGCGAGATTAGCTTGGATACAACGAGGTGTAAATCAACACTGATTTTAAAGTTACTAATAGTGACCTATTTATATAAAATCCAGGTATCCCAGGTATCCTTTGTTAAATATTGCAAGGTAATTAGTTATTGTGATAATTAGTAAATGATGCATGCTAAATTAGTGTATTAAGAGCCATTTAGTAATTAAATAATAGCAATGTTCTTATCAGTAATCATTAGTGCATCAGTTTTATATGTAAACCTTAAGTCCCTAATTATATATCCTAATTAGCTTATATCTTCTCTAATTGGCTGCTCAGAAATGTTATTGTAATAAGGTAAACCTTTAGAAAAACGGTTTTAATCAACAAAATAAACAAAAAATAAAAAAATTGTGTTATAAAATAAACATCACTCTTTATCCCAGAAAGTGCACATTTGGCGCACTATGTGTCTTAGTATTAAATATAGCTCTTAGTATTAGCATTATGATATTAGAGACCGCTACTTGAAACAAGCCCGGAATCAGGAGGGAGAGAGCTCGATACGCTCATTTTCATAGTAAAATTTCACATTTTCTCAAATTACTCCCGAAATATGGGAGTTATGAAGAAATTCATCACCACAAGTTATGAAGGCATTAAGTAATCGAATAAGATGGCATCATTAGTTTGGCATAATTTTACTCTTTTTTTTCGGACATGTCTACGTCCAACCGCTCCCATACATTCGTTCCACTGTGCGTCCGAAAAATAGTTTTTGTCAAACTCTGCAAAATAGGCCTCCGTGGCGGCGATGACCTCCTCATTTGATCCATATCTATTCCCGGCGAGTGATTTTTTCAGATGAGGAAACAGAAAGAAGTCACAAGGGGCCAAATCTGGAAAATACGGTGGATGGGGCAGCAATTCGTAGCGTAATTCGACCAATTTGGCCATGGCAACGACAGACATGTGAACCGGTGCGTTATCGTGGTGAAACAGCACTTTTTTCTTCGCCAGATGGGGTCGTTTTTTCTTTAATTCGGCGTCGAATCGGCCCAATAAATCGGCATAGTAATGCCCTGTAATTGTTTTACTCTTCTCGAGGTAATCGATGTAGATCACACCTTGTGAATCCCATAAAACGGTAGCCATAACGTTTCCGGCCGAATTTACAGTTTTCGCCTTCTTTGGAGCACGTTCCCCGGTCTGGATCCATTGTTTTGATTGCTCCTTGGTCTCTGGTGTGTACCACAGGATCCAGGTTTCATCGACGGTCACAAAACGACGCAAAAACTCCGCTGGATTCCGCTTAAACAGCGCCAAACACGTCTCCGATGTGGTCTCACGGTTGCGCTTGTTTTCTCGTGTGAGTAAACGCGGCACCCATCGCGCCGACAGCTTTCTCATGCCGAGTTCCTCGTGAAGAATATGATGCACTGTTCCTTCTGAAATGCCTACAGTCTCAGCTAGCTCGCGAACCTTCAATCGGCGATCTGCCAATACGAGATCATGGATTTTTTTAATGTTTTCCTCCGTAGCAGCTGTTTTCGGTGCACTTGGACGTGGTTCATCAAAAACCGACGTACGGCCACGTGCAAACTCGTTGAACCAATTCTTGACGGTGGCCATCGATGGAAAAGAGTCACCGTACGCAGCATCCAAGCGCTCTTTTATTTCGATGCGTGTTTTCCCTTCCAAAAATAGGAATCGAATCACCGAACGATATTGCTCTTTTTCCATTTTTGTAAAACCGATCGACACGTTCGCTTCCATAAGTTGTCAAATTAAAACAAATGAAGGGGAATCCCAATTTTCATTCCATGATATTGGAATGAACATTTGAAAAAATAATTAAAAAAGAATGTGCTACACTTTGGTAAAACTCTTTTGAAACTACAGCGCCCTCTGGCGATGAGGCTAGGTACTTATTGAATGCACCTCGTAAATCCATATTTAGGAGAAAAATGCGGTCACAGCCAGACAGTGACTTTAATTTATAATATGTATATGTCGCAGCCAACTGGTTAAATTAGCTGTTCAGTTAACTGCCTGGCCTTTAGAAGTAGTGCTCGCCTCGCTTCCTCCCTCGGCTCGCACGCGGTTGATCACAGTTCTAACCTAACCTAACCCACTTGGTCGGGGTGCAATGCCTTAATTACTGCGACCAATTCGGCTCGCGCGTGATTGGTTACAGACTTACAACCTAAACTGTAATTGAATATCATTCAGGCCGTTAGTTGAACGGCCGCCGTTTAGTTGAAAGGCTAGGCGGTTAACTGAACGGCTAATTTAACCAGTTGGCTGCGACATATAGATGATTAATTTTGTTTCCAGAGGTGACCGTGTAGAGATAATGGTGGGCAAGGACAAAGGCAAGCAGGGGCTCGTGTCACAGGTGATCCAGGAACGTAACTGGGTCATTGTTGAAGGACTTAACACACATCTTAGAGTTGTGAGTAGATGTTATATTCATTTTTGATTGTCTTTGATTCTGTTTGTATAATAAAAGGACCTCAGCAGGAACAGGAATGTTGACCAAAATGCTTTTTTCATGTCAGTTGTGGGCATATGCCACTGCTAATGCAATGTTTAGTAACAGATATTACACATTAACACAACAATTAACAACAAAGTTTAATTAGTTTCACCATTTATAATTCAGGAACGGCTCGACTGATTTTTATGATCTTTCGTTGGATTTGTCTCCACCCCGAATAGCAGAATAACTAATAAAACGTGGGAAAAATTCACGACAAAAATAATAATGAAGATAATTCGTTTTCTTATACATATATTCGTTCTTGTTGATTCTGAGGTGGTACAAAATTTGGCAGGTCAGTTAGTTATAAATAAATACCACTGTATGGTTAGACAGCAAAATAAAACAATACAAATATGTGAACTACTGTATTCCAGGTTGGCAAAGACAAGAAGTTCCCCGGCATCACAATCCAGTCGGAGGCGCCTCTCCTGGTCACAACAGATGTGAAGCTGGTGGACCCCGAGACTCTGAAGCCAACTGAGTTTGAGTGGAGATTCACGGAGGAGGGAGATAAGGTTAGCTATTTTTCTAAACCGCCAACTATGGTAGCTGCTATGATCTAAGGATATGAAGTTGCATTCATTTTTCTCCATGACCTTAGCTGTTTGTTCCAAACCAGTAAGGATCAAGTCAGCTACTGCTGGATATAGGTCGTCCCTAAGCTGCACCACAACACGCAGTCTTCGGCCTTCCCTTATGCAGTCTGTCACAGCCACCTTTTTGAGGTTGGCAGTCTATTTAGCTCATAGGTTCTCAAGAGACTTTCAGGGGGGCGGTAGAAGGCCCAGAGAAAATGATATATCCTATCTTACGACTTTATAATATTACATTTTTAAATATAATCGTCGCAACTAGCTGAATGGTGTCTCATACTGCCGATACGTGGTCTCCACTATTAAAGATATTCTAGCGGTAAAAGCACAAGGAAGCCTGTCTATCAGAGCAAGTAACGTCTTGATTATCATTATAATAATGATCCACACTTGTGTTCCCTCCAAAGTGTTGGAAAGGTTAGTAGGCATACAGTCTGTCTTGCCCAAAAATCATATGTCTATCAAGGTGTTTGGGAACTAGAAAACAACCACACCACACTCAACTAATATGTAATGGACAAATTTCACCAAATTTTATACATAGAATAAGTCTTAACCTAAAAATATTTTTTTAATTTTTGACAGTTATTCCATACTAGAACTGTCAGACGTCAATTTTATTCCACAGATAGAAGATCTGACAAAAATAAAAACGTAAAATGTGCAGACTTGTAGCCCGCGACATTCAATTTTTCTTACGTTTTTTGCAATATTCAAGTCAGTATCAGGTTGTATCTTGATCAAAATATGATTCGGGACTTTAACAGGTACGTATTTACAGAATTAGAATCATTAATACATCTTTCTAAGTTAGATTATTTTGTTCCATAAGAACAAATTACTGGAAAAGTGCTTATGGAACAAATCTAACATAAAGAGATATATTAATGATTAATGACTATAATATATTAATGACTATAATTCTGTAAATACATAGCTGTTATAGTCGCTAATCATATTTTGATCCCGCAAATTGCAAAAAACTTAAAAAAATAATCATTTCGCGGTTTGCGCATTGACCTTATGAATACCTTTAACCTTTCGTATTTTGAACGTGGATCCACGCGACGCACAATGGCTTTTTACTTGTTTCTGTAATTATGGCATTCAGCTGCTTAAGAATACCGTTACTTGGGCATAATAGAAATGTAGTTTAATTATTTTTAACCGACTTCCAAAAAGGAGGAGGTTATAACTTCAACTGTTGCAATGCCAACAGCTGAAATAAATAAACTCACTTCAGTGTTTTGGCATTCAATATTTTGGCAAAACAGTCCCACTGCACCTGCCAAATCGTTGTTTAATTCATAACGTCACCAACCTGTGTTTCTGTCTGATTTAAATAGGCAGGCTGGCAGGCAAACAGAAATCATGAATTGAGCACATGACTCTAGACCCCCCCTCTAGTGCAGAAATGTATCAAAGAATATAAAAAAAAGCTGTTACATACATTTTGTCCGCATAGGTACAGAGGCCAGCACATCAAGTTACCCCAATCTGTCAATTTTTTTTTTTGATAGATTTTCAACTTTATCCCAAAGGTATAAGGTTCATATTCAATTGGGAAAATTAGACAGATTGGGGTAGGTTGATGTGCTGGCCTCCGTACATACCGTAAGTAGGTAGGTAGCACGTGGTGTTCCGTCGCTTCCGCGGACAAGTACCACGGAGCAGCACAAGAACAAGCTTGTGAAGTGCTATTTTATAATAATATCTAGAAAATGTCTGGTAAATGGTATGGAGCCAACTTCTTCAAACTGAACAAACTGGTGTTGTGCTACTGGGCAGGTTGCACCACTTCTACAGCATTACGAGGTGGTGAAGGGCGGGCGTTTTGAAGAACTGCCTTTTGGAATTTTGACGCTCAAAAAGTGCTGATTCTCAGGTTACTTTGAATAAATGAATTTTGATTTCTAAAAAGCTCGGCCTCTATTGCATAGAATGCGGTATTTGCGTACAGTATGCATCTAGAAAGAAAAAGAAAAGAAAGAAAAAACGTTTCATTGCTGCAAACATGACGCATAAAAAAAAACAATTTGGGAGAAAACATGCGTCACATCTACGCAAAACGGCCATCGCTCAGCATAATGCTAAGACCTATACGAGATAGAGCCCCAGCGCTGGTTTTCAGCGACTGCCGGCATCTCTGCTTCCCCCTTCAAGGAGATCGGTGATGTTAGGCCTCTCCCAGGCTGCGCCACAACGCCCTGTCCTCCGCATTCCGCATCCAGTCTGTCCCAGCTACCTTTTTAAGATCGTCCGTCCATCTAGTTGGGGGGGCGCCCCACACTACGCTTGCCGATACGCGGTCTCCACTCCAGGACTCGTCAGCTCCACCGGCCATCGGTCCTTCGACAAACATGGCCAGCCCACTGCCACTTCAGCTTGCTTACTCTGCAAGCTATATATGTCGGTAACTCCGGTTTTATTTTCCGGATAACTTCGTTTCTAATTCTATCCTTCAAACAAACTCCGAGTATAGCCCGCTGCATAGCGCGCTGAGCGACAAGAATTAGTAAGCCAACGTTTTTATTTTAACTTCGCATAAACTTTATTTTCTAGGTGCGCGTGTCTATGGCCAGTAGCAGAATCATCCCCATACCAAAGACGGCGGAGGAGACCATGGATTTCAAGAGCAAAGAGCTGTACGTTGAGAATTTAGATAAGGACACAACCGGCGATTCCGCTGTCAAGGTAAACTATACTCCATACTCCTGTGTTTTAAGCCATAGTTTCGTTTGGATTGCAATATAGAAAAGAATTTGTGTCGTAAAGGGTAACTTCTACGGCGGACAAGTAAAGAACACAGTAAAGAATGATAAATATTGCAACGTCGCAAAAGTAAATAAAACTGAACATACTCGGACGGCATACTATTTATTTATGGGACCGAATAGAAGAATCTCGATGATATCTGCTTTATAAACGGTTTTATTTAGCTTGCCCTGTTTGTTTACTTTTTAGTTGTCGTACCGGCCCTTCACAAATTACTACTTGCTTTGTAAAAAATACAGACATGAAATTGGATTAATTACGTATTATTGAAGTTTAACTCAAAAAGTAAAAGAGTACTGAGTAAGTACTAAGTGTTTAGTTTGCTTTGCCGCGCGAGCTTCATCTACAGAATGAAAAAGAATTTTTATTATCGGTCCACAATTATTGATGAAAATCAGACGAACATAGAACCTCCTCTTTTTTGAAGTCGTTTAAAAAGGATGTGCTGACAATTTTTCCAAGCACAGTGATTACGTAATTATCCCCTATGATATTTTATTATAGCAGTAATACGTTTGGTTTCTTTTAAGGTAACATTCGCGCCAAAACTGAGGACATTTGAAATGGATATAATGGAAGAGATGGGCATCAAAGAGGACAGGGTTCCCGCCACCTCGTACTGGTATTAGACAATGTAGAATAATTGTGATCATTGTAAATTTATTATAGTAATTATTACGAAATAACGTGTTTTAATGTTTGTTTTTTTTTTTTTTTTGTTATCCTATTCTGTCCCACTGCTAGGCAAAGGCCTCCCCCAAATCCTTCCAGGAACTCTTTTCACGCGCCATCTTGAACCAGCCCTCGTGGTACGCCAGGTCATCTCGCCAACTCTTTCTGTGCCGGCCTCGGCGGCGCCGTCCATTTTCAGGCACCCATTGTGTGGAGATTTTTGCCCAGCGGTTATCGTGCATGCAGCTGATGTGACCCGCCCAATCCCATTTGAGCCTGGCAGCCTTCTTTCCTACATCCAGCATGCCCGTTTTAGAACGCATCATGGTATTCCGAACTCTGTCCTGTCACCGTTTGAAAACTTTGTAAAGAAAAATTTATGTTGTTCGTTGGTAAGCGCATCACTTGACAACGAACTGTACCGATTTTTTTGTTTTGTTTCAAAATGTTCGTAAAAGTCAAAATCAACCTCATCTATCGCTTTCCATCAGGCGTGATCGGGGTCAAGAACGGGCCCATAAAGCAATAAAAAAAAAAAAATGTGGTACGGTTGTGCCGTCCCATCGGACTACGGGAGTGAGGGAAGAGAGAGTGCACCTGTGTCTGTGTCTGCGCACACGCTTGTGCACTATAATATCTCCCGAGCTATTTATAGTGGTGAGTAAAATATTCAGTTAAAAAAAAAAAATAAAGAACAAGCTTTTAAACTCAAAAAATGATAATAATAAAAATAATTACTATAATTGAAATTACAAGTGAAGCTTTAAAATAATTGGAAAAGTTTTCCGTAAATGGATCACATTCGGGAAAAACTTAACGTCCTCTTTTCTATGAATTATTGAAACTGGATTCGGGTCAGCTAGTTCTAAAAATTATTGTAACAAATATAGATATTAATTATCTTGTGTGTTAGCGCCATCTATGGATTTTGATATGATTCACTACGCCTGTAATAGTGCATGACAGCGCCATCTTATGCCGTTCTAATAAAAATAGCATTCTAACAAACAGCGCCACCTATTTCAATGTTGCGACAACTTTTTTTTTTTTTTATAATTTTGCTTTTTGACTAAACGACGTCAAAAATTTATGTTTATTCCTTGCAACGCTTATGAATTTATGGAAACATTTTTGAACGCTTTTTATTGTTAATTTAAGATACTGATGTAGTATTTTGACACAGCTTCTGCCAACGTCCATACTACGTTGAATACACCGGTTCTCGTCCGATCACCGAAGTTAAGCAACATCGGGCGTGGTTAGTACTTGGATGGGTGACCGCCTGGGAACACCACGTGACGTTGGCTTTTTGCATTTTGTTTGTACTGATTTTTACACTACATTCTTGTTGTATGAAACTATTTAATGTTCGTTTTTTAATCCCAGAGACTAATCTGTTAATTATGTCTTTTGTGTTTGCGTTTTTTTATTATAGAAGTTTGACATTACACCTGTCAGATTAGTCTCTGAGATTAAAAAACGAACTTTAGCTAAGTAATCTAAAATTTTGTACAAATGCTGTAACCAGTGCTTATCAAAGGAGTTTGTTTCTTTATTGTCAATGTCTTAATAGTGCTAAGTTGTACAAAGAATGTTGCAGACATGAAATGACCCCTCGGGTGACCTCGAGGTTGCCTATCGGCGGTTTGTACACTTTGTATTCTTAACACTCTAAAAATATGGTTCAAAATCCTTTGCTTTGTATCAAGCCATAATGGTAGATATTAACCGAAAAATTCGGCACAATGTATGCCAACGTCCATACTACGTTGAATACACCGGTTCTCGTCCGATCACCGAAGTTAAGCAACATCGGGCGTGGTCAGTACTTGGATGGGTGACCGCCTGGGAACACCACGTGACGTTGGCTTTTTTAATTTTGTACTGTTTTTTACATTTTTCTTCTATCTCGTAATTCATAATTGGCTTTTTAACCGACTTCAAAAAAAGGAGGAGGTTCTCACTCAATTCGTCGGAATCTTTTTTTTTTTTTTATGTATGTTCCCCGATTTCTCGAAGACGCCTGGACCGATTTGGAAAATGTTTCTTTTGTTTGAAAGTGTATACTTCCCAAGTGGTCCCATGATCATCAGGTCAGGATCTGATGATGGGATCCCAGGGATATCGAGGGAAACCCTCAAATTTTATTGGCAAACCTATAGCGATTTGGATATTTTTTATAACTGAGCATTTTCTCTCGGAAATCATCATTTGGTAAAGTGGAGCTGATGATGAAGACCACAGACGGCGCTAGGAACTACTTAATGATAAATATTTCACGGATTGCGATTCGATTACTTTAATATTGTTGCTATGCAATTTATGCTCGTCACAATGCTTATGGTGAGTGGTTGTTGAGGAGTTCTCCTGTTAAGAACCAGGAGAACTCCTCAACAACTATCGTCCCAGCATCGGGAAAAGCAATATTTTGTAAAAGGTGATGAGCAGTTGACGTAAGGCTATTGTAACTTAGATAAATTACAAACTCTCTCACTAAAAAGTGAAAAATAAATACTTTTTTACAAAAAAATAACCGACTTCCAAAAAAAACTACAAAGTGATAAATAACTTGTAATAAGTCGGTGTCAATAAACGAAAATGCAGAACCAACGACACCGACTTCCGAAATTAAAGTTATTTATCACTTTAGTTTTTTTTGGAAGTCGGTTGTTGTTTTTGTATAAAAGTTTTTTTTGCTATAATTTTAAACTTTTCTGCATTTATAGACGGTAGGTATATTGTATGGAAACTCGTCCGTGGTCACTTGATTTCGCACAGTTCAAGTGGATTTTATATCCACGTAGCGTATACGTAAGTAAAGTATGTTGGGGTAAGTTCGGCGCTGGGGTAAGACCGTACGAATCAAAATTTCCAGATAATTTGGCAATATTTGGCCAAGTTTACCTCAAAAACCTTATCTATACTATAATTGCAATTGGATTTGAAAAAACCTTTTTCATTTGATAGCTCAATTCTTGAGGCAGGCTATAGGCTATTTAACAACACGCTATACCCCTTAGGAGCTAGTAAAAAGAAAAAAAGTCAGAAAGAACGCTGAAACCGAAGTGCTATGGCGGGTAGGTGATGCGATGCGACGGGGTAGTTCGACAGAACATGAAATTTCACGCTAAGTAGCGGCCAGAAGCTAGTCAGAAAATAATCTTGTTAGTTGTTATTATTAAGATTTATTAGAAAGATAGGTAATTAAAGATACACACTCAATCGGGGGTTACAGATGACGTCACAAAATCTAGCATGTTTTGCAATAAATAGACGAATGTACAAAACATGTTTTGAATGATCTCAGTCTACGTCATAATACTTAATTACTGATGATACCGATTTGTTATTTTATTCGATCAGATTTTCATTTACGTTGTTTGCAACGTTTAGGACTTCTCCCGAAAAGTTAAGTCCATAATAATGAAAGAGTTTTCCAATTTGTAGATTTAGCTTTTCTTTGATCTTTTTCGCCGGCTCGTTTTCGGCGACTGAGACTTCGTAAAACCTTGGGTAGGTTCATATCTACTTTTCGGACCGACCAAAAACTGTTGTCAATCACGACACTATGGTAGTATCGTGATTGACAACAGTTTTAGATTATTAGAGGAGATTAGAGGTCCATGATTTTTCCTCTATGATGGGTCCATGGTAGGTAGGAACTTTTGGCGCTTGAATTTAATGACAGTGGCGGTGTTGGTAAACCATGGACTAACTAGGTATATGGTAAACATTGAAAAAACAAGATGACGGCGTTAGTTCTGATTTTGGCCACACGACAAAAGAACCTTGTACAACTTTAGAAGAAGATTTAAATACATAAAATCACGCCATTATTCATTTTGGGGTAGGCAGATCAACAACATTCATTGCTTTATTTTTGTTGTTGACCAGGGTACCTACCACGAGCACTTAACGCGATCCACTTTAGGACCTAAACTGAACTTTTCTGCTAATTCGTACCATGACGTCAGTTTAACGATTCAATTTAGGCCGTGCCATCTGGATACCTACCACGACCTCCCGCTCTTAACGCTCATTCACCTTCAACGATCCAAATGCCGCTGAGCGTATTGGACGTCATGGTACGACTGTGAACGATGCAGTTTAAGAACCTAAACTGAAATGTCTTGCTTTTGAATCGTTTTTAAATAGATCATGGTAGGCCTCCAGACAAATGTTTCGAACATATCAAGCAATAGATTAGCAGTAAAGTATGTGGCGTCACGTATAGTGCATTTGTGAACGCACCTCAGAATACGTGGCGTCGCGTCGCCTGTATGTTTTAGTTAATTATTTATAAGTTAGTCAGGAACGCACCCCTGTTAAGTGGCAACACGAATCTACGATCCGGGGCGCGAACCATAGCGTTCCTTATGGAGAGAGAGTCCCTTGCTTGCCAACCGTCACGGGACACGGACTAGATCAGTCTATTTTGTCCCTACTAGTTCTATTTAGTCATAATGCTTTAAATAGTGTACATTAACTGTGAACTATAATACGTGTGGCAATTATAATATTATCAAATGTAAGTTGGAGTTTCACTTCCACTCTTCGACCACAACTTCACCTCCAATACACATAAGAGGAGACAGGTAGAACACCTTCCACGTATGTCTCCAAAAGTATCCTTCAAAATGATTCACATTGTGATTGATAATGTGTAACGCAATTAGCGTGCTGGCCCTAGAATCTGGGGCTCCCGATGCAAGTCGAAACAGCGATAAACTTTCTGTTTGATCTTTATTCCATTTCTTTATTAAACTAAATCGTGGGTCATTATCCTTTTTTTGACATAATCCGACCTATTCGCAATTGAAAAGAATGTGCAACAACAATTCAGTGATCACTCTTGCGTGTATAGTGTACTATCAAATACATGTAATTCGCTGTTGCAGCCATCACTCCATTCGAATTTAGACTTTATGAAACTGAAAATTAAGTTGGTTTCTCAGTGCACGGTGTTAGTTTCCTTATTGTAAGCAAAAATAGTGTAACATGAATTTGATTCTTGTTCAGTGAGACACAGGGGCTTAATTACTGTGACAGTGTATGGAAGGGTTTTATAGTTTTATCATACGTTGCCCTCGAATGTTATGGAAAATATTTTGTTATTGCAATAAAATGGTTGCACATTTGTTGGTAATTGTAATGAAGTAGAGAAACGTAATAGAATAATCATTAAAGAGGAACCGAGAGTAAGCTTTGATTATCCATAAGTACTAATATTATAAATTCGAAAGTAACTCTGTCTGTCTGTCTGTCTGTATGTTACCATTTCACGCCTAAACCACTGAACGGATTTCGATAAAATTTTTCGTACCTTGGTATTAATCCTAATAAAAAATGATAATAATAAAAAAAAAATAAGTAAAAAGTAATAATAATATCTAAGTTATCTTTATAATATAATTTTTTTTTATTACGCCCCGACAACAAAAGATGTGTGTTATGAGATTGGCGTGTGGATCTGTGTGTTTATCTAGCTGTGAGTTCTTACGGCATCATAGCTCCCAAACGAATGATTTTGATTGTTTGTATTGTCAAAAGCAGACTTGATCGAGAGTTCTAAGCATGGAAAGTCTGCTAAGAGTGTGCAAAAATTTACAATTTTTAAAATTTTTGTTAGGTACCAATATCTACCCGTGCGAAGCCGGGCGGGCCGGTAAAGATATAAAAAAATATAAGTTGTAATCCTTTGGCGTCAGATAATTATATCAACAAAGAGTTATAGGTACAAGTTATAACAAATGAAACATTATTATTATCTCTATTCTATTCTAAGCTCATCTCAGATTAGCAGTAGATAAAATAGCTAAGTTATCTTTCAAAGTGTAAAGTTATCGTTACCGCGACATTTTAACTGACAAGGTTACCAAATGGTCATCTGATTGACTTTGAAGAAGCAAGTAATAACATAGTTTAAAAAAATATGATATTAATAATTATTTCATGAAATTATTTATTTTTATCAACCCTAATAAAGTGTCCTATAAATAAAACAAAGAGTTGATTTTAGTTTTATACCTAATTGGGTTGTTTAGCCTTATAAGATTTGGTTGTTGCTTATAAGAGTGGCTTGTGGCCTTCGATCAATAAATATTATTGATCGAAGCTTGTGGCTAAGTAATAATAGCCGCACGGGTCGATTGATCAGGTTAAGCTACGCTTGCTACGGTTGGTCCGTGGATGGGTGACCATCTTTACACACCATCAAGACCCCTCCGTGGAAAGCACGCTAAGCCATTGGTCTCGGCTGTCATTCGTGGATCTTTGACAGTCGTTATACCCATATATTTTCATCGTTATATCTGATTACCCAGTCAGAAGCCCGAAAGTCTTACCTAGCGTATCGTACTACAACCCAGTAACTGGGTTGTGGAGGTCAGATAGGCAGTTGCTCCATGTAAAAAACTGTTACTTACTCATCTGCATCCGGTTAGACTGGAAGCTGACGGCAACATACATGGGAAAAGGCTAGATGGATGATGAATTGAGCTGTTTAGATGCAGTTGACTTAACTGCTTCGAAAGCTGGCCTGCAGTTCAAATGCAGTCTGTCTGTTTAGTTGAATATATCGACTGCGCGCGGTTGCTGCGATGCAGTCCGTCTGGTGGCAGCCGTAGACATGTTCCCGTCCCTGTCTTGCACTTGTAGTTTGACAGTTGAGCGACAATGACAGGGTCATAACGCTAGCGTAAGAAATGTGTGTCTGTAGATCTCGGCCTCCGGATTTTCAATCAGGTGCATGCTCTCTCAAGGGCGCCAGGCCAAAAGGGCACCAGATTCACTTCCCCAATAAGTCACTGCAGAGAAAACAAAGAAATTGTAAATAAGTTACTGACGTGAACCGCTTCCTTAATTATTTTAATCGTTGAATTATTTACCTTAAGACCCTTTGTACAGAGGCAGCACATCAAGCTACCCCGATCTGTCAAATTTTCCCAATTGAATATGAACCTTATTCCTTTGTGGTAAAGTTGAAAATCTATCAAAGAAATTTGACAGATTGGGGTAGCTTGATGTGCTGGCCTTTGTACCCACACATGTTTTTCTTGCCGTGAAAAACTATGGTTTATTCGCCGTGTAACTGTGTAGCCACGGTCGTCAGTGTTGCATGGATCACTATGGAAGCTTGTTGACGGACACGTTTTTTCTACGGCACAGTTTATACGCCGTACCGTAAAGGAACCGTGCCGTGTACAAAGAGCTGTAAAGGTCGCCAATAGTTGTGTGACCACTTAAAAAAACCCACGCTACGAAATTCTAACCCGTGGGTCTGTTTTCAAACGCGAAACTCACATACTACATGTCATATTTAGACAACAGAATTTGTTCTATACGGGAAAGAATCCTACGACCGACACCGAGGCATTTTTCAGCAGCACCAAACAGCACCGTAATAAATAATCACCCCCCGCGCGCTAAAGGTTAGTTTCAGTTGAGATTAGACGCCGTGGCCGAAATACATTTATTTATAATCAGCTTATATTTAACGGTCCCACTGCTGGGGCACAGGCATCCTCTCTATGAGAGGAAGTGGGCTGTAATAGGTCATGCGGGCCTAGTGCGGGTTGGCAAGAGCTTTTGCTCCAGTTCCCTCATGATGTTTTCCTTTACTGTTTTGCAAATAAGCGTAGCATAACATACATCACGCCTGTATGCCACTAAAGGTAAGGCAGAGGATGTGCCTATAGTACAACCAGATATCAACAGTTTATAAAAGCAGCGATCCTTTTGTCATTAACCTGGTACAAATCCAGAGTCCGGGCTGCTACTGAGAAATTCCAGATGGAAAAATCCAATAACACTCTTCCCGGCCCGGGAATAGAACCCAGGACCAGCAGTAGCACTCGCCACGACAAGATCAACGAGGCACTCAATAAGCATTTTCTTATGTATTAGCTGGTACATCCATTTATTATTTAAATTCTATACGTGTGTGTCGAGGACGGAAACTCACAGGGAATTGGAAACCTACCTACTCGTATTGCTCGAAATTGTAACTGAAATTATTTTCTCATAATTTTTGTATTTCTTACAAATGCTACTGAAATAAGGGTTGATGTGTTTCCATGGAGTTTCTTGCCCGTTCTTGTCCATTACCTCTACGCTTTGGAACGGGCAACTAGCTTCATCTTTCTGACTGACTCTCCTTAAAAACTCAAAAGTGCCTGCAAATGGTTTAATTGAAATAAATGCTTTTAGTTTGAGTTTGTGTGTAGGTTCAACAATTCCCCCTGTTTATTTTAAAGAACAGAGGTCTCCCTCTATTCATTCTCTTCTTCATCTATGCAAAGATCAATTGGAGCTGTGCACCTAGCCACCCATGGTACTTGGGCACTTATGAAACGTCAGAAGTTCAGAAGCTAGGTGCACGGTTCCAATTGGTCGTTTCCTATGGAGAAGAGCCAGCCACAAACTCCACAGTTACTGTTTTAATGTTTTCAAATAACAGTTTTAATTATTTAACTATGTGAGAACAGTGTGGAGTCGTTGCGCCGATGATGATATAAATAAACCAACAAATATTAACAGCCGACAGACATCTTAAAACTAGATGATTAATTAATTATTGATAAACATACAATCAATACACTATCAGTATCACGCGTTCACCACGCTGTTGTTTCGCTTACTGGTGACGTCACTAGTTGTCAGGTGTAAGACAATGATACCTAATATAAACGATGTGTTTGGTGATAAGGTGATAGTAGATTATTTGTGTATATGTATCTACTAAAGAAATTGGATTTTATGAAATGAAAAATAAATTAATTGAATTGAATACCTACTCGTACATCCAGATTTCGGGCTGTTACTGAGACAGTAACACTTTTAAAAATATAGAATAGAATGTTCTCTTACAACACTTGACTAAACGACCCACTTCCGTGGTCTTAATTGAAAAGAATGAATCGTTATTATAGTAGGTGTACCCGTGTAACACTATAGGTAGGTACTCACTATCAATCACGATTTACAAGCAATTGTTACTATGTGACCTACGTGACTCATCTCACTGTAGCTTCTCGTACACAAGAATCTATAGCATAAACTAACTAGCACACGACAGCTGCAGTAAAATGACACTTCTTCTTCTTAAAGAGATACGCATAATATCAAATAAGTTTCGTCTGTTACACTATTTTGTACTAGAAAAACAAGATTTGGTTGATGGCCACGAAAAAACAAAAAGATACCAATTTCTGTAATTTAAGTAGTAACACATACGAGTAAGCTGTCATTTTACTGCAGCTAATTAAAAGTCCGAGTAGTTACTAGGTACAGTACAAGCATAAATATAGAGTGCTACCAATATGGCGCCTGAATGACATTGACAGGTATGCGTTGTTGGAGTTGGCGAAGGCTAGATCTGTTTGCAGGAGTTTGGTAAAGCAAAATGTTTGTGACTGAAGAGATCTCAACAGCAGGCGAGATCATCTCAAGAGTAAACCGCGCTCCAACATCCAAACTATCCATACTAATATTATAAATGCGATAGTGTGTCCGTCTGTCTGTCTGTTACCTCTTCACGCTTAAACCGCTGAACCGATTTAGGTGATGGTATAGAGATAGTTTGAGTCCCGGGAAAGGACATAAGATAGTTTTTAACCCGATATTCCCACGGGAAATTTATGCGCTGCTAGTAGGTACAATATAATTACCACAATGGAATTCTAACGTGTCCGCACTGCTGTGCACGTACCTTTACAGCCAAGATAGGTTTCATTAGCCACATCAGAGTACACGCCCCTAACCTAGAGCTGTCGGAAACAAAAACGGCCACCGTAGCCGAAATCGGCATGGTATCTGTATGTATATAATTATGTTGGTAAACATTTGTGAAATTGTATTGACAAAACAAGATGTCGACTTTAGTTGCGATTTTGACCACGCGCCTAAATAGCTTTGTTGTGTTGACCATCAACTGACGCTTTTTCCCAATGAGGGTAGGCAAAAACTACCTACAGAACATGAAGTTCCATATAACATACTGCTTATAATTTGTCTACCTTATAATATACCTCTTTGTTGTCGAGTCGAATGTTGGGAGTAATATTATGCACAAAACCCAGATTTAAAAGACTACCAATGAGTTTTAATTAAAAATAAATATTGTAATTTAAAAGAAGCAGTGTCCATGAGTTTCTAGCCCGTTCTTCGTATAAGAACCTACTACGTTTCGGAATGTATAACTAGCTTCATCTTTCTGACTACGACTCCTTGACAATTCAAAACTGCCTGTAATTGGTTTAATAATTGAAATAAACGCTTTTCAGTAACCCCCTTACTAATAAAATTAATAGTTACACACCGATTTCTCTCTTTCAGTCTAACTTAACTTTCGAAAGAAGAAAACAAAGCGTTGTACAGACACTATACAACGTTTATTAGTAAGGGGGTTAGAGTTGTATGTCATTCTAGGAGTTCTAAAACGTCCCCATTTGGCATAGTACACCCTCCCCAATGACATCAGCCTTATAAGTTCTTGTGATAGTGTCACCCTTAGTTAATTAGTGCAACATTACATATATGTTTACTTTAGAATAATGCTCTGAGTTTCTGAGCTTAGTATCTATGCAAGAATGCAATGCTCTGAAGGGGACGAGCCAGCAGTCACGTAGCAACATACGCGGTAGACCGCAAAGTAACGAGAAATAAGTCATTAGTAAATTACTTAATAATTAAGGTTAATTATGTTTTATCAGGAAATTGCAATCATGTTAATTAATTAATTAAAGGAGTGGTTTGAAGGACTGAAGCGAATCATAATCGCATTTAATAATCTTCTCAAATTGTCCAACTTGACTGCCAACGCGGTCACCAGTGACCGCGTTGGCGCGAACAATGGATTTTCTATTGTGTCTGTTGCCTGGCAGTCAACGTGTTAAAAACCCCACTCTGTAGTGTCTAAGCATCTGCTACGCCGTTACTACGTCACGAAACGCTGCTACGCCGTGTAAAAGTTGCTACGTCGCGTAACGTTGCTGCTACGCCGATTATGCACCGCTACCCCGCGATGCCCAGCTGCTACGCTCCGTCTGGCCATCTGCTACGCCGCTACTACGCCGTGAAACGCTGCAGCTACGCTGAGCCTACGCAGCTACGCCGTGTAACAGTTGCTACGCCGCGCCGCGTCTGACCATCGCGTAACGATTTCCTTTCCAAAATTCAGTTAGATTGTAAAAGTTACTCTGCCACTAGATCCTGATAACTTAAGGGAGCATCCTTTAGTCTAGATATGGTATGTTTCCGTCATATCTAACTATTTATTATCTTATTGAAGATATTGAAGTACAGATTACCTTAATTATGATATAGCTGTTATCATAATGAATTGCCATTAATGACTAACGTTGAGATTTTTGTCAACTTAAGATTTTAATTCATAACGTTTTTAGTGGAAGTACTTATCAGATTCTATTGAACCTGTCCGAGCGATCTCTGACGGACGGCGCCTGTGTGTTGCCATACTACACAAGTATAAAAATAAATATATTTCGAAAAAATGCAAAGTAAATCACGAAAAAAAATCTGCTGTTTCATACATTTTGGTCTAGTATTGAACTTTTGTATTAAACAGCAGATTTTTTTTTCGTGATTTCATTGTTTATCCCATAA
This sequence comes from Gortyna flavago, assembly GCA_963669345.1. Taxonomy (NCBI): domain Eukaryota; kingdom Metazoa; phylum Arthropoda; class Insecta; order Lepidoptera; family Noctuidae; genus Gortyna; species Gortyna flavago. The sequence goes on from OY770149.1 coordinate 2,186,321, forward strand.
TGAAAGTTGTTCATATTCATGGGTAAGACACCCTGTAAAAATATTGAGACTGTAAAAAAAATCATCCAGTATAGGTATCTTATTGTAAACACGGCGATACATCAAGCTATACATTTGCAGTTTTAGCTGACCTCGCATTGTATAGAGGTTTTTCGTACAATCAGAAATCAGCTTATACTGGTAATGTATAGCTTGATGTGTAGTCGTGCTCGTGCGTACACCAGAAAATTCATAACAAAAAAAAAAAGATATTTAACACAACAAAACACAATGGGCGCGGCGGCCTTATCGCTTTCTGCCATCTTTTCAAACTACGGAATGGACAATGATTGTGTGGACATAAAAATGGGGTTATAATAGTTCATCAATTTCTACAAAATATAGACTAATCGCTAGTTTAAGGCTTTTTGAAGAAAATAAAACTGAAACCTCCTATCAATGGCCTGCCTTTAATCATAGAAATAAACTGAAGAATGTGCTGAGCGAAGCTATGGGTGTTACTCATACTTTTCTTCCTACATCTCTATAGGGTCGGGACAAAGCTTTGCAAGATTAGCTCATAATCAGTCTATAATGTTCCACTGGGACACAGGCCTCGTCTCTATGAGAGTGGGCTATAATTCACCACGCGGGCCCCGTGCGGGTTGGTAGATGTCACATGTCTTCGAAATGTTTAGTTCTTGGACATTATAACAAATGTTTACTCACAATGTTTTTCTTCACCGTTTTTTGAATAGTTGGGTAATTGCGTAACTCACTTACAGTATCTAGCAATGGCTTCCATTTTGACAGTTAAAAAACATTCTTTGCGTTATTTATACGTTGTTGAGCAGACATTGGAACATAATTATGAAGCAATCCTTCAAAATGATGCAGATTGTGATTTATAGTGTGTTATCGGTTACGCAATTAGGGCGCAGTATGTCAGTAACCATAGAATATGATTTCGTTTGACTTTACCCCATTGCTGAATGTAGTATTTACTTTATAATATTACTAGGTTCCGCCCGCGGCTTCGCCCGCGATGTATGTCGATAAAAACTATCCTATGTCCTTCCCCGGGATGCAATCTATCTCTCTGCCAAATTTTATCGTAATCCGTTCAGTGGTTTAGGCGTGAAAAAGTAACAGACAAACAGAGTTACTTTCGAATTTACAATATTAGTATGGATATGCTCAAATTGTTGTGGTTTATTTACGTTTGCTTATTACCTGATCAATGCCAACGGTGACTATCTTATTGAAGCAGTGCCTATGTTGATACCGGTCTATGTGGTTATGATCACGTACGCAGTAGTTATGTCTCAATAGTTCAATGAAAAGAGTTGTTACTTATTTACCTTTAATTTACACTAGCACAAAGTCCAGAATATTTATGTATTGGAACTAGAAGAAATAACAATATCTGCTACTTATTCGAACTAATAATTCGAATACTTATTCGACTTGTCCGAACCAAGTTAGAAGCTAGTTCTTTTGCATGGAATCCACACGACGCAAAGTATGCACTTCTTCTTGAAAAAGTGCAAAAAGCATTCCTGCGTTTTCTTCACAGAAGAACTCTCGGTTGCTATTCCTACCTATATCCTACCAAGTTCATCTTAGGATGCGTGGGATATCATATGCTGGAGACCAGAAGGGCATGTGACCAGGTAGGCGTTATGCTCGAAGTATGGAAGGGTATGACGGATGCTCCTGACATCCATAATGAGCTGCATATGAGCTGATTCGACTCTATACACCGAATAATTATCTCTGTGCCAGAAAACATCGACTGCTAGCCGTGCTTCGTGTCGGACCGGGGCCCGTGCTGCGTCTTCAGTACCGCGCGTGTTGACCGCACTAAATAAACTCATGGAAGCCAAACCGGACTGCGATATGTTCGCTAATAAATTCGCCAATTTAATGGTTACATTTTTGTGAGAATAATGATATTTAATTGTTGTTATTATTTTATTGATCTATGTAATTGGTTTGTTAAGCCGTGTAAATCAAATAAATAAATAATAACGAGCGCTTATTTAGTTCTACTGCTTATTGAGATGAATTCTTTGTGAGGAAAGTTTTGAGTGTGAATGTGAATAGCTATAAGGGGAAGACCAAAGAAACGATGGATGGACTGTGTGAAAGATGATATGGCTAGTTTGGGGGTGACTACAAAAATGACGACTAAAAGAGAAGTATCGAAGAAAAAGGCATGTTACACCGACCACAAATATATTACGATAAAGGGTCAGCAAATTTGCTTGTTTTGGAAAATCTGCTTTTGGTCAATTAAATACGTTTATTTTGCAGATTTGAGTTGATGTAGCAAGAATCGGTTATGCACGAGGGAAACTCTAAAATGTTTACTGATAACGTCTTGCAATTAATGCACGATGAGATTGGATAGAAAAACAGTTTAATTTTAGTGATGACCTGCAGTATTTTAATTAATGAAACATTATTTTAGAATTTATCAATTACTCTCATTTTTAGGTATCTGTAAGTATTGAAATAAGATATAAAATAAAATAGCATTAAAATTCATTGAATTCAGGCAAAACCTATTTTACATAAAATAAAAAATTCCCAATACTGAAGGAATAAAAGTTATTGTAATGTTACATTCTTCGGTAAGGGCCGCATTCGAGTTTATTTCGGGAGCATTTTCCTTATATTTACATACGAGTATGTGTCACGTACTCATAAATAGCATAAGTATATTTTATCAGCTAACCTTCATGAATAACATAATAATAATAGATTACTTATAGTTTATCAAAGTTAGAGGTTATCTTATAGGTAAGCGTAATTTCGGTGTAATAAGAACTAAAATAGAAGATAGAAAAACAATTTACGAAATTACTAATTAGAATGAAAAACGGGCTTAGTAGACATTGGATTCGCGAAATGACCTTCGTAGAAGAAAATATCGGGAGGGAACTGGTATCTCCTTAGTTATGAAATAAAGAAAGAAAAATATTTTATTTGGGACACGCACAAGAAAAACTTAAAAAAGGAGCATTTAAAACTAACAAAATTAATTAACATTATTTTTTTCCTACAAACGATCGAACTACCCAAAATATCGATGGCATGTGAGATCCGACAACCTTCTGAGCGTGGTAGATTCGGGAGAGAGAGTCAGCATTGGGCACAATACATGCGGATATGTTACGTAAGGGCTAAGTTCCGATAAGGAATAATTTGGTTACTATAATTGTAGTAAGCAATTATTAATTACAGGGGAATTTCGTACCGCCTCAATCAATAAATTCAAGAGAAAATGATTTTTTTGTAATTTATTCCAATGATTTAAAAGTTATTCTGCTATTCGGGGCGGACGCAAATCCAAAAAAAAAAGATCATAAACATCGGTCCAGCCGTTCTTGATTTATAAATGGTGTAACTAACCCGACTTTGTTTTATTTATCTATATATTAGAAGATAACATAAGTTAAGCCGAATTTAAGTAATCTACTAAATCTATGAGATAGAAATGATATCACGGTCAAATTATTCATTCACCACCATGTAGTAAACACGTGAGCATCACGAGTAGTACCTACACGTTCTAAACTAAGTAGATGAAATTTCTATTCAATGCCATAAATTATATACGAGTACATAATTCACTCAGGGGTATCGTGTTACCCAGTAACTGGGTTGCGGGATTCATATAGGCAGCCGCTTTATGTAAAATACTGGTATTCAGCTGCATACGGTTAGACTGGCAGCCGACCCCAACATAGTTGGGACAAGGCCAGGAAGTGGATGGATGACATAATTCATTGTGTTTGTGCCAATCTTATCTATGCAAAATGGGAGGAATGGCGTAAATGAGAGGCTAATGTACTGCTGTAGATTGAAAGAGGCTGTGAAAGATGATGAGTGATGATATTCGAACTGAATTTACTTCCCTCATCTCAGATCCTCCATACCTCATCCCTCTGTCCAGTCCACGACCCTCTGGTAAATCAGCAAGGGTAACCAGCTCTTTAAGCTGGTGGTGTGTGTCGTCCCGCTCACTGGCGAACGATCACAAGAAAGACTGAAGCTGTGGCGGTACAGTGCTTCCTTACCCAAACCGTTCGTTCCACCCGCTGAAGCCCTCCCACTTGGACATGAGTTACCTTGGGTAACCTGGAAGCCTTTAAACAGACTCCGGACCCAGGTTGGCCGAAGCAAGGAAAACCTGTTCAGGTGGAGATTCATAGACGACTCCGCCTTGGAGTGTAAATGTGGTGCTGTTACACAAACGATGGGACCCTGAATATCGTGTACTGCGTGTCCTGTCAGTTACACGTTACAGGAACTGATGGACGCTGGTGATGGCGCTATACACGTAGCCGAATTCTAGGCCGAGTCCATTTAGATTGCTATCGACAGGCTAAGAAGAGCGAAGCTGGTAACGTGTATCCTGTAAAAACTCACCGTGAAAACTTCGGTGGAATGAGCTGAAGTTAGCTACCATATTCCACTAGATGATTGACAATATTGACAACACACTACAACCTTACTTCACCTAAGTTTTCAGAGCGAGATTTTTATAGAAGAGATCGGCTGGAGTGCCACTTTATCGAAGTAAAAAACCAAAGCTAGCTCATCGCTTGCGTTGGAGTCAAGAATATCAATAACAATCAATTATACCAAGCTTTTCTCCAAAGAAAATAAACTGCAGTAGATTCTCTTATCATCATCCTAGTCACCATTCTCTTGTCTTTATCTTATCCCAATTTAAAACTAAAACCCAAAGCAAACTAGTAGTAGATATTTGCGTTGAAGACAAGAAGATCAATCACAATACTAAATATCAATGTTCTCTCATTATCATCTGCCTAGCCTTTCCCAAACTATGTTGAGGTCGACTTCCAGTCTAACCGGATACAGCTGAAAACCAGTATTTTGCATGGAGCGACTGAGTGTCTGACCTGTACAACCCTGGGTAAGACTATTTGTTAGACTTTCGGGTTTCTGACTACCAGTAACGACTGTCCAAGATCTACGAATGACAGCCGGGATCAACGGCTTAACGTGCTTTCCGAGGCCGATATGGCGAGGTTTCGATATGTACCTAATGGATGGTAATCTATCCACGGACCGACCTAGGCAAGCGTAGCTTAACGTTCGATCGACCATTATTTACCCACGAGCCCCTCTATACCACTGTTTTCTAAAAGGAAAAAATACTTCAGTGGATTCTCGTTATGACCTTAATAATACACACACTCACAGGGTCCATAACTGTATAACACCTTTATTCACATTATGGTACGCAAATAAATGAAAATGAAATGAAATGAATACGGTCCTCGGGTAAAGTACTCCAAAGCAGTAAGAACCAGTAATGGTCAATGAAAGATTAAAAATTACGATGAAGAAATTTACATAAATCGTTCACCTCACAGCCCCCTAATCTCTTTCCCAAAGTAATTTCAGTTACAATGGCATTGACGCAGCGAATGTCTATTTATATCGTTTAACATTTGAACTATGCGATATGATCTGCTAGCATAATGTTTAGTGCAATCTCTGCTTCCTGTAAATTGTGTAGTTATACTTTTCATAAGTATTGCTGATGATGGAGGGGCTCGTGGCTAAGTAATAACAGCCGCACGGATTGATCGATCAGGTTAAGTTACGCTTGCCGCTTCTGGTCCGTGGATGGGTGGCCATCTTTATACACCAAGACCCCTCCGTGCCTCGGAAAGCACGTTTAGCCGTTGGTCTCGGCCGTCATTCGTGGATCTTTGACAGTCGTTTCGTCAGAAGCCCGAAAGTCTGACAACCAACCTTACCAACGGATATCGTATTACCCAGTGACTGGGTTGTGGAGGTCAGATAGGCAGTCGCTCCATATAAAATACTGGTACTCAGCTGCATCCGGTTAGACTGGAAGCCGACCCCAACATACATAGTTGGGAAAAGGCAGGCAGATGATGAAGTATTGGTTAAAAGGTTACATGTTCTGTGGTATTGGTGGTGGTTATAGTATTATTGACAGTGTCAAAGTCAAAGCATTTTTTTCAAGTAAGCTCATTTTTACGTCAAAAAAAACAAAATAGGATTGATTTTAGTCGCCCCTTCCAAAAGGTAGTTTAGTTTCAAGAGAAGAATGGGTAAGAAACTACAGCGTTACCTACTCTTTTATAATGTTTTGTATACATTAATTATATATCTAACTAGCTTCCGCCCGCGGCTTCGCCCGCGAGGTAGGTATGTCGCTAAAAACTATCCTATGTCCTTTCCCGAGATGCAATCTATCTCTCTGCCAAATTTCATCGAAATCTGTTCAGCGGTTTAGGCATGAAAAGGTAACATACAGACAGACAGACAGACAGAGTTACTTTCGAATTTATAATATTAAAGTATGGATTATGTATATTTATGTGAAGACGATGCACCAAGAATAAAATTACTATAAGTACGGTACCACTATAGGTAAAAGAATTTAAAATGAAACATAAAACAGATAATCATGTTATATCTAAAAACATGGTGCTCAGTGCTTTGGGGTAATTCGTAACGCTCATACACAATGGCGATCGATGGCAATGCCTTTCATTTTACGATGTTTTCAAACCTTTAAAGCAATGGACCAGGAATTTCTTTCAAAACCTTCGGATTGCGATTGAAAGACAAGTATGGTAAGCAATTTGTGTGCTGGTTACTTAGTCACTGTTCGTGACGTAATATCAGCATGTCGATTCTGTAGAAATCTCACCGTGAAAACTTGCGTGGAGTGAGCTGTCATTGATGCTATAGGGATTCACACTAATGACAGCTCACTCCACGCTCACTTCACCTAAGTTTTCACGGTAAAGATGGTCACAGAATCGCACTGCTGGAAGGTAGAAGCAGCACCCTATTTGCGTAACGAACGATTAATCACAATCTGTATCATTTTGAAGGATATTATCAATCGATTGCTTCTTATATTCAAAAAAATTGTCTGCTTAACAACGTTCTATCTTACGTATCTTCTTATAATAAAAATGAATGCGCAAATCTCGAGAGCAGCTGAACCGATTTCGCTAATTCTTTTTTTTGTGTTCGGTATTGTCAGGACAAGGTTTGTATGAAAGAAAAAAAAAATGTTCGAAAAAAAATATTGCACCCGTGCGAGTCTGGGGCGGGCCGCTAGTTATAATCTATTTTTAATTATAGCAAGTATAGCCGATGTCGACTATTCAACTCAACAACGTTGATAACGCAATTAATGTTGTTGAACTGTAAAAATGAAAGGCCATTGCTACTGATAGTGTGTTGTTACGCAACTACCCCACAGAAACCGAGAAAATCCCAAATAGTATTAGTAACAGCTTGCAATATTTCTGCAGGCAGCGCAAGATTAGCAGTAGATTACATCATTTAAACCCAGCGATAACAAATTCTTTACTCCTGTTTACTGGCCTTTTCCTCCGTACCACGCAACCTATGGCACCCGGCTTATTATTGTCGTTTTAATCTTATAAATAAGTACCGGCCACAATCAGATGCAATATTATTCATTCACCCTGGGCTGGGCTGAGTTTCTGAATCAAAACACAGCATTACCGCGCCGCGCGCCAACTGGAAAGGACGCCATTTTGAAAATAGAAGACTTTGATTTTTTTATTATTTTGTGCCAGTGATTTAAAAAGAACAATGAAGGTTTTAAGCATAGTGTTTTGTTTTATGTGTGTGAATTCTTTGATGGCCAGTGAGGTGAGACTTTTTTATATAAATTGCGATTAAGCCTTTTTAGTATATTATTAGGGTCATTTTTTAAATAAAAAAAACCTGAAGTTACGAGTACATAATTTGAAACTTGTTGTTGAGTCAGTCATTTTCACTTATTTTTAGAATAAAAGGTGGGTAGAAATAAAAAATAAAATTACGTACCTACTTAATTAAGTATTCAAAACTTTTTATGTTGTTTTCTCATGAAAGGAAAATCCTTGAAAGGCTTAAAGCAATTAAGTAAAAACAAAATACTTTATATTCAGTAATAAGTAGATACCTACCTACATTTTCTTGGTGACAGCTATTTATTCAAATACCTATTATTATTTTTTGTGAGAATTATGCAAAATCCGGTCAGTGGGTCGTCTTAGGAGCGGAGATCCTAAGAATATTATTTATTAAATGTTTATGCATTTTATTTGACAGCAGAAAATGCTATGAAATATGGCAAACAACTTTTCAATCATTTTTCTTTACGATCCAATAATATTGAAATTGCCTCGGTAAACTGCATTTTACAGCACAATTTAAAACTATGAAATAAAACAAAGGCATTAAAAAAAAATTCATTATTCATAGAAATCTAAACATAAAATCGACCTACACAAAGCTGTAAATGCATTACCACCGGCCACCACCTCCTTACACACAAAGCTTCCCAATCATGCGTTCCCCGCGTGTTGTTGCTTCGTCTCTTTCTAACGCAAACGCGTTATCGTTCATTGTTGTTGTTCGTTCTCGCTCTAGAGAAGGAATCTCCCTGCGCCCTAATTTTCAATTCAAATTTCGAAACAGAGGAATGCGTGGACCATCGTGCATCGTCACGTAGCCCTCATACGGAAAGAGATTCATCATAAAATTTGGTGACATTAAAGAGAGACGGACCCATGAATAAAAGCTGTCAATGGGATTATTTCTGTCAAATATTTTTTTAGGTTTTTTTTTTTTTATTTGTTTTTAACGATTAAGTTCTTGGATCGAGTATATAGCTGGGCTTTCAAAACTTCAAAAGTAAAAAACTTATCGTATCTTCACCAAGTAGGTATTCTAAGTTTAAAAATTTTTAGGTTCAAGTTACAACTTACTAATTATTCGTCAACAACTGTGAATTTACCTAGTAATTTTAACGTGTAATTTTTAACAAAGCAAATTACTCATGATCCCACAAATTCACAGCTTTTCAGGACAAAATTTTGTATACGTCTATGGGACAAAATCATTATTTCAGCCAAGTCTTGGTTAGGTATTCAGTAACTTAATAAAATAATCTTTGTTCCAGACCTACAAAGCAAGTGTGCTGCACCTACAAAACAAAGAAATCAGCGAGTTTACACCTTTCATCCACAATGCTGGCAAAACGGTGAGTCATATACCTAAATAAGAATGTCATAGAGAATGTAGAATTGTCTTTGCACTGTCTGCTATCGTAAGAATAAAAATATACTTACTTACTATTTAAGGGGCTACGTTTCCATGTGCACGAAAACTTCAGTGAGACATGTATGACAGTAATGTTAGTACTTAACTTCATAACTTGCAACTCTTGCAAGTAGTGAAGTAGTTGCTTTTTCAGTTCACTTTAGGGGCAACGACAATTTTAACAAATCATAAATTTTTACGTGATTGATGCGCAAATTAATCGTCTACAAAATACAATTGAAGCAATTGAGTCACAAAACATTGACAGTTGCAATTGATTGTTTCGGGGTCCCTTTAGACATTGGCAAAATGGTCGACATCGGTTTTGCTTGCCATAATAAGAAATAGAGTAGGTATAATAGGTTGGTACGGAAAGGCAACAAAGTTATCATAAGTAGATTGTTAATTGTTTCTATTTTTATCGTACGTAATTATAAAATGTGTTGTTGATCTCTGTTAGTAATTCGCTAGCTACATTCTACAAAACACTTTGCGTCACGCACTCGGAATTGCAATCGCTTTCATTTTGACATTGCGAGACGACCCTCTGTCTGACCAAAGCGATTTTGATAACGAATATTTACGCAATTTGGGTACCCCGGGGTAATTGTGTACCATAGAAAAAATGGCAATTGATCGTAATGTCTTTCATTTTGACAGTTCAACCACGTTCATTGCGTTTACGAGAGTTACGAGCAGACGAATTTTTCAAATCTATGAAGCAATGGATGTTAAAATGAAAGGCATTGCGAACGATTGCCATTCTATGTGTGTAACCCAATGACCCCGTTGCGATGGTTACTAGCTCTAGCTAGTCATTGACCGGACTGATTGATTGACCGGATTGGTTGGCCGGACTCTAGTCCGGCCCACGAAAGAAGTCCCGCGGCAATAAGTGGAACTAATTATGCTAAAATCTTACTATTCGAAAGTAGTTTCCCCGTACTTCTTGGTGCAGAAGCACCTTACTTCTCCAGTCACCTCAATAGGTGTATCAGGGATCGCAAGCATGTTTTATTATGATAACAATGTTTTCCAAACATTCTCACGCAACACACACTTTTACACCCATAAGCAAAACAAAGACACTTAACCTTCCAGTATTGATATTTCAATTTCAAAGGAACAGTTCACAAGTCTCACGATTTATTTTTGCATGATGTTTTTTACGGCTTAATTAGTCGATTCGCACGGATTTACTCGTCGAAACGGGCGAATCATCAGAAATATTATAGCATAATCATTGCATAAAATTCAAAATGTGCCAAATCCTAATACATATTTTTGGGGTTGTCGACTCGCCTACAAATAAATTACTTCGTGAGAGTCGCCTTTAGAAAAAAGTACATTATTTATATGTGACAATTCGCCTGCCTTTTTGACAAACACCCCAAACGTCAAAATTTAAATTTTGAATGTTTTCTTTAAACTGTGATAATCACGCGGTGCAATCGTGGAAATTAAAATTCGGAACCAATTCGGATCATCTTTATAAATAAAAACCACGCGTTGATCAGCTGATAGGTCAATGACCGTCTCACATATGACCATAATGCTTCAGATTCCTGCGTTCCTTTGAATGCTAAAATAAAATTATTTTAGGTTTGAAGTATTTGAAGATTTTGTATTTTACAGCTGTAAAATAGCGCAGCTGCGTGTCATTATTAATTTTTACAAATAATTGAGTAAAATCCTTTTGAAACAAAAATCATACCTTCATCACAGATAATACTATAATACTCTAGTACCTTCATATAAATTTTTTAACAATTATTTTATTTTCAGGGCATTGATATTCTGGTTTTGCCTCCGCTGGAGCCTACAGATAACTATGACGAGGTAAGTTCGTAAAAAAAAATGCTACCTATCTATTTTACGGCATAGTAGCATAGCAACGATTATTATGAACCCGCCTTAGCAACAACAATCACGTTTACAAAGCTTCCCGATCATGCAATCCCCACGTGCCATACTCCATCTCGGTCTAACGCAAGTCGAAATGTGCATTGTTGTTGCTCTTACTCGCTCTAACGAAGCTTACCCCAAATATTGACGCATGCGCGAGCAACGTCACGTAGACACTGCAGACAGACTCAGGTAAATTGCTACCTGTAGGTTTTTATTGGTTTATATCAAGTTAAAGAAATTCCTTTTTTTTGTTATGAATCGAGGTTCGAAAAAGAATAATATATACGCGTCGACTTGAGAACCTCCTCCGTTTTTTCGTCGGTTAAAAACCGCTCTACCCTTGTCCCATGTTACTTGAGGTTGACGCAACACGTTTTCTTCTTCCCCTCTCCCCTGTCAACCGTCACGCTATCATTCACTCCCTTCTCGTTCATATCATTCCTCACACAATCCATCCATCTTTTCTTCGGCTTTCCTCTCCCTCTCCATCACTCAACATTTATACTCACCACTCTTGTAGTCACATGCGTTACTTCCCTCCTCGTCACATGCCCATTGGATGCAGCCCATGCCACGTGCCAGTAAATAGCTTAGAAATTGGCGTGTAAGTAGGTTGCATTTTCCCATAACAACTTTATGATTAATGGTAAAGAATGGTAAAGACAATGGTATTGGACATGCAACAACTTGCATGCTATTATGAGAGCTATTGGCAGGTGCATGTCAAGGTTAACCACAGAGTACTGTTTGATAGACAGGTTGACTTTTAGTGCGACTATCGGGCTCTGGGTAGTCAGTTCCACTATCATTCTGGCTGATTTGGTAATCTGTTGCCTACGGCAAGAGATATTCTTGTATAGCTGTAAATACATACTTGTTACGGTCGCGAATCATATTTTGTTCAACATACAACCTGACGCTGACCTGCCAATTACAAAAATCGTAAGAATAGAATTTCACGGGCTACCGTGTTGTTTCCCCCATGAACCAATTACAGGCACTTTGGAATTGTCAAGGAGTCGGTCAGTCAGAAAGATGAAGCTAGTTGCCCATTCCAATGCGTAGAGAGAGAGTCCTTAGAGCTTCTTGCCCGTTCTTCTCCATATAGAACTACGTTTTGGAATGGCAGCTTTTAATTTTCTGACTAACTAGCTCTTGACAATTCAAAAGTGTCTATTTAAAATAAAGAGTTTGAGTTCTATAAGTATAAGAAACAATATTTATTTACGACATAATAAATGATTTGCTAAACGTCGTAATTATTTTGTTTCAGGTGATAAGTGTGGTATCGAAGACGTGTAGACAAGCTGGCTTGTATGTGGTGGTGCATTTGTCTGAGAAGGCGAGGTGCCAGCTGGGACATGAGATGGTGAGGAGCAACCTGGTGTTCGATAGAAAAGGAGCTATCGTTGCTGTGTAAGTATTTCGAAGCTTTTCCACACATCATTTATGGGTGCTGTCGTTGTTCGGGTCGGCACGTTCGATTCGGCGGTTTGTTGCACCACAAATCCGACCCGAAGGAACTACACATATTCGGCATCTATCCGCGCTAAATTATGTTCGGGTTTTCATTCTCGGTACAATTGGGTCGTCTAAGCCGAACGGCTTTTTCCGGATCATATATTTACACATATTCTATTTTGATGCTCGGCTGTGCTGAGTCATGGCGACTCGTTCACGTGTGTACACATAGCATTAGCAGAGGTCTACACAGTATTCTTACATTTGTAGTAAAGGCAGATTAGTATAATCAGCCCATAATGTTCCCACTGCTGGGGCTCAGGCCTCCTCTCAGTGAGAGGGAGTGCCACGCAGGCCCAGTGCGGGTTAGTAGATGTCATATGCCTTCAAATTTTTTCGGTCTATGACATGCCGGTTCCCTCACCGTGTTTTCCTTCACCGTTTTGAGAACAGTGGTGATTATAATTTACACAAAGTAAAGCGTCTGTCTTAAGTTAGAAAGAAAGAAAAAAGTTCATTTGGACACAGTTAGTGAAACACAAAATACAAAAAAAAATTTCAAACAAAAATAGTGTGTGCTTCACTGCTGCGCCAAAAAGGTTCATTCCAGCATTAATGCCAGACAGATGCTGTCTGACGCTGGTTTTCTAATGAACATTAAGGAACCATTTTGACCCTAATTAGTGCTCTTGCAATGCAGATAATGATGTTTTATGGTACTCAGACAACCCCAATTATATTATCTCTTAAACTTTTCCATGTTATCATTAGGTAGGTATTTAATCTACTTTGACATAGTTTTTGAATATGATAATTTAAAATAATATTTTCAAGGTTTTATACAGCCAAAAATACCAATCAACGGTTTTGTAAGAGCACTTTGTTAAATGTTAATACTGGTTTAGGATGAGCAGTGGTGGCCCTTGATATCTTTAGGTGGCCCAGTGATAATAACTCAAAACTGAAACTCAAAACTCAATTAAACAGGCACTTTTGAATTTTCAAATCAAATAGTCGGTCAGTCAGTCACAAAGTTGAAGACTAATGGTAGTTCACACCGAGACGCGACGCTGCGCGCACATTTTAATAGAGCGACTCAAAATATAACTTTATTTACTACACGAAAAGATACACATTTCATTGTGAGAATTCAGAATACATTGCACCACGCGAGGAGGCCTGTGTCCCAGCACTGGGAACATTATAGGCTGATTATGATGATGAAAATTTTGGCAGTACAATAAAGTACATTATACAGGGTGGCAAGGATACCGACTTGGAAACTGTAACCATGAATTCAGCACATTAGTGTAGAAATTTTCAGTCGTTTATCAAAAAATGTGCTAGCTGTTTCATAGAAAAGTGCAATTACCTAAGTGGTCAAAATATATGAAACAAAAAAAAAAAATTGTAACCGACGAAAAATTTCAACGTAGTGAATTCAGAATCATGTAGTGAATCCATGATGACAGGTTGCGCATCGATGTCCCTGCCACTTTGTATAATTCTATCTCTATCTAATCGTCATCATTCTCCCAGAAAAAGAAAAAAAAAACACGAAAAAGATAGCACCGACACCAAAAAATGCAACAAGCAACATGTCTTTTTCTGGCATAATTCTCTATTAGACCGTTTTCACATTTAGGCGACTTTAGCAGCGCGACTGTCACGTTACAGACGCGTTTCATATTATAAACAGAAGGGAGGGAGCCACGCAGCGGCCTTTGCGGCCGCTGCGTGCACTCAGTCGGCGATGAGCTGGAGTACTATCAAAACTTTCAAAAGCAGGGGCAACAAAGTTTCTTCGTCTGAATCCATTTTTGAAATTAAGTGCGCCACACTGATCTAAACTGCGGGGCGGCAGCCGCGTTGCTGTTGTTATGATGTGAAGGCATCTGCTTCTGCCGCACTACTATCGCGCTGCTAACGTCATATTATGAAAGCGGCCTTAGTCCTCATCTCGGTAATCACCCCCTTTCTAGCCATATCATCTTTTACGCAGTCCATGCATCGTTTCTTTGGTCCAAATCTATCTAATATCAACCTTCAAACATTTAGTTCCAGAAAGCCTCAAAACGGTGTTGCCAACTGCACAACATCAGACTCCGATCTGGTGACGTTTACCACAGACTTCGGAGTGACCTTCGGTGTCCTTATGCAGGAGGATGTAGTTCTGTATGATGAAGAGCATTTGAATGGTGTGAAGAACTTCGTCATGACGGGAGACTGGCAGTCTGAGGTGCCTTTCTTGAATGGTAAGTTTTGGAATATGGATCAATTTTTTACTTAAAACATAACATGACACGGAGGACTGGTGTGCACATAGTACAGCCACATTTCACCAGTTATGTTAAAGTCCCATGTAATTGGGGCTAATCTCAACGGAGATTAGCCAGGTACGCAGGAGATATTATAGTGCACAAATGTGTGCGTAAACACAGGTGCACTCTCTGTTCCTTTACTCTCATAGTCCGATGGGACGCCAATCCGACACGACCGGGACGAGATCAGGCGCAGGACCAACGGCTTTACGTGCTTTCCGAGGCACGGGGGTATTAAACCGCTAACTTCCAAACTCCGGGCTGTTACTAAAAAAATTCTAATGGAAAATCCAATAACACTTTTGTCCGACCTGGGAATCGAACCTAGGACCCCACGCTCAGCAGTTGTGCTTGCATCCATGAGACCAACAGTGCAGTTAAATGAAGGTATTGCAAAGATTATAAGCAAATATGTTTTTGTTACAGCTGCCCAATTCACGTCATCTTGGTCCTATGTCACTAACGCTAACTTGGTTTCTACTTCTGGAATTTATTCTGGAAAAGCTGGCTTGAAGACTGGAGCTGGAAAACTGGCAGTCGCTGAGCTACACAAGAATGGAGAGATTGGTAAGAGTTTGGCATTATTGCCGCCAGGTTGTTTCAGTACTTAAGGGTATGCTCGTTATTTTCATTACATCGTGTGGAAACCGCATGTCCTAGAACCAAACATTCGAAGACATGTGACATCTACCGACCCGTCAACCCGCACTGGACCCACGTGGTGGAGACCACTCCCTCTCACGGAAAGGGGGCTTGTGTCCTAGCAGTGGTAACATTATAGGCTGATTATCATTGGCGTTGCTAGGGATTTTGTCCAGGGGGGGCAGCCGTCCAGCTGCACTAACTACAGTCATTTAATGACAGATCATAAATGACGCCTCGTAATAAATTCCCAGACCCTAAGAGCGGTTTCGCACTACATCCGATCCGAATCCGAATTAAAAATCCGACTTCAATCCGAATTGGGAATGTTCTAAATTCTGACGGATAGAGTTCGGATCTAGTGCGCAACCCCTCATACAAATAGGACTATGGTCACTTCGGACCGGCATTTCTCGGATTCGGATCGGACGTAGTGCGAAACCGCCCTCACTCTACCAGGCCTAACTGGTACAAACCTTACATCTTGGTCAATATGTACGGCTCTAATAAAAATCAAATAAGCAGTAATTCTTCAATACTGACGATTTTTCTAGGATTTGCAAATAAGTTTCTAGGGTAGGCATTGCCCACCTTTGCCCCCCCCTAGCTACGCCCATGCTAATTATGCATTCTTTTCATCAACCCAATCCTTGTAATAAATGTAGTTACATGCAGATTGGTCGATAGATCACAGCGGTAGATGTTTGTTTTTTTATCAATTGACCGATCATTACCATAAATTGTTGGATCGGGTATAAATGAATGTGTTGATGCTTCCTCAATTTGTGTCATCGCCTGCTCAAAGTTCGTTTTTTTTTTATTACTATCAATTTGCTCGAGTTCGAAGATTCTCTATTACCGATTTATTTGTCAATTTAACCTATAGCAGTCCACTGCTGGATATAGGCATCTTCCAGGCTGTGCCACAACACCCTGTCCTCCGCCTTCCGCATCCAGCCTGTCCTCGCCACCTTTTTGTTTACTTGTGCATTATTTGAAACTAGCTGCGCCCCGCGGTTTTACCCGCATAAGTGTCGATCCCGTGGGAATATCGAGATAAAAGTATCTTGTTAATCCAGGATGTCAGGTACCTCCATACCAAATTTTGACAAAATTGGTTCAGCAGTTTGTGCGTGAAGAAGTAACAAACATACAAACACACTCACAAACTTTCGCCTTTATGATATTAGTGTGATGTGATAATTCACCCAACCACATCATTACTAGGTAACGTTATTCGGATGTACCTATATTTTTCTGTTCCTCCAACAACCTAAAAATCTTGGCGATTTTTAGGGCGAAGACCAACTTCTTACAAAAAGAACTGTGAAATATGACTTACTAGCTTCCGCCCGTGGCTTCGCCAGCGAGGTATGTCGATAAAAACTAGTCTATGTCCTTCCCCGGGATGCAATCTATCTCTCTGTCAAATTTTATCGAAATCCGTTCAGTGGTTTAGGCGTGACAAGGTAACATACAGACAGACAGAGTTACTTTCGAATCTATAATATTGGTATGGATGAAGTAGCTGAGGTAAACAAGAGCCCAAACATAATTTTCAAATTACTGAAAATACTACTACTTAATCCTAATGTAAGGACGTCAAGGCGTGTTTTCATACATTTGATTACAAACATGTTTTCTTAAGTTTATCGTTTGCCGCGTCGCGTGAGCATCGTATGATGTTCGATAACGATCACAGAAAGTATGACCTCGATCGTTACTTTACTTATAAATGATTTGTAATGTGTTATGCAATTTATTTAGAGTTCCGTACCCAATAGTACCCTATTACTAAGGCTTCGCTGTCCGTCCGTCTGTTACAGGCCTCTGGGATCTTTTAATAATATAATATACCCATAATTTACTAGCTTCTGCCCGCGACTTCGTCCACGTGAAATTTCACCCCATTCATCCTCTTAGGGGTGGAATTTCGAAAAACCCTTTCTTAGTGGACACCTACTCTTCACAAAGAACACACCCTCCAAATTTCATGTCTCTATGACCAGCGGTTTAGGCTGTGCGTTGATATATCAGTCAGACAGGGCTTTGAATTTTATAATTTATTTCTCATCACAATAAAAAGCAAAATTAAAAATTTTGTAAAACCTACGACGGTTAAATGTAATTGGAAAAGGATAAAATAATTAAAAAACCCCCGACTTAAAGAATTTGTTTTGATGTGTTAAATATTGTACGGTGATCGGAACCCTTCGTGTGCGAGTCCGACTCACAACTGGCCGCTTTTATTATTACATATTTTTCAGAAAATTTGTGGTCAATTTAGCAATTTAATACTTATTTATTTTTGCTTGTTGAGATTTCAATCGTTGAAGATTGTGAATTGGCAATCAACCACTGTGTACCTACTTAATTGTATGAAAGAGAGATTGGAAAGGGTCAAGATCTTTCCATCCACGTTCAGCACCGTTTGCTAAACTGTCATATTTTAAAACATTGCAGCATTGGTACCTAAAGTAAAAGTACGCAGTGCTGCACATGCACACCCCTACCCTATTTCAAGTTAAACAAATTTCAAATCTATTTCAATGAAAATTATGTTGATTTCAGACTGACTAGCACTATTGACGAAGTTATAAAAATGTTTGAAGTTGTAGCGTAAACTGAACTTTATTGTGTAGGAATTAAAATTATTTTTCCATTAATTCATATTTTTGTTTACATTTTTGGCAAATAAATAGCGAATGCACGGTATCCTAGTCAATTATTTAGGCTTGGCTGTTCTTCCAATGTTAAAAGTAATTCTTTAATTGCAGATGAACCTGTGGTACCTTCGACCCTCAGCTTCCCCGGTGAAGACTTGAGTCAATACGTCATAAAGCAGCTGGATCTTGAAGCCAGTTCCAAGGGTTACAAGCAGACAGTCTGCCATAGGAGCTTCTGCTGTGATTTTTATGTCAAGACTGGTTCTCCAGGTAAAGTCCTATCCATTTTTTCGACCTTTTTAATTTTATGTGGGGAATGAGAATGAGTTTTCGTAAAGACCCCTGCTCTCTAATTCCGCAAATTAGCATGCAGGAGTCTTAACAAAAACCATCAATATATTATTTATACATACTTCATAATATTTTTTGAAAGAAATTCCTAATCCATTGCTTCATAAGTTTGAAAAGTTCGTCTGCTCAACAACGTAAAGAACGCAATGAATATTGTTGAACTGTCAAAATTAAAGACATTGCTATTGTAAGTGTGTTACGCAATCTTCCCGTTGATAAACATGTTAACCAAATTGGGGTCAAGGGTCTGTCTGACAATCACTATGATTATTATATTACTTTGGGAGCAATGAACGTTTGCAGTCTCCAAAAAAGCTGTGGGCGGCTAATGCTGATGTTAATTGAAAACAATCAATTGTCATTGGCAAGCCTTTGTTAAATTGATGGTGATTCTCATGTCACTTCACTCTCAATCAATCTACGAGTACTTAGCCTATTCCCGACTATGTTGTTGTCGGCAGTCTAACCGAATGCAGCTGAATACCAGTATTTTACCTGGAGCGACTGAGGCATCTGACCTGCACATAAAGTCACCCGGACCATATTCGGAAACGGCGGCCAATCTCAATGGAGACTAGCCTTCGGCGCGGGAGGTGTAATAGTGCAGGTGTGTGCGCGCAGCCACAGGCGCACTCCCTCTTCCCTCACTCTCATAGTCCGATGGGACGGCAATCCGACACGACTGGAGAGAGATCAGGTGCAGGACCAACGGCTTAACGTCCACCCAGTTACTGAACACACACACAATGCCGCTTGGTAAGACTGGTTGTCAGACTTTTGGGCTTCTGACTACCCGTAACGATTGTCAAAGATCTACGAATGAAAGCTGGGACCAACGTGTTAACGTCACTTGACTTTGAAGACTGCAAATTTCATCTGGATAATAGTGAAGGGCACACTTTTTCAATCGAATGTGTTTTTTTAATATCTCCCCTTCTTCTTTTCAGGTACTAAGCCTGAAGTGAACTACAGTTTAGCAGCATTTAACGGCATTCGTCGCTTCAATGCTAACCACAATATTGGTACTCAGATCTGCTTTATGTCAGGGTAAGTCACATATGCTTACAGCTTTACTGAATAGGTTGGATTAACTTTAGCATTGCAATCAACTTGGCTAATCGCAGTCCACTGCTGGACACATGCAACACACAACAACACTCCGTCCTCCGCCTTCCACATTCAGCCTGTCCCAGCTACCTTTTTTAAGGTCTGAACAACACATGACAACATGACATGGAGCATGACTGATCTAATAATGTATTGTGATAACTCGCATGCTCTGTATATATACTCATGTTTCCACAAATAAATAATCTTGAATCTAAGGTCGTCGGTCATAGCTTGCAGAGTAAGCAAGCCGAAGTGGCGGTGGGCCGGCCATGTTTGTCGAAGAGCCGATTGCTAGTGGAGCAAACCCTTTTTACAACTACATAATTTGTTTTTGAATTACAATAAATTGATAAATAATTATCTTTGTTTCAGATCTGAAAACTCAAGCATTCTCTTCGATAGAATTTCCATTACTGCCAACTTCACGAAACAAAACTCTCAATACCCCATCATCCAATCAGCGGCAGTGCTGCCAACTGAAAATTTCAAATTCGAAACTAATGTCAACGGAATTCCTCATCAGGTGACATTAGAAATTGTTGATGCTCAAAATGTTATGAACTTTGGTATTTTTGGCAAAGATGCCACTAACAAATTGGAGAATAGTTATGTTTTTGGTGAGAAAAATAACACGGAGAGCGTAGAAAATGAAATCTATGATTATATATTCAATGAAGATGTTCAAGAGTTCTTCGACTATGTATGGATTCGTTTAAGAATACTAATTGTAGTCGTATCCATCTATATTTTGGAAATGCTGTAAGAAATTCTGAAGCCTCAAAATTGTGCTTCGAATTTTTGATGAAATTTAAAACTCATTTCAAGCCTGTGTAGAAAGTAAGATTAAGGAGTTTGATTTTAACAGTTTTTTAAGTACCTTTGAATTGGACAAAGGTAATTTTTAAGTAAATATTTAAATTCGCTCCTTTTTATTGAAATAATATGTGGGTTTGTTATAGAAAGTGGTTATAAATTACTTAGTGAGTGATAAGACTGTATAAATGTCTGCGTTTTGTCAGTTTGAACTCAGAACTTTTTTAATTGAACTGATTGATACAAGGTGTAAAAAGCCCCATCACATAGCCGTCAACTACATATTCTGTACATCAAACTTGCAACATTGCACAAAAATAATTGCTTGGAAACTAGGAAATTTTCCTTTATTCGGGAGTGCGCAATGTAACGCACGCAAAATGTTGTGCATAAGGGTGCATGTACACGGGTCGTGGGGGTATTTAAAGTTGTTTTATAAACTTATAACACTAAAAATTTGTTCCCGTAAAAAAAACAGTAAAAGTTGGAACCTTCAATATCTCCGTAAGCAGAAGGTTCCCAGCCGGTCGATTCTGTTAGAATCTCACTGTGAGAAGTTAGGTGAAGTGAGCTGTCATTCCATCTGATGCTATAGGGATTTACACTAATGACAGCTCACTCCACGCTCACTTCACCTAAGTTTTCACGGTGAGATGGTTACAGAATTGCAATGCAGGTATGGTCCAGTACAAACAAAAAATATGAATGACGGGGAGTACAAGTGACTCTCGGCTTCGTTAAGCATATTTTTACACCCGTTTTATATAAAAAATGATACCTGAAAATAATGGCTGAAAACCATGAAAATAATTTCATATTAGAAAGGTAATCGTGTAACATAATTTTAATCGCAATGTCATTCCCATTCAATACTAGAGCGAGATGAAACAAATGAAGCGTTCAAAAATACTTCGAACCAAAAGTGACTTTCGATGCCCTTCTGAAAGTAAATGTCATCAATTTCAATTGTCATACCAAATTGCCATTGATATGACATCTATATAAATAAACAAAGTCGGGTTAGTGACACCATTTATAGCTCAAGAACGGCTGGACCGATTTTTATGGTCTTTTATTTGTTGGATTTGTCTCTGCCCTGTATTCAAATTTTTAGATTCAGTAAAATAAAAATTAAGATAGTTAATTTTCTCATAAATTATGTATTTATTTATTAATTCTGAGGCGGTACGAAGTTCGCCGGGTCAGCTATTTCTGAATATAATTGTGTTACAGAATAAGGCTGCCGTTATACCATTAGTTAAACTAGAAACAGTGCATTTTTAAAGAAGTGACTTATTTTATGGGATCTAGTAAAGGGTGATTTGTGTAGGTCTTGTAGGGTCGTGGAAAAAAATATTTTAAACAGAAAGGATAATGAACTTTTAGAAGAAACTTTCTACTTAAATATACATAATATTTTTTTAATAATTTCTAATAAGTCGGAATGATCATTGTCCTTTCAAGAAATAGTTTTGTAAATTAAAAATAAATTTGTGTAATACTATTAGTATTTTAAAATTATATTGTCGTCGACTGTAGCGAGAGAATAGTCTGTTACTATTTCACCATTAGCCCAGTACGGCACGGGCGATTTTTTATGGCGCACTGGATTTTCAACTCTCAGTATTGAGCCGAGCGTTGAAAATACAGTGCGCGAAAAAAAATCGCCCGTACGTGGTCTCATTTAGTTCATGTATATTTTTCATTATTGCTAATTATGGTGAATTAGTAATTAAGGAGATAAATGGTACATTTTGATGATTTTAAAATTGTGTATTTTGTAATTAGTGTAATGATTATTAATGTGTTTTAAATAAAGGACAGTCGCGACAGACTGCTGTGATATTAGATTTATGCATGCTTTTAATATAGCAGATTTTCTATAAAAACGTTTGTGTTTTATTTTCTCTTCCTGTATTCGTGCCGTACTCATTGTAGTTGCCAGAAAAAACTCGCCGCCAAAAAAAAAAACCGCCAATTCATCTACGAATATCTATACTAATAATAAAGCTGAAAAGTTTGTTTGTTTGTTTGGACGCGCTAATCTCTGGAACTACCAGTCTGATCTGAAAAAATCTTTTTGCATTCGATAAATAAGTAACTCAATTCTCGAGGAAGGCTATAGGCGATTTAACATCACGCCCTAAAGAGTCGAGCAAAAGGAAAAATAAAAGTCTGTAAGAACCCTAAGGAAAAATGAAGTAGGGTGTAGGTCGGGGGAACAAGAAATTTCACGCAGACGAAGTCGCGGGCAGAAGCTAGTAAATAATTAATGAAACTGTTTTTTCGATTATTATCGGAACTGTCTGGTCAAAAATATGGACACGAAATATTTTTTGCTGTTCTTAACGGATTTTGTTGCAGTTTTCACCATCATTTAGGCGATTGGCACACGCAGTGGTGTGCGGGAAACGGAGCCAAATTCCACACGACACGCGTGAGTGCGTTTTTTCATTGAATTTGTATGTAAAAAATCACGCGCGTGGGTGTGTTATCTGCGCCCCGCTGCATGATGTGGTGCAGTGTTTGCCTCCCCTTACGGCAATTTTTTTTTCCAACGCCAGATAACTTTACCCGAGGAATAATTTTGAATTTTTGACAGTTCTTCCACACAAAATCTGTCAAACGTCAATTTTATTCTGCAAATAAAAATTATCTGTCGATTGAAAAATTGGCCCTTTCAGAAAGATTATGTGTTTATGATTGAAGACTGTGTTTATGATGCATTAATATTGAATTTACATTTTATTTAAAAAATCTCTATGTTTTTCAAGTCGTAAAAATCGTGCTCAGCAGGGGCCATAGATTACGAGAAACAAAAGAAATAACTCGCAATAGTTCTCATTATTATTTGCATCACTTAAATTCTGTACAATAAACAAACACATTACAATAACATATACAAGTACTTCAGCTCAGTGTCTATTAGTCCTTCGCTGATGCTTGTGGTGGTGGATGTACTTCACGTGGTCCTCATCATCATCGTATAGGGTCTTCTCTATCCAGCGCATGAAGGCTTCCACCTGGGGAGACAAAAGACGGTGTAAATGGGGATAAGAATGGCTTTTAAGTACCTGTACAGATTATTTTATATTTTGTGAATGTGAGAACGTTGTAGGGCCTTTTAAACTGTAGATTTGTAGACTATTTTCTATATTCTTAAAAGGACGTGGTAGGTACTTGATAACAGGCTTATATACTGTCTCTTATATCTGTTGATACTGTAATTTGAAAACAGCCAATTATTTTAAAAAGCATAACCGTGCGTGGCTGCCGTGTTCTTGCCGGCTCTTCTGAATAGGAAACGACCAATTGGAACCGTGCACCTCTTCTGACGTTTCATAAGTGCCCATGTAGGTTTATGTGAAATAAAATATTTTGGGTTTGAGTTAGTAAGTAAGTATTTGTGTTTGCCTCTCGTTTTAACGTATTGTCTTTGAGTGAGAGAACAATAAAAGTTGCATTTTTTATCGACTTCAAAAATTTGGATTCCTACAAAACGTGGATCTTTTTCTGTCTGAATACATTCCGTCACGCAGGAATGCAAGATATGTTCAAGGATTTTCAACAGAATGTGAACCAGGATCCTTCACGAAACATAATATAATCTATTGGGTAATAAAATTTAATGTAAACTTAGGTGTTACCTTTGTGTAGACATCAGGCTTGCCCCTGGCGCAGGGTATGCCCCACGACACGATGCCGATCTGACGACCTTCCCGCACCAATGGACCACCGGAGTCTCCCTGTAACATCAGAATCATTGCGAAAGGCGATAAGTAACCAGGGTCGCCGGATTTGGTTGAAGTCTCGTAAGAGAAACCGATGTATGTTTTCGAAATAATTTTAGAAAACAAACAGTTTATTTTATCAAATTAATTTTCATTCGAAAACATTTATTGGTTTCTTACTAAACTTCAACTACTTATATCCGATGACCCTGGTTAGTTTATCTGTTTTGGTGATTGTACATTTTGAGTAATTATGGTTTTATTATAGCCTATTTATTATAGTTTCACTCTCACGACACGACACTCTCGGCCAAGCAGCGCCGAAAGTTGAAAATCCAACAACGTGCTTTTGTCTAAAGGCATTCATTTAGATAGCATCTTAGTGTTCGTGAAAACGAGCAAAAGTGTTTTTATTACATTCAGCCTTGTCCTAAATACTACCCTCCACTTCAGTTCTGGCACTGAAAAAGAAAGGAAGCATTCTATCGTGAAGTTAATCGTGAATAACTGAATCTAAAGACTGGATGGTATATACCAGTCTTTTGATCAGTGGCGTAGCGTGCCTTGGCCCCTCCAAGGCACGCAAGACACTGCTGTGCTATTCTGTAAAAATCTCACCGTGATAACTCAGGTGAAGCGTGAGCTTAAAGTGAGCTGTCATTAGTATCAATCCCTATAGCATCAGATGGAATGACAGCTCACTTCACTTAACTTCTCACGGTGAGATTCTAACAGAATCGACCGGCTGTATCAAAATTAGTTGGGGGCCCAAATAAAGGGTAAAGATTTCTCACAAAAAATGCTTGCATTAATTTAAAATTAATATTTATTGATTATAAGTTATCACTTCCTCCTAGAAGTTGAGCTAGCCAAACAATTAAAATGAATTATATACTTTTCCTGCCTTTTCTTCGGCAAATTGATTTGTTAAATCATCTAAGCTGAAGACGATTTCAGTTTTTCTAAAATTACTGCCTCTATAGACAATAGTGACAAGTCTGATAGCCGTTCCTGTCCCATCGAAGTCCTTAGGTAATTTTTTATCAGTTTTAATTTTGAAAAACCATTTTTTTTCCTGGAAGCACGAGATTAAGTGGCATTGTGGATAAAATTTTACTAATTTTTGCTTACACACGTTAGGGGCCTCTGTAGCCCGGGGGCCCCGTATAATTGATACGGCTGATACGGCGGTAGCTTCGCGCATGCTTTTGATTTGATTAATCGTACCCAAAGCAAACACCTCATTTCGTTAAGGTTAACAAAGGTAGGCTAGCTTTCTCTATGCATTCCTCTATACTAGCCTTAGAGCCGGAAAACATAACAAGGGAATAAATATGAATACTTAGTTATAAAGTTACTTACGTGACAAGCTCCTTCTCCAGCCTTTGTCATCGCACATATCTGGGTCTCGAACACTGCATTGATACTCTTGTGTGCCTCCTTACACTCTTCATACGTGATGGACCTCAGTTCCAGCTGCATCAGGTCGTTGGGCAGGCGGCCAGGATACTGTGGACAAGGGACTTGGTGTTTATATTTGCTTGTGGCAATTAGCATGGATCATACATAGGCACCTGTACCACGAGGAAATGACTAGTTATCAACTTTTTTCTCGTTCAAGAAAAATACAATAGGCTGTAAGTCGCGTGTACATACCTACGCATCACAAGCCTATAATGTTCCCACTGCTGGGACACAGGCCTTTTCTCTTTGAGACGGAGTGGGCCATAATCTACCATGCGAGCCCAGTGCGGGCTGGTGGATCTCACAAATGTCTTCGAATTTTTGGTTCTAGGATATGCCGGTTTCGCATACCAGCGAGTAACCACTTGTCGCCATCGCGAACTCGCTGCTCATTGCTCGCCAACTCGTTTGTAGTTGCTAGCTCTACTCGCTTCTCGTTAATCGCCGGCAGAGCGGCGGGGAAAGGTGCCTAGGCAGTAGTTGGTAGCGATGTGCGTTATAGGGACTGATTGCTATACCATATTTTATAGGCACCAATTCTTTGGATGTCCAAATAATTGACTTCCGAAGGTACTTTTAATATCTCTTTGTACTCTAAATGTGCCATAAATAAATAGTACTGTAGGCATCTAAGGTACTATAATGGGACCAAATATATACAGAAATAGAAGACAAGAGGGTCCGAGCAGACAGTCGTATATCAGTAACTGTTTGTGATATTTTTGGCCGTGTTTCGATTACATTGTATTGTAAAGGCTATATAAGTAGCCTAACCTTATTTATTTTATTTTATACCTTATGTAGTGCAGGCTGGCTAAAATTTAGTGCGGGTTCCATTCGAACATTCATGCAAGTTTAGACAGGACAAGACATTTCGAAAATGTTCTTTACTAACTTTTTTTAGACCTTTGTATCCTGCTTATGCGTACGAATTTCATTAAAATCGGTTCATTCATTTCAAAAAATAGAGCTTGAGAGTTTGCTTGAAATGCCGTACGTCGTAAACGCTCTTAAGGGGCTCTTCGAGTCTTCGAGTTACAGTACTTAGTCAAACTAAGTTTCAATAATTATAATCAGTCTACTTGATCATCGAACACAATCTGTCTCGTACCTCCTTCCTACCTTGCCCTCTAGCCCCAAAGAAGGCATCCATAGCGACCTCTGCACTGCACCTCTGTCAGTGCCACTGACGATGCCGAGGAAGTGGGAAGTTTTTGGGCCAGAAAATACACTGTCGTGCTATCGACACAACGAAGAAGAAGATCATTATCGAAAAAACTTCAAAGACTTGTACCTGTATTAAACAAAACATTGCACGACGAATTTTCAGTATCTATTGATTATGTTTTATCATAAAACAAAAGAAAAGCGTTCTTGACAAAAAAATCGAAACTCACCGACGTAGTTCCCCACCCAGTCAGCACCAGCTCTTCCCCCTTCTCCACCGGCTCATCATTCAGCTCCACAGCATCCACTTTGCTTCCGAAGTCTATCTCCTTTTCAGTGAAGAGGATGGCGATGTCGTTGCGAATGACATAGTCATCATAATCCTCATGAATGACTACCTTTCGGATGTCATATGCTGTGCCGCCGGCACGGAGTTGATTCGTGCCTACTACAGCTTTGAAGTATTGGGGCTTTAGTCTGAAAGGATGTGATGGTTGTTAGAGTACCTACTTACCTGTAGTGTGCTGACTTTTCACAAAACTATCTATAAATTTTATAAATTAAAGTCACTTTTCGTGTGTGTGTGAACGCGTTGTTCTTCCAAATATTTGCAACGGATTTCGTTGTGGTTTTCACCACAATTTAGAGAATTCATTTTTATAGGTTTATGTATTTAATATAATAGGTAATATTAATTAAACATTTAGTAAAGACATCTCAATGTTTTGTCAAGTTGTAAAATAATAATTTCTTTATTGTCAGGCCGTTAATCGACTGCGTGACTGTGAGTCGACTGCTGCAGCAGCAAGCACAGGCAGGTTAGCAGGTATCAATGGCAGATTCAAGCATTTCAATTTGACTGCACGAGCAGTCCGTGTATGTTGATCACTGGCTTACTGCTGCAGCTGTCCATGTATGGCTAGCCTCAGCTCAGGCCCGAGAGAGGTGGCGCACTTCAATCCACAAAGCAACTGAATGCTTTGAAGCAAATCGTCTTGAAGACCTAGACAAATCTTAACTTGGTACAAGGTCAGCCTAGAAATGGATAGCTTTTATTTCGATTGTGAATTCGTAACACTATTGAACAGCGCCTGCAATTATATCATAGCAGACAAAAGCAAGACAGTGGGTGCGTACTATAGAACTTTCGTTATTACTACAAGTATGTACAGACGTGATGATTATGCGTGGTACAAGGTATTCCTCTTTGAAAACAAAATAGGTGGTTGACACTTCTCGTGACACAAGGGCTGGCTGTTACTTTGGAGGCTAAGCATTGCCATACAACGTGGTAATGCCGCCAGTCTACATTTATCAGTCGACAGCGATGCGGGGGAAATTTTCGACGCCATATTTTTAGCTTGTCAATAGTTTTAGTTATTATTTTGATAGTTTGTTAGTTCATTAAATAGAAGTTTATCCAGTCAGTGTATATGTATATTTTTATCCTCCTAAATAAATCAATTTTTTGTCAAAAAATTGGTCGTCAATGGGAAAATCAAACAATACTTTCTTTTCTCACCTGTCAACACAATGAGCTGCAGTGAGTATAACTCTAGGCGTCACAAGAGACGCCCCGCAAAAGTGCCACGTTCCCCAAACGCGAAGGGAGACCTGGTAGGGAATGGAGCCATTAGGGGCCTTGAACCCCCCCACGATGCGCTCCCAATCCTCGCGAGCTTCAGGAGTTGAAGAGGCGAAGAGTTCTGATGATACTGGAAGAGGAAGAGTTAAGATTTTAAAATAGACGGTGTGCGGTGGAATAAAGTTCTATATTTCTGGGAATAATCAGTGGTAAGTTTTACAAATTACTTAATTGAACAAATAGATTAAAATTTACAAAACATCAAAATAATAATTTATAGTGGTCAGGTTTTTGTAGTCTGAGCAGTACGAAGTAAAAAATGGAAAAGCAAAAAGTTTTGTCAGAAGTGGGATTCGAACCCACGCCCACAGAAGTGGACTGCGACCTGAACGCAGCGCCTTAGACCGCTCGGCCATCCTGACTTGTATGATAGGCTCGAAATTAATAATGACTACCAACGAATCTCTTTGAAAAGATAAAAATAAACTCTGACTTCACAGGTAGTTGATAATAAAATTCACTTTGCGTTTACTGCATGCAATCAATAACACTGCTTCAAACGATTTTGAACTTTAGATCAATGGAAATAAAAGTTAACTGTTAAGTTTTGTATGACGATGACGTAGGCAACTCGGCAATTGAGGTCAGTGCAATAATTGAAGGTCACTGAATCGGTTTATAGTTGCTATGCAAGGATTTCTGTTGTTAAGTTTTGTGCATTGCAGATGTTTGTCAGATTTGAATAAGGAAAGGTAGTGGGAAGTTAGTTGTTATTGATTACGCCTTGTTAAAAATCTACTAATTAATAGACGCATGCAAGTTTATCTACTATGTGTGTCTTGTGTGAAAGAGGACAGGAAAACTCTTTAAAATTCTTTTATTCATACATTATTAGAATTCCGTAATATTTTTTATGATTCACAAAGTTGTAAGTAATGTTTACGTAAGTAAGTACATGAACAGATTTGAAATTAAATAAAAAAAAACTGTGAGTACGTTTTGTTTGGGTTTCATGAAAGATTAAAGGCTGATTTTTCAATACTCCGATATGTTTTAAGTTTATGAAGAATAATTATGACAGTTTGACATATTTTCTATACAAAAACTGTCAAATCGCAATATTTATTAATTAGTTAAAAGCTATCTGACTATTAAAAAACCAGTCTTAAGTAGGAAGTGGTTTTATTTGAATTTATTTGTCTTGGTTCGATTCACATTTATTCTCCCGTTATTTTAATAACTATTAGGTACCTGTTTATAAGTTTACAAATTCTCGGTACCTATAGTTTTGCGTATTTTGGGGTTTTCAAAAATACACAAACAATAGTCTAATAATATTAATAAGCACCAGGTTGTAAAGTACAGTGGTTCTGGGATAAAGGCAGAAATAAATCTCTTGGTTCGATTTACAAAAAATCTCTTGGTTCGATTTACATTTAGACCAAAATTCTCCCTTTGTATTAATAATTGTTTATTAGTTTATAAGCTTACATTTAGCATTCCTAGGTTCCTTATGAACTTGGCCAGGTAAGTGATATCCAGTCAGACCATTAACTAAAATCTCCACATCGGGGTGTTCTGGTGATGTTATCAAGTCTTTTAGTTTTAACACCATTTCTTCAACAGTTTGACTGTTTTTATCATTTTGGGGAATCGTTTCAGTGCTAAGTTGATTATTCTTTATGATGGTAGTGCCATCTGCGAATAAGGAAATATATCAAACATAGAACGAATCATCAAAATTATTTGATTATTTTATTTAAAGTGGTTTTTGAAAACCTGAGCCCGATTATATCACTTCTTGAACTCAAACCATTTATAACAATAAAACCAATTACAGGCACTTTTGAATTGTCAAGGGGTCGGTCAGTCAGAAAGTCGAAGTTAGTTCGACTTAGTCATTCTAAATCGTAATAGATTCCTATAATTTTTGTAGGTAGGTACCTAAGATATTATTATGCAAATGTCAAACGCACTGGAGGACGGACCTACTTATTGAGATTTTAGAAGAATCAAATCAATCTAAGTACTTTTAAGTTATTATACGAAAGACAGCAAAAAGCCGCACTGCACAAACTTAAATAATCAATAATTTCATAATATAGATTTATGAAACGGAGAAAATTAAAAAAAAAATCCAAAGTCAAAGGTCTTGATTTGAATAATCGTTTAAGACTATTACGTGATTGAAGACTGTGACTGTGTGATGGTTTGGGTTGACCAAACATATTCACATTATCAATTAATTCAGGCTGAAGTGGGAGTGGGCCGTACACCGTACATGTCGCGCGAATGCACCCGGAGAGATGGACAGAGATCATCACTCCCTGACGCCTGAGTGAGGACATCGCCGTCGAGTTAGACCATGGTGAAGGTGGTGTGACGATCTGATAAGTTTACAGGGCCAACATGGCTAGAGATCGCACAAGACATGTTTGGAAGGAAAAAGGGTTTGCCTAGGAGCGGATACAAAAAAAAAGAAGATAACTCAGCTTGTCGTAGTTCACTGCTGGACATATCACATAGGCTCCTGCCAACCCTGCTGGCCACAACACCCATCCATCACCAACATCCTACGGTTCCCGCATCCAGTCTATCTCAGCCACCTTTTTAAGGTCGTCTGGGTCGGCTGGGCACCCCACACTACGCTTGCCGATATGCAGTCTCCACCCTAGGACTCGTCTGTTCTACCGGCTATCGGTCCTTCTCAAACATGGCCAGCCCACTGCCACTTCAGCCTTTTAAATGAGATGTAAAGAATCGTCTTACCGACGGACAAGCTAATCCCGATGAAAGCCGCAATAACTAAATTGTATACTGCCATCTTATCACACAATGTTACAAAACTGTGGAAAAAACTAGGAAACTCTCCTTTATATAGTACATAGACAATTAATTGTTTCTGACGCAATCGTTTTTGCACTAAATTCTTATGGTGATACCCCTATAGCGGTTCTGTGTATTACGTTTGTGATACAAAGATAATATAATATGCCGTCACTATTTCAAGGTGGGCAGTTTATTCTTATTAGATCGATATAGGAGGCTGCAAGTCCTACGGAACACCTACGTAATTCTGGAAAAGATTCAGAAAATTGCGGGCATAAATACCATTTATATGGAGCACCAAAACTCTCAATTGATTAGCTGTCGAGAGAAGGTCGGTCATAGTACATTTACCATAAGAAATCTTTGGCGAAAATTATAATTATAAAATTGAAATTAATCAAATACTCAGGGGTGCAAACCCTTGAAGCAGTGAAAAAATCAAACTTCTCTCAACGCAATCAAAAGATACGGGTACACTCGCAACGGAACCAAAACCTATAGGGTACTTCCCGTTGACCTAGAATCATGAAATTTGGCAAGAAGCAATGCCATGTAGCAAAATCAAAGGGAAAAATTCGAAAACCGTAAATTTGTACGGAACCCTCGGTGCGCGAGTCCGACTGGCACTTGAACAGTTTTTTTTTAATGACCCGACGAGAAATTTCAACAGAATCATACATAGTGAATTTATGGTAACAGGTTGCGCATCTATGCCATCCTGTATACCTAGATTGAAGGTACCTACATTTGGAAACCACGGCAGCTAACTTTCTAACCGTTAGACTCTAATTCAAAAATATTCTGTAAATTTTTTATTATTGAAACATTTAAATGCTTTGACTATGGCAGAGAATGATATTCGCGGTTCTTTATGCAAACCATGATACACAGAGGCAAGAAGGGGAATTTTATCATTCAACCAGGAACACAAATGGCACGAACTATGTAGTTCCGTTCAATACAAAGTAAAAAACTATTGCTTTGATATTAACATTCGCAGCTCGCTGAATACAGGATATGGTCAATTTTGTCACACTGTATGAAGCATGAGCACTTAGTTAGCTAATAGACAGTGTGCCTTGCATGATTAATGGGGTCTGGGGTTTATAAGAAACCCAGGACTCCTGTCGAATGTATGACGAACTAGCTATTATGGGACCGCGGCTCTACTCGGGATTTTTTTCTTTCATATCTTCTTTTTTTTTCAGGTACCGTTATAATAGCCGTTTGTTCCTACAAACAATAATTTCACATGTTTATGTTTATTTAATAATTTCACATGTCAATAATTTCACATGTCTATTGGACAAACTATGTTCTTATATTTCTACATATATAAGAGAGGAGGATTTTTTTTCCAGTGAAACAGTAACTTATTGCTAATACTAGCTGCGCCCCGCGGTTTCACCCGCATAAGTCTCGATCCCGTGGGAATATCGGAATAAAAGTATTCTGTTTTAATCCTGGTTATAAACTATGTATGTGCCAAATTTCATCCAAATCCGTTCAGTAGTTTTTGGCGTAAAAGAGTAACAAACATCCATTCTCACAAACTTTCGCGGTTATAGAGTTAACAAACAAAATGAGTAGCTGCTATGACACCGTTTTTGTGCAAAGATCCAAATTATTCGATAATTTAACATAGTTAACTTGGATGATTAAGTTTTTTGTTATTGTAGATCAAGAACTTAGCATGTAGAAAGAATAGTTTTTAAAATCGTGAGACCAAGTTAAAAAAAAACTGGTAAGTATGTAAAATGCTGGTATTCAGCTGCATCCGGTTAGACTGGAAACCGACCCCAACATAGTTGGGAAAAGGCTAGGCAGATGATGATGATAAAGTAAAAAAAAAACTGGTCATAAGCTAGTCTTGAATAGAATAATAAGAATATGCACCGTCATCATCATCATCTGCCGGCCATCTTTTTCTCAACCATGTTGGTGTCGACTTATAACCAGATACAGCTGAATAGGTACCCGTGTTTTACATGGAGCGACTGCCTAGCTGACCTCCACAACCCAGATAATCGGTAACACGATACCCCTTGGTATCTAAGACTGGTACTTATGCATCGATCATACAAAATATGACAAAGTAATAACCTGGCTATTGAAATTCGCGCCTCGCCATGTACAGGATGTGCACAATTTGAGTGGTGCTAACACATTGTCTGCACTACAGGGCTAATCAACGGTGTGCAGCGCATAGCCAATGAAACGACGGGATTTAAGAATATAATAAAACATTTCTGGTTCATTTTGTTTATTCCTATAGAGAAATTGAAGATTTCAAGAATGTAGGTTTTTGTGAGTACTTGTGTTTTCTGTTTCTCGGACAGTCTAACCGTCAAGGCCCTTTGTAAACGGCACGTTTTAGTAGAAAAAAAGTGTCTAGCAACAAGCCCCCATAGTGATCCATACAACACTGACGACCATGCCGACACACGGCGAATAAACCGTAGTTTTTCGTAATACCATAATTCAAAATTGACAGATAAACACAGCTGTTAGATAGCTGATGAGCTGGTGGTGAAATCTACTGAAAAAGGCTTCAGATTTGATGGCTTATGACGACTATACGAGAAAGGTACTACTATGGATCTGCTTCGCGGCCGGTTCAAAGGTTTCAATAATTTGCAGTTCCTAAACCTGACTGTATTTTTTTATGTAGTTTTGTTAGAGAATGATAAGTATACGACAAACTTTATCTTATACTCGCCATTGATTATCTAATAACAATCTGTTTAAACCTTCTGATTTCTTTATTAAACCATCAGAGACCCTACCCATCTGGGTACAAGATACCGAGGCTCATTTAAAAATCCTTAAACTTCGTAAACAAGTAGACTGCAGCAAGGACAACCTCCACAAGTGAGGGTTCATGGAAGTCTCTCCACAGACAAAGATGAACTAATCGATTGATTGACAATGACTCACCTCCCATCTTCTACCGCATACCCTGTTACCTGCACACGAGGGGATTTTTCCTGTTGTTTTTGCCATCGACACGCTAAGAAGAAGGAGAAGAAGACTTCGCTTGGTCGTTTTATTCTTCTCAGCTACGAAGAAGTAAAAGGTGGGTGTTTTGAGGACTAGGGAGCTAGAAGTGACGTTTTTTTAAAGGTTTTACTTCAACTTAATTTGTTTTGATTTATTTTTTATCAAAAGTCTCCTCCAAAACAATGTCCCTTTTAACCTCTCTGTGGCAACAGATGGCTGCGCCGGCGCCGATTGGACCGCGCTGCATATGAATGCATGTCATTACGCTATTACACATGCCGACATGAACACACGAGCGCAATGATGCGACATAATGTAACGCATTATTATGTCGCAGCGGCGCATTGGCGCGATTATCCTGGGTTAGTGTGCTAGGTTTTATGAGAGAGCTTCATGGCATAAGTATGGGTGTATTTTGTCTCTTCATAATGCTATGTTGTGCATTATGGCATGCTGATTAGTATGAATGAGGGGAAGACCAAAGAAACGATGGTTGAATGTAGTAGTTGTCACCGCACTACCGAGATGAGGACTGAGTGCTTGGCCAGACTGCAAACGCGGGCGCGGTGCGTACTCAAACATAAGAACGTCCATAGTGGGCACGCGGGCGTGGTAAGCGGCGCGGGCTGCTTAGCGTGAGGAGCGCGCGGGCAACTCACGCCATCGCTCGTTCATACATGTGGCCGCAATAAGATCGCGGGCGGCCTGCGCGGGGACCGGGTTGCGAGCTTTTTCTAGTAAAAATAAGTCTTATTCATCCATATTATAGTTTGGCAAACACTGGACACGACAACACGCAGAACGCAGCCGCGCTCCACTGCGGACAGGTAGACCAAGCGCGTTCCCGCACCCGCGCCGCTCCCCGCCCCGCGCTGTCAGTCTGGCCAAGCTCAAGTGAAGTATGGACTATGGAAGAAGACATTTTGCGCAAACCCCAAATAAATTGGGATAAGATCATAATGATCTTATGAGAGTGGGTCTTCTTCCCCCCTTTTTTCCCCCACTGTTCGGTTGAGATACCTTCTTAATAATCATGCAATTCTCTAATTAATTAATTGGTTTTCCACTAGTTTTCTGTGCAAGGAAAATGTGTTATGTATGTTTTTTTCAGCATATTCTCATGTATTGTAGATACTTTTAGTATTTGTAAAGTGATTATGGATATTCTCTGAAGAAATCAATTTAGAGTATTGATTTGCCGGAACTTAATTAACACCAAGAAACATATTTCAGCCGAAAGTTGCAGAACACCAAAATAGAAATTCGGTTACACTCTACCACACTACTAATTACCATTACTGTCATTAATTTCTTTTAACAATGTTTCTTGAATTGATGAAACTTTGTTGGTGTTTAAGGACAAGTGCGGTTCTTGCAAGTACTTGTGAATTATCTCAATGTGTGCGTGACTTGCTTGAATCTAAAGCTTATCAGATTGATTGGTGATAAGTTATAAACTTATAAGTTAAAACCACAGGAATGAAACTAGGAATTGACTTTGAACTTGGAAAATAAATCTAGATTTCGATTTACTTTTGTGGTCTCAATATTCCGTTGGACTCGCACCACAATTTGATTTACCACGAGATAAATCAAATGGTGCATTTAAAGTTTTATTCAAGATATTGACAGGAATAAATGGTTAGTAAATCCAAACTGAGGGTCTAGCACGAACGCGTTGAGATAACGTAAAGAAAATTCGGAAGGGTTTTTAATAAAAAAACACAACAATCCTATACAATTTTGGTTTAAATAGTGAAAAGCACAATTAGTATCATCAATGAAAATGACTAAAGCCTTAAAACGTAAACAATATGTGCCAAATGAATGTATTTAATTTTAGAGTCGTTTAACTTTTTTAAAACGTTCGTGATAGGCGCACTGCTCTCTTCAACATAAACAGTTTCGGAAGCTAAACAATGAATTAAGAACATCATAATGACTCCGTGACAAAGCACTTCACACACGGCAGCGATAATGTAAAGATGTATATTATAGCACGATACATCTCATTACGTTTTCCAAAGAAATCGTCAGGAGACCGCAAACGACAGCTATAATGTTGTACATTATAGCGGGATGTAAAGTACATTAATATATACATTATTTACCTGCTACCAATCCTCCTTGCCAACCTCTATAGGTGGCTACTCAGCGCCCTCTTCTTTGACTAAATACCCTCATTTCTTCATTGGGGAAATACCCTTCGTCTGGGGAGAACGGAGGGTTATGTATGTCGGACTCCATCCAACTAAACCCCCCATTTCCTTCCACAACCATGAGTCGGAGATACCTGGAGATACCCGTACATTCAGCGCATCCTCGACTGGAACTACATACCCCTAAAAATACCTAAGATATTGTTACACAAGATGGACAATAGCATTTCTGTAATTTTGCATCGAACTCTGTAGTAAACACACATTCTTTGGTCTTCAATGTAAACTGTTTCGTTTACTTCATTCTGTGGTGTATCAGTGGCGAGATCAGTGACTTTAAGATGAAGTGTGAGGTGGTGTAGTAAGATGTGGAAGAATAAAGTGTTCTTCTTTTTAGTATGCGTTACTTGTAAGTACTTTTATTCGCGGGTGTAATTTAGCTCTTTTCCTAAAAGCGCTAGGGTAGCCTGCTCGCAGGTCAGCATCAGATGATTTTAATGCTTATAATTCTACACTATATGTTGGAAGGCCTCCCACAAGGTGGACCGACGACGTTGTGAAGGCTGCAGGAACTCGTTGGATGCGAGAAGCACCGGTCGAAGTGGAGGTGCATGGGGGAGGCCTATGTCCAACAGTGGACGTCTTTCGGCTGAAATGATGACGATGATGACTACCCGACTCTGACTTGCAAATTGCGAGCTTTCTGAGAAACAGAGCTTGCTGACAGTTATAATTTTGCAGAGGGTTTATCAATTCTTTCACCTGGCTTTCTCTTCTACTACATAATGTGTTGAAACATCTAAAATTACGTTTAAATTTATAAGTTACATTGGATTTATGAGGAAATTGTATAACTAGCATCGTTGCTATAAATGAAGAGGAAGTCAACATGGTCACTCACTACCTCATCATATTGTTCGCATTTAACTTCCTGTATTCTCGCTCACCCAATCTTGTTCCTTCAGGTGTGGTGTTCATCAAAGGCCAATTCTTCGACTGCCACGATGACCCAGGGTACAATCCTGATGAGGGGCCGCTCGAAGAGCTGCAGTTCACATGGCTTGGGGCTTTACAGTACATACATGGTAAGGAATAAAACGGAGAAGTACTAGTAGGTACCTAACTTGGTCAGACATTTTCTAGAAATCTAGACTGCAGTCCTTTGACGACGACCAGTCGATATTGTTCGTCTCAAAATTAAGTTAATAATTTAAAATATTTCACATAAACCTAAATGGGCACTTATGGAACGTCAGAAGCTAGGTGCTCGGTTCCATTTAGTCGTTAGCTATGGAGAAAAGCCTCTCTTTAAAACATAATTGAGTTTTACAATGTCTTAAAATTACAGTGTTTACTGTACAACAAAACTGTCAACAAATGAAAGCATCTCTGTGGTTCTTTCTACACGGCCACAATGTTTTCACATTCACATAATAGAAAAACTGTATAAAACTAAGTCATCATCTGCCTAGCCTTTTCCCAACTATGTTGGGGTCGGCTTCCAGTTTAATCGGATGCAGCTAAATACCAGTATTTTACATGGAGCGACTGGCTATCTGACCTCCACAACCCGGATACTTTGTAATACGATACCCCTTGATAAGACTGGTTGTCAGACTTTCGGGCTTCTGACTACCCGTAACGACTGTCAAAGATCCACGAACGACAGCCGGGACCAACGGCTTAAAGTGCTTTCCGAGGCACAGAGGGGTCTCGTTATGTAAAATAAAATAAAAATAAATAATAAAAAATTTATTGTTAAGAAAACACATTACAAAAAACCCACCCATAAGATGGTCACCCATCCACAGAGCAATCGCGGCAACCGTAGCTTAACCTGATCGATCGACCTGTGCGGCTGTTATTATTTAGCCACGGGCCACTTGTATAAAACCAAATAATAATAAAAATAAACAAAACATACCTACCGACCTCTTATGTCATTTGTCTCAAAATATTTCTCGGTGTTCTCAATCGACGGCAGTCTAGTTGCTCCCCAATTCCACTAGCATTAGGAAGCCACAGCAGGAGTTGCCTGCGGCAAGATTTGCAGCACTGAATGCTTTGAAGATTTTATTGAAACCTGAGAATCAAAAAATGCAAATTTTGTACCTACATCTGATCAATATAGACCATCCAAGATGCTTAATGGAACATTGACCCATTAGAAGATAAGACAGAATTACTTCCGATTTTTTTTGGCTCAGATCTCATAAATAATTAATCATACGTTCAAAATATAAGCAATCAAATCAAATCACTTTTTAAATTTTATGCATCAACAAGTAAGATAAGTCCTCATAGCAAGATCTTCTTTTGCGATTTCCCAAAAGTCGTCTGTTTTGAGTTAAATATCAAATGTATTTGTTGCAGTAAAGAACGGAACCCCCCACTACTTCAGAGTACCGCGCGTGATCCT
Source organism: Gortyna flavago (assembly GCA_963669345.1). Taxonomy (NCBI): domain Eukaryota; kingdom Metazoa; phylum Arthropoda; class Insecta; order Lepidoptera; family Noctuidae; genus Gortyna; species Gortyna flavago. Next base: position 2,225,073 of record OY770149.1, read on the forward strand.
CATCAGCCGACAGTTCGTCTTGTCCACCGCCATAGATGCCGCGCAGATACCTGTGGGATACGCACTGTCAGTATTGCTAATAGTTTTAAATGATTTTATTTTTGTAAGTAGGTTTGCTCAGACACTTTTACACGTCCTTCATTTTTTTTTTAACTACATAAGTTCGGCGTTTCCTATCTGACTACTCTGAGAAGAAAGGCCGAAACAAACTCAGAGGTCACAGTCTCTTTTAAAGTTCAGACATAATCTTGGTCAGGTTATATGAAGACCATGTAGATCGATGTCTGAGATAGTCTTTTGAGGAAAGAACCACCATAGATTGAGAGGACCTGTCCAGTCAGTGCACGCATTTGTCAGAAATCAGTCAGTTATAAAAGGTGTTAGTAATAGCTTTAGTCTCTTCACCAGGATATGGAGCACTGGTGGCCCAGTGGTAACGGCCGCGACGTACGAGTTGTAGGTCTTTGGTTCGAACCCAGACAGGCGCTTTTTTTTGTTAGCCTATAAGTAAGTACTGTTCTACTGCTGGGCAAAGGCCGGCCCAGAAAGAGTTGGCGATATGACCTACACGCGTACCACGAGGAATGGTTCGAGGTGGCGCAGGAAAAGCGTTCCTGGTAGGATTTGGGGGAGACAGGCGCTTTACTTTGTGTAAATTGTTTCATCACCACTGCTCTCAAAACGGTGAAGGAAAACATCCTGAGGAAATCGGCATGTCCTAGAACCAAAAATTCGAAGACATGTGCCATCCACCAACCTGCACTGGGCCCGCGTGGTGGATTACGGCCCACTTCCTCTCACAGAGAGGAAGCCTGTGTCATTGGAACACTACCTATAGGCTGATTATGATTATGCTTCACCGGGATCACTATCAGAATGACATCTAAAAGTTGGGTAATGGTTGCTGTTTTGAAGAATTTCATGACAATTATCGCAACCCTGTTAATGGAATTCGTCGCTGAAGATGTACATTATTATTTGCGATTGGCCGCAACATATGGACTTGTGCGTTTTCATGTCATTAAAAGGAACAATACACTAATGTTTTAAGTACACTATCTACGGTCGTTAACCCCAAAAAAAAATCATCAAATAAATAATTTTTTAACATGTTTAGATTTCGATACCCATCACGTCTATGGAGTTTCGCTAGCTAATTTAATTTAACCCTGTATACTTACTAATAATCTACCTGTAATAAAGTTCTAAATACCTATTAATTAAGTCAATTTCAGGGGCAACGTAATTTTTGGCGACTACGAGCGGGACGAGATCGAGTGTCACGTGACTCTAGACGACATAGCGGGTGGCACCGAGTGCGAGCCTGCCATCCTGCTGATGCCCATAGCCGACGTGCTGCTCCATCCAGAGTACAAGCACTTCGGGGCCAAGTACAGCATCGCCCTCATGAAGCTGATCACGCCTGTCAAGTCTAGTAAGTTTGTGGTGACATCTGTGGCAGTTTGAAGGCATTACGGGTTCGTGGGTAAATAAAAACAGCAGCATGGGTCGATCAAAGGATTAAGATACACTCGCCGTGGTTGGTCGCCACATGGTAGTGGTCATAATGGTTACATGTAGAGTGTCTCGGGAGCCTTTGGTCCCGGTTGTCTGATCTGTGGTCTTTGTCAGTATATGCGGGTAGTTAGAAGCCCAAATGTTTGAATACCAGTCTTACCAAAAGGTATCGTGTTACCCAGCAACTTGGTTGTGAAGGTCAGACAGGCAGTCACTCCATGTAAAATATTGGTAATCAGCTGCATCCGGTTAGACTGGAAGCCGACCCCAACATAGTTGGGAAAAGGCTAGGCAGATGATGGTTAGGAAAAAAAAACTCATTTGCATGCATTTTCAGAATACATGTTGCCTGCTTGTCTACCGTTCAAGAATTATCTGCTTGACGAAACTGGAAAGCTGACGAGGTCGAAGTTATTCCACGTCGATTTTACAAGTGGTAAGCACTTAATTCGGTTATTTATAGTACTTGCGATTGAGTTTTCCAACTTCAAATAAATTTTGTTAGTAGAATAAAATGGACGTCTAACAAACTTTGTCAACTGTTTTTTTAATTTAAAATTAGTCTTCAGTTAAAGATATCTATCTATCTGGTGTTGAAAAAATAATCCCTTAAGCTGTAACCACACTCTGGCAACTCCCGCAGCGGGACACGGGACACAACTGCGCGCGTCGCTTGTTTCGCGACCATTCGCGCCAATTTGAACACCTGCTTACAAGTTAGTTGACACAATTGATCTAGTAATTATAATTATCTCAATAGTTAACATGACACAATCGGCGCGAGTTTTCGTCCCGCATCCCGCGCGGGATTACAATAATTTTGACCAGGGCCCTAATTCACTATGACCACTTAACGATTCTTTGCTTCGAAAGCACGTCAATTCCTTAGCTAATCCTGCGTTCATACTTCATTTGTTTTCAGATGTACCGCGAGATTTTATAGAAGAAGACAAGACTGTGGAAAGAGTTTCTATACTGCCGAGAGAACTCTGCTTCTTATATGACGGCATGGAGACCGTAGAGGTAACTCTGAACTCATAATTATGCTTATAGACTTAGCAGTTTAGACTTTGCGTTGTCTGCCACTGAGTGAATTTCAGATTTTGATGAAGTAGTTAGTCGCCCAATGGGGTGGGTTTCCCATCAGCAAGTTCTCAGGAGAATTAGGCCATGAGTTTCTAAACTATTATACAATGAGATAACGGGTTGTAAGTTGTACCTAACAATAAAATTTATTACATAAAATTAGATTTACTAACATAATTAAGTAACTTACTTGCAGGTAACTTCGTACTAGGTACTGCGTAAGTATCTGTAAGATAATTTAAATTTGGATAACAATAAGAAATGCTTTTCTCAAAAATGCTTACGATCACGTCATCGGCATTACATTCATTTGAAATGTTTCTAATGAATTCGACCACTATGCTGCACCTGGAAGAGGATGACGTGAGAATTCTTAGAATATTCCTACAAAAAAACAGACTTTCAGGTTAACAATGTGACCGTATTATAAACAGAACTTCTCTTCTAATTTTTGTCCTCAGAACGCAACAAAGATGACCCAGAACAGGATGGCGTGCACCACCGGCTGTGGCTACCGATCAGGCGCACCGTCGCTTGTGCACGAGCATACGGGGCACTGGTCCATAGTGGCTCTGTCACAAGGTACTAACACACACACATACAAAGAATGAATGAATGAATTGCACCGATCCCAGCGTAGTTAAAGCGCTTATAACACTTTCAAATTTTTTGGAAAGTACCTTATGAGAAGGCTTGCCTATTGCCACCAGGCACAAGCCCGACTCTGGGGCTGCTACTGAGATATTTCTATTGACGAAGCTGATTACACTTTGCACAACTAGGGATTGAAACCCGTGCTCTTGCGATTGTAAAGATAAACACGAATGTAAAAAAAGAAAAGATAATAAAGAAGACAACACAAAGAAGAACAATTAATACACCTTAATACTGAAGCAATCTGTAATATGTATTACAAGTATTACAACAAGCATCGCAGATGCGGTTTCATCTCAGAAACATAGAAGAAATGCCTCACTTCGCCTGTAATGACACCGGCACACACAAACAAATAAACACAGCAAACAAACAAACTGCAACACGTGCAATATAGGTTAAACGACTTCCAAAATGGAGGAGGTTATTTTTTCGACTTTATGTGTAAGTTTTTTTTATGTATTTCACTGATTTCTCCGTCAATTGTGGACCTATTTAATTATATTTTTTTGTTTGAAATGGTATACTCTCGAGGTGTGAATCTGATGAGAGGATCAAATGGAAATCGAGGGAAACCCTCAAATTTTATAGGCAAACCTATAGCGATACGTGACGATGAACGATATGTGACGAGCATAAATTGCGTAGCAACCATATTAAACTAAAGTACCTAATCGAATCGCAATCCGTGAAATATTTATCATTGAGTAGTTTCGATGGCCATCTGTGGTCTTCATCATCAGCTCCATTTACCAAATGATGATTTCCGAGAGCAAATGCTCAAGTTACTTTATAAAATCCCCAAATCGCTATAGGTTTGCCTATAAAGTTTGAGGGTTCCCCTCGATTTCCATGGGATCCTTTCATCAGATTCCAAGTTCATGACAATGGGACCACGTCGAGAGTAGGTATTCTCCCTTTCAAAAAAAAAAAAAATAATGAACAGGCCCACAATTGACGGAGAAATCGGTGGGGATCAGACCGGAATGAATCGAACATATTTACATATATAAAAAAACATATAGTCGAACATACAACTTCCTTCTTTTTAGAAGTCGGTTAAAAACAAACAGGTGGTAGTAATTTGTAGCCGTGTTACACAGTAACTGCGTTGTGGAGGTCAGATAGGCAGTCGCTCCATGTATTCAGCGACATCCGGTTAGTCCGGAAGCCAACCCCAACAAGGCTAAGCTCGTTGGTTGATAGTAGGTACTTCATACCATAGTCAGGATACTTTGTGCGCAGGTGGACATCAATGCCCGGACCCGCTGCGCTCGCGCCGCCCTCCTCCCCCGCCGCAGCACATCATGATCCACCCCTACGTGCCCTGGATCACCGCCGCCATCACTGGGAAGGCAGTGGGAGCCTTCGCCAAAGACGATCCTTTCGGTAAGAACTTTACTTTATTCAGGCTTACATAAATGTAAAAAAGTATTCTTTAATAAATAATATTAGGTAAAGCAACGGTTTGATGATGAAACTAAAATAAAGTTAATAAAAACAGTATGTAATAACTTGCAAATACATTTTCATAACATGATGGGCCTATAATAAAATCCCCACTGCTGGGACACAGACCTTCTCTCTTAGTGAGGAACTGGGCCATAATCCACCACGCGGGCTCAATGCGGGGTGCTGGATTACACAAGACCTCATGCTCAGCAGTAGCGCGTGCGACCACTTTAGTTTAGTAAAAGTGCGCAGTGCTGCTGGCACACCCACACCCTATTTCAAGTTAAACAAATATTAACTTTATTGCAAAGTCGATTAAGTTGATTTCAGAGTGACTAGCACTATTGAAAAAGTTATAAAAAATGTTTGAAGTTGTAGCGTAAACTGAACTTTATTGTGTAGGAATTAAAGTTATTTTTCCATTAATTCATATTTGTTTACATTTTTGGCAAATAAATAGCAAATGCACGGTACACTAGAATCGTTTGTTCAAATTGATCTATCCAGGTATGAGGCTCAGGGTGTATAGTTCACTCATCCTCCATAGAAAAGGAAGGATTATCCGACCAGAAGGGTGCCATGTCTAGTGGTCAACTACCCTACGATTGATGTCGGGACGTTGTATTTTATATTTATGCTAGTTGCGCGGTAAACTCTGCTTGCGCGATGCAGGATTGCGTGACGTCAGTGTGACGTGTAGTTCGCATGTGGCGATGTGGCTCCATCGTTTATTAATGTCCCTAGAGAAGTTAGACTCAACTGAACCTAGCTCCCATTCACGTGTATATTTACTCCTTCCACCCAGGTTTCATCATGCCCCGAACCTCCGTCTACGATTTGGTTGCGCACGGTTGGGTTGGCCACTGGTGGATGGGCGGCCTGCGTTGTTACGATAGAGGGGAGGCAGCCGATGACATGTTCAAGTTCTACCACGAGATATTCCAGTTGAAACCTGTTGCTGAGACCTTTCTTACATATTACCTTGAGGTATGTTTTTACTCGAGTTTTGACATGATGTGACTCAATCTGCCTAGCCTTTTCCCAACTATACTGGGGTCTACTACCAGTCTAACCGGATGCAGCTGAATACCAGTATTTTAAGATTTATTCCGGTCTGATTCCCTGAGCCCCCCCTCCACCCTCCCTCCTGGATCCCCTGCTAGTTCTTCTTCTGTTTTAATATCTTTCTTATCCAATTTTTTGCGGCGCGACTGCCTATCTGACCTCCAAAGCCCAGTGTCTGCGTAACACGATACTCCTTGGTAAGACTGGTTGTCAGACTTTTGGACCTCTGGCTACCTAACGACTGTTATAGATCTACGAATGACAGCCGGGACCAAAGGTTTAATTTGAACGGAAGGGTCTCTGTATGTAAAGATGGTCACCCATCTTTACATACAGAGACCCTTCCGTTCACGGACCCATCCACGGACTCACCTCGGCAAGTGTAGCTTAATCTGATCGGTCGACCCGTGACTGACCACGGAAACCGAAGATATTTCGTCAGTTCTATTCTATCGATTTCTAACTCATTTTACAGATTGACTCTGCTCACGATACTCTGATAATCTGCGTGAAGGTGGGCATGCCGTACCGACTGGCACAGCCACGAGTGTGGGAACTCGACACCCCTATAGTAAAGGTATCGTTACTTACTCAAGTACTTTCATTTATTTTATCTCTAACAGTAGCAACCCAACAGCAACCCAACAGCAACCTTATCGTTACGGGAATAAAGATCATTGTAAATTTGACAGAATTGACAGTCTCGATCCCATGGGAATATTGGTATAAAAAGTATCCTATGTCCTAATCCAGGTCATGGTCTATCAATGTGCCACATACAAATTCGTTCAGCCGTTTTAGTCTGAAAGTGTAACACACAAATATACAAAAAATCGAATCTTTTCTCTTTATTAACTTACTGTGATATTATAAACGCGAAAGTTTGTGAGGATAGATGGATTGATGTCTGTTACTTTGTCACGCGAAAACTCCGGAACAAAGGATTAAAATTGGCACACAGATAGTTTCTAACCTGGATTAACACATAGGATACTTTTTATGCCGGTAGAACGTATCCGTGATAGTTTCCGACCTTAACGCGGGCGAAGCCGCTGGCGAAAGCTAGTATTATATAATTTAGATTACACCTTATATAATTATAATTACGATTATTGTTCCATCATAATTGTCCTGTCCTTTTATTCCAATTTATTTGTGGTCGGCGCAACATGTATTTTTCTTCCATACTTCTCTATTAGTCGTCATCTCGGTAGTCACCCCCTTTCTAACCATATCATCATTCACGCATTCCATCCATCGTTTCTTTGGTTTTTCCCTAGTTTTATAGCCATCGACATTCTTACTCAAAACTCTCTTCACGACATTTTCCTTATTCTCCGTAACACATACCATGACAACCGCTTTCCACACAACTTTTCAGTAACTGGTGCCACCCTCAGACTTCCTCTTATGTACTCGTAAGTATTCATTTCTTATTCTATCCATTCGTGTAACACCACACATCCCTCTTAGAATTCTCATCTCAGCTGCATGCAATTGCCTTTCATTCAACCTTTTTGTGGCCCAACGTTAAAAAAAAAACACCAAAACGCCCGTCCTTCACCACTTCGTAGTGCTGTCGCTGTGTAGAAGAATTGGCGCAACAAACTCCCCAGCAGCACAGCTGTGTGTTCAGTTAGAAAATACTATTCTGATCCATACAAGACAGCAGGTCTAATCATGGTTTTATATATATTCCCCTTACGTTTAAGGGGATTGTTCCCGTGACCTAGATTATTGTTCCATCTGTAATGTTAATAATCTTATGCTTGCAGGTCCGCATACCCATGGTAAGGTTCTATAACATGTACCGTTTCCAAGTAGAGGCTTGGGCGTACAATACCACTGACTTGGAGTCCTCGTCGGAGGAATCCTCTTCGTCAGAGTCGAGTGACTCTGACGACGATCTCAGGAGGCAGGGAAGACAGAGAGAAGCAGAAGGCGGCGGCGGCGGCGACTAGATATACGCTTCGACGCATGTCCATTTGGACCAACTGCGAATTGGACTTATTGCGAATCGGACCAACTGCGAATTGGACTAACAGCGAATTGGATCAACTGCAAATTGGACATCTTTTTGAACATTTGACCAATCGCGAATCGGACCAATCGCGCCTAAAGGACTATGAAAGCTTGACTTAAGAGTTTCACTCGAGTAATCGTTTTTGTTTCATTTCATTCCACGTTCTCATAACACTGACAAAATTAAATAGGAATGAACGTTCATCTGCTCCTTTCATTTCATTCTTGTGACTATTGATATTTTCTGAATAAATAAATAAATTGAGTTTTATTTGCCGGAAGTCATTTTTTTTTTATTATGTTGTATGCCGAAAATGGGTATTTCGAGCGAAAAGTGCCGAAAACCGAAAACGAAATTCGTTCGGTTCGCTAAAATTTGGATCCTACGTACTCTCAACTCAAAGCATTTATTAATGCGATGTAATTAATGCGATGTGTAATTGCGATGCGTAATTAAGACGTCATCAGCGTAACCAGTAACGGTAACTTACTTTTGGCGGCGTAAATGACGCCAAAAAAATAATACTCGGCGATGTCTGTGTAATGTATGGGACATTTGCGTCGAATAGATATTGAAGTTTTGTATGAAACAGCTGAATATTTTTTCGAGATTACGATGTTAGTCCCATGGAAAGTTGTTCAGTTTGACTATACACGTTGTAGCCAAGTAATAACAGCTGCACGGGTCGGTCGATCAGGTTAAACTACGCTTGCCGCGGTTGGTCCGTACATGGGTGACCATCTTCACATACCAAGACGCCTCCGTGCCTCGGAAAGCACGTTAAGCCGTTAGTCCCGGCTGTTATTCGAGGATCTTTGACAGTCGCTCGGGTCTTCAGTAGCCCGAAAGTCGGACAACCAGTCTTACCAAGGGGTATCGTATTACCCAGTAACTGGGTTGTGGAGGTCAGATAGGCAGTCACTCCATGTAAAATAGTGGTATTCACCCCAACATAGTTGTGAAAAGGCTAGGCAGATGATGATGATGATGACGTTTCTGGACACCCTGTATGAAGGTAGTTTAGTAGTTTAAGATATAACTAGCATAATATCTATATCTATTGGAATAATAAAGACGTAGCGATCAATTCACGAAGTGTACACAGATGAGAATAAACAGTATGTCAAATTAGAATAGTGTTTTAATTTATTGTCCGACTGCGCGATAACAACGGCAGTGTTATGTTTTTCATGAGTATCTATGTATTTTTGAATGTGGGATTTTTTATTCCCACGGCTGTATGGATTTGATTTTAATGCATGAGACTCTTACACGTTAGGCCGAAACCCCCGAATTACTCTATCCCGAATGAACTGTATCCCGAATCACTCTATCCTGAATGAACGCTGTCCCGAATCACTCTATCCCGAATGAACGCTATACCGGATCACTCTATCCCGAATCACTCTATCCCGAATGAACGCTATCCTGAATCACTCTATCCCGAATGAACGCTACCCTGAATCACTCTATCCCGAATGAACGCTATCCTGAATCACTCTATCCCGAATGAACGCTATCCTGAATCACTCTATCCCGAATTACGTAATTCCGAATGATCATACACACATTTATTTTTAAAATTTCGCAGCATCATGCTCAGATAGGATCCTTTTGGCAGTTGTGTTTAGTTTAGTTTGTGATCTTCCTGTACGAGTTGCAATAATAATAATAATATATTTATTAAGGTACATAAAGGTTTTGTAGTACACGAGGGACCTAGAAAGTTTACATTATTATGTAGGTACAGACGCTAGCACATCAAGCTACCCGAAACTGTAAATTTTTTCCAGTCAACTTTGAACCTTATGTTGAAGCGATGAAGTTGAAAATCTATTAAAGAAATTTGACAGATTGTAGTAGCTTAATGTGCTGGCGTCTGTACATCAAATTGTTGGGTGAATCGCGGCTGCTCTCCTAGCTAGCTGAGTAATCTGTATTTAGGATAAATACATTTTCTTTCTTTCTTATTCTTCTTTTCTTTAAAAATGTCGTAAGGAAAGTTTTGAATGTGGATGGCTATAAGAGTACCTACAGGAAGACCATAGAGAAAAGAAGGGGGTGACTACCGAGATGACGATTAATAGAGAAGAATGTGGAAGGAAACAAGACCGTATAGTGGCGGCGATCCAAAATAACATGAGAATCATGATGTCTGTCATCAGACTAGCACCACGATCGTCCAAACCTAAAGGCCAATTCTCGTAATTTCAAACGTTCAAAATCTAGTCGCAGTCTCATCTCAGCGACAGACAAATGTCAAAAACTTGTCAAAATGTAGGGAAATTAGAGGCATTTTTTAGATAGATTGAGACTGAGACCAGACTGTGAACGTTCTTAAAATTACGAGAATTGCCCCTCTGATCTCATAAAAATAAAAGTTATACGTACTTATTTAATGTATGTACCATATTTTAAAAATTGCCTATTGTTAATTTGTGTCCTAAATTTATTTTAATTTTAAGCATTCATTTTATACTCTTTGCTGTACAGCCATAATTGTACCTTAGCTATAAGCCATTGTAACACCTCTGCAACATTATGGAATGCAAATAAATGTAGAACCGAATAAAAACGTCTGTACGCGCATAACTTCCGAACGACTGCACCAAATTGGAAAATTCTTTTTTTGTTGTGTTCGGTATTGCCAGGACAACATAATTATGAAAGAAAAAAAAATGCACCCGTGCGAAGCTGGGGCGGGCCGCTAGTGGATCATAAATTAGGACTAGCTTCTGCCAGCGACTTTGTTCGCGTGGAAGTCGTAAGATACACAATGCCTATACTAAAATGACAGCCACATTTTTAAGCTCATTTCGCTATCGCTTCGTGTTTTCGTGCCTATCTATCTATACATATAATAAATCTGTAGACGAGACGTTTCTGTACATTGAAAATATTTCCAAAAAAAATAGTTGGGGTGTTAAAGGGTAAACAACAGATGCCATTTCATCAATTTTTGGAATTTTTGTCTGTTTGTCGGTTTGTCTGTTTGTCTGTTTGGATGTGACAGATTATTGATTTGAACAGGGTAAACGTAAAAAGTACCAAACCAATACGGTTACTTTTTATACTCAAATATGGTGTAGAACTCGGAGCAGTGATTAGTTTTTGTTTCATCGCAATCGGTTCACTCTATCAAAAGATATAAGCAATTTAAAGTATTCTAGGAACAACTTTTTACGTTTTTTAGTAACACGTAACGACATCTATTGGCGCGATATAGTACCTACTAACGAAAACATATTGTTGTTGTGATGTGAGTAATCACGTCCTATTAGTTTATGCTTACTTAAATGACGAAATAACACAGATACCTACTTATGTCTATGTTATTTTAAAAAGTAATGATAATGATATTAATGATATTAAAAAATCGCTTTGTTTCGTTTTTTAACGAAGTTCTTATATGGAGCTTGCGGTAGGAGTTCTAAGGGAGAAATCGTCAAATTACGAAAAAGCGTTATTCCTCATTTTTCATAGTAATAGATAGATAGACACACACGCACAGAGAGAAAGAGAGCTATTTTTCATGGATCCTGACCCCGATAAGTGAGGTCAAAAAGAAAATCAAAGATGGCGGTTACCTAAATTTTTAACTTTTTCGTCATGGGTGTCGTTTTCATAGTTTTCGAGGGTGCTGAAGTCGATAGTCAGGTCAAAATGAAAATCCAAGATGGTGGCTGCAATTTTTTTTTGTCATGTTTGTCGTTTTCATGGTTTTTGAGGGTGCTGAAGTCGATAGTCAGGTCAAAATGAAAACCCAAGATGGCGGCTCCATTTTTTTTAAATGTTTTGACATGGGTGTCGTTTTGATAGTTTTCGAGGGTGCTGAAGCCGATAGTCAGGTCAAAATGAAAATCCAAGATGGCGGCTGCAATTTTGTTTTGATTTTTTGTCATGGATGTCGTTTTCATAGATTTCAAAGGTGCTGAAGCCGATAGGCAGGTCAAAACGAAAATCCAAGATGAAGGTTGCATTTTTTTTTATGGGTTTCGTTTTATTGGTTTTTGAGAGTGCTGAAGCCAATAGTGAGGTTAAAATGAAACTGTAACGGCTTCCCCACCGTCGATTGGCCCATGAACCGTTGGTGAACATTATCTTTAAACCATTAACTTTTTTCCAAAAGACTTTTCACCCACAATCGTTTTGCCAACATAACTCTAGGTCAGTGAATGCTTTACCAACAGAATGTTTTGACCAATAACTTTTCACCCAAAGAACAAGGCCAACAGACGCCGGGAAAGGTGAAAGTAAAATAATAATAAGACGTAGTCCTTTATTTCTGTGAAAAGGGTATAAATTAACCTAACCAAGCCTAACCTCGGGGTGCCCTTCGCTCGCTTTGCTCGCTCACTTGAGCCGCCATCATCCCCTCGAACCCTACCTGTCCGAGTCGGGGTGCCCCAAGTCCCGAGCTCGCTTCGCTCGCCCTTGCATCCTTAGTTCTATTTGACATGGGTCAAATGTTCTTTGGGTGAAAAGTTATTGGTCAAAACATTCTGTTGGTTAAGCATTCACTGACGTAGAGTTCTGTTGGGGAAACGTTCGTGGGTCACAAGTCCTTTGGATGAAAAGTTAATGGTGTTGACCAACGGTTCATGGACCGATCGACTGTTGGTAAACCGTTTCAGTACTGGTTAAAATGAAATCCAAGATGGCGGCTGCAAATCGAAAAATTCGTAGTGTGTGTCGTTTTCATGGTTTTCGAGAGTGCTGAAGCCGATTGTGACGTCAAAATGAAAATCGAAGATGGCGGCTGCAATTTTCTTTTTCTTTTTTTATCATGTGTGTCGTTTTCATGGTTTTCAATATAAACTTACACGACTTTGTGTGAAATAAAATAAAATACAACTGACTTAAAAACACACTTCAAAGTGCAATAGACCTTTGCTTTCAGAAGTCTGTAATTTCTTGCCAACGCGCAACGTCTTCCCAAACTAAGGTTATTTTGCACTTTGTAGGGTTTTTTATGGAAGTCGGTTATATTTTTTTGTAATTAGCTTTACAATTCTTTTTCTGGTTTTCGGCAGTATAAGGTCTAAATCAAAATCATGTCTAAAGTTTTCATGGGTTTCATCTTCGTAGTTTAAATGGTGGCCGGTGTCAAATATAACCAAAGTTTAATGGGTTGCTTTTTACACGGGCAACTTTATGTAGAAGCTCTTTCCATTAATGTATTCTTCCTTTTATCATATATATATCTCGATGCTTTATAAGGCATAATATTGGTAGGTATATATGATATCTTCAATACCAAGTTAAGAAATTCTAAATTTACCACAGAGAAGAACACAAGACTTAGAAAAACTAACTTCAAACTTCACCTACTAATCTCAGATATACTTTAGATAAAATGGTGATATGATGTTACAAGTTGGTATTCTAAGACAGACGCAAAATAAAATGGACATAATTATGGCTGTTTGGTTAGATAATCAGCCTCGAGCAGGCGCTTTTATTTTAATTTATTCTCAAAAATGAAAGTGACACTTCGTCGCATTGTCATTATGAACCATGAAGACGCAGTGATTGCAGTCGAAAGGGCCGTGGTAGCGAACCCTAGGTAAGGAAAGCGTTACCAGGCAAGATCTGATGATTCTTCCTTTTCAATGAAGGAGTGGCAATTACACCTTTCCTAAGCGACATATTACCTATTGTTTTCCGACATCCACGCGAACGAAGTCGCGGGCACAGCTAGTTTGAAATAAATGCATTGACTATGACATTGACTTTGACATTTTTGCGCTCAGCGTTGTTTCTTGCTTTTTTTTCTTTTTCCTCGGTTCCTAAGGGCCATAGCGTGATGTTAATAGCCTACAGTCTTCCTCGAGAATTGGGCTATCAAATGCAAAAATATATTTTCAAATCCGACCGGTTGTTTCAGAGATTAGCGTGTTCGAACAAACTCTTCAGCTTTATTTAATATAATTATATACAGGAAGATTTTATTATCACCATCCAAATTTTTACAGGATGATCTACCCATGAATATGAAATCAGCTGTGTAATACAAAAGTTCTGTACCTACTTGACCAAAATGTATGAAACAGCTGATTTTTTTTCGTGATTTCAGAGTTGGTCCCATAGTGAAAGTTGTTCATACTCATGGGTAGAACATCCTCAAAAAATTTGGATGGTGATAAAAAAATCTTCCGGTATAGATAACCGACACAGCAACAAAAATCATGTTCAATTTATTTATATCCGTTAACCAATCACCGTTCTACTCACCCCGTTAGAACAAAGGAACATTAAATACTAAGTATTTGAGAGTTATCCCAATAATATTGAGATTTTCTTTCATCGTTGTTTATTGGTATAACATATTTTCATTCTGCAATACATTTCTCATTCCAAATCTTTCACTTGCACCTGTTTCTGGCTTATTAATAATGGCCCAAATAATGTTTTTGGAATGAAGCGATTTATCTGTGCGATCGAGGAAACGGTGAAATAACATGTCAGTGTCTGAGAAATTACTTGTTATTTAATACAAATTAAATACATGTGGTATGTATGGGATCTGTCGTGGAGGGGCTTGTGGCTAAGTAATAACAGTTGCAGGGATCGATCAGGTCAAGCATCGCTTGCCGCAGGTGGTGCGTGGATGGGTGACCATCTATATTTATATACCAAAGACCACCCGTGCCTCGGAAAGCGCATTAAGCAGTCTCGAGCAGTCGTGAGGACACCTGGGCTTATCTGTATAAATTGGTAAGCGCATCACTTGAGGACGGCTGGGCCGATGTGGTTAATTTTCTTTTTTAAATGTTTTTTAAAGTTCGAATACAGTTTTTAGGACAAACGTGGTAAAGGAGATTAACCATTTTGGGCCCAAAATCCAAAATATCCTGCCAACGAATAAATGTATATTACCTTTGTCTGGTCCCTCTCACCGAGAGGAGGCCTGTGTCCCAGCAGTGGAAGATTGTAGGACCCTTCCACTGGGCCACCAGTGCTGCCCTTAACATGCTTTTTAATATGAAAAGTAAAATTGAGCAGTTTAAGCCTTTTTTGCTCTACTCATCTTAACTATACTGTGACAAAACACAATATTTATGATTGCCGCGATTAAAACTTCAGGGGCGGGGCCACTAAATCGTTTTACTAACAGGCGAATGTAGAAATAAAACAATCACAATTAAAATACGACTGTGTCTTGTTAAGGGTAAGGTAGGTTTTGTATTGCAGTGCTAAATGAAGATGCAATAACCAATGTTTGATAAGCGGAATGCAAAGATACCTACAAACAAAGGTAATAAATGTTCCCGAAGTACAGTCAGACGGTACAAGCGTTGTCCTCTTTCTTTAATTACATAGCATAACGTACATAATCAGCCTATTATGTTCCCACTGCTGGGACACAGGCCTCCTCTCTGCGGGTCGGTAGATGTCACATGCTTTCGAATTTTCGATTTTTTTCCTTCATCGTTTTTTTTTCTTCAAATTACGAGGCGCAGTGGTAGACCGCGAAATTAAAATTTTCTTACGTTTTTTGCAATTTTCAGGTCAGTGTCAGGTTGTATCTTGATAAAAAATTTATTCGCGACTATAGCAGGTACGTATTAGTACCTACTTCTTCATCATCATCATTAGAAATTTAATATTATCTCAGCGGTACCCTGGGCAATCAGCCGCCATAATTATCATCTTGCTGACTGACTAATACATAATTATGTTTACTCGGGGCGTACCCCGAGTTATTTTTACAAATTCGACAGTTGAAGAAGAAGATTATCAATCTAGAGGTTTCTGGCTGCTGAATAGTATTATAGATTATTATAGAAGCCTCTAAATTCCACCTTTTCAAATAACGTAATTTCTTAGGCACCTCCTTTTAATCTAAGAAATTAATTAAAAAATTCTTAAGAAAACATACTACTTTACCTCATAACTTCACGCTTGTAATCACAGAAGGTTCAGGCAGAGGTGTATAATAATTACGTACACCCACATTTAGTCATTATCTTTAAGACCGATGTAATAGGGGGCCAGCTGATTACCATCAACTGGGCAAAGATGTCACCGGGAAGCTACTGAAAAATTCCTGAAAAAAAAAAATCCAACAACACTTGGCCCGACTTGGGGATCGAACCCAGGCCCTCGTACTCAGCAGTAGCGCTTGCGACCACTAAACCAAAGAGGCAGTCTTAAAATAACATGATCAAATTATTATTCTCTGTTAAAATGTTTCTGCTATCGCTCCCCGGCTATCATCAAGCCTTGCTAACCGAACATGGCGTTGTAGATTGCATACCTTTTATGCGTCGCAAGAGCAACTCGTAATATGAATAATGACAGCTGTCAGCGTATAACCGACTGTGTTCGAGATAAGGGAGTATTAACGTGTTGTACTACTTTATATCTTTGCGGAGTTGTTGGACACAGGACTGCACGATTAGCAAAAACTAAAGATGACCCTTGTTTGGTGTAGAATAAATAGATTGTAATAATTTCAGTTTAATAAATGAACTGAAAAGTGGCGTTTTCTGAAGTGAAGACTTTAGTAGATGCATACGTGTTGATTTTAGAATTAAGTCCTTTAACGTACAGACGCCAGCACATCAAGTTACTACAGTCTGTTAAATTTCTTTAATCGATTTTCAACTTTATTGCTAAAGCGTAAAGTTCAAAGTTGATTGAGAAAATTT
The DNA here is from genome assembly GCA_963669345.1 of Gortyna flavago. Taxonomy (NCBI): domain Eukaryota; kingdom Metazoa; phylum Arthropoda; class Insecta; order Lepidoptera; family Noctuidae; genus Gortyna; species Gortyna flavago. The sequence goes on from OY770149.1 coordinate 2,241,525, forward strand.
TACAGTTTCGGGTAGCTTGATGGGCTGGCGTCTGTACATTAGGGTGCTTGCATACAAAGAAGCGGGTTCCCGGTAAAAACAAAGTCGGTACCGGTCGGTGCGGGTGAAATAGTCCCACATTAAGTTAAGAGCGAAGATCAACCTGCAGAGACCTGTACCGGGAGTCAGGACCGAAAACCCGCTTCTTCATGCAAGCACCCTAATACTCTTCACATTTCAGTTCTTAGCACTCATTCGTTGCTGAATTTTAGGCCAAACAAATGGCATCGGTACACTAAGGAGAATTCACCAAATGTGCAAAAGCGAAAATCGGTGACCGATTTTTTGTAGGAGAAAAATAGAACGTACTGATGGCAATAGTGCAACGCACACGTCCTACAAAAAGTCGGTCTAAATAAAATAGGGCGAAATAATCTGACCGATTGTAGGACCTACAAAAAGTTTGACGTGGGCGGGCAGCCTTATTTCGAATCGAATTCTATGGGAGCAGCGGGGTAATTGCGTTAAATACTAACTATGAATGACTTTAATTTTGACAGTTCTACAACATCCATTACGTTATTTACTTTGTTGAGCAGACAAAATTTTAAAACATACGAAGCAATGGATTAGCTTCCTTCAAAACGTTTCAGATTCTGTTCCATAGTGTGTTACGCATTTACGCTGCAGGTCTGCTGCTACTGTCAGACTTTTAGGCTTCAGACAATCCGTAACGACCGTAATAGATATTCACATTTGACGCCTGCAGCCGTGGCCGAAGGTTCCACATACTCTCCAAGGTAACGCTCCCCCAATTTGTACATCAACGGACTGACCGAGCAGTTACTTACTTTGTGCAGATGTATAATCAAGCAAGGAGTCCTTACATTGCAACGTTATAATGTTGGTATCAAGATTAAAACCAACATTGAAACAAGTCACTACCAATATCTTCATGCTTCGCATTACGAGGACTGGCAGACGTGTGTGTCGGACGCAGCTAATCGGCGCAGACGGGGTAATTATAACTTTGTATATTATTTGTAATGCCAGAAGACTGTGAAATATTAATTTAGAGACTATTGTTAAGATTACAAACTGTAATCTAGTTAAGTAGTTAAAAATCTACATTATTCGAAATTCTTCCAGTTCTACTGAACGGATTGTTTTGGTGCTGTAAGTGGAATAGCATAGGTGCGATGCGCTCCAGAGCTTTTTAAATCGGTACTCTAAGTGGACTACCTAGACTTTTACTAGACAGATGACATAATTATTTGTATGAATCAGAATCTATCAATATCTAATCTTAATATATTAAAGTAGCTTTTTGTGTCAGAGTGAAAATCCGTTGTGTAGTTAAGAAAAACAACGTGTGTACTTGGATTGTGATGCAGTTTTCACCATTATTTAGAGAATTGATTCAGAAATTTGTATGTGTATAATAAGTGAATATTAAAGAAACATCTCTTACCTACAATAAAAGAATCTCGATGTTTTGTCAAGTCGTAAAAAGCGTGCGAAACAGGTCGGGTCGCATTTATTTTGGTTGTTGTATTTATGTGGTCGGTTTTATGTAAAAGGCAAAATTAAAATTAACACAGCTTTTGACTATACACCACAAACATCAATTAGCTGTAGCAATATCAACGTCGAAAGAAAGTGTAAACCCCACATTTCAGAGGTGTCACTCAAGTGACTCAAGCAGTATTTACTCAAATAAAAACAGCATTACAAAATGTTCACACGAAAACACGTGTTTTCTTTTAAAGACAAAAGATTTAAGGCGTGTGCACAGTTCACACACATTTGTCGGCTAATTTTACTCGAACAAAAACATTGTATTGTGTTACTGTAAGGATGAGGTTCTAGTGACATATTTCTCGCTTAGCTCTAGCGAGAGAGGAGAAAGGCACACACACAATCGGTGGCCGATTTTTTGTAGGAGCTATATGAAACAGACGATATCAAATGTATGTAAATGTACCCTACAAAACGTAGGTCATACAATAAAAAAAATCTGTCCGATTGTAGGATATTCAAAAATATGCCGAGAAGAGCGATCATCTAATTATGAAGAAGATGACGGAGATGATGATGGCGTTTGGTGATATCCGGATCGATTTTGATGTCTATAAAAGCATGGAATTGTTTGCAAATTTTCAGAGAGTACAAACAGAATTTCACTCGGAAATATGTCTTAATTTGAATCTACGAAATCGTTGCGTAAACATTTACAATAGCTTTCATTTTTACAACTCTGTGATTAAATTCAGCGTTATAGTTTTCTTGTATCAAACTCACGGCATCATTCTAATTTATGACTTACGTTAAAAAAATATCGTAAATGTGCTCCAATGTTGTAGCGTTTACCTCGCTCAGCTATACCCACTCATTTCTCGCTCATCTCATCTCACGGTACCACCTCGCTCGTCAAGCGGTGAAATCAGGGCAATTTGTCATAGTAACACGCGGTATCTGATTCCTTTTGATATTCGATACTAAATTATAATTGGTCTTTGTGAATGTGCCTGTCAATTACAAACGTTATACTATAGTTTATATCTGGGTTGTTGTATAAACAAATCACAAATGTTTCACAATCGCTTTCTTTTATATGTGCTTTGCAGCTGGATCAGGATAAGCATTTGCTTATCCTATCCTAAAGCATATGAATCTCATTTTCGTTGTACTCTATCTATACATTATAATATACACAATGTAACGATCATCGAAGTGCAAACTGTTGTCATTAATTTAGCGCATGATTCTAGATCCCGGCGGCGTAGAAATGCGTCGGTTATTTTAAAATAATCTGCTGGTAAGAGTATTCTATCTATCTATCTGGTTCATAGAAAAGTGCAATGCCTACACTGTCAAAACGTATGGCCTATACTTATTGTTACATTGTCCTCACATACTAGCAGCGCCCCGCGGCTTCATCCGCGTACGTTTCGATCCCGTGGAATAAAAAGTATCATATATTATGTGTTAATCCTGGTTATAAACTATCTGTGTGTCAAATATCATCCAAATCCGTTCAGCCGTTTGAGCGTGAAGAAGTAACAAACATATAAACACATACACTCACAAACTTTCGCCCTTATAATATTAGGTAGTGTTGTTTAAAGAAAATTATAAAGGAATTTAAAAGAGTAACTGTGGAGTTTCTTTTCCATTCTTCTCCATACGAAACCACCTTTTGGCGGCCACTATAGAATCAGCTCGGTTTTCTCGTACATTTTTAAGTTCTAAAGTGCGTTTCATGTGCCTAATTGAAATTTGGCTTGAAATAGCTAACCATAACCACCGACTTGAAACAGCGTAACCACGAACAACAAATATTATCGGTCAACTTTTTAAAAAATATTTTTTATCTTTACAAAGCTATTCTCAATTGATGGTAGTTTATACGAGTAAATAAAGGGCACGCGCTTGCCAGGTGTATGGGGTCCATGGGGCCCGCGGATAATACCCATTGTGTTTGTCTGAAGGGACCCTTGAATTAGGTAGGTTACCATATTTTACGGGGTTAAATGTACCGTGGTTGATATGTTTTAATTGGGGACGTTTTTGTTCAGATTTTGGAATTAAATGTAAATTTTTGTGGAACGGCTTGGTTGGTAGGTAAGAAGAATCGTTGGTCTGTGTTATTCGAAATACTTTCGTCCTAAGATTCACCTGTTGCTCAATTTAATTTTTCCATTTCTCCGGTGAATAGCTGTGCCTACCCGAATACCTACCTATAATTTTTTTTTATTAGGTACCTACGTATGATGATGAATTAATGATAATTATTTCTGTAAATTACAAGTTCAATTCCAAGCCTTTTCTTCCTCAATTACTTATAGTTTTTAACAGTATAAATGACTTTTTAGCATAGTTTACGTTTTATAAATGATTCGAATTCATAATGTTCCGTTTTTTAAAGTGGCGTGGAAGTTTATTATAAAAGCGTATAAATTGACATCTAAATGAGCCACCTATTTTCTTGAGCCTTGTTGTAGATACAACTAGATATGTGTTTGTTTCTAGTATTTACTTATGCTTCTCTCCCCATTTCTACAACATATTTTCAACAACAGTAATGTTTTTTTTTTGGTTAAGCACCACTTTGTTAGCATAATGCCAATGGTTAGTTTGAACAGGTTCAAACTATTTACCTTTGTCTTTATTAAGCAACATTTTTAATTCAACGACTGTAACCTTTTTGAACAAAACAAATAAACTTACCTTTTTAAACAATTCTAAACTGCATTCGAAGTTTGAATAAATCATCCTTCCTTTTTATAATAATGGCCACCCTACCGCAACGTTAGGGTAGGTCTACACAATAGGTTTTAAACTAATATTTGTAACACTGGCGCCCTCTTGCGGCGATCGATGAAGGGCTACTAATTGTTATTTTGTTATAATATCACTTTATATTCCGTTTGCCTTTTGGTTATTATTATTTTAATTCAGATTAAAGTGATTCACTACGGTTTGACCCCTATTGGTGATTTTTGGCGTTTTTGAAGCGTGAATGATTGACGTTAAAATAAATAGCAGAATTTCGCTTTAGCTGCTTTGAAAAACTTATATTTATAAGGAAAAGTATCGACTTTCTGCCGTTGTTATTATACATCTATAATAAGTGATAGTAGCAGCATAGGACATAGATTATTACAAGGATTTGGGCTTGGCGCTTACTGAAGGCGCTGTTGGTAAACATTTGGGAAACTGTTTTGTGAAAGGTATTGGAAAAAAAAATGGCGGCGTTAGTTCCGATTTGGGCTACGCGCCAAAAGATCCCTGTACAGACCCTTGTACAATCTGTCAATTTCTTTAATAGATTTACAACTTTATCGCTAAAGCTTTAGGTTCAAGGTTGATTGGGAAAAAAAAATTAACCCTTCGGCTAATCGATACTGTGCTTAACTCCGAATCGATTTGTTCATACATGCTCGTATGCCTCGATCGTTAGCTATCTGTCGGATCGTTAAGGCCGAGTTTTTACCCAGTAGGTATGTAGGTACAGACGCCAGTACATCAAGCTACTATAATCTGTCAAATTTCTCTAATAGATTTTCAACTTTATTGCTATAGCATAAGGTTCAAGGATGATTGGGAAAATTTGACAGCTTTGGGTAGCTTGATGTGTTGGCGCCTGTACCTAATCGTTACCCTAATCGTACCAATTCGTCATCTTCTGGCGCCGAAACTTTTATCTGTCTCTGTTTAATGTTGATTTACATCATGAAACATAGATGCGTATTCATACAGAAGACCCATTTCATACTTCGTGTACAGTACGTAACTTGGCAAGGTTTTGGCGTAGTGGGAGTAAGTTTGTGCATGTACCATTTTTTTTTTGGCATATTTATATTATCTTCAATGACTGTCTGAAAAACCACGTGAACATATATTATTATCTACACTTACTGGGTACAGGGATGGCAGGCGGCGGCATAGCAATGTCGTCCTTATTTGGCTCCTGCTTAAGTTCAATATTGAGTGGCAACGATTCTGTGTCCATCAGTTCTGGTGGCAGTGACACCTTCTCTTCTTTGACTGTTGAACAAACACATTATTAAATAGAAATACATATAATCAAAACTCAAAATGCAAATTCAAATTTTCTCGTAGAATAACTATTGCAACTTTGACATAATAATATGACCTACTTTATAATAGTATGGGTTCCAAAATTCTACGTTTTTTTTTTTTTTAAGTATGGGAAATCATCCAATGACCCCTCCCGCTCTGGGTGGAGCGGAAGGGAGTGTCAGACTCTTACTGACTAAAACCCATCCGTGTTCCTTCCTTAGCCCTTTATGTTCCGGGGCAGCGGTAACCCTTTCGGACCATCCCGCTGCCCCGGCAGGTGCATGTACCATCGAGGCCTTTTCTGCCGGATCACTTGTTCAACGTGTGTCTGATGTCAGTGTTACGGTGTTACTTTGTATATTTATTCCGTGGTGTTACATCAAACTTCATAATTATAATTATGTCGTATTTTAAAGGTGTTTAGCCTAAACAAATGATAAACACTGTTTTGTGGTAGTAGGTAATGGGAATGTCTTGTTAATTTATGATAAACAAAAAGTCTGTCAATTACATCCAATAGTTTAGCCATTATAGCTTGTCAAAGATCGGCAAAACCCATTAGTCGGCCTATCACTAGTATTTAAATTTTTTTTGTATTGTATTCCCCATATTGTATACTGCAAGATGTTTAATTTCACCCAAATGTTATTTACGTTGTGGAACAGATTTTTTTTTAGAACTTACAAATTATTATGAAGCAATGGGTTAGCAATATCCTTAAAAATTATTCAGATTGAGTAGATTAAGTGTAGGGTGCGGTGTAGTTAACTGTGTAATCCGCATTCATTCGCGATTTATTTGCCAAAAATGTAAACAAATATGAGTTTATAGAAAAATAACTTTAAATCCTACACAATAAAGTTCAGTTTACGCTACAACTTCAAGCATTTTTATAACTTTTTCAAAAGTGCTAGTCACTCTGAAATCAACTTAAACACCATTAAAATAAAGTTGATATTTGTTTACTTGAAATAATATTAATTTGAAACATAAGTTTTGAATAGACTTTATGTACCTATCTCCATGTGTAATTGGCCTTCTGAATCTTTTTACTCCACGTCCGCTGCCGTGTGTGCTGTGCCGCTATTCACGTAGACACCATTACCCCGAGTTCGGTGGAACAGTTTATTTTTAACAGGTGCACGTGAATTGTGGCAGATTTTGGGAGAATTTGCTCTAGACGAGAATATTGGAACGAAGCATGACATATGGCGTTTTATTCTGATGGGTTCGTGCGAAATGACGTGTCTTAGTGATACATTCAAATTCATTTATTTGTCCGAACATCAACATCAACAACATTACATATATGGTCTTAAATTAATAAATGGTCTCATCGCATTCTGCCACGTAGAGCGCGCAAATATCAGGTACAGAGGCCAGCACATCAACCTACCCCAATCTGTCAAATTTTCCCAATTGAATATGAACCTTATTCCTTTGTAATAAAGTTGAAAATCTATCAAATAAATTTGACAGATTGGGGTAGCTTGATGTGCTGGCCTCTGCACACAAATAAAATTTTTACAATACAAAAATGAAAATATTACGTTATTATTGACATTATTGAAAAAATAATTACGAATTAATATTACATTATGAGGCATGTCAGTTAAAAATATTATCTAGGTTAGTGTCCGAGTATTACTCAATGTCAAACTATCAACGTAGGATGGTACACACGGCTACACATCAAGCTATACATTTCCAGTTTTAGCTGACCTCGCATTGTATAGGTTTTTCTTACAACCAGAAGTCAACTTATACTGGTTTTGTATAGTTTGATGTGTAGCCGTGTGTACATGGTTCAAATACCGTCTTATCAGGGAATGTGCGCTTCTATAATTTCTTACGTGACGATACTATCGTGGACGTCCACATCAACACAGGAAAGTAAAATGTATGGAAATATTTTAAATTACTACATATGTTTTAAATTACTAAATATGTTCTTAAGTAACTTTTAAGACCTTTTGTATCCTGCTTATGTGTATGAAGTTTCATTAAAATCGGTTCGTTCATTTCGAAAAACAAGGGCTTGAAAGTTTGTATGAAATGCCGTACGGCGTAAACGCTCTTAAGAAAAACCAATAAGACTTTGCCCTACCTGGGAATCGAAATCACAGGACCCCACGCTTAGTACTACTAAGCGTGGGGTCCTGTGATTTCGATTGTGCGCTTGCGACCGCGCGACCAACGGAATAGACTATTACCATAGACTTATAGCCACTTACATGAGCGGGTTTTCCCGTGACACCGTCTAGACTGTTCCCGAACACTTTTTTTTTGCGCGACTATACACGACTCCTACACAAAAAAAATCTATGGACCGATATTATATTAATGATTGTATCGTCAAGGGGACAAAACAGGCAAAGTTACACAGCTTGTTTCGTAACTTTAAATGAATTGCAGTTGACAGTTGAGTGGATAAAAAAAGATATTTTTATAAGTCTAACCTACTGTTACAGAAAACTACCTATCGATATAAACAGTTCAACACCCTAATTGCGTAATACATGCACTATCATTATCAGTCGGAACCATTTTGAAGGATATTGCTAATCCATTGCTTTATAATATGTTTCAATTTGTCTGTTCAACAACGAGAATAACGCAATGACTGTTGTTGAACTGTCAAAATAAAAGCCATTGTTACTCATAGTGGGTTATGCAATCGGGCAAGTCGCCTTTCCCGACACCCACAAAAAATATAATAGCAGTACTATTCTGTAAAAATCTCACTATGAAAACTTAGGTGAAGTGAGCTTGAAGTGAGCTGTCATTTGTGTCAATCCCTAGCATCAGGTGAAATGACAGCTCACTTCACCCAAGTTTTGAAGGTCACGTTTTTAAAGAAGAAATCGGCAGAGAGGAGTGGTGGCCCAGTGGTCAGTAAGTTGGTTCGAACTCAGTCAGGTGCTTTACTTGGTATAAATTATTTCATCACCACTGCTCTCTAAACGGTGAAGGAAAACATCGTGAGGAAACCGACATGTTCTAGATCTAGAACCAAAAAATCTAATACATGCGACATGAGGCCCGCGTGGTGGACATGGCCCACTCCCTCATACAGAGAGGAGGCCTGTGTCCCAGCAGTGGGAACGGTTATAAGATCGGCAGGAAAAGAGATGGCATAATATGTAGGTATTTCTACCGGGATATGCCAACTAGAGCACGCATAACTACTTTCATTCTCCCCACTTTTACCGTGACTCATATGAGAGTAACACTATTCCGTCGCTCGGCCTCGCCGACTCATTGCCGAAAATCGGATTAATCGAATTTCAACTGCCGTTCGTCCCGAATTCAAACGGACGTCGGCGAATATAGGCCGCGAATTTGTATCTACCCGTGATCCCAGACTTCAAATCTTCATATTTTCAACTTTAATTCGTAGGTGTTAAGGTTCTTTTTTGTATTGAACTGCAGTCATATAAGTATGGGCTTTATTTCGTGGAAATAAGGGTGTGATTTGCATGTCATCACAGCTATGTTAACCTCAAAATGTTATTCATATGTGAAAATTGTTTTAGTAATGTTATGTAACAATGTTTGTTTGAATTTCGAATGGGATTGTAAGCGACTTCGAATTGTTTTTATAGGTACGTCAAACGAAAATATTATGGCGTTATGTTTTTGTTTTAATAATTTTGCATAAATTATTTTTCTGGGTCCAAATATTTGGATGCAACAATGAGAACGTGATGAAAATGAACATTCCGATCGTAATTGTCGGTGGATTTGCAGATGTAGTAGGTATACCTATGCTAGTCACAAATAATAACTCAAATTACTTGCTTATTAGCCTGATCGGAACACGGCTCATACTAAATTTTTCTACTGTTTTGCAAATATGGCCAATATCACAGAATAACTAATAGTATTACTTACCAATGTTTGAAGTGCTGTGCCTCGGAAAGCTCGTGGTCCCGGCTGTCATTCGTGGATCTTAACCACCAGTCGTTACGAGTCGTCAGAAGCCCGAAAGTCTGACAACCAGTCTTACCAAGGGGTTTCGTATTACCCAGTAACTGGGTTGTGGAGGTCAGATAGGCAGTCACTCCATGTAAAATACTGGTACTCAGCTGCATCCGGTTAGACTGGAAGCCGACCCCAAAATACTTGGGAAAAGGCTCGACTTTTTTTCATCTAGATTGAAATATTGAGGTAACTGTTCTAGCATAAAATTGGATAAGAAAGATATTAAAACAGAAGAAGAACTAGCAGGGGATCGAGGAGGGGGTGGGGGGGCTTATGGGATCAGACGGGAACAAATCTCCGGGACTGTAGGTAAAAAAAAGAAGCATTTGTTTCCATAATGACTACCATATCTACACCTTTTATTTTAAGCCTTTAACACGGAAGTCAACCCAAACAATTCATTCATTGTTGACATTTCTTTGTAATTTCTAAAAATAAAACTTTTCCATGACCATTTTAACATTTTTTGACCTGTACAGGTCATAGCACACATATCAACTCGGAAAGGGATCGTCACCGTATCAACTCGAGCCATTCAGTATTCTTTATATGAAACTCCCTGCTGCAACGCACACTTATCGTAATCGTAACGTAATTGCCTAGCCTCGGGACAATCTCACGAACCGCGGTGCGGTGCGTGGTCAACTTGCAGTTCCCGCGCTTACGTTTCTTCGTACCCGAGCTTACGTCTCTTCGTCCACCCTTGCCCCTCTCACCCCTCCCGTGGCCTGCCTACAGCATCATCAACCAGCGGTCGTGGAGCCGTAAGCGCGGCGTCGCCTAGCCGTAGCCAAAACGTCGTATCGGAGCTGCTGATCCGCTTTGGTTACGTGCTTAGGTTGACGCCTGTTTGATGTCGAGGCGAAAGGCGATGCGGTGACAGTTCCTTTCCGAGTTGATATGTGTGTTATGACCTTCCGTCTCCCGCTGCCTTCCATAGAAATGTTTTAATTTTTTCTACAAATTCACGGCGCATATGGATCATAGATAAATAAGGTTTGAAAAAACTTTCTAGCATAAACAATGGGTATGAACTTTCGCGGCGGGGGAGCAATTTGTCATGCGAAGGGCCTTATACAAACAAACTGAGACAATATCGTGTTGGTGATAAGAGGTAGAGAGAGCGGACGTAACATCAGAATGCAGATGAGTTTGACGCAATGACTATTCTACTGTCACTGTGCTGATATATACGTCATGTTAGTAAACGGGCGAAGGGATTGGCCATCTCTAGCTGCTACGATTTATTTAAATTTCGAATTGTTTTTTTTTTAATCTTTTTATCACGGACGTTTTCAACGTGGTCGTTTTTCGTGAAAAAATGTTCACGAACGTGTTCAAATCCAATTGTTCAATACAGACTGGGGCCAGAAACACTATTAATTTAATCAAAGTCCACAGCCGATCCTTTTTCTCTCCCATTCATCATCATCTGCCTAGCCTTTTCCCAACTATGTTTGGATCGGCTTCCAGTCTAACCGGATGAAGCTGAGTACCAGTATTTTACATGGAGCGACTGCCTATCTGACCTCCACAACCCAGTTACAGGGTAATACGATACCCCTTGGTAAGACTGGTTGTCAGACTTTCGGGCTTCTGACGACCCGTAACGGCTATCGAAGATCCACGAATGACAGCCGGGACCAACGGCTTAACGTGCTTTCCGAGACATGAAAGGGGTCTTGGTGTAAAGACGGTCACCCATCCACGGACCAACCGTGGCAAGCCTAGCTTAACCTGATCGATCGACCCGTGCGGCTGTTATTACTTAGCCCCTTTCTCTCTTTCATTATCAAACATAATTTTGCGACTATTTCTATTTACTGACCGCCTCTACGTAGTCTAGTGGTCGAAGCTCTCCTGCTGGGAACAAGGTCCTGAATTCGATTTCCAGGTCGAGGTCAGGTGGAACGCAGGATGGAGCGACGATCTTTGCAGGGTGGCTGGTAGCAGCTGGATGAGAAATGAGAGTTGCCGTGAATCGAGCTGAATGGCATGCAATTGGATAGGCCTATGTTCCTGATATAAGCTGATATTGATGTTGATATTTTTGTTCGTTAACAGTTAAGTTAGGATACTATGGACGGTGCCTATGTGTTCCACGCGCGCCTCAAAGAGATGTCAGCATCAGTGAAGCGGTCTGTCAGGGCCGAAGCCTGCCGGGGCAGCGGGATTGTCTGAAAGGGTTACCGCTACCCCGAAACATAAAGGGCTAAGGAAGGAACACGGATGGGTTTCAGTCAGTAAGAGTCTGACACTCAGAGCGGGAGGGGTCATTTGATGATTTCCCATCCTTAAAAAAAAAAAAGGCCGAGCATACTGCATAGTGTTCTTGGGTTATCTGGAATATCTCATTAGCAGCCCGGTGTCAGGATTTGTGCCCGGTTGTTGGCAATAGGCTCGCCCCCTATTACATGGGACTTAAACATAACTGGAGAAATAGGGGTGTACTAAAGGTCTGCCTAACCCTTAGGGGTTTACAGGCGTGATGTTTAGTTGTGTTATTTCTTTTTACTCCCGTGCAGTTGATAACTTGCTGTCGCTTATAACTTGTAAAGTGGTTAGCGTTAATTTGGGCCCCAACTGAAAGCTTTCTACACCCAAATGTGGCGTCAGCGTGATGTTTGGAACTATCAAACTTATGTCACTTACTTTGTAGTTATTTTGACTAACTGTCCTTTAATGGACGCTACTTTTTACAGTACTTGATAATAATGGCAGCCATTTTAATGTTTCTTTTCTATGTGTTTTGTAATGTGCTGTCCGTTTATGGAAGCAGTAGGAACTTTTCATATTCAGTAGTATTTTGTTGTCAATGAAGATTATGTATCCGATTACAGTGCTTAAGATTTATATCGTTAGATTCACCCTTACCGCGTCGAAAGCTAGTTAAGTTTCTGTTTCGTTTTAAAAGTGACACTTGCCTTGACTTGACTTGATTATCATGAATATGCCATTATTATAGTGTAAGCTACACCACTCTTTTCGGTATGGACATGTTTTCGCGAATCTATTAATTTAAACCTTTGCTATAATGAGTTTTTCTGTAAGCTTTAAAAGTTTCTCAGTAGCAGCCTGGCGTTTAGAACGCTGCGCGATTGATGAAAACAAGTTCGCTAGGATGGGTCTGTAAAGTCAGGAAAATTAATTGTTTATCAAGTTGCCTACCAACTCAAATTATGCGTATAGGCTGTGGACGATGATCTATAGTATATACATATACACCTATAGATTCTATAAGGTGAAACGCACCTCTGTCTTCCCTCTGTTTCTTGTATTTACCGTGACTGTTATAAAATCGTCACTAATTCCTACTAGTGACCATTTTTTGACAGTCAGAATTTTATGATGTTGGCACAGTAGGTAGTAGAATTATATTCTGCACTAATACGGTAACACAATTCTGTCTGTTTGGAAAGAAAGAAAGAAAGAAAAAAAATGTTTATTTGCGGTGAACATGACGCAAAAAAAGAACATAAACATAAAAAATAACGTAAAAAAAAAGGTAGGGGAAAACATGCGTCATATTCACGCAAAACGGCTATCGCTCAGCATTACGTTTAGTTCGACAGCTATAAATAAAACCATGATTATTACATGAATTGACATTCTTAGCGAGTGAGACCATAACATACCAAACAAATGTGTATATCCTTAGAACGTTACGTCCAACGGGAAAATAGAAAAACAAACAATTAGTTATTTAGTTAATAATAAATGAATTTATGATTGACGCAACGTAGATGTAAGCAGATCATTTCCGTTTCTAGCTGGCAAAGTTACTCAGATACGTATGTAAATAGATATTCTGACAAAAATTATGGTGTTGAAAATTGAGCCAAGTTTAAAATCAAAAAATTTTATTTCACACTAGCTGTGCCCTGTATGACGAAAAATGTTTTAATTTTTTTGGACGGAACCCTATTTTTTTCTAAAATAACAGTAGTCTAAGTTACTCCTTATTACATTAGCTATCTGCCAGTGAAAGTCCCGTCAAAATTGGTTCAGCCGTTTCAGAGATTAGCCGGGTCAAACAGACAGACAGACAAAAAATTTAAAAAACGTTGTCTTAGTATATGTACCGTGTATACATCCATATGCATTTATTAAAAAGCGGTTATTTTAATATTACAAACAGACACTCCATTTTTTTTTATTTGTATCGCAAACCTGAATGGCTACTTATGAAACGTCAGAAGCTAAGCACACGGTTCCAATGGGTCATTTCCTATGGAGAATAGCCGGCAAGAACGACCACGGATACTTTTTATTCTAATTTTCAAATTACACATTGATTGTCGCTGAAATGAGGTTACGACTAGATTTTGAACGTTTTGAATTAGGGGGAATTGGCCTTCAGATTATACTTAAAATGTATCGTCTTGCGTACAAGTAAGAACTTTTTAAGCATATAAACCGCGACTACAGATTTATTTTTATTTTCTGCAAGTCGACCTAAATGAGCCGTAGGCATGTAGGCCGAGCTGATGAATTACTCGTCAGTAATGGCTTGAATTACGAACAAAAAAAAAAAGTTATTTTAGTCAACGAAAGTCATAACCATAGACAATTAGCTGGCTACCTCCTAAACACAGGGATAAATAATTGTCCTATGCAGGTAAAGTCAGCCCGTCACGTCAGTCGTACCTAGGACAGCAGAGCGTCACGTATGCCAGTGGCTCGTGTTCGTGTATTATTTCCGCTCCATTTTCAGAGGCTGAACATTACACGTGTCGACGTATCCGTGTATCGTCATACTGATCGACGGCTGATTGATTCATACGTCAACGATTGAACGTTGTATCTTCTAGAGTACCTATTAGGAGATCATCATCTGCCTAGCCTTTTCCCAACTATGTTGGATGCAGCTGAATACCCGTATTTTACATGGAACGACTGCCTGTCTCACCTCCACAACCCAGTTACTGGGTAATACGATACCCCTTGGTAACACTGGTTGTCAGACTTTCGGGCTTCTGACTACCCGTAACGACTGTCAAAGATCCACGAATGACAGCCGGGACCAACGGCTTAACGTGCTTTCCGAGGCACGGAGGGGTCTTGGTATGTAATGATGGTCACCTATCCACAGACCAACCGCGGCAAGCGTGGCTTAACCTGACCGATCGACCTGTGCGGCTGTTATTATTTAGCCACGGGCCCCAGAGTATTAGGAGATATCATTTAAATATTTTGAGCGAATTTAGTCGGCGTGATTTTCGTAGAAAATTAGTAAGAGAGGTGGATGTGTCGTGTTTGGCCAGGAATAGTTGGTTATCTTGAAAGATGACTACAGAATTTAAAAAAGTATATCTGTTGATCTGGGAATTCTTTGGTGACTGCGACACGAATTGAACCACAGCCCACACCAACCACAGGTGTGCTTAACGCACACGTTCGCACCGTGTTTTCGCTTCGCAAATTAAATGATACCGCTTGGATTTTGCTGAAATGAAATCGTTTTGACATTGACACAGCAAATTGTAAATTAAGTTTTCCTTACTTAAATGCCGAAGTTAGTTGAACAGAAAGTGATTAAAGATTAAAATATTCATCCACTCAGACTGATGATAACAAGAAAGTTTTCATCAAAGTGTCCCAAGGTTACCAGGGGATGTTCGGGGTTGTGTCGCGAGGGTGGAGACAGTGTTATCTACGCATTGGTATAAAAACTGCAGTGTTGACATAATGGGACATGTAAATGATGGCAGGGATATCGACGCGCAACCTAAAGGCCTATTCCCGTAATTAAAAACTTTTAAAATCTTGCCGCAATCTCATCTCAGCGACAATCAATGTCAAAATCTTATCAAAAATGTTGGGAAATTAGGTATATGTATTTTTGACAGATTGAGACTGAGATCAGACTGTGAACGTTCTTAAAATTACGAGAATTGCCCCTTTGTTACCATGGATTATTTTAATCCCACAGCCTATATTGTTCCTACTGCTGGGACACACGCCTCTCAGTAAGAGGGAGTGGGCCGTAATCCACCACGCGGGCCCAGTGCGGGTTAGTAGACGTGAGATGTCTTCGAATTTTTGGTGCTGAGACATACCAGTTTCCTCAAGATTTTATTCTTCACCGTTTTAAGAGCAGTGGTAATGAAATAATTTACACAAAGTAAAGCGCCTGTTTTGGTTCGAACCTACGACCGACTCGTAAGTAGCGGCCGTTGGCCACCATTGCTCATCTCTGACATTTATTTAGATAAACTGGTGAAAATCAGCTTCGTTATTTTTTAAACTTACACACACTTTTGGTCAAGTAGGTAGGTATTGAACTTTTGTATTAACCAGCAGTTTTTTTTTTCGTGATTTCAGAGTTGGTCCCATAGTGAAAGTTGATCCTAATCATTGGTAGAACACCCTGTAAAAATTTTGAACCGGTAAAGAAAATCATCCGGTAAATGTTTATGTGTGGGAATCGAATCCGTGAATGAAGCCAGGCGCTTAGCCACTGCAGTAATTTTGTCATAATTCTGGGTAATATTTCAAAGAAGCATGTTTTTGTTTAAGGTCAAGGTGAAAAAGTTATTTCGGGAGCGGCATCTCAGTAAGGAGCTAAGATAATGCTATCAGTAGCGTTAACAGATACAAAACATAACCTTGCTTCTTCCCGCGTTCGTCGTGTAAATCTTGTGCTCCTACCCAACCCCGTCGTATCGCATCGGCCGCATTTTGGCTTATCGTTCTTTCTGACTTTTTTCGTTTTCTTTGGCTCCTAAGGCCCTCTGTCCCATCTCATTTTTTTTTAATATTATGTTTAGTGTTAAATATTGCCCACCGCACAATATTTAAGAGCGTTTACGACGTACGGCATTTCATAAAAACTTTCAAGCCCTTTTATTTTAGAAATTAATGAAACTTCGTACAAAAAAAATCGATAACACTTCTGTTTTTTTAATCTTAGTTATTGAGCAAAATATTTGGTCAAAAAAGCAGCAAAAGATTTTACTTTTAGAAAAACTCTTTACTATTTTGTGAAAGATAAAAACAGTTTATTGAAAAAAAAAAAAACTGTTGTTAATTTAATAACATATAAAAATTATAGTGTTAATCGATTTTTTTTTTGCTGACTGTACATAAGCATGTGTGCGAGTCCGACACAGAATTGGTCGCTTTTTTGCCATAGTCTGGAAAAAAACATTTTTTTCTAAGAAGGCCATGTGCAGTTGTGTGTAATATGATAGAACTATGAATGCAAGGCGTCAATTTGTCTACAAATACTTGTAATACGAAGTTGTTAGTTGATATTTAGGTATGTGAGTCAGCAATTTTACCTAGATTGCTGACAATAATATCGTGAAGGTTTACTGGAAGTCAATTTGTAATGAAAATTGTATATGTTTTTCTTATTCTGTAGGTAGGTACTAGCGACCAACCCCGTTTTTACGACTTGATTTCTTTATTATATTTATACAGAGTCAAATTAAATTAGCTAGCGAAACTCTGCAGACGTGATAGGTCTCGACATAAAAGATTTTTTATAGAAGAGAAATAAGATTTTCCATAGTTTGATTCAGGTTTCATTCAATATTATCCATTATCATATCACAATAGGTGTCTCTCTCGATGTTGATGTCAATAAGGTTTTTTTTTAATAACAAAATACAGAGCAGAGAACGTCAAATTTGACAGTACATTTGATGATCACTAACTTTGATCAAACTTTCAAACAACAGAGGATGTCCATCAGACTAGCTTGGCCACTTCTTCTGCTGCCTGTAGATCCGTAGAATCTGACCAAAATATTATTTACTACATAGCGGCTAACGGCTAAGCTAAGCTTTGTACTGAGCTTTGCTTTGTATGAAAATGTAAACGTGATCGTCCACTGCGACCCACAGTTACGCTACGCTAACGTGGCAAACCGAACTTTCCGGTCAGATGAAACATACCTATCTATGGACGGAACTGATGCAGGTTCATCTATTCATATATTTTATCACTCTATATAGTAACTATAACAGCGACCCGTGGCTAAGTAATAACAGCCGCACGGGTCGATCGATCAGATGAAGCTACGCTTGCCGGGGTTGATCCGTGGATGGGTGACCAACCATCTTTAGACACCGAGTCCCCTCCGTGCCTCGGAAAGCACGTTAAGTCATTGGTCCTGGGTGTCATTCGTGGATCTTTGACAGCCGTTACGGGTCTTCAGAAGCCCGAAAGTCTGACAACCAGTCTTACCAAGGGGTATGGTATTACCCAGTAACTGTTTTGTGGAGGTCGGATAGGCAGTCGCTCCACGTAAAATTATTGGTATTCTATAATGGTAATTAGCTGCATCCGATTAGACTGGAAGCCGACCCCAACATAATTAGGAAAAGGCTAGGCAGATGATGCTTTTATTTGCACACAACGTTGCGCAATAATTCGCACACTTGCGGGCGCGCAGTCTGTCGCGCCAGCACGTGTCATTGGTCCTCGCCCCTAATGTCACAATGACCCATTTCTCTTCGCGTTTGGCATAAACAAACTGCGTATCAATCTCCCTAGCTCTGTATCTGGATCAGTAGGTCTAACCTGTTGTTACAACCTGCCGGATTGGTATGCATCCTCCTGATTTATAATAACAATCTGTATGACGGATTCCCTCCTGTCACATTTATTATTTCTTATTTTCTCTTTAGTCCATGAAAAAGGTTGTCTGTAAAAGAGGTTGCTGTTTTTTTGCTCAAACAGCGTCCTGAAGGTATTGTCCGAGCGGTGGGATATGGCTCCGTTGCAGAGCAACTGCCACAGGCAAATCCATACTAAACTAATATTATAAATTCGAAAGTAACTCTGTCTGTCTGTATGTTACCTTTTCACGCCTAAACCACTGAACGGATTTCGATAAAATTCGGCAGAGAGATAGATTGCATCCCGGGGAAGGACATAGGATAGTTTTTATCGAAATACCTCGCTTGCGAAGCCGCGGGCGGAAGCTAGTGTAAATATAAAATAATAATACTTACTGCTCGTATTATGTGTTTTTATTAGTTTTCAAACCTTCAGGAGCAGTTAAGTTGGACCTCTCACGCGCAGAATTTGGAATATTTCAACATGTGCCGATGTCCTTTTCATTCCATGTTTATTTTGTTTTCGTCTCTTGATCTTTCCATAGGAAGTGAGATTTCTCCATGTTTCTTAGCAGGGGGCTTGATAGAGTACGTCATATTCTATTAATTATTACGTCAATTGTCTACACACATGGCAGGCTTACAAAATGTGGGATAAACAGTATTCTAAGATAATAGGAAGTTTTTAGTTAATGTAAAGTACCTTCCTTAGCGTATTTGTGAGAAGAGAATACTCACTCAATCATTTAAGTATTCACAGCTCCTGTTTCTTTACGAAGCGCAAACTGTACAGACGCCAGCACAATAAGCTACCCGAACCTGTCAAATTTTCCCAATCAACATTGAACCTTATGCTTTAGGCATAAAGTTGAAACTCATTTAAAGAAATTTGACAGATTGTAGTAGCTTGATGTGCTGGCGTCTGTACATTCTGAACTCCTTAGCATAGAGCTATCGTCTATTCAAACTTATGTTTCATATTATTTCAAGTTAAACAAATTTAAACTTTATTGTTGATGGCTATTAAGTTGATTTCAGAGTGATTTATGACTACGAAAATGTACTCGGTATCATCGGTCCTTCACAATCCAAAGCGATCCCAGCAGCTAGCGTCATAGGTATCATCGCTATCATCATCTGCCCATGGGTCATCCGGAGTCATCCCACCCAAACGTTCCCATAAATAACACCATCAAAACACGGGCAAAAATCTATGCGGACGCAATCGAAACGGAACGAATAGTTTAAAAACGGACGTTGATTTTAATGTTAGAAAAATATGGGATCAGCATTAAATATACATATACAACTTATAGGTATGTTACATAATAATCATAAGAACTGATATTTCACCTGTGACAAACAATAAATAAATTTAAATTTGAAAACAAGCGATTGGGTTTTACCCGGCTTCCGAGAAAGGTTTCGGCCCATGTGTTCATAAATACACACCAACACACAAACATACATACACGGCCAAGTCACCAACACACAAACATACGTAAGTACCTACATACATACACGGTACAAAGAAACTGTGGCTATCGATGAGCTATGAATCGACAATAGTGATGGAATTCCAGAAAAAATGTAACGGGTTATTATGAGAGTTCATGTCGAATGAAAATAATGTTATTGTTGTTCTTCTAATATTGCTGCTCAAGGTGTTATAACTTATAACACCTGTCTTTTGACATACGACAACGACATTGGTGCCAATTCTGTACAGAAACTAAACTAAATTTAAGTTCAGTGCATCTTTTTCTTTCTATTTCATTATGAAAAGGACAGAAGATAAATTTTAGTTTTAATAAACTCCTAACTAACGACTAATGTTGGACTAATGTCCTGTCAAATTAATCATAAGCACCAGACGTAAATTGACGTCATTTTAGTAGGTACGTTATAATCAAGTCTAAACTTGTATGGAGTAGTGTCAGGCGCTGATTAATTTGACAGGACTAAACTAAAATTTATCTTCTGCCCTTTTCTTACTTTGTGTATTTTATTTCATCATCATTGCTTTGCTACTGCAAGACAGTGAAAGGAGACATGTGACATTCACCAACCCGCACTGGGGTCCAATGCAGGTTGGTGGATATCACATTTCTTCGAATTTTTGGTCCTAGGACATGCCGGTTTCCTCATGATGTTTTCTTTAAATCAACTAAGAAAAAAATAATTCCAGCCTATTAATGTCCCACTGCAAGCAAAGGCCTCTTCTCACACGGAGAAGGCACGAGCATTGATCACCACACTTGCTCAAGACGGGTTGGCGATTTCAAACTTATTTTAACTCTAAGGTCAGGTTTTCTCACAATGTTTTCCTTCACCGATGTTAGTACTGTACAAAATCCACTCAGAAACTACATATCTACCTTATTATAAATTGAAAAAGTCATATTGGTACCTGCCAGAATTTGAACCCACAACTTTGTGTATCAGAGGCGAGGCGAGACCTTAACCACTCGGCCATAACGACATTCGTAAATCAACTTACTTGATACAAACATCACATAAAAAGGTAAACCGACAGAAAAATTACTCCCCCCGACAAAAAATGTCCAACATTTTAAAGAATATTTTGCAAATTTTCAACTGCGAAGCTCTCAAGGTGGTCCAAATTACCATAAAACGCGTATAACAGACAATTTGGAAGCGAATAGCCGTGTAATGAGTGAACGAATTATGTTAAATCACGAGTGTGAAGAAATGCTGTCAGAGAGATGTGGGCGATGTGTGGTCTTCATTTAAATTGGGAGGCAATGGTAGCAGGGTTCTTTATAAAAATAATCCATTTTATTTCAGTAGTTTAGTTCCGCATAATCAGCCTATTAATGTTCCCACTGCTGGGACACAGGCTTCCTCTTTTCTAGAGGGAGTG
The DNA here is from genome assembly GCA_963669345.1 of Gortyna flavago. Classification (NCBI taxonomy): domain Eukaryota; kingdom Metazoa; phylum Arthropoda; class Insecta; order Lepidoptera; family Noctuidae; genus Gortyna; species Gortyna flavago. Next base: position 2,262,525 of record OY770149.1, read on the forward strand.
GTGGGCTGAGATCTACTACACGAGCCCAGTGCGGATTGTTAGATGTCACATAACGGTTTCCTTCACCTTTTTTGAGAGCAGTGGTGATGTGTGGTGAATAGTTTCGTGCCTAGTACGAATGTGAGAGGGGCTCATAGCTAGATAATAACAGTGGCATGGATCAGTCTTCAAGGTTAAGCAACGCTTGCCGAGGTCGATCCGTGGATGGGTGATCATCCATAACATGCCGAGACCCCTCCGTGCCTCGGAAAGCACGTTGACCAGTTGGTCCCGGTTGTTATTCGTAGATCTTTGATCGTCGTTTGGTTAGAAGTCAGACAACCAGTCTTGGAAAGGGGTATCTATCGTGTTACCCAGTAACTGGGTTGTGTAGGTCAGATAGATAGTAGCTCCATGTACAATACTGGTATCAAGCTGCATCCGGTTATACTGGAAGCCAAGCCAAACATATTTAGGAAAAAGCTAGGCAGATTGATCTTTCAGTTGAACTTAGTACGATTTTACAAAACGGTGGTAATTTCGAGCATGTGGTTTTGAATGTATTGACATTGGCATGTTCCAGTCTTCACAGCCTCTTTTTTCCTTTCAACCCACTATTAATTCGTCTGTGTCGGATACTTTAAAATATTCTAGTTTAAGGAGTGCGTGGATTAGGATAATACACCATCATATAGAAATAATACCAAAATTTTATCTCTATATTATTCTTGTTCAAAATCTTGGGAAGTACTATAACTATAATGAGCCGAAACAGTTTCCTTAAATCGGTGGCTCGAGCGTGGTACTAATAAAACTGTGGCTTCCCCGTCCAGCTGAGTATGTTGAGCTTGCAGAAAAGCTTCCAGCGGGCCACCGGCTAACATGGCCTGCCAGGTACAACTTAGTCAAGTGGTGGTATTCCGATGAGCTACATCGCGAACGATTCCTCACCTCTTGTCGTGCTTTCTGTGCAAAAACACCTGCACTATGAAATACGTTTGGGCAGCTGCTATATAAGTTCCCTGCTAACTTAGTTTATTGATTAAATCTTTTTGGACTACTTCAGTATTTTAATTTTCTTCATCATGGTTCATTTCACCATTTGCCCAAGGAACCCTGCCTGTAATTTTCGGCGTAAAGTAATCTGTGTAAAGATTGACTTTCTCGGGAATAATTAAAGGCTTTATTATGTAAATATTAAGTACTGCATCGTATTAGTCTTGGTACGTTAACTTTCAATTTATATTACTTTCTATTATTTATGGTTCCTCAGTAATGACTGCCTTGTGATTATCACGCCTTGCGTGTGGTTTTGACACTTGAAGTGTTTTTATTATAACCTATCATTAGGTAGATAATATCTTGATTAAAAGATTTTAGTACTGCTTTAATTAACAAGAGCTCTCTACCCATGGCTGTCGTTAAATTTAGAGATGAAATTGATATGCCAAGACGATGAAAAGAAGCGTCCTTCTGTGTTTTAAATTTTATTTCGTAAGTAATTATTAGAGCAATGTATGTGCTTTGTTAAATAAATAAATAATAAGATAATGCACTGAAAAAACTGCCACACGTGATCGTACCATTTGCCGTGGTCCACGACGAGTCCAGTCTCCTGTCCCTCGCACACTCTATGCGCTCAACACTATCTTGGACCCTAAGCCTGACTGTGATGTGTTCGCGGATGAATGGAAGAAGATCTTGTTAGTATGTCTGGAGTATTGTGAGATGAGCGTATGACTGGCGAGTAGTTGTATACTTTTTGTTATTGTCCTTAACCAATGTGTTTGTGTCTTGTACTTGGCCAACAAAAAAATGCCATGAGCATTTCTTGTAAAGCTCATGAGGATACTAGGGAAGAACTAGCACAATATATGAAAATTTATGTTTCGGCTGATTATTGTGGGTAGAGATCCTTAAAAGGCCTGCTGTTGGTACAGGATGTTTATCTGTTACATGACGTAGGTTCTTTCCGCAGTTTTATTATCAGGGAACTTCCCTTAACTTCATTATCTACGCATATTATAAAGTAGCTTTTCGTGTTTGTCTGTGTAAACGCGTTGTTCTTATAAACTTGGCAACTGATTTTGACGTTGTGTTCAACATCATTTAGCGAATTGATTCCATACATTAATATTTTACTCAAATATATCACAGAAATCTCAATGTTTTAACGTCACCATTGCATTCATGCGAAACCGGGGCGGGTCACTAGTCTAAACTAATATAATAAAAATAAATTATTAGATTTTTTGTATGTTTGTTTGTTACGCTTTCAAGCTAAAACGGATGAACGGATTTAGTTAGATGAAATTAAGCTCATGGCTAGACTATGACTTGGATTAGAACATAGGATACTTTTTATTTCAATATTACCACGGGACCGAGACTTTAATCAACTCAGCCTATCGCAGTCCACCGCTGGACATAGGCCTCTCACAGGGTGCGCCACAACACCTTGTCCACCTCCTTCCACATCCAGTCTGTCCCAGCCACCTTTTTGAGGTCGTCAGTCCACCTTGCCACAGCCAGCGGTCAACCAGCAACCAGCGATCGAGACTTATGCAGGTGAAATCGCGGGGCACAGCTAGTATTGTATAAATAAAACAGTGTATTCCGTATGTACGCCTTATTTGGAGTACTAGATCATGAAATATACTTCTAGATAACTGGGGTTCTCCCATTGTCTTTCGTGGTAGTCGCGTGATTAATATTTGTTTGACACAGTGACACTCATGAATGACTTAAAATTTACGACAGCACACACGTGTTACACATCTGGACTATCTCAAGAATCTGGCTATTAAATATGACGTTACATGCATACAGAATTCTTAAGAAAATATGTCACACCTACCTTGTAATTTTTTTAAATAGATTTCTAGTAATGTTGACAACGTTCTCTTTCATTTCTCATCCTCCCGCAGGTCTGCTTGAAAAAATTTATAAGCAGTACCCTTATATTCAATGCTTATATTATGTGGTGGTCTGTATTTGTTTTACTGTGTGTACAGTCACGAGCATAAGTATGTATACACTTGGCTTAATTCAAAGGCGATTTTCTCCTTTACTTTTGAATAAAAGTTTATGTTATTATTATTACGAACATAGCATTTTAGAACCCATAGGTTTATGAAAAGTGTTGTATTTCAACGTTGCATTCATTATTTCACGAAAAAATCGCAATTGAAAGTTGTCAAGTGCTCGTGACTGTACATATTATATAATAAAATAAATAAACGTCTTGATTAAACCGGCATGACCAAGCACTAAAAATTCAAAGAGATATGACATACACCCGTACTGTAGGGCGTGGATAAGGATGAGGCCTGAGTCCCAGCATTGATAACATTATCATTCATAATCATCATTTCAGCCGAAAGAGCATCGCCATTTCAACCCGTGCTGTGCTTCTCGCGTCCAGCGGACTCCTGCGGCCTTCACAAGGTCATCGGTTCACCTGATGAAAGGTTTTCCAACGCTACGTCTTCGGTATATGCGCGGTCGCCACTCCAGAACCTTTCGGCCCCCCACGTGGCATCTGTTCTCGAGCAATATCCACTCGAGCATGTCCACTGCCACATAAGTTTGGCAATTCTTCGTGCTATGTTGGTAACCTTGGTTCTCCTGCGGATCTCTTCATTTCTGATTCGATCATCTAGCTAAGGGACACCCAAAGTCTAGCTCTATTCAATGAACTTTTGGTGACTTGCAGCCTTCTAATAAAACATATATAGGCTTATTATGTTTTGATTAGCAACTGGTATTCTTTAGAGGTCTTCGCAAACAAATAACAACCCTAAGGGTCGATCGATTAGGTTAAACTACGCTTGCCGCGGTCGGTCCGTAGTTGGGTGACCATCTTTACATACCGAGACCCCTCCGTGCCTCGGAAAGCACGTTAAGCCGTTGGTCCCGGCTGTTATTCTTGGATCTTCGACAGTCGTTACGGGTCGTCAGAAGCCCGAAAGTTTGACAACCAGTCTTACCAAGGGGTATCGTATTGCCCAGTAACTCGGTTGTGGAGGTCAGATAGGCAGTCGCTCCATGTAAAATACTGGTATTCAGCTGCATCTGGTTAGACTGGAAGCCGACCCCAACATAGTTGGGAAAAGGCTAGGAGGATTGCAGAAACTGGTATTTCTTATAACCCCATCACCTTAGTTTATTTATTTTTTTATTATAATCCACACGGACTCAGTGCGGGTTGGTGGATGTCATGTCATGTCTTCGAATTTTTAGTTCTAGGACATTCCGGTTTACTTACGATGTTTTCCTTCACCGTTTTGAAAGCAGTGGTTTTGAAATTAAATACACAAAGTAAAGTGCTTGCCTGAGTTCGAACCTGCCTGGGATCGGACCAGCACTGCTCACTATAACCATTGAGCTATTATTGCTTTATAATTTCTATGAATTAAAGCTGTTATTATTACAAGGAAGCTCCATATTAAGAAGTTATTGTGTTATTTATATGAACACACAAAGTCGCCGACAAACAATGGCGTTACCACAACAGAATACTAATGAAGTTAGAATAACAAAATCAATGCAGAGTTCATATTATACTGGATATTCCTACTCTTCAGTATGTTTGGCCAGAGTACATGGATTTGTCCAGGTAAATACCACATTATGCTGGTTTTGTAAAGCTTCTTTTTCGATACCAGCGAAGTCTGGTCTCCACACTTTATCAATGGAAGGGTCAATTTAAAATGGTAGTTAGAACAAAATTGTTCTTTGTCCAAGTTTATTTGACCTGTCAGTAGAGAAAGTAAAAGATTTAACGATAAAGTCAAGTTTATGTAACAGTAAAGTTTAAGCAGGTGAAGTGAGGTATGTTGATAAACTTCCGGACAAAATCTACGAATGCTTGCATTCTAGGGAACTAATAGATCGAATGCTTGGCACACCGCGTGAGAAAAATTTGTGAAGCGATTAAAGACTTTCACAGCTCAGCATGGGTCTTTAGATGAGGTCATAGCACAGGTTGAGAGCAGTGGTGGCCCAGTAGTAACGGCACCGACTTACGAGTTGTAGGTCGTGAGTTCCAACCCAGACCGCTTTACTTTGTGTAATTTATTTCATCATCATTGCTCTTAAAAAACGATGAAGGAAAACATCATGAGGAAACCGGCATGTCCTAGGAACGAAAATTCGAAGACATGTGACATCTACCAACCCGCACTGGGCACGCGTGGTGAATTACGGCCCATTCCCTCTTACAGAGAGTAGGTCTGTGTCCCAGCAGTGGGAACAGTATAGGCTCTGTACATTTATGTCCTTGAAGTATTAAATAATAAATACATAATACATATTGGTACATTTCTTATTGGTTTAGCAGAATACATTTTCTGTAATTTTGTCAATTTTGTGATATTGCGACTTGAATTTAAACGTTTATCCGTTCCGTACTCAAAGAGTGCCATAGCCTCCGCTGTCCGTCCGTCTGACTGTCAGCGAGATGTATCTCATGAACCGTTATAGGTAGACAGTTGAAATTATCACAGAGTGTGTATTTCAATTGCCGCTAAAACTACAAATAATATAAATTAAATTAAATTAATAACAAAACTTTTTTACAAAAAAAACAACCGACTTCAAAAAAAAAAACACTACATAGTGCTAAATAACTTTAATTTCGGAAGTCGATGTCTTCCGAAATTAAAGTTATTTAGCACTTTATAGTTTTTTTTTGGAAGTCGGTTGTTTTTTTTGTAAAAAAGTTTTTATTTTTCACTTTTTAGTGAGAGAGTTTGTGATTTATCTAAGTTACAATAGCCTAACGTCAACTGCACATCACCTTTTACAAAATATTGCTTTTCCCAATGCTGGGACGTTAATTGTTGAAGAGTTCTCCTGGTAAGAACCAGGAGAACTCCTCAACAGCCATTCACCAAAAGCATTGTAACGAGCATAAATTGCCTAGCAACTATATTAAAGTAATCGAATCGCAATCCGTATAATATTTATCATCATCCCTCGATTTCCCTGGGATCCTATCATCAGATCCTGACCTGATGATCATGGAACCACTTGGGAAGTATACCCTTTCAACAAAAGAAAAATTTTCCAAATCGGTCCAGGCGTCTTCGAGAAATCGGGGAACATACATAAAAAAAAAAGATTCCGACGAATTGAGAACCTCCTCCTTTTTTTGAAGTCGGTTAAAACATAAAGGGGTACTACTCCATACACGAAAAAACGTGTTTTGTCTTGTGGCACGGAACCCTTCGTATGCTAATCCGACTTGCACTTGGCCGGTTTTTTCATTACGGGAATTGGCCTTGGTCAAATGTTAAGCATTTTCATAGAAACCATACATCGCTTTCCATCAGGCGTGGTCGAGGTCGAGATCAAGGCCATTCAGCAATAAAAAAAAAAAACACCGAACCCGCCAACACAAAACAAAATAAATGAATTCACCGAACTGTTCTGGGGAAACCCGAGTGTAAACTCATTCATTAGATACTGTATCATTTAGGTAGGCACATAACTGATAATAGAATGCGTCTTATTAGTTGATTCGAATTTACACGTCATTTAAGGTTTTCGTACTCAAAGGGTAAAAATGGGACCCTATTACTAAGACTCCACTGTCTGTCTGTCTGTCTGTCTGTCTGTCACCAGGCTGTATCTCATGAACCGTGATAGCTAGACAGTTGAAATTTTCACAGAATGTGTATTTCTGTTGCCGCTAATATAACAACACATACTAAAAACTAAACAAAATAAATATTTAAGAGATTTTGTTTCCTGTAGTAAACAAAATCAGAAAAATATTTATGATATTCTTCAGGTTAATATATGCTAGGTCGGTAGTGTGTTGAAAACATACGAGTAATACAACTAATTGGATACGAAAGGATAAAATCATGGAGATACCTCTAAAAACTTTTTTTTACAATAAAAACCATTCTAAATATACATTCAGATTTTTTGTCAGATTTTTTTTGCTTTCTTTTCATCGCAGTCCGACAGTGACCGCGCTATAAGTCATGTAGTCCCCTTAATAATATTTTAAAAAACATCTTAATCTTATAACATATTATTTAAAAGTGACGATTCGCCCGTTTCGGGCGAGTAAATTCGTGCGAATCGACTAATGAGCCCAGAATGCGTATCACTTATCTTTATTATGTACTACTTGGAACAGTAATTAAGCAGAATTTGTAGTCTTTCTTTCCTCTCGGGAGTTTGTAACGTGACTCAAGGCACGAAGACTTAATGAGATCATAGATGTAATGGTTCTGCGCTGATGAAATAATGTTATGAACTACTGAATCCATTTTACAAGTAAGAAAATAGTTTTAAAATATGTAAACTGCTGTAAATGTCGTGACGGCCCAATAGTTTAGGCCTCACCTTTCATTTACGGTTGTGGGTTACTGTCTAAATAAGTAGCGTTGTCGCCAAATTCCCAGAAAACAAACTAATAATTAGGCACCGCGTTCATTTATGTTTATCACCTTATCACAATACCTTGAGTAACACTAATTACCAGGCAAAGTAAACATAACTTATGTTTACTTATATTAGGTACATTTAGTCATATTGTAATCATGTTAGTGTGCAAACACACAAGCGACACGCGTTGACGATTTAAGCAACTGCCTGCAACCGTCGACAGCGTCAACGCAGGTCGTTCATCGAATATGCGTCAATTAATCGTAATAAAATACCTACCGTTATTTCTTACAGACAAAATAAAGACACTCCCCTTTGTATTGAGGAAAACGGCGAATTTATTACGCAATAGCTTTGTGTTTCAACCATTTACCGAACGCGGTCATTTACCTGTAGGTATACATTTTTGTTTCATGTACTTTTTGCTTCTGTCCATTTACGTATAATAATAGAAATGGGTAACAATGGGTAAGACTAAAAACGTAACCAGACACAAGTGAATTGTAGCATTAGGGACTATGTTCATCTTTGTCGCCCTCTTGGAGTAGTTTAATTAATCTTAAGAAAGCATACGTCTGAATTCACTTGGAAAAAAAAAGATACCTTTTACAAGTGAACTTGATTTATTAAATGAAAAAATTATGGACATTTCTTGAAATTAATGAACCTTTAAAGAACTTTTTGCGCTTCTAATGTTGAAGTTCTCTTAAAATAATTGAGCCTATTTTATTACTTTCTGCGTTTTTCCATCTGGAATTTCTCAGGAGCAGCACGGAGTCTGGATTTGTGCCCGGTTGATGGCAATAGGCTTGCCCCATAAATATACTTAAACTAAGTTGCAAAAATACGTATTATTGAAGCTGACTCAAAAACCACCCAAGCAAAGTTAATAAAATTTATTTCGGACCGCCCTTGACGCATACCCTATCCATTAAATATGGAATATTTGAAATCGATTTTTAAATGCCGGAGATATCGCGTATAACAAACATACAAAAAAAAAACATACCTACACCTCATTTTTGAAGACTGTTAAAAATAATAACTTAGCGACGATATAATTATGAAATTAGTAATACAATATCGAACCTGATATTTCCGCCTGAATACTAATTAAGTACTTTGTGTAAACCGCCTGATAAGTATTGTTTTGAGAACTAATGTGTAGTGTTGTGTTACTAAGTGTTATTCTATAATAGTAAGTCTTTCTCGTTGTTATGGAATAAATAGTTCAGAAATATCATTATTGTCATAGGTTATGCAAGGATGGAAGTAATAATAAATAATCGTTTATTTATTAAGGGGCACATTTAATATACACGTACGTAATATAATCAGTGTATAATGCTCCCACTGCTGGGACAGAGGCCTCCTTTCTTTGAGAGGGTGTGGGCCGTAATCCACCACGCGGGAAAGTGTGGGTTGGTAGATTATGTCACATGTCTTCGAATTTTTGGTTCTTTTACGAGAAATTTATGTTTTTTGGGTCAATGCGGTCGACGCATTTAGTGTAATCAGTCATCTGTTTTTTTTTGGGTAAACTTCACAGAAGTAATTAGGATAGTATCGATACTTTATTACGATGATAAAACAAAAGAAAACTGATTTTATTAGCCCATACTTCAAGTAATAACACTAACAGCGGTCGTTGACCCCCAAAAATACTGCAAAGTTGTTTTAATTTTTGATTTAGGTATCGTGTTCAGAATTTCAGATATCGATACGCCCATCACATTTGAGAAGTTTCGCTAGCTAATTTAATTTGTCCCTTTAGTTGGTGCTTGAATGAAAAATCATTGTATCTAAGTCACCAGCGCCTTCTATAGTAGGTTTTTTTTATTAGGCAATCGAGAAAAATTGTGAATGATAAAATAATCAATAGTTTTTTTATTTGTTGTCTCTTTATCTGACGATGTTTATCACAAACAAACTATGAAAAAAAAAACCTTGAAAAATATAGCAAAAATGTGCGTCGGCCGGGAATCGAACCCGGATCAACTGCTTGGAAGGCAACTATGCTGACCATTACACCACCGACGCGTCTGTTGGCTTGTTCGAAATAGACGCTTACTTTCTAACGCTCCTATCGACCGGTTTCGATGAACTCTGACGTCACAAAGGCGTGATCTCGATAAGTTTTTCATCGTTTTGTAAAAGTAAAGTATTGTGTTGTATAAATAACTGTATTTATGTATTGGGAACACTCTACTTTCGGATTAAAAGTATTTTTAGTATGTTGGTGTATTTAAGTAGACGAAATATTTTACTGATCTTCTAAAAACTTTTTGAGCTTCTTATGATGCACACTTTTTTAAATAAATGAGCTTTTTTTAATTTTCTGGCCTTTTCTAACAATTGTTCGCAGTAACTAAGCTAGGATACTCCGACCAAAGCGGTGTGGTTAGACGTATTAGTATTTTTAGGACCCCAAAATAGTAATTATTAGAGGTTCACAAAAAGAGGCGCGATTATTTTATTTGAGAGTTCAATAATATTTTTAGGACCTAATTCAATTAGCAACATAACTAGTCGTCACATACATTCCTACATTAGGATTTTAGGATGTAGGTAGTTATATATTTTTTTTCTCTTGTATAATTGTAAACCTACATGTCAATGTATACTTAAGTAACTGTAATTTATTTCATTTTTGTCTATTAACATATCGACTCTGTCTCTGTCACCTCTGACAGTAACTAAAAAGCAAACCCATTTCAAATATTAAAAAAAATATTCCCTGCAAACTGCGAGGGCTCTTGTGAGACAGGAACTAGCACCCTAATTGCGTGTCACTTTAAATTACAATCTGAATCATTTTGAAGGATATTGCTAACCCATTGCTTCATATGTTCGAAAAATTGTCTGCTCGACAACGTAAATAACGCAATGAATGTTGTTCAACTGTCAAAATGAAAGCATTGGTAGTTACTGTGTTATGCAGATACCACGCTGCTTTCTGCAGATTCTCCCTACAAGAAACTCGTCATGCAATGAGGATGTGATCGTCATTTGTTCACGTCTAAAATGATCACATTTTCGATAAATTATGTTAATGAGTGTGTAATTTAAAATTGACGCGACAGGTGCCATCCCAGAAATGGTTAAATAAGTTCTGCATTTCATTTTAATTTAAACCTTAGTAGTCAAGACACAATTACTAAAATCGTTAATCAAACTTTAAACGCATTTCCTGAACCAAAATCAAGTCAAAATAATCTTTAAAAATATTACAAAAAGGTACAATATCTGTTGCATTCTCTCCCCTAAAACGCGCAAGACATGTAATATTTTCTTGAGACTAGTGGTTCCGTACGAGTAGTTTTTGTGGGAATTTAGGGTTCTTTACAGAGCGGAAGTAAGGAATTATGTATGTCGATTGCAAGGGGATGATATTTATTTAAATTCACATGTGGCGTCTTGGTTTATCTTTTTCGTGTAAATTCGAATTGGGAATGATCTAAATTCGGACGGATAGAGTTCGGATCTAGTGCGCAACCCCTCAAACAAATAAGGCATTTCTCGGATTCGGATCGGATGTAGTGCGAAAACGCTCTAAGAGTTAAGAAATACCTAATCGTATTAAAATATTGAGAGAACTCCTTCTACCATGTTTCAAAAAACTCGTAGGTATTTGATGAAACGGTAATCCTACGTTGTGTTTTACTGGAAAAAAAGCGTATACAATATTTTTTATTGTATTCGAAGAATGGTGGCATAACAGCAATTAACACAGTTAAAAACCATTCCTTTTTATAAAAGTTTACAAAATAAAAACAATAAAAATATACTGTAAGCGCCTAAGCGGTCATATTTATTGTAAGTTGGTCCACAACGGGAAGAAAGTATAGGATTTTTTTATTATTTAACGATAGAATTATACCTAACGGGTTCCAACAATTGGTACCTATCTTAAAGAAACGGTTTCGGAAGTACCTTTCTTCAAACAGGGAACAAAAACAAACTATCGACTGCAAATTAATAAAAAAACATACGTAAGTAAATAGTTTTAAAAGTTAACACTAGTTAAACATAAATATGTATTTAAATTATAGGAATCGGCCATATATCAACGATTTCAACGAAGCAGCCTAGTCTACTAAAAACCAGACAAAATAGCAAAAACCAACTCAGGAAACGCATGTTTTTATAATCCTTACATTCCTTAATAATTGTATTTCTTACCCGACAAATAACACTTCCCACCTTATCACATCAAGCCGTAAAAAAAACAAATCTTCATATTATAATCTCGCCCCCACTATCTGACAGCAACTTTATCCGAGACGAGTCCTTTTAACATTCTCCACTTATCTGGCGGTTTTACAAACTGCCCCGGGGACACTTTGACGGGCAATGTGTAGATAACTTTTAGGGTCACTTGGAAGCTTGGGACTCGCCATATCTTTATGCGGGTAACTTTAAAAGTTTTGCTAAGTGGGTAATGGGGGTGGACACTTTAAGGCCCTACCTCGAAACTCTAAAATCCTCGAAAGCCTACTAAGCGAGCGAAAGATGCAATTACTTTTGAAACGCAAAGAAGAGTGATAATGTGCATGCGCTCGGAATAAAACGACGGCGACGTACTTATGTGCCAAAACGACATTACTCCATTTTTAACAAAAAAAAAAAAAGAATTAAATTTTTGAGTAAACTTTGGTTTGATAATTCTCTATGTTTTAAAGTAAATTCCATTGAATAACTCTTAAGCGGTACGCCGCGCGCCGTGATGTCGAAAAAAGTAAATAAATAGATATAACTTTGCAATTTTTTTGCATCGAATAAAATTCATTGTATCGTGTTAGTATTCCTTTTACTACTAGACCAAAGAGTCATAAAACATATACCAAAATGTTAAATCCCTATTCCACATACTTACTTAACAAGTTACACGAAATTTTATTCAACATATCACCTTAACTTACGACTTAACTTAGTATCTGGTGGATTATGGAATTAAGTTAAATTTAATGTAGCATAATATAAGCATTATCAGCCTATAATATTCCCTTTGCTGGTACATAGGCCTCCTCTTGGCGAGAGGAAGTGGGGTGTAGCCACGCGGGTCCAGTGCGGGTTGGTACATCACGTCACATTAATGTCTTCGAATTTTTGGTTCTAGGACACGAGGTTTTCTTTCACCGTTTTGAGAACAGTGGTGATGAAAATGATTTAGGTACACAACGAGTAGTGGTGGACCAGTGGTAACAGCCGCGACTTACGAGTTGTAAGGTTGTAGATTCGAAGTGTTCGAACCGAGTTAGACGCTTTACTTTGAGTTAAATGTTATCAAGTTGAAATGAAATGCAATGTTAGAAAATTAAAACGGCAAGGAAAAACATCCTAAAGAACCAATGCTGGTTCTAGGAACCAAAAATTCGTAGAATGTGACACCCACCAACCTGCTCTAGGCCCACGTGTTGGTTTACGGCTCACTACCTCTCAGAGAGAGGTACCTATAACAGTCCATTCACAGTAAATTTATTACCTCTGATTTTGCATCACTGTCAATATTACAGTGATCTTTAATCTGGTGACAATAAGGTTGCTATTGGGTTGCTCAACTGTGAAGTCTGTCGAAATCACAGTGATCTTTATTGTTGTTGCAGTAAGGTTGTTCTTGGTTTGCAGCTGTCAGAGGTAAATTTAAGCACCACGTTAAAATATTGATTGGTGCTCAAATGGGAATACCCTTGGTGCTTAATGCATAGGTGCTCAAAAAATAGGTGCTCAAACGGGAATAGTGTGTTTTGTTCTGTATTCAATTTGACAATTTAATTTTAATGTTGTTTTGTTTTTGATGCAGTACATGAATCAAAATAGTTGACTGAATATTCATAAAAAGAGAAAGTTATGTGGAAGCTGTGCACTGCTCTAAGAGTCGAAGACCCTAAAAAACACATTGATATATCACAACAACACATGTCTTTGCATGTCTCAGGGAAGTGATACAATTGCCTTATAATTTGTCACGAAATTAATGAGAAATGAAAGTATAAATTGTCGGAAACAATTCCTTCCTTATAAAGCCAGAGTCAATGCTGAACAACCTGGCTAAAGCATTGTTCATAAATCACATAATTACATTCCAATGCCACTTAATCAGTTATATACTTTAGTTATATGTATTCTAAGTTGATTTTTGAGTGACCATTTGTAACAAGAAGGTCCTAATGAGTTTTTGTTTGCAATGGAATTTCAACTTTGTTGAGTAGGTATGTCATCTTTGTTGTTCTGTAACTTGAAAAATATCTCAAATTCCTGGTAAGATGCAAAAAGTTTACAAAACTACAACAGTTATTAGATCTTGTACGAAATTATCATACTCTTGTCCCTATTCTACTTATTTGGGGTCGGATTTCTTTTTCTTCCATACTTCTCTATCAGTCGTCATCTCGGTAGTCACCCCCTTTAATATAATCAATCAATATCATCTTTCACACAGTCCATCCATCTTTTCGTTGGTCTTCCCCTACTCATAATAACCAAAACATACACATAGCATACATAATCAGCCTATAATATCCCACTGCTGGGACACAGGCCTCCACTCGGAGAGAGGGAGTGGGCCATAATCCACCACGCGGGCCCAGTGCGGGTTGGTAGATGTCACATGTTTTCAAATTTTTGGTTTTAGGACATGCCGGTTTCCTCACGATGTTTTCCTTCACCGTTTTGAGAGCAGTGGTGATGAATTAATTTACACAAAGTAAAGCGCCTGAGTGGGTTCAAACCTACGACTTACAACTCGTAAGTCACTGCAGTTAGCACTGGGCCAACACTGGTCTCTTAACACAATGATTCCGACATAAACTTATAAAAAAAAAATGGACTCCGTGTCACGCATATCGATAGTGAAGCACCGTACTGATCTATGTGTGCGTGATTGACGATTGACGCTGTCGTGTCACGTAATGGCGGCCGGTCGGCATACTGTGATGTAATGTGAGCGTGAGGCGTGTTTGTACAAGCGGTCCCGGTATACTTACTGTGCTTCACTTTCGATACCTATGCGTGGCGCGGAGTCCATCTTTTTTTATAAGTCTATGGATTCCGACTGAATTATACCAGATACTGCAGTTTCGTCACTGCTCATAAAAATGCAGGTAGACCTCCCAGTCACCTTACAAGTAATAAAATAATTAACAGAAAAATATAAAAAAAAGTTTTGCGAAAGATATCGGATGCCTTCAAAGCGTTGCCGTTTCATTGAACCCACAGTTAAACATGGTTAAAACCATTTTACTGCACCGTTCCGTAATCTATGAAGAAAGTATTTTATGGCATTGCAAGTTGTTAAAATATCTTTGATGTTAAACGTTTTGCGATATGAATATTTGGTGTTATGTAGGTGTTATTTCATTTTGTTCATTGCGTCACGATTTTTGTTTTATAGTTTTGGTATTTTATGCAATTAAATTTAAATGTATGGCATGTTACCTAGGTCTAGAATCCTTTGTTTGCAATTATAACTCATTACCCAGATGCTATAAAGGATTCTGCATAAACAGCCTATAATGTTCCTACAGCTGGGACAGGCCTCCTCTCTATGAGAGGGAGTGGGCCATACTCCACCACACGGGCCCAGTGCGGGTTGGTGTATGGCACATGTCTTACGATGTTTTCCTTCACAGTTTTGAGAGCAGTGGTGATGAAATTATTTACACAAATTAAAGCCCTGTCTGGGTTCGAACTCACGAACTACAACTCGTAAGTCGGGGCCGTTACTACTGGGCCACGACTGCTCTGCACATACCCCATACCATGGTAAAATATTAGCATTGTTACACATTATTTTGCGCAGACACGAGAAGAAGGCTGTTACTCGTAACTTGATAAAACACTCGTTGTTTTTCTCGAACGCTCGCAGCTCTACTTAGCTTTTAAGTGAAAATGTCTAATCATATAAGTTTCAATCTAAAGATGTTACCGAACCTGTATGGCGCAGGACTTACGGCAGTGCATCCGCCAAGTTTAAGAAAAAGCGGATAAATTATGGTAATAGAATAGCGGAGCTTAGTATAAAGCTTACTAAGAGTTTTGTTAGAGGGTTTTTTGCATCGGAACTATTCTTTTCTAGATCACTAAGATGAATGCAGACGTATCGTAATGGATCTTCATTAGGAGAAGGTTGGCAAAGTTGCAGTTATCACATAGCTATAAAGTTTTTAGTAACGACCGTTTTGGTCATTAAAGCTACGGTTTCCTGGCCGCCATAGCGTCCGTTATGTACCAGCAAACGACGTCACTGAAAAGTTATTTATGAAAGTAAGTAGATGTGTTTTCTTAGAGAGTGTTTTCCGACTCCGTAAAGTAAAACTCCACTGCCAACATATTCATGATAGCCTTATAATATGGCGGCCGCCAATTCTTCAATAAAATCAGTAAGGAACAGATTCATCACTAAAACCTTACCTTACTCGCTTCTTGCAATAAGGCAACGTTTTTAGAAGCTAGAAAAGTGGTAGCCGCCATATTAGGTTGTCAATCGTCGGTAAATGGCGCACCCCTCATTTAGAGAGCCGTAGCTTTACTTACCTAAAGTTTTAATTTCACGCGATAAAACTTGGCAGTAGTCAGAATCACCCATTACAGTCTGCACACTTTTATCAGCGAATCAAACTGTTATGCGAAGAACTTGGCTCGAACTTTAAATTAACTTTGAATGAATAGAAATTAACGCATAAGTAATTGATCGTTTGGCGGCGTCGAAGCACTTGTGAACAAGGTTGTCGTCTATGGGATTTTTATCATTAAAACTAGGCCCTGCTTCCCTCGGTTTTTACGACTTTACTAAAAAACATCGAGAATTCATTATTATGTATATTAATTTCAATGTTAATGTATTGCATATCGACGGTTAAGAGGAAATAGGGTATAAGTGACAAAAAATTAAATGTTCAGGACAGCCGTTCAAAGTTTTAAATTTTAGAAAAACTGACGTATTTTGTCATTTATGATTTTTTTTGCTAGGGCGTAAACGCCAATAAAGTCATCGTAGAGCCATGGGAGTAAGCGCATTCGCAAGAGCGGAAAATTTTACGTAGGATAGCATAATATAACTCATTTTTGACCAAAATTTCGCTTATACTTCCTTTTTACCGTCGATATGAACCTTCCAGAATAAATTCTCTAATTATAAATTCAATATTAATGATGTACCTAATATTTTTGTAAAAATATAACATTAAAGAATGTCCATGGAGTTTCTTACCCGTTCTTCTCCATAGATAGGTACCTACTATGCTTTAGAATGGGCAACTAGCTTAATATTTTCTGATTGACCGACTTCTTGACAATTAAAAATTGCCTGTAAATGGTTTTAAATTGAAATAAATGTTTTGAGTTTGAGTTTTCGAAATGATGGTGAAATAAAAACAACATCAAAACGTTTGGAGTTTAGAAAAACGACGCGATCACAAAATACTGACACGAAAAGCGACTTCAATAATTATAATTTGTATGTAAAGTCTATTCAAAGTATGTTTCAAATTTATTTATTAATTTATTATAATTTTTTTTATTTGTTTTTTTATTTCAAGTTAAACAAACAAATATCAACTTTATGATAATAATTATTAAGTTGATTTCAGAATGACTAGCGCTATTGAAAAAGCTATAAAAATGTTTAAAGTTGTAAACTGCATTTTATTGTGTAGGAATTAAAGTTACTTTTCCATAAACTCAGACCAAATAAAAAACCAAGACAGAGGCTGTCAACAGTAAAGTGAAGCCGGTTTCGTAAACATGTGTGCACTTAGTGAGGTGTAGTTTGATTGTAAATGTGTGCGTGTGAGCGTGTATGCACAGAGCGGAGGTGTAGTTTTGGCATGCTTCACTGTTTCGTTCTCAGCGCTCTGTCTTGGTTTTTTATTTGGTCTGAGGCCATAAACTCATATTTGTTTACATTTTTGGCAAATAAGTCGCGAACGCCGATTACATAATTATGCATTTCTGTTTATTTTTAATAAACTAATTTTTGATTTCCCTTACAAAAAAAAAAAATGTGTTGCAAGTTGAATGCTGTATTTTTTTGCATTTAATCTGAAAGGTGTTTCAGGGTGCTGTCCTAAAACTAACTTTGAGAAAATATGTAGGTAGGTACTGGTAGGTACATATTGAGTCTAATTTCAATAAACAATTTTGAGTTTGACTTCCAAAGAGTATTCTCCTGGCGGACCGGGCTTTTTCGTTCTCAAATATTTTTTTAGGACATAAAAAAAATTAGCAAGACCAATATTGCTTTCGTCAATTTCAGGAGGTCCCAGGGGTCTTCTCCCTAACTCCGTCCGTCCGTCCGTCGGCCCGTCCGACAGTAGTCCGACACGTCGGTGTGAACCATACTCCCTAACGATTTCGGACTCATCAGTTTCAAACGGAATCATAGACAATATTCGTGAACGAACGACGCATGGCGATACAGTTGCACTATTTTACCGGTCGATTACCGGTTTACTTATTTTGTAGTTTTCTAGCTTATTAAACAAAAATTAATACTTTTGTCGTTAGAAAATGACTACATTTAAAAAATATACTTTTTATCATGTCTATAAATATAGAATTGAATTATTTTTGCCATTTTTGTCTGGAAACTGGCATCGTTCTGTTATACCTTTGCCTGTTTACTTTTTTGAAGGAAATTTTATAATGAAATGTCAAAGGCCGCATTCCAAATTTACTTTGTCTCATCATCTCACATGCGTTCCGATTTAGTTATTACGATTATGACAGCTAAGAGCTGTCAACAATTCGAAACGCTCGTTAACGCGCTCACAGTGCTTACTCAATATCAAAACGATATTATTACAGTATTTCTTTGTATAAACACCACATTTCTTCTTCAGTTCTTCTTCTTTAGTTAGGTGGCGACAGTCAGCCAGAAGAAAAAAAAAAAACCTCTACATTCAAAAATAATTTCGACACAACTTATCGAATTTGACAATCGCGACACTACGTGGAAAATATTTTATTTTGAGCCGGAAGCGCGCAGGGGGGAGCCTCGACGTCTTTTATATGAAATTTTTCTCTTTTTGTATGGAAAATATGAAAAATTATTACCTACGTGTTGAGTTTTAGGGGTTTACGCGTTTTATAAAGGGGGTCGAAATTATCATTATTCCACACCTTTTTAGTCGCGATTAAAAATAGTCAGATTTAGTTAGAAAATCTAATCGTTATCGCGCACGCTAATTCGGTACGGGTTTAGGCACGCTCAAATTCCTGTAAAGTTTCTTTAATATTTAAAAAAGCAGCCATACTTAGTTTGAATTCTTTTAAATTGGTAACTTTCGTCGACAGCACGAGAACTATTTTGGTGTCGTATCAACTGACATAAATATCCGTCAAAACCAGTGTCATCTTCAATTGTTCGGACGGGCTAAAACACATCGGGGGTAGGGACAACTATCAAATCGCGTTGTCATTCATTCTTCGCTCGGGCCCCGAACGAATCATCCGTCCGTAGGGCATAGGGAGAAAACGCCCGTAACGAAGGCCGAAACGACGGACTTCGTGCTTAGGGAGTAGACCCCCAGACGTTTTTCTCGTTAACGGTGTGATGCTGCGGTGTGGTGTGTAGCTTTTCGAAAGCTTAGCTTTAAGGTTTTAATCTCCCGGTTAACCACAATGTGGAATTATATTGCCTAACGATATGGTCGAAGATGAAACATGATTGCTTAGATGAAGCATATGAACTTATAAATCAACCTCTCAATGTCAAATCAAATCTCAATCTTATCCAACCTCTGTATGTTCCCTGTGTGCGGTGCATATATCGACAAAACTCGAACACTAATATTGTCAGTGAAAACTTTTAATTGGCCTTCATTCACTAACTGTCAACAGACTGTCTGTAAAATTATGCATAGGTATATTTCTGGTGTTCTGTGACAGATATTATGCAAGGGGTCCATGTCTGTTCCGTGTTAGTTTTAAATTAAATTATGTAAACATAATTTATTATTGTCAACGTAATAGTGGTTTCTATGTAAATTAATGTAATTGGTGTTGTACCGTTTTAGTATAAATTAGATAAATTAATGATGGAACAACAGGAGAGTAGGGAGGCGGAGGCCTTTGCTCAGCAGTGGCACATTAACGGCAAAAACAAAATAAAATAAATAAATAATTAAATCATTTCCATTAGAAAAAATACAGTACTAAATATCATAGGTGTTACAAACATAGGGTCACAGGCAAATCAGAACGTAGTGGCTACGAAATTATTCTTGGAAGATATTGAAGCATAAAAAAAAATATGATCAATATATCTACCTAGCCTTGCCCAATTATGTTGGAGTCGGCTTCCATTCTAACTGGATGCAGCTGAATACCATTATTTTACTTGGAGCGACTACCTATCTGACCTCCACAACCCAGTTACTGGGTAATATAGAGTCTCAGAAGAGCCCCTTTATGTAATTAAACAGCGATAGGATTTCTCCAGGATATATAAAAAAAAAGGCTTTACATTACCACGTTAAAACTAACACTCCCTCTACTAAACAAAAATACTGAATAAAAATATTTGACACCTGCTTGAACGTTCGAATGGAACACGCGCTCAATTATAACCAGCCTGCATTATAAAAGGCAAGGCTACATAGATAGCCTCTACAGTAACAAGATACTCCTTGATAAGACTGGTTTACTAGGACTTCTGACTACCCGTAACGACTGTCAGTGTTGTACGAGTGACACTGGGGCCCAATGGCTTAACGTGCTTTCCGAGGCACGGAGGGGTCTCTCGTAATGGACGATCACTCATCCAAGAATCGACCTTTGATCGACACGTGCGGCTTATTATTATTGAGCCACGAGCCCCTTTTTAGGGTTCCGTACCCAAAGGGTGCCAACGGGACCCTATTACTTAGCCTCCGTTGTCCGTCCATCCGTCCTTCCGTTGGTCCGTACGTCCACAATTGAAATTTTCACAGAGTGTGTATTTCCATTGCTGCCTTTTCAACAAATAATAAAAAAACGTGCTCGTGTGCGAGGCCGACTCAAACTTGGCCGCTTTTTTATTAATAATGATATCCCGTAAATAGAACACGATGTTGACAACCCTAACGTAAGTAAAACTTGAACAATAAAATGTCCTATTAGTGCAGTACGAGAAGAACCAAATGAGTGTGAACCTGTCCTTACGATTTCAATTATAAGACTGCTCGTTAAACTAGTGAGGAAAGTTGGCGTCGCTCGGAATTACTTGCACGTTTATAAGATGGGAGATTAATCCTTTGGTCATTAGGTTTTCTGGAAACTATTTGAAGGCTCATCTCTTCTCGAAGTGTTTATGAGTGTGTCGGGATCGAGATTAAGCGGATCACACACTGAAATGGAAATGGAGCCAAACTTTGATTGACTTATTTTGTAAGTAAAGATAAAGACATGACACTAAGAGGAAATATCCATTGAATCGGACGAAAAAGTTCCTAAAATCGAAAGACGGCTTTCCTACATGTCTATTTAGCCACTAAAATTGCCTAATTATTGAGACACGCAGCAATACTCAATGTACCAAAATCAGAACATTGTCCTTTGTTTCTTCCTAGAATCTACGGAGCAAACGGACTCCAACTGGCACACCCTAGATGAGACAAGCATTCACTCTTGACCTGTAGCGAGTCTGAGAAAGTCGTCACTCACCCACACTTTATATAAAGTATCTCGAGTACTCCCTAACTCTATGATTGACTATTGACATTGATCTGTGTGGCCGTACCATTGACTTATATATTACTAGCGTACTGTATATTTTATTTACGAAGATACTGGGAATATTGAAGGGCCATAGGGTCCGAGTCATCATCATCATCATTTCAGCTGAAAGACGTCCACTGCTGGACATAGGCCTCCCCCAAGCACCTCCACTTCGACCGGTTCTGTGCTTCGGTTAGGGTCCGAGTGCCCACATGGTTTTTCGAGATTTATCGCCAAGAGGTTTGGTCTCTTGTACAACAAAGAATGAATTAATGAAAGACTTGTAGCCAATCCTTCGCGCACTTTTCCTGTTGACAGCGATGTGACGAATTTTTGATGCCTTCTGATTTTATCCCCTCTTTTTTTATATGTGACTGTTGTAAACCTTAGCACATGGACAACTAGCGATCATTTTCAAAAGAGTTTCGTATTTCTACAACGACTTCTACAGGATTGACATAAGCATTTCGATAGCATACTCGTATGTCAATACAATACATTTTTATTTTTTCCTTCGACATTGTCGCTGATAGAAAGTCACCTTTTTTGTCCTCTTTTCTTGATCAGCAGAGCTCATCTTAAAGGAGGAAGCTGTAGGGTAGCCCGCGAAATCTTTTTTTTTGCGTTTTGTTATTATGGTTCATGGAAATAGTCATTCGATAGGATTAAATGAACTTAGAGGGTTGTATTCATGATTTTAATGATTATAATTCTGCAAATACTTACTTGTTACGGTCGCGAATCATATTTTGTTCAACATACAACCTGAGGGAGGGACAATTCTCGTAATTTGAATTGAATAACGTTCAGTCTGATCTCAGTCTCAATCTGTCAAAAACACCACTAATTTCCCTACATTTTTGAAAAGTTTTTGACATTTTGTTTGTCGCCGAGATGAGACTGCGACCAGATTTTTTTAAATTATGAGAATTTGCCTTCTGACGCTGACCTGTAAATTGCAAAAAAGAAGTAAGAAAATTTGATATTTGCGGTCTACCATAGCGTATCCTCATTGTAGAACGCACGATCTAGATCCAGTCCCAATAGGTCAATGCCCTAATGACGTAAAAGCATCATCTTTCTACTTATTTAAAAATACTTCGCCTATTTAGTACCTACATAGCTATGTTAAAAGCGGAAACAGTTTTTTTGCCAACAGAATGCAGTAGATACACACGGCTACATATCAAGCTATACGCATAAGTTGACCTCTTATTGTACGGCATGCCAACTCAATGCGAGGTCAGCTTATACTGGAAATGTATTGCTTGCCGCCGTGTGTGCTATTAGATATGGCAGTACTGCTATCACCATTAAGTGGTTATATTGGTTTTCTCTGTAGTCTAGTTTAAAAGGTGAGCCTTCACCGGACGTTCCTCGTTTAGCTCGTGGTTTCCATGAGTTTTTGTCATTTTCAATAACAAGCTGGAAAGAGTTATTTAGCAGGCTGCTTGACGACGGACTCCGGTGAAAGGGTGGTCGCAAACCAGGCGGGCGCTAGCCCTACCACCACAAGGGAAGAATTGGCCAGTCAAATAAGGTGTTGGGTGTGACTGTCCAGGATGCGCCGAGCGCTCTGTTCAGTTGAGTAACTGGCGGAACAAACTGCGCTACACGAGGAGGCTTCTTCATGCATTCTAATGGTGTTTTGGCGCCTGTTTAAGATCCATAATTACTTCATTATATTATCTCATAATGTTTAAATAGTTTGTATATTCACAATTGATACAAGTACCTATAGACGAGATCCGCCAAGGATTAACTTTAAAGGATATAATTAATACAGGTGACTTAGTATTACTCACTTCCGAATCGTTACCGACTTCAGCGTACCTCAGCGCACTGATTCACATCAACACTTAATTTAAAACGTTGTTTCAATAAACAGAGAGTCCAAATTAATGCGTTGGCTTACAATGACGTTACATACTTAAAGTGCATTATGTGTGCTCCATGCTCCAAAGCTCAATCAAAAAAGGAATTTGAGCTCTACGTCATCGGAATTAGAATTGATATCGTCTGCTCATTTAATTATAGCTTTTGAATCATTCTTGGTTTCCCATTCAATGGGATTCCCGAAGATTTTGACATTGTGTAGAAAAGATGCGCATTTCCTACGGTTTTCTAACGGGTTAAAGACAGGAATGGGATGGGACGAGCCGTGTTTGAAATGGAAAAGTCTATAGAAATGGCTGGCGAGGGAAATTGCTAAAATTCTTCCCTTTCTCTTCAAATACATTCCAAGTCGGTGACGGGTTGTATCGTCTTTGGTGTAAAAGGACCTATCTTTAGCGTGACATCCTGTTTTACCAGCGATATGGTCAGGGTGCTTGTTCACTTCGATAATAATGATGATTGATCAACCTGGAAGCGAGAAGCACAGAACCAGTCCAAGCAGCGGTTCTTGGGGGAGGCCTAGGTCCAGCAGTGGACGTCTTTCGTCTGAAATGAATGAATGAAAGATCAACCTAAATGAGA
The DNA here is from genome assembly GCA_963669345.1 of Gortyna flavago. Classification (NCBI taxonomy): domain Eukaryota; kingdom Metazoa; phylum Arthropoda; class Insecta; order Lepidoptera; family Noctuidae; genus Gortyna; species Gortyna flavago. Next base: position 2,286,084 of record OY770149.1, read on the forward strand.
CTGAGAAATTTTTAACACGAAGAAAAAGATTAAAATGAAAGCAGTAAAAAGTTGATTGATCTAATGCAATGCTGATGATAATGTTGACTTAGCATAATCAGCCTATAATGTTCCCACTGCTGGGACACAAACCTCTTTATGAGAGGGAGTAAGAAGTAAACTACCACGCGTGCCCAGGACGGGTTGGTAGATGTCACATATCTTAGATTTTTTGGTCCTAGAGCATGCTGGTTTCCTCACGATGTTTTCCTTTACCTTTAGCAATGGTGATGAAATAATTTACACATAGTAAAGCGCCTGTCTGAACTGAAAAAAACCTACAACTCGTAAGTTGCAGCCTGGCTGATAGGCAAAATTTATAATGCAATGCTGATTGCTATTTGCTTACGGAAGAAACTTACTGAAACTTTAACTTATGAGTAATTGTAGTTTTATCAGAAGAATACACTGATAAGAGTAAGGAAAATGGTCTGAAACGAATGCTGACCAATAAAGATAGTCATCAGAATAATGATTATGTTGCGATGATAATGTGAATAGATGAGGTATGTGAGGTTTCCAAGATAGTGATCGTTATGTTATCACAGTGTTCTAATTAAAACAATAATAGATACTAAAGATTAATTTATACTACTGATATTCTTGTTAACCGATCACCTTTTGAATTTATTTTAATATGTGTTTACATCTGATAAGTCTTTCCTGATTTATCTTGATTAATTCGGCTCAGGTTTTATGCGTGTATTCCATCTGTATAATATGCCTCATTACAACTACATTGCCACATAACCACTAATATGTCTTTCTTCGACGAATTTCCTTCCAAAGATTTTATACATTTCGTACACGGTGACCATGAAACCCACACCCAACTCATTAGAGGAAGGAGACTACAAACATCTGTGACGACGATAATAGTGAGATTTCCTTAGAAATAAGCACCACCTGTATGTACTTTTCTGTTCCTTTCTGCATGTCCGTGTATATGTGTGTCCAATTGTCCATATGGTTAAATAAATTTTCCGATCGGTCACTTAGGATCAAGGGAATGCATATCCTGCCCTCGGTGCTCCAAAAAATGCAGCCATAGACGTCTGCGCTGCGACCGCGACGTCTGCACTGCCACTGAAGGTGCTGTGGGAGTAGTAAAGTTTTGGGCCAACAAAATTTCATACACTGTGGTGCCATCGAAATTACGAAAAGGAAAAAGAGAATGCATGTACAGAGGCCAGCACATCAAGTTACCCCAATCTGTCAAATTTCTTTGATAGATTTTCAACTTTACCACAAACAAATAAGGTTCATATTCAATTGGGAAAATTTTACAGATTGGGGTAGGTTGATGTGCTGGCCTCTGTACGAAACAATCTATAAATGTTAATCGAAGCCACGTGCACCAATAACAATATCGGATACGATTGGAATGGCGCCTTATAGCAAGTGCAGTACTAGAGGTAACAGGTTACAATAGTATTGCCAAGGAGGTCGTTAATTGTAAGTATTGTAACGTTCCAAGGAAAACCTTTGTAAGGACCAAGGTGTTGCTTTTTACTACTTACATGGGACAATGATTATTTTAATCAAATACTGCTTTTCATTTATTTCCGCAGTAAAGTAAGGCACACGTAACCAAAGACTTATTCTCTTTGCACGTAACCAACATTTTTACTGGAATGGAAATAAAAGCTTGATTTCTCTTACCCTTTTAAATAGCACTAGCTTTATATAATCAGCCTATAATGTTCCCACTGCTGGGACACAGGCCTCCTCTTAGTGAGAGGGAGTGGGCCATGATCCACCACTCGGACCGTGAGGATTGGTGGATATCACTCGTTTTCGAATTATTTGATTTTATAACATGCCGGTTTCCTTACTATTTTTTCCTTTACTGTTTTGAGAGGTGATGAAATAATTTAAACAAAGTAAAGGGCCTGTCCGGCTTCGGTCTTCCGTCCTACAACTCGTAAGTTGCAGCCATTACCACTGGGCCACCACTTTAATCTTAACAGGGTAAAAATGTTATTTACGTTCGTTCGATCTAGTCTCTTACATTCATTTTCTTAGTTGTTGTGACGATTTTTTTCTCTAACGTCTAAAGGCTCAGCCTGCTACGCTTCTATTGACTCCTAGTCGTCTCTAGTTATTAATTGGTCTCTAATATATTCTTTAGCGACCGTCAAATCAGTAACACAATTTGTTTGAACATAATCAGCTCCAAAATCGTCTACGTTAATACAATATTGTGTCATCAATTGTTTTATCTCCTATCTTATCTAATTCAATTTACACACATCAAAAGTGTCTAGGGATCAAGCATTTTTATGCGGATTTCTTGAGATTGAGATGTGGCTTTGTAATAAATTTATGATTTTATAAATTTATATGGATCCTTTTTGGTGCATTTCATAATTTGAATCAGGAACTGTGAATCAAATTCGAGTAAAAGATGAAAATCAGCTGTCAATATGTTCCCTATAAAAACATACAACGCATTGAAGACATTATTAGTGCTACTGTTTCCCTACTACTGATTAAAACCAACGTTATTATGGAGCGGCGACGTCATTTAAGCAGGGAAGAAATGCTCAGAGCCGTGGGAATGATAGAAGCTGGTTCCCGGCAACGTACTGTGGCTTTAGCTCTGAATACAAGTCAGAGTGTTATCAGTCGACTTTGGACACGTTACCGAAGCACTGGTACCGTGGCTGAGCGCCATGGAGGACGGTATCGCTGCACCACACGGAGACAAGACCGATACATTCAAATCTTAACTCGAAGAGCTCCAACAATAACCGCCATGATGTTAGCCGTGAGGCTTCATCACTCTTCAGGGAACTTAATTAGCGACCAAACAGTCAGAAACCGCTTGCATGAAGTGAACCTTCATTCCCGAAGACCGCTACGGGTACCACCTATAGCAATGCACAATCGTAGGATTCGATATCAATGGGCTCTTGAACACAGAAATTTGGCAGAAGAACAATGGCGTTTCGTGTGCTTTTCTGATGAGTCTCGTTTTGATATGAGACCGGATATAAGACGTATACGACACTGGAGAACCCCTGGACGCCAACAGAGATTAAAATCCTGCCAGGAAGTCCATCCTTATAGTGGTGGAACCATCATGGTATGGGCGGGTATTTGGATCGGCGGAAGAACTGAGTTGATTTGGATCAGAGGCAACCTCAACGCTCAAATTTATGCTGAGACGATTGTATCAGACGTCATCGTTCCTCTACAAGTGCAAATCGGTCCCTTATTTCAGTTAATGCATGATAATGCACGACCGCACACCGCAAGAGTTGTAAGACAGACTCTCGCCGCAGCTAACATCAATGTCCTGCCCTGGCCTGCTCAGTCGCCAGACTTGAACCCGATTGAGCATGCATGGGATATGCTACAGAGAAGAGCTCTGCCGAATATGGAGGGTATCCAGTCGCAAGAAGACCTTTTTTTGTTGTTGCAACGAACATGGGCGGCCATTCCACAGCGTGATTTGGATGAACTCATTTTGAGTATGCCAAACCGATGTTCTTGTGTTGTTAGTGTTCGCGGTAGAAACACGGATTATTAATTGTTTAAGTTACCCAATAAAATTTTAAAGAAAACTGTTATTTCAGTCTTTTTTTCGAACTTTTGTGTTAGTGGTTCAAATGTCAAAAATCCCTTTATTAGGAAAATGGCAAATTTCTTTATTAATGCAAAGGTGACTTGGTTTATCGTTACTGTGACAAACGAAAACACTTTATTTGATGAATCCTTAAAGAAAATTTTAATTAATATCAATCAGGAGAAAAGTTATTGCAAAAATATATGTTGATCCCTAGACACTTTTGATGTGTGTAGTTCAAGATACCAGTAACAACGAGACAAGTGTTTTGTCACAAATTCTTCGAAAAGCTATTTTATTGGCTTTAAACGAGAGCTTAATGATTTTAATGTACAAGTCTATGTAGGTTGATACCCTGTCAATTACCAGAACTGTACGTTAACCATTAGTAGCTTCGGCATTAGATAAGCTAGTAATATATGTATTTGTAGAAGTGACCAGTGACCATACTGTACGATGATGACTAAGGGATATAATCAAATGATGTTAGTTTAATTGAACTCGTTCCGACTATTTTAGACCAAAATGTCGCTAAGAATAATATTATAGGCACAAGACATTCAATAGTCATAATATTTTTATTTATTTGTGGTTTTAAAGTCCTTGGTGATGAACTAAGTCATCAATGAGTGGCTTGGCGCCTCTTAAAATTTAATTGAAATACATAACTATATTATTAATGCGTTATCCAAATACGAATATTTCTCGCTGATCTGGGATGAGAAATATGAGTGTATTGTGCTCTTTATCTTAATAAAGAGCACAATCAAGATTGATAGGTATATTTGTCCTAAAACAACACGGATTCGGGAATGGGAGCAAATAGTTTACACCCATATTTTAAAAGTGGGAAGATACACCCAGACAATATACATTTGTTTCTAAATTGATTTGATAAAGAATTCCCACGACTTCTCGGGTCATTAGTCTCTTCTAACATAATCTGGGTTGTTGCCAGGCTCTCCGTAACTAAGTATAATAATAATAATTTGTTATTGGCGGAAGGACCCCCACGCTTTAGTATTTGTGAGTTCTATAATTAGAACTGTTCTGTTTTTTTTACAGTTTCAACCTAATTATGCACATTCACAGAGTCCATATATGGATGTATTTATTTGTGACATCTCAGACAAGTGATAAACTATCCAAATATTTTCACAGGAACAATTGATGAATTTAATTATTCCTATCATGTAATACCAGGAAGATCGAAAACAAATATTTGTCCTATAAGTAGGTCAATGGCGTCAGTTTTATTTCGATCAACAGGAAAATAAAGGTAGTACAATGAACTAAAGTATTAAATTATTTTTGTACACTTTTCTATTGTCGTACATGTATCTCATTCTAACATCACATGGAGACAGGCAAAATTTATTTTAATAACACAGTAATAAAGTTCACAATGACATGAGACATTTTTGAATAGAGCTCATTACATTTAATTTGGGCACATGCCACTAATATCTAAATAGTAACAAGAAATATAATGTTCCCAGAAATATTACTAACATAATCATGCTGAACTGGACAAAATAAAAGTAATCTAAACACTAAGCGTGAATAGTGAAATGAATCATAATGTCATACGAGACTCAAACGAGCCAAGGATTGTAAGCGATATAAACATTAATTAAGGTTATGATATAAAACGAAACGAACGCATACAGAAAGCTCTATGCGTACAGTTTATTTTTTCATTCATACAAAATGACAAATACTTACGACGGATGGTTAAGAGACGCTCCAAAATTTACCTTTCACTCACTACAATAGAGGCGAAAATTCGTTGAAAGCTTTTGATAATCTTGTTCATGGGGTTATAGTAAACAGCGACGCCGGCGCAGCTAGTACTCAGTCAGCCGTCGATCTTTGTAGAGAGCGGATCGTTATTGAAAGGCACGCCGCGGCCAGACTCGCGCGCACGTTGCGAACGAAATACGATTTTCGAATTATTAACTCGTGGTGTCCCTCTAGGGAATATTTTAGGTCCTGTGTTTTGAAAATTTCTAAAACATATTTTATTAATTGTGTGTTTATGTGCAAGTGTTTCGTGGTCCATTGTGTTGATGCTGATATGCATGGTGAGTAGATTTTGAAATTCTTACACACGTTGCGTTTCAATGAGTCCCATTGTTTAGGCACGGTCTTTTTTATTCTCGTTTGTATCAACACTTTCATCTGCATTGTTTATTTTCTAGTTTATCAGTCTTCTAATTAAAGTACAGTGAATAGTAAAATGGTTGTAAAGTTCTTTTAATGTTTGCTGTGGAATGTGATTTTTATGGTTCGTGCATTCTGTTATTCTTGACTTATGCAGTAGTGATTTAGTGATCTTTGCATTGAAAACATTGAATTTATCTTGTTGGGTCTTGTTTATGCACGTAGTGATTCATGAGTTTATGCGATTCCATAGGAAGTAAAAGTTGCTATTCATTTGTTATGAAACATTCGTCTATGATTTATGTTGTTTCACTTCAAATCAATCGTTGTTATCTACGATCGTATGGGACAGATTGTATAGTTCGTATTAGTGTCAAGTGTATGATAAATAAATGGATACTCTGCAATACGTCTTGAGAGTAATATTAGGCGTTCTTGTTTACCGATGATAATCGAAAATCATGATTTTAAATGGTTCTTCTTAATTTTTACAAATCGTGTAATTTCTTTGTTATTCATAATTAAAGAATTTTGCTTTACGTCCTCAGAGACTCTTTATTATTAAGCTAACAATGAATAGTATTTGTTTACCTTATTAAAGACTCCATTACTCTGCGAATTCTTCCGCGTGGAGTTATAAATAAAATAATAGCCTTCGAGAAATAGATAAGTTTATAAAATCCTTGACCCATTGTTCATGGTATATATCATCACGCCTGAATTCTCTGAAGGGTTGAGCAGAGTACCAATAGCAATACCCTCATTTCGCCAGCCATTTTTTAAGCCCCATAACCCATTGTTCAATTATATTTTTTTTATAAACACATTTTTTTCCATGTTATTGTTATTTTACTACGATTTATTGTTTTATTCGCTTCATTGATGAATCACCAAAACAGCTACGAAGTTTAAGCATAAGCTTCTTCAAAAGTAATAAATAATTTTTGAAATTAATCCGGAATTCGCCTCATTAGGTCTTATCAAAATAGATGATGGAAAGGTGTTCAATGATCCACTCTATCTTTGCCTTCAGGAATGTTCATCGTTAACGTCTTATTACGTTACATTTTGATTTACTACCGCATTTGATATGCACGGACAATTTGCTCCTGTATCTAGGTCGACTGTTTGTTTAAGCGTAATTGTTCTCACACTGATATTGAATCATTCATTTGTCAGTTCTGTTACATCATATCTATTGTTTTAATTTGTTTTGTGATTACTGTCTTCTTAAATTGCCGAGTACCTGGTTGTGTAGTCATTATTTATTTTATTTTTATTATTATCATAGTGATAAAGTTCATCGTCATCGTTTTCAGTAACATCATTAATAATGAATTATTAAATAATAAGGAAAAACCATGCAATTTAATGCATTTTAGTTAAAAATGCACTTAATTGCGTGTTTTTTTCTTATTTGATTGTTTTAAGAACACACCTATCCTATCACAGGGATAATTAAGTTGTTCGAAATTAATCTGACTATCGTGATTTCTGGTTAACCGTATGATATACATAATAAAGAGTATTCTATTCCACTCTACTTAAATAGGAATACCTAGGATTTCGAATTAGGTAATATCAACAATTGAGGAAAAATATAAATTAAAGATTAAGTAACTATTCAAATATGGTTTACCGTATTTTTCTCAATTGTTGGTTTTTAACAGGTTTTTGTTGTCACGATGAAACGGAATTTAGTCAGAATTATATAGGTTGGTGTAGGAACCTAATCTAACTATTGTTGCTATTAAAAACAACAAGAATGATTACATTATCAAAATCACAATCAATTCTATTGTCTAAGAGAAAATCACAGAAGATTATATAGATTTACTAAGTATAGATGAAATACGTGCGGTATACTAACCCTTTTGACATTTAAAAGTGGAGTGAAATGGGCGTACAAGACATTACTCTACTTTTGGTCTCCCTGTAATTGGGTAAAATCGATAACTTGAGCTCTGGTTTTCTTGAAGGTCAAGTTATTTACTTCAATTAGTGAACTTATATAATTTTCTCCTTTTTATATAATTACTGCTACTTCTTCTTTCCTATCGGCATGAACCTTATGGGTATAGGCCATTCAGTAGTCTATATTTATTATAAAGAGGTAAAATTTGCGAGTTTGTATGTAGGGGGTATATACATATAATCCTCGGAATTCCTCTAACCGATTCCGAAAATTCTTGCACTAATAGCTTCCTACAGTACTGAAATGTAAAATGTTTGTTTCAACATTAAATATAATTATTATCCTACGATACTCAGATACTCGTAGGATATATTATTTTATGTAGAATCAAGAAATTTCAAAATATAAATAAATATTTTAAATAATAAATAAATAAATAAAAAAATTACATAGTTTTTGGTATTCCGTCTTGAAATGTCCAACTACCTGACCCAAATCAGTTATTGTCTACCTCTATTATTGATGCATTATCATCAATACCTACCTCCAAGGATTGCTTATAGTATTATCTATTGTCATAGTGATATCAGCCATATAAACAAACAGCCCAAACCTTTCTCGTCACAAATCTTAGTTCAGCCTATTGATACTAGTATTGATTGTTCCGGTTGTATGTTTGTGCATATGAGATCTGTGTTTGTAAACGTATCCACGATGCGGGAGAAATCCTTGTGTAGGGCACTTTAAAACAATACAAACAAGAATCCACTTTCTTTGGTTTAGTTTTCTCCAATATTGTTTGATCATCCTCCATTGTTTGAGCATCCTTCTCCTACCGTTACCTCAATTTATTTGGTGTCAGCACAACGTCTTCTTTTTATACTTGTCATACTTCTCTATTAGTCGTTATCTCGTTCGTAATTATATTGTAATCATCATCATCATCATTTCAGCCAAAAGAGTGACTATTAACTGTTGGACAGAGGCCTTCCCCATCTGTCACCAGATCGACCGGTTCTGTGCTTGTTGCACATTTCCGTGTTTTACGAGTAATGTTTCGGGCTCTTTTAGAAGTATCAAGTTTACTGGCACATTGTTGCTTACTGCTAAAAATGAGGTTCTTGATTCGATTCTCGAGTCAGGCATAGTGTTATTGGGATTTTCCTTCTGCTCATTAGCAGCCTCGGGCCGCTACTGAGAAATTCCTGGTAGAAAAATGATAATAATTGCTCGGCCGGGAATCGAACCGAGGACCTCATGCTCAGCAATAGCACTAGCAACCGCTAGACTAACGAGACAGTCAATAAATTATTAGTCACATTATTTTCAATCCTTTCTCCTAAATCGAGGATGCGTTTACAGAGAGAAAATATTATATGAACATGCACTAATGCCTAGTTCAGTAGGTCATGCAAATATTTGTTCTACGTAGGTAAGTCTAAAACTTCTTATTCATTTGTCTCTCAGGTTATAATAGTTTTAGTACGCTCAATTCCTTCTCTACTTTTTGTTGAAGTAAAAATGTAATATTCGATATGTCAGTAACTGATGGCAAAGTATTCTGTTTGTGTTTTGTTTTCATTTCTGTAGTCACTGTTTTTTTTATATTTTTTTTAAAAACGAGACTGCTGCCTCTGCTTTTGTTTTATATCAACACTTTTTCTGCGCAGTGATGTACTAGAGCACCGATGGCCCAGTATTGGCCCCGAATTACGATTTGTAGGTCTTGTGCTCGAATGCACACAGGCTCTTTACTTTGTGTAATTTATATCATCACCACTGCTCTCAAAACGGTGAAGGAAAACATAGAATTTCTCAGTAGCAGCTCGGAGACCGGCTTTTTGTCCGGTTGGTGGCAATAAGCTCGCCCCCTATTGGATGGGACTTCAACATAACTGGTGAAATCTGGGTATGCTATACAATCAATCAATCAATCAACTCAGCCTGTCGCAGTCTACTGCTGGACATAGGCCTCTTCCAGACGGCGCCACAACGCCCTGTTTTCCGCCTTCCGCATCAAGTCCACATCACAACGCTTGCCGATACGCGGGCTCCACTCCAGGACTCGTCTACTGCACCGATCATCGGTCCTTCGACAAACATGGCCAGCCCACTGCCACTTCAGGTTGCTTACTCTGCAAGCTGTGTCGGTAACTCCGGTTCTTTTCCAGATAATTTCCTTCCTGATGCTATACAATACACCTCTGCCCAATTCTTCCTATAAAATTTATAAAAATGTTTATTTAAACAAAACAGTTCTCTATGAAATGAAATTCATTGTTATCTAAATAGGATAGTGGAATCACTTTTTCACGTCATATAAAATGAATGAGATGGAGGCGACATTTCCTATCGGACTACCCCTTAGATGAAATGGCGAAACAAAGTTGGACAGGAGTCACCACTTTGAACCATACCACAACAGCACTTAGGTATAATTTTACCCCACACGGTTTCATACAACATAGGTTTCATACTCTATAAATCATTGTTGCTGTGATATAGTTTGAAAGCAGCACCCTAATTGAGCACTATCTTATCATTTTGATAGTTACTGCTAATCCATTCATATGTTCGAAAATTTTGTCTGCTTGAACTGTCAAAATTAAAGCCATTGCTACTGATAAGTAGTGTGTTACACAATTACCCCGCTGTGTATGAACTGGTATTTTCTTGACTCATGAGCAGTTTACCAAATTCTCAATTCACCAGATTCTTAACCCACCAGATTATTAGTTAACCGGTTTCTCAACTTACCAGATTCTCAAATCACCAGATTTTTTATTTAATAAACTCTCAACTCACCATATTCTCAATTGTTCAAAAGTACAATGAGAAACAAAATTCTAAAATTTAACACAAAGACTTTAGTGCACCACCAGATGGTATCAAGATCGTACACCATTAGAACTTCAAAATATGAGCGAACAGAACTATGTACCTCGTAACCACAAAAGCTTAAATGGTTCTCATGTGGTCTGATAAGAAACTGTTGTTATGATGAGGCAATATTGACCATTTAGGTACCTATGTTGCAACAATCAATCAATCTGCCTAGCCTTTTCCCAACTATGTTGGGGTCGGCTTCCAGTCTAACCAGCTGCAGCAGAATAGCAGTATTTTACATGGAGTGCATGCCTATCTGACCTCAACACGATACGACAACGATACCCCTTAGTATGACTCCTTTGTCAGACTTTTGGGCTTCCGACTCGCGGGTAACGACTGTCAAAGATCTACGAATGGCAGCCGCAACCAACGGCCTAACGTGCTATCCGAGGTACGGAGGGGACTCAGTACGTAATGGATGGTCACCCATTCACGGACCAACCGTGGCAAGCGTAGCTTAACCTTCGATCGACCCGTGCGGCTGTTAACATTTAGCCACGAGCCTGTTGCAAAACGGCGAAGGAAAACATCGTGAGGAAACCAGCATGTGCTAAAACCAAAAATTCGTAGATATGGGACATCTACCAACCCGCACTGGGCTCCGCTTGGGGTTATAGCCCACTCCTCCTTACAGAGAGGACGCTTGTGGTTCAGCAGTGGGAGCATTCTAGGCTGATTATGCTGTTGCAAAATGTGGTCTTTATTCGCAACTAAACGCCCACTTTAAGTGGTCCGTCTAATCAAGTCCCTAATGAAGAACAACGCGCCAGTTCAGTTCTTCGACAGTGTTTAGAATTCCAACCTGGTCTGAATTGAAAACATGAGTTATTTGTCATCGTTTGTAGTAAAACTGTTTTAGAAATTAGGTTAATGCATTCCAATCTGAGTATAACAATCTATTTCTTATGCAGAACTGTAGAACACATTCATAAAATTATGTTTATGATCAGTGACGAGTTAATCAGGATTTTATTGCGTGCCAGAGTATTATTTTGAGTGCTACTGCGACATTCATCATCGGCCTAGCCTACTAACCTGACAAACAAAATATACCTATTGATAAACAACTGCGATGAATCTCTTACGAAATGAAATGAAATGATTTATTATGTAAATAGGATCAGAATTACTTTTATTTTAATTTTTCATTTATAAACATAAGCTAGATAGAATCAACATTTTCTATCTGACTACCCCCTTTTTTTTTTTTTTTTTAAGGATGGGAAATCATCAAATGACCCCTCCCGCTCTGGGTGGAGCGGAAGGGAGTATCAGACTCTTACTGACTAAAACCCATCCGTGTTCCTTCCTTAGCCCTTTGTATTCCGGGGCAGCGGTAACCCTTTCGGACAATCCCGCTGCCCATCTGACTACCCCTGAGATGAAAAGGCATGGAAATTGGAAAAGTCTTTTTTAAAGTCCAGACATAATCTTGGTCAGATCATGTGAGGACCATCATGTAGACAATGCAAATACTTTTGAAACGCAAAAGAAGAGAAATGGCTATAATAGGCGCAAGCGGTCGGAATAAAATGACGTGCCAAAAAGAATTTGCTCCTTTTTAACAAAATAAATTAATTAAAGGAGATGTTTCAAAATGTATGGAGCCTGGGCCAGGTCCTTGTACACTATACAAAAAAATAGAAAAATTCATTTAAAACAGTTCTCTACTGTCCAATTACTTTAAAATGGCTTGTTTTGTTGGTAAACACAAGAAATTACACTTGAAATTGCAACACACAACAAAAACCCGTCATGGCGGTAAACTGTCATTTTGATTGATTAATGACGTTTGACATGTTTATTTCTGTGGAGGAAACCACACAAGAAAGTCGAAGTCCTTACAACACAAGCCGGGTAACAGTCCAAAAACGAAAGCCAGGTAAACAGATGGGAAAGAAACGGTATTAAATGCAAAACACTGCTGTTAAAAAGAACTCCAGAAACTCAAAACAAAACGAACACAATCACGACCGACGACAAGACGAAAGTGACTGAAGTGACAGTTTTGTGACAGCTAACAGTTCTATTTCTATGATCAATGGTTAATTGTCCTTGTTTTTAAGCACAGAGTAACTAAATCGGTGAGACGCCATGTTGAAAGTCGATAAAAATAATTGATAAATATCAATTCACTACCAGAACAGTATACATTTAATTGAATTATCTGTATTTTTCCTGAATTCTATGGATTTTTCTCTTTTTTTTGAGTTACTGTACATAGACCTGGCCCATTTTGAAACATCTCCTTTAAAACTACTTTGAGTAAACCTTGATATGATAATTCTCTGTGTTTTAAGAGCGTTTACGCCGTATGGCATTTCATACAAACTTTAAAGCCCTTGTTTTAGAAATGAATGAACCGATTTTAATGAAACTTCATAGAACAAAAAATATGATAACTGAAAAATATATAAGCCAGTTGATTCTTTGCTATGGTGAATTCATACCCTAGATTTATGGGTAATAAAAAAAATACACCTTGATTAAACTTTTCGCCATCGATACAGTAAGAAGAAGATTCAATTGACATAATTTATTATTAGAGAGGGTTTAGACTAATATTGTCCCTCAGAAAAACTTCAACTGCCCCTATAATTAAAACTACCGTGAGAAATGAAACATTTTCCCAAACAATGTCAAGTTGACATTCCTCATTGTAAAAACCGTAACGCCTAAACGTAAACGTGCGTAATTATTAGAACGTTGCCGCGTTGGAACGTAAACTTTACGTGTTATGAAAAGTGTAAGTCGTTTCCTAGTCACTGATTAATCAAAACATTGTGGTTTTGTTCGCGTTTACGTTGCGCTGTTAGTTCACGACTATATTTTTGTTTAGACTTGATTATGTGCTGTTTGATTTTCCGGACTAGTTTTCATGATACATTCAATACTTCGGATTGGTATATACAACAAAAGAGATAAGTATGCAGGATCGTCGAATATAGTTAGTTGAAGTTTAGTAAGAAACCGATGGATGTTGTCGACTGAAATTTAATTTGATAAATGAGCTGTTTGTTTTCTATTTATAAAATTACATTATATTCGAGAACATCCATCGGTTTCTTACTAAACTTCAACTATATCCGACGATCCTGCATACTTATCTCCTTTGTTGACTGTACATGACACCTCTGAGGGGCTCGTGGCTAAATGATTACAGCCGCACGGTTAAAGTGCTAGGCTAGTATTTTCCCAACTATGTTAGGGTCTGTTCCAGTCTAAGCGCATGCCTGACCAGCATTTCGATACCCCTTAGTAAGACTGGTTATTAGACATGCAAGGTTCTGACTTAACTGTCAAAGATCTACAAATGTCAGTCGTTACGTGCTTTCTGAAGCACGGAGGGGTCTCGATATGTAGTGAGTCACCCATCCTTGCAACTCGTGCAATAAATCGAGGAACGGAGGCGTCTCGCTATGTCGTGGGTCACCCATCCACGATCCGACCTCGGCAAGCATAGCTTTACCTACGATCGTTAGTATTTATTGCAACTCATGCATTAAAGGCTTTTTTACTGCATCACAATTACCTTGAAATCTCATCTTAAACAAGGAATAATTTCCTAGTGAGTTTGTACTTTGTAACAAGAGGAAAATATCGGGTCCTTATCGCCCCGCAGTAAAATGTTACTGGCTGCAGTTACGTAATGAACGGCTTATTATTATAGCCAATAGCCAATTAACAGAGCCAATGACTATTTGATTGTGATTTGTTGCTTTGGGATATATTGCTTTTGTTTTTTTTGTTTAGCTGTGTTTACGTGTGATCATCTTTTGTTGGCTTTAGAAAGAAGGAAAATGAGATTTGGAGAGATTTTTTAAAGAGTTTAAAAGTAAAATGAAGTGAAGTGAGTGAGTGGAGTGTGTGAGAAGTGTGGGGGAGTGAAGAAGGGTTTTTTTTCTATCCTTTTGACAACGATGGGGTCGTATATTTTGATTAATTTTATGATTTCATCTCGTCCTTTTTTTAAAATTCTTGTACCTACGAATAAGTAATATTTGAAGGGTCTTAATCTTGTGGCTCCTTTTTATCTAAATGCAGTTTTTTTCTCAATTTTCGAATTAATAGGAAGATTTTATTTTTTGTTAGAATTGATTCGTGTATTTGTCTGTCTATTAGATAGTAGTTTTTTGTTTTAGTTTTTCTCATCTGTGAATCATACCCTGAACCCAAAGCAGACTGATTCCGAAATGAGACCATTGTTTTTTTGCTATTTATAACTTCGTCGACCTTAGAATCAAAAACCAAACAGAATTACTCAAAATCCTGCACAATAATGACTTGGCCAACATTCGATGATGATCCTGCATAATGATTTGATCACAAAAACTGTTCATTACCTCCAATGATTGATCGTGGACAGTGGCAGCTATTAGCATAATATCAGATGCAGTGTCGGAATGATCGATGGACGATGATCAGGATTGTCGAGGTTGGTGAGTGTGAGGTCCTGAGTTTCATTCCCGGGAGAGGTAACTGGTAGAGATTGTAGGTGGTTCTTTCAGAAACTCTGTGTGTTAAAATAACGCCTCACCTTGGCTTTTTTTTTTGTTTTAATTAACTAATACCGATCCACTGCACAAAGTTGCCGCCTAAGTATCCCATATTAATTTTTAAAATATGACACTTTCGTGAGTGTAGATTTAATAATTAGATCCATCAAATTTCGTGAAGTCCATCACAATAGTCGTAATCAAGGGCAGGGGAATGAATTTTCCATTGCTTTCCATCAGGCGTGATCGGGGTCAAAAGTGGGTCAATTTAGCAAAAAAAAAAGAATCGTAATCATTTGATTGTGGTACACACGGCTACACATCAAGCTAAGCATTTCCAGTTTGAGTTGATCTCGCATTGTATAGGTTTCTCGTGCAATCAGA
This sequence comes from Gortyna flavago, assembly GCA_963669345.1. Taxonomy (NCBI): domain Eukaryota; kingdom Metazoa; phylum Arthropoda; class Insecta; order Lepidoptera; family Noctuidae; genus Gortyna; species Gortyna flavago. The sequence continues at coordinate 2,301,541 of OY770149.1, forward strand.
AGTCAGCTTATACTGGTTATGTATAGCTTGATGTGTAGCCGTGTGTACATTTAACATTATACTGTCTTAACATAATTAGTCAATGGTATCATCACATTCTGCCAAGTGTGGCGTGCAAATATTAGGTAGTTACGTAGGTACATGTATTACAGAACAGTGATTATTAGGCCAGTATACCTATTAACATTATCCCGCGATTCTAGCTTTATAGCTAGAATCGCCTAATAATGTACAACGGAACCAGGGTGTATATAAAACTTGGTCGAAAAAAAATTTGCTTATGCACTAAAGGTTTAAATTATTTCTTGTGTGTCACGCCCTTATTTCTTTGTCTCAATAGTTCACGGCTGTCACACCAGATGTCATCCATCAACATTATTGTCACACACATGTCAGGTAAATATCAGGCATGTGTTGTTTACTCCTCTGCTTAGCTTGTTTTGGAGAAAGCGTGGTTTTATATCATGCATTGTGTAACATCGTGTCGTTATAGAATAGACCATCACTGCACTTTGCTTTTTTAGATACAGACAGTGAATTCGTTTGTCAAACACCTTCTTGTTTTGTTTTCGGGGAGAAACCTTCAAAAGGCATCCGACCTCCGGGGAGAGAGGTCGGGGAGTGTCGGATTTTTACCTCACTAAAACCACCCCGGTGATCAGAATCAGCACATAGGGGTGGTCCCGGTTCCTCCTTGTCAAACACCTATCTAAAGATCATGTGAGGACCTCACAATATCGAAAAAATGGCGGAACAAACTCAAAGACAAAGACAAAGCTAAAGCAAAGCCAAGCCATGTCGAGCGAAGTCCGGCAACGTTGCACCACTTCACCCGACGTCACTGGCGACACGTGTCGTGGGACATTTGTCCACTAGTGTATCCTTGGCTAAAGAGACTTTATCGTCTGAGTTTGTTCCGCCATTTTTTCTCAGAGGTCAGATAGGAAATATCAACTCCATGTTTTTTATACCTAAAACTTTTAAAAGTGATTCCAATATCTTATTTACAGAGTAAACAATTTCACTTCATTTCAAATTCGGGGAAAATTTTGGTTCGTCAAATTGACTACCAACTTGAAATGTCCGTTTATACACAATAGTATAGTCCTCCAGACAGTATTTCTGCGCGGGAGATATTATAGTGCACAAGTGTGTGCGCAGACACAGGTGCACTCTCTTTTCCCTCACTCTCATAGATCAAGCAATGACCGACTAAACGACGACCAATTTACGTAGTGTCTCAATCTACTAAACAATTAATTTTTCTGTTTGTATAAAAGTCTGGAATATCCTTGAACTAATAACAATACAGTAACCATACTGATCACCATTTCATTCTCCTTTTTCCTTCACCAGATTACAATGTGACCTTTGACCGTTCATTGAGCGGTCATAGGGCTTATGTTTAATAGTGTACTATTACGGGCTGATAAGAGATTATTATACACTTGATAAAATTATATAGCTTTATTAACGTAGGATTATTAATTTATAAGGCACAGGGCTCTTTATATCGCATTGGATTGTGATTAGAACATTATGAGAAAACTCACTAGATAATGGAAAACTGAATAAAACCTAAGTCTATTTGTCAAAATTTTGGTAAAAATAGTACATCATCACGCGCCTTTGTTCCCCGAAGGATAAGGCAGAGGTAGTGTTGGGTTAATAGCCGGATGCTTTGAGTTATTATCGATTATAATCCATAAGTAGCCATTATTAGCCTTGCAATGGATGATAACCCTGCTATTAATGTATTGTTGTAAAAATAAATGTTTTTTTTTGTTTTATTGTAAAATCTGTGTTTGTGAACATAAATTAGGTGCGTCTACGCAGTGTGATTCAATGTATTGTTATTTTTTTTCCACTTTTTATATGTGAAAAAGTGTTAATAATAAAATAAATACAAATTTTTCAGGAAATTCAGTTTTGTTAATTTAGAGACCCAATATAACCATAATTACTATTACTAAAAAAGACCGTCAAGTATAGTTATGGAAAGTGATTTCCACATGGATTATTATTCGGAACCTTCTACGTTCTATGTTATGAGTTTGGTTTCCGCACTTAGTCCTTCAGTGGACCATTGTGCGTGGGCCATGGCGGCCGTCGGTGGTTATTCCAACCAGCCCACCTCCCTCCAGAAGCTGGTTAGGTTTCCTGGTCTTTTGAGAACATCTGTGTACGATTTGGGTGTCCCGAGGGTTTGTGACCTAATCTGGGTGACGCCTGTGCACATGAAGAGCACATGCGCAATGGTTTCATCAGCCTCCATGCAAGCTCTGCACAGGGGGCTGTCCGTTATGCCTATAGTGTGGAAGTGTTTGTTTAGCGAGCAGTGTCCCGTGATGGTCCCCGTCACCAGGCGCAGGCCTTTCCTGTCCAATCGCAGTAAGCGACTGGTTAGCTTGCCATCCAAAGATGGCATAGCTTCCTTGGACCGCCTGCAGCCTGGTGACGACGTCCACCAGCTTTCTGCTTGTGTGTGGGTGTGCTCCTGTAGCCACCTGCGTAGTTGGTTGAAGGGGATGGGCACGATAGGTTCCGGTCCACAGACTGACATACTCGATGCCATTCTGGCCAGCTCGTCAGCTGCGTCGTTGCCTAGCGATCCACTGTGTCCTTTTATCCATTGTAGTGTCACTGTATTGCGGTTCAATACAGTTGCCTGTTCAAGCGCATTGTGACATTCTAGTATTAGGTTCCGCAGTCGGTCTTTGAACTGTCAGTGTAAATTCTCAGTTCTCTTTAAGCACTATGTTGTAGTGCTTTTGGAAGCAGTATTGTTTCGGGGCTTTGTCGCAGGGTGATGCCATCATTGGCTGCCGTTTGATCGCATTTTCTTTTAAACGTATGTGTTTGACCCTAGAGTCTTTGCTCAGGGTTCCTGATGTAGAGAGCCTAAAGGCAGCCAAGGCCGCTTCTTCCCGCACTACGAGGTGTAGAGGCGGTAGTCCAAGCATGGCCTGTAGGGCAGCAGTGGGTGTAGTTCTCATGCAGCCGGTGATTGCCACACACGCGAAGAAGCGCGAAGCTTTTCAAGGTCTTTTTGGCAGCCCTTCGCCACGATAGCCCTTGTGGTGTCGTTTACAGTCACTTCTATCAAAAAGTACTCTGTGCAGTCACTTGTACTGCCCTCTGTTTGAGCATGTTGGTGATCCAGCCGCTCAGGGACAGGTCTATGTTGTGTCTGTCTAGAGCCGTGCTGATGCTTTTGAAGGTGGTTTTGTCAAAGGCGCCCTCGATGTCAATGAAGGCAGCCAGTGCAGAGCATTTGTGGTCCACTGCGCATTAAATTTTGGATACCACGTTATGCAGTGCGGATTCTGTTGGTTTGCCTGTGGAGTACGCATGCTGTTGTTTGTGGAGTGGCTTTGCCCGAAGAGGCCCGTCTCGGATGTTTCGGAACCTTTCTCTCCAATATCAGAAATCGATGAAATATCCTGTGACAGTAATGAACCTGTACTTGTTAATAATACACCAGAAATAGATCCATTAACGTCCAATCCAATCGATGTACCAAACTTAGGGGATTTTGAAGAATCTAGTGTTTTTAGCAGTAAAAAGAAAACAAAAAAATAAATTTAAAAAAACAACTAAAAACGAAAACAAAAAAAGAAAAATTACCAAAAATCGTTGTAAATGACTGATTAAGAATTAAAAAAAAAGTTAAACTAAGTACCTACATAAAAATCGAATTACCAAAAATCAATGTAAATAGCTGATTGATAATTTTTAAATGGGCCAGATTTGTTTTAAATTGCACATGAATTTAATACAAAGAATGATGATGAAAATTATTAAGTCTAATCTGACAGTCCTAAGCCTGAAAACCATAAAGGGAAATTTTCAAGCACTATAATAACATTAACAGCAGGGTTATCATCCATAATTGGCTATTAATGGCTATTAACTGCTTTTAATCGATTATTATCCAAATGATATTAACCGGATTATTAGCATTACCCAACACTAGGCAGAGGTGTCCTCTATGGTAAACCAACATTTCGCCAGTTATCTTTAAGTCCCATGTACCTAATAGGGGGCGAGATTATTGCCATCAACCGAGCACAAATCCAGACTTAAAGCTGCTACTGAGAAATTCCAGATAGAAAAACTCAATAGTAACACTTTGCCCGACCCGGGAATCGAACCCAAGACCTTATGCTCAGCAATAACGCAAGCGACTACTAAACCACCAAGGCGAGGCAGTCTCATAATATCTTTTATATAATACATACAGTCATATTTTGAAAGCGTAATAACAAATTCACTTACATACTGATACCCGATTGTCCCAAAAAGGAACTCAACATCTGCCTACCCTTTTTTCCAAATATGTTGGGATCGGCTTCCAGTCTAACCGGACGCAGCTGAATACCCGTATTTTACACGGAGTGAGTGCCTATCTGACCTCCACAACCCAGTTACTGGATAATACGATACCCTTTAGTAAGACTGGTCGTCAGACTTTCGGTCTTCTGACGACCCTTAACGACTGTCAAAAATCCACGAATGACAGCCGGGACCAACCGCTTAACGTGCTTTCCGAGGTACGGAGGGTTCTCGGTATTAAAAGATAGTCACCCATCCATGGACCAACCGCGGCAAGCGATGCTTAGACTGATCGATTGACTCATGTGGCTCTTGTTACTTAGCCATAAGCCCCTGTAAATGCACCAACAAATTCACCTACAAACTGATAGCCGTTTGTCCCAAAAAGGAACGGAGTAAGGTATAGCTGACACTATATACCGTTACTAGCGTGGGACCTATTGTACTTGTGACTTTGTGACCCCGAGCGGGACACAAAGGGTCACATTATGCACAATATTGTTTTGACCATGAATGTTATTGTGTACTTTAAACTAGTATTTCTATGCTGGGCTTTGAAAACAGCGGGGAAATCGCTTGTGTAGTGAAAGTAAGGTGGGGTTTGAGTTTGACTCTGATGGACTGATGTTTCTGAACACGATAAGATTTTCTGCAATGGGTTTTGCATAGGCAGATGATTTAATTTAAATGAGTAGGTGCATCTAGCTTGCAGCTACCTTTTGTAAAATGTCGTAAGGGCGAATTCGACCATAATACTTAGCATAAGTGTAATTCTTTCTGTTTTTTAAATTTTCACTCAGCCAACAACTGTCAGACGTCAACTTTATTCCACTTGTTAAACTTGTTTGTCAGACTTTCGGTTGTTTGTAAAAAATTTAATGTAACTTTCTCATCGCTCGCGGTAAGTTACCCGCTGTTTTCCTGGCTTCTACCTCGCTCACAAACTGCAGTACAACACAGTTTGTGTAACTGTTGTAGTCTGTCCAAGTGGACAGCAGGTTGTTGCCACATACTAATACGGACCTAACCTTTGGGACACGCTCGCCATGTCAATACACAGCCTAATAGCTGAGACACTATACGAATGGATCACTATGTCATGACATGACTGAACTCGCTTGAATTTGTATCAAATGGACATGTTGATTTTAATGCCTCTGTTTAACGTTAGTAACTTCCTCGTTGGTCCAGTGGTCGCAGGCGTTACCATGATGAGCTCAAGGTCCTGGGTTCAATTCCCGGGTCGGGCAGTATTGTTGGGTTTTTCTATTTGGAATTTCTGAGTATCAGCCCGGAGTTTGTTATTGTGCGGTTGATGGCAATAGGCTCGCACCTATTTTATGTGGTTCCGTACGCCTTATAACCTGTCTTATAAGAGTAGCCATACCATAACTACACTACCATTTCCTACAATACTGTAAGCAAATTGACTAAACATTAACTTTTAAATCAAATTACAACTTCTATTCCTTGCCTGTCGTATGTGATGTCTTTGACACGGCACAAGTTGTCGAATCTACAATGTTCAACAATAAAGTTTCCTGACATAACCTACATGAGTCATATTTTATTTGTGGTAGTGATTTTTGTTGTGAATGGACTCGTCCGGAGAAGTACCTACTTCCGCAACTATTTCTCAATTTCTTCTGTCAAAGACTCTTTTCCTAGAATATAACAAAATACTCTTGATTATGTACAGAGGCCAGCACATCAAGCTACCCCAATCTGTCAAATTTATTTGATAGATGTTCAACTTTACTGCAAAGGAATAAGGTTTATATTCAATTGGGAAAATTTTACAGATTGGGGTAGCTTGATGTGCTGGCCTCTGTACACTATATAAATTACATTATTCCTATTTTGCTGTGACGCTATAATGACATCACCTATGCACCTATGACAACGCCATATTAAATAATGCTTTAATTAAATCATCCGTGACAGCAGTATTTCATTTCGTTTAAATAGTTACTTGTATAATAATTTAGTATTGTTTAAAAACATTTCTAACATTTTTTTTTTTCGTTTAGCCTTTACTGTTCCACTACTGGTCTAAGGCCTCCCCAAGTCCTTCCAGACACTCTTTTCCCGTGCCACCCTCGTGAACCACGACAACGACGATAAATACGCGTCCAGCTCATCGCCACCGCTTTCTGGGCCGACCTCGGCGGCGCCGTCCATCTTCAGGCACCCATTGTGTGGAGAATTTGGCCCAGCGGTCATCCTGCATGTCGCTGATTGAACATTATGAGTTAATTTAAAAAAGGACGATGGTATATAAAATATAGTTCGCTCACTCCCGAATTGGTGCAAATGACAGAAGATAAATATCAGGAACCATTGATTTCATCATAGTTTATTAATTAAAACAGGCAATTATTGTGATAAAATTATAATAATTGCACGTTTCCCGTGTTGCGGTGAGAATTAATCGAGAGGAACGGATCGTGTGGCCACTGTGATGATGTTTTAATTATATTGCCGATATAGAGTGATTTTAAATTCAATAAATTCGATCCATAAAGCTTTTATTATTAATGAGTGTGGCATAACTTTATTGTTATGCAATATACATTCTTGCCATCAAGCTTGATATCATTGATAACATATCTGGAAAGTACAGACGCCAAACACATCAAGCTACAACAATCTGTCAAATTTCTTTAATGGATTTTCAACTTTATCGCTAAAGTATAAGGCTTAAGGTTGATTGGGCAAATTTGACAGTTTCGGGTAGCTTGATGTTCTGGCGTCTGTATAATGGTAGCAGACTTTTTTATGTGTACCATGGTATCTCGCAGGTCAACCAAGGAGGTTGTCGGCTGCTCAACCGGCACCCTACTTGCGTAACCAACTTTCAATCGTAGTCTGAATCAATCTGAAGGATCTGCGTATCCATTGCTTCATAAGTTCGAAAAAAGTCTTAAAAAAACTTTTTTACAAAAAAAAATAACCGACTTCAAAAAAAAAACACAAAAAAGTGATAAATAACTTTAATTTCGGAAGTCGGTGTCGTTGGTTCTGCATTTTCGTTTATTGACACCGAGTTCCGAAATTAAAGTTATTTATCACTTTGTAGTGTTTTTGTTTGGAAGTCGGTTATTTTTTTTTTTGTAAAAAACTTTTTATTTTTCACTTTTTAGTGGGAGAGTTTGTAATTTATCTAAGTTACAATAGCCTAATGTCAACTGCTCATCACCTTTTACAAAATATTGCTAATAAATTTTTAGATTTTTGTTGATTTTTCAAAAACCGCTTTTCCGATTTCGATAAAATTTTCATGGGACCATTTGGGAAGTATACCCTTTCCAACAAAATAAGAATTTTTTAAATCGGTTGGCAAGCGACGGAGTTATGCGCGAACAAACATAAAAAAGAAAATACAAACATCCGAATTGAGAACCTCCTCCTTTTTTAGAAGTCGGTTAAAAACGCAATGAATATTGTTGAACTGTCAAAATTAAATCCATTGTTACTATTCATGCACTCCGCTGGCTATCATGTTGATGCCTTAATAAATTAAGGTCTAAAGCCAGGGCCCAAACTTATAAACTAATCCACTTACTAATAAACGTTGTATAGCGTCTGTATAGTTACACAATGCTTTGTCTTCTTCTTTCGAAAGTCAAATTACTGTCGATTGTAAAAGAGAAATCGTTATCAGGAATATTTTTGCATTTGATAGGAGCCAAGTAAAAAGAAAAAAAGTTAGAAAGAACGCAAAACCAAATGAAGTAATAGTGTGGGCAGGAGATGCGGTGCGACGAGGTGGGTTGTAGGAACAAGAAAGTTTATGCGGAGGAAGTCACGGGCAGAAGCTAGCTATTAGTACTTCATAATACGGCATCTGGGCCTAGTCCTATTAAGTAAAATAAAACTTTTATAGGTAACTGACCTTAAAAACAGCAGTTAAATTAAAACCATAAAAGCTACACCAGACGAGTTTTACAACACAATAATTACCGAGCGACTTAACGACGGCAACATTCTATTTTCTTTAGACTCCAATCGGAGCAATTTGGAACAATTATCCAATCGTAAAGAGCTGTGTTACGGCGTGATCTATTAACGATTGGGACAACTTCCACCAATCAAATTGAAGCGAACATCAAGGATCTGGTAGTGCCCTCTCAGACGGTTTTGACGCGCGGTTGTCATTATCAACTGCCTACTATGTTGCCTAACAGAATTCAGTTGAATACCAGTATTTTACATGGAGCATCTGCCTATCTGACCTCCACAATCTAGTTACTTGGTAATACGATACCCCTTAGTAAGACTGGTTGCTGATTTGGCTGCCTTGGGGACTGCACGTTTATAGTACTGATTGTTATTAAACGTCAACGTGTAAACGCTTGTAAACTTACCACAAAAGTCTATAAACAATGATAGATTTCTTGTGTTTGTTTTTTTAAATCAACGATACCACGTTTCATTATTGGATTTGGAAACGATATAAAGTGGTTATATAGTGACCTTATTGGTGATATTCTTCAGAAAAGTCAGGTGCGTAGTACTCTCAACCGGCGTGCGTATATGACCATATGTATGAATGTAAGCGATGCAAAAGGAGTATGTAAGGATCGTAGCAGGAGGCGTTCTGTACTTTCTGCCTATCCCCATGAGAGGAAAGCGTGAATTTATGTATGTTTGTGTATAAAGTTATATTATTTAATTTGTACATATTACCTGCTTCATCTGTTAAATATTTGCATGCCATCATTACATGGCGGAATGTGTCTTTGCACTACAATTATAATCATCTTTTGTAACTATCACATTTTACGATTTTGATTTGATTTCTTAAAGACGGTATAAAAATCCAAGTACAAAGATGCAACTCTTAACACACTTTACTTTTTATGGAATACTGAACTTTTATATCCTCATATTCTTCACCCATTGCGGTTACCTCTGGCGCGACGAGGCGATTCCAGGCATTCCTTTTTATTCCTTACTTTTTCCATGTACACATTATCTTGCACAAACAAGACCATTACGTTACAATCTTGCACTTTATATTACCCTATGGGAGTAAGTACATAGTTTACACTGTATTTTTACCGAGGGTGGGAATATTCTTAGACCCCTTTAACGTGGGATTATTGATTCGCCCAAAAAATAAATTATTTTGTTGCGAGTCCCTACAGAAATAATATTTTAAAGTATCGATTCGCCCGTATCGGGCGAGTAAATTCGTGTGTATGAGCCGGATTTTTGAGATGGGGCAGTGAAGACAGTTGTAGCTACAGGAAAACTGTCTTAGGAGACGTCCTTAATTCTTAGAGACAGTTTGATCTGCATTCACAGATTTTGACAGTCAGCAAGAAACTGGGGAATTAACATAAAAATATTTATGATATCAATCGATCCTGTTTATTATGAATCAAAAAAACTATTTTAGACCGACTACTACTAACTGGGCATTAGAAAAGTTAGAAATCGCAAGAACCCTTACTTAAAAAAATCCACTCTGTATGTTAAGAAAGCCTGTAAAATCCACCTGAAAGCACCAAATCCACCTGAGAAGGCCTGAAGTTTTATTCGTTTTCGAAGCTTTTAAGCCAACATATTTTAGCACGTTTTAAAGTATATTTTGTTACTAATTATTGTGTATAACCACAAGGATTTAATTCTTTAAATGGAATAAGGTTCCAATAACATTTTGTTCCTATAAATAAGTTCAGTGTTTACACTATTGGAAAGCGTGATTATAACACAGTGTATGTAGGTTTATGAAGCCACAATCTAACTGCACGTGTCAACTCGATACATAACTTCTGGCCCCGTATTGGTATCTTCTAATTAAGTAAAACGAATGGCGCCCACGACAGTTTGTTCTTTCAATTCCAAGCAATTTGTAAGTGATGTGTTTGTAACCATGGCAACTGTCTACAGTTAGAAGTGCATTTGTTTGTTGATAGATAGCGGTTCTTTATTAAGAAATGGAGTATAATTTGTTTTGATATTGGGATTGGAAAATAAATATTGTGTCATAGTTTTCGTTGAATTGACTTGTTAAAATTTCATTTGACCTCATGCAGAGGATTATTTTAACCTTTTAACTGCCCAACTTGATCAGTTGTCATGCTCAGTACGCCCGAAAATATAAAAAAAAAACAAAAAAAATACCTGAATACAGCATAATTACCTAAATAAAATGGCAGATTAAACGAGCTGTAGTATTTGGTCGTAAATATACGACCCTGGCGAAATGGACACAAATATATTTCAGGGATTAATCCGGCGTAAGCCGTTAAAAGGTTGAAGATTGAAATTTGAACTCATCTACAGCATTTATGGCACATTGGAAAAGACTATGCGTGTAGATTCCACTTACAATATTGCAACAAGGTTCTCATCACCATCCTGGAGGCCTACCATGATCTATTTAAAAACGATTCAAAAGCAAGACATTTCAGTTTAGGTTCTTAAACTGCATCGTTCACAGTCGTACCATGACGTCCAATACGCTTAGCGGCATTCGGATCGTTGAAAGTGAATGAGCGTTAAGAGCTCGTGGTAGGTACCCAGATGGCACGGCCTAAATTTAATCGTTAAACTGACGTCATGGTACGAATTAGCAGAACAGTTCAGTTTAGGTCCTAAAGTGGATCGCGTTAAGAGCTCGTGGTAGGTATGCTGCCCTCATCCCAATTTATTTGGGGGCTCGCGCAACACGTCTTTCTCGTCCATACTTCTCGTAGTCATCTCGGTCGATTCCCGGGTCGGGCAAAGTGTTATTGGAGTTTCTCATTAGACGTATGTATCTTAGTAACAGTCAGGAGTTTGGAAGTTGGCAGTGTGATACCCCAGTGCATCGGAAAGCACGTTAAGCTGGTGGCCCTGCGCCTGATCTCTCTCCGGTCGTGTCAGATTGCTGTCCCATCGGACTATGAGAGTGAGGGAAGAGGGAATGCTCCTGTGTCTACGCACACACTTGTGCACTATAATAATTATCTCCCGCGCTGAAGGCCAGTGTCAATGACGAAAAACGGTCTGGAGGACTATTTATTATAGTCACCCCTTCGAAAGAGAGAGAGAGAGATTCTGATATACTTACTTATTCATTGTTTCGACATTGTTGTGGTCATTACAAAAACAAATAGAATTTTATTATGTTCTTGTAAACCACAGACTAAACTTACAATGTAGTACAGTTCCCACGTCCAACACTAAGCAGTATTATTCATGTAGTCATGTCTTACTTTTATTTATTTGACGTGTGGTTTTGACAGCAAAAGGCTTTATTTAGTTTTTGTAAATATCATAGGTAAAAAAATGGTGCTTATGAAATCTTTTTAAGAAACATTTTTTTTAATTAGAGCTATTGAAATAATCCACATTAACCAAGGGTATCATAGTCCACTGCTGGACATAGGCCTCTCCCAGGCTGCGCCACAAGACCCTGTCTTCCGCCTTCCGCGTCCAGTCTGTCTCAGCCACCTTCTTAAGGTCGTCCGTCCATCTAGCGTCTCATGTTACACTTGCCGACACGCGCTCTCCACTCCAGGACTCGTCTGCTCCACCAGCCATCGGTCCTTTGGCAAATTTGCGCAGCCTACTGCCACTTCAGCTTGCTTAATCTAACTATATTGGTAACTCCAGTTCTTTTCCGGATAAATAATCCACATATTCTTGAAAAAGAATAATTATGTGGATTATTTATCCGGAAAAGAAGAGCAAAAATATTCAAAACCCCATATGTAAGTTAGTCGTGCGTGTTGTGCTCCGTCAGTCTGAAACCCCATAACTCCCTATTAGCATGACGTCACAGTTAGGTACGATCGCTTTTTGCGTTAAAGTCCATCTGCCTGGAATTAGTGTTAAACGACAAAATTGTTAACAAGTACAAGATGGCGACCTGTCATACACAACAAGTACTTACATAGCATCACGCCTGTAACCCCAAACAGTTAGGCAGAGGTGTACCTACCTATGTACAGCCACATTTTTTTATGTGCTGTACATAAATAACTGGTGAAATATTGGCGAGCCTACTGCCATCAACCGGGTACAATCCGTGCCAATACTGAGAAATTCCAGATGGAAAAACCGAATAACATTTTGCCCGACCTGGGAATCGAACGAGAACATTTTATAAGAGTAGAGGTCATTCTATCCCGACTCCTAGGTATTAATTAATCATAATAATTTATTTATTTCACTTCAAGACACAAAAATCACTGTAGCCCTGGCTCTTGTACAGACGCCAGCACACCAAGCTACCCCAAACTGTCAAAATTTCCCAATTAACCTTGAACCTTACGGTGTAGCTATAAAGTTGAAAATCTATTAAAGAAATTTGACAGATTGTAGTAGGTTGATATGCTGGCGTCTGTACTAGGAGGTCCTGTATCACAAGAGCTAGAGGTATTAACTTTTATGTTTTCTCTGCGTTTAATTACTTTCTGCTGTAGTTTTGTCCTTAATGTTGAACTTCGCCATGGCTCTGGACAATAATGAACGGTCATTTCTTTTCATGATCAGTAAGTAGGTATAATATTACCAGCATATTATTGCCCTAGGACAAAGACCTCTTCTCACACAGAGAAGGCACGAGCATTGATCACCACGCTTGCTTAAGCTCAATATTATTAACAAAAGTTACTATGGGCTGGAACAGCAGGATCCACGTACTAAAAAAAAAATTCCCTCCTCTGGTACGTTCCTGCGCATCGTGTTCGTGGCCTGTCCCACTTGATGATCTCAGAGTGCGCAGTTCGGTCAGCTGAATTTTGGGCCAAAAATATTTAAACTTTTTGCCATCGCGTTCGATACGGTAACAAGAACATTAACAAAAGTTTATTTTTTGTAAAAAAAAAAAAACTGTTTCTTTGAAATTACATAAAAGAGAAAATCTAACGAGCCTTAACAAATTCTCAGTAAAAAATGTTTTCAACTTTTGCTTATTAATTAAGCTCGCTAATTTGTTTACCAAAATAACAAAGTGCTAATATTTGACGATGAATAAAAACATTAATTAAGTATCTACTCAATAACTAATTAATATTGGTAAATAATGTTAGTCATTCGCAACCTATTGAGCCCTGTTTACATTGGTCGAGTACTGTAGTCTAGTGGGAGAGTATTTACTATGCCATTAGTTCCTAAATTAAAAGCTTACATTGTATACCTAGTGTTAGTTCCATGCCAATGTACAGTCAATTTAAAATTAATGTTTGTCAAATTGACAACAACTTTTTGTTTGTAAAGCTACTGTGTATAGAGGGGCTTGCTGTTCGACGACTAAGGAATAACATTATTCAGTTGTTGTAGATTATTATTTGACGATGGTCTTGTGAAGACCACAGAAATTCACAGGATGCGAGAAGCACAGAACCGGTCAAAGTGGCGACGGTGGCTTGGCCTATGTCCACAGCAGTGAACGTCTTTCGGCTAAAATCATGATAATTATGAAGATTTGACGACTAGTTTGGATGGTAATGGGCTCATCTCCTATTACGAAACATTCCAATTGGATCCTAATAACCACTTGATCTAAGTCTAATAAATAATAATAGAATGCAGCTAATTATTGTCCCATTGCAGAGCAAAAGATTCTTCTCACACAGAGAAGGCACGAGCATTGATCACCACACTTCTTCAAGAAGTGTTGGCGATTTCAAACTTATATTAAAAATACCTGGCACATTAGGCCCTGTGGTATAGGCAAGGTTTCAACCACAGGGCCATTACTAATTCACATTCCAATATTTTCATAAGTAATTTTACTTAGAAGATGTCCGAAGATGAGAGTGATTTACGAAGGAATGTATGTGTCCATCTGTCCACTGTACCCAGTGCAACTGGAGACTATAATACACTACATTATTACTAAACACAAATTGTATAATAGAAATCCAGCTTTTACTATGCTTTTTATTCATCCACTCGCCATATCTGGCCACAAACTTTCATCACTTGCCATTATTCTATACCCGTCTCTCTCATTCTCCTAGGAATAGAAAAAGATGGCATTAGCGATAGCTCTTGAAGTGCAGCAAGTTTATAAATATGAGAAGTAATATAGCCTTCATTTGTTTTTACAACTTGCTTCGCGATAAGCTTATACGGTCTATTTCTTTTATTGGCGATACAGAAGGCAATGTTAGTAATACTTAGTCGTGTGATAGTGTACTGAAGTGCCCTGTTTTCATTAGGACACTTAATTGCATGTAATAATACCTATGTCCTTCTTTTTAGGGTTCCGTACCTGAAAAGGAAAATACGGAACCCTTATAGTATCACTTTCTTGTCCGTCTGTCTGTCAAGACCCTTTATCTCGGGAACGCGTGCAGATATCGAGTTGAAAAAAACCATGTACTCAGGTCTACAGTCCCTTAAAGTTGTGAAAATATTAAACTTCTAAGTTAACTTAAAAAAAAGATACGGCCGTTTATGCCGCAAAAAATGTATATTTCGACACTCTCGGGAATCAAAATGTATAGGGTACTTCCCGTTGACTTAGAGTCATGAAATTTGGCAAGAAGCAATGTCATGTAGCACAAACAAAAGGAAAAATCCGAAAACCGTAAATTACTCACATAAAAGAATAAAAAACCCGTAGTAAACTATTTACATACCTACTTTGTACGGAATGCATTTGACCGGTTTTTTTTTCTGCATGGCGTTTCTGGATGTCGTAATGTCACCCATGTACGAGGTTGTGGGTTCAAATCAGGGCAACCAAAGTGAGTTTTTAAATTAGTATTATGTACTTCTTTGAGTTTATCATGGATATAACTGACATCGATGAAGGAAAAACATCGTGAGGAAACTGGTCTTATAGTTTATGTAAGTCTGAAATCGCCTTCTCATCTTCAGCCAGCGAGGTGACGATGCTCGTGCCTTCTCTGTGTGAGAAGAGGCCTTTACAGTAATGGGCTGGTATTATTTTATGGAAGCTCTCAGGTTAACCAATGAGGTTGTCGGCTGCTTAACCGGGCCAACTGTAGGTACTAGTGGCGATACCCTAAATGTATATCCGATTATCCGGTACACTCTGGACAGTCAGTCCTGTAACTCTGTTACCATCTTGCTGACTAACTAATATTTCAACCACAGCATAAGCATTTTTAGTTACTTATTTATTTCTTTCCCCCAATTTTGTTACAGCTGCAATATGATAAAAAATTCAGAAACTTTAGTTTCTGAATTTTGGTTGGCAAAAAAATCTACTCATACGCTTGATCAAACACGTTCACAAAACTATTGACTAAGTCCAAAGTCTGATAATGGTAAAAACTAAGTACAAATACAATACAAATTGCATGAGTCACAATCTTACAAAAACTGTTAACTGACTGACTCAAGTATCGCAAAGAGACAGAAAAAGTTCCCATAATCCGACACGGATACGCTACGGTTACGGAGAACACGCCTGAAATCGATGACAGACGGACTGACACGCAAGATTGAGATGTTACAGTTAACGCGATGAGGAGATCAGAAACTTGTTTTAATTGGGGTTCAGTGGGTGTCAAAGAAAAACGTTAAGGTGTAAAATCTACATAAACTCGATCGCCACCTGATATGATCCTTATACTTTCTCCTTTTGTTTCGTTTACGTTTCAAAATAATCTTTGGAACTAGTTTCACTAAAATACTTATATTAAAGCACAAGTTAATAAATAGAAAACATTACACGATATTTAACTTAAAAATTAAAGAGGAAGAACTAGAGAAGAAGAAAGAAAAAAAAAATCGGGACGCTCACAGAAAATACAAATGATTTTTTTTTTATCGTTCGTATCGAAAACTAAATAATTCGTACCTGTGCGACGCTAACAAGGCTCCTGTGTCAGCATAATGCTGGGATATTTAAAAACTGAACTTCGGAGAGTGTGCGCAGGAGCTCCACGACCTGGATACCTACCACGAGCTCTTAACGCGATCCACTTTAGGACCTAAACTGAACTGTTCTTCTAATTCGTACCATGACGTCAGTTTAACGATTCAATTTATTCCGTGCCATCTGGATACCTACCACGAGCTCTTAACGCTCATTCACTTTCAACGATCCAAATGCCGCTGAGCGTATTGGACGTCATGGTACGACTAAACTGAAATGTCTTGCTTATGAATCGTTTTTAAATAGATCATGGTAGGCCTCCAGATCCCAGCATCGCCCTTTTACTACCGGACTACCAGACGTACTGCAGCCTACCATCCACACTTGGTTGATATCCCGACCAGTCGTACTCAGAGCTTCTCCTCCATCTTTATTATGCGCACAGCCAAAGTGTGGAACTCTCTGCCGGCGTCTGTGTTCCCTTCCACATTTAACCCGTCTGCCTTCAGAGCAAGAGTGAACAGACATCTTCTGGGCACGCTCGTTCCATCATAGACCTCAAGCATCACTTTCCATCAGGCGTGATCGAGATCAAAAGAAGGCCCATTTAGCAATTATAATTTTTTTAGACATATTTGGACAATCCCACTTGGGGAAAATATCATATTTACAAAATCAAGGAAAGCCTCGCCAGCCTCGCCGCTCGAAAGTATCGCCTGCCTACTGAACCATAGAGGTTATTTCAAATCAAGTGAACTTTTTTACTCGCTGACATACGATGTCTTCATGTTTTATTTTAATTAGGGCTGATTTTTCCAACGCCAAATAATTTTATCCGAGGAACAGTTTTGAATTATTTACATTTCTGTCAGACGTCAATTTAATTCCACGAATAAAACATATCTGTCGATTGAAAAATCAGCCTTAAAAGAAACAACTTCGTCAAGCAAAGTAGCGTCAAACCGCTTGTTAAATTAAACTTAGTTCTTTGCATGTTTGTTCAGTTAACTGTGCTGTTAACCGTCGTTAAACAGTGTTTGAGTAACAAAATTAAGTTTTAACTAGGAGGCAGACGTGGCCATGAATATTTTTGTATTTTAATTAATTTCGGCAACTTTGTATTAGTTTGTTCAAGGTTTTAATTGAGTTTTGAACTAATTGTTTTATTGGGTTTTTAAAAAAACGAGTTGGGAGTGAAGACGGAGAAGAGTGTTTCTGAAAATGTTTATTTAAATGAAATCGAGTTGTTCTCAAACGTGGAAAAAAGATAAATAGATAAGAAATAGATGCGTAAAAGTACTTACCAACCGAATTTCGACAAACCGTAATACGACAAGATTTTATTTCGACAATATGGAACTCGGACACGTCTTCATTTCGACAATACTTTCATAGATGCAAATATTTCATATCATAATAATTATAATCATAGAAATAATATTTCATAAAATCATAGAATCATTTTTCCATGGTAACCATGCATCCAGCATAATAATGATTCTAGTCCCCTAGTGTAGAAATATTTTTTTATTTGGTCTGAGGTTTATACATAATAGTTTCTAGCCATAAAACTAGTGTTTTTAGTTAGTAATCACTAGTCTAACAGTAACAACGAAGAGGTGGTAATTTTACTTACTTCTACCTAGAAACTAGATTCCTTTGTCTTGTCAGAGTTCCAAGTTCCGATCAACTCGCAGTTTTATGATCTCCTGGTACGTCGTCCAAATGTCGGCTTGTTTTAGACCTACGTGTACCTACGTACAGGATCCAGGTTAGGTCTAGGTTTATAGGCCAGTACACACTGTTATTGCCATCATTAAACACACGTTATGGGGTTGTGTACAGCCGGTTTAACACACTTTTATGTTTAGAACTGGCCAACTGCGTGGATTCAAGACTCACGTAACTTTTCTATATAGAAATCTTATGTCTGTTGATTTTTTTGCCAACTGCCTCGTTACTCTTGTGGGTGCATAGCAATCGCTGTTCGAGCAGTCGAACACTTCAATTACGTAACACGCTTTCTGTCACTATCCGAATGATTTTGAAAGAAATTCTTTGTCCATTGCTTTGTAGGTTTAAAAAATTCCTCTGCCCGACAACGTAAATAACGCAATGAATGTTGTCGAATTGTCAAAATTAAAGCTTCGTTTCGTATCGTTTTTTAAATAAGGTAACACTTAAATTTGTGATGGTGTGTTACGCAATTTTTTTTTTTTTTTTTTTGTTTTAGCCCTAGGACGAGCAGTATTATTCAGTAATTCCTTAAGGAATTTCTCAGTTTGAATTTATGCCCGTTTTATGGCAAAAGCCCTTGTTACATAGAACTTAAACTTAACACCCTATTTCACTTCAGGCGATTCAGCAGTCTCTTTTAAAGTCCAGACATAATCTTACTCAGATCAGTGTCTGAAATCCTCTAGGTAGGATTTACTAAATCAGCATGTCATTTTGAGGAAGGAAAATAATTGCTTAGTTATTTATTACGTACACTTGTTAACAGGCATCAAAAAACCTGAGTGGCCTTTTTTAAATACGTACTAAACTTGTTTATCGATATCAAAGTAAGTACCTACTCACTTATAGAGCAAAATCATGATCAGTCCGTCATCGCCATAAATACCTACGAAAAAATAATTGAATGCTATTGAAATGAAGAACTCAAACAAGATGATTTGCCAAAATAAGATGGATGAGTTTTTATTATCAGTCAAAATTAGAAATTACCAGAGAAATCGTGATCAATGGGAAGATTCCCTCATTTACATTTAGCAGGTCAAGATCTCGACACGGTGGGTCGAAATGTGAATTATCTTGGAAAAAGGTTGCGGGAAAATTATAAAAATATATTGTTTTTTGGCGAAGTAATGACGCTTGCGTGATCGCTTTTTGAGGACATAAAAATTGGCTAAGTAAATTTTGTGATGTTTAAAATTTAAATTTATTGTATGCCAACAATAACAGAATCATTAAGTCTATAAGAAAAACCCAGTATGGAGTGTTGTGTGTAGTGTTTAATTACGTTTATTTAGGCAATCAACCATCCAAGTAAATGTTTACACAAAATTTTTATGATTGTATCTAAAAATACATCTCCATAACTCACAGAATAACTTAATTGCACCATAGACTCAATCAAAAATCCCAATTTATAAACAAAAAACCTCAGACCACACATCATCAGGAGAGAACAGTTACAAACTATGATTTGCAGTTTACTTTTTCATATTCACATCCCTATGCCGTGGGTTTAAAGTCTCTTTATCTTTACAGTCAAGTTTTGGAGCAGTAAAAGTATGTTTGACTTTATGGTGTCTGTCAAAATTAAAGGTCCATTTAAAGGAGTGACTGCATTATTTCTTTATAATATAGATGCATCCGAACATTAAAAAAATGGCTTTATTACATTAAGGACTCACAGTCTAAAGCCAACCTTTTTCTTGTTGCTACAAAGTTGAATTCTGCTAGAAAAGTTTTATAATTTAAGGGTAATAAAAAGTTTAAACATCTTAGGTGGTCCTTCCCTAGAATTTAGCTGTCATTAAATTACAGAAAAAATCAAGATAATAGTTGTGTTAGATGTTGATGTCGTGCGCCACAAAATATTATGTTACAATATTTTATCTCTGTTTCTGATGTCACATTTTTTGTCCCCGTTTTTATTCGTTCGGAGCACTTTGTTTGAGATTTAATGGAGAAAGTATTTTTTTAAATTATCTGATACAATTTACTTGCTTTAAAATTGAAAGATCGTGATAGAAATTATCACTAAAGAAATTGAGCTAGCCTTTATAAAATTCAACTAAACCGCTGGTCCTATCCTAGAGACATGAAATTTGGAGGGTGTGTTCTTTATGAAGAGTAAGTATCCACTAAAACAGGGTTTTTCGAAATACCATCCCTTAGAGGGTGAATGGGGGAGGATGAAATTTCACGCGGACGAAGTCACGGGCAGATGCTAGTAAAATATCGAATAGACCATATATATAAGAAAGAATCATTTCTATGAAATAGACATTGGTAGGTACTAAACTACACAGAAAGTCAACATAATGTTTGCAACTCGACTGGCAGTCGAGAGAATGTGTCTGACAACTGTCAGTGCGACAATTCTAGTAGCTAATAAAGATCAAATTCGCAAAATACTGTGAAAGAATGCGTTCTTAATACCTGTCAGTTTGTATGAAACTGACAGGTATTAAGAACGCATTCTTTCGTCGAGACACAGTGTTTAGTCGAGTACCTACACTCGACTAAACACTGGAGGTGTATAAACGCGGCAAGCCGTTGGTCACGGCTGTCGGCTGGTACCTGTAGTTTGACAACCAGTCTTATCAAGGGATATAGTGTTACCCAGTAACTGGGTTGTGGATGTCAGATAGGCAGTCGCTCCATGTAAAATACTGGTATTTAGCTGCATCCGGATAGACTGGAAGCCGATCCCCACATAGTTGGGAAAAGGCTATACAGATGATGAACACTGGGATCACAATGTCTAAAAACAATAGACCGTTTTTAAAATCGATGGGCTTTTTTATCTACCCATAAAAAGTATATTTTTAGTTCCTTTGTGTATTTTAACTTCTCTTTTATATCGGTACAAGGTATTATTAACCTATTTGATGACTCCTGCTTACCTCGAAATGGCTTCAGTATAAACATTTTATACTTGGGAACGTTAACACGATTTCTTGTTGCCTAAAATAACTTTGTTTTGTTTTCAGAGTTATACCTTTGTATTTAGGTCTTGTAATGTCTAAAGGTTCTCTTTTAATTAATTGAAAAAAAAAAAAAAGAAAAATATTTTATTTGGGATAGGTAATACAAATAGTAAAAAACCGGTCAACTGTTCCGTACTAGGTATACACGGTTTTCAGATTTTTTCCTTTACTTGTTCTACATGAAATTGCTTCTTGCCAAATTTCATGATTCTAGGTCAACGGGACGTACCCTATAGGCTTTGATACCCTTGCGAGTGTCGAAATATGCGGCATAAACGGAACATAAACGCCCGTATCTTTTGATTACGTTGACTTAGAAGTTTGATTTTTTCGGGCCCGTCCAAAAGTAGTTGATATGTCAAAACAAGTTTCAAATTCAACAGCAAATACACACATAATTATGGGCAGAACAATACTGTCAACTGTCAAATCGTGTTGTCATTCATTCTTAGTTTGGGCCCCGAACTAATCATGTCCGTAAGTGATACGGAGTGGGATGCTCCCGTCGTAACAACGGATTTCGTGATCAGAAAAGCAGACCCTCAGATGTATGAACCTAAAGGAAGCAAAAGGAGTAAGTACATAAAGGGCTAAGGAAGGAACACGGATGGGTTTTAGTCAGTAAGAGTCTGACGCTACCTTCCGCTCCACCCAGAGCGGGAGGGGTCATTTGATGATTTCCAATCCTAGAAAAAAATAAGGGTCGTAGCAGGTGCCGTTCTGTAGTTTCGTCTGACTGTTTCAATGGGAAGAAGGCGTGAGTTTATGTATGTACTTACCATCGAGGAAACTTACATCTACACCGGAAGGGCTATTCTTGCTTGCAGCGCCCGGACGCTATAGTAACGCTTGCTAACAGATGTGGTCATCGTGTGCACGGGATTTTGTTTTCAAATTGGGCAGATGGAAGTTTCCTCGATTTCACGTGTAAATGCTCATACGTTACCTTTCTTTTTGAAAACCTTCTTATAAACCCGGCAACATCTTTCGGAAGTGCAAAATCAGTGTCAGGCTTGCAAGCCATAAAACTTGTCCCCGTTATCTTATCTCCATTTAACTTTAACTGTTTGGTTAGCAGATAAGCAGCTGTTAACTGTTGTCATAAGTAACTCTTGTTTTTGTTTCTCTACTCAGTCTTAATAACGGAAATTATAAACGGTAATGTTTGTAGATGAGTATGTCATGCTCCCTCAAATATTTTGCTGATGGCGGCGTGTGTGTTGGATGATTCGGTTCATACTAACAACTTAATTTTCCACGTATTAGAACTTAGATATTAGGGATTAAAATAAGTATTTATAAATTAAATAACAAATATTATGAATTGAAGACTTGTTGATCCAACAGTTTTTAAGCGGAAATTGATGAATAAGTGTGATTAACCCAGGCAGAACTGACTTATTTATCCATACTAATATTATAAATGCGAAAGTGTCTGTCTGTCTGTTACCTCTTCACGCTTATACCGCTAAACCGATTTAGATTAAATTTTGTATAAAGATAGTTTGAGTCCCGGTAAAGGACATAGGATAGTTTTTATCCCGGTATTCCCGGTAGACTTATGCGGATGAAACCGCGGGGCACTGCTAGTTTATTTATATTTAATATGTAACAAGTAAAAATGGACTCAAATATGTTAGTAACAAGTTAACAACTACTACGTCGAGGATGACGACTGAGTCTACAAGATTAAAAAATAAACTTTTGAAGTTTTTACGCACGAGTTTTTGATTCTTATAAAATATTCTATTCCTCGCCTACCTAACCAACGCGTAAACATACGAGTAACTGTTCTGCATCTCTCACACATGGTCAGAGTAACCCGAATATGTTCCCATGCATGTAACGTCATAATTATCAGTACGCACACCGCAGGTAGGTACGCACCATATTATGCTAATCACATGAGCTGGTTAGCTCTAACGAGGCAATTAACCAGGGACATTCAGTAGTTTACGTACAGAAGAATAATTTTTGACGGGACCCCATAAGGGGTGCATAGCACTAGGCAAAGAATTTTATGTAATTTCAAGCGATTGCTCCTTATAGGAAACAGCAGTGCTTTCTGCTTTAATACTGTTGCAGAGAATTTTGACATTTAACTTTATTTTGCAACGTTACAGAAGATAGTCGAAAGCGCTCTTGCCTGCCTCTTGGTGAAATTAGGTACCACCTGCGGTTGTAGTAGCTGACTCCTTATTAGTGAAATAGGATTTGCGATTACTAAGCTTCTTGAGCGGCAAGTTTGTTAAACTTGCAGCTTAAGTTCGAGAAACAACGCGGCGCTGCAGATGCCTTACCAAATCATTTATTTTGTATTTTTTGCAGAGAATATAATTACGGTTTTTGGAGTAAACTTTAATTGCAGGCATGTAAAATTTTTGCTTACCTCATTGCAAAGCTAACATCAAGCTATTGTGAGTCTTCTGTAACTATCCTATCCAGCGGTAAGATTGACGCGATTGCACGTCGATAACGGTTTGTTAATAACAACAGTACAGCGGTTGATTGGCTCTTTGTTTATTTGATCACTCTGTGCCCTCTCGTGATTTGTCGACGTGGAGTAATTAGATATTAATATATTGTGTGAAGGTTCGAGTGTTGATTGTCGTAAAGAAATGTTGATTAAGTTGTTAATTTTTGGAAAAAATTCACGTTTTCTCGTATTTACTGTTTGAGGATAAAATGAATCGTTCATTTTATCCTTTATACTCTCGTGTTCGTAGATTCTGACTATCCCAATACCTATGATTAAGCAATTACGCTTACTTTAATGATCACACGAAAAACCTACGACAGTTCAAAAACAACCAAAAGTCCGATTAACTTTTAGTCACAAGAAAACTCCCCAACAAAATTATCTTAATAACCTACTTATTGTATATCACCTATAAGGAAATATCCCACAGCTCTAGTATCTGACCTTTCAAGCTCTGCCTACGTTTAAAACGTAGCGAGCGTGAATGAATGCGCTTGAGTGTGCAACTGTCGCAGTTTGCGCAAGCGGTGCGAGCGAGCATAGAAATAGACGCCCAGCCGTCTGTGCAGACAAACGTACATGACATACAGACATAGCGTCTTATCATTTGTGTTAATCGCGGCTGAATGATTTAAAAGGGTACTAGGAGCCCTGATTTGATCGTTGACTGATATTTTGCTTACATGTTGCAGATTTTAACGCATTTTGAAAAATGTTTGCTATTTAGTAGAATATTACATAGGTCTAATTGGTGGTGGGGACTAAGTCCCATACATTTTTTGGCATTGTCCTTTGATGTTATCTGACCTAATTATTAATAACTATTATTAATAAATGACTAGTTCTAGTTTAATTATTATTAAATGTTTATGACTAGTTTCTACCTGTATGTATAATGAAAATTGTTGTTATGGAACTCACTCTCAGTGGTCTTTTGCTCCTGACGTGGGCGCTAATAACTGCGACAAGGTTACTAAACTAACGCAGTATTAATGTACAGAGGCCAGCACATCAAGCTACCCCAATCTGTCAAATTTCTTTGATAGATTTTCAACTTTACTTAAAAAGAATAAGGTTCATATTCAATTGGGAAAATTTGACAGATTGGGGTAGGTTGATGTGCTGGCCTCTGTACCTGCACAATTTTGTTCTAATAAATATTTGTATTTGTATTAATAGATATTAAGTTACGGGTTCCTAGAAAAGCGGTGGCCGCTACATGGAAATGGTGGCACCCGGCACCCTGATTGCATAACATACTATCAATCACAATCTGAATAATTTTGAAGGATATCGCTAATTCATTGCTTTATATGTCATCATCTGCCTAGCTCTTTCCCATCTATGTTGGGGTCGGTTTCCAGTCTAAACGGATGCAGCTGAATACCCGTATTTTACATGGAGCGACTGCCTATCAGACCTCCACAACCCAGTTACTGGGTAATACGATACCCCTTGGAAAGATTGGTTGTCAGACATTCGGGCTTCTGACTACCCGTAACGACTGCCAAAGTTCCGCGAATGACAGCCGGGTCCAACGGCTTAACGTGGTTTCCGAGGCACGGAGGGGTCTCGGTATGTAAAGATGGTCACCCATCCACAGACCAACCGCGGCAAGCGAAGCTTAACCAAATCGATCGACCTGCGCGGCTGTTATTATTTAGCCACCGGCCCCTCCATTGCTTTATAATATGTGTGACTGACTAATTTGACAGCTCCTATTTTTCTTCCTTCTCTCACTAAGGCTATAGGGTTTTATAAGACTGTGATGGACGCCACATAGCGTCCGTAATTTACCGTCGAATTACGCCACTGAAAACTTATTTATCAAAGTAAGTTGGTGTGTTTACATAGAGAGCCTTTTTCGTAAAGTCAAAAACCGCGGCGTCATTGCCTGACACACTACCTGTAGAAATGGCTTTCATGTTGACAGTTCAACAACATTTATTGCGTTATTTACGTTGTTGAGCAGACAACTTTTTCGAAAATATGAACCCACTAGCTGAGCTGTTTCACCCGTGTAAATGTCGATCCCGTGCGAATATCGGGATAAAAAGTAGCCTATATGTCAAACCAGGGTGTCAGCTACCTCCATACAAAATTTTATAAAAATTGGTGCAGTCGTTTGAGCGTGAAGAAATAACAAACATATAAACACACACACACACAAATTTTCGCCTTTATAATATTAGTGTGATTGCTTCATAATGTTCGATTAGCATTTTCTTTCAAAATTATTCAGATGTTGGTTGTAATTCGGGAGCTGATTTCCATGTCCCTGTACACACGGCTACACATCAAGCCATACATTTCCAGTTTTAGTTGACCTCACATTGTATAGGTTTGTTGTACAATCAGAAGTCAGCTTATACTGGTTATGTATAGCTTAATGTGTAGCCGTGTGTACCTACCGCATATTTTCTCTTGACTGTACTTACCAGTCAAAAAGAGTAAAATAGCATAAAGTTGGATAAGACAGAGATTAAAACAGAACTAGCAGGGGATCGAGGTGGGGAGGGGGGGGGGGATCTCACGGGATCAGACCAGAATAAATCACTTCTTTTGATTCGTCCACGTTCTGGTTTAACACGTGCACTAGTTGCGAGCACTAATACAATCTACTTTTAAATCGATATTCTGTTCTAGATACTAAGGTCCGTGTCTCTAGTTCAGCAATCGAAAACAATTAATAAATATTATCTTAACCAACCTTTAATGAATCTATTTACGCGTGCAATTGCAAGCATTAATTACATAACACATTTATATCTGAACCAGTCGGTCAACTGGCACATTTCGTGTCTATTTTGAACGCGGAGTTAAGCCAACGTTACTTAAATAGTTACTGAT
The DNA here is from genome assembly GCA_963669345.1 of Gortyna flavago. Lineage (NCBI taxonomy): Eukaryota > Metazoa > Arthropoda > Insecta > Lepidoptera > Noctuidae > Gortyna > Gortyna flavago. The sequence continues at coordinate 2,327,720 of OY770149.1, forward strand.
AGAGACACGATGATTCATTGCGTTGGGTAACTGATATCGATGTATAGGGGGTGTGTCTGTGAGAGTAGCTCTGCCAAGCATTAAACTATCTGAAGGACGTACGCTGAAGGGATACAATCTGAACCTCGAAATTAATGTAAGATAACATAATATTTATTTTGTAAAACATGAGTACAGTATGAAGATCTTATAATTAATATGAGGTGGCTACATGTTTTGCCATTTATGGCATACAAAATTAGTTGCGCTAGAGAAACAATACAAAAAGTACAAAAGAAAAATGTCGAAGATATAATTTTAAAGGGTGTTAAAAAGACCATCTATTCTGACAGATAGAAGACCGTTTGGTGACTGATATACTAACACCGAAACGTGAGAAACATGCAATTTTAAAGATGTCACTATTGAGAGAACTGCTCATTTTGAATTTTTTTTGAAATAAAGAAGTTACTACAGGTATACACGGCTACACATTACACGGCACGGCACGGCTATACATTTCCAGATTTCGCTGACCTCGCATTGTATAGGTTTTTCGTACAATCAGAAGTCAGCTTATACTGGTTATGTATAGCTTGATGTGTAGCCGTGTGTACCTACACCTCTGCATAACCCTTCAAAGAATACAGGTACCTATGATATTATATGTAGGTATATGTTATAATATGTAAGGAAGTTAGTTAGCTTCCTTGGTTCTTATTTGTTTTACTCCTATTGGTCGAAAAAAGATGGTCAGACATCTGTGATCAATTGATCATTGTAACAGAGCTTGAGAAATTTATTTACTACTAGCAGCGCCCCGTGGTTTCACCCGCATAAGTTTCGATCCCGTGGGAATATCGGGATAAAAACTATACTATGTCCTTTCCCGGGACTCAAACTACCTCTATACCAAATTTCATCTATATCGGTTCAGCGGTTTAAGCGTGAAGAGGTAACGAACAGTTAACAGGTGGACAGGTCCGCTCAATCTGTGTGGTTGTTTCCTCAAAAGACCATTTCAGACACCAATCTACATGGACTTCACATGATCTGACCAAGATTTTGTCTGGACTTTAAAAGAGACTGTGACCTCTGAGTTTGTTTCGGCCTTTCTTCTCAGAATATTCAGATAGGAAACGCCGACCTCATCTAGTTTAAAAAAAATATGATTGACGTGTAAAATAATAATAATATCCTTGGACCTTGTTTGTACATACCTACTTACAGAAAATAAATCATTTATCATTTATCATTAACGTTTTTTCTGATCTCGCATTGTATGTATAATATATGTTTTTCGTTCAATCAGCGTACCAAAAAAAATTTTTTTACAAGCATGCTATGTTCACCATTCTTTGAAAACGGATCGGTGATCACAGAAGCGCATCGAAGGACGATACTGCAGCTCATCTTCTTAACATGCAAGAAATTAATTCAGGAAACTAATTATTCAAAACTAAGTCGAAGGGATTTCCGAGGTAACTAGGCGCCTATAGACAAAGATATACGTGATCAACGGTACACATGACATCACTCATGGTGCACCATACTGCGCCGACTCAAGGCATTACTTCCTAGAACCGAAGTAGCTAAAGTACGAACCACTCTTTATCCTTATCCTTGATGATAAAGTACGCGGAAAACAAAACAATACTTCTTGCTTTGTTTTTTGGAAAATGAGCAGAATCATCGATGATGATATCTCAACTTCGGCAGAAAGCAAATACGCTACCAAATATTTCTATACTATACGAAACAGGGCTATGCTTGGAGTTTCCGTACGTGATCGATACTAGAGACCCGCAGAGGAACCAAGGTAACAGACAAAGCCCGAAGAGTTGCCAAACATAAAAGGCAGTGGGCAGGGCACATTGCTCGCAGAATGGCCGATGGGGCCGAAAGGTTCTGGAGTACGAAAACATAGCGTTGAAAGGCTTGGCTTGGAGGCCTATGTCCAACAGTGGACGTCTTTCGGCTGAAATGAAAATGAATGAATAAGTTTCAATTTCACCAAAGAAACTTTTTGAAATTGGCCACCAAAGAAACTGGCACTAATGCAACAATGTTTCATTTCCATAATAAGCACCCAGTTAAGTCTTCCACCTAAGGTAGAATAGAGAGTTTTGTGGTTGTGGCAATATTAATAGCTTTGTTCCCGGGAAATGGAAAAAGTTTCCATTCAACGCTTTGTGGTGCAGTTAAAGAGAGGATGATGGCGTCAGTGAAACATACGAGCAATCTGACGCAATAGTTAACAAACATTACAAAATAAAGACACATTACACAACAGCCTGAAACTGCAGCCCCATTCAATATCGTACAATACGCACAATATGTACCTATACACGAAGTACACGCTGTAGCTGCAGCGCTGCAGCGTTGACAAGCAGTTATCTAAACCGCGGACAAGCACGTAGCGCGCCGGGTCAGCATTACTGATACGTACGGCAAGGGAGACCAGGAAATCAGGAAATAAAGAGGGAATCATTTGGAAATATCAGTTTTATTAGGTTGGGTTTGTCTGACTTGTTCCAGGTATCAGGGTCTCGTCAGAAACAAAAACTCGATATGTGATGGATTTCATTTATTTGATAATAGTAGAACTAGCCACTGAACATTTACAGTATTTAACAATAGTTTATTTTATTACGGGAAATTCACTGCAAATTTTTGTTAAGACTTTAAAATTGTAGGCCATTTACAAGTTTTCGCTAATAAACACTAAAATAAAACCAAAAAAGTCGGCACAAAGCGTTAAGTAAAATAATACAGCACGATCGATTTATCCTAATCAATAGATAATCCCATCCTATGCCTCCCATCCGTCTTTGGCTGTTGCAAGAAGTGCTGGTGGATGGTGGAAGGGGAAAATGTCAAGACGCAGTGGAAACTCCATCTGCAGTGGAATCCCCTGTCACTCTCGGTTATCTATCTCACTATAAATGTAGCGACTAATATTCTTCGTTCTATTAAACTAACGGATGTTAGCGCATGTCCATGAATTCATTGTACACCCATCGAGATAAGTACTTATATCTCGATGTGTGCACCAGATTGCTTTTCTGATTCCCCTGCTAGATGATTAGATGCGTTTAATCAATCAAGTGCGTTAGCGAGTGCAAACGATGCGGTTTGACTCATAAAGAAATATTTTAAGGAAACTACTCATAGACTTATAAAAAAAGATGGACTCCGCGCCACGCATATCGAAAGTGAAGCACCGTACCGATCTATGATTGACGCTGTCGTGTCACGTAATGGCGGCCGGTCGGCATACTATGATGTAAATGTGAGCGTGAGGCGTTTGTACAAACGGTCCCGGCATATTTACTGTGCATCACTTTCGATATGCGTGGGGCGGAGTCTATCTTTTTTATAAGTCTATGAAAACTACTAATTGATCTTTAAAAGATTTTGTACAATTTACTTAGTATTCCCAGACAGGCAATTTACTTTGTGTAATTTATTTCATCACCACTGCTCTCAAAACGGTGAAGGGAAACATCGTGAGTAAATGTCAAGAACATGGAGCAAAAAATTGGAAGACATGACGTGACATCTATCAACCCGCACTGGTCCCGCGTGGTGGATTAAGGCCCACTCTCTCTCACAAAGAAGAGGTCTGCGTCCCAGCAGTCGGAACATTAAAGGCTTATTGTGTGTAGTATTCATTTGAACAGTAATCCTATAGTTACCTGCAGGGTATTGTGTAACACTCTTTCAGGAGCAATGGCTTTAATTTTGACAGTTCAACAGCATTAATTGCGTTATTTACGTTGTTGAGCAAACAAATTTTTGGAACATTTATGAAACAATGAATTGGCAATATCCTTCAAAATGATTCAGCGATTGTTACGCAATTAGTTAGCTGTATGTTGCGGTCTGATTGTTTAACCTATTATGATTTTTGACAGTCCTTTAACTTAGCTGTCTTATGGTGGCCCTATTATATGTATATATTTATATTGTAGGCAATAGCCAGCATTCTACAAGTGTAGTGAATGGGTGATGTGTCGTGTGGCAATTGTGTGGCCTATCCGTTATGCAGGCTTCGGACGACGTGTTACAGAAGCTCATTCACTTAATATTGTTGCTTAGGAATAGTATAAGCGTAACTTTTATCGTTTTAAGAATGTACAGCGCAGTTGTATTGGTTAGTTGAAACAATAGCTCGTCATCCTAAATACGATACAGGCTAGCCGAGACATCGACACGTAACCGGCGCCGGCGCAACCTGCGGGGTCATTGGATAACACACTAATAGTAGGAATAGCTACCATTTTGACAGTTCAACAACATTCATTGCGTTATTTACGTTGTCGAACAGACAAATTTTTCGAACATATGAGGCAATGGATTAGTAATATCCTTCAAAATGATTCAGATTGTGTAATGTGCTGTTACCATGAATTCAGTAGGTACAGACGCCAGCACATCAACCTACCCGAAACTGTCAAATTTTCCCAATCAACTTTGAACCTTATACTTTAGCGATAAAGTTGAAAATCTATCAAAGAAATTTGACAGATTGTAGTAGGTTGATGTGCTGGCGTCTGTACATAATTCTGAACCCATCAGCGTTTGCACTTTTCTATGAAACAGCTGATTTTATCTGCTGATTATGCTGATAGCGTAACATACAGCTCTTAGTTAATTAATTTTTCATGAAACTAGCCGTGACCATACTCTTCAAAATTCAAATAGATTATTGATAAACTGTGCGGTTAAGTTTTTTCAGTTAAAAAAATAAAAATTGAATTTTATTTTAGGTAAGAGAATCGAAAATTCCACTTTACTATTTAAGAATGTTATCCCCGTATTACGGACTTTGTTTACAATCGGACACAATAGCATTGTCTGCCCGACTGCGTGTTCTTTTCTAAGAAACTACCTGGACTCACTAATTAGTGTTAAGTAAAAAATGTGGCATTTTTCGCAAAACGTGTTTCTTTTTGGCATTCTTGCAACTTGCAACTTGATTGAAGTTTTTTGTTATCGAAAGAAAGTGTTTGTCATATTGTGGTACTATTTGCTAGGCTGTTACCTAACGGATTATAGATTGATAAGCAGCTGGCTTTGGTGGCTAATTAATCGATTCGAACGAATTCACTCGCCCGGAATCGTCACTTTTAAATAATATTATTTTTTCTACGCACGAAGTTGATTACCAAAGACATTTTGTAGTAGCTGGTGCCTATTGCCATAAACTAGGCACTTATCTAGACTCCTACTCAAAAATCTTGATAGAAAACCCCAATGAGACTTTGCCCGACCCGTGAATTGAACCCAGGAATGAGGTCCTGGGTTACCAACGAGGCAGACCTAAAGAAAATAAACTTATTTGTTGTCTTATACCATGTACGGTCAGGGCTAGAAGCCATCAATATTGTAACGACAAAAGCTGAGGCATTGTTGAATGGCGATCGTGAGGCCACCGGGTCAAAACCTTTCTTAGTCAACTATGTGTAGGGGATCGCTCTGTAAACATGGTAATTTTATCTTAGTTGGTTCAGAACCTTGTAAACCTTAAAATATCTGTATAAGCAATAACGCAATGAATGTTGGTGAACTGTCAAAATTAAATCAGTTGCTACTGTCAGTCATCATCATCTGCCTAGCATTTCCCAACTATGTTGGGGTCGGCTTCCAGTCTAACCGGATGCAGCTGAATACCAGTATTTTACATGGAGCGACTGCCTATCTGACCTCCACAACCCAGTTACTAGGTAATACGATAAGACCCTTGGTAAGACTGGTTGTCAGACTTTAGGGCTTCTGACTACCCGTAACGATTGTCAAAGAATCACGAATGACAGCCGGGACCAACGGCTTAACGTGCTTTCCGAGGCATGGAAGGGGCCTCGGTATGTAAAGATGATCACCCATCCACAGACAAACCGCGGCAAGCGTAGCTTAACCTGATCGATCGACCTGTGCGGCTGTTATTATTTAGCCACGGGCCCCTCACTGACACCTCACTTACATTGATACTGATAGTGTTACGGAATTACCCCGCAGTACTAAGAGCAGTGGACTTACGAGTTGTAAGTCTGGGTTCGAACTCTGACAGGCGCTCAACTTTGTGTAAATTATTTCGTTACCACTGCTCTCAAAACGGTGAAGGAAAACATCGTGCGGAGACCAAATATGTGTTCTAGAACCAAATACGAGTATTCGAATACATGTGACATCCACAAACACGCACGCGTGGTGGATTACTATCTATTATGTATGATTTGATTTTACTGGTTTAGTTTTATTATATTGGTGAAAATAGTTAAGTTATTTTAATATTTTCTTTTATCAAACGGTTGGCATTAGAATCGTATTTCGGCTGAATGCCGAAGTTCCGTTAAACAGAGTGCATCTCTAATGTTTATAGAACAAACAAATGACAGTCGCTTCATGTAAAACATTGTTATACAGTTGCATCGTGGTTGCATCAAAGACATAAAGTATCCTCACTACAAAATACCTAAAGGGAATCGGGAACAGGACTTTTAAGTTATTTCTCTGTAAACCTACTGAGTATGATCATTTACTTTCCCGTTGCTGGGGTTTGCTTAGAATTCGAGAAATGTTGAATACTAAAGGAAGACTGTAATCTTACATTTCTAAAATTCTTAGTTTGACGACCTGAATGACACACTGGTCCTGTCAACACTTCCTTTCCCCTGAAACGGGACGACATTGGTTGAATTCCTCGTTGACAGACAGTTATTCCTTACCTGCATAAGTATAATCTGCCTAAATGTTCCCCACTGCCGGTTGTCACATGTCTTCAAATGAATGATTCTAGGACATGCCGGTTTCCTTACAACATGTTCCTTCAGCATTTTGAGAGCAATGGCGATGAAATATTTTACACAAAGCAAAGCGCCTGTCTGGGTTCGAACCTACGACCTACATCTCGTACGTCGCGGCCGTTACCACTGGCCCACACTTCTTAACCTGACTACGGCGGAATTAAAAGCCGAATAACAAAAGGTATTTTTTACAGTGTAGATCTGTGAGTGGAAACGAGGAGAACGCCCTGAAAGAAGGAAAGGAAAAAGAAAAAAAAAAGGAAAGAAAGAAAGAAAGAAAAAAAATGAAAGAAAGAAAGAAAGAAAAAAAATGAAAGAGAAAAAAAAAGGTCAGAAAGGTCAGGTGCGTAGTACTCTCAACCGGCGTGCGTGATGACCAGCATAGATAGTTATTCACAACTACTCGATACGCTTCCGTACAGTATCGAACATCAATCAATGTCATCGTAGGAGTCCTTTAAACGATGTTCACAAGTGCAAAACCCAAAAAAAATTGTCAATTTAAATCAAATAGACTGATGACCGCTATTCTTCCGATAGCTGTTTGATGTCGGGGGCAAGGTAAATCGATCGAATCGAAACGATAACCCGTCGGATGATTGTTAATAGCTATGCAGATGTATGAACGTAAACGAAGCAATAGGAGTATGTAAGGATCGTGGCAAGTTGCGTTCTGGAATGTCTGCCTGCCCCAATGGGAAGAAGGCGTGAGTTACCGCATGTTTTTGTGTTAAGGAAAACCTCGTACAGTCTATAACTACTGCATTGATTTCAATAAATGAGATATTGGATCTTTATCCTGAATAATGATCTAAGTCCAATGACGTCACATAAAATCCAATATGGCGGAATAGACGTCGTTGTGTGATACTTCAGCTGTCTAGTTTCATGTTTATATTTCTTTAATATTAAATAGTTGTTTGTTTAATAAACCCGCGTCAAACAGATTCCTTATTTACAGTATTTATCTCAAAGATTCTGAGAACCTTTGGGCGTAGACCTTCAATATAATAAGCTACGTCATCATCATCTGCCTAGCTTTTTCCCAACTATGTTGCGGTCGGCTTCCAATCAAACCGGATGCAGCTGAATACCAATATTTTAGATGAAGCGACTGCCTATCTGACCTCCACAATCCAGTTACTGGGTAATACGATACCCTTTGGAAAGACTGGTTGTCAGACTTTCGGGCTTCTGATAACCTGACAACGGGTCCCGGCTGGCGCATTCGTGGCCGTGCCTCGTAAAGCATGTTAACCCGTTGGTTATCATGCTTTCCGAGGCACGGAGGGGTCTCGGTATGTAAAGATGGTCACCCATCCACGGACCAACCGGGACAAGCGTAGCTTAACCTGGTGGATCGACCTGCGCGGCTTTTATTAGGCACAAGCCCCTCCCTCTATATTATAGTAATAAATAAAATATTACATAAAGCACAGTTTTAACATAAAAAAGGTGTTATAGTTAGGAAACCTGACCTCCTTGACCATACGTGCACAATCTCAAGTTTGGACAGTAGTAGTGATGTAGCAATGAGCGGAATATCCGAAAAATCCGAATAACCGAAACTGTCAAGGTTGACTTAAGTTGAACCCGTAAATATAGAAACGTATCTACAGTTTGAGAGGTTCGGGGAAGGGTGTAGAGGTTGAAGGATTTAAAATAAAACATTTGGATTTGTGCCCGATTGATGGCAATAGGCTCGCCCGCAATTGCATAGGACTGAAATATAACTGGCGAAATGTGGGTGTACCATAGGTACACCTCTGCTTAACCCTTTGGGCGTGATGTTATGGTATGATAAACCTAAGAAAATGCAATATGACATTGGAGTTTGTTTGAGAAAGTTTAGAATCCAAATGAATGAAGTCGCGAGCAAAAGTTGGGACGTTACAAATATGGAGTTGTCTCAATAATGTTGTATTGAATTGTGCATTATTATAATAATTTTCTCTCTTCTATGAATACTTAACAATGTATTGCAGTAAATATTCAATTAATCCAAAAAAGTATATTCATTGTAAAGCCAGAATGGAGTCGTTAAAGTTGCCATAATAAAATAATCATATGAAAGTCACCGACAGCTCTCCCGACATCGTTATCTTTTAAGTGAACGAGTGAATGAATGATTGTGCAGCATTAAAGAATGAAAGTGACGTTAAATTATGAATGAAAAGTGACTTTCTGATTTTCTATTGGATTGTGTTTCGCCCTCACGATGATCATTAATTAATTTTTATAATCATTGGTGAAAATTGCATTTTATAAATCATAATTTTTCTTTTTGACATTTGAAAGTGAGTTGTTGAGCAGTTTCACGATTAAATGATTAAGCAGATCTTTATGATTTCGAATTTTTAAGAACCCGAAATGGGAATTATTTGAGGTTCGAAATTGTTGAAGACATTTTATTTGGCATGTATAATGTACGTACCTATCATGCCAAATAAAAATTTGTCTTCAACAACTTCCTTTCATATTTTTATTACAAGTAGGCCGCAATCAAAATATCATAACCCAGAAGTGAATTGGAATGTCGATTGCACTTCCAGCTTTGATCGCGTAGGAGGACCAGAAACAGCACAATTTATGTTTTATAAATAAACGTACCATAAAGTAATACTTCAAAACAATATTTATAGAGAGTAAACTTTATGGTACCAGAACCTGTTCCGAGGAAATACAGAATCACTAGGTTCTATAAAACAAGGTCCCCCGTCGTGTCTGTCTATTTGTTTGGGATTATCTCAGGAATTGCTGGATGCTTTTTGTTCTGGTTCTTGCTAATGGATTCATCGATTCTGCTGATTAGTTTTATACTTACTGAAAATTATTCTACTTATGAAAATTACGGGACAATTGTGTAACACAATAACAGTTGCGATGCCTCTATATTTGACAATTCGACAACATTCATTGCATTATTTAACATAGTGAGCAGACGATTTTTTCAAAAATAAAAGCAATGGATGAGGATGTTTTTTTGGAAGGAATGGATTGTGAAAGAGAGTGTGTTGAATCTGTAAGTTATAAAATTAATAGAAGCGGTTCATTTTGTTATCCAGTGTAATTTACGGTCACACTAAAGCCCAAAAAAAAATCTATAATATCCGCACCGGTATCCGAAAACACTCGAACCAATCACGTGCATGCATATGATCTGTACTGCCAGTTATAAAAACTATCATGTTTGTGCAGTATTTCTAACAAGTACGCGCAGTAGCTTGTATTCCCACGCGTACCGAGCTTTCTATACCAAGGAGGTATATTTTATACTGGAAAGTTTATAAAAGAAAATGCTGATGTTTCAAAGGTCCTATAAAAAGGGTTTTGGACATGTCTCTCTCTAAATAGGTCATACCAGGGTAAAAAAATTTGCTACGTTGCACTCGGATTCAACGTTCTGGGGTCATCAAGGACACATAATTGATTCATTCATCTTCATTTTTGATAAATATTTCATACATTTATTTGTTTTTAAACTTGCTACGCGAATATGATACAAAATCTTCATACATGTATTGTCAGGTTTGATACCCAATTGAAGATTTCTTGTAATCTGAGGCCTAAGTGGTGAGAAGATTTTTTTTATGGGAAATTAGGTTTCTCCTAGTGACCACCAGGTGGCGCTATAGCTTTTTCCCATATAAAATTGTAACGCGCTCGCAATCGAACGTAAGTGAAAAAAAAAAACATACTAAGGCCACTGCTGTCAGATCGCACCTCTTCTTCCATTATCGATGTACGAGTATAGTAGCTGGGGCCGTATTCTCTATGACACAATGTATGAAACCGCGCGAAATTAACGCGAGATTGGCGGGATTAGCTAAGGAACTGATGTGGTTTCGAAGTAACGAATTATTGACTAGTTATAGTGAATTAAGGCCCTCAACTTGCTTTCTGACTTTTTAAAACTAATCCCTATTGATTGATTCTTTTAAAAGTGCGTAACGCCACCTGTAAGTACTTAGCTGACTTCAATGTCATACCATATCTAGTCATTACACCTCCTTCGCAATTTACGGCACGCGTGAATACCGGTATAAATAAATAAATTATACCTTTACTACTGACTGCGGTAAGCTTGCGGTATGGCGGGTTTCCTTACCTACATCGAAACTAGATACCTACTTTACCATAATTGCGGTAGGTTCAGGAAAAATTTCCTGCACTTTGTATTTAGTAATGATTGTTAATTATAGTTTTTGTTGTTGCAGGTATGTTTCTGGTTTTAATGGCGCTCATAGCTTGCTGCGGGTCATCTCGTAAGAAGAACTGTTGGTATACGTAATCCTTTGTTTAGGGTGTTATTTTACGATATGCTATTTGACATGTGTAATATGGGTTCCAACTCCTGCGGGGTAATTGCGTAATTGACAATTCAACATCATTCATTGCGTTGGTTATGTTGTTGAGCAGACAAATTTTTGGAACATTATGAAGCGTTGTACTTATTTTTCTGTTTTGTTTTTTTCTTATCTGTTTACTCTGCTGTGTGTACCTACATAAATGGTAAAATAAATAATTAAGCAATGCATTAGCAATATCCTTTAAAATGATCCAGATTGCGATTAATAGTCGCAATTAGGACCTTTTTTGTTTGTACCGTAATCGCGTAATGGTGTCCGTGATTTTAATCATTTAAAATTATTTTGGACACATGTTTGCGAAATACAACTTGAAAACTCTAGTAATTATTGTAAGATTCTTATAAGCTTGCAACAAAGTAGCAAATTTTAATTAAAGCTTACTAATTAAGCAAAACGTAATTAGACATAACACTGATTGATTCCCAAGCTCACTGAGACACGCTTACAAAGTCGCAAATCAATCAATGTTTCAATATAAATCTATTTGGAAGCGCATCACAAAAACGGTTGCGCACATCTCAACGAAACTTTCACTTTCAAGATAGCGTAAACCTATTACATTACACGATATTACATAATTAACATAAAACGTAACACACATAACATAATACGTATAATATGTAAATCTTCTTTCTTATCTGCACGAACTCAGTAAAGTCTGTTCCAAAAGTATGTGAGGGAAATGTAAACAATTAATGGATTAGAAAACGAATCTGTAGATGTATCGTATTACCCATTGGGTTGTGGAAGTCAGACAGGCAGTCAATTTATGGAAAATATCTACTGGTATTCAGCTGCATCCAGTTAGACTGGGAGCCGACTCGATACTTAATAAAAGGCTAGGTAGATGATGAGAGTTTGTTTTTAATTTCATCAGATGTTTTTGGAACACAACCTTTTTTGTTAGAAGAGCTTTATATCGTGGTGAAGGTATTAGCCCTCAGCAATGTGGTAGCGGAGCTGACTGTCCAGACAGCGTACAACACTCGTGGAATTGAATGCATTATTCAAATCGAAACTCAGCAATGGCATAATTTATGTATAAAGTAATGGATATGTCGCAGCCAACTGGTTAAATTAGCCGTTCAGTTAACTGCCTGGCCTTTAGAAGTAGTGTTCGCTTCGCTTCCTCCCTCGGCTCGAACGCGGTTGATCACAGTTTTAACCTAACCTAACCCACTTGGTCGGGGTGCAATGCCTTAATTACTGCAACCAATTCGGCTCGCGCGTGTTTGGTTACAGACTTCCAACCTAAACTGTAATTGAATATCATTCAGGCCGTTAGTTGAACGGCCGCCGTTTAGTTGAAAGGCTAGGCAGTTAACTGAACGGCTAATTTAACCAGTTGGCTGCGACAGATATACGTTTTATTCATCCAGTGGAATCAGCTGCTGAACATAGCGCAAGACCGGCCGTTTTGACGCTGTTTGCGGGCCTTTGTCTAGCAGCGGCTGTTATTTTTTTCTGATTATGAGGATGTGCATTAGGGAAATATTTCTTTCATCATCACGCTTCGCTAAAGATTTGGTGATCATGGCTATTTCATAAGGAAGTAAAGAAAATACGTTTATTTCCGGCAAAAATCACAAACATAAAAAAGAAAAAGTTGGAGGAAAATTTGCGTTACATCCACGTAAAATAGCCACAGCAAGGAAGACAAACGGGGGTTTATAAGGATGACCCTGGTACAGTCAACAAAAGAGATACCTAAGTATGCAGGATCGTCGGATATGTTCTCGAATAAAATAAAATTTTATTAATAGAGAACAAACAGCTCATTTATCAAATTAAATTTCAGTCGACAACATCGATCGGTTTCTTACTAAACTTCAACTATATAATCCGACGATCGACGTGGCTTATTTAAAAGAGTTTTTTTTTGAATAATCATTCTTAAATAATGCATGGCTTTAAAATTCAAGTCGTCGAAGCCTATAATTTCAGCGAAAGATTTTGCAGTTGTTAAAATAATCTACCATCATTAGCACTGAGTATCAAAATAGTCAGCGTGTTTCCATACAATTATAGAAAGTGAGGAATTATTGCTAATCATCATTCATTTGCACAGTTATTTGCGAGAATTGTACTGTAAATAATTGTAAACATACCTTGCAATTTTTAAGGAGTTAATTGTGTTATTGCTATTAAAGACTTGTATTTAATCGAACCTCAAATCATTCTCATTTTGCTGTCTTAAAAATATTATAGAACACTAATAATAATGATTGCGCCTCTTTTTGTGAACCTCAAAAAATTTAATTGACCTAAAAATACTAAATAGCGAAATAACGCTCACCGGCCTGTACGTGGGACTGGGCCACAGTTCTGACCTAACCTAACCCATTTGGTCCAGGAGAAAAGGCCAATGAGTTAAAAATAGGCTCAATAATTTAAAAAGTGTGCATCATTAGAAGAGCAAAGAGTTTTTTAGGGATTCATTAATTTATAAAAAGTGTTCATCATTAGAAGATCAATAATATTTTAGAGGTTCAGTACAATATAAATATTTCGCAAAGGTTTCGAGTTTCAAATAGGCTAGTAAAATTGCTTGTTTTGAGCTAGTGCTAATAAAGCTTGTAAAAAAAGCAAAAAGCCAACGTCACGCGGTGTTCCCAGGCGGTCACCCATCCAAGTACTGACCGCGCCCGATGTTGCTTAACTTCGGTGATCGGACGAGAACCGGTGTATTCAACGTAGTATGGATGTTGGCGATGAACGTAGTGAAATAGTTGATTCGTTTAAATGTCGTCATTCTTTTGTGCATTTGACTTTTATTTTTATTTACCCGCAAAGGCTATTCAAATGTAAATTCAATGAAATATCTTCCAATAAATACTGATTACAGCTAGTGGAACGGGTCAGAACTACGCCATTTAAAACTCTTTATCGCTTCCACATTCTTAGAACCCAAGCCAACAAAGATAATTATAGCAAAAAAATTTGACTGTCGGAGTTATTACATAAACAATACGTAGGTCACTCACCTTTACATTATTACGTTTGTAGGTAAGTAATGTATTTGGTATTGAGACTACGATATGACTATTATCATTACAATATTGATCAACTATTTCGACTTGCTCATCGCCAACGTCCATACTACGTTGAATACACCGGTTCTCGTCCGATCACCGAAGTTAAGCAACATCGGGCGCGGTCAGTACTTGGATGGGTGACCGCCTGGGAACACCGCGTGACGTTGGCTTTTTGCTCTTTTTAGAGAGATCTAAATATAGTATATTTTTTACGTCTATGGGATGCTCTATTTTTTTTATTGAAATTAAGATGAGAACCAAAAGGGACCATAAATGCAACTATTTGGACCAGTATTAAAACTGACTTAAAAGGCAAAGCTTCTGCCTACTGGCCACTGACAAAAAGCAAAATAACTCATCCCGTTAAATATACTGGAGTCAGCAGCAAAGGTTGAATATGAAATGTCAGCAATGTTAACGAGAACTAATTAACATCGATCGACTCTTAGCTACAGTTAACGAATAATTTTGCAGTCCATAATTTATGGAACTGAAAGTTAGTACATACACTCTAATTGGATAATTCACCACAGCTTTCATTCTGACATTTCATTGCATTGAGGGATAATCAAAATCAATCCGACTAGTCTTTTCTCAACAACATTGGGGTCAGCTTCTAGTCTAACCGGATGCAGCTCAATACCAGTCTTTTACATGGAGCGACTGCCTATCTGACCTCCACAACACAGTTACTGGGTAACACGACACTCCTTGGTAAGACTGGTTGTCAAAAATCTACGAAGACTACGTAGTCTTCGTAGATTTTTCTTCTTGAAAAGTTCTTTAGTTTTTGAAAAGCACGGAAATCACGTGATTTCCGTGCTTTTCAAAAACTAAAGAATCGCAGTGGTATTCAGTGAAATTCATTTCGATCCTAAAACAATTGACATCATTTCAATGAGTTTCAATTGTTTTTCATAGCGATCCGATCGCGTTCGAATTTGCAAAGATTACAGTACTTATCTAGTACTACATACATTTTTGTTTTTTTATTGTCCATTATCTCATCTGATGGTCGACCATTCGATGGTAGGTGGTGATGATGATGTGGTCACAGAACTCACAGATAATATAATACTTTTGGTCAATGATGGTGCTTGCTTTGTTAAGCAACTTATTTACTTGATTCTTTTTAACAGTTGCCTCTTCTTTTATTATACTGCGTGCATCATTATAATTGAATGTAATTTTTACTGAACATTACTTCTTGATTGTTACCGAATATCAGGCTGTTACCATAATAAATTCCATTTAGGTTTATTACATATCAGTTACACCTCGTACGACATGACTTTAATTCCAATGATATCCAGAAAACCAGCTTATAAAATCATTTAACATAACATTCCTGTTACAAAGTCGTGTGGGCGACTACAACGATAATCTTACTAATACAACCTCTAATGTTATGACACCCTATACTCCTGCTTATCCCTATTTAAACATCGTTCAATCCCGAAATAACATAATATCGTTCATACAAAAGTTGAACGTATTTTCAAGTGGTTCAAAATCAAAGGTATCTATATCCTGTTAATGCCAAAAGCAACCTTAGCCGCTAAGCTATAAGGTTGATGTTGTGTGGTGTTTGTGGTTATAATGTAGTCTGTGCTCTGAAGAAAGCATGCCTTGTTACTGACACTTGACACGGTGCGTGTGTCCATTGTTCTACGGTACGGTTTTCAAGCGTTGTATGTTGAAGAGAAGGGATTATTGTCTGGCACTCACTTTCTTTCATTGTTACTTGCTCTTATGCAAATAAAGGTCTGTTCATTCAGTTTAATTTAAGTGTTATTTGATTTAATTTGTTTATTGATTCGTTGAAGAGTGTTCTTTTCAAATATTTTTTTTCAAGAGTGAATGAATTGGATATCGGAGCCAGTCTCTAAGTATATTACCTACATAAGTACATAATCTTCAAATAGGCAGCATTGAAATTAAAGAGAAGGAGTGGGCCACGATTTACCACGCGGGCTTAGTGCGGATTGGTAGATGTCACATGTCTTCGAATTTCAGAATGTCTGTCTTCAGAGTGTCATGTCTTTGAGAGTATTGGTGGCCCAGTGGTGACAGCCCAGTTGTAGGTCATAGGTTCAAACCCAGACAGGCGCTTTACTTCGTGTAAATTATTTCATTACCACTGCTTTTCTAGGCGTTAAATTGACAGACCATAAATTCGCAACACCACACTGCGTTCCAAAACACAGATTACTGATGTTGCTCAAAAAGCCGCTAAGCTGAAGTGGGACTGGGCTGGCCATGTCTACCGTATGCCCAATAAGCTACCACGTGGAGCCCTGACACAGCTAGAAGGCGTCGCGGCAGACCCCGTAGGAGATGGCGGGACGAGCTGGACAAAATAAACGACCAGTGTTCCACTTTAGCCCTGGATCGAAAGAGCTGGAAGTCATGGGGAGTGGCATTTGCCCAGCAGTGGAATGATGCAGGCTAACAGTAACACCACTGCTCGCAAAACGGTGAAGGAAAACATTGTGAGGAAGCCGACATATCACAGAACCAAAAATTGGAAGACATTTACTTGTATGTGTGGTAAGAAATAAAGAATATAATTATAATAAAAAAAAAACACGTAAGAAAGCTATAACTGTCTAAAAGCCGTATGACAAAGGAGACGCACTTGAAGTGGCTTACAGCGCGCAGTTTGGTAACTCTATAGTAATCGTATAACGGTGCTCGCATATGACCCACGTATATTTTATTGAGCCTACTTTGTAGGCACGCACTCCAGTCTGTGTTGGTCCGTTTGAAGTTTAAATAAATAAAACTCTTCATTTGAAAAGCTTGAGCTTATGAATGAAAAAGAAGAAGGCCTAGACGAGACATTCTATCAGCGATAATGGTTATGGAAAAGTCTAAACTGTATCGGCAGCAGTGGTGGCCCAGCACGAGCACTGACGGCCCCTTTACTTTGTGTAAATTGTTTCATCACCACTGCTCTCAAAACGGTGAAAGAAAACATCGTGAGGAAACCGGCATGTCCTAGAACCAAAAATTCGAAGACACATCTACCAACCCGCAATGGGCTCGCGTAGTGACATTATACTCTGATTATGATATCGATGTGTCAATCCTATGGAAAGTCGTTTTTTAAAAATATTTTCTAATCGAAGCTATAGATACCCTATGATATCAATCAATAAATTTTTTGATTAATGAAAGATAAGATGTAATACTTATCGTACTTCTATCTTTATTGTTGTTTTGATAAAGGACATGTTTTTGAAAGAGTCGTGAGTCATTCAAATAAATAAGACAACCACGTATGTACACGATAACAGAATTTGAAACACCTCAATTCTTTCAATATTTTTAATTATTTTGGCATAATCAATTTTTTCATTCTACTGGATACTAAGTCACTATTGACAGCTCACTTCACCTCAGTTTTCACAGTGAGATTTTGACAGAATAGATCAGCTGTTGAGTAGCATTGAAACGAGTGACCTTTCCGCGAAACTACGTCATTGACTTATTGGCTTTTCTTAGTAACAACTAACATACTTATTATCTTTAACATATCATGTACTTATTGGATAGAAAGTTGTTCTTAACGTAAGTCTAGCACAACAATATTTTATTCAACTTTGAAGAAAAATTTAGAAGATAGAATATAATTATTATAATAAGTAAGTATCATTTCCTGTTTTTGTGTTTATTTATTAACTTGATTATGATGACAGTCATTTGTTTGACAGTGGTTACAAGTAGTCAGAAGCCGTATCGTGTTTACCAGTAACTGGGTTGTGGAGGTCAGATAGGCAGTAGCACCATGTAAAGTACTGGTTTTCAGCTGCATCCGGTTAGACTGGAAGCTGATCCCAACATATGGAAAACTAGCTTCAAAAACTATCCTATGTCCCTTCCCGGGATGCAATCTATCTCTCTGCCAAATTTTATCGAAATCCGTTCAGTGGTTTAGGCGTGAAAAGGTAACATACAGACAGACAGACAGACAGACCGACAGAGCTACTTTCGAATTTATAATATTAGTATGGATAAATAGTATTCTATTCAATTACATTCTTCTATGGGAAAAGGCTAGGCAGATGATGAGAATATCTAACATGCTTGAATATCTTTCAAAGTTTTCTTAAAATTAAGATGATTGAACAAAGCAATACAGGTTACTGGAATTAGGTAGGTATAATTAGTAAAATATTTTAAGTAAATATTGAATTATGAATAGTTTTTCCAAGTCGTGATTTCTAAAATGTTAAGAGTAATCAATGTGTACTTGAAGCATTACGACAATAAATATTGATGTTTCAAGTATACCTCATAATTTCTAAACATCAATGGAAAAACCACTGCTGTCATATTGATATAGTTATGGTCGGTACCAACCCGCACTGGACCTGCGTGGTGGGTTATGACCCACTTCGAGAGGAGGCCTGTGTCCCAGCAGTGGGAACATTACAGGCTGATATGCTTTTGGACGAAGCAAAAGAAGTATGTAACTATGTAGCAGGTGGCGTTCTGTAGTTTCTGCCAACCCCATAGGAACGAGACGTGAGTTTACACTGTGTTAGTATCTAACTCAATTACTTCCGCTTAGCAACTGAGTTTGCCAATCCCACAGCGCCAGCACATTAATTATTGAGTAACACACTTTCCATTACAATATGAATCATTTTGCTAATCCATTGCTCATGTATTCGAAAAATTTGTCTGCTCTACAACGTAACTATAACGCAATGAATGTTGTTTAACTGTCAAAAAGAAAGTTACGCAATTCCCCGCGGGTTTACCAACCGCACAGCACCAGAAGATACTTACTGCCAATATACAAACATGTGTTCCATGTCACGTATACAGGAACAAACATTGACCGATTTCTTGTATTAATGCCGTAGTAAAATGCCACGATGAAGAAATAACTGCTCTCCCGACGGAGGAAGAAAGATATATTATTTTACGGGAAGAATTATGGTATGAGATGCTTGTGAATGCCAGATTTAAATATTTAGAGTCAAGGCAATCTTTTGATCTTCAAATGTTATACGGTAACGTCATCATTATAGTTTTCCTCAATGCTGTCTGCGATGTGTCTGCGTCATGAAGTAGGTATAAAAAAAAAATAACAAGCCTTTAGTGCTGGATCGTCGATCTACAATGTTTTTAAATGTTTTTTTTAATTCTCATATTAGGTCCTTACACATCCGTGGTCCTTACCTTTGGTCCTTACATATGAAATTGGCGTTTCGTGGAACAGGGGGCCTAAAAAGTCCACTTTGGCAGAATCATAAAACAATTCATATCACGCAATTCATCTGTTTGACAGTTTCACACCTATATATCCCTGAAGGGTTAGGCAGAGGTGACCCTATAGCATTTTACGAATCTCCATACAAAACTGTCATACAGATGGAATTGCGTGATATGAATTGTTTTATGATTCTGCCAAAGTGGCCTTTTTAGGCCCCCTGGCTTTGATCTCAAATATTATCTGGAATTCCAAATTCAAATTCATTTAAAATTAGGCTTGTGTATCGAATTTATTGAAATATCGCATTATTTACGAATACGAGTTCCACCGTGGCACCAGCTCTGCAGAAACAGCTCGAAAGATTAATGACGTGTGGAAGCTACTGTAAAAGAAAACACGGTACCTACGTGTTTGGTTCCAAATTATAAAACTAAAGTTATTTATTCACATGGTAGTTCACCACAAAATTCTTCTCATATTTCTTTCGAAGTTGATAATGTCTAAAGCGTAGTTCTCCGAATCGATGAAGCTATCTCCCTGCCTACCCTTCACACGTGGGTGTAAGATTGTTGATACTACACGGCCGTGTCAGGCGTCAACGTGTAACATTAACATATTGTCTAGTATTGTAGATAAGAAAGCTGTTATCACGAAGGCCAAGTGATAGCCTACAACAGCTACAACTTACAATATTATGTTTAAGTTCAGGAGGAAAATGTTGAGGAATATGCAAGTTATAGTTAGAAGATAATTTTTACACTATAACATAACCAAGTCAAGTGAGCACATATAAGGTACTTTTGTCCGTCAAAATCCTAATGTCCTTATCCTTATAAAACAAAGTCGCCGAAATTTACGCGCATAACTTCCGAATGAATGCACCAAATTGGATAATTCATTTATTGTTGTGTTCGGTATTGCCAGGAAAAGGTTTGTATAAAAGAAAATTTCGGAAATTCGTAAAATAAAATTGCACCCATGAGAAGCTGGCGGGCCGTTAGTTTACAATAAAATATGATTGATTCTAGTCACATAATATCGCGCCTGTAATATCCGAAGGGTAAGGCGGACATGTAGATATACCGTTTTGTACACCCACATTTCGGCAGTAATGTTAAAGTTCCATGTACCACAGTCTATTGCCATCAGTCGGGTACCTACAGATCCAGACTGCGGGCTGCAACTGAGAACTTCCTGGTGGAAAACCCCAATAACACTTTGCCCGACCCGGGTATCGAACCCAGGACCTCGTGACATTCTGATAGAAACTGACAAACGGACTTATGTGCTAAAACGGCTGAATGGATTTGCAAGAAAAATGGCACATGGGTAGACCATGACCTGGATTAGGATATAGAATACGTTTTATCCCGATATTCCGGGATCGAGACTTATGCGGGTGAAACCGCGAGGCACACTAGATACAAATATTTTAACAAAATTCTCTACACGGTAAAAATCTAAAACCGTGTCGAAAAGTTCTATCCTTTGTGCACTTAAGCACATAGACGAGGTATTGTCATTGTACAATCGCGCACAGATGCGCTTCAATGTTTGTCTGTCACTATTTGTTCGCAGGTTTTATCTTGAGCACACATTCTGGGACAGTGCGCGGACACTTGTGCACACAACAGTACTTTTTATTAGAAAAACTTATTCTTGACAGTGTTTCTGTAAGTGATTTTTGTAAATTAGGAATTTCTTTGAACTAAAATTGTCCTAGAAGGACATAAATAGCAAAGCTCATTTCGAGCTTCGTATAAACCATTTCAGGTAAACCACATTTAGTAAATGTTTTTCATCCAAATATAATTTCAAACATACAAACAAACCTTAAATCTTAGCACACCCATAAATAATATTAGGTAATTGTAAAGCCACGTAACGCCTTGGGAATCCGCTAGGCGGCGCCACCTGTGTTGTTACCTGTCCTGTCTGTTGTATTATCAATGAAGCAGAGCAAACGTAATTACCTATATGCTGACATTTAATTAAATATGGTTGCTTACAGCGTACTGTACTTACATATTTATTCATTTAAATGTATCTTTTGTAGATAAATTTAAGAAAAGCTGCTTTTGCTTTGATGTTTGGTAAATCAGTAATTCTCTTGATAATACATATTGTAAATTTGACTGTACAAACGCGCTAGCACATCAAGCTGCCCGAAACTGTAAAATTTTCCCAATCAACCTTGAACCGGCTTTAGCGATAAAGTTGAAAATCTATTAAAGACATTTGACAGATTGTAGTAGTAGTAGACTTGATGCTTGCGTCTGTAAATGATTTTCTCCAGCACAGCTTTTAAGAAACTAGGGTCACTCTAGTAACATAAGATCATCACACCTGTAATCCCCTAATGGGAAGGCAGAGCTATAAGTACCTACTCTATAGTGTACAGTGTACTGTACACCCACATTTCGTTCGTTCATTGAGTCTCATGTAATAGGAGACGACCCGGGAATCGATCCCAGGACCATGCTCAGCAGAATCGCTTGCAACTACTAGGCCACAAGTATTCTGTACTTATGAGGAAATGTGGGTGATCGTTTCTCCATAGAAACGCTGTTTTCTTTCTGGTTAATGACCATAAAGCAATGATTTTTTACAAAATAATAAATATTAATTACTTGTGTGTCCCTATGTTTTTTATGATACATTATTTTTATAAGCACCAGAACCGTCAAAAAAATGCCAATTTAAACCGCTGTCAACAGAGGCCTAGTGTACAAATTTTACAACTATTAATAAAAAAAGAAAAAAAAAATAGGGACACAGTATATCCTTCTTATTCAGATTTTACTTAGGCTTTTTCAAAAGTGTCTCTGACCGCATTTCCTCTTAATGAAAAAAATATTAAAAATTTTCACATCTAAACTTGAAAGAGATAACATTGAGTTACTATCATCCATGTTACTACCATCACAAGTTTAACGTTTTAATTTTGTTTTCGATTGAACCCAAAAGGATTAATTACATTACACAAAATGTCATAAAAAATTTATAAACATGGAATACCTATACTAGTGCTCATCAAATCGGAGACGCCATCATTTATTTCCTATCTATTTCGTCAGATATAAGTTCGATACACCCACGATTAGATAGTTACGTACATATCTACATACCAACAGTGTTTACATATATAATCATAGGTAATCTTGTGTTTAGGATAGTTTTTCGTTATCAGTTTTTACGGAAATGTCAACAAAATACTTTCTATGCAAATAAAATTATTCAATTAAAAGTATAATATCCTAATCTAAATAAAACGACACAACACGACAAACGACACGTTTACTATTAAAAACTAAAAATATGGCGTCGATATATTCTTTCGCATCACTGTCGACTGGTAATGTGCAAGAGACTGTTAGTTTATTTGGTACCTATTAGAAGTAGGTCTATTTAATAAAATAAAACTTTTTCTACGAAAATGCTTGCTTTTGAATGAAAATCTCCTGTCTAAGCAATTTCCTTTATGAGATATATTAATTTAATCATTACATCAAAGTATTTTATTTCATATAAACCTATGCACACTTAATTTTGTATTTTGTGTTTGACGAACTGTGTCCAAATAAACTTTTTTCAATTCATTTCAATTCACTGAGGTATAAAACGTCAGATACTAGGTGCACGGTTCCAATTTTCCTTTCCTATGGAGAAGTTAAGCGGTTATCGTAAAAATTTTTTTTTGTATAATGTTTTCAAATTATAGTACCTATGGAAAGACAGTGTAAACACAACTAAGATTTTTTTAAAATAAATTCTTGGAAACTAATTAACCTTCAAAGAATTAGAGGTATTAGTTAACTAGAGACATTGAGAAACCCCCGTTTAAGCCTAATGAGCCAAAGATAACAACAAAACCCTTTAAAGGATGTTTCTCTAGGTTAATCATTCAATAACCTTCAAAATAATATTTAGAATAATTTAAAAACACAGATGCGAATCTCTCCCAGGCAAGCCACACAGACAGACAGACCCTACCCTATACTTTTTCTAAATTCCCTTAAAACATCAATCAAGCCGCCTACCTGAGTACAGCCGCGGGCAAACACTAGTTAATGATAAAGAAAGCCCCTAATTAGTCCCTAATTGCCGCAGAATATAAAACCAGACGGAGATTCGGCGAAGCAATTGATGATTGAGCGAGATATGGGGAGAGACAGACAGAAGTTTAGTCAGGGAAACAAAAGGTTTTTTCATCATTAGTTTTGTTCTTTAAAAGTCTTTGATTTGGTGAAAAACTTTTAATGTAAGGAAGAAAAGTCCCTTTCAAAAATCAAAAACAAAAGTTGATAAATTATTCAAATCGGTTGTGAATCAGCACTTTTTAAATATTAAAATTGCTTATGACAGTTCCGTAAGATTCCAAAAATTCTTTTACATTATGAGACCTACATCACAGATTACGGCCCACTCCCTCTCTTCTAGTCCTCTAGGCCTCCTGGCCTGTGTCCCAGTAGTGGGAAAATTGTAGGCTGATTATGCTATCATGCTAATTGGAAGCTTACAGCAGTACTGCCGACTGTCTTAGGATATAATATTTTATGAAATTTCACGCCGACGAAGTCCCGGGCAGAATTTAGTAGTCCTATAAATTGCACTCCAAGCAACGAATCGCTCCTAATTATATAAAGCCAACTCATCAACCCCTTTTCAAAGACAGTATAACATTGTATTCTGAGATTCATCTCTGTTTTGACAGTCACTTTCCTCGAATTGACGAAAATAGCGTTTTTATAGACATTTCATTTCGAAGAAAACGTTTCATTTTAACTTGTATTTTATTAGCAACAAGTGGTCAGTGTTAATGGCAACGCTAAGTCAGATTTAATAATATGATTTTTTAAAGCACAGGTTTAGAAATTAGGGTATAGACAAACAATGTACTATTCTGTGCGCACGCGTGAGTAAAGGAATAATTACAAGAATCAGTGCAGGCAGCACTGATCATGAATACTTATTAACATCACGTCTGATTGGCGTTTGTTAGCTGGCGGCATATGGCAAATAATTAATTTTAATTTAACGTTTTTTGTTTCGTAGTGTTAATTAGTTTGTAATCAAGTTCTTCTAACTGAACAGACAACTGTACTGCTGGGGAGTTTGTTGCGTCACTTCTTCCCAGCGAAAGCACTAGGAGGCGGTGAACGGCGGTTTTTGGGGACTGTCTTATGTATTTTTGACGTTCAAATGAGTTGATTCTCAGCCTAGTTTGAATAAATGACTGTTGATTTTGATGTAGGTAATACTCGATGATGAGAAATAAGAAATACCTACGATCATCTAGACGATTGTATTTTTACATCCAATATCCTATCGTATTTTATGATATCCTTCGAAATTAAATACCTCATTGAATTTCAAGTATAGAAAGTATTATACAACAGCCAATCTTTAATAATATAAACATTACGAAACTGATCGTGTCAATAAACAGACCGGGTGCGTACTTGCGTCTGCCAGAGCATTGTAGTCGTAAAACATATCGATTTCAATATTATTTATATCTTTATTTGATTTACTTGTTCGAACAAATTGTTATGGATTTATTGAAGTTGACTACGACTTCATTAAAAAAATGGGGATTTGTTTGTATGTGAAAGATTCCACGAAGCCTATGAAATAACACAACACATTTTTTTTTTATTATTATCCTAGTTCTAGTTTTTAAAGGTCTACGAAAATAATCAATTGACCATTTTAACCGACTACAAAGATGTCATGTTTTTTTAAAAAAAAAAATTTATTGTTAATTGTACCTGCTTTTAACCTCGATCACGCATGATGGAAAGCGATGGATGAGGTCTATGATGGAACGAGCCCAGTGCCCAGAAAATGCCTGTTCACTCTCGCTCTGAAGGCAGACTTTTAATAGCGCGTTTTTTTAATCTCGCGCGCGGCTAATTTCACCAATGACACTGAACGCGTTCAGCACATCTAGACCGCGTTCAAGAGCTGCGAGTGTCAAAATTATTATGTAATATTGACACTGACACTGCTATTGAATGCAGTGATAAACTCCACATTTAGTATCATAACGTGTTCGTATTTTAAAAGTGGTTACTGTCTAGGGACACCTAATTACCAAAGACGTTGCCCATGCGTTTGCTAAAAACGTTACAATGATAATGTGCTTGTAATTTTACCGTCAGCCGTTAAAATTAGGTACAGCAATGCTGTTTCAAAGAAATAGGAATGGTGCTAGCTGTTCTTCGGACGAACGTCTAAACAGGAATTCTAGTACTAAAGATCCGTAGCCAATAGTTAAATGCAGGTATAGTCGCTAACAAAAGCTAGTCCACAGTAATATCGCAATATTTACGATCGAAAACCGTTTCTCTTATATTTTAGTCGTATAGAAAATAATATAAAACCATTTGATTTGCACATATAAATCAATAAAGAAATAAAGCCATATCAATCGTAAATAGCTAGAATTTTACTCGGAGTTACATACGGCACACTCACTTACACAAGTAAAGAGTTACTGCAATGCAACAGCTGTAATACTACTGTAGCATAATCAGCCTATATTGTCCCCACTGCTGGGACACATTCCTCCTCTCTATGAGATGGTAGATGTCACAATTGTTTTCGAATTTTTGATTTTAGGACATGTCGGTTTCCTCACGTGTCTTCCTTCACCGTTTTCAGAGCAGAGAGCAGAGTGATTACCTTACTGCTACGAAGTAAAGAAGCTTTCACGGTTAATCTGTTAACATCGACCGACATGCGGCAAACCGTACTCAGCCCAATAAAAGCAAGTTAACACATGCAACCCCAAATCGCCGTATCATATAAACATGCGATCGCTCAATAGGAAATACAGTTAGTAACGCGACCCGTTGCGGTCACAGCCGCGGTCGCAAACTAGTCGCAAGTGCTTCCAAGGTATGCGTGGTTTTGCCGACTTGGTGTCTACAGTGAAACATGTCATCATAAAGGGATAATGAGGTAATTGCGTAACACACTTACAATTCAATGCCTTCCATTTTGACAGTTCAACAACATACATTGCGTTATTTACGTTGTTGAGCAGAGGAATTTTTTAGACAGATGGAGCATTGGATTAGCAATTTTCTTCAAAATTATTCAGATTGTCATTGAAAGTGTGTTATGAAATGATGAAATTGGGGTACTGACCAATCCATCCTTCAAATAGTCGTGTAATAGTGAGGTAAAAGGACAGGTTTATTGTAGCGGTCAGGAAGCAAAATATTACTACATTAATACCACGCAATAGCTGAAATGAAGAGATCCGCAGAAGAGCCAAGGTAACCGAAATATCCTGAAGAATTGCCTAACTTGAGCGGCAGTGGGCATAGCACATTGCTCGCAGAACAGACGGTTATGGGGCCGAAAGGTTCTGGAGTGACGACGCTCTCACAAGGTGGACCGACGACCTTGTGAAGGCCGCAGGAACCCGTTGGATGCGAGAAGCACAGAACCGGTCGAAGTGGAGGTGCTTGGGGTCCCACCTTATGTCCAGCAGTGGAAGTATTTCAGCTGAAATGATGATGATGATGATGATGAAATATCACACCTCGCTACGCCCCGAAGGGTTAGGCAGAGGTGTACCTATAGTACACCCATATTTCGCCAGATATATTTAAGTCCCATGCAAAGAGGGCGAGCCTATTGCCATCAAACGAGCAGAAATCCAAACGTCGAGCTGCTACTGAAAAATTCCAGATAGAGAAACCCAATTAATAAAACTTTTCTCAATCCGGAAATCGAACCCAGGAGCTCATGCTCAGCAGTAGTGCTTGCGACCACTAGACCAACAGGCATTAGACAGTAACATAGGGCAGATAGAGCAGTTGTGGCTCAGTGGTATCGGCCCCGACTTACGAGTTGAAGATCGTGGGTTCGAACTCAGGCACGCACCTTACTTTGAGTATTTAATTTCATCACCACTGTTCTCAAAACGGTGACGGAAAACATTGTGAGGAACCCGGCATGTCCTAGAACCAAAAAATTCGAAGACATGTAATATCCGCCAACCCGCACTGGGCCCGCTGGTGGTGGCCCACTCCCTCTCACAGAGAGGAGGCCTGTGTCCTAGTAGTGGGAACCGTTATAGGCTGATTATGCTATAGGACAGGTTTATTGTAGCTATCAGGAAGCAACATGTGACTACCTTTAAACCTCCTTGAAGATAAATGCGGTTTCAAGAACTATTTCGACACGGTTTGCCTTTAATTGTGAAGCCTCTGCAAACCGTGATTGTATACAATAAGCTTAATTGACCTTTATTTACACCGTCACACGTACGATTTTCCTGAATTGTCACTTATGACGGCAATTTCTATGACCATCATTAATAAATTTTTTGATGATGCAAGAAACCGCAAAGGTATCTCGTAGACTAGGTATAACGGGTTTTCCAATATTTGATAGTAAAATGATATTTTGTTTATATTTTGGTTTAACATGAAAAGGATTTTAGTTTGTCGCTAATGATAAACTCAAATCAGAGTATTGAATGCTCACGATTTGGGCAAATAAACAAAGTTTCTACAGGGTTTTTTCTGTCAATAAATTCATCCACTAAGTTACAAAGTCTAATGATAAGGTACAATTTGTAAATAGGCATAAGTCTCGAACAAATAAATATTCTTTATCCATAAATATCGTGCCAGTATTACTCGACAGATACACTGCACTTTACCTAACATTACGCAACTAATATTCATCACCTACAGCTCTCAAGACGTTCAAAAAAACATCGTGATAAAAAAGAAAATTCGAGGTCATGTGACATCAACCAACCTGCTCACTTGCATAACACACGATCAGTAACAATCTGAATAATTTTGAAGGAATATTGCTAATCCATTGTTTCATATGTTCGATAAAAAATCAGCTCAACAACGTAAATAACGCATTGAATGTTGTTGAACTGTCAAAATTAAACCCATTTCTACTGATAGTGTGTTACGCAACTCTTTTTCACGAAGAGGTCTGTTTCCCAGCAGTGGGAACATATGCCGATTATTCACAAATGTTATACATAAACATTCTTCCTTTGAGGAGGTGGGGGGGTAGGCTATAACTAGAGAACGAGCATACTTACATACTCCTTTTGCTCCTGGCTCCTGGTTGCCACTTACTTTAGGTCCCACATAAAGGAAAGAATCTCAATTACAAAGTAAGCCAGTCAAGTATACTCTCACAGCAAGTCTACGAACCTTGGTATCAAACACAACGCTTACGCTGTTAACGGATATGGTTTCAAAGACCCCTCATCGCGGTGTCCGATACCTAACGCCTGAAGGTTGTCCTTATCTGCAGTCACTAGATACCGTGTGAACTATGTTTATAGGATGCAAGGAAAGGGCTATAGCTAATACTGGGACATAAAGGTCAAGCCTACACAAGTCAATCACCTGAAACTTTGCTGAACTAAAACCTGGCTTCTCCTAAACAGCAACACCTTGTTTTCATCCTTCCGTAAAAAATTGAGGGGAAAATATTTTTATCGGAAATCGCATAATTATTATGGTCCACAAACATATATATCTGGCTGGAGAAACTCGTGGCAGTCGCTACAGGAAGCCCGAAAGTCTGACAACCTGCAGTCTTACCAAGGGGTAACGTATTCCAAGTAACTGGATTGTAGAGGTCAGATAGGCAATGGCTCTTTGTAATATCCGCAGTGACATCCTGTTGGACTGGAAGCCGACCCCAAAATGGTAGGGTAAAGGCTAGGTATTTTGAAACATATATTATCAGGGCTCCCAAAAATCAATTCAATAGACAACAATGGACATTTTGAGGCCCTAAAAAAAGATTAGCGACCACACTTTGTTGTTATTATCTTATTCATAGTCACAAGAATGCTGTTGAGTATCTCTTCCACCTTAAATAAGTCCCTTTATGACACCAATGGCAGGCAATCTATAGTTATTTCTATTCTACCGCCACTACAGATTACACTAGAGCATTTTCTGGAGCATTTCCATGTAATGTAACATACATACGAATGGTACAATACAGGCAAAAGCTCAGTTCCAAAAGCATTTCCACGTAATGTAACGTTCCTGCGAATGCTC
Source organism: Gortyna flavago (assembly GCA_963669345.1). Lineage (NCBI taxonomy): Eukaryota > Metazoa > Arthropoda > Insecta > Lepidoptera > Noctuidae > Gortyna > Gortyna flavago. Next base: position 2,357,207 of record OY770149.1, read on the forward strand.
GACGTTGCGTTCGACGTAATGAACATTTACCTGTAACATTTCTTTCTACATTGCGTTCATTGCTGACGATTGTGCGTTCTTGATAGCCCGTGACTTTACTCCAATACGCTCGTTGGTTTTAAAAATCTGGTTGTAACAAAACATCGAGCGTCGTGTTCGAAGTGCGGTACGATAAAATCATAAAACGCCGAATGCTCAATGTTCTGTTACAAGTAAATGCTCCAGTCTATACTCACCTTACCAATCAAAAGTCTTCCAGGAATCATGAATTTGATCTTATATCGATACGGTACTTATCGAGGTTCTAGTACCTCATAACATTCGAAGTCTAAGTATATACTTTCACCGAATGAGACGGGAAAGTTTAAAATAGTATTAGACGTGATAGCTTAGTTGGTATTCACAGGGGTATGATAGAAAGTATCTACTCTTGGTAGAATCGACGGTAGACGGCCGGAAAGTGGCTCGATGACGGAAAATTTGCTTGTAGTGATTAGATTAAGTACATAATAATGTATTAGATTTCCTTATTGGTGTATTGATAAGCAAAGTTGACTGCTGTTGTGAGATAAGTACTTAAAGCTTTCATTCGTTCAAGTCACTTTTATGGTTTCTTTATATGGAAATCTTAGACTTTTCTTTGAGAAATCAATGAGAACGCCTTTGAGCCTTTTCAAGTAGTGCATAATCAGCCTATAATGTTCTCACTGCTGGGACACAGGCCTCCTCTCTGTGAGAGGGAGTGGGCCGCAATCCACCACGCGAGCCCAGTGCAGGTTAATAGATGTCACATGTCTTCGATTTTTTGGTTCTAGGACACAGCGGTTTTCTTCTCCGTTTTGACTTTGACAGCAGTGGTGATGAAATAACTTACTTACACAAAGTGAAGCGTCTGTCTGGGTTCGAAACTACGACCTTTAAACCCGTAAGTGGCGGCTGTTACAATTGGGCTACCACTGCTCTCACAATATTAGGATTTTATTTCCGAAACATCTTCATAATATCTTTGAAAATTTGGAAACTATAGAAGACACGGAAAGTCTTTATTTTCAAGCTCAAAAAGCCCAATTAGATCATACACATTGTATCAATGCAACAAAATTAAAAGTCTCTTCTACCTGTCCTGTTATTACACAACCGTAACAGCCAGACAGGCAATATAGGTGTCTATCGTATTAAATATCGGCACCAGTCCCCCTGTCGGCCAGGACACTCCATGACATGCACCGCGCGACTCCGGCAATGCAGTTAGCACGATCAGATTATGGCCACTCAATCTGTCACAACCGAGTTGATGTACAGACGCCAGCACATCAAGCTACTACAATCTGTCAAAATTCTTTGATAGATTTTCAACTTTATCGCTAAAGCATAAGGTTCAAAGTTGATTGCGAAAATTTGACAGTTTCGGGTAGGTCGATGTGCTGGCGTCTGTACCACCCTAGTGATTTACAGGGAGATGCCGAAATGAATGGAATATCAAAAGGCCAAGTCCCGTAATGTTCAAAATGTAGTCGCAATCTCATCTCAGCGACAATCAATGTCAATAACCTGTCAAAAATGTAGGGAAATTAGAGGTATTTATGACAGATTGAGACTGAGATCAGACTGTGCTGTGAACATTTTTAAAATTACGAATTGCCCTCATGATTTTAGTAGGTATAAGGTCGAGAATGTTGTTTGGAAAGATGTCGAATTTGTTATTGGTGGGTGAAAGAAGTCTGCTGAAATAAAACGTTTAACAACAAATTAAAATAATTAAGAGACTGATCTCTCAGAAGAACTTTTGTCTATAAAATATACGAGATATTAGACTTGTTGTTGGACAGTCAGCATCACGATAATAATGCATCCAAGACACGGTAATAATATCTTTATACTGTGTCCAAGATGATCAGCTCCGCTGCTAATCAGGCCATCTAGCTAATCTGACAATGTTCGTGTCAGCACAATATAAGAATGATCCTTCATTTTGACACTGCAATTTCCTATCAGTTCTATTAAATTACAGTGACCAAACAAGCGACACCATTTGATCAACGGGACTTGTAAACGGGGTATTCCCCTTTTTTATGTCTTTTTTAGGTATTCCCGTAACACCCTGTATATCGCGCCACCTCACGTGAGTCACGTTGTCACAAATTGGACTATTGCATAAAGTTACACCTCCGGATGCCCATGCGCCATGTAATCGCGACACGTGCGAGAGAGATGTGGGAGAGGGCACTAATAGATATTGGATCAGTGTGAAAGTGATGGGGAACTTTTAAGGGTTAGGTAGGCGAGTGTTATTTACCATTATTAGGGTCAGGTGTTGGTGGTGCAGTTGACCACAGCTGTATAGCGGTGGTCATGGTGTTGACGTCATGTCTTGGTCTGGAAGAGAAAACAGTGATCAAATTGGTCGAAATCTTACATGGTTCTCCAACTTTTGGATATCTGTGGTCTAGAATCATATGCTGAATTCATGGTTATATTTTTAGGGTTCCGTACCCAAAGGGTAAAAACGGGACCCTAATACTAAGACTCCACTGTCCGTCCGTCCGTCCGTCTGTCACCAGGCTGTATCTCATGAACCGTGATAGCTAGACAGACTGAATGTGTATTTCTGTCGCCGCTATAACAACAAATACTAAAACATAATAAAATAAGTATTTAAGGGGGGGGCTCCCATACAACAAACGTGATTTTTTTGCCGTTATTTTATATGTAGTGTTAAATATTGTATTTTGTTTTTTTTTTATATTTTCCTGTTGGTATGGTGCTATTTACAGTATTCAAACTAGTATATTTGTTGCAGACTGATTTTAAGCGACGCAACGGAACTTTATGTAAAGAGTGAAAAAAAAGTGACGATTGTAGGGATGAGGAAGATTAATAAAAAACTTTAATTACGAAATAGCAGAAAAAATATAACAGCTCTTTTTAACCATGATGACAGCACACAGCCGAAAATAAAAGTTGTCAAAAAAGTATTTTACGTTTAAAAAAAAATCTTTATCAAAGTTCCGTTGTGTCGTTTACACTGATATTTATCAACATGCTATATTTTTGTAATTTCATCTCACATTTAATGATCATAACCATAAAGCCATGCAGTTAAAAACAAGTTTTGCACTATCTCAGCACAATCCTATAATAAGTGTAGTAGTATAATATGATTATTATCAGCGAGAATTTTATTATAGCATGAATAATAATCTTCGGTTAAATTGACAAGTCGTTAAGTCAACAACACTTGAACCGTATAAAATTTCTGCGATTACTTTAACTACTATAACACTCGTAAAGCCTCGGCATTGAACAGGATTACAGATTAATAAGTAAATGGAGAACCAAGGTAACCGACATAGACCAGAGAATTGCCAAACTTAAGTGGCAGTGGGCAGGGCACATTGCTCGCAGAACAGATGGCCGATGGGGCCGAAAGGGTGTGGAGTGGCAACCATGTAGCGTTGGAAGGCGTCCCACAAGGTGGACCGATGACTTTGTGAAGGGAACAGGAATCCGATAGATACGAGAAGCACAGAACCGGTCGAAGAGGAGGTTCTTGGTGGAGGCCTCTGTCCAGTAGTGGACGTCTTTCGGCTGAAATGATGAAGTAAATGGAGTAATCATACAGATCCTGCGAATTTTACTTAACAAATGTGTAAGGTGTGGAAATGAACATAATTATTTATGTGATTGAAACCGCGAATATAACCGCAATAGTTAGGGTGGTAAAACGAATACAAAAGAATTCAAGCAAAAATAGCGTGCTAGTCAGAAAAAAAATTACAACCAGAAGAATGTCAATTCCATAACTCGCAAAAGTACTAATTTGTATGGAAGGAAATATTGTCGTCACCAACACCGTTCTGTTCCTGTATGAAAAGACCATAAACGTTCTAAACAAATGCCTCTCGGCTCGTTATTCCTCCATTTATTCATTCCTCTGCGTCCTGGCCGTAACCTCTAAATGTTTATGTAAGTGTCTTGTTTGTCCGTCTGTCTGTTTAAAACCCTGTCATGTATGGCAATGAAACGCGGTATGAAAGCTGAAAATTATAGGATTAGGTGTAGGCTTATTTAACCGGAGTCGTTTTAATGCCAGGGGTATTATAAACCTAGGTTTAGTGTAAATATACGATCATGTTGTGTTTTGATGTGCAGTTTATTTATATAACTAGTGGTTTAATATAGGGTGTAAAGAAACGTTGGATGGTGTTGAATTTTAATACTTGAACTTCGTACGGAGAAGATTAAGACGAATTTGATTTTCGACTTTTTGGATGCCTGGAGGTATTTAATTTCATCTTTATGGTCAAAGCCAAAGTTAGAACCAATTTATTTTTGGTTGAAATACTAATTTATTCTTTTTCAGGAATTGCAGGGAAGGAAAGGCAGGACCAAGTCAGTTTAACAATAATGTATAGAAATTGGCAAAACCTTTTGTTCGAGTGCTGTGACATCGAATTGTCTATCAATTAAGCGTTATTTTAACGTTAAGGCGAAAGCATCACAATAGCCCGCAAAATTCGAATTTTCTTACGTTTTTTGCAATTTGCAGGCCAATATCAGGGAAGCGGGATTGTCCGACAGGGTTACCGCTACCCCGGAACATAAAGGGTTAAGGAAGGAACACGGATGGGTTTTATTCAGTAAGAGTCTGACACTCCCTTCCGCTCCACTCAGAGCGGGAGGGGTCATTAGAAGATTTACCATCCAAAAAAAAAGGGGGCATAAAAGGCTACTCTGGCAGAATCATAAAACAATTCTTATCACGCAATTCATCTGTATGACAGTTTTGTATGGAGATTCGTAAAATGCTATAGGATAGACCTCTGCCTAAACCTTCAGGAATATACAATGTGTTAATGCAATAACCCAAAACCTGAAACTAGTTTGTTTAGAATCGGCAGCAAAATCGAATACAATAATTTTTTAAATAGGTTATTTTTTTTCCAAAAAATAATTATTTGTCATGCCATATCGAATATTTTTTAACGACGCTGTACAATACGACTGTGACACTACTGTCCAACGCGATGTAAGCAAAAAGCGCAGGCGAGGTTGAGGGGTGGGGGGGGGGGGTGAGGAAGAGGGGGTGCTAGAGCTGGCTCCACCCCGGCTACCCTCCGTAGTCTCCCTAGCGCACCGGCGCGTGCGGCCGTGTCGTGTTGAGTTTTAATTTACGAAAACGGAAATTACGACGATAATTACTAGTGACAGTACAATTATAAGTTCTTTGAAAAGTAATTTACGAAAACGTGCTTTAACGTGTATTCAACAAGGTGGTAGACATTTCGAGGCATTGCTGTGACAAACAATGAACGATTGTAAATAGGTAGGTTGACTTATTTTGAAATAATTATTGTAAATTTGGTGATTCAAATGTTTTAAACACGCCAAGTTTTGTTTACCACCACCGGCTTTTTGATTTTTCTTTCAACTAGCCTTCGCTTATTTTAAGCGTGTTAGGTTTACATGCAGCCAGTCTAAAGCCTGGAAGTGTGATGGAAAAATTTGAGTCACTTTTCTATTTGAAAGCAAAACATACGCATTATTTAATAACAGAAGGAGGGGATTAACCTCAAACGATAGTGCTCCCGTCACTCCCGTGTCAACGAACGTTTGAAAGCGCGGCGCGGCAATAGAGCTACGAATCTGTAAGAAGTAGCGCCTCAACAACATTTACAAATATCTTTTACAATAATTAATGAAAATAAATAATTATACGTCATATCAATTTATTAATATAAAAATCGGTTGGGGTGTCCGAGGTTTTGGGTTATTTCAATAACACATTGTATAGGTGTGAAACTGTCAAACAGATGAATTGCGTGATATGAATTGTTCAGTGGCCTTTTTAGGGCCTCAGGTTGTTTGTCGATCTAAATATGATTCGCGGCCGTAACAAATAGATATTTATTTATAGATTTATAATCATCAAATACATCTCTCAAGTTCATATTATTGAATGACAGAATTGATCTTAAATGCCAAGTCATTGAATATGAACTTAAGGAATTTTATTGCTGATTCTAATGATTATAATTCTGTAAAGCCAAAATTGTAACGATCGCGAATCATATTTTCATCAACAACCTGATACTGGACTGCAAATTTGCAAAAAACCTAAGAAAAATTGTATTCTGCGTGCTAACTTATCGCATACCCCTTATGTAAACAGTTTTAACAAGTTAGACTGAACTGTGTGAAAGTGGCTGAGAATAATTCCAGATTGGCTATCATAATATAAGCAAGTGGCGGCAAAATTAAAGTGGCTAACAGATCACATTCCAAATGAGCAGAAAATTAGTCGGAACAGTTAAAAGTAGTTTCAGGAATATCTTGTGAAGTGCAAATAGTTACGACACGTAGTTAACATAGGATATTATTACTGACGCGTAAGATTATGCGCCGTTTTATTCATTCGTTAGTATAACTTACTGATGACCGTTAGTAGCTTTTTTTTTTTTTTTTTTTTTTTAAGGATGGGAAATCATCCAATGACCCCTCCCGCTCTGGGTGGAGCGGAAGGGAGTGTCAGACTCTTACTGACTAAAACCCATCCGTGTTCCTTCCTTAGCCCTTTATGTTCCGGGGCAGCGGTAACCCTTTCGGACAATCCCGCTGCCCCGGCAGGCTTCGGCCCTAACGGGCCCCTCCATGTCTGCTGACATCTCTTTGAGGCGCGCGTGGAACACATACGCGCCGTCCGGCACGGGCCTGGTCCTGATCGGACGGCGAGCTACCCATTACTCGCCGTCCGCAGGCCCGCGCCTACGGTGGCCGGGAGTCGTCACGCGGCTCCCGACGCCCGGAGCGTCTACCGCGGCGGCTGGGACGGGCGGCCCTCTCGGCTCTCTCCCTCTCCCATCCCGCCACCTCCTTCGCTAGCATGACTGCTTCGCAGAAGGAGGTGACTGCCTCCCACTCCCTCTCGCCCCGGACCATGGCTTGGACCAGGGCCGGGCGCGAGAGGTCGCCGCCGCTGCCGATCGCCTCTACGAGGACACGGCGGTGCTCTGCCCAAGCGGGACAGACCTCCACCGTGTGCACCACCGTGTCCTCTGGGCGATCCTCGCAGTGGTGACACCCGGGCGTTTCCTCCCGCCTGATTATGTGCAGGAACCTCCCGAAACATCCGTGTCCGGTGAGGACCTGCGTCAGGCGGTAGGTGAGGGCGCCGTGACGCCTCTCTAGCCACTCCTCAAAGAGGGGCCTTACCGCCGCTATCGCGGCGTGCCCTGCGCTGGGTTGCGACAGTCGCGCTTTCCATGCCGCCATGAGATCGCGCCGGAGGTCCGTCCGCTCCGCAGCAATTTGCCGCGGAAGCGGGTTTTCCCCCCGGCGTAGTGCCTCCGCGCGCCACTCAAAGAGGCGCGCGAGGACTATCGCCTCCAGATCCCATGGCGGCAGTCCGGCAAGGAGGCTTGCCGCCTCGCGCGAGATCGTGCGGTACCCCCGTATCAGCCGTATGGCTACCACCTTTTGGGGCGCGTTCAAGTAGTGGGCGGCTCGAAGCCGCAGTGAACGCGCCCACACCGGGGCGCCATACACGGCCATGGACCGCACACCGTTAGTAGCTTATGTTGGCTCACTGTTTTTAACAGACTTCAAGAAAGGAAAAGACTAATTAAAAATAACGTTAATTTCGAAAGTCTGTGCCAAAAAACAAAGACAGATCCTAAGACACCGACTTCCGAAATTAAAGTTATTTTTCACATTGTAGTGTTTTTTTGTTACGTCGTTTTTAATTAAAATTATTATATGTAATTTTTAATATATATAATAATTAATATATATATAATATTAATTTATTGGAAAATAGTTTTTTGACGGTTCACAGGGGAGAATGGATGAAGAAAACGTGTTGCGCCAACCCCAAGTAACATGGGACAAGGGTAGGAAGGTAATGAGTTATCAGATTTTTAATACACTTTTGTATAATACACATAATTTACACTGTTTTTTTGCCGTCTCGAAATTTTTACAGGGTGTTCTACCCATGAATATGAACAACTTTCATTAAGGGACTAACTTTGAAATCACGAAAAAATAAAACAGTTGTTCATATTAATGGGTAGAACTACCTGTAAAAATTTAGAGACGGTAAAAAAATCATCCACCATAATTAAAAAAAATTATGAGAGAGAGGGGCTGTGGGGAGATTAGAGGGGCTAAGTAATAACAGCCACACGGGTCGGTCGATTAGGTTAAGCTACGCTTGCCGCGGTTGGTCCGTGGATCGGTGACCATCTTTACATACCAAGACCCCTCCATGCCTCGGTAAGCACGTTAAGCCGTTGATTCCGGCTGTCATTCGTTGGATGTTTGACAGTCGTTACGGGTCGTCAGAAGCCCGAAAATCTGACCACCAGTCTTACCAAGGGGTATCGTATATTACTCAGTAACTGGGTTGTGGAGGTCAGATAGACAGTCGATCTATGTAAAATACTGGTATTCAGCTGCATCCGGTTAGACAGGAAGCCGACCCCAACATATTTAGGAAAATGCTAGGCAGATGATGATATAAAAATAATTTAATACGCCTTTGCAATTCAATACTCAACAAAAAAAAAAATCTTAAATACCTGTCAATTTCCTATTAAAAACCACATAACTGACCAGTAAAACAGAAATTAAAAAATAGCCTGTAAAAATTCAAGTTGAAATTCCTCTGGGCGTATGAAATTACATGCGTTGTGCGGGGGTATCAATATCTTGATTCTTTGAGAGCGTCGCGGCTCATGACTGAGCAGCGACGATGATCGACTGACGTAATGAGCACGATTAAAAATGCACGCAATTTTATATGCTTAGGAACGAGCACGACACGATGTAGTACAGACGCCAGCACATCAAGCTACTACAATCTGTCAAATTTCATCAAAATATGAAATTGAAGGCCATTTACAAGTATCCACTGATTAACACAAAAAATCCGGTCAAGTGCAAGTCGGACTCGCGCACCGAGGCGCGAGGGCTCAAATTGTTTTAATTTTAAATTTTTTTGTAATGTAACTAAAACTTTACGGTTTTCGAATTTTTTTCCTTTACTTGTGCTACATGACATTGCCTCTTGCCAAATTTCATGATTCTAGGTCAACGGGCGGCCGTTTATGTTCCGGAATCAAAACCGTATAGGGTACTTCTATAAGGTTTTGATTCCGGAACATAAACGGCCGTATCTTTTGATTGTTTGTTCACTGCAGCTGCTATCCTCATCATGATGCCCGCAGCTTTAGTCTTTAACGTTGGTAATCCCCTCACCATGAGGTTCCAATAACTTTGATAGCTACATCAATGAAAACTGAACGACGTTGTTACAGTCACGTTTCCATTTTAGTGCCTCATAGTGATTCGTATGGTTTAATCTTTAACCCGTCACGTTCTCTGGAGGAGTGGTTTTGAGTACCAACCTCGTTATAACTCCTAATGACCTAGGTGCAGGAGAGATTTAGCAATCGATACCTGGATATACAAGAAATTACTGAAGGTATTGTGTATAAATAAATATTTGCAAGCATAAATATTGGAGGGAAACGTGACAGCCACACGGGTCGATCTTCAAGGTTAAGCAACGCTTGCTGAGGTCGGTCTGTGGATGGGTGACCATCCATAACATACATGAGACCCCTGTGTGCCTCGGGAAATCCAGTGCTGCCGGCTGTCTTCACAGATATTTGACAGTCGTTATGGGTGACTACCCAAGCAACCCGTTAGCAAGACTGGTTGGACCAGTCTTGCTAACGGGTTACAAATTCACTGGATTGTGAAGGTCAGATAGGCACTTCAAGTAAAGTACTGGTATTCGGCTGCATCCGGTTAGACTGGAAGCCGACCCCAAAGTAGTTGGAAAACTCTAGGCAGATTGATTATTTTGGTACAAAAAACGGCTTTCGGCTTTTTACGAAGTCTCTTATTTTCACGCGAGTTATAAAAAGCCCCGTGTAAAGATGTAACCTGTCGATACAGGGTAATTTGCCATGGATATTACGCATAATAACCACTCACACCGGGTTCGTTAAAAACGCGTTCGCGGGAAAAAAAAGTAAAATGCACACTTTTTTTTGAGAAATTGGAGCTTAATCGCCATCTTTAAGACGTGGCTAGGTGGAACTCATTATTATGAGGTGTTTAAGCCACGCCCCTTTTTGATAAAGTGGGAAGATAGATCCAATTATACTGTACGAGGTGGTACACACAACGACATAACAAGCTATATATACATTTTCAGTTCTAGCTGACCTCGCATTGTATATCTAGTCTTTTCGTACACTGAGAAGTCAGCTTATGCTGAATAGATAGAATACTCTTTATTATGCACACCATTTATAAATTACAGACATAAATAAAGAAACTGTATAAAGGGTGACACAATGGGCGGTCTTGTCGCTAAGAGCGATCTTTTAAAGACAACCTTTGGATGGATTTAAAAGGGGAAGGACAGAAAAATACTGTAGGTAGTGTGTGGTGTACCATTTATTTATTACAATAAATACATAGATTAAGTATATTATACTAATCTAAATAAATATATACATATTATAAAAAAAACATGAAAAACATAATTTCAAAAGTGGACAAAGATTGAGCAGAATATATATAACTTGATATGTCATCGTGCATACGAATTCGTGGCTAAATAATAATAGCCGCACGGGTCGATCTTCAAGGTTAAGCAACACTTGCCGAGGTCGGTCTGTGGATGGGTGTCCATCCAATACATACCGTACCGAAACCCTCCGTGCCTCGGAAAGCACCTGAAACATTTGATCCCGGTCCTTCGTAGATCTTTGACAGTCGTTACGGGTAGTCAGAAACCTGAAAGTCTGAATACCAGTCTTTGCAAGGGGTATCGTGTTACTGTGTTGTGATGGTCAGATAGGCACCATGTAAAAATATTATGCTTTTTAGCTGCATCCGGATAGACTAGAAGCCGACCACAGTATAGTTGGAAAAATGCTAGGCAGATTGATTGTGGTGGCACGAGTGCAACGTGTAACGTAACTAGTCACCACTAGTTACGTTACACGTTGCATTGCGTTACATGGTACACCTACCATGTGATGTAACATGGTCATGAGAGCGAACGCAATATTGAGTGAATCCCAATTGGATTCGATTAGTGTTCTGCATGTCTCGACGTGCCTTAATTTACTGAATCAGTGCAATTTGGCGAATTAGTTTCATTACAGTATTGATTGCGCGCTGCTATATTTAGTAGCTAGTAGACGAATTGGAAACTTTCCTAAGAATGAAAGACTTTCCTTCCACAGTAAGTGCCGACAGAACGTATGTAGTTTGCTGCGATCCTAACACATTTTCGATTTTTGCACATTCATTATGTCATTACCTACCAGGGGGCATAAAAAGGCCGCTTTGACAGAATCATAAAACAATTCATATCACGCAATTCATCTGTTTGACAGTTTCACACCTATGTTTCCCTGAAGGGTTAGGCAGAGGTGTACCTATAGCATTTTACGAATCTCCATACAAAACTGGCAGCATTACCACGTTGTATGTCAATGCTTAACCTTTGGCCAAGGTAAAAGCCAGCCCTTGGGTCACGGGAAGTGTCAACCAGCCGTTTTGATATTACAGAGATATACCACTTGATGAGGATAGGATATCTCTGTATTTGTAATTGTATTTGTATCCATTGTTTCCTTTGTTCGAAAAATTGTCTGCTGAACAACGTAATCGCAATGAATGTTGTGGTATTTTCAAAATGACGTTAAGTGTTACGTAATTTCTACGCAGGTTAATACAGAACCCGGGTCGTAGTTCTTAGCTGTAAACACAGCTTTTTTTTATGTCTCAATGTCCACTCAATCAACTCAGCCTATTGCAGTCCACCTGGAGGCCTCTCCCAGGCTGCGCCACAACACCCTGTCCTCTGCCTTCCGCACCCAGCCACCTTCTTTAGGTCGTCCGTCCATCTAGCTGGGTGGCGTCCCACACTACGCTTGCCGATACGCGGTCTCACTCCAGGACTCGTTGTCGTTTGTAGAAGGACCGATGGCCGCTACTCAACCTTTATTACTTCTAATAACTATAATTTATTAATGACCTTAAGTTTATTAACATAGATTATGTAATATTTTTCTCACTATTGACAGGTTGTCAAGTAATCCGACCAGCACGTCTGTCCTCGTTTGTAACTGTAAACAAACTATTATACTTGAACTTGGTACATATGGAATAAATCTTAGAATAGCCCGTTATTCATGACGGCCTTTGACTATTCTTAATTATAAGTTTATGGAGCCTGCACTAACTAAAACTTTAATTAATTATTAGCACTTTACATCAATAAAGACTTCATTGCATTGCGAAATACGTTACTGTATTGTGAAACATACGACCAACAACTTAGGATGATACATAATATTGATTTAAGAAATTCTTGAAGAGCACTCCAGGATTTCATTTCCAACGAATTCATTTGTATCTTTGCTGATTTATTTGTAAGCTGAAGGGCAATTCTCATATTTTTGTAAACGTTCGCATTATATTATAATCTCGGTCTCCATCTGACAAAAATTCAAATTTTCATACATTTTTGACATTGATTATCACTGAGATGAGACTGCTACTTGAATTTGAAGGTTTTTTAAATACGAGAATATTGGCTTTCTGCTTGCTTTTAAAACCATAATTCCCCGTTTTCTCCTTTTGTTTCCGTAATTAAAACCAAAAATACAATCTTTTCTTTCCATCTTCCTGATGTTTTAGCTAGATAAATACTATTTGTGAAGTTCTGACATGTATTAGCGTCATCCTGTCAGTCCGTCTCTGTCACCGAACTTCGGACAGAAGCTTTGTTACCGAAGTTCGGAGTTTTCAACTGTAATTGATGATTTATACTGCTACCTTTTATCTTTGTTTAGTTTTCTATTAATATCTTCATAGTTTTAACGCGGTAAGCGGGCCGTGAAATTTTGCCTTTTTGGTCAAGTGGTCGCAAGCGCTAGTGCTGAGCATGAGGTCCGGTTTCGATTCCCGGTTCGGAAAAAGTGTTATTGGGGTTTTTCTTTAGGAATTTCTCAGTAGCAGCCCGGAGTTTTTATTAGTGGCAATAGGCTCGCCCCCTATTGCATGGGACTTAAAGATAACTGGCGAAATGTGGGTGTATCCTCTATGGGTACACCTCTGCCTTACCTTTTGGGGAAACGAGGCGTGATGTTTATGTTGCAATATGAATTTATAAGCAAGGGCTTAATGCCAATGTGATATACGTACGTGTGTTATTATAGATTGTCGTTTGTCTTGAAAAATCATATCCGTTATCTTCCACTCTGTTAAACACGAACCTTACAATGACATGACCTCATCTAGGATTGGTCGAATTAGAAGTTATCACACTTGGCTTTAATTTGAACATCTCTCAAGGGTTTGAAGGTATTTAATTCATCATCATAGCCACGACTTTCCAATAGGTAGAGGTTCTTATTGAATAAGAATGTCTTCTTCTTGTTTCATATTGGCATGAACTATAATAATAACAATAGCTCTGCCTTAATAAAAAATATTTGCAAGACAGCAAGTTTCAGTAGGGCTGACTATTCAGAACGGCCTTAAATTACGTATTGCCCCTCGTAGAGGTTATTCTAATACCAGTACAATTAAATTCAATAGAAAAAAAAATTAACCATAATTTTTGATCTAATTTCAATCACAGAAATCTTAATTATTAAGATTTCTGTGGTTAGGCCATTCGGTGTGGCTCCAAACGACTTTTCGCATGCCAGACGAGATGACACAACGCGGGTAATTTATTGCAAAATATTAAGCAATTATCTATTTAAAACATAATCCATCACTGAATGCAGTTTGGCATTAGAAATTTAATGGTATATTTTAATTATAATTAAAATTGTTAATGAAGGGATAAACTGCTTTTAAAGACAATTAAGAGATATTTGAAGATTTTTTTTGATTATGATTTGAGTTGTGAGTTTTTTTGTTTTTGTATGATTTGAGTTCCGATCAAAATTTGGCTGTATATCACGCCATTTGACGCGATGGCGTGACCGTGAAACGATTCAATTTCTACTCAACCACTTTCCAACCTCAGTGAGATTAGAGAATCATTAAGCTTATAACATGATACTTATCTGAGTAATCTTAATGACTTGTGGAGGGACACTTCCGCATTATAACTCGAAGTGGCATCTGCAATAAAACGGCTTTTAATTAACTTTATACACATGGAACTTTAACTGTTTCAGAGCATTTCCATTGATATACGTCAAAACATAATTAGCTTATAATGAGATGAGGGAGAAAGAGAGATGGCGGTATGAGCAGGACTCCTTCATCAAAAACTGGTCCCCATAGCATAATCAGCCTATAATGTTCCCACTTCTGGGATACAGGTCTCCTCTCTGAGGGGATGGGTCGTAATCTACCAAGCGGGTCCAGTGCGTTTTCATGCCAGTTTCCTCTCCATGTTCTCCTTCACCGATTCTGAACTAGTCCTCAGCAACTTTAAATAGAGATAAGTGAAAAGAGCAGTTTCCCTGCAGTAAAACATCACAGCCTTTAATAATAATCCCACTTCAGAGACACAGACCTCCTCTTTGTGAGAGTTGTCCAATGCGGGTTGGTGGAAGTTGCGTGATGTATGTTTATCAAGTACCTGTATACGACGGATCATACATTCAAAAGCGAAAGGAAAAGACGAAGTTTTAAATAATAAGTTTTCCGGTTTGTAGTGGACACTATCATGCTAGAGGCGAATGATCTTAGACAAAAGAATAATGAATCAAATCTAATTGGTGATTATTCAAACCCATAACATATACAACAAGCAATTATATCGATGATGTGCAGTAAAGACGACCAACTCACAAACATCACATTTTTAAACCACATGAATTTAAAAAAATTATTTGCATTCCTTTAATCAGAATCCCAATTACTTACAACACACTTTCTTTCACAATACGAATCCCTAATCCATTGCTTCACAATGTTTAAAAAATTCCTCTACTCGACAACGTTAATGGCGCAATGAATGTTGTCGAACTGTCAAAAATTACCACTAAGGGATATTCATAATTTTATCACGCGTTGACAACGATTCTACGAATGAAAAAGTGGAATAACACCTCTTACGTTCTAGGAAAGCAATGTCATCTATTTGAAAAATGGCCTGTTTCTTTAAACAAACAAAGAATAACATTAGAACGAAGAGAAAACAAACGTCAAATGGTAATAAAAATCTGAAAGTAATGCATTTGTAGTTGATGGAGCATTGTTGTACAATTCACTGATCTGTGCAAGAGTGACTTATTTACTACCTTTTGTCTAGTGCAGTCCGATCCGTCAACAAGGGTTCTTTCAATCAATGAAAGAATCAATCTTTGTGGTAGGATTCATAGTGATAATTTATTTTTATTCGTTTTATGTTTTTGTTGTTTTCAATACATACATAATTTCACGGCGTTCCATAGTTTCTGTGTCTCCCATGGACAACGAAAACTTTAATTCTAAGGTAATATCTGGGTGTGTCATCTTTTATTCATAAGTTACCTTACGGGACGATAATCCCGTATCGTGAGTGCCAATGGACACACTGCGGTGTCGTAAAAAGTCACCGAGTGTTCAAAACATAAAATAGAAATAAATTTCAACCCATTTTGATGATTTCCGTAAAACTATCGGTGCGTTCGCGTCTCATTTAAAATATCAGACTATTTTGTTTTTATAGAAATTATTGGGCAACGGTTACGGCTTCAGTTAAAATAACGTTGTTAAAAGCTTTAGGTAGACCAATGACTCCAACATTTTAACGATTCCATTTCTCTTTTATAACTTAGGTAATATTGAAATCGCAAGTTTATCTAATGGCTAACTGTAAGGCCAACGCCAACCAACGCTTCCAATATTTTTTGGTAACGCTTCAAAGTTTTTGGAAAAAAATTAATTGCTCTTGAACTTTTCGAAAGCTTGTGCTCATTTTATACATTTCCGTGGCGATTCTATTTTTGTTGTTTATTCTATTCTATTGTTATTACTCTTTTTGAGTGGCGCCTTATAACCAGAAGGCCAATTCTCGTAATTTAAAAGGTTCAAAATCTAGTCGCAGTCTCATCTCAGCGACAAAAAAATGTCAAAAACTTGTCAAAATGTAGGGAAATTAGAGGTATTTTTGACAGATTGAGACTGAGATCAGACTGTGAACGTTCTTAAAATTACGAGAATTGCCCCTCTGAAATAGTTAGCCGATTTGTGAAATAACATACTTATCACGCCTTTTTGTACGGCGGAGGTGGTGTGACGATGTGATAACGTTTGCAGGGCCGACATGGCTAAAGATCGCACAAAACATCCAGGTTTGGAAGGAAAAAGTGGAGGTCTTTGCCCAGCTGTGGGACACAAAATAGGCTAAAAAAAATGTTATGTTAACGTCCCGTGCAGGCAAAAATCCCGACTCCAGGCTGCTACTGAGAAATTCCAGATAGAAAAACTACCAATCACACTTAAAATTGAAAATTAAATTAAAAAACAGAAAAACCAAACAGGATATATAACAGGGAAAAAGGAAATTAATCAGGAAAAAATGCAAAAACGTATATGCGTAGGCCGGGAATCGAACCCGGATCAACTGCTTGGAAGGCAACTATGCTGACCATTACACCACCAACGCACATCGTGATGGACTCTTCAAATGACGCCATTAAGAGTAAAAATACCTTCACAATTTGTTGACACAACAGTTATTCATTATGATTTGTTTTTCCACGTGCTTGTGTCAATGTTGTTCATTGCTTTACTTTATTTTATTTATTTATTTATTACTCCTTTATTTATTTGGTTAAGCTAAATTTGTTTAGGTAGGTATGTTATGCTATTTATTTTCCTTATTTTCGAAATCTGCTACCCAGGATAAATATATACGCCTGAATAATTAATTATCAGTCTTTACATGGAGCGACTATTATGACAAAATTAATTATTGGTCACTGACAGTGACAACTAAATATTTTGCTGTCAGTATTCGCAGAATTGACCAAAAAAAAACTACTGCAGACTTATTTTGTCCCGTCCATTTCTTGTGACTTTTTCTTCAACCATCTTTCAAGAAAGAAATGAAAGAAAGAAAAAACGTTTATTCGCGGTGATCATGTCGCAAAAAAAGAACAAATACAAAAAATAATAAAAGGTAGGGGGGAAACATGCGCACACACACACTGTTTCACTGTTTTTACTCACCGCTGAGGACTAATCCTTGCAAAATGTTTCTTCAGCTTCTGATGAACCTTAATAAATGTTCATGTGTCAAACAGTCCTCTTCTACAGAGTCTTCTTCAGACAAATTTTCATTCCTTTCGTGAGCACTCTGATGACTTGCAAAACCAACTTTGGTCTTTGGCCACATCGTGTACAGAAGAGCTGATCAGCATTACGTTGAAAATCATGTCATAGATATTTTTGTAACAGTATCGATTAACCAAAGTTCAATATCAAACAATTTTCTAGTTCCGTTTCTTCAAGGGTCGAAAATATATCTTATGAAACTCACAATAAAGATATATATTCATCAAACCTTCAACATAACGACGAAATTAACATAATAACAGTGCGAGTTATAAATCAGAATCAATATAGTCTGTAATTAGCTGGCGCTCGTAAATATGATAACATTGAACGACGAGATGAAGTCATAAAGTAAGTTGTGCGAGAACTTAGCTAGTTTATTGATAGTTAACTTACGTAATTAGTGATACATACACGCATTGGTAACGAATAACATGCATAAACTATGTATGGTAGTAATTAATAAGTTAACCTAGAATATAGCGAATCGGTTGTTGTAAGATTGGAAAAGTCCAGAATATACCTATCTTTGCAATTCTAAACGGTGAAGGAATAAATACATTGTGAGGAAACCGGCATGTCCTAGAACCAAATATTCGAAGACAAGTGACATCTACCAACCCGCACTGGGCTCGCATGATAGATTACGGCCCACTGCCTCTCAATGAGAGGAGGCTTGTGTCCCAGCAGAAAGTTATAAGCTGATATGTAGGTACAATTTCATCCATAACCATACTGCCTTCATTCAACAAACTAATATTTACTCTGATCACAATATAAAGTCTACCATTATTATTATTATCTGCAGCTCCCGCATCTTCTTGTGTTATTATTATCTAGGTCTCGTTAACTCTATTATCAACGTCTAGGATATTTATATTGCTGTACCCAGGTAACCCGATGCATTGAGAATTACTGTCGCAAATCGTGCGATGTCCGAAATAGAATAACATGTCAACGCTACGCATATTACTGAAAATCTAGTTCACAACATTATTGTTTGTTTATATAAATTCGTTTCATTTATTTTTAGCTAATTTTAGGTGTGCGTAGTTGTGTAAAGCAACTATCGTTTTGAATCTTCTTCCTCGTGTCGCTGGTAGGCATGACATTTAATTTTGTTTTGTTTGCCTACAACTTCGCCACTTGCAATTTAGAATAACTATTGGGTCAGGTTTGCATGAAAAATAATAAAAATCAAGCTGCATTTTCAATACCAATATTTATTTAAGTTTAATTATGTAAATTTTATTTTATAAATTCATGATTTATGTTGTTAAATTTAATATTTTAGTTTAAAACGTCACCAAATCAAACTCTTATAACTTCTTGTCACACACTACTGTCTATATTTCTTTTTCATTTTCCTTTCGCAGGTCTGCTGGAACAAATGTCTTAGGAAATAAGCAGTACCTTGGTACTCAATGTTAATAATGTCGTATCTGTATCTATTTTACTGTGTGTACATAGATATAACGAAATAAAATTTAAAAGTTCGTTTGCATAAACTTCACAATGAATTTGACCAGAGTAACATTGAAATTCCGCTCAATAAATAGCGATAGG
The DNA here is from genome assembly GCA_963669345.1 of Gortyna flavago. NCBI lineage: Eukaryota > Metazoa > Arthropoda > Insecta > Lepidoptera > Noctuidae > Gortyna > Gortyna flavago. The sequence goes on from OY770149.1 coordinate 2,376,092, forward strand.
CTTGTCCCTTGTCAAACTTGACCTAATCCCGTCATCGTAGATATGCAGGTGTTTGATAGGACATCTGCTTAATCCCGGGATCACAGGTCGTGGCGGTTATCTGTAATGTAATGACGTATTTGCTCCACCAAAATAATATCTTATAAGTATTAGTACGCAAATAGCCCAGTCTTCTTTGATCTGAGGGGCAATTCGTCTGATCTCAATCTCAATCTGTAAAAAATACCTCTAATTTCCCTAAATTTTTGACATTGGTTGTCGCTGAGATGAGATTGCGACTAGATTTTTTAACGTTTTAAATTACGGGGCCTTCTGATGGCAATCACATAACGAGTCGTAAGTCGCTTTACTATCTGTAAATAATGTTCAAGATAAACTCAGAAAATACATATTAATTGAAAAAGTCAAATTGGTTGCCCGGTTTTGAACCCACAACCTCGTGCATGAGAGGTGAGGCTTTAAAAATTAGGCAACCACGACGGTATAAAAAAGATTAAAAAAGAAACTAGTGGCAGATAATGCACGGTGTTTTATGATATTAAAACCGGGTCAAATTAAATTAGCTAGCGAAACTCCGCAGACGGGAAGGGTATCGATATCTAAACATGATAAAACAAAAACAAAAATGATTTAGAAGAAGAAAAAAAATCGGTTAATTGTGTGTAAACTTCACAGACGTGATAGTATCGATATCTCAACAGGATAAAACAAAAGAAAACAGATTTTCTCAACTCATATTTGAAGTAACACCCTACAAGAGGTCGTTGCCCCCAAAAAACTACAAACATTTTTTCATCAGGTTAAGATTTCAGTACCTTTCACGTCTGCGGAGTTTCGCTAACTAATTTAATTTTACCCTGTATATAAATAAGTATTATTCATATAAATATCCGGTCATAGACAGACGGTTTATTTAGAGATAGATCTATAAGTGAGATGTTTGGCATTCATTTGAGCCTTGGTAGAGTAATAATTATGTTGGTTTGTCATTGACCCGGTTCATAGATATGTTTTGCCTTGTGACGTGCTGAAAGCTGCATTTTATGTGGTTCAGTAACAGGCCATCCGTTTGAAAAGATATCTGGAGACTAAAACCAGATTCTTGTCGCCATCTTCAGTTAAGTTCCAGTTAACTTATCTGGCGTGTTAGTTCTGTTTCATTATTAATTAATCTGGTAGATGTTGTTCATCCAGACACTATCTATCAGGTTCTGCTAGCTGACTGAAGTGTTGCTGAGGCTCTGTCTCGCAAAGGGACATTATGCTGAGCTATGGCTGTTTTGCGTGGATATGACGCAAGTTTTTCCCCCTAGTTGTTCTCTTTTGTGTTGGTGATCTTTTTTTGGGTCATCTTTACCGCAAATAAATGTATTTTCTTTCTTTTTTCTTTGTTTTTAATATTTACGACAATATAAAACCACAATTCAGGTCTAAGATCACAGAAATGGTTCGGAAACCCTTCATACTCGTAAGTGTACTAGAATAAGGATTCTTAAAATACCAAGTGAAGAAGGAAGGAGACATTGCTTGCAAAAAAACATAGAAATCAAAAGGACAATAACGAATTGACTTTTGAACCCGCACATTTGTAAGCGAGCAGAAAAAACGATCGTCTGATAAAGATCTGTCGCTAAAAGCAGATATTCCAAATTTAAACATACGCGTGGGATTTGAGAATCTACCCTCGATTTAAAAATAGCCAGTAATTATTACGGTTGAAAAGAAAAGTAAAAACTTTTTGGTGGTATTTTTATTTCGGACTAGCTACTGCCCGAGATGCGCAGATGACTTTGTTGCTATCGTGGGCAAAACCTGAATGAGACTGGCACAGGAGTGTGGGGTTAATTGGCACAGGAAGGCCCGCAACTTCGCCAGCATTTTTGAAGTTATCACTCTGTTTTAACATAAAATATATTCCATGACTTTTTCAATATTGTAGCTTCTATTGTACAAAATTAAGTTTTTCTTACTAATCAGACAGCTGTGCTGCTGGGGAGGTCTTCTTCCCAGCGAAAGCACTAGGAAGTGGTGAAGGGCGGGCGTTTTGAGGGACTGTCTCATGCAATTTTGCCGTTCAAAAAGTGCTGATTCTCAGCCTAGTTTGAATGAATGACATTTGATGTGATGTGACTTTCCATTAGTGAAAGTATTTTGAGAATCGGATAAGTTTCGAAAATTACCCCATATAAACAAACTCAAAAATGTTTCCTCTTTGTAATATTACTAGCTGTTGCCCCCGACTTCGCCTGCGATCCAGTATGAAAAGTAGCCTATGTCCTTTTCCAGGTCATGGTCTACCCATGTGCCTAATTTCATCCAAATTCGTTCTGCGATTTCGGTGAAAGCGTAACAAGCAAGCATACAAAAAATAAAATCTTTTCTCTTTATAATATTATTAATATAAATGTATAGCTTGCTATTGCTTTTGGCTGCAAATCACTTCGTTCCTGTATTAAGACGTTAGCCTCATTCCATTTTTCAGTTCCGTTTAGCAATAGTATATTTTTTGTTTAAGAACTGAAAAGTCATTATTCTATTTTAGTTTTTCTGTTCGTATAATTTTAGAATTTGTCCCCGTAACCAGGGTTATTCTTACGTTATGTGACGATTTTTGTCAACAACATTTTAATGGAATTAATGGATGTGTCTGAAAAGCATTAGTTTTCCGTATAATTATAAATATAATGTGTATAACCGTTTGCTTGGTTTTTGAAAAGTTAAGTATCTGACTTACTAATATTATTATTCGGGCGATGTCGGTTACCTTGGTTCTCCTACGGATCCCTTCAGTGCTGATTCGATCACGTAGGGCAACTCTAAGTATAACCCTCTCCATTGCTCTTTACGTGACTTTCAGTCTTCTAATGAGGCCCATTGTGAGCGTCCACGTTTCAGTTTAATAGCCCAAAGAACTGCCTTACTTAAGTGGCAGTGGGCAGGGCACGTTGCTCGCACAACAGATGGCCTGTGGGGCCGAAACGTTATGGAGTGGCGACCGCGTACCGGAAGACGTAGCGTTGGAAGGTTTCTCACAAGATAGGCCGACGACCTGGTGAAAGCCAGTGGAATCCGCTGGATGCGAGAAGCACAAAACCGGTCGAAGTGGCGATGCTTGGGGGAGTCCTATGTCCAGCAGCGGACGTCTTTCGGCTGATGATGATGATATTATTCTTCTATCACATAATCTGTGGTATGGTTGTTTATGGTAGAACTTTGACGTCTTACAAAGGACAAATTATTCTAGTTTTTGTGCTATCAACAATGCAATGAAATCCAAAATCATGATCTCTATCTACCCACCATCCTTCACCAAACCACCCACATTAACACATTAGCTAAAGCAACTGTTTACAGCAGCCGATTCCGGTCCGTTTTAGTTTCATCCGGCGTCATCCGGCTTCTAGCTAGACGAATGTTTGTTGTTCATTCTGATGTATACCTCGTTTACTTGTAATTGTGTAAATAATTTATATAAATCCGTTCACTAATGTTTTATTCAATTTCCTGTGTGTGCATGTGTGTTTAATGATTTTATTGTTATTGGGAGTTGAAAGGAATATGGCGGTAAAAGGTGTTTGACATGAGTTATTTTGTTTGTGGATCACCCTGTTTATGGGGTGTTGAAAAAGAGTTGAATTTGTGTGTAAAGATAAACACCTGGAATCTAATTTGGACACACAGAAATAAGCTTTAGAGGGGCTTGTGCTGCACTTGTCGATCTTCAAGGGTTCGTGGATGGGTGACCATTCATCAGAAAGCTCGCTAAGCAGTTGGTCCTGGCTTTCATTCGTAGATGTTTGATACAGGTAGTCAGAAGCCCGAATGTCTGACAACCAGTCTGCAGTATGTCGACAAAAATAAAAATTAAATTACGATGATAGATTATTATTTGATCGAATCTTAAAATGCCTACGTTACGTATGAAAGAATTGGAATAAACATATTATTAAAAAAATTACGCAGAACAATTCTTAGTTTGGTCCTATTACGCCAAAAATAAGTAAAACAAAATCACAAAAATAGAATGTCCACTAAAGGCAGCCACAGACTAAATGCTCAGTATTCTAACCACAATTTGTTAATTTTGCTTTTGTAAACATTAGTCACATTTAAGAGAAGACAATATGTCTATGTTGGACAAGGCTGACCAATATGTCAGAGAAACAATTAGTTTTCAGTCGGTTAGCTTTTACGATGTGTATACGCGTCTCGTAATAATGCTAAATGTCTTTTGACACGACAGGTTGCTAACTTTAGTAAACCAGGATGAGTTGCAGTTTACCTCACAGTTTTAGGACCCCATCATCTTTTACATACAGCCCGATTCAAACTTTATGGCGGCTCTGAAGTGAGCTATTATCTGCGCAGTACCCCCCACCTGTCACCCCCGCTGATACGTAAACTTGTTACTGCGCTGCGACTCGCCTCTGGTTCCGAGCTTACTTATCGAACAGACCAACACTTTGTTGCTGTCGTTAGTGAATGTTTATGTTTTTATGATGCACTGCACAAAATTACAAGCATTTTCTTGTTTTGCTCTTTTTTATAGTAGCTGTACCCGCGACTTGTTTCGCGTGCATGTCGGAAAACAAATTGGCATTCATGGGTTTTAATTATTTGCGCGGAACTCTAATTCTTTTTCTAAAATTCTAAAATAAAGCTGCAAAGCTTCACTGAAGAGTTTCACTGGCAGATAGCTGATATTTTAAGAAGTAATTTAGGCTAATTTTATTTAAGAATAAGAATTAGGGTTCCGTGCAAAAAAGAAACCCATGAAATCCAACACGCACGCGAACGAAACCGCGGGCACAGCTAGTTTAGCATAAAATAACCACTTCAATAAAAATATTGAACATTCTTTATGAAGCTGGCACCGTTGTAAGCCATTGTTACCAATTGTTTTGATCGTTAATCAATAGTTGAGCGTCATCCCGGTCATAAATGTCATAATGGACGGTATTACGTGGTATGAGTGATGTCTAAAATGTCCCTGTGTGGTATGCATGTATGTGTAGTATAATCAGCCTATAATGTTCCCACTGCTGGGACACAGGCCTCCTCTCTTAGAGAGGGAGTGGACCATAGCCACCACGCTGGTCCAGTGCGGGTTGGTGGATGTCACATGTCTTCGAAATTTTGGATCTAGAACATGCTGGTTTCCTCACGATGTTTTCCTTCACCGGTTTTGAGAGCAGTGGTCTTGAAATTAAATATTTTATACAAGTAAAGTGCTAGTTCGGATTCGAACTCGCGAACTGCAACTCGCTGGCTGGTACCACTGCTCTATGAGCACTATTATTTATTATTTATTTATATATACTTACTTTATTGTACACCAGAAAATACATAACAAAAAAAACTACTATTAATACAAAACATACAATGGGACTATCTTCTAGATAAAAAAAAAATGGTATAGATTAAAGGAAATGAGAGGTATTTTTGACTTTTGGGTATTTTTTCTTTATTAAAATTACGAGAATTGCCCCTCAGATGTATGAACGTTACTGAAGCAAAAGGAGTATCTAAGGATCGTAGCAGGTGGAGTTGTGTGATTACTACCTACCCCCATAGAAAGAAGGTGTGAGTTTATGTATGTATGTTTGTAAGCCGTCCTAGGAATCACCATTATCTCTAGGGCCGTACTACCTGATATTTACATTACAAAAACTTGGAACTAAATAAAATAAAGCTAGTTTCCACAGTATCAATCATACAGCATCACTTATCGCCTTTCTCGCTCGCAGAGGACATATAACTTGATGGCAGATTCCTCATATAGATATTATAGATGCATCTCTGTATCTATGTATGTAGTTGTAGGTATGTACATTATGTTTGAGTGGACAATTAGTACTCAATATATTGTAGTAATGTGTGAACCGGCGATGGGAGAGCTTGTGTAATTTTCATTCGTATTTGAATGTAAGTTGATTGATTTGTCAACCATTTTTGTTGTTTGTAGGGATTCTGCGTTTTATATCGGGGGTTGGTACAAAGGTTCTGATTGTCATTTGTTTTGGTATGGTTCTTGTTATGTGGGAACCGTGTTTTGTTTTTTTTTTTGTTGTTTATTTCTCGTGGAAGATATGTAGGTATAGTAAGTTTTCTCTTGTTTTCACGAAAAGTGTTCTGGAGCAGCATTGTGTATTTAGTGTGTAACTAGGTAGGACTCCTTACCTTCTCCTATTTACTTGTCTGTAAAATTTACCATTTCCCTGATAAACTGAGTTTCATTGTTGATATTTGTATTGTTTGTCTGATACGTAACATCTGTAGTTCCCGACTTGAAAGGAAATTCCGTAGTTGGGAAATTGGTGCACATTTCTCCTCATAATAAGCATCAGTACCTAATTCGTTTTGATTTCTTGCTAAATGAAGATTACTACAGCCATTGTCAAACCTATAATATATTTATTAACTTCGTTAACTAACTAACGTTCACCAACAGCCAAATATATCGCATCTTTCTTTTGGTTCCAGATTCAAAATCAGCCCACAAAATGATCCCGCACTCGACGTAACCGCCTACATCACTGACAGTGAACAAAAAGTGTTGTATTTATTAACAGTGATCACCAACAGTGTACATATGTGTGAAAAAGGGCTCCGTAGTGATAAAATGACGAACATTACTCCTGAGACCAGGATTATGATGATGAGGAACAACGATGGAAGAAATAGTTATAGGAGACAGGTATGTACTAAAGATATTTTATTTAACCTTAGCCATAGCCTAGAAAAGCACTCAATCAAATATTTTTTTTTATTTTATTTATAGATTTTATTTCACATAAACCTACATGGGCACTTATGAAATGTCAGAAGTTAGGAACATAGTTTCAATTGGTCGAAGGATGGATCTATGGAGAAGAGACGGCAAGAAACTCCACGCTTACTTTTTTAAAATAATTGGCTTTTACAATGTATTCAAATTATAGTGTTATAGGTATGGCTGGACAGTGTAGACCTGTCAACATATACAAGGTACTTAATAAAATAGAAAATGAGACGAATCTACAGTCTTCTCACATTCAAAAAAATATGAAAGAATCTATTTAAAAGATAAATAAAATATTAAAAAAAGCCCTATATAAACGAAGCACCATCATAACTTTTATTGCCAAGGAAGAAAATGGTACTGCCATGAGAACTAAATGCCAATTCCCGTAATTAAAAACATTCAAAATTTATTCGCAATCTCATCTCAGTGACAATCAATTGAATCAGATTTTGATTGATAGTGCGTTACACAACTAGGGTGCTGATTTGCCTTGCCCCCGTCAGCAAATAAGTGCCGAAAGAATAGCGGTCGTCGGTCGTAAACGATAAAAAAATACGATTTTCGGATTTGTGAAGTGTTTAGAGGACTCATTCGATAACACCAATAAAATTGATGTTTGACTAGGCACGGAATGGTTATGAATAGCTATGCTGTTATGCCAGAAGTTTTCCGCGAGGTATACCAGAAAGTTCAGCGTGGGTGCCTAGACCAACTGACCAACGACTTCATGAAGGTTGCAGGAACCTGCTGGATATAAGCAATGCCAGACTGCATGGTCTTTGAGGCGATGATTCGGGGCGGCCCATTTCCAGCAAATTATCCGATATTAATAATGATGCTGTTATTATGTATTTGGTATATGAAAACATCATAATAAATTATGTTCCCTTGATATCGGTCTCCTTTATGAGTTTTCGAATGAAGTACCTACATAAGTGTGGGAATGTTGTCACAGTAGGCAGTGCATGGATGATCTCAGATAGTCATAGTTTTTCTTTGTTCATATTAAACTGAAACGATCTCAAAGAAGCATAATATGTCCGGCAGTAGACTGCGATAGGCTGAGCTTATTGATTTTACGTTGTTCTGACGCATATTGCATTGGCTGAATTCCAAACGTAGGGCACCGTAAAACGTTCAGTTTTCTGTCGCACAGTTCATTCGTTCATTCATGTGGTGCACTACTGTCAATAACCCAAAAATTGCTCCTTACCGCGCCTTAATAACTATATATGATACCCTTTACTTTGCCAAGTCACACTTATCTTTCCTGTACAAAGAGAAAAAGATACGCAGTAAAAGTAAAAATACGAAAAAAGCTCACTGAAATCGTATTTACTGATATTTACGCAACTTTCGCTCGTAAATTGTCAGTTTCTTTACGAGTCACCCTTTTTGCGATGTTTCTCTATTTACGACAATAACGACAACTCAATCATCTTCGAGTGTGGCGAAATAGAGAACTAAATCGAACTGACAGCCTCGTTCGTCGCAAGCACCCTGCTGAGCTTGAGGTCCCTGGGTTCGATTACCGAAATGTTATAATTTATTGTCAGTTTTCGGTTACTCCTTTATTATGATAAAGTTGCAACACTTTTGACAGCTCTATGTAAAGAAAATAAAAAATCGGTGTAGAAAATGAAATAAAAAGTATGTAGATACGTTTTCTTTATTATATTATAGCAGCGCCCGTGGTTTCCTGCATAAGTGTCGATCCCGTGGGAATATCGGGTTAACAAGTGTTCTGTGTTATTCTGATGTATAAGCTATAATACTGTAAAGTTTAGTTTAGTAGTTTTTGCGTGAAAAACATCCATCCATTAATCCATCCATCCATCTATCCTCTCACAACCTTTCGAGTTTATAATATTAGTAGAATTCACTGGCGGTCGCTCTATGTAAAATACTGTTATTCAGAAGCATCTAGTTAGATTGAAAGCTGAGAGATAAACGCTAAGTAGGTAGATTGATAAAATGTTATGGTAGATTGGTGATTAAATGACTTCATTACTGGGAAATAATAAGAATGGTCACAATAACTGTTTCACCCTAAATCATAATTTAATCCGTCATCAGATTCAAAAGTCGGGTCCGAATAATTCAAAACAGCCCGGGGCAGGTGCATCATTAGCTTTCATACAATATACAAACTTTCAAACAAATTAATAAAATCTATTTCAAAATCCGGAACTCTAAATAACTTCCCATCTTATTTAATAACACTAATAAATCATACACAGCAATTTAATTACTGGGCCATACAAATTAATGTATGAAATCATAATCAATTTTAATAAAATTATACACATTCGAACTTGTTTCCCAATCCGTCAATTTCAGTGACATTAACGCAGGCCATCATTTTAGTTGCCATGCAAAACATTATTATGTCACCCCTATTTCTTTAGAAACAAAGATCAATCTCCCTTGACAGAAAATTGAAATTAAATTTGTCAACACCAATGATCATCTTTCACTTTAAATAATTCTTAATTTGGTGCGACAAGGTTGGTTTTTGGCTGGCGTAGCTCCATGGTTATGTTTGTATGGGGGGATAGAATGTATGGCAGTGTGCCGGTCATTGACCCGTCCAAATGTTAGGAGTCTAGCGGACGCTTTCTGATAGAGTAACTAGGGTTGTCCCGGGATGTAGATCGAGGTCGATGGTTATTATCAGTCGAAAATAGAATATGGGTTGGGGATGTTGAAACAAGGTGATGACCCGTTTTGGGTCTAGCATTGTTAGATATATACACTTGGATGCATTTCTAAATGTTTATGGTACATCGCCAAATTCATGAAACATAAAACACGTTTTAAACCATTTAGCCTTGTGTTCACCAACATTTAAATCAACTGATTAAATATTTATTCAGTTGTATTGAATTGCTCATTTCGCGGTACCAACCTAAAGGATCTTTATTGGATTGATTGTATACTAATTCAAGCTTTTTGCGATTGTATTCAAATTATATTATTTTGGTTACTTTAGTCGCCGTAGAATTATTATTAACAAATACCGTTAAATAATGTTATACCTTTAATACTTAATTAGGTACATTACCAAAATCGGTCCTGAAATTCCTTTCATTAGTTATATTATCCAGCCATAAACATCAGCAAGCACAGTGCTACAACTATTAACCAATCACTTAAAATTAATTAGTCGATATTTCATACTTCACTAGCGAACCATTTATACAGAGAGATCAAAATTGTTCAATTACAATTCCCCACAAAATTTTGATCGAATACGTTGTCTAGCGATATCTAATTATCGATGTCCTTCACGCACATCACTAGCGAACCATTCACACATGGTGCTCCAAACAGCGATCGATCCTGTGTACGTGCTCAACACTTCTAACGATGTTCCCGTAGCACTGATGTATCTGTACGACTGTACATGGGAAATATTTCTCTTGTGTGTCGGGAATGGTAAAATAAATTCATGTTTATCCCACATTCCGGAATGATAAAATTATTACCTACCAAAAATTGGATAGCTTCCCCTCTTCTTGTCCTGTACCTGTACGAACTATGTCAGAATAGTTCATGACATGAAAGGCTGACGGTTTAGGATGCGTCGGACGCACATTTTGCATTTTAAAGACAAGGATTATAGTTTTTTATCAAATTGATTTCCAACTTAAAATGTCCGCAAATTCAAATTACAACCTACCAAGGGGTATCGTATTACTGGGTTGTCGAGGTCAGATAGGCATTCACTCCATGTAAAATAATGGTATCCAGCAGCATCTGGTTAGACTGGAAGCCGACCCCAACATAGTTGGGATAAAGCCAGGCAGCTCTTCGTTTATATTGAGGTAAAAAGATTAGCAGAGCAGCCCTATAGTCCTATATCCTACAGTACTCTCAAGACCAGGGAAAAATGTATGCTTATTCAGAAAGCTCTAATAAAGCCACTTTCTGGTCACAGAACTGTTTCGCACTGAAGTGCAATAAATCTTTGCCAAGAAAATTCCTAACGTAGAAAATATTATATGTTAATGTAGTCTAACTACTGTCTACATCGACTAGAGAGTGTCGTATCGTCATTATTCTCCTAGCCTTATCACAATTTATCATCAATTCATCAAATCATCTCTGTAATCACTCCCTTTCTATATTATGGCTAGAAAGGGTTTCGTTAGTCTTCCCCTACTCTGATATGGTCATCCACATTCATACTCAGAACTTTCCTCACTCGAGTAACGTATCGTACTACAAATTAAATGGCGGTTAGATTAATGTCCTAGCCTAGAACAAAACATTCCAAGATATGTGATATCTACCAACCCGCACTAGGCCCGCGTGGTAGATTACAGCCCACTCCCACTCGAAGAGAGGAGGCGTATGTCCCAGCAGTGGAGTGGAACATTATAGGCTGATGAAATTTCACTCTCTTAGGGTTGGAATTTCGAAAAACCCTTTCTTAGTGGATACCTACTCTTCACAAAGAACACACCCTCCAAATTTCATGTCTCTATGACCAGGTGGTTTAGGCTGTGCGTTGATATAACAGTCAGTGAGGACTTTGAATTTTATATATATGTATACAGTATAGATTATGTATGATTGTGTGTAAGTCATCAAGAATTTCTTTGAGATAAAATCCAGACATAACTATACTCCCAACTCACGAGAAGGATACATCCGTGTCTGTCATCGTCATAACCTTTTCTTCGCAGAATATCTTATGCTGCCGTGGTGTCACTAGATGACTAGACAGTCACCAAGGTTAGAAGAGGGGTTAACTGAAATTAAATGATGCGTCTCCCGTTCTTTAGTATCATCACTCATGGAATCTCTTCTACTTTCAACAGCAGCTCCTACATCTGTCATGTGATTCGGTTTAAATAGGCTGTTGATTTTTATTATCTTGTATATACGATTAGATTCTTTTTTATTTGCTGCAATTGTGGCCCAGTGATAACGGCCCCGACTTACGAGTTGGGGAGGCCTCTTTACAGTCTCCCCAGGGATTTGCCTTACAGGCGTTGCACAGGGGGTTCTGGAATTGGTCTTTTAAGAAGAACCGGGACCACCCCTATGTGCTGATGGTCATCACCGGGGTGGTTTTAGTGGGGTAAAAATCTCACACTCTCCGACCCCCTCCCCGGAGGTCGGGTGCCTTTTTAAAAGGTCGAGGGTACGCCAGACAGGAGCTGTAATTTGCGTAAATAATTCCATCATCATTGTTCTCATAACGGTGAAGGAAAACATCGTGAAGAAACCGGGATGTCCTAGAACCAAAAATTCGAAGACGTGTGACATCAACTAACTCGCACTGGGCCCGCGTAGTGTATTGCAGCCCACTCCCTCTCACAGAGAGGAGGCCTGTGACCCAGCAATGGAAACATTATAGACTGGTTTTGCTAAAAGCAGTTGGCTCGCACATTATTACATGAAACTACAACATTACGGAAAAGGCGTTCCTCCAATTCACCAGTTTCTTCAACTAATTTATACTTACAAAATGTCGCAGATATTGGGAACACCAAATTATACACCGTAGTATCTTAATACACCTATTAGAATCAATCTATAACATTAAACGTTACAGTTACTGGATTTTGAAAGTGTCGGTTATTTTCGAGGGGGTCCCTGATGTATGTAATTATTAAATTGTTAGTGTTCCGATTTAAAGTAATGATGGACGGCATTTTAATAATTGAAAGGTTGGGATATTAGATCAGGTGTGTCATAGCAAGAAATTAAATTATTATAACTGTAGTTTCATTGCGAATGCAACGGTTAAACTAGCAGTAGAAAAAAAAATTGAAAAGTTTAAAACAAGCTCAGTTTTCAAGCAGTCTGATGCAGTTGGTGGCAGTTATTTATCTCTGATTTGATGCCATTTGCAGTCGAGCCTATTAGTCTGTTATATTTTTGCAACCATCTCCTGAAGTTCTTTATTTTGATGTCATGGTACTTACATGTTTTTTTAGACTTTATCGTTTAAAATTAAAGCAAATCCTAGCGTAATTTTAATTTGATAAAAACCAACGCAAATGCCTGTAACCAACTCGCGACCAAGACGAATCGATAAACACTCATAAAGAATCTCACAAAGATGCTCATAAACTTGTGAAAAACATAACCATGTCTTTGTTGTAGCGCTGTCAAAATTGTTTGTGACGGAAAAATTGAAAATTCGTTATAATCTTTTGCCCAACCCTTAAATTGATTTTAGATCTTACGAATCATTTAGTCTGACACCTGCTTCACCAATGAGCCAGTGTGTCCATTTGAAGTAGGTTAACATGACGTTTAATGCGTCTTAACTACGACTGATCTTTAGGCGGGACATGTAGACGCGACATATTATGGCGTCCCGTCGCCGATGTTGTAAGTGTTTAGCAGTTCGTAGTTTATTATTAGTACGACTGATCTTTACACTTTGCCACTGTGAAATTGTGCAATTTATCTTTGAACTTAGCTTCTATTTAGTGTCTTTAGATATTCGGTAAGGTCAGGAGTACTTAGGTAACAGCAACCGGTGCGCGTGTAAGACGAGGGTGTTTAAGCTAAAGGAATTAATTTCCATACCCTACCAGAAAACTGTGTGAGTACCTAATTGAGTATTTGATAGATAGGTTCTTGAAGTTATGAAAGATTAGCTCCCGCCCGCGGCTTCGCCCGTGAGGTATGTCGATAAAAACTATCCCATGTCCTTCCCCGGGATGCAATCTATCTCTCTGCCAAATTTTATCGAAATCCGTTCAGTGGTTTAGGCGTAAAAAGGTAACATACAGACAGAGTTACTTTCGAACTTATAATATTAGTATGAAAGTATGGGTAGGCTATGGGAGAGTAGAAACTGCCCGTTGAAGGAGGTTTCCTTCAACGGGCAGTTTCTACTCTAGGTTAGGTTAGGTTCTACATTAGGTTTAATGGCACACACTTCAAGTCCAACTTTTCAAAGATACGCTACACCGGAAAATCCCCTTGGTTTTGAATTGATCAGCAGGGGGGCAGTTCCAGCTTCTTTGCCAACTCATAAAAAGTGTTCCGCAGTGATCTGCGATACATTTATTTGTTGATTGAAATACATACCTAGTTACCATCACACTTAATCTGGTGTGACCTAGGTTGTCAAAAAAAAAATCGCTTATTCCCACGATAAGCAAACAGGTTAATAAAACCTCAATCTTCTCTTGCCTACTTTAAAGCACCATCAAAACTACACATCTCTCTCTTCCTCAGATCCTGGCAGCTCTGGCCGTCTCCCTCGGCCCGTTCGCAGCAGGCCTCAGCAAGGGCTACATGTCGCCGGCAATAGCGTCGATGCAAGACAACAAGACGCACGATGGAGGGTTCACAGTCAGCGATCAGCAGGCCAGCTGGATTGCCAGCCTAAGTTTATTGGGTAAGTTAATATTTTTAAGTTTGAGATAGGACGTGAGAAAGAAGGTTCTGAGAAGGTCATGATGGTGGTAAATCGACTTAATTCGGAAACAATTAAAATTATCATAAATATTATAACGTTCCGTTCTGTATCTCACAGCAGACATAGATAATAAACTTCACACAAACCAGAACAAGGCTTCTTATTGTTCGTTCTTCTTGTGTAATTATCATCACGCTTAAGCAAATTACTTAGTGATGGTTTGTTAGCGCTGATCCTGAGTTTTATATCGTAGCAATATCGTTTTTGGAATCTCTTCTAAAAATAAACTATAACTAATAAGGACATTTGTACAGACGCCAGCACATCAAGTTACCCGAAACTGTCAAATTTTCACAATCAACTTTGAACCTTATAAATTAGCGATAAAGTTGAAAATCTATTAAAGAAATTTGACAGGTTGTAGTAGCTTGATGTGCTGGCGTCTGTACATGACATTTCGGTATTCAACATCATCTTCAAAATCATCGGCAGCCTTGTTCAACCCACTGCTGACAGCCTCCTCCCTTTTGTGGCATGCTTCTCTGGTCTGTGCGAGTCTCATCTAAGTCTTCCCCGCGATCTCCTTTAGATTTTCCACTAGGAATTAGTAAGCTCTTAATCCTGGTTCACAAGGCAACCTGGTTCAAAACATGACATCATCACCTTATCAGAGTTTTGTCACTTTAAGCTAACTCGTTAGTTTTGGGTCGAGTTTTTTGGAAATGTGTGCGTCAAAAAAAGAGATTAGGTATCAGTCATATCTAAGGCAAGTTTAAGGACATAATTAAGGCTGATGATACCCGGATGCTCATAGATTACTAAGGTTACTAGTTCGCAGACAAAATGTCTACTAACGTCATCATCATATCTGTCGAAACGTCTAATCAAGAAAACTCTTTGCATATGTCTCTTCCATCAATGGTCTAAGGGCAAATCCCAACATAGCAAGACCTTCGCTAGATTTGCGTTCACAGTTGAATAATACCTGTAGTCAGGAACTCAATAGTCTGACAATCAGTCTTACCAATGGGTATGGTCTTACCCCTCGGACGGTTGTCGAGGTCAGATAAGAAGTCGCTCCATGTAAAATTCTGGTATTCACCTGCATCCGGTTAAACTGGAAGCCGACCCCATGCAGTTGGGAAAAGTCAAGGTAGATAATGTAGATCTACTTGAACTTTGCATCGCAACTATTTTGTGACATTGGTTAATTTAATTTTACTGCTGATTATGGTGCATTTATAGAATTCACCTCATCATCATCATCATCATCTGCCTAGCCTTTTCCCAACTATGTTGGGGTCGGCTTCCAGTCTAACCGGATGCAGCTGAATACCAGTATTTTACATGGAGCGACTGCCTATCTGACCTCCACAACCCAGTTACTGGGTAATACGATACCCCTTGGTAAGACTGGTTGTCAGACCGGTTCGGGCTTCTGACGACCCGTAACGACTGTCAAAGATCCACGAATGACAGCCGGGACCAACGGCTTAACGTGCTTTCCGAGGCACG
The DNA here is from genome assembly GCA_963669345.1 of Gortyna flavago. NCBI lineage: Eukaryota > Metazoa > Arthropoda > Insecta > Lepidoptera > Noctuidae > Gortyna > Gortyna flavago. The sequence continues at coordinate 2,391,784 of OY770149.1, forward strand.
GAGGGGTCTCGATATTTAAAGATGGTCACCCATCCACAGACCAACCGCGGCAAGCGTAGCTTAACCTGATCGATCGACCTGTGCGGCTGCTTATAGAATTCACCTCGTACTTAATAAAACAAAACCCCTTTGCCCCGATACAATCTGTAACCAAAATTGTAAGCAACCTTATTCGTCCAGAAAGCTGGCTTGTGGGCTACTTATAGCGTTTCGTAAAGAGTATTTAAACAACCTTTTCGAAGTAAAAGGGCTACTAAGGCCATTAAAAAGTTCAATAATGTACAATTCTTCACGCAGGGGTACGCCGGACAGGCACGATCAGCAATCGATGTGTTTTTTCAATCACTCCTTGGTATTACCATTGTGTGTTTTAAGCCTTTTTGTAATCGCTTGTAATGTAAGGTACTAATTTGATTTTGTTTACGAATGTATTGCGATTGAGTCGCGCTCGATATGTGGAGCAAAAGAATGGGCTACCTAACCTGCATTCGCGATGCCAAAAATGTAAACAAATGTGAGTTTATGGAAAAATAACTTTAAATCCTAAACAATAAAGTTCAGTTTACGCTACAACTTCAAACATTTTTATTACTTTTTCAATAGTGCTAGTCACTCTGAAATCAACTTAATTCCCATAAAAATAAAGTTGATATTTGTTTAACTTGAAATTATATTAATTTGAAACATGTTTGAATAGACTTTATATAGCTGGCTTTGCAAAGAGAATGTAAAAATAACGTAACCCTTTGGTGGTTTGAACTTACACGTTCCCTCCTTTCTGCTATAGGCGGGCCTTATTTTTCTGCTATAGGCGGGCCTTATTTTATCAAACCTTTGACAGTTTAGTTATAATTTTTTGTTACCTCCTTTACTCCGACTTTTAATTAGCTGCAATAAATAGACACTTCTTATAACTCATTTTGGACTGCGTTTAGAGATAAACAAGTCAAATAAGTTTCGTTTGTTTTACTATTCTGTAGGTACTTGAAAAACAAGATTATCTGTTTTTCGTTTTCGTGATTTCTGAGTTGGTCCCATAATGAAGTTGTTTCTAAACCGTAAAAAAAATCATCCGGTATACAAAAACTTAAGTCAAATAATTATATCCATTTGTCAATATTACTACCTACACAATACAATTTATACGACTATAAATCTTTAAAAAACAAAATATGGCTTAGTGCCGGAGTTTGTTAACACATACAACAAACAGTAAAGTATGCAAATATTTATGTTTGTTCGTTTACCACAAAATCCGCTTAGAATTCTACTTACCCTGTTAAGAATACGTTGGTTTACAGACGCTAAAACCTTCCATCTATTTGCCCGTACATTCATAGTTTCTAAAAGCTTGCAAACGATCATTAGTAAAGGCTTAGCCATTTCCGAGTTTGGACGGCGCAAACAAACGGACATTCGTTTTTAGAAATAATTGTTTAAGTGTTCCACAAACAAGGAAATGTACGACTTCATTTGTTTGTTAAATAAGTATTAGTACTATGTTTAAATTAGTTACAAGCTTACTAAGAGTTTGTTCTACTAATTAAAAGGGTCGAAGTTCTAATCATAACATCACGCCTGTATTCTGTTTATGACCAATACTCATAGCATGATAATATTTAAGAAAAACATTTTTAGTGTCTATGGTTGATCTTTGGTGGTGGGGAAAGAAAAAAAAGAAAATAAGATAAGATGGCGTCATAGCGTCTATCTCCAACAATAATGTAATATTTCAAAATAATAAACGATTGTAAGTCAAAAAACAACGTTATTTTATGTTTCCTCCGCACCAGCGCATCATATAGAACAACGGTGTGAAACATAAAATTGGTCCTTCGAGCCTTCCAGAAAAAGCGCGTGGTGATTTTGGAGTGTACTCTCGTGGTGGGAAGACTATCCTGCTGCAGAAGAGCGTCCTGCCCCCGTGTCAGCCTGTGTAACTGTGTGCCGCAATATTTTGGTGGTATTTAGTGAGATTTCCTGCACCTAAAGAAAAATTACTGCGTGGCGTCTAAATGCGTGGCGTGGTACTTTAGGAGAAATTGCGAGGTTTCTCAACCTATTGCCAGGCTAGAATTTGGAAGATTGCAAAAAAATATAAGAAGAAACCACATGAAGAAACAATTTTCAAATCCGCATAAGCAAGCATATTTTCATTGTTTTGGAATTAAGTCATTTTGCTACGTGTATCCGAACGTCGTGCGCAAACTGCAGTGTTTGTTACATGCTGCCAACCTCACAACTACCAATCAGGAAGCGATTTCGTCCCGAGGCCTTCCGAGGATTGCCGAAGCCGTACCGATCGTTCTTCGACTATCGATGACGCGCATCATCACCGATCACGTATCCTCCATTTTGTTTGCTAATTTTTTACTTTGTGTGGAATTAATTTTAGAACATCTTATTTACTTGTAATACTACCACAGTAATAACAATAAGTTATAAGTTTAAAAAGTCTCTAGTCTAGTAATTTTCGTGATAGTTTCAGTCAAACGCATAGGGGCGTTTGGTATCGCATTAAGTGTTGTTGCATTGCACCAAAGGTTAGGATGACTCCATCACAAAGTGATGATTTGGGGCAACTTAAGCTCCGTAGGGGCTACACTAAAGGCACTATCAGTAGGCTAGAAGCATTTTGTAACAGCGCCGAAATTACAAGTGCACCCATAGATAACGTGACCAGACGTCCCGTTTTGAACGGGACTGTCCCTTTTTATAGTTACGTGTCCCGGTGTCCCCGAAATGATCTCTGGGACGCCAAATTGTCCCGTTTTCTGAAACCGCGCGAAAATTTGAGTAGTCGAGCCGGCTGGACACGAGCGCGGCGAGAAGAGCGAGACCGCGTCATCGGTCGACGCGACGATAGCCGAGAGCGGCGAAGATGTCATCGCTCGCGCTTTGTTTACTAATCGTTTGACAGATTTTTCGTTCGCCCACTTCTCAATATTTGTTTTGTTGTTGTTTGATGCTCGTGTACCCTGTAAATAACTTGAACTTCTTTTGTTTTGGAACCATAAGTTAAAATGCCGAAACGCAAGTGTACGTTCAATGTTAACTTGCAAGCAAAATATCCGTTTATCAAGCAAACAAATACTCCCTCAGATGTCAGATGTGAAAAGTGTCGTACAGAATTTAGCGTTTCCCACAGTGGTGCCAGTGATATTGTACAGCATTTGAAATCTGAAAAACATAAAAATGCCGATCGCGCCGTTGCTTCGAGTTCTTCGATGTTAACCTTTTTCAAGAAATCGGATACACCAACTTTAAAGGATCTGGATATCGCCGCGGCAGAAGGTGTCTGGGCTTATCACACGATACAAGAAAACCACAGTTTTCGCTCTAATGATTGTGCGTCGAAATTAATTCAATCATGTTTTGATCCCAAATTTACATGCGCGCGTACGAAAACAGAAGCTATTGTAGTGAATGTTTTGACGCCTACAGCGATGAAAGAATTAAAAGACGATCTTGATAAGTCCAACTGTATTACAATACTAAACGATGCTTCAAACCACGGTAACAAAAAAATATACCCTATTCTAGTACGATTTTTTCAACCTTACGTAGGTGTGCAAGTAAAAATTTTAGATCTCCAAGACCAACCAGGTGAGACTTCTGACATCATTGTCAATTATTTAAACCAAGTGTTGACAGATAATAATTTGACAGCAAATTTGCGGAGACAATGCCAACGTTAATTTCGGAGGCGCGGCTAGGCGAGGAACTAACAATGTTTTAACGAAATTACAATCATCTCTGAAAAAACCATTGATAGGTATTGGATGTGGAGCCCACGTAATTCACAATGCAATAAAATCAGCTGCAGACAGGCTACCCTTAGATTACGAAAGCATCATTGTGAAGATATATTATTTTTTTTATATTTACACGATTCGAGTTGAAGCTCTAAAGGAGTTTTGCGCCGAAACTGAAACGGAATATCAACAAATGCTCGGCTATAGCAAAACCAGATGGCTTGCTCTTATGCCTGCCTTGGAAAGGGTTTTAAAAATGTATCAGCCATTAAAAAACTACTTTTTGAGCATTGAAAAATGTCCACTGTTACTAAAAAAATTTTTTGAAGATCCCACATCCGAATTGTGGTTTTATTTTTGACACGGTCAGTCAGCAAGTTTTCATCAAGCTGTATTGAAACTGGAAGGTCAGACGGTACCAGCAATTGAAGCTGCAAAAGAAATCAATCAATTAAAAGACAATTTGACTCAGAAACAAACCAATCAGTTTCTTCCATTTATGGTCCGTCAATTAATAGTGAAATCGAAAGATAATGTTACTAACATAGATGAAGAGTTTGTGAAAAGAGCGGCTACAGAATTTTATGGAACAAGCCGTGAATATCTGTAACAGTGGACTTGCTTTCTTACCAAAGAAATGGAGATATTTTATTGGGCAGATTTAAAAAAGGTCCCCGCATGGGAAGACGTTCAAAAATCTCTTGATGTAATAATTGAAAAAGAATATATTGACTGTAATAAAGATGCAGAAGTTTTTGACGAATTTTCGTTAATTTGTAACTACATTACATCGCAGAAAGTAACTGAATGGAATAATCTAAATGTTTCCACGGAAACTCGTTGGGTGGAAGTATTCAAACACTTTCAAGCCAACAATCTTCAGCATGAAAACTTTTCTATTTTAATTGAATATATTTTATGTTTGCCTGCTACAAATGCTCCAGTAGAAAGAGTATTCTCTATGATGAACAAATTGTGGCCATCTGAAAAAACCCAGTTACAAATTTCAGTTCTAAAGGCGATGTTGATAATTAAGATGAATATAAAAAAAAACATGCCAAGAGTTTTATTCTTACTTAAAATCGTCACCAGCTATATTAAAGCAAATTTGTTCCTCTGATAAATATAAATATAACTAAACGTTTCGGATATATAAATTTTTTAATTTGTAACTTTTAAGTTAACTGACTTTTTCTGAATAAATAACTTTAAAAAAGTGTTTTTATCATTGACTACCTTTTAATTAACCTAAATAAACCAATGTCCCGTTTTGAGTCAAAAAATAAATGGTCACATTACCCATAGAGCTACTAAAGGAACGTCGAAGCCGCTTGATTGAAAACTTCCGAGCTTACAAAGAGCACAACCAGGTTATATTGTGTATAAATCCCAAAGATGATGAGGACCCTGGAATTTATGAAAGTAAGTATTTTACTTGCATTTTTATCATTGACGGGGAACTAAATCGTCGGCATTCAAGTCTGCCTGTGGCGGACCCACCAAAGACAAACACTAATTTCAATAAGTTACCTCAAATTACTATACAAGCGTTTGACGGTAAAAATGTTGTAGAATACATTCCTTTTATTAACATGTTTAAGGCGGTTATTGATTCCGATGATAACTTGGGTTTGTGTCAAAAATTGTATTATTTGCGTTCATTTTTAAAAGGGGAAGCCTTGAATTTAATTCAAAACTTGCCATTAACTGAGCAAAATTATAATGCAGCATTACAATTGTTGGATAACAGGTATAACAATAAGCCAATGATCATAAATCATCACATTAATGCTTTACTTGATTTGCCTTCTTTCACCAAATGCACTGCTTTAAACCTTAGGTCATTTGTCTCAAGTGTCAACTTGCACATAACTGCTTTAAAGGGTTTGCAAATGTCTGTAGAAACATGGGATCCAATGGTGGTTAATGTTTTGCTTAGAAAGGTTGATGCCTATACTAATAGGGGTTTTCACTTGGAAAGAAATGAAAAGGTTGTACCTAAGTTGAATGAGTTCCTCAACTTTCTAGAGAAACGAGCCCTGGCAAGCGAGAATGCTGCTATTGAGACAGCACCTTCAAGCAGCTCTAAGAGTGTGAAGTCCAGCAAGTCTACCTGTAATGTAGCAGCCCCAGTCTCATGCAAGTATTGTAATACTAACCATAAATTGTATGAGTGTGCAAAATTCAAGCTTGCTTCTGACTATGATAAAGGTATGTTTGTGAAAATGCATAAGCTGTGCATAATTTGCCTGAATGCACATGGTGGTAAATGCAAACTGCGCTTAAAGTGTTCCACCTGTCAGCAACGGCACAATACGCTTCTGCATGGTGTGGATTTAGCAAAAAGGGAGGTAAGCAATACTGCTACTGCTGGCTCTGCTGATGCAGAACCTACTCCTGGTGCTGGCAAGCCTGGCAGTGTTGTGGTTATGTCAAGTACATCACTTGTAAAAGATGTGTTGCTTCCTACTGCTGTGGTGCGTATTATTGCTAAAAATGGTACATTTATTTATGCACGAGCTTTATTAGATACAGGCAGCCAAGTCTCTTTCATTTCTGAAAAACTGGCTAATAAAATTGACTGTAAAATAACACAGGCCAATCAAGTTATTACGGGTATCTTGCAGGGCACTAGCAATGTGCATTATAAGGCAGATTTTGATATTTATGCAGCACGCAGCAATTTTAAATTATACTTAAACTGTTATATAGCAAAAAACATAACCTGTGAACTGCCACAACAAAGTTTTTATAATGCTGGGTTCAATATACCATCTAATGTCAAATTGGCAGATGAACATTTTAATAAATCTGGTGAAATATCGTTGCTATTAGGATGCGATGTATTTTTTCAGGTGCTCCAAAGGGAGTCGCTGCCTTTAACACGGAATGGGCCCTACCTGGTTAATACCAGCTTGGGATATATTGTGGCGGGCAGTCTACCAGTCTCCGCTGGCAAAGTATGTTCATCAAATTTGTGCGTGACAGTTCAAGGTACCTCACTTAATAATTCTTGCAATTCTCATCATGAGCAGTTGGGTAATATTGATGACACCATTTCAAATTTTTGGAATTGTGAAAAAGTACCTGAGGTTTATAAAGAAGGTACTACTGAACACCAACTAGCTGAGGAATGTTTCCAGAATTCTGTGAAACTTGTTGATAAAAAGTATTGTGTAGACTTACCTTTAAAACTTAATTTAAATGACATCCAGTTGGGTGACTCATTTAATCGGGCACTGCATAGGTTTCATAACTTGGAAAAGCGATTTGCTAAAGATAGTGAATTGTATCAACAGTATAAAAAGTTCATTCAGAATTATGTTGAACAGGGCCATGCCATATACTTTGATATTTCCAAATATGATCCTAAGGCAGGTAATGTGTATTATTTACCTCATCACCCCGTATTTAATTTAAGCAGTAAAACTACTCCGGTTCGAGCTGTCTTTGACGCGAGCATGAAAACTAATAAAGGTATTTGTTTAAATGATGTTATGCTTAACGGACCAGTTGTGCAAAATGACTTATTTGACATTTTGACACTATTTAGGATTATTAAGGCAATGTATAGATGCATATTAATAAGTTTTTTTTTTTTTTTTTTGTTGTATTTTGTATCTGCGATCAGTGAGTTTCACTATAAGCAGATGTTTTGGGTGATGTGTTGGCGTGTAGAGTGTGCTCCTCAGTAGTAGCAACCCCTCACTGATGTTTTACAAGATAATATCTTTCCTCTTGAGGCGCTTCACGTAGCTGCGCATTGTGAGCTGCGTTGCTAGTGTATTGGGGTGAGTCTTTAGTCTCTCCCTGTATTTTGTGGTTACCCTCTGGACTTCCTCCTTCACGGTTGCAATCTCAGCATGCTCATGGAGTTCCGCGACAGTAGTAAACCATGGTGCAATGCATATGGTTCGTAGGATTGAGTTTTGCATCCTTTGGAGGCATGTTATGCTGGAATTGCAGGCACTCCCCCCAGAGCTGAATACCGTACATCCACATAGGCTTGAGTACTACTTTGTAGATTAGCAATTTATTGTCCGTTTTCAATTTGCTGTTTCGGCCCAGTAGCCACAGCAGGCTCTTGAATTTTATGTTTAGTTGGTCTCTCTTTTTCTTTATGTGTTCATGCCAGGTCAGGCGCCGGTCTAGGTATAGGCCTAGGTATCGAACGTTATTTTGGTGGGGCAAGGTGGAATTCTCTAGTTGGACTGGCGGACAATTGCCTTTTCGCAGCGTAAACGTAACTTGCACAGATTTGGATGCACTTGCTTTTATGCGCCACTTTTGTAGCCACGTTGTAATTTTATCCAGGCCTTTTTGTAGGGTTTCTGTTGCTGTGACTGGGTTTTCGCTACTTGCAAGAATGGCAGTGTCATCAGCAAATGTAGCCGTGGTTATGTTGTCTACTTCAGGAAGGTCGGCCGTAAATATGGTGTAAAGCACAGGACCCAGCACAGAA